>OX453015.1:14986235-17386235 GCA_949699075.1 Asteroscopus sphinx
ATGATAATGTTAGTATGCGTTATTGCACTAAGAGTATTTCTTATATCTGACACGAGCTTAGAGTAGTTAATACTGATTTTAAAGTCTTGTTCACCAATAAAAATAACACAGTAGTCCCTCATTGTGAAGTCCGCGAATTTTGTATATATCCCTTTCAGTAGATCACGTATACCTCCTTCAGGTGTTAGGTAGTGACATAGGTTATATTGTTTCTTGGTAGTGTCTTCAGCTATAGATAATACTTTGTTTTGTTTATTAGCGCTTAAAATACTCATGTTTGGTTTGCGAAGCTGTGGCGAACGGACCTCGGCCCTTGTGTTGCATTTGTTTTCGGCGTATTTATGTATGTCTGTTACTTCTGTATCATTTATCTCCATAGTGGTCTCAGTACTAGCAACTGGTAAAATTCCTTGACCTAATGTCCCACTTATAGAATATTTCTGGTTCCCTGTAGTTGTAGATAAAAAAATGCGAAAAACGGCCACTTTTGACACTTCATCTATCTTCTACTACAGCGTACTGTAATTTACAGAGTTAATAGTTTATAATTAAACTACAGTATCTTAACTTCAATTGGTAAAATCGAATTTTCGATAAATTATGGACGCAGCGAGTAATATTTTTTTTTACTGATGAGGGTGCCACTTAGCTCTAAGTATCGCCTTAACTTCCTTCCCCTCCTCCATATTTATTAATTATATCAAGAGCTTATTGCTGCAACATTGTAAAATAATGAGTACCCATTAAAGTACCAATCACACGCAGTTAAAAAGAAATAATACAATGTGAAACATAAATAATAACAAGCTATGCATTATTTTCTATTACCTTCATACAAAGAGTTCTCATTTAAAATTCTTGTAATGTGTAATAAGAAAATATAAGTACAAAACTGCTATTTTGTATTACGGCCACAATTTGCAGGTGTGCAATAATATGCAGTATAATTGAAATATGGATGACTGTAATTTTACTGAATGGAGACATCAAATCTAATAAAACGTGCATCAGCTGCATTCCCTGCTCTAAATTAAATTAAATGATTCAATTCAATAGGAAGTGTACGCTATAATTTTAATAAAATAATTTAAATTATACCAAAACTCGAAGGGAACCAATAAGGCCATTAAAACACAGATCGCTTCAAGTAGTTAAACTCACAGCTTTATTCGATTCAACTCAGCCTATCGCAGTCCACTGCTGGACATAGGCCTCTCCTAAGTTGCACCACAACACTCGGTCCTCTGCCTTCCGCATCCAGACCCCCCAGCAACGTTCTTCAGGTCGTTGGTCCACAGGCCGGGAGGGAGCGCCCTACGCTGCGTTTGCCGATTCACGGTCTCCACTCAAGAACTCGTCTGCTCCAGCGGCCATCGGTCCTTCGACAGACATGGCCAGCCCACTGCCACTTCAGCTTACTGATCCTACAAGCTTGGCGGTCACTCCGGTGCTTCTCCGGTCTCGTTACGGATTTTATCCTTCAAAGAAACTCCAAACATAGCTCGCTCCATAGCTCACTGAGCGAGCTTTATTCGATTGCTTCCCTGAAAACACCAGATTCTAACTAGAACACGCAGTGTTAAAAATAACAAGAATAAAAAAATAGAGCAGTCGCATAATTCGTAATTCACTTATCAACGAAATAAAATCATAATTAAAAAAAATCCTGAGCTTTTATGATGCTCTTTGAGCTGAGGTTTTAAATTTCAGATTATATTATGTTAGGACTATACGAAACATCATCATCATCATTTCAGCCGAAAGACGTCCACTGCTAGACACAGGCCTCCCCCAAGCATCGCCACAACGACCGGTCCTGTGCTTTCTGCATCCAGCGGATTCCCGCAACCTTCACCAGGTCGTCGGTCTACCTTGTAGAGAGCCTACCCAAGCCACGCCTTCCAGTACGCGGTCACCACTCCAGAACTTTAAGGCCCCATCGGCCATCCGTTCTGTGAGCGTTCTCTAACTTTACCAGAATTAATTTTCGGATCTCTAAAGTTTTAAGTAGTTTCCGTAGGTAACTTTCAACTTCAGTCGACTGAGACTGCTTAGCGGGTCATAAAAAACTCGTGATATCATTCAAAACATGTAAGTCTGTGCTACCTTGCTTTGATTAGTCAAGATGTTGATCTGTAACCGTGCTATATTTCTGGAGCAAATGATAAATAATGTGCTTAGTCATCTAAAAATACTTGAAGAATTCTACGCAAATTTTCACTTAGAAACATAGCGAGGGTTTGAGAATAAATCCCGAACGACTTTGAAAATAAGTCGTCGACGGCATTGTCAAAGGGTGGAAATACCTGCAAGTTGTTTTGGCGGTTTTGCACGCATCGTTTTTGCGTCGCACGCGACACACGGAGGGAATTAGTTTGTTTACAAATAGGTATTTAAATAAAATAAAAAAATTTGGTATTCATTTTTATATTAATTCGTGTTCAGTATCAGTGTATCGTAGTCACCTCCTTAAATACACGTATGGCACGAATACAGATCAACAACGTGGTCGCTCACAATGGGCCTCATAAGAAGGCTAAAAGTCACTCAAAGGGCAATGGAGAGGGCTATGCTCGGAGTGTCCTTGCGTGATCGAATCAGAAATGAGGAGATTCGCAGGAGAACGAAAGTAACCGACATAGCCCGAAGAATTGCCAAACTTAAGTGGCAGTGGGCGGGGCACATTGCTCGCAGAACGGATGGCCGATGGGGCAGTATAGTTCTGGAGTGGCGACCGCGTACTGGAAGGCGCAGGGTGAGTAGGCCCCCCACAAGGTGGGCCGACGACCTGGTGAAGGTTGCGGGAATCCGCTGGATGCGGAAGGCACAGGACCGGTCGTTGTGGCGATGCTTGGGGGAGGCCTATGTCCAGCATTGGACGTCTTTCGACTGAAATGATGATGACAGATCAACATGTTGTATACTTGCCTGTACTCTATAATCAAAAATTCCTTGTTACTGCATCAACCACAGCAATCCGTATGTTTCTCGCCTTCAAACAAGCCGAAAAATAAAAGGAGAAGCCGGAGCAATGTTTATGTTCCCCAAACGTGAACTCAGGCTTACGTTACAGTTCCCCAATTTCAATCTCATGAATAAGTGCGCTTTCAATATTATCTTTCCTAGTAAACAAATAAACTAACACGCACACGGGTAATCTTTAATTTAAGGTAACTTATATAGGTATGCTCTTTTCTTTGTCGATGGAAATGACTTAAGGCTTGACTATAGGTAGTAACTATTTAATTTAGATAAGATTAAGGTATCCTAAAACCACAAAAAAATCTAATGGCGGCCACGTCTCGCATTTCCCAGTGATGCGCATGTTTGCGGAAGTCGTTTCTAGAAAGCGCTTCCCGCGTTTGCATTCACGCATGCGCACCATGCATCCCATCCCTTTCTGGCGAATTGCGCGCCAGTCTGTAGTTCAGTACTGCGCGCTGCCGCGTCGCCACGCGGCTCGAGATTCACACCAAAACAAATCCATTGCACGATGATCGCCGGCTTGCTGCCGTTGCAAGCAAAGGAACGTAGCTACCACGACGGCAACTCTCTCACGCAGTGTCGCCCCGTGCAACACGCAAATGGTACAATAACACTATTTGTTTTTGTTGTACGCAAAACTACGGCGTAGTAAGCGCATGCCATGCGTACTTTGTATAAGCATACTGCGTGTGGTTACTTAGTGTGCTTTTCATGGAACAAGTTGAATATAAAATTACGTGCTTTGATCTGTCAAACGCTCGCCAATTTCCTGAAAGTTGCCTACGTATGTTTGTTATGAAAATTGGGGTTATAACGGATCAGTGGACCTGATCCATATATCTCGTGGGTGTTGGATAAGGATAGATGGTATCGTAAATGTCGTAAAAGGCCGGAAGAGGTCGTGCGGGAGCGATGCCGCAGCCCGCCCCCGCGACTTGTTGCTTTCGCTGCTCGTTGTTTACAATGCGGTTTCCCTATTTTGGTGTCGATTTATGACGAGAGAAATAACAAGTATATACGTTTGAATGAGACGCAACAGATTACGCAAATAACATGATTATGTGTCTGTTACGTAAACCACAGAACAAAGTCTGTGGAGCGTCTCGCAAGTGACGGAAAGTAATTGTTTGCTCCGCGCTAATTGATATGAAGCCGAGTTGTTTTCACTCATTTTGTTTTCTTTATGCCACACGCGTTAAGCAGATAAGCAGGCGCTTTTGTAGGAGTTATTGCGAAGTTTTGTGTTGCTTAAGAAGTTTTAAGCTTAAGTAGATTTGTTTGCTGTTTTCTTCTCAATGTTGTATTAATATTTAGTGACGAAAACTTGTTATGGGAACGACACATTGTTGAATGCATTATTATTCATAAAGTTTATCTCTAAGATTAAATAAAATAAACAGTAATCATTTAATAACCCCCCAAAATCCCCATAATTCCCTATAATTTTTCTAATACAAAAATACTTTCTAAGGAATACACTTCAAACCGCAGAAGCTATTTGCAATTGAATTAAGTAGATTATAAAACTTTTTAACAAAAAATTGAACCGACGAAAACAGAAAATGAAAAGCGAAAAAAAAAATTTAGCCATTAGTATTTTCCTAACTAAACTAATGTTAATAACTAATTATGAATCGGCGCCAAACAAAAAAGCAAAGTGCGTGCAATTTTCAAGTGGTCGAGCGGAGAACGCATTTTTGGAAAGTTATTGTTTATCGTTGTTAATCTCGCGTTTTATTTGATTTCATGTTGTTTTTATTATTTATTTAAAGTAATTTAATGATCTTCGTTAATTATTTGTTTGGCGCCGACTCATAATTAGTTATTAACATTAGTTTAGATAGGAAAAGACTAAAAGCTAAATTTTACTTTTCGCTTTTCAGTTTCTGTTTTCGTCGGTTAAATTTTTTGTTAAAAAGTTTTATTTTAATTTTTTTTGTGTCTAACTCCAGGTCTAGTGCTAGAGCCATTATGTTGTAGTGTCTAGAACTAAATTTTTGTGTGCAAGTTTCAACAGAATCGGTTAACAGGTAAGAATTCAGTGGGTGAACAAGCACTCATCCCCTGTTTTCCTATCCTTAGGGGTGGATTTTGATTTTGAAATTTAAATGGTCCAACTTCGAGATATACCCTATCCATTTAAAAAAAGAATCATCAAAATCGGATTACTCTGTAAAAAGTTATGAGTGGTCATACATAAAAAAAAAAAAAGGTACGCGTCGAATTGAGAACCTCCTCCTTTTTTTTCGTCGGTTAATAAAATATGCTCCGTCTAGATAATTTCATTTATATAGCTCGATAAAAAGTCAAGATAACGCGATAACTCGTTCCAAAGCATTTTCTTTTTCTGGGCGGAATCTATCGGTCAGTTAAAGAGCTAATAGTGATACTAATGATATGTCAGGCATATAATCGTACGAATGAACGAAGCTTGTTCTGTCCTACACCTGCCATTTTCTTCACACTCATTGCGATAATTAGAGGCGTTCGGTCATGGGCTCGTGAACACCACGATAGCCCCATTACGGCGACAAATGACGTGTGATTGTTGGGTACAGTTACTGTTAGAAACATATCATTGACTTTACCGCTACTTTTACGGTTATACTATTAATTATTAAATTGAATTGATAGTTATTAAATGGAAATAGGTGGGAATGTCTAAAGTGTTTCTCAGTTCATTCATCGATTACTTGTTCAATGATATGTATTATACGTGGGTAAAATCTAAGTTCACATACATCTACTAAATTGTTTTATACCCACAATATCGAAGGAAAATAAATATCTTATACCTAGGTACTTTGTAACAGTTCTGCGAAAGTTTATATAAAAAATAATTCAGTTTTGTATTACTTAATAATTTCTTAGGTTTTCGCGATCAAAACAAATTATAATAAAACAAAGTTTAACCGCTGCAAAGCTTTCGAAACGTCAGGAACACCAATTTAAATAATATACGCGATATAATCCGGTTAAACTTTGTTTTATTATGATTACCATTATTTGTTATAAAAAAATATACCTAATCAAAGTTAATTACTACGATCAGTAATTTATTCTCCTTTGAACGAAACCTTAAAATATCATCGATTTCTTATTTCAGTTGAGTTTAAGTGGTGCAAACTGGTTTGAACAAAAAAATATGAAAAAATAATAACAACAAAGTTAAGCTCAGTCGACCCTTTTAACCTTGACCGACAAATCAGCCTAAACACAAGGTTAAAACGCTTAAATTGGGGGATTTAAGTAAGGGGGACTCGGCGCCGGGTTTAGAAAGAGAAGTAAGTAAAAGAAATGTATTTAGAACCTTATTCAAAGAGCAAATCCCGAAAAGCCTCTAAAACATGTCTGAAGTATAGGATAAGTTTGACGGTCAAGGTGTTCGTATTCATATAAAAGGATGCCCATTTTTATATATTTCCGTATTCAATATAGAATTAGGATCATCCCTAGATTAATCAAATATCAACCTTGTGCGTTTGGCACTGAAGGACTGGCCTTAGGGACGGTTCACACCAAACGCCTTCCATCACCACCACCTCTTTGCCGCAGCTACGACATGCAAAGTTATTTTTTTTATGACATTACAAGTATGTATCACTGTAATTCCTAAATGTACCCATAATGTACCTAATGAAGTTATTTTTATGTGCACCTACCGCATGTCTTCTTGTTGTGGCAATAAATCATTTTTCTTTCTTCTTTCTTCTTCAAACGTGTAGTCAGCCGCTAACTATACAGTACAGTACAGTAGTTTATTCTTCACAAAGTAATATAAACTAATTAAACCACGAAGTTCGCTACAATAATTGATCTCTAGAGAAAGAAGAAGCATTGATCAGCATGTTTGCTCACTGCATGTTTCCTTCACCGTGAATAAGTATAACATAACACATAACATAACATCACGCCTGTATTTGTAGGCAGAGGTGTATAGCACACCCACATTTCACCAGTTATGTTATGTTATGTTGTAAATAAGTGATGATATATTTTTTTTTTTTTTTTAATTATGTTCGCAAACTTGACGTTACGACATTATATTTAATAAATAACATGTGCAGAAAATCATGGTAGTCGAACGATCTTCTAGGTGCGAACACGACATGCATACGAATATCACACTCAAAATAATTACAATAAAACACAGACGTTACAATAAAACACAAGATTACAACAAAGCAACAAACACTGCACAAACATTAACACAAAACGAACAAGCAAATTATTACAATTTGGTGTTGAAATATTTTTTTATTTTTTTGACCGATTACTAATTAATTACTGATTAATTACTTTAAATCTCAGAACATACTTACAATACATTATCACGCCTGTTCCCCATTGGGGTATGTATAATGGACAGAGACTATGGATTTCCACATGTTATGATCCTGACCAATACAAAAGTATCTGTGATCCTGACACACCTCTTTTGCTTTATTTGTGCTGTTTTCCGGTGCAAAGGGTACGGTTGCCGGTGAAATTACAATCACATGAGACTTTCCATCTTCATGTCTCATTTTGGCGAACCGACTTGCGGTACCATTTAGGCAACAACCTAGGTGGTATTGCAGTTGTTATGTGCAAAGGTAACCACTTAATATCAGATGGGTCTTTAGCTCGTTTCGCCGTCCTATAATATAAAAAAACCGGCCAAGTGCGAGTCGGACTCGCGCAGTAAGGGTTCCGTACTTCTCAACGACCTGATCCTGATACCCCATAAAAACTGATTTAATTTACGAGAGTTTATGAAAAGACATCAACACACACTGCGCAAAATATGAATGTTTGCATGTCTTTCTTACGCAGGTATCACCACATATGTCTATGTTTGTCTAATTTTTAGTATTTGTTGCTAAATTACAAAATATGCACTATAATCTGACCAAATTTGAAGCTGGTATATATTACCGTTTTGAAGATAGAGCAGGAACAAAAACGTTGAAAAAAATGCATGTTTTTTGAGGTTTCTTGTATGGGGACCCCCTTTGGTTTAAGACTTTTTTTTGTTTTTAGTATTTGTCGTGATACACCACATAGCAACACAATTTCTGAGAAAATTTCAACCGGTTATCTATTACCGTTCAAAAGATACAGCCCTGTGACAGACAGACGGAGGGACGGACGGACGGACGGACAGCGTAGCGAGAGTAATAGGGTCCCGTTTGGAACCCTTCGGGTACGGAACCCTAAAAAACTACGGCCATTAACCACACACACACATAGTGAAAATGTTACAATATCATAAAATTATATAGTAACTTACATACATAAGGTACGAAATAATATACAAAACCAACTTGTTTATTCAAAAGGCAGATACGGTACGGTATGTTACGTTAAGATTGTATATTAAACTATTTTTGGATGAAATTCACATCGCTCACAAAATGTATATTTTCTTCGTCCTGTGTGACGCTACATTGAAATGTATAGCAAGCGATATTGCAGAAAATGCTTTAAGATAATATATATTATAGCAGCGTCACCTTTTGTGGCTTAATGTTAACAACTCGTGGATCAGACAACCCAGAGACCACTTCTTATCAGCGGAAGCAACGAATGAAGAAACTATTTCTTGTGTTTAGATATTATATTTTCAATTCATCATATTTAAATTCGGAGTCAATTAGATTGTTTGTTTAACTAATCTCGTCACTAGCCAACTTGGTCATATTACATAATTTATGCCTAATTGAACAATTGCCAAACTTAAGTGGCAGTGGGCGGGGCACATTGCTCGCAGAACGAATGGCCGATGGGGCAGTAAAGTTCTGGAGTGGCGACCGCGTATTGGAAGGCGCAGCGTGGGTAGGCCCCCCACAAGGTGGACCGACGACCTGGTGAAGGTCGCGGGAATCCGCTGGATGCGGAAGGCACAGGACCGGTCGTTGTGGCGATGCTTGGGGGAGGCCTATGTCCAGCAGTGGAAGTCTTTCGGCTAAAATGATGATGATGATGATGATGCCTAATTATCGATTTACTTAACGATGTATCGATTTGAACGGTAACATTTTATTATGTTGGCAACACAGATTCCTAGAAATAATAAAAAACGTGTAACTGTCATTTCGCCCTCTGTTTGCTATGAAACTCCGAATAAACGACATGTCTTGAAGATTTACTCACCTACGCCCATGTTCAGGAGCACCCGCACACCATGGTCACAGAATATCTAATAGTACTAACGTACAGAACGGCCACTCACCGCCCCCCGCCAATTTAAGATGCCTCGCCCGCGCCCCGCACGCTCCCGCAGTTTGACGGCAATTGGACTGCAAAATTGCAATGGATGTCAATCGCCAGTCACTATTAGATACAAGCACGGCATCTCTGAGAACTACTGAGAAGCGCTTGGAACCCAGTCGGCATTACGAGCGTGTGTGAACCTACACGTGTGTGTTCGTTCGTATACAGACGTAATCTTGTGTATGTAGGTGGTGCTAGCATCGTATTTAGAGTCCGAGGTGTGCCATGGTTTACTTCTCTCGCATCCCCTTGGCCTTCGTAATTCGTTGGTTAAAATTAAAACTCTTGTATTTTTGTCAATAATAAAGCAAGGTTCCCATAACTAAATTAAGCTTATGCGTCTATTTATTTGCCCTTTACTGCAATAAAAAGTATAGGTAGCTATTATTAAACGAAAACATTCGTTTTTAATCATGTGGAAATTATATTAGACTAATTCTACAACCCGTTTAAATATTCCTAATAGTAACATAGCATGAAATAAGTAAAAATCGTTTTATAATGTGTTTTGAAGTCGTTATTTAGTTGCTTCAGGACAGGGAGGTCAGACAGGACAGCGCGACCTCCAGACCGAGGGTTTCCTCACAACTGCGCAGTACCTGAAAACGCCTGAAACGTTACATTATGTAAAAGTTTTGATTTAGTTTGGTGGTACTTTATTTTAATTGTATTTTTATACTAATATGTGGAACTGTGGTGTTTTTGGATGATAGAATCCCGGAAGTATTCAGTAGGATTTTTTTTCCAGAAAGTTCCTAACGTAAGAGGAAGGAAAAGAACTTCAAATCAAATCGAAATGTTTATTTATGTACACAGGTATTTTGGTGCTAGGTACATTATAGGTAGTATACATTGTATAAATCCAACGTGTTGTTGAAATAACTGAATACCTCTTAAGGGGTCATTGTACTCATCATTATGAGTAACTTTTACTATGGGACCAACACCGAAATCGCGAAAAATTTATCAGATGTTCCCCACATTTGTGTTTACATTAATCGACAAAATGTAAGGAACAGCTGATTTTCTTTCGCGATTTCAGTGTTGGTCCCATAGTAAAAGTTGTCCATACTGATGAGTACTATGACCTCTTAAGAGGTTTTCAGTTATTTCAATAACATGTTGTATACAGTCACTCTGTGTGCTTCGATCAGCTCCACTCGCTAACATTAGAAAAACACGTTCTGTATGTACTTATGTGATAAATTCCTATACGCTAATTATTTGTTCGCGAATAATATTAGCATAAGAAGCCTGAAGGCCTATGTCCAGCAGTGGACGTCTTTCGGCTGAAATGATGATGAAGAAGCCTGATGGTTCTGTAAATCTTTTATTTTAATACATGCTGAAATTTGAGTCGCTTAATTCCCGAAAAGGGGTCATTGTACTCATCATTATGAACAAATTTTACTATGGAACCAACCCTGAAATCGCGAAAAAAAAAACAATTGATCCCTACATTTGTGTTCAAATGAATAAAATGTAGGGACCACCTGATTTTTCTTTCGCGATTTCAGGGTTGGTCCCATAGTAAAAGTTGTTCATAATGATGAGTACAATGACCCCTTTTCGTGAAATAAGCGATTCAAATTTCAGCGTGTATACGTATGGAATAATTACACCAATTTCTAATATTTAATGTAATTGTTAAACGACTCGCTTTCAGATCGTATATTTGAGAAAAAAAAAACTATAAACCGATATATTAAACATAACATCACACCTGTATTTCCCCGAAGGGGTAGGCAGAGGTGTATAGCATACCCACATTTCGCCAGTTAAACAAATAAAACAAACAAACACACAACAACACAAAAAACGATACATTAAAACAAATCAAAATACGCTGAACATCAGTTATAATAAAAAAAATCCTAATAATTTACAATACGTTGTTGGTTTTTCCCTCGTCTGGAATGTAGACCGCAAGTAACTTGTAAATAACCTTGCGGAGGAGACGTAAGTAACTAGGTACGCTCTATATTACATTTCGTTCCCAGATTGTAAGCTCCCATTTTTGCATAATGCTACGTAGACAGTAAGTATGTAAGTACCTGAATTTTTCGTCCTAAGTATAAGATCTGAAAATCTAATATTTCCCTAATTTAATACTCACTATTTCCCTTTATCATTTTAATGAAGATTTTTCACGGACGTAAATGAAAGGATAGTGTACAGTTTAAATTGTTCTATTGATTATTACTCTATTAACATGATGAAAACGTGAAACGGAAATCATAAATTGAAACGATAAATAAACCAATATTAAATTTCCTATCTGATAAAAGTATCATTCAATTTTCAAAAAGTATCATTGAGTTTTCATTTCAAGCATTGGTATGGTCGAGTCGTAGATATTTAACTTAATGATACGTCTACAATCAACCGAAACTTAAGTCTTAGAACCTTCTCTGAATCCTTGTAGTTAATTTTTTTTCACTGGACTGTAATCACAAGTTCGTATTTGAATGAATTTGTCGTACTCTTTCAACATTTAGTTTCTGAGCAAAATAATCTGTGAAGATATGTTTTGCTCTTTCTACAGCCAAAGGGAAACGTGGGACAGATTAAAGTTTATCTATTTATACATAGGTGTAATATCTTATTGTACGTACATTATTTAGGGATATTTTTGGACATAATATTATTTGCGTCAATGATTATAATATAATGAGATGCCAATTCACATTCTAACGAATAAAAGTGAGTTTTTACAAAAAACGGATAACACATATTATTTGAAATCAGGTACAGAAAAAGTACATGCAGGGACATTTAAAAGTGTTAACAGAATAATAATTAATTTAAGTATTTGGCTTTTAAAGCCTACATAAAAAAGCCTAATGAGTCATTTTACGGTAATTTTGATACTAATAAAATATTTTAATGACATTATTTCTTCCAAATTACGCGCAGTTGCGTCAAACTGCAATAAAATAACATACGTGAAGTGTCAGAGAGTTAATAAACACGATTGACTTCAGAACTTTGTAATCAAAAACACGTTAAGACTTTTTATATAGTAAATTAAACATGGCGGTCTCTAGCGACCTAATTTGCCGAATGTCGTAAAATACCCTACGGCGGTATCACTACGGCTGCTCCAGCCAAATTTTCCAAGCCAGCGAATGGGATTTTTATAGCTTTTACCTAAATTTTTACCTACCTAATACATTTTTAAAGTATAAAATGGAAAAGGCTAGTTCTTTATTGTAGGTTTTTCGGTGGTTAAAATTGTTAAAGTTATAAGTTTTTCATTTTACTTTTTCGCTGAACGAATTTAAGTTTTATTTGATTTTTCCTTTACTGTATCGGACTTTTACGCTGTGCATTCTTTGTTGATATTTACGTATCAAGCAAGAAGACTCCTAATAAATCGCCTTATCTGTAGCTAATATTAATATTGGTGTCCGTCTATTTTTTTATTCTTGCACATGATTGTAAAGAGGCGTCGGCGTCGGTACTAAACGATATAAGCATTAGCGCCTCTATACAATTAAAGTAGTAGGTACCTATAAAATGCACGTTGAAATAAATGATAAATTACAAGAATATATTTACCTAATGACTTACAAAAGGAAACACCACATTCATTGCCAAATTAAGCAAATTTAAATTAAATGACGTGACGCATATCACGTCCAAACATGGCGATCACACATGTAATCGGCGGAAGTGTCGTAACCGGCGCGGCGGCGCGCGCGCACCTTTTGTTCTTATGTATTTATAGATATATGTTTATGTTCTTATTTATCGATGATCTTTATGCTATGATAGGGCTGTATAGGACGCGTAAAGTATCACATGTTTATCATGTATCTTCACAATATCAATCGTAACATCAATCAAGAATGTCACGCAGTATTTTAGTGTATAAAATCTTGTTAGCAATCTTCCGAATTCAAATGTTATTTATGTATGTAACCCACTCAGTATTCTTCACATTTTTTGTTAATGTGACATTCAAACACACACAATGTGAATTTTTAATGAATAAATAAATAAAAACGTATTCCTATATTTTTTCAAGTTTTTCGTAACTTACATAGGTCAAATCAAATTATAGTTGTAGATAAGTTGAAGTCGTTACTTGTAACAGTAGAATCGATTATTAATTAATCAAAATTTTTTCCTACAGTCAGAATTATAACTCCTCCATTATTATTAATTACTATCTTCGAAGCAATCTTCACTTTTTCGAGTGAAATGGAAATTAAATTAATAATAAAATTTAATGTAGGTAAATATAAAACAAAATTGTCACATTTTTAAAAGGTAGGAATTCTGTCTTTTGAACAAAAACTGTCCGGTTACGTCAGGAACGAAGTTTATCATGCACACACGCACAGACACACTAGAAATATAAAGAAACAGAGAGCGCGTGGTGTGCGTATATGCCTGCTCATAACGCAAAATTCTTACGTGACTTCGTACCTAAAATATTTTTCAAATTGACACTAAAATTATACCATTTACCAATCGTATCTATAATTAATATAGATTATCAAAGAGAAGTATATTTGCCAGAATGACTACAATTTCAGCGTATATAAAAGTTAAGCTTCAGCCATATCGAATCTGAAAACTATTCAATATGTATGTAACCAAAGCCTAAAAATGTTCAATTATTATTATAATGGGACCCAAAACTAGGCCGTACATCTCTGTCTTGTCTTTGAGGAAGTTCGAACCAAACAATAACTAGTCATTCCGACACTCATGTTTCAGTTTTTCCTGGTTTGAGAGTCGGAAGTTCATGTAATGCTACACCATTTCTATAGCCATTAAGATGTACCTAATAACTTCTTATAGCTTTATCTAACAATTATTGACCTCTATGTTTCAACATGTTTGCTACATTTTTTTATGTATTGTGTAACTGGCTGAATAAATATGTATATTATATATAATTCCGAAAATAGATCTTCTATATCAAACACCCTAATTATCTGAATCTGGTTTAAACTTACCACCGTGGGGAGTAGTTTCCATGAAACAACAATATACAGGATGAATTTTCAATCGCCATTCAATTTTTATAGGCCTTGGGACAAAGACAAAAGTCAAAGACTCAAAAAAAAAAGGTAGGTAAAATTTTCTAAATAAAATATTTTTCCCGAAAAAATTATCAATTGTGTGAAACTGTGTGAAAAACACGTATTTTATTATTTTTACTAAAACAAATACGTAAACTTTGTGATGCCGTATCTCAATATTTTAGTACTGATTGATGATACTTAAAGAATAAACACGTATTTTATAATTTTCAGCAAAAATTATAATAATAAAATATTGGAAGGTGATTAAAAAGGCAAAGATAATAATAATAATAAACTTTGGACGGTGATTACAAAGTCTTCCTGTATGTGGTGACGCCCACTGTCAGTATTTCGCAGTTCCCTCCAACACCCACATATTCTACTAATAAAAGGTCAAAGGTCAGGAAGAGTGGAACACCCACACAAAGGTCATGTGAAACTATGTTAGGTTTTATTTATATCTCGGTTAGTGATAAGAGTATGTTGACCTATGACATGCTCTGAAACCAAACATTAAGTTACTACTCTAAGCATCTCCTCTCCTCTCTGCTTCGCATATCTCCGCTTTGTTGGAGTCTGGGAAATATAATTAGATAATTATGATCGCATAAATAACATTTTAAGTTTTTTTTTTATAATGTAGTAAATTACTATCAAAACACGATAAACAATAAAAGTAAATTAGATTCTAACTCTATAGAGCCTTCAAAATATTTCTGAGAACAAAATGTAGTCGTTATTCCAAATATTACAACCACTTTTTATTTTAATAAATAAAACAACAAGTTGACAAGTCGGTGACAAAATTTAATAGAATTGTCAGTGTGATTATTTTATTGTTTTAGTGTGGCAGAGCTGTTAGCGAATGTTACTGTAAATCGTACATTTATTAAATGCTATTATTACGCAGTTGCAGACGCAAGTTTGCGTATCAGTTCAAATACAATAACAGCGAAATAAAATATTTACTGAGCAAAATTGAATTTTTCAAAAAAAGCACTCGTATCTCTTCTATAATTATGGACATGCAATGTTGAACTGTATTAAATTTTTGACAAATTATCTAAGTATATTTATATTCGTTAATAGAGTTGTAATCTTGTCAAAGGGCGACCTTCCAATGTGCCATAAACGCAAACTAATGGACAGCCTAGGTGCATTCTTCCCGTTCTCACATGCGGTGCCCAAACCTGGACTTTGACAGTTCACCAGAAGTCCACGCTTGAGGTTTGCCAGCGAGAAATGGAGCGCAGTATCCTGGGAGTCAGACTCACAGACCTAATCCGGAACACAAACACTGCGCTCCAGAACACAGATTGCTGACGTCACTCGAAAAGCTGGTGGGACTGGGCCGGACACGTTTGCCGAATGTCGGTCAATTTTAGGGTTAAAATTTGTACCGAGTGGGTCTCGAAAAACGTGCAACGGCATCGCGGCAGACCCAGGCGAAGATGGCGGGACGAACTGGACTCGTATAGAAAAGACTGGTCCACACTTGCACTTGATCGGAAAGAGTGGAATAAGGAAAGGGAGGTCTTTGCCCTGCAATAGCACAATATATGCTGAAAATAATAATAAAATAATAACTTTGTCAAGCCATGTTTCTACCAATAACTTGCGTGCCAATATTTTATGGTGAAATATGTCCGCCCGCACAACTTTAGCTTACTTTACTTTTTATCTTTACTTTCGGTATCATATTTCAAATAAATAAATAGATATAATAGTTTTAATAATTTCTTGGGTTTTCGCGATCACTACACATTGCGGCAGGAAAATCCATTTTAATAACGCGATGTAATCCTGTAAATCCGGTTAACCTTGTTTTAATTATAATAGTTTTAATTCTACACCTGTTTCATTCATTTGAATAAGTACCTAATAGAAATCGTGAATTTCTGTAAAAATTAAAACTATATCTTCACTATTTTAACAGTCGTAGTAAACCTACATTTTCAATCAAAGTTCTTCGATTCAACCGGGAAGACTAGCTTGATTGAAAAGCTTATACTAGTACTAACTGTGATCAAAATCATTGATTTCGCATCCTGCTTTCATTCATACCGATAGCTCTTCAAGAATCACACTTAAGTTCATTTCTAATAACATTTCCTGATTTTACGTCAATTTTATTAACGATTTTATTACTAAACTGAGTTCTTCACACGATTTCTCATGTAACTTGAGATTCATGACATTTAGTATAATTTATTCCATTTATATTATCAACAGAACCTGTTTAATGAAAATGCTACCTTATCGTGTTGGCATCTTGATTGGTATTACAGCTTCCTTATATCGAATTTTCGGATCAACCAATGATGTCGAGTTTACAGCCATCAAATTAAAACAGCATATGATTAAAATTTATGAAATTCCTATCGTTGAAGAATTTTAAACATCATTTAAGATTGCTTGTTATGGCATATGTATCACTCACATTTTTAAGTTTATTGACTGATCAGGACCGGTCTTAAATAGCCCTTCATTCCATAACATCCATTTTAGTTATTTTTACAACTGTTAAAAAAACACAAGAATCTTAAGCATAAGCTTGAAAAGTAAATAAATGTACGCGAGTATAAGAAGGAATTTGTTCGTAAAATTTAATTATTTATCTGATTTATGCAATATCTTAATAAACAGCTATTTCCGCATAACATTTGTACATGTACCTTTTTTAGGGTTCCGAAGTCCTACAAGGAACCCTTATAGTTTCGTCATGTCCGTCCGTCTGTCCGTCTGTCCGTCTGTCCGTCTGTCCTAATCCTTTACAGCTTAATAACTTCTACAGTTATAAACATAAGTAAATGAAATTTTGTTAAAAAATAGTCTGCATATAGATCTCAATTTTAAAAGAATAAAAAAATCATAATTACATATTTTAGGGGTGGCGCCCATACATGTGAAATGGGGAAAAAAAAATTTTTTTCGCTGCACCTCATCGTGTGGGGTATCATTGAATAGGTCTACTAAAATGAACGTAATGTTTCATACATCACTTTTTTATCAGGTGTACCATCTGCGAAATATAGCCCGCCAAAGTTCTCGTCTATATTAACGATCTAACTAACCTCCACCTGACCCAAGGTGAAATAATCTCCTACGCAGATGATACTGCTCTCCTCTTCTCTGCTAATACCTGGGAGGAGGTCTTTAATGCTGCCCAAAAAGGATTTGACCAAGTGAAAGAATGGCTCCGCGATAATTTACTTACACTCAATGTAGATAAGACTAAATATATCACATTTAGCTTACGCCAAACACCCCAAGCTATAGACACTCATACCATAATTCCTCATGATTGTACGGGGGAAGGTAAGTGCACATGTAAGCCACTAGAGCGTGTTAACTGTATCAAGTACCTAGGCGTAACCGTGGATAGCAACCTTAACTTTAAGGAACATATTAAGCAACTATGTGGCCGGGTACGTAAACTTATTTACATTTTTAAGTATCTCCGATACGTCGCGGATGCCGTTCTTTTGAAACTTGTCTATCTTTCCCTTTGTCAATCAATCGTTACTTATTGCATATCGTCTTGGGGTGGGGCTACCAAAACCACTCTTAAACGTCTTGAAATAGCTCAACGAGCTATCTTAAAAGTATCTACCTTCAGGCCTATATTATATCCAACTGCTCTACTATATCAGTCGTGCCAAGTGCTCACTGTGCGTCAGCTATTTTTCCAATATATCATTCTCAAACAACATGGTGAACTGACATATGATAAAAGCCTATTAACTAAGCGTAGGAAGCATGCGGTTTGTACAACCTATCGACCAAAAACAACCTTCATCAGGCGATTTTTTAGCTTCCTTGGCCCATACATGTACAATAAACTTAATGAAACATTAAACATCTACCCTCTGAATACCACAAAATGCAAAAAGAAACTCCTCGCATACCTCCAAACTCTCACATACGAGCAGACTGAAGAGTTATTAAATATTCCGATGTAAATAGTCAACTTGTACTGCACACATCCACCCATAATATACACACCACACACACGCACCTACACCCCCCCACACACACCCCCCACACACACCCCCCCACATACACCCCCCACACACACACACTACATACATATACACTCCTTACTGTAGTTTTATTTTTATATACTAGCTTAGTTTTTCTTTTATTTTTTTATAAATCCACAAACAAACCTATAGTAAATAAAAATGCTGATGTTTGTATAATACATAACCAATAACTACTTTGTATATGGCATAACCTACATATTTAATAAAACTTTATCTGAGGGAATTGGCGCTGTTCGCCGAGATACAGGTTTCCCACCTAGTTCGGCAGCAGATGCTCCCAATTATTAGTATTAATTACCTATCTGTGAATGAATGTCTCTATTACTGTATAATGTAATGTATTTTATGGTGTACAATAAAGCAAAATTTCAATTTCAAAAAAAAAAAAAAAAAAAAAAAAAAAAAAAGTGGCTTGCAATGTGTCCCCCCCCCTGCCATTTCTAAACTATGGAACGTAGAAACTTATAATCTTCCACATTGATAGATAGACCTTTGTGAAAACTCTCTTTTAAAATTATTTCGAGTATAATGTGATTATAATTTTTTGAGTTATAGACAGAAAACTGAAAAATACTTAAAACGTCCTAGTTCAAAGGTCATTGACCTTAGAGAAAAATTATCATGGCAAATAATGCTCCTTTATCAACTCAGCCTATCGCAGTCCACTGCTGGACATAGGCCTCTCCCAAGTTGCGCCACAACGCTCGATCCTCTGCCTTCCGCATCCAGTCCCCCCCGGCCACGCTCTTTAGGTCGTCCGTCCACCTGGCAGGGGGGCGCCCTACGCTGCGTTTGCCGATTCGCGGTCTCCACTCAAGGACTCGTCTGCTCCAGCGGCCATCGGTCCTTCGACAGACATGGCCAGCCCACTGCCACTTCAGCTTACTGATTCTACAAGCTATGTCGGTCACTCCGGTTCTTCTCCGGATAATCTCGTTTCGGATTTTATCCTTCAAAGAAACTCCAAGCATAGCTCGCTCCATAGCTCGCTGAGCGACTTTAAACTTGTGGACTAGCCCAACTGTCAGTGTCCACGTCTCGGCACCGTAAGTCATGACAGGCAGGACGCACTGGTTGAAGACTTTTGTCTTCAAACTTTGCGGTATAGGCGAGGAGAAGACTCGGCGAAGTTTGCCAAACGCTGCCCAGCCCAGACGGATCCTTCTGTTGGCTTCTTTCTCAAAGTTGTGTCTACCAAGCTGAATTGCCTGCCCTAGGTAGACGTATTCCGTTACAACTTCGAGTGTCGACCCTTCGACGAATATCGGCCTCGGCATGACATGCATATTGAACATGACTTTAGTCTTGTCCAGATTCATGCCGAGACCGACACGTCGAGAGGCTCCGTTTAAGCTGTGCAGCATTTCGCCCAGTTGTTCCAGCGACTCAGCCATTACAACGATGTCATCGGCAAAACGGAGATGTGAGATGTTCTCGCCGTTAACGTTGATACCCTGTCCAGTCCAGTCCAGTGTCTTGAAGACGTCCTCCAACGCGTTAGTGAACAATTTCGGGGATATTACATCCCCTTGTCTCACCCCTCTGCGCAGTTGGATTGGCTTCGTCTTTTGGTCCTGGAGCTGAACAGTCATGGTAGCAGCGTTGTATAGGCATCTCAGCATCTCTATATACCGCTCATCAATGTGACATCGCTGAAGAGCATCCAGAACTGCCCAAGTTTCGATGGAGTCGAAGGCCTTCTCGTAGTCCACGAATGCCATACACAGCGGCTGATTGTACTCTTCAGTCTTCTGTATGATCTGCCGAACAGTATGGATGTGATCTACGGTGCTGTAGCCTTTTCGAAACCCAGCTTGCTCTGGTGGCTGGAATTCGTCGAGTCTTCCGGCGAGACGATTCGTGATGACCCTCGAGAACAGCTTGTATACATGACTCAGGAGTGAGATGGGTCTGTAGTTCTTTAGTAGGGTTTTATCCCCTTTTTTGAAGAACAGTACCACCGCACTCCCGCTCCATGCCTCCGGTGTAGAGCCTTGTTGGATGACGGCATTAAACAGACTCTGTAGCTCCTTCAGGACCGGAGCCCCGCCTGCTTTTAGGAGTTCAGTGGTAATGCCGTCATCGCCCGGAGCTTTGTTGTTCTTAAGCTGCTCGAGGGCCGCCCTAATCTCGCCCTGGTCAACGTCCGGAAGATCCTCGGTGTAATGGCGCGTGAGCTGGGCTCTTTTGTCGTCATTGCTAGGAACTGCTGGTCTCGCCGTTTTGGTGGAATACAAGTGCCCATAGAAGTTTTCGACCTCATCAAGCATCTCGATCTTAGAGGTGACTATTTTGCCATCCGCGGCTTTCAGTTTCATCAGATGGGTCCTCCCTAGCTGCTGAGCGAAAACTTTCGACCCCCTATTTAGCTCAATCGCAGCCTCAATGGCGCGGGTGTTGGAGCGGCGGAGGTCACGTCGCATCAGCTTCCTAATCTGTAGGTTTAAGGACCTATTATCTGATGAAAACGAATGCGCGGCTGACATTTCCCGTCTTTTCCTCATCAGATCGAGAGTCTCAGTCGAAAGCTTGGGCATCTTGCTTCCGCGCTGCGGCGGAAAGAATTTTCGAGACAGTTCCTGCAATGTTTTGACCATGGTGTTGGTTTGCTCCTCAATATTGCCCGTGGTTTCCAGCGAGTCGAATCGATTTTGAAGTTCCGCTTGGAACCTTTCGGAGCCCAAACTGGTTTGGAGCGGCGAAGGTCGGAGAGTAGACTTAATCAAGCGCGTTCTTTCAGCTCTAAAATTGATATTTAGAGTGCCTCGGATAAGTCGGTGATCGCTTCCGGTGTTGAACCTATTGATCACAGAGACATCTCTAAATATGTGCTTCGTATCCGTCATGATAAAGTCTATCTCGTTCCTTGTCACCTTGTCGGGGCTTTTCCAGGTCCATCTTCTTTGGGGCTTCTTCTTAAAGAAGGAGTTCATTAAGAAGAGCCCCTGGGACTCCAAGAAGTTGACCAACATTTGGCCCCTGTGGTTTCTGCGCCCCAAACCGTAAGGTCCGATTCTCGATTCGCCGCGTTCTTGTACTCCCACTTTAGCGTTGAAGTCCCCCATAACAACGTTGTAGTGAGCCTTAGCGGTACTATTCATAGCCTTCGCTATGTCTTCGTACATCGCTTCGGCTATATCGTCAGAGTGTGTCGAGGTCGGCGCATATACCTGCACTATTTTCAGCTTGTACCTATCATTTAGCTTTAGTACAAGGTACGCTACCCGTGTCGACACACTACCGATTTCCACAACGCTGTTTACGAGGGCCTTATTGACAAGAAAACCAACACCACCTTGGGAGAGCTGATCACCTTCGCGGAAGTAGAGTAAGTTTCCTGACTCCAGGGTTATCGTGTCCTCTCCCTCTCTACGGACTTCGGATAACCCCAGTATATGCCATTTTATATGACTTAACTCTACTTCAAGCTCGGCGAGGTGATGGTCCAGTCTCAACGTTTTTCCATTGTACGCTGCCAGATATAGTCGTCGGTTTTGGTAGCCTGCCGTAACCCGGAGATTCCTAGCACCCCCCGTCCCACCGTTACCACGACCGCTACCGTAGTCGGGAATAGAGGGACCACCGGGAACTGGGGGCCGTTGTATATGTTGTGCGTTCATAGGGATGTATGCCCATAGTCACCACGCTGGGCAGGCGGGTTGGTGACCGCAGTGGGTGATGTTGCACGATGTTGGTGCACAAAAGGACGCTGCTGCCCATCCTCCTGATTTCAAACCTTAGTCGCCTTTTACGACACCCATGGGTAGAAGGGGGGTGGTCTATTCTTGCTATAATGCTCCTTTAGCTACTTTCTATTTGAAAAAATCACAAAAAGTAACTTTGACATCAATCAGACTTCTTAAATTTGGCTTCTTGAATTTATCGCTAGATGGCGCTACTAACAACACGCTTTGAGTCGCGAATGCTGCCGATTATTGCAAAAACTAAAATAGCCATGATTAATATTCGATTTGATTCGTTTGTACACCTACTTAAGGAACCCTATAATACTGAGCATGGCCCGACATGCTCTTAGCCGGTTTTTTATTTTATTGTATTGTATGGCGAAATGAGCTAAAGGCCCACCTGATGTTAAGCGGTTACCTTTGCCCATAACAACTACAATACCATCTAGGCTGTTGCATAAATGGTACCGCAAGTCGGTTCGCCAAATTGAGACATGAAGACGAAAAGACGAGCCATTGAAAAATAATATCACCCAGTAATAATATGTTATTGTTATGACTATATTTTTGTAATTCTGATAATAATATTGTTATATTACCAACTTGCTAGTTGGAAAATTTCTGCCTAGCTAACACCCACATGTGACAATTTCTTATTAAAATAATAATGATCATCAATAATATTACCAAGTAAATAAGCAGTGACTTGTTCTTCCGAATCGAATATTTAACAAAACAAAAGATATCGTTATCATACCTGGCTACTTAAATAAATTATACCAATTTATCTGAAAATTAATGTGTTTGGAAAACAGAAGCTCTAATAAAAACAACATAGTTTTCCGAGTATTGTTGTTTCTCCGTATTGTTGTCTAAATACGTGTACATGTGTCAGATTGTGTTAGGTTACGTGCAGCCGCCCACGTGTGGGGAAATGTCAGTGTGTGCAACCAAGAGCGATTCAGTTGAAATACTGTTGATCTTATTAGCTTGTAAAAGATAGTACTGCTCTGATTCGATTAATGTGTTTAATTGAACATGAATTGGTTGTTAAGGGTGATATTATTGAGTTATATGGGGTGAAATTTTTAGAAAAGGATTTTTTTGTGGCCAACACACAACTTACTATACATTAAGATAAATAGTTTATCGTTGAGTCGAATTAAATAACTGAATAAGTCTAACTTGACTTACATACACACATGAGAAAACAACCAAAATCCTTTAATTTTCCGTCAACTAAATTAACAAATAGGTTGAAAATTCTAAAAAAGTATTCTAGCCGCAGGTCGCGGGAGGTGGCGTGACGTCGGTGGGTGGCGTGACGTCAGTGGCCAACGCGCCGCCCACTCGCCCACTCCGTAATACATGGTAATACCGACACCTTAAAGGTGCTTCTCTACTTGATTGTCTCGGATAATTTGTACACTGAAATAGTTCTGGGATTTATTAACAACCGTTGCGATACGCGATGTAACAAGATAATACTGTCACTAAAATATTATATATAATTGTTCTAAATTAATAATAATAAAATAATATTATATTGTTCTAAACGTTGCACGTAACAATTAAATTAATGCAGAAAATCTAAATCTATCATGAAGTTCTAAAAGTCTGTATAGCCGCCGAAATAAATGGTCTACCAATTTTGACAAAGCTTTCTAGCAACAGAAAATATCGATTAGGACTGTCAGATTTTTTGCTAGTGAAAATAGAACTTATTGTTTTATGACGTACAAACGAATTTCAATCTTAGGGTTGAGGATCACTTTCTTGGAGGACCGTATGCATTGAGTATTTGGGACTAGAAATAAGTAATATGTATGTCTGCCTGTTTGTTACATTATCACGTGAGAACTGCTGAATGATCGCAGTGAAGCTTTACTGAAATCGCGAATTTGCATTAAAATTGCCTTGAAACAATTCCGAAAAACAAAGCCTCAAATCCCTCAAAGTAACGTCGAATACGATTCTGAATCGTCAAGACACTTACGAGGAGTTACATTTTTGCGTTTATTTTTAACTTAGACTGCATTACCAGACATAATGAGTCGGTCTAGATTCCTATGTAAGTGCGTGCACTTATTCAAAACTGCGTATCGGAAGTCAGCAATATAAGGACGGAATGCAATGCGATGCGACGCACTACGATGACGTCATCTTTCATTATACACGAAGCACACGTGCCAAGACTAAAGCGGACATACATAAGTGATGCGAAATCCAAACGCTGGATATCGACAACCTCGGATCGATGCATCCGTTATAGCATAAGGACAAAATTAATAACCTATCTATCTATGCTTTGCCCTCCTGGATATAAGTACGTTTTGGCTGTAAGTGGACGCGTACCATAACCACCGAGTAGATAAATAATCTACTTTGTGCCTTAACACTGCTGTAAAGTACAAGTACGCTGCAAGGTACTCAATTTACTCACGGCTAGCTCATTTTGCCGTTGGACATATTAAAATTAAATAAAATTTTCACCATCGTGTGCTTTTTAATAGACTTTATTTTCATCGCGTTACAACCCTATTAAAAGAAAACAAGATAGCCCGAGCTTTAAAATATTCTGCTAAGTTATTTTACAAGTGCTTCTGAATTTTAAACAAAATGTGCTGTACGCAGAAAATAGAGATTCTTCAAAAACGGATAATAAACTGAGAATCATGGACTGACGCCAAAAAATAGCGGAAGCAGTCATGTATAATACATACCCGTTTCATTTGAATTATAGTAAGGAAACGTTGCTACGTGAACATACTCTTCTAATACAAATCACCATTTTGATATTATTGTAGTACAGAATAAACAGTATACATCCTGTTATTGAAATAACTGAAAACCTCTTCAGTACTATTGTACTCATTAGTAACCTGCACTAACCGGTTAAGCTGCACTAGCCGCGGTCAGTCTGTGGATGGGTGACCGTTTCGTTACACATCGAGACCCCTTCGTGCCTCGGAGAGCACGTAAAGCCGATAGTCCTGCGCCTGAACTCTCTCCGGTCGTGTCGGATTGCCGTCCCATCGGATTATGAGAGTGAGGGAATAGAGAGTGCACCTGTGTTTGCGCATACACTTGAGCACTATAATATGTCCCGCGGAGATGGCTAGTCTCCATTGAGATTGGCCGCCGTGACCGAAATCCGGCCGGGAGGACATTATTATTATTATTATTACTCATTAGTAAGAACAACTTTTATTAGGTATAGGACCAACCCTGAAATCATGAATAAAAAATCAGCTGTCCCCTAGATTTTTGTTCACATGAATCGACAAAATGTTGGGTTCGGCTGATAATTTTTTCGCGATTTCAGAGTTGGTCCAATAGCAAAATTTGTTCATACTGATGAGTAAATTGACCTTTTAAGAGGTTTTCAGTTATTTCAATAACACGTTGTATAAATAATACGAACAGTTTCCTTCAGAAACTTGTGGGTCTTGTGGTCCTCCGCCAATAAAAGGCACCTTTTCTCTTCCAAGAAATATTGATAGAGGCTACGAAGTGGTCACAATTAAATAGATTAGTAGCAGGAATCGAATCGTATCCTACAAAAATCTCTATTAGAAGTACGAAAGTTAGCCGGTAGTTCCATGTAGCGGAAACTTTCCATAAAGTATTTAAAAGTATTTAAAGTTTTTATTTATTTTCAAGAAAATATATGGTTACACAAAAAATATTGTTATAAAAAAGGAAAAACCACTTACGTCAACAAGGTCACGAAAATTTTCACTAAGCACCGGAATCTGGCAATATACATGGAAGACTACCCTTCTTAAAGGCATTTCAAAACACCTTTATTATCCCAGACCCGTATTAATAATACACACAGTCCAGTGTTTTTTATGGTATATTATATAATGGCGAAACAAGCTGCAGGCCTTTTTATTTTTTTTCGGGTGGAAATCCTCATGGATACCCTCCGACTGGAGACGGCGGAGGGGTATGTTGGACTCTTACCGACTAAAACCACAAGGTGGCCATCCTCTGCACAAAATAGAGGAGCTCCGGGAACTCCATTGGACCGCACTGGTGCCCCTCTAGTGCTATGCCTTTGGTACGTCCCGGGAAAACAATATTGTTTTCCCCACAGTAGCACGCGACCACCATGTACTGCTGTCCTCCCCAGGGTTGCCTAAAAGACGCCTCGAATCCCCCCACTCTTAGCGTCCACGATTCCGAAGGTCCCCACCCCTGCCAGATGTGGCGGCAGGAGATGCGGCCTGTCGCCCTATCTGGGCTTTGCGTCAGGGCGGTTGCCGCCTACCTGATGTTAAGCGGTTACCTTTGCCCATAACAACTGCAATACATATTTACATTTAAATGTGTGTAAATAAAGAATGATTAAATCGAGTAGATCAGTATGTTTTACAAAACACTCCCTCCATTCGCCTGTACCGACATCTACCGCGCTACATGTGAACTACCACTAATGTACTAGACAGCGAGGATATGAATGGGATGACGTCACCGAATCCTGAATCGCACAAGCATCAGATGTGACATGTGACGCGCCGTTGGGCCGTGGACCGTCGAGCAATGGCCCAGGGGCCCTTCCTGGGTTCCTGTGTGTTGGAGGAACATAATACCTCCTCATTCCTCCAAACGCCTAAGACTCCTTAGGCGTTTAATAGTTTATATATGACTTAAGAAACATGAACACACACTCTCCACTCCCCATAGTATTCTGATATATGACGTAAACGGCACAGAGAGCATCATAACGTTATTAGCCTGTATCGCTGTCCGCCCGAACCTACCTTACATACATAATTCATACGTTTCACTCGCTCAAACCCCGGAGTTGTGCGGAATTATACTCCATTATCGAATATTTGTTCTTGTGATAACACTTTATCGTTGTAAACACGATATTGGAGTACATTGGTGTTCTCTGATTTGTTTTAATTCTGGGTATGTGTAGATAAAAAATTAATTGAAAAAGAATATCAATTAAAATGTTGATAATATTGAGAACCACAACACAACAATCAAAAAATAATACCTATCAATTAAAATGAAGATACCATTGAGAATAAAGTTAAGGTACCTACTTTTAATGTGCGTGAATATCTTTCTTTGTTATTATTTTAGTAGGTAATATAATTCATGTTAATTATATAAAACTTATTAGGTACAATAAACAAAAGGCAACTATTAATTTCAGGATGTGTGTAATCAAGTTTACTTTATGTTAAATGTTTACGTCCGTGTATTTCCAACCCTGTATTTCGAGGAATTTAAGCGTATGTTGCATAATCACATTTGCTTGTTATTCCAAAAACATGTGCAGACCAGCGACATAATTACGTAACTACAGTTTTTCTACTAGGGTTCTTAATTGTATTTTTTCTCTGTTCAAAGTTAAAATACAGGCAATAACTGAAAGCCCTTTTCCATGATTTATGTACAACGATTAAAAGCCGGAGTAGTGCATAAATATGAAGGATGATCAACCAACCGCCCGACGAATAACGCAGCGATCCATTTCCCTCCGCTGATTGGTTCATTTTCCCGAGCTGGCCGTAAGTCGCAACTAGCCCACGAAATAAAGAACCAACATTTTTATTTCTATTCCTAGATCATAATGCAAACATACTCGACATGTTTTATGAAATTAGCGCACCAAGTTTTCTTCTATGAAAGTTCTCAAAGACATTCTACATGGAAAGCCGAGAAATATCTCAGCTTCTATTTCCATACAGACGACAAAACTTCTAAATATCTCACAACGTCATTCGTCTTAATTACATAAGGAAATCGCATCACGCAACGTTTTACAAATTTCATTTAACGAAACGAATAACTAAGATTTTAATCGAATTACTTAAAGATTGAATAAAAATTACTGAAATGTACTTAAAATTACTAATTACTAAATGTTATTGTAATTCTTAAAATGTACCATGTTATGAAGTTATTTTTTATGTGTACCTACCGCATGTCGTCTTGTTGTGGCAATAAATCATTTTTCTTTATTTCTTTCTTCTTAAAAGGTTATATTCAAATAACTGGAATTTATTGGGCTCAAAGTTTATACCTACCGTGGAAAAGTTTGGAAAAAGCAGTTGAACGTGTGCCAGACTCTGGAAACGTTTATATGACAACAATATTAGTTTATAGGCTGCAATTAATCATAAAGTATAGCTGTCTTATATTTGTGCAAATTGGCATGCTTTCTACTGCGTTTCTATTTGTATTTATTTAATTTGCGAGCGAAGATAATTCGTGTCAGAGTTATCTGTGTCCCCATCTTCGAGTAATTCTACGAACTGTATTTAAGGGGCTCCCCACAGCTCAGTGGCTTCCCCATCAGTAAAAAAAAAAATATTCTATGAGTACATCATTTATCGAAAATCTGGCTAGTAGCGCCCATAAGGCACTAACAGCCAAGTGGCGCCGCCATTATAAAAAAAAAATCTCAGCAAGTAATTATTTTTACCGACGGGGGGAGCTTAGCTGTGAGCCCCTTAAGCAAAAGATTAGTGTCGGGCAAACATTAGAGACTACGAAACAAGCGATTATCGCATCAACGAGTCCATCGCAGCATTTTTCATAGGAACCCGTAAATAAATCAACAGATTTTATCGAACGTAGTGCAGATCATTGTTCCGCACAGCCAGAAGCTTTCTAGGTCAATCTGGGTTGTAATTTATTTGGAGAGAGTGAGCGTGAACTCGATACTGCGAAATACGGACGACACTCTTTGCGCGGCCCATTACGCCGCCAACCCGACTATGTAGAAAATGGCTTTTTATACACCGACAATCCTGTAAACGTTCTGTTTCCTGTTTTTGCCATTTCATATTGTTTGGATGAGGGTGGTTTCGCGTTTTGGGGAATTTGTCGTTGCTACTGAATTACATTTAGTACGTGTACAATTGCGTATGTAAATATAGACAATTTGTAGGGCTAAACGTCTAATTTATTTACGTATTCCCTTTTTGCGCCAGTTCCTAAATAATTTACTTACGCAAATCATAAACTCTCGGCATAATAAAAGGGCGACGAAGCCCTGCACTTACTTTCTTGAAAATACGCACTTTTGTATGAAATGGCTATATTCGTATACCTCAGTCCTTTCAGTTTTTGCTGTAAAAGTAAAACAAAGCCTAGGGAGGTTTACGGTCTTCAGTCACGACCGCGAGTTTTTTAAAACAATCTAAAAATATATAAACAAACAACAACATTTTCTTTTTAAAACAATACTTACTGACTCTTCAACTATTTTAACCACAAACAGGACATGTTTCGCAATATTTAATTGCAAATTGGAGTAGGTACAGAATACAGTAAATAATTCACGAACGTGCCCACCGGATCATTAACATCATTCCATATTAACCCCTAAATGTCCACACTGCCAAACATTACGCTCCCCATACGCCCCTACGACAAATGATCACATCGTAATTCCCACGCTTGGCATGAGATCTCTAAAGGACTTATCCCATTCAAGTATAATGTCACATTTTATCAACCCTACCGCAATAAATGATTGAAGATCAATTGACAAACATTTAATCAAATTTATAAAAAGTTAGACATCAATGCGTAAGAACAAGTGTTGTGGCGCAACTTGGAAGAGGCCTATGTCCAGCAGTGGAGTTGATGATGATAATGAAAACACTTTTGGTTTTTAGTTTGTTTTTGTCTCAGATTAATAAATCATAGAGTGATAGTTTCATTCAAAGTTCCGCTCAAAGTTAAAGCACAAAGACAATCGATGTGTGGGCACACAAGCGGCACGTAAAGTGTTCGCCGACACACACATAAGCGCGCGTTAACTGAGTTGAATTTGCTTCACTCCGCGTGCGACTAATGTGGTTGTAAGCCTTATTATTCTAAGGTTTTGGTATAATTTTGCAGATTAACCTCCGGTTTAAGAAAAATTTACCGACATCTAACAAATCTCATGTCAAGTGATCTTCATATTCATTATGTGAGTGGTTGCAAAATACTAGTTTTGGTCAACCTATCAAATATAGATTAAATTGATCAGCCCATCCAAAACCGAGAATAATATTGTATAATGTGTGTCCTTATTTTAGAATTTATATTCGTAAGCATGAAGATAAATATGCATGAAGAATTAGGTATGTCTAATCAGAAAGCCCTTTACGTTGAAATCTTATTTCTAGTGCATAAATTTCTAAGTTAAAGTACGCTAACTACTAAGAACGTTTCTGCTAACTAAATAAGTTTATTCCAGTAAGACACAACACGTCAAGTTAGTACTTTAGGCTCTGAATGGGGTGCCTGACGGTGCCTACAGATAACAGTCATCTTTGTGCCTCAATTATACCAGTCTGAAGTGGCAGGGTTGAAACTCGCTAGAAACTGCGATGGAAATTATTTTGTTCTGTAATTTGTTTGAGTTATTTTAATTCTTTCTTAACAAGTTTTATAAAAGTATATTTTATTTAATAATTTCTTAGGTTTTCGCGATCACTACACATTATAATAAAACAAGTTTAACCAGATTACATCGCGTATTATTTAAATCGAAAGCTTTGCCGCGTTCGTGGTCGCGTACACTACATCACGTACACTTAATATATTTTATTTGTTGACCTACTCTTTATTACGTCTTTCTAAAATAGTTAATTCTTCAATAATGGAAATGAATTAACTGTTTCCTTACTTTATTTGCTATAAACACCGCGTTAAAGATGATGGTATTTGGGTGTCGTAAAAGGCGCCTTGGGGATTCACCGGAGGATGGGCAGCAGCGTTCTTTGAGTATACTCAACCAGCTGCGATTGCCAACTCGCCCGCCAACGCCAGCGTGGCGGTTATGGCATATGGCTCTTTGGGGAGACCTATGTCCAGCAATGGACGTCTTTCAGCTGAAATGATGATGATTTGGAAACTATCAAGTATGTTTAGCTACTACTGAACGTCTCCTAAAAAGCCTCCAAGATCCAAGATGAAGTTTAAATGCTTGATATTACACAGCAATACAACCAACTCTTGAACTTAAACAGAAACAGAGTATGTTACCCGGATTTTCACCGGAAACGTCGCTTTAAAATCAACTGAGGGAAATGTTGCTCGGTCCTCGGGAACGTAGAGTAACGGGTGTTGGCTGACAAGCCGCTATTTGTGCACCAGTCCAACATACATCAGTGGTGGAAGTAGTGACTCGTCAGTACAGTGTCAAGAGCAAAGCTCGGAAATCTCCTCTGCTCTATGGGTGGAGAGGGCTTAGATTAGAATGTTGAATACACAGACATAGTAAAAAATATAGACGAAGTACAGCGAACAATCATAGTGAAGCCAAAAAAAATGCTCCTTCGTGTACAACCAGCAGTCACGCACACACCATGTACCTGAAGGATTTTTGCTTTCGCGATGCTTACTAGACGAACCGGGCAATGCCGCGACATGTGTACTGAGAGGGGCAAGCACGAGGGAGCACGGTATTTTTTTTTGCTTCACTATGATTATTCGCAGCACTTCGTCTAAGTCTGTGGTTGAATACTACTTACTACTTAAATAGAGACTTTTACAATGTTTGCTATTAATAATGAGGTGATTTAAATTCCGAATTCCTTAACTAATTAATCTTTATTATGAGCTTGTGCTGTCCTACTCCTGGGCAAAGGCTCCACACTCCATTTCTTCCACTTTTCCCGATCCCGTGCCTCTTCCTTGCAGTTTTTAAGGAATGCATCGATTCTGTCCCGCCATCTCCTTTAGCTAAAATAAGTCAAACATTATTACACTTACATTAATTTTTATTTGCCAAAAAAAAGTTTAAGGGCCTTACTTTTACTATGGGACCAACTCTGAAATTGTAAAAAATACCTGATTTCCTTAAACCTTTTAAGGTGAATAAAAAATTGTGGCGTATATTTCTCAATCATACCCAAAGATCAAACACAACACCTCAAAGCTGTAAGTATCAAAATCAATTTTTAAACTGCGACAATAAAGCAGAAGAAATTAAATAAAACACTAATACCTGCATAAATTACAACACAGAAAATACAAGGGATTCAGGATATAAATGGGTTTTTAAACGAGATAACGTTTACGAACACTGCGAGATTCCGATCAATCAGAGACAGTCAAAACATTTATTGAATCTTTATTTGCCAACAACAGGGCTTTGAAAGCCACAAATAGAGCGCGAGCGTGAGAACAAGCTAACAGTTGTTTTCTGCTGACTGATAGCATCGCACTCGACAACCCTAGCAGCAATTGTAAACAGAAAAATGAACCTTATCACCTAATTAATAAGGTTGATGTGAGTGGGGTGGCGACGCATGTTCGTCGACGGCTGTCTCGTCACGTCTCAATTAATAGCAAATGAATATGGTTTACGCTTATTGCATTGCTTCCTATGATCTTTGTGCTCCTGGTACACAGTTCACGAGTAAAAGGAAAATTGGTTACATCCGCGCACGGGGTGTTGTTGTGCTCCTTTGTTTGTAAATAATATTGTGAGGTCATCTACTGAATGAAGAGTGTAAATTGAATGCAATTTGTGCTCAGATAAATAAACAGTAGCGCGTTCCCGGAAAATTCTGTTCGAAAATTCTATGTAATTGTTCGAGTGTTATTATTCAACTAACACACACACACACACACACACTTTTATTTAACTTTAACACGTTCATATTTACATACTAAATACTCATATTTACATAGTAAACGAGTATATCTATCAAAGCAGTCCTTAACTTTGTAATGAGCTCACCTCATTGAATTTAAATCACTGCCCTAAAGGTCTAATTCAGAATAAACACATATCTTCATTTTCTACGATCATTAGCCTACTTATTTATGTGATTTAATCAAGGCATTCGTTCGTCTACGTGTGTGTTACGCATCAGCTTCACTGCTTATGGAAATCTGTCACGACCCGAAGCGATGAGAAAGCTCTATACATCGTAATTATAAAACTTCGTAAGTCTATAAAAAGTTTATTGACGTCATCTTGTCTAGAATTTTAACATGGAAGGCTGAATCTGAAAGGATGAAAGACGTCAGTTGCTTGTCGATGACGTAACTGGTTATTTTCCACATTAAAGGTACACTTACCTCCCCAAAGCATATTTGTTGAAAGCAAACCTCTATGACCTAACCTCTCAACGTGTCGGTCTCGGCATGAATCTGGACAAGACTAAAGTCATGTTCAATATGCATGTCATGCCGAGGCCAATATTCGTCGAAGGGTCGGCACTCGAAGTTGTAACGGAATACGTTTACCTAGGGCAGGCAATTCAGCTTTGGTGCGGTCGATGGCAACCTACGGGGCGCCAGTGTGGGCGGAGTCCCTGAATGCCCAAAACAAGGCTCTGCTGCGGAGACCACAGAGAGTCATGGCAATCAGGGTCATACGCGGATACCGCACAATATCTGCAGAGGCGGCGTGTGCACTAGCAGGCACTCCCCCGTGGGATTTGGAGGCTCAGGTGCTTGCCGAAGTCTATCGGAATGGAGCGGACCATCAGGCGGAAAGTGGCAGACGCCCGCCACCTGAAGTTGTGAAGACGTGGCGCAGGGAGGCGCAGGCTGCCGTACTGGTGCAGTGGAGGGAGCGGCTGGAGACGCCCAGTGCCGGTCACTGGACTGTAGGGGCTATCCAGCCAATTCTTGAGGAGTGGGTGCGGAGGCGACACGGGACGTTGTCCTTCCGTCTGGTGCAGGTGTTGTCAGGGCATGGTTGCTTTGGCAGATACCTGCACAAAGTGGCGATACGGGAGGCTTCTCCCGTGTGCCACCAGTGCGGCTGTAGTGAGGACACGGCCATTCAAACTCTGGCGCAGTGTCCTGCCTGGGCGATGCAGCGCCGTGCTCTCACGGCAGCAAATGGGGCAGACCTCTCGCTGCCGGCCGTGGTCAAGGCCATGGCCCACAGTGAAGAGGCGTGGGAGGCGGTCGCGTCCTTTTGCGAGGAGATTATCTCGCAGAAGGAAGCGGTGGAGCGGGTCAGGGAGGAAGACTCTCTCGCTGATCCGATCCGCCGCAGACGGACAGGTCGGCGCAGGCGTCTATATGGCGATCTGATGCCACCTTGAATAAAGCCAGTGGGCGATAGATTGGGGAGTCTATCGTCCGCTTTGCACGGCCCTTGAGTTGTGATGATGTCCCAGGTGTGCCCGGACATCGCCAAAAGAGTGTGTACAATGAAAGTATGTAGGCCCTGAAGTGGGCCGCGCTGGATGTGTCGCGAAAGTCATGCGTAGCAGTTCTCGTGGCCCATCCACCCAAGGCGAAAGTAGGCACACGGCGGAGTTTTTAGTGGGTGCAAGCCCCACATAATCACACTGCTTCCCCGGTAGTGTGACATGCGATAGGCATATTCTCCGCTTAAAAAAAAAAAAAAAAAAAGAAACGCAATTCAGCTTGGTAGACACAACTTCGAGAAAGAAGCCAACAGAAGGATCCGTCTGGGCTGGGCAGCATTTGGCAAACTTCGCCGAGTCTTCTCGTCGCATATACCGCAAAGTTTTTTTTTTTTTTTATAGTATAAGATGGCGAAACGAGCTAAAGGCCCACCTGATGTTAAGCGGTTACCTTTGCCCATAACAACTGCAATACCACCTAGGCTGTTGCCTAAATGGTACGGCAAGTCGGTTCGCCAAACTGAGACATGAAGATGGAAAGTCTCATGTGATTGTAATTTCACCGGCACCCGTACCCTTCAGACCGAAACACAGCAATGCAAGCATCACTATTTGGCGGAGAAGTAGGCACGGTGGTAGTACTTCCCCGGACGAGCTCTTTCACAAAGGAGCTCTACTACTATTAAATTGAATTTGATCTTGAAATACCACCTTGAAATTATACTATTTGAAGACAAAGGTCTTCAACGAGTGCGTCCTGCCAGTCATGACTTACGGTGCCGAGACGTGGACACTGACAGTTGGGCTAGTCCACAAATTCAAAGTCGCTCAGCGAGCTATGGAGCGAGCTATGCTTGGAGTTTCTTTGAAGGATAAAATCCGTAACGAGATTATCCGGAGAAGAACCGGAGTGACCGACATAGCTTGTAGGATCAGTAAGCTGAAGTGGCAGTGGGCTGGCCATGTCTGTCGAAGGACCGATGGCCGTTGGAGCAGACGAGTCCTTGAATGGAGACCGCGAATCGGCAAACGCAGCGTAGGGCGTCCCCCCTGCCAGGTGGACCGACGACCTAAAGAACGGTTAAAAGCAACACAACCACTGATAGGGAAAATCTCTAGAGCAGTGGTTCTCCATCTTTTTTGGCGACGGAAACCTTTTGACACGATATAACATTTTACGGAGCTCTAAAATACGCAATTAACCTAGTTTTTTGTTTATTCTCATACAAAAATAGGTACTTTACATAACACTGTAAGTACAGATTCCACTGTAAGTTGAAGTTGTTTCCATCATTCCATTTTCGGCTATTATATGATAAGATGTCTTGTGCTTGTGCTGTGTGATGCTTCTATTTAGGACTTACGTGGATATTATTACAACGGAGCCTTCGCAGAGGCTTTGTAGAGCCTTAGGGTTCTGCGGAGCACACTTTGAGAATAGCTGCTCTAGAGGAACTTTACAACATAAGTTTAATTGAGAATTTATTATAAAAAAGGTAGCTACAAATGGCTATCGAAAAGTTATATTTTTTTAAGAAATTGCCAATTTAGAATAGGCGTAGTTATTCTGAGTACCTACTTCATTATAAAAACGAAAGTAAGTTTGTAGAGTCTGTGCTTATTATGACCCAATTTCACGAGGCGACTGACTGTTCAATAAATCCCGTACGCTTAATGTAGGTTCTAGGAGATAAATTGAACTGTCAAAACTCAGCTATGTTTATTTTTATAGATGTTAGTAGAATTACAATTTCGGTAAAGCAAGAAGTTTTTCATGGAAAAAATAACTTTTGCCAAATAAATTGGCGAGACTAACAAGGGCTAGAAGAAATAAGAGACACAAGGCAAGAGTTATCGACCTTAATAAACGACTCATACATCGTCTATAATAATAGGCGTCTGTACAAACTAGGCTTGGAAAAATAATCATATTTTTGTTTTATTTCGATGTAAGTATAATTCATAATCTTTATTTCTCTTCACAAAGGTTCACAATTGGTAGATTGGGTTGACAATATGCAATTGATAATGATATACACTAGTATTATAACATAAGGTGAGGTGGCGGTCAAACGCAAGCCCATTTAATATTAAAAAAAAAAAAATTACCATCCTTTGTGAGAGACTGGAGTTTATACTAGGATACCCTCTGTGACGGATTCCCAGGCCCTCACCCCGAATTTGTAGTAATTAGCAATTTGTGATCATGTCGAGATATTAATAAAAAAAGAAGTTTTTTTTATAAAAACAAACATGCGGTGTTAGTAAATAAAGCATAATAAGAGAATAAAGTATCCCGGCTGTGTCTTATTAATTACTGAAGGAAAGGGAATCGCAGAATTAAGAACTATTTGTAGGGATCAGCTGTTTTTTTTTTCGGCGATTTCAGAGTTGGTCCCATAGTAAAAAGTGTTCATAATGATGAGTACAATGACCCCTTAAAAGGTTTATAAGGTTGTATACATATGGGTACATCACATTGTGATGACAAATTAATTTGCTCCTCGCAATTTTTATTTTAGTTTCAAATAGAATCTGCGATTGGAAATGCATAGGTTGCATGCATGTTCTTTCCATGTGTTGTTTTATTTACTACTAGCCTATGCCCGTGGCTTCGCCCGCGTGGATGTCGTTTACTATAGCATGCCTCGGGAACTGTTTATCTTCCCGGGATAAAAAGCCTATATGTTAATCCGGGTTATGATCTATCTGTATGTCTGTTGTCCCTTCGGGGAAACACAGTCGTGATGTTATGTTATGTTATGTATGTCAAATTTCACTTAAATCCGTCTAAACCTTACAACGTGATTGAGTAACAAACATCCAAACATCTATTTATAATATTAAAGTAGGACAGTTGGATTAACTGGAGTGTAATTACATCTCTGCCTATCCCTTCATGGAATACAGGCGTGATATTATGTTTGTGTATGTATGTACCAGTAAAAAAAGACAATTTATTATCCAAATTTTAAGAATATAACATAGTTTTGACAAACTCTTTAAAAGCTCCTCGCAAAAACGCCATCACGACGATACTTTATTCTACGATCTATTATTATCGCCTATTTATTCGTACTTAGTTTCTTGACGGTAAAACGGTTTTTGCGATGACTATTTTTTAATTAGGTACTGTGACATTTTATTTTGAATATTAAAGTTTAGCGACAATCCTTTGCTCGTGACCACGATCAGTGAAACCTGGAGGCCAATTCTCGTAATTAAAAACTTTCAAAACATAGTTCTCAATGATTAGTTTGGAACTATGTTTTGACTATGCTTTCAATCTAAATCTCCTGACAGTAGACGTTTCTGATTGCCGTTTATTACTGACATTAATTATTATTATTATTATTATTTTGAGGAAAGAGGTAGGGGTCTTGAACGCCCCCTAAGCCACTGTGACCTGGTAAGATCTATTGTGACGCCTCTTGCAGCATTACATTTGTGAGCGATGCGCACGGGTGTCGACGATGGCTCGACCATTGCGTAGTCACGACCGCTGCGCGAGAGACTGTTGTCAGTATGTCTGTGCTATATGACACGTACTGGTCCGATCACCAACCTATTCAAATAGAATTTAACATTAACTTAATTAAATCTAAAATAACCAGACCTACTGTAACTTGTAATAAAATACTATGGGGGGAAAGGGAAACTAATCAACTAGAAAAATATCATCAATATTGTCATAATAAATTAAGAGATATTCACTTTCCGGATGAATTTAGTAAATGTGCAGACAAGTACTGCCCTAGCCTTGATCATAAAACTCTGTTAAATAAACTGTACAACGATATAATTAGTGTGCTGAGTAAGGCGGCTGAATGCAGTTACAATGTAAAGCAGCGTAAAAAAGGCAAGAGTATTGTAGGCTGGAACAAACACGTCAGGGAGGCTCATGCGGAGGCCCGTACCTGTTTTCAAACTTGGTTACTTTATATGAAACCTAATTCTGGCTCAATTTATAGTGATATGTGCGAATCAAGACGAAAATTCAAAGAAAAATTGAAATGGTGTCAAAATAATCAGCAAACGATCAAAATGGACATTTTAGCTAATCATCACTCCAATAAAAACTTCTCAAAATTTTGGAAAACCACTAATAAATTAAATCCGAAACCGAGCCTACCGGTGAGCGTCGCTGGCGTGTGTGAGTCGAGTGAGATAGCCAGAGTCTTCCAGCGTCACTTTAAGGTGGAATCTCCTCTTGGGTCATCTACGTCAGTACAGTTGCCGATGCTTGGTACTGAGAATGTTAATGTTACATTTACTGGAAAAGAAATTGCAGCTGTTATAAAATCCATGGTAAGAGGCAAATCACCGGGACATGACAGCCTCAGTAGCGAGCACCTGCAGCACGCTGGTGTCCACTTACCGAGAGTCCTGGCTATGTTGTTTAATCTCTGCATTAGCCATTCTTATTTGCCAGATAAACTTATGCAAACAGTGGTTGTACCAATTGTAAAAAACAAAACGGGGGACAACTCAGACTTGTCTAATTACAGACCCATATCTCTTGCCACAATAATTGCCAAGGTGCTGGACAGTCTGCTTGACAGGCATTTGGATAAACATCTTGATCTGCACGACGCTCAATTTGGTTTCCGTTCCGGTCTATCAACAGAAAGTGCAATCCTATGCCTCAAGCAGACTGTGCAGTACTACACATCTCGTAAAACACCGGTTTACGCGTGCTACCTAGACCTGTCTAAGGCCTTTGACCTCGTGTCTTACAAATTGCTCTGGGAAAAACTTGAAAACGAGACTACTGTATCGCATGAGATTGTATCAATATTAAAGTATTGGTACAATCACCAAATGAACTCTGTTAGATGGGCGGCCTCATACTCGGACATGTATAGGTTGGAGTGTGGAGTTAGGCAAGGAGGGTTGACCTCACCAAAACTCTTCAACCTATACATGAACCGACTAATCGGCGAGCTTAGCAGTGCCAACATCGGCTGCCATATTGATGGAGTCTGCATAAATAATATAAGCTATGCAGACGATATGGTACTGCTGAGCCCGTCGATTGGAGCGCTGCGTAGACTCCTGAAAATGTGTGAATCTTATGCGGAGGCCCAGGGGCTTAGATACAACGTGAAAAAGACAGAAATAATGGTTTTTAAAGCAAATCAAAAGTCATATTCCACCGTGCCTCCTGTGACGCTTTACGGGACGCCATTGAGACAAGTCACACAATTTAAGTATCTAGGCCACTGGGTCACCGACGACCTAACAGACAACATTGACATGGAGAGGGAACGTAGGGCGCTGTCTGTCCGCTGCAATATGCTGGCTCGCAGGTTCGCACGATGTGCTGATCAGGTCAAAGTGACTCTTTTTAGAGCATTCTGCCAGACCTTCTACACGTGTAGCTTGTGGGCTAGCTACACGCAGAGGACATACAGCACTCTGCGTGTTCAATATAATAACGCATTCAGGGCGCTGATGGGGTTACCTCGCTATTGCAGTGCATCAGGCATGCTAGCGGATGCACATATGGACGGCTTCCATGCTATTATTAGGAAGCGTTGTGCATCAATACTGGGTCGCGTGCGTGGCAGCCCCAACAGCATCCTGAGTGTGTGGACCGACAGGTGGGATTCTCCGCTGTTGGCACACTGGATAAGCCTGCACATGGATAGGTGATCAGTTCAGGTTGGAGTTGAGTCCCTCCACCTGACTGTAATTTTAATTTTAATTTTGTTTTAATTGATTTTTATTTTATTTTACATTATTTTATTTTATTTTATTTTATTTTATTTTATTTTGAAAGGTGTGATAACAGATGTTATTTTAATTTGTGATATTTGATTATGTGTGCGAACATTAGGTTAAGTAAAAATATGTAAAACTTTCTATGGGACTTCCTGAAATAAACGATTTATTATATTATTATTATATTACAGCACTTCCCCAAGCTGCAAGTCAATCATGAAGCCGACTATGACTTTTGGGGAGGAGGATTTGATCTCATGCGTTGAGATGACATTAGTGACATTAATGGCCTGAGTTTCACAAACAAATGCCAAACAGGAGCATCTACTGACAGGAGATTGGGATTTAAAGCATTGAGATTAGTATGGAACTATATTTTGAACGTTTTTTATCACGAAAATTGGCCTTCTGGTCGAAACGTTGAGCTTAATGCGAGTGGGCGAATGAGTTGAGCGTATGTGCGAGTTAATTCCCATTTGATAATAAGTTATTATAATGCAACGCGTAAATTTAAAAGTAAACGGCTACCATGATCAAGTACATTTGGTTCCTGTTTCAATTCAAAGAGCTAAAGTCTATCGAGAATGGCTAAATGTAACGCATCTAGACATCAAAGTTTCACTTCAGTGATACAGATACTACTACTAGTGATACTATGCAACTTAGGAACTATTGAATTCGAGACTCTTGTCTCAACTCTTGGCTCCGATGTCACTCAAAGCTTATATTAGAAAATACATTACGAAGCTTGTAAGTGTAAAGCTATCTAAAGTGGACAGTTTGTTTAGATACAGTCAAGCGCAACAAAGGCGATATATCGCCGTCCCCGGAGAATAAAATGATAATCGCTATTGTCTTAGTTTTAATGTTATGCTATATTTGAGATCCGTAGGTCTTAATGCAGCTCTACGATTTTTTTCATATTTTTTTTGCTGTTATTTATGAAGTTATAAAATTATGTACTAGTTTTCAAAGTTTTTTCTACTTTATATTGTTACGCGAATAAAATTGCCAGACAGTGTTAACAAAACTTTTTAGGAATTATAAATATGGTAAAATCTATAGCAATTATGTTCTTGTTCAAACTATTTGGTAAAAAAAACGCTATGTATGTTGTCATTTTATTCACGTAAAAATATTCCCCATTGTGTTGACTAACGTAGCCTTGATAAAAAGTTTATGTGTGGGCTAGCCATGTCTTTCGAAGAACCGATGGCCGCTGGAGCAGACGAGTCCTTGAGTGGAGACCAAGAATCGGCAAACGAAGCGTTATCCCTTCCTCCCCCCTCAGCCAGATGGACCGATGACCTAAAGAAGGTGGCTGGGGATGACTGGATGCGGAAGGCAGAGGCCGCGAGTGTTAAGGCGCAACTTGGGGGAGAACTATGTCTAGCAGTGGACTGCGATAGGCTGAGTTGATGATTGAAAGGCGAGATGAACAAGCGTTCACAAAAAAAAACGAATAAGAAAACAGCATGCTTAAGACTATTGATTTCTATTGCTTTTGCTCTAAAGAAAAGCGTCAAGAAGAAATTTTGGGTCAAAACATGGTTACAAAAGAGGAACATCTGAATTTGTTACATCAAATCCACAGAACCGAAGAGCAGGAGGACTATGCAAATGATTATAGGAAGCAGAAGCCATGCTTTGACCATCTCTTGAAAACGGTTTCACCAAACTTGTCAATACAAGATACCTGCGTCCTGCATGCGAGAGTAGCATAACCCCTACAGAAAAAAGAAAAATTGGCTACTGCATTGGGTTATCTCGCGACTGGCAGAACTATATCAATGTGCTCATGAGCGTCCTGCATAATCAGCCTATGTACTGCTGTACATAGGCTTCTCTAAATAGCACGCCACAGACTTCTATCCTCGGTTACTATCATCCAGTTTTCACTAGCCACCTTGCGTAGATCGTCACTCCACCTAGGTTTAGGGCTTCCTACGCTACGTTTTCCGAATCGCAGTCTCCACTCTAGTGCACGTCTACCCCAACGGTCATCGGTCCTTCGGCTAATATAGCCAGCCCACTGCCACTTCAGCTTGCTTATCCTGTGGGCTATGTTGACAACTTTGGTTCTTTGTCGGATCACCTCATTTCGGATCCGATCCCTCAGACCATCTCCGAGCATAGCCCTTTCCATAGCACGCTGAGCTACTTTAAATTTGTGAACCAGCCGTACCGTGAGTGTCTACGTTTCGGCTCTGTAAGTCAGTGTCCTTTCGGAAAAGTTATCCATTTGTTTCTTAATAACTAACTAAGCCTAATTAACTGTACGAAGTGTTTTGTGAAAGTGTCGACATTACGACAAGTTGTAAACTATTTCAGAGAATATAAACAAAGATCTGCAAGAATTACTGCTATAATGAGTAAAATTGACGTGGCTGGCGAGGACTCAGATTCAGCCTACTACAGTCATGGTGTGTACCAAGTTTTAATTACTTACAAAAATGAAGGAAAATCCCAAAAATACAAAGTACAAGGTGAATTGAACAACAATTGAACATGAATGAATTACGTACACATAATACGTCATAATAATGAACGCAAAAGTTACTAGACAGAAGTATGTAGTAAAATAGATGTTACAGAGTGAGTTCTATGACATCAAGCTTAATAAACAACAGGAATCGGATCCAAGATTAAGCTGTTCAGAAAATATCGCAGTCCAAAGTTATAGAAGTGAATATTTCTCATTTGCAGTGGCATGTTCTACGATTTAAATATGATTTTGATGCGGAGTATTCCCAAATGGATACCCAACCTCAACAAAGGGTATCAGCAAGAAGGAAACGGGGTGCTATGCGTACTGCATCAAACACACCGAACTCTGCCACTGAACATGAGTGGAAAGCAGCATATGCCAACTCTCTGCCACTACCCAAGGCTCTACATGCTGATCTGATGAGTCTTTGTAAGGCCGAAGCAATCCCATCCTATTATCATGGGTTTTATGAGTCCCTAACCTTTGTCGGGAATTCTGAGAGTCATGCACAAGAAGATGACGAGCGAGACGAGGAATAAGAATTTTTTGTTCTAGGTTTATTGTATTAATTTTAAATTTAACAATCGTTGATTACTATAACTTAGTTTCATTGACAAAACAAGAATAACAGTTCAAAGTGTGATTACCATACAAAACATATTCAGTATTAACTAGAATAAAATGATAAGTTACCATAGAATAGAATTATAAGACAATGTTACAATATTAAGCCTCGCTTATGAGAACCGAGAATAAAATGACAATGGACAATACAAACTGTTGACGCAATCATATTTTTACTAATATCTTATTTTGCTAATATCTTTTTATTAATGAAAGTTAATAATTATATACTACATTTACTGAAATACAAAATAAATTAGCTTTCATTTGAGCCTTCTTGCTTCTGTTAAAGTCTAGTGATTGGCGAGTAATCAACAAAAAACGGTTTTTTATTTTTCCTGAAAAGTTAAGTTTTTGCAATTGTCATGTTATTCCCCGGGGACGGCGATATGATATAAGACTGATATGCGGTTGAACGTTCCTATCTTCTTCTATCGTGTCGACATGAGCTACATAAATGATAATAGCTCAAACCGTGGGACAAATATTATCCAGTCATCAGTTTGGTAGCAGGGCTGACTAACGGCCAAAATTAATATCCTATCTATCCACGATTGGCCCTACTAGAGATAGGAATTTGACATAAGCTCCATACAAAATATGTCAAATTTCTCTCTAGTAGGGTAAATTGTGGTTAGATTGGATATTAATTTTGGCCATAAGTGACTACACATGGTGCGCCGAACGATCAATTAAATATCGTCATTCGGGAGGCTCTTTCAATGCACTCCGTTCACCGCTGCACCGTTCCTTATAATACGTGTTTATTCGCACGAAAAGCAAAAAGCTCGATTTTATAAGAATGTAAGATTTTTTTATACAGTTAACATCCACATACTATACCTAGTATGGTAATAGTAGTGGTAGTAATAGTGGTGGTAGTAGGTACCCCTAAGGCTCAGAATCTATGGATCTTTGTTTGGATCAGAATGTTGGGCTACGAAAGGGATGAATGAAAAGCAATTACATGCAGCTGAGATGAGAATATGAGAATGTTAAGAGAAATCTGTGGTGTAACGAGATTGGATGTAATAAGAAATTAGTATATGTGAGAGGGAGTTTGAAATTAGCGCCAGTGACGAAAAATGAATGTAGATGGCTAAAAGAAAAGAGAAAGCCCAAAGAAAGGATGGATGGATTGTGTGAAAGATGATATGGATAAAAAGAAAGTGAGCACCGAGATGACATGGCGGTTGATAGAGATGTATCGAAGAAAAAGACATGCTGCGTCGACCCCAAATAAATTGGGTTAAGGGCAGGAGGATGATGATGATACTAAGCAAGGCTCAATTAGACCAAGTTGTTAGTACGCAGGGCTACTTTGTCAAGCTATACTTTTCCAGTATAAGCTGAACTATCTTGGTACGGTAAGCCTCTACAATGTGAAGTCAGCTTATACTGGAATGATGTAACTTGATATGTTGCCGTGTGTACTACCGTTTTATTTTTCGAAGTTTCTTGTATGTGTGTATCCCTCGTTGGGTTAGACTTTTGTTTATTTTTTGTAATTGCCATGATAGAGGCCACAGTTACACATACTATATATTCTGTGAAAATTTCAATTACGGGTAAAAAACATACAGCCCTGTGACAGACAGACGGATGGATGGAAAAACATACAGCGAGACATAGTAATAGGGTCCCGTTTGGGTAAGGAATCACAAACTCTACTCTAAACATATGAAAATGAAGCGTTATTGGGACAGAAAAGCTCACAATTACAGTAAATACAGTCACACGAGTAAACATTAGTTCAGTCAGCCTAGCTCATTACGCAATTCCAGTTAATTCTAGCTTCCTTGCGATGTGATGAGCATGGATCTATCATATGATTTGTAACCGATACTAATCGTATTATCGGCCATTAACATTCGATTGGAGACTGGCGCTGTCAAAATATTTACGACTGCTGTCGTCCATCGTCGGATCCGCTAAATTTGCTGAACCAACAAGCGTAACGGTTTCTAAAAGTAATATTGAGTCGAAATATCGATTTGTGATGCTTTTGTTTATATTAGCTGCCTGTTAATGGGTTAAACGTGAAGGTTGAGAGGCGTTATCGAAGTAAATAAGTTTGAAATACTATTAGCTAATAGTATAGTCACTTGCTCGCAGAGCGGATGGCCGATGGGGCCGTAAAGTTCTGGAGTGGCAACCGTGTACTGGCAGGCGCAGCGTGGGTAGGCCCCCCACAAGGTGGACCGACGACGACCTGAAGGTCGCGGGAATCCACTGTATGCAGAAAGCGCAGGACCGGTCGTTGTGGCGATGCCGATGTAGGGAGGCCTATGTCCAGCAGTGGAAGTTTTTTGCCTGAAATAATGATGATGATAGTATAGTCAAGCTCATATCAATGGTACCTATAACCATTATAAGCGGAACTGCCTTACTATGTATGTTTCATACAAGACAGGCTCTGTCTGGCTCTGTCTGTCTGGTGATATAACCAGTATAAACTGGTTGGTAGAGGTGGTAGTTGGAAAGAAAGAAAGTATACGCTTACTTATGTACTCGAAGTTTTGACATAAACAGCCACAAATTCATCTCAGTAGATATTATATACCACTTTCCAAACAAGCTCTCTTTTCTAAATACTCTTCATACAAACTCTTATATTATGTAAGTCTTCAGCTCAAATGCTCGGGTTTCAAAAGCTTGTCAGAGTACTCACAATTGCCTTTAATATTCCAAACATTCTCTAAGTACATTCCATTTACCGCAAAACGCATTTTCCTTCTTAACATACAAAGACAAACCCATTTGTTCATCATCAATCATACGTATTACTAATTCATAAAAATTGTCAATACACGTTTCACGTCAGAGATTTCGATTCAAACATTGTGATGTAGGGATCAGAAAAGATTAGCTTCCAAGCGGACTGTTCCAAACAAATATTTTAGATCTGATTGCCCACAGTGTGGGCGAATGTACACGAATAATCGAATGTTCACAAAACAATCGAACCGTAAACTGCTGCCACGAAATAAATTGAAAAAAATTGAAAGCTAACGCGATGTGAAATATTGATATTAACTTTGGTGAAGAGAGATTTTTTTAAATCTGACCGAGCAAATGTATTGGTTCCACAGACATAGTAAAAAATCTAGACGAAGTGCTGCAAACAATCATAGTGAAGCCAATAAAGCCGTGCTCCTCCGTGTACAAACCAGCGCTCACGCACACACATGCACCTTAAACCGTGCTCACCCCTCTCAGTTCACATGACGCGGCATCTTCCAGTGCAGCATGCTGTGTACGTGAGCACTGGTTGTACATGAAGGAGCACGGTTTCTGTTGGCTTCACTATGGTTGTTCGCAGCACTTAGTCTATATTTTTTACTATGTCTGTGATTGGTTCGGAGTATTATTAGAACACTCGTTACTGATAAAAGTTATTATTATCTTTTATTTACTGAGTGTTATTGGGTTTTTTTCATTTGGAAATTCTCAGTAGCAAGCAGCCCGGAATATGGATTTGTGCCCGGTTAGTGGCAATAGGCTCGCCCCCTATTACATGGGACTATAACATAACTGGCGAAATGTGGGTGTACTATACACCTCTGCCTACCCCTTCAGGGATATACAGGCGTGATGTTATGTTATGTTATTTACTGAGGAAGAAAACAACAGTTGTTCGTCAAGTTGTAAGAATCAACTTCTGAAGAACTTATTTAAAGACGGTGTAGGCAAAGAGCCAGCAACAAGTCAGTACTGTGATCTCTGAAATCCCGAGCTTCCAGTAGTTTCAGTGCAATGCACCTAGTGTTGATACTAGTTTAAAGCATAAGTCACATACTAGTTTCAAATCAAGGTGGAACAAGTGAAAGATTTTGTATACCTGGGTTCCATGTTTACGAGAGATGGCAAGCATGTGAAGGACATTGAAAGGAGAGTGAGTGCTGGTAATCAGGTGAATGGGGCACTACACACCTTCATGAACAGCCGCAAAGTGTCGGAAAAGGCACGGCTGGCTGTTCATGGGGGAGTGTTAGTGCCTACACTTATGTATGGTAGTGAAAGTTGGGTATGGCAGAAGAAACATGAAAGCAGAATAAATGCAGTAGAAATGAGAGCTTTGAGAAGTATATGTGGTGTAACTTTGAGAGATAAAGTAAGGAATAACATGATAAGGGAGCGTTGTGGAGTGAAAGAAGATGTAGTGACAAAGATTGAGAAAGGTATGTTAAGATGGTTTGGACATATAGAGAGGATGGACGAGAGGAGATTGACGAAACAAGTATACGAAGCGAGTGTGGATGGAAGAGTTGGAAGGGGACGACCTCGGCGAACGTATCGCGATCAAATCGCGGATGTTCTCAAAAAATGCCAGGTTAAGAGTTCTCTAAACCGACGAGCATGCATGACGAGGTTAATGGACGTAGATGAAGCGAAAGAGGTGTGTCAGGATCGTAGCAGGTGGAAATCCATAGTCTCTGCCTACCCCAATGGGAAACAGGCGTGATAATATGTATGTATGTATGTATGTAGTTTCAAATCACAAAATCACAACAACATAATAGTGGATTAGCGGTAATCGGTAACACTGTTTTATTGTTCAGCCGCGGTCCGAAACGAATTACCTACTCTAAATCGAGTCGAGTGCTTTAAGTTACTTGAGCTTTCTAGCTATGTGGGTTTACCTTTAGCGGAAAAGTAAACATATTTGAAATCACTGTTAAAAAATCTGAATTCACTACACATTCCTATATTCGATTGAAGACATCTTCAAAGAATTCACGCACAAGTTTGCCAAATCACTTTGATAAGTTTAGGGGCCGAAGTTGGCGAATCACATCCAACTTTCTTGGATTTCTGCCGAAATTCAGATGCTAACATAACTTTGTTCGTTTCCTCATCGAGCTTCATAACCAACTTATTTAACTTGGAGCCGTGTTTAATTTAAATGAAGAAAGAAGCTATATTTAAACGGGGTAATTAAATGATAATTGTTTGAAATAATCTGTTTCTGAAAACAAAAACCTTCCTATTTTTCCCTTTATAAATCCATTATCAATCAAATAAAAGACTGATGATAATAATAATGTCCTCCTGGCGAATTTCGGTCACGGAGGCCAATCTTAACGGAGACTAGTCATCTCCGCGGGACATATTATAGTGCTCAAGTGTATGCGCAAACACAGGTGCACTCTCTATTCCCTCACTCTCATAATCCGATGGGACGGCAATCCGACACGACCGGAGAGAGTTCAGGCGCAGGACTATCGGCTTTACGTGCTCTCTGAGACACGGGGGTAGCACCGACTACTTTCTGGCTCTGGGCTGCTACTGAGAAATTTTCGTGACAGAAAAATCCCAATAACACTTTTTATCCGACCTGGGAATCGAACCCAAGTCCTTTCGCTTAGCAGTAGCGTTTGCGACCACTAGATCAACGAGGCAGTCAAATAAATAATGAGTAACTGAAGATCAAATAAATATTATTATTCCATTTATTCATTAATTAACTTATTTTTTTCATTTTTAAATATTTTTACTAACTGTATAAAATAAAAACATTTAAAAATATACAAAAATAGTAAATATTATCATTAAGTCAATACAAAACGGTAACAATGAAAAATATACAAAGTTGTTTACTAAGAATTTATTAGGAAAAGGACAGAACACAACCTTCCCGCAGTCACGTAGGCACGCTATTTATAGAAATAATAAGTCTTATTTTAAAATTCCTAGTATCAGACAGAAATAAAAAATCATATATGTAGAGGAATACGACTTTATGTAACACAAATAACATCCTGTTTAGGGTTCCGTACCCGAAGGGTGCCAAACTGGACCATATTACTCTCGCTACGCTGTCCGTCCGTCCGTCTGTCTGCCACAGAGCTGTATCTTTGTAACGGTAATAGATAACCAGTTGAAATTTTCACAGAATGTGTTACTATGGTGCCTATCACAAATACTAAAAACAAAAAATGTTTTTTTGTATACCATACAAGAAACCTCGAAAAACATGTTTTTTTTTACGTTTTTGTTCCTGCTCTATATTCAAAACGGCATACCAGCCAGCACTCTACATACCAGCGTCAAACTGGGTGTGATTATAGTGCATACTATGGTTAGCAACAAAAACGAATAATAGGGCAAACATAGACATATGTGGTTGTACCTGCGTAAGAAAGACATGCAAAAAATCATATTTCGCGCACTGTGAGTTGATGTCTTTTGATAAACTCTCGTAAATTAAATCGGTTTCTATGGGGTATCAGGTCGATGGGTGATGCGGAACCCTTACTGCGCGAGTCCGACTCACACGGTTTTTTATATCAACGCTGATATTGATCTATAACGTCGATACTACATCGTCATCTACAAATTGGTCGACATTTCCAATAATGGATTGCTCACTTTAGTAACTATTTTTATAACAAGCGCCGAATGACATTATGTTTATGTCACGTCAAATTAATGGAATTTTTTGTATTTTCTTGTTGGGAAACTTAGAAACACAGCTTTTGTCCCTTATCTCTTTAAGTTCTTAGAGCCGATGAATAATGGATAGGTATAAGTACTGGATAACTGGAGGTTTAAAATTACATTAAAAGTACGATTTCAATCATTTGAAGTTGTCATATACAGCGATCGATTTTGATTAATCGATATCAAAACTAATTGCGTCGGTAATTACCATAGACATACACGCAATAAATTTGTTCGTTGGCTCAAAGTGTAGACTGAGCGAGCCTTTACATACCGGTAATAAAAAAGTTATTGTCTCCGTACAGTCTGCCTTGACCCAGTTGTGAGCAGGAGCAAAACACTGCGGGAGGCCGAGACTGATCGTCCGGAATGTTTACGTGTGAATCGACAATTTCATTATTGATTACAATCATTTGCGGAAGGCCGAGTGACGATTCCATCACTATTTATCGACCTCATATACGACGTAATAAATGTTGTTGCTGGAGTCACCGAAAAGATTAGGTCGAACACTACAACACTCTATTGATGAATTTATTACGAGATTAATATCTCTTAGCGTTTGTCCAATAACGTGACATCTTTAAAAGCTTTTTTTTGTCTTATCTGATAAGGAGGGCCGTAAAATATGGCTGAGCATCTGACTTTTATGGGTTCTTAAATTGTATACTTATTTACATTTTTACATACTTATGTGTATTTTTATTGGTAAATATAAAGTAGTTAAAAAAAATCTTTGAAATTAGCTATACATAACACATTAAAAACACATAAAACAAAAAAGCGTGTTTGAATAAAACAACGTCGTAGAGACTGAAAGATAATCCCATAATATTTATTTGTAAGTGATAAAAGAATAACTCAAGTCGTGACAAGGAAATGAATGATTGTGGAAGCTTTGATAGTCGGCTAGTTAAATCTGATAACAATGTTCTCGGGTGAAGACCACGTAAAGGGAATGATGAGGTTTCGCTATTCCGGATCCCTTGAAGGGATGACGGATGGCCGATATGAGGAGGGCTAGTGTCGTATGATGTGATCTTATAGGCCGAGAAATTAATAAAGAGTAAGTTCGGTCTGAGAGATATTGACGGGAGGATTGAAAAACTGGACTGGAAATAAGGATAGTTTTAAAAGACGCACAGGAAGTAGATCAGATTTTTATTGCTTATTCCATTTCTTATAAATAATGATTAAATACGGATTACAATGCGATAATTTAGCACTTTATCTTGATAACGCGAATATTATAAAAAGTAAAATATTTTTCTAACAGCTCAGCAAAACAATGAAAATAAATTAAACGATATTTAATTACAGAACCCAAAACCATTATAATAAGAGGTCATGAACTTACCTAATCTCTGTTTTTAGGGTTCCGAAGTCCTACAAGGAACCCTTATAGTTTCGTCATGTCCGTCCGTCTGTCCGTCTGTCCTAATCCTTTACAGCTTAATAACTTCTACAGTTATAAACATAAGTAAATGAAATTTTGTTAAAAAATAGTCTGCATATAGATCTCAATTTTAATAGAATAAAAAAATAGTTTTTACGTTCTTTAGGGGTGGCGCCCATATATGTGAAATGGGGAAAAAAAATTTTTTTCGCTGCACCCCCTCGTGTGGGGTATCATTGAATAGGTCTACGAAAATGAAGGTAATGTTTCATACATCACTTTTTTATCAGGTGTACCATCTGCGAAATATAGCCCGCCAAAGTGGCTTGCAATGTGTCCCCCCCCCCCTGCCATTTCTAAACTATGCAACGTACAAACTTATAATCTTCCACATTGATAGACCTTTGTAAAAACTCTCTTTTAAAATTATTTCGAGTATAATGTGATTATAATTTTTTGAGTTATAGACAGAAAACTGAAAAATACTTAAAACGTCCTAGTTCAAAGGTCATTGACCTTATAGAAAAATGATCATAGCAAATAATGCTCCTTTAGCTACTTTCTATTTGAAAAAATCACAAAAAGTAACTTTGTGTTATGTTGAAGACACACTTCTTAAATTTGGCGCCATCTAGCGGCGTCGTACAACACTCTCTGGGTCGCCAATGCTGCCGTCAAGTGCCGTGTATTGCATTTGGCACTGTATAGCGCCATCTAGCGGCTACTGACATCACTCTCTGAGTCGCCAATGCTGCCGTCTATTGCAAAAACTAAAATAGCCGTGATTAATATTCGATTTGATTTGTTTGTAACACCTACTTAAGGAACCCTATAATACTGAGCATGGCCCGACATGCTCTTGGCCGGTTTTTCTTACTTGTCTTATTTAGTAAAAAATCTTGGCATGTATTTTTATGCAATTCGTCAATAATAACTTTGTTAACAATTTCACACACTAAATATTTTTTTTTACCTAATTACATGTGCAGAACCAGTTATTATATTTTATCAGTAGTTAATTGAATAAAGAGACGTACAAAGATTGTTTACTAAATAAGACAAGAGACAAAAAACAGAATATATGTCAAACAAACAATTAACCGCTCTAAGCCGTAGTTACCGACACACTCTTACAATAATTTATGGGTAATTAAACCAACTGTCTGTAGTTAAATAGACTGATCCGAAGCTCGTTAATTGGATAAATAAGAAAGTATTTTAAGAACACGTCACTTTCTCTAATAAAATCTCTTTCCGCTCCTAATCTAAGTTCCATAGTCCATATATTATACGGAGCTTATCTCACAACTTCTGTATCGATAGAAAAACAAAACGTTTCAAGTTCACAGAAAAGTGTTATTTTTTTCGAAAGATAAACGGATGCAGATGAAAACTGTTTTCGGAGAATTTTCGACATCAGAAAGCTTTTTCTTCGGCACATAATAAACGAATATCGCGTTATCGGTGACACATTATACTATGTAAACATTTTTAGCTTCTCGTTATCCATCTTATCTAAACAAGATTGAAATATAAAATAAAGGTTTTTATTTGAAGCCTATATTTTTGGGAACGAATATTTATCAATTACTTGATCAGTTTGTAATTTTGTTCGGTTTTTACTTTGCAGCACTTACATGTTTAGTAGAAACACTGCGATATTATTACACATCCAACATATTATCACGCCTATTTCCCATTGGGATAGGCAGAGACTATGGATTTCCACCTGCTACGATCCCGACACACCTCTTTCGCTCCATCTAATGTTCATTATGCTCGTCATGCATGCTCGTCGGCCTAGAGTACTGTCATTCAGTCCAAAAGTATAATTATGATATAAAAACATAATTATATTATTGTTATTTCATACCTAATTTCAAATATAAAAGCGCTTATTAACCACAACAGCAAAATCACGTCTAGTTTAATAACACATAATAAATAACTGAACATAATACTCCACAAATGTTTCAATACAATTACTCGTTTTCATTCCATTCAACATTAATTTGTCAACAGAAGTTAATCAGCGACTTAAATTCCCATTCGGCTAAATTAAAATTAATTTACCGGCTCCAAAGTTATTGGTGTTCAAATAATTAATAATCTTATATCAGAATCACGCTTATAATGCTGCGTACAAACGATGTACTTTTAATTAAGATTACTCGTAAAATTCCAATGAAAATTCCGTGAGTCCGTCACGTCCAGCGAAGTTGTGGGGTCCCGTAAATAAGCAATTATCGGCTTAGTTAAGGTCTGATTTTCATATTTTTTCTCAGCACGAGGGGCTGCTAATTGGGCAATAAATTATTCCCCAATTCCGTCGTATATCCCGCTAGGGTGCGTCCGGAGATTGGCGCTTGAACCACAGCTGCCGGGGGCCTGTTATCTTCATTCACGTGAGCATTAAAGATATTGGGGTTGAATAAGCTGTCGTTCTTAATACACCTCAAGATTGACAAAATAGCAAGAAGAAAAATAAAATCTTTTGTAGTTTTTAGTAGACAGGATTTTGGAGCAATGAAATGTAGGTATAGTAGTATTGGTAGGTATATTACGTGTTCTAACAAAATAAAAACAGGAGTGGTCTCCGGGACATGATGATGACGATGATGACAGACAAAAATATTATACTTGGTACTTATTTATAAATAGTTTAAATTATCAGTCAGTCATAAGCTTTTTTCAATTCCTAGGCTCCTAACAACTGTCTATCATACCGCATAAATGAGACATTCCAGGAATAGCAACCAATTGAATAGCAACTGAGTGAATTGCAACTGAAGTATTCCACGAACGGCAAATACATTGATGTAGCTTCTAGTGATGTGGTATATTTCGTTCTTTAGGTCGTTATAAATTGTACAAATTGAATAAGTTAAAGGTTGCTATTGCACATTTCAATAATTCTCAGGCACAACATAACCACTAAACGTGATTCCAAAGTAACTCGGGCTTTTTAAAACTGCTTAAGTACCTATATTGGTATTTATACCAATGTTTTTTTTTTGCATATATGTATGCTTACATAATCATTGTTATTCCACTGCTGGGCACGGGCCTCTTCTCAGAATAAGAAGATTAAGGCCTTAATCCACCACGCTGCCCTAGTGCGGGTTGGCAGACTATATACACCATCAAGAACTGTTCTGAACTCTCAGGCGTGCAGGTTTCCTCACGATGTTTTTTTTCCCTCGTCGTTAAATTAAGTTATAATCAAATTATGATCCGCATACATGCTTATAGCTATAATAAATTCAAAAGCCATTGGTATAAATAGCAACACTATATGAAAACAACCCATACCTAACGACCGGTTGACACAAACTGCGTATTTGTGGCGTATCGTGCGGTTTTCAGTACAGTGCGGTTTTCAGTACAGTGCGGTTTCAGTTCAAAGATAATGACGAATACAGGAACTATAAATCGGTTTTATAACATACAGTTAAATATAAAAGGGACTACATGGCAATTTTTTTTTTATCAACCTGTAGTGTCCCACTGCTGGGCAAAGGTCTCCCCCATATTCTTCCAAACTTCCCTATCAGTAGCTTCTTCAGTCCAATTCTTGAGAAACATATCCAGATCGTCCCGCCAGCGTTTCCTCGGCCTACCCCGGCGACGATTTCCTTCCTGAGGCACCCAATGTGTAGCGATCCTTGCCCACCTTTCTGGATGCATTCTGCTGATATGGCCCGCCCATTCCCACTTTAATCTGGCAGACTTGTTGCCTACATCGGCAATACCGGTCTTGGAGCGTATCGTGGTGTTACGAATCCGATCACTACGGCAATTATGTTGACAAAATAAATACATGTAATATTTTGTTTTGTATTTTATTAGTAAAGCGAGTAGGAAGAGACAGCATTAGATCTATGTACATTGTACACTCTTGGTCAATAAAACGTTGTAGTGTTTAGCGAAATGTAGAACATTCACTCGTACATTGAAAGTAGTTGCAGTAGCTTCAAGCAACAGTTTGTTCATCAAACACAAATTAACAAAGAACAAAAGGAAACAAAACGAAAGGAATCGTTTTAAAATAAAGGACAAAATAAAAATAAACCATTATCGCTATCATTACAAGCTACATCATTACTATTCGTCGTGAAACAGCGACAACACATGAAATCTTTTGTTTACGTACGCGTTCAATTGTTTGTACAAAGGCTTCGTCTGTACAAAAAGCCAACATTAAGTGGGATGAGTCCGGGTTTAGGCCCTGGCTCCACCAAAGCGGAGATGTGAGAAGCGGAGAGGAGATGTTTTGTAAATAACCAATAGAATTTGGTTATTTACTCATCTCGTCTCCGCTTAGTTTCAGTGGAAATGGTTGAGCAGAGAGGAGAGGTCTCATACTTATTTATTTATTTATTATATTCTTTATTGTACATTACACCAAACGAAAACAAAGACAATAGTTTACAGAAAGATTAAGTAAATACAATGGGCGGTCTTATCGCACAAGGCAATCTCTTCCAAACAACCTTTGGATGGACTAGAAGAATGGGAACTGATCGTGGGTAGGTACTGTGTAAAAGTAGGTACGTTTCATACATAATATACCTACTTAAATAAAATAATATAAAGTACATGGTATTCACTTAAATAAGAATGAGAAATATATATTATATAATTTACTAATAAATACAAATATAAAGTGTAGTAGTTGAGCAATTTCAAGAAGTAGTGAAACGGATTGACTTGTAGTGTTCCTTTACAATTTTTTTAAAAATCGGTAGTGATTATGCATGCCTCACATTTAGTGGTAATGCATTCCAGTCGAGCAGCTTGTACAGTGAAGGATTTATCAAAAAAGGAGGTGGAATGCAAGAGTATATTTAACTTAAGATTTTCTGATGATCTCAAGGATATTTGTACATGTTGTGATCAAAACAAAGATGTGAGCTGGGCCTCGCAAGCAGACGGCGGCGCGTAGCAGAGATGAGATGTTAGATGATGATGATGTGAACGATGTGCGGTTAGCGGCGCTGCTAGTGTCCCCGCGTCGCACAACCCGCCCGTCGCGCTCGGAAATAAGAATCAACATCTTACGCTCGCCGCACGCAGCTCCGCTCTAGCCAGTACACATCTCTGCTCCGGTCTAGCCAGTACGCATCTCCGCACAGCTTCGGTGGATACACCCTATCTGCTAAGCATCTCTCCTCTCCGCTTAACACATCTCCGCTTTGGTGGAGTCCGGGCCTTAGAGCCTCCTTTACAACCGATCGGTACGGCCGGCTGCTTTTTAATTTACCTTCCACTGTATAATTAAAACCTGCGGTAGCTTTCCTGCCTTTTCGAGAACCAACAATAGGTTCTTTTCTCACAAAAAAATAAGACAAGTAAGTCAAGCGAGAGTTTCAACTACAAATCAATGTAAAAGTAATGAAATTGTGTTTTTAATATCATTTTCTGTTGGGAATACTTCCATTTTGTATTGTGTTTCTGTTTTTTTTTTGTTTTTGTTTCTATTTTGGTGGTGAGCATTAATTAAAATTGTAGCAAGAGTACTCAAAATGTATTTGAGTTGTTCTTTAAATTATAGTAAAATAATGTATCTGCTGCATGAACGTAGGTCTATGGCATGTACCCATAAAATTTGTCAGTTTACTGCCATTCACAGCTGGTCATAGACATGTTCCATCTTAAGACAAAACTCTCAGTTCTCCACCTTCCGCATAGTTAACCCCAGCTGCCTTCTTCAGGCCGACGGTACATCTGATTGCATCTTACACTATGTTTACCGGTCTATGATATTCAACCAAGGACCTCCGAACTCAGTCTATCGCAGTCAACTGCTGGACATAGGGCTCTCCCATCTTGCGCCACAACACTCGGTGCTTCAATTTTCGCATCCTGTCCCCCCCCCCAGCTGCCTTCTTCTAATCATCGGTCCACCTGGTTGAGGGGCTCTCTACGCTGTGTTTTCCGATTCGCGGCGGTCTCCACTCATGGACTCGTCTGCTCCAACGGCCATCGGTTCGACAGATACAGCCAGCCCACTGCAACTTCAGCTTACTGATCCTACAAACTATTTGATTATTAGCTCAAGGAGCTATTATCTAAAAAATCATGATTATTATAGACGTGACTGTAAATCTCTCAGTAGCTTAGTAAAGCTCCTATCTCCAATCGATTTCACATAAAATTCATAAGTTATTTTATGGGAGACCGATAACCCTATAACATATCTATCAGTCTTCTCGTCAACACTTTCAATACAACGACAAGTACCTAACATAAACAGCGATTATGTAACAAGAATATACTTCAGTCTGCTCATCTGCTGATGCTCATCTTTACTACAATATCTTTGCTGGCGGCTCTTCCCGCGTGTATAGTTTTTACTATTTCGCAATGAAAAGTAACTTATGTTCTAGTCCTAAATGCTTTCTTCCTATGGTAATATGAACTTAACTTTTGTTAAGCCTTTACAGTATTGTTAATTAAGCAAAAAGACATCCGCTTTCGCATATACATAAATGTTTTTTGCCGTAGAAATAAGCATCTTCTCAATGAGCAAAAAAGTGCCGTTAACATTAAGCTCCAAAAGCTTGTTGAAGCTTAAAACAATTACATATCAATAGCAGTTCTTTCTCTCAATGATGACAAGATCAACACTTTCACCTCGGGCGTGTCCTTATTGTACCAGCGCCCGCGCCTCCGCGTCGACGGGTTGACAGCTTGCGGTTCGGCCATTGTTCGTCACAACTCACAATGGTGGAATAACGAAACGCCGTGTTTGTCCGCCTGACTTTCCCTTGCCATAAACTCATCATTAATTATCTAGTTCCACTTTTGAGGCCGCTGTGGTTCGACTGCTTTTGAATTAGTGGCACAGTTACCGAATTGTGGTTCCATTTTGTGTTCTACTCGCAGTAAATGGAAAAAATGTAAGACAGGTATAGTCAACCGCATATCAGTGGTAAAAAAACCATTATAAGCGGAACTGGCTTAGTACAGTCAGAAATCTTTCCGGTGAACCACCACTAAGGTTAAAATCTAAATTTAAATAAAGAAGAAGAAGCTTGCGCTCAATGTTCTATGGCGGCGGTAGCTACGTGTAATGTAGCAGGATTCGTTCATGGGATTTTGTTGACAAAATGTACCACCACTGCCACCGCGAAGGATCGTGCCCGTACGTAAGACTCGTACAAGACAAGCTCTGCTTTATACTGGATTTTTTACCATCGATATGCGGTTACTGTACCAAAAGCTGCATGAGTATCTTCCTAGAATTTTAAATAAAGCTAAATATGAAGTGATAAATAAATGGAATTTCAAACAAGATGATCAGAAAATCACTTACTTACCTATATTTTTCATGTACCTACCTAAACATTCATTTAATTGAAGTCAAATAAATGATTTTCATTTTTCATTTTTTAAATAAAAATGACACAAAACAAGCAATTAACGAGTTCGATTCACTTTGTGCAAGAGGAAAAAACATATTTTTCATTGAAAATTAATAAAGCTGCGCTAATTCGTTGACAACCATCGCCTTTCATTGTGGCGACGCATTTCTACGGCGCGTATCACTGATGGAAATCTAAATTGGCGTAAAAAACGAAACGGAATAAACTTTACTGAGCCACGAATTTGTTTGTGATGACGGCTGTCGTTGTAGACTTTTGGTGTTATGACGTGAAATATAACCGGAAATTGTGGCAAATATTTGTTTTTATTCAGTACTAGCTGTGCCCGCGACTCCGTCCGCGTGGATGTCGGAAAATAACATCATGTCATATTTATGAACACAATGTCTTCTCTAATATACATAAGCGCTTACACAGACGATTACACTATTCGCCTACAATATCCTGTTCATTAACTCTTCTCATTTTGAGAAGAGGCCCATACCCAGCCGTGGGACAGCTCTAATGAGCTGACTATGCTATGTTATTCTATATTTTCTTCACTCTTCTCGTTCTAAGAAGAGGTCCATGCCCAACAGTGGGACAGTAATTGGCTGATTATGTTAAGATAATCTATTGCACTAACAATAGCCAGTTCCTTAACTCTTCTCATTCCGAGAAGAGGCCCATGCTCACCAGCAGTGGGACAGTAATGGGCTACCTATGTTATGTTATTCAATTTTTTTTTTATAATACTAACGAAGGAACCTACACCCACCAACAATCATGACCTCTACTTTGTATGCAACTTAATACAATAGAGGGTTCAAGCTGTATCAGTGGTTCTACTCAACCGATTAAGATGAAACATACCTTATCTTTTAGGTTAGACTAATACCTATACAAATGCAAATTTTCATTACGATCCGTTCAGCTGTTTTCACGTGATGAGGTAACAAACAGACAGACAGACATAAATTCTAAAAACGATTGATTTGTGTTCTATTACTTATATCTAGTCCTCTTAGCCGGTTTTCGCGAAAAAAAACTCAATGTACAGACTTTTCGACCTTTACAATTTTATTATAGAACTAGCTTTAACCCGCGGCTCCGCTCGCGTTAAATTCTGCTAACCCACGTCAGTCCAGTCCAGTCCAGTCCAGTCCACTGTCCCACTGTCCTACTGTCCCACTGTCCCACTGTCCCACTGCCCCACTGCCCCACTGTCCCGATGTCCCACTGCCCCGCTGCCCCTCTGCCCCACTGCCCACTGTCCCACTGTCCCACTGCCCCGCTGCCCCACTGCCCCACTGTCCCTCTGCCCCACTGTCCCACTACCCACTGTCCCCCGCTGTCCCACTGCCCCGCTTCCCCACTGTCCCACTGCCCCCAGTCCCACTGCCACGCTGTCCCAGAGCCCCGCTGTTCCACTGCCCCGCTGTCCCACTGCCCCGCTGTACCACTGCCCCACTGTCCCACTGCCCCACTGTCCAACTGCCCCACTGGCCCACAGTCCCACTGCCCCGCTGTCCCACTGCCCCGCTGTCCCACTGCCCCACTCTCCCACTGCCACCAGTCCCACTGCCCCTCTGTCCCACTGCCCCAGGCCCACTGTCCCACTGTCCCACTGCCCCACTGTCACACTGTCCCACTGTCGTACTGCCCCACTGTCCCACTGCCCCACTGTCCCACTGCCCCACTGTCCCACTGCCCCACTGTCCCACTGTCCGACTGTCTCACTATATCACTATCGTCCCGTCCCATGTCCTGTCCCATGTCCCATCCTATGTCCAGTCCCATGTCTCGTCCCATGTCCCGTCCCACTGTCCTGTCCCATTTCCCGTCCCATGTTCCGTCCCCTGTCCCATCCCCTGTCCACTCCACTCCACTCCATCGTACATTACTATCCGCTCGTGCAAATGCATAGAAGCTTCAATCTGTCGGGTGAGTACGCAACCCACGAATTAATTTTTTTCTTTTTTTCTTTCTTTCTCAAAACCCATACCAGTTTTTAAGTCAGATCATCAGCTTTCAAACAAAAAAAAAACATCAAAATCGGTCCAGTAGTTTTAGCGTGATGCTGGAACAAACAAACAGACGTTTACAATTTTATAATAGTTAAGATAAGATATAGACTAAAGATCGTCCGCGACTTCGCCCGCTTGTTGTTTTATCGCGCATCCCTCGGGAACTATTTATCTTCCCGGAATAAAAGTAACCTATGTCCTTCTCCAAGTCCCAGGCTACCTTTCTGCAACATTGTATTACAATCGATTGAAGAGGTAACAAACAGACAGAGTTACTTTCGTATTTATAATATTACTAGCTTCTGCCCGCTGCTTCGCACGCATGTAATTCAGTTTATAACAGAAAGACGTCATCGCGCATCCCTCGGGAACTGTTTATCTTCCCGGGATAAAAAGTAACCTATGTCCTTCTCCAAGTCCCAAAATACCTTTCTGCAAAATTTTATTACAATCGATTCATAGGTTTAATCGTGAAGACGTAACAAACAGACAGAGTTACTTTCGCATTTATAATATTACTAGTTTCTGCCCGCTACTTCGCACGCGTGTAATTCGGTTTATCACAGAATGATGTTATAATGTCACTGCGCATCCCTCGGGAACTGTTGATCTTCCCTTTCTGCCAGGCTACCTTTCTGCTAAATTTTATTACAATCGATTCATAGGTTTAATCCTAACGCCTTTAAAGCTGGAGTGAATTGACACCTAATAGGTTTGCTCGCTCCATCGTCGACCACATCTTGACAAAGCTGTCTAGATTGGGGTCAAGAGCAGAAATATATATCGTAAAAAAAACGTGAAGAGGTACCAAACAGACAGAGTTATTTTCGCATTTAATAACATACTTTTGTTATTACTTTAGTTATTTACGTTTATAACTTATAAGTACAAAACCAGAAAGATAACCAAACTTACAAATTACAAAGCTCTTAATAAACCGAAAGTAAATTAAACTAAGTTTCTTGGTACCCAACATTGAACAGTTTGAAACAGTGTTAATTTTGTTTACCTGCACCAATTAACCCGCTTCCCTATCGCTTGAAACAATAAATATCGCGAGCCATTTACTAAACCAACCAGCGTAAAGTGCCACAAATAAATACAAAATACAACTTACACTTTGTAGATCTGTGTAGAAGTAAAAATAAATGTAATTAGTTTGGTTTTATTATACCTATGTTATTAAGTAGAGTTTGAATTTGCCATGATTTTACCTAGGTATACTAAATATTCCGTTGATGTCGGCATTTTAGTTCGGGTCGTGGGAGGTGATTCTCGCGTCGTAGACGTTATCTCTAACTCGACATAATGTCAAAACAAGATGGCGAATGTCGATTGATAATAAATTTTCGTATTCTCAGAATGTCACATTAGAGATATGTCTACCCCTAGCGCTCTAAATACAAAAAGTGGTACGTAGCGGTTGACATTACCGGCGACATTTTTCGTAGAGTTTTAAAATTAGAGATTATCTCGAATTAGACATTTATCTCTATAAGGCGAGAATTAGGGTCGTTAAGCTAAAAAAAATTAAAATGGATGTCGTTTATCGCGCATCCATCGGAAACTGTTCATCTTCCCGGGATAAAAAGCCTAGCCTATATATTATTCCGGGTTATGTTCTATCTGTATGCCAAATTTCATCCAAATCCATTCAGCCCTTACAACGTGATTGAGTAACAAACATCAAAACATCTTCTCAAACTTTCACATGTATAAGATCGTACTAGAGAAGACACCTCGAACAAAATGTTTGTAGCACGTTTTAGAGCTCCTGCATAAACGTAGTGGTTATATACTCTGCTCCTGCACTCACACTCGCTTAGCCAGGCGCGTGCTCCGCGGCCAGCAAGTTGTGTGATATTTTTTGTTCGTAATGTCTACTCTAAGTAGGATATATTTATTGTTGCACAACAAAATAAAGCACTAAGTAGAACTACTATACACTTACTATTATTACTTATACGTACCTATTACAAAACGTTACCGTCATCATCATCATCATTTTAGCCGAAAGACGTCCACTGCTGGACATAGGCCTCCCTCCCCCAAGCATCACCACAACGTTACCGTAGATACGTGGAATCCACACCGAGAGCTGTTAGTGGGCTTGGATCCATGCGTATGCGGTGAGCCTAATAGAGTTGGACTGAATGGTGCCGGTGAAATTACAATCACATGAGACTTTTCATCTTCATGTCTCGGTTTGGGGAACCGACTTGCGGTACCATTTAGGCAACAACCTAGATGGCATTGCAGTTGTTATGAGTAAAAGTGACCGCTTAATACCAGGTAGGCTGCTTTAGCTCGTTTCGCCGTCCTATACTATATAAAAAAAACATTCAACTTTGAGTTTCAGTTCTGTGATAATAAAGTTTTCAGTGAAAACACTTAAACTACCAGTTTACCTCAATACTAGTGTATCTAGAAGCCATCCGAGAGAATCCCAAGGCGATACCCAACCACCGACAAGTAGTTGTTTGAAATCAGATATAGGTATACCTAAGTGCTATATACGATTTGACCGCTACACGCGAAATAAAAATAAATTAATATTTTTGGGACATTTTTACGCATCACCATCTAGTCCGAAACTAAGCAGAGCTTGTACTATGGGTACTAGACAATGGATATATTTTTTTTTTTTTTGTAAATACTTACTTATATTATAATACACAATTTTTTTTATTTTTTTTTGTTTTTATTTGACGACCTCTGTGATCTAGTGGTTCGAGTGTCGGACTGCTGATCACGAGGTCGTGGGTTCGATTCCCACAGGACACAAATATTTGTGTGATGAGCATGAGTGTTTGTGTTCGTCTGGGTGTTTCTTATGTATTATTAGTATGTATTTACGAAAAAAAGTATATAAGTATCCATTGTCTAGTACCCATATTACAAGCTCTGCTTAGTTTGGGACTAGATGGTGCTGTGTAAAAATGTCCCAAAGATATTTATTTATTATTTTATTACAATAAACACCTAGACCAACACAAACACTCATTGTTCATCACACAAATATTTGTGTCCTGTAGGAATCGAACCCACGACCTCGTGATCAGCAGTCAGACACTCGCACCACTAGACCATAGAGGTCGTCAAAACGAAGTAAGTGAAGAAAAGTAATTTAGAAGTAGACTGAAGCACGTGAAAAGCATAATAGCACATAAAAATCAATACTTCGCTAACATTTACCACATTCATCGGGTAAACGATGAGTGCTCTAACCTTTCGTAGACATGGTGCACATGTCATTAAAATATTATTTAATGCATTGGTTCGGACCAAATTAGAGTCCAGTGCATGCGTTTGGAACCCTCACGAAAATACCTACGCGCTTATGTTAGAAAAGGTGCAAAAAGCATTCCTGAGGTACCTTTATAAGCGCGTACATGGTTATTATCCGTTTCTCTACCCAACCAAATTTCTACTCGGGTGCCTCGGTTACAACTCACTTGAGGTAAGAAGAGCATGTGATCAGCTTACAACAGCATGTAAAACTCTTCGCGGGTCCATTGATGCACCAGATCTGCATAATGAGCTGGCACGATTCTTTGCACCGGTCAATTACCACCGCAACAGGAAGCACAAGCTTTTTGCTGTGCCTTCATGTCGCACTGTAGCGCGAGCTAAATCGCCAGTACCTCGTACTCTCACTGCACTCAACGAACTCTTGGATTGTAATCCGAATTATGATCTGTTTGCGGACGATTGGAAGAAGATTCTGTTAGTATGCCTGAAACATTGCGAGAGAGATTTATGAAAGATGTGTAATTCACTATATATTTTATGTGTCATTCCTCTATCTTTAATTACTGTAATTGGTTCAAGACTGTTGTAATTAAAGTAAAATAAATAAATAAATAAATAAATGGTGTTAAACACGCTGAATCGCTTGAGCAGATTTGAATGAAATTTAGCACACCGATAGACCCTGTCCTGGACTCAGACAGCAAATAATATAGACGAAGGGCTGCGAAAAATCACACTGAAGCCAATAAAAACCATGTAGAAACTACAACTCGTCGTGGTCGTCGTGGGTTCGATTCCCACAGGACACAAATATTTGTGTGATGAACATAAGTGTTTGTGTTGGTCTGGGTGTGTTGCTTATGTATTATAAGTATGTATTTACAAAAAAAAAAGTATATACGTATTATATCCATTGTCTAGTACCCATACCACAAGCTCTGCTTAGTTTGGGACTAGATGGTGCTGTGTAAAAATGTCCCAAAGATATTTATTTATTTTATTTATTAACTGCCTCGTTGGTCTAGAGGTCGCAAGCGCGACTGCTGAGCGTGGGTTCCTGGGTTCGATTCCCGGGTGTAATAGGCTCGCCCCCTATTACATGGGACTTACAACATAACTGGCGAAATGTGGGTGTACTGTTACACCTCTGCCTACCCCTTCGGGGAAATACAGGCGTGATGTTATGTTTATGTACAAACTACAAACAGCGCTCACGCACACACATGCACCTGAAGGATATTTGTTTTTGCGATGCTTACTGGCCGATGCCGTGACATGTGTACAGAGAGCTGTGAGCACGTTTTGAGGTGCATGTGTGTGCGTGAACGGTAGTTTGTACCAAAGACATTTCTATACTGACGTCAGTATAATACCTTTATGGTTTGTACACGGAGGAGCACGGTTTTGTTGGCTTCACTATGACTGTTCGCAGCAACTCGTCTATATTTTTTAATATGTCTGTGGTCCTGGATTAATACATCTGTAGGGTACGTTTATCGACATACCACAGGAGCAAGCCGCGGTCGTCAGCTAGTTATTATATAAACTAGAGGTCACACGCGGCTTCACCGGAGTGTATTTCGTTTATATCTTTTATCGCGAATAAAAGTAGCCTTTATCCTTCTTCAGGTTCCAGACTATCTTTGTACCAAGTTTCATCAACATCGATTCACTGGTTTAGTCGTGATGGATGATATAACAAACAGACAGACAGAGTTGCTTACGCGTTTGTAATAGTATACATATATGGATGTATTATTTATTTATTTATTTATTAATTTCCAATATACATTGTTCTACACGATTAATGATATTGCCGTACACGAAAACCGCTAAGGACTTATCTGTGTACGGCGAGTCGTTCATTTTAAACATAAAAAAATCAGGTTATTTTATTTTCTAAGAATATATTATTAATTATACATATAAACAATTTTTAGTGATGTTATGTTATAACAATAGATTATTTCATCATCATCATTACAGCCGAAAGACGTCCACTACTGGACATAGGCCTCCCCCAATTAAGGGGGGGATATGCCATAATCGCCACGCTTGGCAGGCGGGTTGGCGATCGCAGTTGGTTGGTTAAATACTCAGAGAACGCTGCTGCCCATCCTCTGGTGAATCCCTTAGTCGCCTTTTACGACACCCATGAGAAGAGATAAGGGTGGTGCTATTCTTTAAGTCCGGCACTACACGGACCAGTCCGGCACTACACGGACCCTAGATTATTTACTCCCAATTATATCACACCTATAAATTGTGTTTCTCACGCTTTTAGTAACATTACATACCACTTCGTAGTTACTATAACGTACTCGTAATTCGTAAGGAGTTAACCCACTTAAATAAAACTTTTTAACAAAAAATTGAACCGACGAAAACAGAAACTGAAAAGCGAAAAATAACTATTTATGAGTCGGCGCCAAACGAACTTTTAACAAGCATAGTGCGTGTAAGTTGGAAGTGGCCGAGCGGAGAACGCATTTTTGGAAAGTTATTGTTTATCGTTGAAAATCTCACGTTGTATTTGATGTGACGTTGTTTTTATTATTTATTTAAAGTAATTTAAGATCTTCGTTGATTGGTTGTTTGGCGCCGACTCATAATTAGTTATTTTTCGCTTTTCAGTTTCTGTTTTCGTCGGTTCAATTTTTTGTTAAAAAGTTTTATTTTTCATTTTTTTGTGGTTAAACTCTAAATCCAGGTCTCCATTATGTCGTAGTGTCTAGAACTATATTTATGTATGTCAAGTTTCAACAGAATCGGTTAACAGGTAAGAATTCAGTGGGTGAACAAACACTCATCCCCTGTTTTACTACCCTTAGGGGTGGATTTTGATTTTGAAATTTAAATGGGACCAACTTCAAGATATACCCTATCCAATAAAAAAAGAATCATCAAAATCGGACCACTCTGTAAAAAGTTATGCGTGGTCATACATAAAAAAAAAAAAAAAAAAAAAAAAAAAAAAAAAAAAAATATACGCGTCGAATTGAGAACCTCCTCCTTTTTTTCGTCGGTTAAAAAACGGGTTAGTGGTCAATCCGCACTAATTAGATTCGCACGAAAAGTGCGGATCGCCACTTTTAAATATTATGAATTTTGTGGGGGTCGATTTGCACGAAGCCAATTTATTTTCGTGCGGATCGCCACCCTCACTTTTATGTAGGTGGCTATTTGCACACATTGTTTTTTATGGAATAAACTTACGAAAAAAGTACTGTAGCGTACAAAGGTGATAGAAGTAATAATATTTTTTTTATGAAGTGACACGAATTAATCAAAAATATCTTTATTAAAAATATAAATTTAAAATATAATAACCCATAAAAGTCAACGCGTATTGAAAAGGTAATTATTATGCTCAATTAATAAACATCGAGTATTGAATGTATCAATGAATTACGTCTTCTTAAACGACCTTTCTGAATAACCAGCCAGGCGGCTTTCTAATTTATATTTTTCTTGATTTCTTTTTATCTTTTATTTAGCAATAATTGTCACGTTGGGAAGGGCTACGATATATTTATTGGTCAATTAAAATTCATATAAACATCTAGTATATTTTTTTTTATGTGCAGGACATAAAGAAAAATTATTATAATGTGAACAGGAAAATAGCACATTAAAGTACAATGTTTCATAGCATAATATAGCCTAAACTGCGCACATTTAATGATATACATATATATTCTTATCGATAAAAACAAGTCAAATCTACAATCAAGATATAAATAAATATTTTGGGACAATTTTACACAGCATCATCTAGTCCCAAACTAAGCAGAGCTTGTACTATGAGTAGGTACTAGACAGTTGATATCATCATTTCAGCCGAAACACGTCCACTGCTGGACACAGGCCTCCCCCAGGCATGTTGGGAGGATATGCCATAATCACCACGCTTGTCAGGCGGGTTGGCGATGGAATTGGTATGACAGTGGATATAATACTTATATACTTTTGTTTTGTAAATACATACTTATAATACATAAGAAACACCGATCAACACAAATACTTATGTTCATCACATAAACATTCGTGCCCTGTTAGAATCGAACCCACGACCTCGTGATCAGCAGTCGGACGCTCGAAACACTAGACCACAGACGCCGCCGCCGAATACCGGAAAACTGAAAATACCGGGTAAAACAGGGTGAAAAGGGATGCAGGGGTGAATAGGGACAAAAGTTGCAAGGATTTTAACATTGAAATAACATATTTTGTTGCCCACAAAGACATCGGAAACTTTACTTTTATTGAAAATTCTCTAAAGCATCAAAATTCCAAACGATTTATTAAAAAAAAACAGCGAACACTCCCACAATTTTTTTTTAATGATTGAGTTTTATTTCATTTATAACACGAGATCGTTCGTATCGGATACCTAGATTAATTGCCATCTCTCAATTTGTAGTCTATAAAAAACCAATCGATTAAGTTAACACAAAAACGGGTGGCAGTTAAAATAAATGTAAGTGTTTAATCAAAAGTATAAATTAATTATACAAGTTTACTTCTGTCAGACTGTCAACTTAATGAGTGAAGAAAACAATATATTACCCATACACAAACAAGTAATTACAACGTTTTAACGCTTTATTAGCATCATGAAATTCATTCAGAAACCAGTTTGTTTGTTTGAAATTTCGAGCTTATAACTGAACAAAAAACATATTTATGTGTTTTCACGTTGTTATTGAAATTTATGGAAACCTAGCGTGTTGGAAAATATTATCCAAAAGTTACGAGAGCCAATTGAGGAAAATGTACACCTATGTAACATTTATTTACACGTTAAATAGCTGTAAAGCAATTACTCGTAACAATAACCTTGACCAGGCACCAATAAATCTCCAGTTGTTTACCAAGCTTCATACCAATCTAGAAACAAAAGAAAAACACAATCAGTCGTTCTGTTTGCTCGTGACGAAACATCTAACTGACAAAAAAGGTTTGCCTTGTTTTTTCAAGCGCTTGCCTCTTGATCCGTCACAACCAACGTTGTACACTATTGCAATGGTTATAAACTTATAACCCAAAAGTTTTATAACATGACATGCATTTAAAAGGAGCGTAACTGCGTAATACTTAATTTGAGTTTAACAAACTCCAACGTGTGGGCGGTATTATGCTCAACTTTTAAAGCTTCTTTAAAAGTAAAAATGTTAAGCTAATTTAAATAATATACGGGCAAGTAAGCATTAGTGATGAACGAGTGTGTCCGATTCGAAAATGCAACTGCGCAACAACGCGGGTGGAATACAGGATGTAGAGATAAAGCGGGCCGTATCCAGCGACCGCTGGCTTTTCATTAAGCGGAAAGCCTTGCTAAGCAGTTATCAACCGCGGCCCGCTCGCGGATCAACACCCAACTTATTTGTTAAATATGTTGTGAGACTAATTTATTAATACTGCTATTCTGAATGCTGTGTTATTTGAATTAAAATGTAATAAACAACTTTATTGTAACCGTTTTAAGTTACAGCAAAGCTCAAACAATACGTTTACCAACGAAAAGAGTACTTGCCGCATTTTTTTTACTTATCCTTTGTTAGTAGTGTGTTTATTTTTATAAGGTATTTGGGTCATACTCGTAACTTCAAACGGACTGTTCTTATTACAAAGTTACAGTGCTGTTTCTAATGTAGAATAAGTGGGGCATAGACCTCGTAAATGTGTCAACTTGGACATAGATACGGTGTGATAGCACAGATTACACTGTAGCCTACATATTTATTCTGTGCATATAGGCCTTTACCCAATTTATCCACAAGTTGAAAAATACTTCTTAGAAGCGAATTTTAGATGAGAGTAATTTTCGGAATTCACAAATCAGTGCGATGTGCGTAATTACGGTATCGAGACCTCTGACGACCAGCCTACTAAACATTTTAACAATAAAAGCGGGAAAGCCCAGCTGACGTAGCAGCGTCGCTCGACTCGTAGATGAGAACATAAAAAAAACATTTAAAATAGCGTGTAACTTTGTTTTACATAAATTATTAAGCTCAGCTCAGACAACTACTCAAATAATTTTGTGAGGAAAAACAAGCTTTTTACTGGGTTTCAAACATTGTTTGCATACTTACACATTTATTATTGTAAATAGTTTAGACGCAACTTTGCTATGAACGTCTCCTACCCCGATTACTGGGAACCACATTACAGAATCCGCTCAGCACAACGTTATCTTATTTCTCAAACCAATTAGCCGTCCTCTAAATGTTTCCACGTAATACTAATTCGCACAACAACCCATCTCTACAAGCTACAACACAAGCAACACAATCTCTAAAAGCTACAACACAAGCATCGCTTGGGCTGAGTTGCACTAACTATTACTGTAACCATATCAAAATGTATAGGAGAGGTATCTTGTCATACCTATTCAGTAATCTGAGGTCATACCTTTATCACCTTCATAGTATGGTGTTTTACTAAAAATTAAAAAACATAAGTACACACGGCTACACATCAAGCTGTAAATTTCCAGTATAAGCTGACCTCGCATTGTATAGGCTTTCCTTACAACGCGAGGTCAGCCTTTACTGGTTTTGTACAGCTTGATGTGTAGCCGTGTGTACCATAGTCTGTCAAATCAAACTAAAATCTACTATTATTTCTTCTATGCTACAATGAAGTTAAATAATAGCTTGCAAAATCGGTTAGCACCATCTAACAATAGTAATTGTCGTTATAAATTGACAATACCTAAGCGTTTTTTTTTTCGTGTGGAAAATCCTCATGGACGCATTCCGCCCGGGAAAGGCGGAGCCAGTGTCGGACTCTTACCTACTAAAAACCACCACGGTGTTCCTCTAATGACCCTTAGCCGGGGGCGTAGAAAAAACTCCTGTAATCGCCCAACCATCCCCGGCAGGTCCCGGCTCGCCACTAGTAGGCGAGCCTCTTCTCCCCGTGCGCCAACCACATCGTCCGCATACGCACTCCTACGACGCCCAGATCGCCTCCTGCGGATAGGAAGAGAGGTTATCGCCTCTCGAACCCTCTCCGCCGCCTCCTTAGCGAGCATCACCTCCTCGCAGAAGAAGATGACGCCTTCCCATGCGCTTTCGCTCCTGACCATAGACAGAACCACGGCCTAGTGATGAGGTCACGGCGCTGTGCGGCACAAGCTGGGCACTCCTCCAGTGTGTGCTGCGCCGTGTCCTCTGGGCAGTTCCCACAGTGATGGCACTCGGGCGTCGGCTCTCGGCCTATGCGACACAGATACTTCCCGAAGTAACCGTGCCCCGAGAGTATCTGCGTCAGCCGGTAGGTGAGGGCACCATGACTCCTCTTCAGCCACTCCTCCATGACGGGCCTTACCGCCGCTATTGAGGCGTGCCCTGCGCTGGGTTGCGCAAGTCACTCCTCCCATTCAGCCACTAGGATCTGGCGGACTTTGCTCTAACCCTAACCGATTAAAACTGAATTAAAATTAACTAATCAGTTTAAAATAGGTACATAACTTAGAAATTGATGTGCGGTACAAGATATTGCTGTTTTACGATTTAGTTAAAGTTAATGTAACTTTACAATAACAATAACCAGGAACTATTTAGTGCAACTCAGGCTTAAATGAATGCTTCAAATAGAAAACGTTTACAAATAAAAATGCACTTTACTTTTGATTTAAGCCCATTGAATTTTATAACAATTTTCCCCCGTGCAAGTTTCATAGCTTAATGCTACTACTGATGTTTCGAAACTTTAAAAATATCTCCTCATTTTAGAATAGAAAATCTTTTGTTGAAGAAAGTCTGGTGTAGATATTCAACAGCCGGGCTTCAAGTGGCAGTTATTGAATACGAGCGACGCGGTGACGGCGACGGTCTCTCATCTCTCTATTAGGATTTCGTTGTCATCTTAAGCCGGGTACTCAATAGCGACCTGTAACCGTAACCATACAGATACAGTAACGAGATTCTAGTGTCTATACGATATCCACAATCACTTGTGAGTCTTGTGACCGAAAGCCGCGCGGCGAGCGAACCTATCCGCAGTGTTCGTTTGGTGATCCACGTTTTCGGATGAAGTGTATTTCGCTGAGACATTACAGGAATAGCAACTGAGTAAATCGCAACTAAATTAATCGCAACTGAAGTATTCCACGTACGGCAACTACATTAAAGTAGCTGCCGCAGCGATTATATTAATAGACGCTTTAGATTTGCTTACAGCATGCCGCTGGACGTTCATGAGGGTTACGAACGCACTACGAGTGCCCTTTGATTCGAGGCAAAAACCGATAATAATTGTCAGCGTCGCCGCGTCGGTGTCGGCGTCGGCATCGACTCGCTGCGAGTAAAGCACGTTCCACTCGCGGCAGACTCGCGAACCACGTACACATTATGATTTTTGGTATACTCCCGTTCGACGATATTTGATAAATCGTACGATTCATCGCACAATTTGCTACTCCGGTCAACCATCGTTCCCTTATCGCATGCGATGATCGTGTTTTGACGTTTGTTTTTCTCATCTCCGGTGAATTGTATACGACTATGAACCGTAGTCTATCTTAATTGTGCCTTTTTTATGTGCCTATCTTTATTGTGTAAGTATCAGTCGGAACGAAAGTTCGTACTTCGTTTGTCGTTCGTAAAACGCGAGTAGACCTACAGTATCGTGCAACCGTTACGGCTACGGCTCGATAGTGAGTACCCGGCTTTACCTATCGATATAACGCTACCACCGGTATAGTGAAGTTGTGAAAGAAGTAAGTTAAACAACTGATGTGGTGTCAAGTTTTAAATTCGGAGAAGTTTGTGGATTTCGTAATATTTATTTTGAAAGTAATATTTTAATTGATCAAAGTAATTAATGGTAAACTTAATATGCTAATCGGAGCTTGTTTTACCTCCTTAGATTTTTTGGTTGGACCAAACGATAAATTTCTTTTAATTCTTATTAAACGCAACTACTGCTTCTGCGTTTTTCTATTGTACATGATTATAATGATACTTATGTAGTAAATGCATCAAGTATCTTGGTTAGGTAGGTACACAAAGAATACTTCGAGTACAGCACTAAAATTTTCGCGACTGAACCGTGTGTGTCCGGACTCCGGACAAATCTTGCAAATTGCTCGGTAAATTCTGTTAGAGCTTTCAACACCTCTTAGAACCTGTTTTCGAGGTTTATTTCGGTGTGTTTTTACGTGTACGAATACAATACACTGGTAGGCGTTTAGAATGTTATGCAAGTCTATTCAAAATACCTACTTAATTTAAATATGTTTTAGTTTTATTTACTTTATTCAAGCAATGAGTAAATAGCTACTGTTTGAATTCATTCATGAATCACCTACAAAAACCAATACTTAAATATTGAAAACAAGCTATTATCATTTATGTTTATTTCATGTCTTGGTTAAATCCCTTAACATAAAACTCAGTTTACTCACTTCATTTAAATCCTCTATATGTAAATACATACGTGATCAATGTTTTACAATAATAGAGGTGTACAAAGCCGATAAATAGAACAAGAACACTGATTCAGTGCAGTCTACGTAGCGTTCGTAGCGTCTCGCTGACGTCTACTCTATTTATATCTACGTTATCTCATGTTTTCTTTTGAAATTTGTGACTAAGTCCAGTATTGGAGCGTGTTTTCCGATGCATAGAAATTCAAGAAAAAATATACGTTTTACTTGATGTTGAGAATCGTAAAACAAATGAGTTATCATATCAGACAGTTTAATTGGAATAGCTGACAATATTTTAAAGAATGCTACCTAAAAGGCTTTCTCAAGTAACCCGATGAGTAAACATATTCGACAATTGAATTAACTCCAAATATACCAGAAGATAAATCCCAAAATCTGATGGTTATAAAGCCAAGTACACACACATAAGCAATGAGTAATACTCGTACTAAAGCGAGTCGACGTCATCGTCTGCGCGATAGGGCACGCTCCTATCCGACGCCCACTCGCCCACTCACCAGCTAGCTACTCGCCACTCGCCTTTTTCACGGTTTCTGCAATTTTAGAGGTACCATTTTTAAAATAACGCATGCACAGCGAGATTTCTTGCCTCTTTGTTTCTGTGTGACTCGGCGAACTGTATTCGTTGGTTTAAGGATAATATAGGATGAAATAATTATGAATGGTACGTTAGTATAGTAACGCAGTTTGTTGCGATTATGATGTTATGTTTTACTGCATGAAGCTGTAAAACTGCAGAGGTAGAAAGAGGTGTTTTCTAACATAACTAAATAAAAATAAATAAATAAATATTTTAGGACATTTTACACAGCACCATCTAGTCCCAAACTAAGCAGAGCTTGTAATATGGGTACTAGACAATGAATATAATACTTATATACAATTTTTTTATAAATACATACTTATAATACATAAGAAACAACCAGACCAACACAAACAAATGGTTAAAAAATAAAAAATGGTTTAAATGGTTTTAAATGGTTTAAACACTCATGTTCATCACACAAATATTTGTATCCTGTGGGAATCGAAACCACGACCTCGTGCTCAGCAGTCCGACACTCGTACCACTAGACCACTGACGTCGTCAAACTACCGCAAATAAGCCTTTTGGTAATTGGCGTTTTAAGTTTAAGTATTGTTAAATTACGTACCCCAGACTGTCGCTAAAAAACGTTTTTTTTTCTTTTTTTTTCTTGTCTCTTTCTTTGACGTACTGTCAAGAAAAAGTACATTTTGAGGTCTTATAGATAAAACAACATTATAATTATGATGACGATGAAAGTTCGCATTCAATTTTAACACTCTCAGACGATAAACACATTAAATGAGAAAAAATCTAAAATTGTTATTATGAGGCACTCTGAAATCTATTCAAAGGAGTTTATAGTCGCATTCTCAAATGTAACGGTCATAAAGATTGTATGACTTCATGTCCGGCCGTGGTGGCGCACAATTATCGCGCCGTGGAATAGTTTCAAGGACTACCTCCAAATTACTGCATTTGTCTGCAAGTAGATTTTTAGCTCTTCTTTATTATGATATGACTAATAATAATAATTGTATCAGTATCACATCAGTATTGAGAATTGCCTACTTTCTTTTAAAATAATATTTCGAGTTTAACAGAGCATAGTGACTCGTCTAGTTCTTCAATGAAGAAAATAATCTTCATATAGTATTGTATTATCTATGATCTTCGTTGTCGTTCGTTCTGTGTTGTCTTCTTTGTCTTTATGCGTTGTGCTGTTTTAATTTTCCTGTAGTTACATTAATGATATGGCCACATTATACACGCCGAGTTTTTATTAATCCTTGTAACCAAAAATTTTCGAGACAAAACTTGTTATTGACACCACAAATTGGTTCTATTATATACAGAGTGTTTTCGTTTTCAGGACGTCTAAAATCACAGCGTGTATAGCTGTTCTTACTTATTCTTTACTGCACACAAGAAAATCACAACAATACATAACAGGTAGGCATATCTATACGACTTTGATTTAACTGCAAAGTTAGTCGAGTCGGTTAAGAAACAATGTTTCTTAATAAGATATCGCTGACGTCACCCAAAGACGTATAGTGGAGGATAATTTCGATACCACGAGCAGTGTTCACGGTAGCTTAGTGGCTAAAGCACTGGCGTACTGAGCCAGGAGTCGCAGGTTCGAATCCTGCTCGTGAGCGATTTTTTCTTTCCACAATTTAAATCTTTAGATTTCGCTTCGCATGCGTATATGCGTTAAAATAATAAAATAATACATAATAGTTTTCAAATTACATTTACAAAGGCGAGCTTAACTCATAAGTGAGTTTTCTACCAGCAAACCTTTGAGTGATAGAGGAAATATAAAATGTAAAACTGAGGGTAAAGTTGTGTGACTTGTGTCTAACTTATTTCTTTGATTGCATTCCAAAAAAAACAAGCCTTGATGATACATGTAAAAGCATTCATTCAGTTGCAGGTGTGTGATTCGTAGATGTCTCTACAGTCAACTCCTTCGCATACCGTATAATTATAATGGCACTTAGATTTAATCTCGCGTCAGTATGTCGTAAGAATGCTCTTGATGACTCTAGATATAACGGCTTCATAACATCACAAGCTAAACTAATTCTATATCAAGAAACTGTTAACTGAATTACCATACATTTAGCTGTCAACCTACTGTTAAGGATTTATTGTCACACATTCACAAAAATATTTAGGTTTATAGTAAATTATTATCTAATATATTTTACTTCATGTAGTACATACATAACCAGCCCATTACTGTCCCACTGCTGGGCACGGGCCTCTTCTCAGTATGAGAAGGCTAAGGCCTTAGTCCACCACGCTGGCCTAGTGCAGGTTGACGGACTACACACACCATTGAGAACTGTATGGAGCACTCTCAGGTGTGCAGGTTTCCTCACGATGTTTTCCTTCACCGTTAAAGCAAGTGATAATCGAATATAAATCCGCACATGAATTCTCAGAGGTGCGGGCCGGGATCGAACTCACACCCTCCTGCATGGAAGGCAAGCGTTCAACCGCTAGGCTATCACCGCTTGTAATTCATCTTACTGTACTTCATGTAATTTATCTATTTTCATTTATTATGTATTTACTCGTGACTGCCCTACTATCGGTTTTTTAATTTTTCTGTGATCGGGACCCATCTGAAAACTCAACGTTGCAACATTTCGGTGTTGTAGCATATAGATGATAGATGGGGGCCTTTTTTGGTCTTGTATAGACAGGCATGTTATTTTTAATTTTATTGTTTTTTTTTAAATCAATGTTTCTGTTTTCGCCTATTACGAGACTAAAATAATTTCTTTCTTTCTTTTTACTGCTGTTTATGTGCTTCTACTACTCAAATAGATTTCCCTCTACTGCCGACCCTGATTCCACGGTCATTTTCAGACCATGGCGTAAAGTACTCGCACCAAGTTATACTTTAAACGTCAAAGTAAGGCTACATCCCGCGGGGTCTTCGTATAACTAGGTCAAGGTGTTGCGGGTAGGTACATTTATTTGCAGTTCAATGTTTAAATAATTTTCTACCAGTTCCTTTTGTTTTGAGTTCTTTATAATTTGGATTAGGAGAAAGCAAATTAAAAAAACCGGCCAAGTGCGAGTCGGACTCGCGCAGTAAGGGTTCCGTACCTCTCAACGACCTGATACCCCATAAAAACAGAGTTTATCAAAAGACATCAACGCACAGTGCGCGAAATATGAATTTTTGCATGTCTTTCTTACGCAGGTACCACCACATATGTCTATGTTTGTCTTATTTTTAGTATTTTTTGCTAAACTACATAATATGCACTATAATCTGACCAAGTTTGACGCTGGTATATATTACCGTTTTGAAGATAGAGCAGGAACAAAAACGTTGAAAAAAATGCATGTTTTTTGAGGTTTCTTGTATGGGGACCCCTTGGGTTTTAGACTTTTTTTTGTTTTTAGTATTTGTCGTGATACACCTCATAGCAATACATATTCTGAGAAAATTTCAACCGGTTACATATTACCGTTTAAAAGATACAGCCCTGTGACAGACAGACGGACGGACAGCGTAGCGAGAGTAATAGGGTCCCGTTTGGCACCCCTCCGGTACGGAACCCTAAAAAAAGGAAACAACTAATCATGGATATTTTGGTTTTGGATGCGTATCTCATCAGTCTCGTATGACGTAACTATTCGAAATCATTCTGCATTATTGGTATATTAATATGTATTAGGTAAATTACACTGTGTTCGAATAGTTTAGCATCTTAAAGGCAGTTGTCTGTATTTACGCAATATTTACAGTATTATTAATGTTAAAGCGACAAATATCCTGTTAACTCAGTAATATACGTGTTAGTCCTAAGTTTAATAATGTTAATGGTGTACAATAAAGAATATTCTATCTTATCTATCTATCTAATAACCGAAAAGCCTCTATCGAAATCTCATAAATATTATAAATTCCAAAGCTGGTATATACACACACATATGTTAGTGTATCTACACGTGCCGTGACCTCTGAGTTTAAGCATATTTGGGTGAAATTATTTATGGAGGTGGAATCTATTCTGTATTACTTTTCATCCTGAGAAATAGTGGCTTGAAAATTTACTACGTCTGAAAGATAACATGTAACTAGGATCGTTACATGCCGTGATCAGTCAGATGTAAACAGTAACCGGCCTAAAGGGCCTGGTGGCCTTTTCATTTTGTATCTTCTATTTTTTTTTTTTATATGAGAAATCATCATAGTGATTTCGGTGGGGGTATGTTGAATCCTTGTTTAGTTTAAGGTAGTTTTATATCCATTCCTTTTGGTGAAGTGACGGTGACGCCCTCGCCGCGCCGCCGTCTTCGCATGATGAGTTGACGTTCAACTGCCGTAAAGGAAGCTGTGTCGCGGAGCCGTGCTCGCCTTTATCAGCCTACTTTTATTATATGTGTCCTCTGATCGTATCAGAGCGAACTATAAATAACTCTCGTGTGTGCCAAAATTTGTGTCCTAAAAAGCACTTCTAGAAGACCAGAGTGAAGTACCTAACTTCCATCAACGTGCAAGCGAATTGCCTCTTGGACCAGCAAGCCTGATCTGATCCAGGATACGGGAGGAGCTTAAGGTTGGTGGAATTGAGATTGCTTTTTACTAGACAAGGATCCAAATTAGGTATCATACAATTTGTAGTATTTTCTCCTATTTTTATAAAACTATATACAGTCCACTCCTTAGCAAAGGTCCACCAGTAATTTTTTTTTTGGTCCCCTTTTACATTTTTACATTTTACATTTTTTACATTTTTTTCTTCTTTATTCATTCATTCATTTTTTCTTTCATTTTTTTCTTTTACATTTTTTTTACCTGCCTGGTGGCCTAAAGGGGTTTAACAGCAATTTAGACCACCAATTTGATAGGCGGAGCATATTTTTCAGGAAAGCGAACAAACATTGAACGCAATTGATCCCACAAAAAGTGGTACCTATCTGTAAAGAGCAGAATACCCAACAGACGGATAATGGTAGTCTAACGGCCAAAATTAATATCCTACCTATCCACGATTTTCCCTACTATAGATAGAAATATGACATAAGTTTCATACAAATTATGTCCAATTTCTATCTTTAGGTAGTAGGGCAAATTGTGGATAGATAGGATATTAATTTTGGCCGTAAGGAGACAGATACCTTTATCTATTTATTCCACCCACGCTAGCTTAATCCACATACGAAAATACGAACTCATTGTAAAGACATATTTATTTACTAGAGTGTTTTAGTAGAAATAAGCCTCCGATATTGAAATACCGTCATAATGCAACAATGGGTATTTAGCGGTGTGAAGTGACTCATTGACCGCGTTTATCCATGGACAAAGCTCACGTTATGGTGCTAATTGATGCCATACTTGTGCTATAGTTTGTGATTGGTTCCAGTTAAAATGAACGGTGGATAAATAAACATAATACCGGGGTTTGTGAGCTGCTGGGAATTGATCGCTGATATTGCTTGCTAGATTTTGTTGGGTTTTCTCAGCGCTCAGTTAAGATTTTCGTTATTATTGTCCAGTTTTCCATGAACTCTTCATTAATTCTTTTATCGTTTATTTTAGGGTGTTATGTTCCCCTTAAATTGTCTTCAAGTATTTTTAGAACATTATGTTAAGACTTTTTTTGACAACATATACTGTCCCACTGCTGGGCAAAGGTCTCCCCCATGTTCTTCCGAACTTCCCTATCAGTAGCTTCTTCAGTTCAAATCTTGAGAAAAATTTCCAGATCTATATAATAACATGAAATATTTAAACTATTCTATATAATAATATGAATTCCTGAATTATTTATGAAGTGTAGTGTTTTCGACACGAATTTCGTTAAATATTCTCTATCTACTTCTAAATAAACTATGATTTTTTGCTCGTAAAAACTACTAAACGCTCACTTCCTGTCATGCGTACCTTCAAGTACGAACTTCACATACAAATTGATATTAATATCACTTTACACCATATTACGCAGAATTTTCGCAACATTTCATCACGATTGCGCCGTTTGTAGGCGTAATTATATATTGTAGATTCGTACCGTGATTCAGATCAAAGCTCCTAGTACCACTACTGGTAGGTACATAGATCATATCGCCACGTATACCTCTATTGCCTGTTCAAGTTTACACAAGTTTTATTATCCTTTATTGTGATAACTACGGGAGCAGAATCTTAAATAACTGGTTACTTGACAAGTGGCGTAACAGCTTCATTCAATGGTCGTAAATTTAGCTAAGTCTAAACGTGTTTAGCTAATACTATCCATCGATGGTTCTAAGGTTTATACTTATTGTAAGTTTAATGCTATTTTTGTAAAATGTATTCATAGACTTGTGAAGAACATCCGCCATGTTTATGAAAAGCGAAAAAACTTCAGTAATAGTTATTGTGGAAACACTATGGCTATGTGCTACGTCATAGGTGTAGGCTTGTGAAGAATATCCGCCATATTTGTGAAAAGCGAAAAAAAATCACAACCACAGTTATTGTGAAAATACGTAAAATTTACACAGAAACAATAAATTGTGTGATCTAATAATATTTTTTTCTTTCCACAATTTAAATCGTTAGATTTCGTTTCGCATGCGTAAAATGCGTTAAAAATAATAAATAATTAATAAATGTTTTTCTTTATTTCGTGCCGTGTTCTAATTATTGGCCTTAAGTAAAATCTACTTATTATTTTACTCACATACATTTTTTTTTTTTTTTTACCTGTTACGGTTATGAATATATTTAAATATATATTTATTTATTTAATTCCTTTCACACTCTTAATATAGGTACCTGCCTACTTATATATATATATATATATATTTTGTGGATATTATACTCACATTAAAAATAACACACTAACGCAAAGCAATCATTCTTAATTTTTTTCTCATGTATCTGGTCAGCTCGACGTCCGTATGTCACTGCAGGGATCCAGCAGAATACCAGCGTCAGGTATAATACCTGGCACATGCTGAGCTGGACACCCATTTTGGTACAATATTGAGACACATATCACACTTTCTTATTGTATTTTTACCTGTATGTCCTGTGTCTTGTTTTTGTACTAAATAAACGTTTCATCTATCTATCTATCTATCTATCTTATTTATTTTTAATAAAAAATAATTTTCGATTATACACTAAGGACCAGACTAAACAACAACACAATTATATTGGACAGTTGTTGACAATAAGCACGTACTAATGTAACCTAAAAACTTAATTACTGAGCACTAAGCTTGAACACGTCTGACCTTGCCTCACAGTTCGATAAGATAACATATCCAAAGCGCTTGATAAACGTAACATTGTTCCCACCATAAACACAAATACAGTTCCTCTTTTATAAAAACACATTATTCTTTCACTTGTTGCACCCTTTTATATCCCTATTTATAACACAATACATTAATGTGGTCGCAATTTCGTATGAATCAGTCCAACGTGCGTCAGTTGGACATGGTATTTGTCACTAGCGGACTGCTGACCGTAAACTCTGGCTGACTATGCACAGCGGATAAATTACACTACATTTATATTCACCGTTTTAAATAAACTCGCTACTTTTTCTACCAATAAGATAGTGACGACTGCGCATTATATGAATCGAGTGTATTGTATGTTCACAAACTTGAACACTATCCCAGCTCTCGTTTAGAAGTCCGGACGCGTTTCTATTACACTCTACAGCGTGTTACTTTGTTTGAATAGAGGTGTGACGACCCGGGCGTGCTGAGAACCTAGTAAAACACATGAAATCAAAATACAAACAAAACATTGGGCCAATTAAAGTTCACGTTCACACAAGCGTGAAGTTCTCATAGTGTTACGACGTGCAATCGTAAACTGGTTGTATATGGTGAGTGATTGATTTCTATTCGTTGTTCCATGGCTTTGTTGTGTTTGAAATTATCGGCTGTTTTTATTAGCATTGCACGTCTTTGTTCCTGATACGTGAGGCTTTTCAAAAAAGGGAAGCTGAAAAAGTAGCACCCACATTTTTCCTTTTTTGTGTTTCCCTGAGAACTTGTGCATGGGGAGCCCCACTGTGATTTAAATTGAACTGCACCTTTTGCGTGCAAAACCGTAATTTGTCTCCTACGCAACAGAAAAATGCTAAGCTTTTTGTTAAAATAAGCGTAACATGAAAAATGTGAAGTATGTTTTTACCGTAAAAAAATTCACTCAATAAGAATCATATTACGATAACAATAAAAAGTCCGGGTTTTACATACATTACACGATATCGTCTTAGGGAATTCTATGAATAGGTTTATCCCTACTCTCGACACAATGCAAATGGATTGCGCTTAGTTTAAACACTTTAAACATACATACCACTTACCAGTCGACTATGGACTGACATGGATACCCCTTAATACAAAAGTTTAGACCATGTTTAGACACTTGTTTAAACATAACTTAATTCCATACGTAAAAAGGCCGGCTTAATTCAAACTTAGTGCTAAACTTAATTTTGTAATAAGTTGGATAATGCTCGTATTACATTACATAGTGTTAGCGGAAGGCGGCGTGTTTGTCGGTTATCGAAAGATCTATAGTGGTGTATCCCACCCGCTCGGCCACCCGGGACAGGTAGCTGGAAACATGCCGGTGGGATTCCCGAAACGTCAACTACAATCGGGGAACTTGCCACGGTAAATATTTTCGTAGATGAATGGTTTAGAGGCGCCCAACTCTCCTCCATTCAATAATGAATGTTTTTTTGGTTGTCTCGTCGTCTTTTATTGTTATTTAGCCCTTCTTTTGTTCGACAAATTTTAAGGCTTGTTCTCACATAATCAAAGGTGATTTATGCTTTTAAAAGAGAAGTTTTTCGGGCATAAATTACGTCATAAAGTCTCAGAAAATATACCTAAAACGCTACCCTCTCTGAATCATCCTTAGGTCTCTGAGTCAGATTAGTGCACGTACCAAAACGAATGCAGAGATTTTCTTTTGAGTGTTACCATTGCACACACATAAACCACGTACGAATGAGCTGGATAGTCATTAAACAGTTCTTAGAACTTCTTAATTATTACTACGCAAAAAGTACCTACTGCTGGAAAATAAACAGACGTTTTTCAACCGCGTTTGAAAATAAATCAAGTACCAACCAACATAGTAAGAAAGCGAGAGCAAAAACAAAATGTTTGCTTTAATTTATAGATTTAATAGTACATTACTGTCGAGGCCTAAAATGAAGCAATTGACGGCCGAATAACATTGTCTTCCAAAGTGATTTTAAAAGGACGAGGCGCTAGCAACCGCTTTTGGCCGACACTTGTATAGTGCTTTTCTCTCAGTCGCGAGGAAACATTACACAAATTAATTGAACAGTATCTCATTTTCATTCGCGCCAATACGTCAGCGAGCGGTTCTTGTTTTATTTTCAAACTTTTGAAAAAAAAATGGTCAGTCAACCTTTGTAATGATAAATATTTTACGATTTAAATTGTGGAAAGAAAAAATCGGTCACGAGCAGGATTCGAACCTGCGACTCCTGGCTCAGTACGCCAGTGCTTTAGCCACTAAGCTTCCGTGAACACTGCTCGTGGTATCGAAATTCTCATCCACTTGGCGCGCCTTTGGGTGACGTCAGCGATATCTTATTAAGAAACAGTGTTTCTTAACCGACCCGACTAACTTTGCAGTTAATTCAAAGTCGTATAGATATGCCTACCATGGCACTGGCGTACTGAGCCAGGAGTCGCAGGTTCGAATCCTACTCGTGAGCGATTTTTTCTTTCCACAATTTAAATCGTAAGATTTCGCTTCGCATGCGTAAATGCGTTAAAAATAATAAAATTATAAATATTTTGTTCCTAAAAACACCTAATTTATAATTTTTAACGCATTTACGCATGCGTAGATGCGATGTTTGCGATGGTTGTACTTATGAGAATTATTTTAATCCATCAACTTAATTCAATTTCCAGATTCATATTTTTTATACTTTATGATTATATTCTTAATCAAAGTAATAAATATATCTGTTACATAATCAAAATTTCATTGCCGACCAAACTTCAATGTCGGTCTACGTAAAACTACAAAAATAGTGCGGTGACTCATTGGCTTCGACCTACACATTAGAACATACTACTCATAAAACACCAAAGCGAGGCGTCGTATTACCTGTTTGCCATTTTTTGTTCACTTTTCTGTAAAAAAAACGTACTTAATATGGATTAAATCTTCTATAGTTTTACATAATATTTGCGTTATAAAATATTTCATTTTTATTTTTTCCTACAGTTTACGCGCGTCACTGATTATAAAAATGTAAGTTTCTACTTTCCAAAATGTATAAGTATGTTATAGGTATGCATTTATGAGTAAGTTTTCTGTTATACTTTTTCATTCCCATTGAATTGATCGAATTTCCACACTCAGTCGTTTAGATTTGAAATGGATGCGGTTGTGAACATTGCTTCGTCGATAGATTAAACAAGATATACAGACTTATTTTAATGACTTATGTGTACTCTATTACAATAACCTATCTTTCATTGCATCAAAACGTTTTCCTAACGAAGCTATACATGTAATCAGGGTTTCTATGTAGATATTTGGTACAAGTGCCCAGGTGGTATTGCAGTTGTTATGGGCAAAGGTGGGCCTTTAGCTCGTTTCGCCAACCTATAATATAAATTAAAAAAAAAAAAAAAAAAAAAAAAATAAGCCGTGGAATACATAACCTCCTCCTTTTTTTGAAGTCGGTTAAAAATGCAGAGACATTGCCTTCAACGGGTGCAAAGCTATCGAAACAATACAAATTGTATTTTGTGTTATTTACGGATCTTGGATGAATTGAAAAATTTAACTGGTAAAATGCTCGAAAGAATTAGTAAGATTTTCTAAAACTAATATTAAATGTATTGACCACGCATATGTACGTACACTCCAGTTTATTTACGTATACGTGTAGCTAACACTTTTTAGGGTTCCGAAGTCCTACAAGGAACCCTTATAGTTTCGTCATGTCCGTCCGTCTGTCCGTCTGTCCGTCTGTCCGTCTGTCCGTCTGTCCGTCTGTCCTAATCCTTTACAGCTTAATAACTTCTACAGTTATAAACATAAGTAAATGAAATTTTGTTAAAAAATAGTCTACATATAGATCTCAATTTTAAAAGAATAAAAGAATCGTTTTTCCGTATTTTAGGGGTGGCGTCCAGACATGTGAAATGGAGAAAAAAAATTTTTTTTCGCTGCACCCCCTCGTGTGGGATATCATTGAATAGGTCTACTAAAATGAAGGTAATGTTTGATACACTACTTTTTTATCAGGTGTACCATCTGCGAAATATAGCCCGCCAAAGTGGCTTGCAATGTGTCCCCCCCCCTGCCATTTCTAAACTATGCAATGTAGAAACTTATAATCTTCCACATTGATAGACCTTTGTGAAAACTCTCTTTTAAAATTATTTCGAGTATAATGTGATTATAATTTTTTGAGTTATAGAGAGAAAACTGAAAAATACTTAAAACGTCCTAGTTCAAAGGTAAAAAAATTATCATAGCAAATAATGCTCCTTTAGCTACTTTCTATTTGAAAAAATCACAAAAAGTAAGTTTGAAATGACAAACGTCTTAAATTTGGCTTCTTGAATTTCACCCTAGATGGCGCTACTAACAACACGCTCTGAGTCGCGAATGCTGCCGATTATTGCAAAAACTAAAATAGCCATGATTAATATTCGATTTGATTCGTTTGTAATTACACCTACTTAAGGAACCCTATAATACTGAGCATGGCCCGACATGCTCTTGGCTGGTTTTTTTTTGTATATTAGGAAGGCATTACCAAACCATGCGGGACACAGAAGTTGTATTCCGATTGACATCTATCGTAGCTCAGATTTTGTTCTTAATCCGAGTATCGTACCCCCAAATACTCAAAAGCAACTCAATTTTTGGTGGTCCTTAAGTCTCATGCTGTCACCGTCACTCTTAGGTGCAATAAAGTGACAGAACGACTAACATCTTAAATTTAAGTGTAGTTTGAGTATTTCGGTAGTAGCGTCTCAAAATTTTGTAATATAGTGACATAAACGCCCAAGATTATTAACAAAATTCTTTTGTGGCATATTGCGACAATAAAGATGCGAGAAGATACTTAGGACCGATTTCTGCGTTGAGAATTCTATAGTATATATATAGTATGGTTTCTACGTACAAAACCATACTCTAATTATACTTAATTACTGCTTAAATAAGAATTCTCAACTCAGAATCCGGCCCATTCTTTGTCTAACTAAAATTACAAAACGCAGCTAGTGCAACTAGTAAATAGTTTTACTTTATCATTAACACTTAAGAACTGAACAAGGATTAACTTTCCCACTAAGTATTACTTCAAAACTAACAGATATTTATGTCGATAGAAATACTTTCATCAAAGTTGTGGAGGGTTGAGTGAGTGTGGGCGACTCGACCCACGCAAGACTATTTCTATTACAAGTCCCAGCAAATTAAACTCTACCTTTTTGTTTCAGGTAAGACACGTTGGAAATCGTTTGAGCAGTTACGTTTCTTTACGTAAGTATATTACACGCTGGATATTCATCCCTTTCCATTCATGTCAATAAAGGCAAGAATTTCTTGAGGCACCAACGGAGAATAATATTTTTTTATGACTTTTCCCGTATCTCTCGTGACTGTAATTTATAGACAAATCAGCGTTATCGTAACATAAGCACATTATCTGATAAACTTGCTGTTTCCGCTCCACGTGTTTTTTTATCATGTGCTAATAGATGAAAAGTTATCTGCTTATAATATTATCAGATATTTTGCACGTTTTCTATTTTTTGTCATGATAACAAAATATTACTTTTATAACAACAAGTGGCGACCACGTACTGGAAGGCGCAGCGTTGGTAGGCCCCACACAAGGTGGACCGATGACCTGGTGAAGGTCGCGGGAATCGGCTAGATGCGGAAAGCGCAGGACCGGTCGTTGTGGTGATGCTTGGGGGAGGCCTATGTCCAGTAGTGGACGTCTTTCAACTGAAATTATGATGATGATGAACAACTTTCTGACTAGAAAAATATGGGTTACAGTTAGCGCAATATAAGTTCCCCGGCCAAGTTGTCACAAGGCCGCACTAATCGTTTTATGGGTGTCATTGGTGGCAAGGGGCGGGGACAACATGCACAGTGCCTAACTTCAGGCCGGCCAAGTTAGATTGCGCGTATTGTAATTATTATGCAAAGGCCACCACAAACCGCAACCATACCACCACGACCGCTACCATACTGCAAAAACCGTTTTTCTCAAGGTTGTAAAGGTCAAAGGCCGCGTAAAAGCGATAACCTCACCACCACAGATAAATGAATTTTATTTCCTTAACCCTTTTTATCTGCACAAATAATATATTTTAACGTTTAATAAAATTTTGCTAATTGCCTGCATCTACTATACTATTATAAAATTGTTAAATGTCAGTTGTCTGTTTGTTTGTTTGTTTGTTTGTTCCAGTATCACTATAAAACTACTAGACCGATTTTGTTGAAAGGGTTTGTGACTAAAAACTTATGATTTGACTTAAAAACTGGTATGTACGTGGGACACTCAGAAAGTTTTGCGAAACTAAAAAAAATTGTTCTATACGTACATATATTTTTATCAAATCTTTTCAAAGTACTTTCCACCAGCCTCTATACAAAGATTCATGCGCCTAAACCAGTTTTCAAAACACTTTTTCCAGTCCGCCGCAGACACCTCGTTTACAGCCTGCTCGAACGCAGCCAGCGCATCTTCCGGCGACGAAAATTGTATCCCTTTGAGCTGATTTTTTATTTTTGGGAATAAAAAGAAGTCACACGGTGCTAGATCAGGGCTGTAAGGAGGGTGACCCAGGAGTTTGACTGGCGTGCTGTCCAGGAAGTCCCTCGTTTTGAGTGCGGTGTGCGCAGGTGCATTGTCGTGGTGGAGCAGTAGCCCGCGGAGCCCTGTGTTTGGTCGCTTGTTGCTTATAACAGAGAAAACTTCTGGCAAACATTTGGTAGTATACCATTCGGCATTAATGCTTCTTTGATCCCGTAAGGGAATTGATACCAAGTGGCCAGTCAAATTAAAAAAGCTAGCGATCAAAATCTTACCCCCGCTTCTAGATCGCTTCACTTTGGTAGGCGTTGGCTCATTTTGAAACACCCAAACAGTCGACTGGCGCTTGGTTTCTGGGTCGTATTGATAAATCCAGGACTCATCACCTGTAACGATGTCGTAAACACGCCGAGACGAGCCTGCTTCAAATTTGTTAAGCATATCACGGCACCATTCCACCCGGGCCTGCTTCTGAGCATCGGTGAGGTTGTGCGGCACCCAGCGTGATACTATCCTCCTCACGCGAAGATGGCTGTGTAGAATCTCGTGAACGCTTCCCGATCCAATCTTCAATATGTGTTGAATCTCCTGATATGTAATTCGCCTATTGTCTTGGATTAAATTTTTCACTGCTAGCACGTTTTCTTCGGTAACAGCCGTCAAAGGGCGACCGCTTCTTTCGTCATCCCCCAAAGTTGGTCGACCGCGCTTGAATTCGTTATACCAACGATACACGGTTGCCTTGGAAGGGCCTTCATCCATGAATGCCATTTGAAGTCTATCGTACGATTCATCCGGTTTCAGGCGACACTTGAAATCGTATAAAATCATAGCTCTAAAATGTTCCCGGCGCAGATCCATATTTCAGTGAGACACAATACTTTGAATTAACTCGCAAAAAATGTGGAGGGAAATTTTGAAATTGGAACTTACTTATTTTTACTTATAAATAATCATATTTTCGAAAAACATTATAACTGGCCAGTCTCCCATATATAAAAACTTTTTTTCGCAATACTTTCTGAGGGGCCTGGTATTTTACCTCGCTACGATGACGGGAACCGGTGATTTTTAATTATATTTTTCTACAACATTTTGCATACATCAAGGTAAATAAGGCGCTCATATCCACAATTTGGGTTTAGAAGAGGACTCTCAACACAAGACGCTATTACGGCACTGACATCTGAGATTGTTAATAGAGTGGATAATAAGGGTCATAAATGCCTAACGGTGTTCTTAGATCTCAAAAAGGCTTTTGACACCGTTTCCGTCCCGATCCTTCTGCACAGGCTTGAAAGCATAGGTATTAGAGGTACGGCTCTCTCCCTATTTGAAAGCTATCTTAAAGATAGGCAACAGATTGTTAGAATCAACAACTTAAGCAGTACTGAAAATGAAGTATATTATGGAGTTCCGCAGGGGAGTGTTTTGGGCCCGACACTCTTTTTAGTTTATATTAATGGCCTATGTAATCTGCAGAGCAATGGAGGGCGAATTTTTTCATACGCTGACGATACTGCGGTTGTCTATTCAGGAACGTCATGGGGAGAGGTGAAAACTGCTGCTGAGAAGGGTTTGGCGGAGATAGCTGGCTGGCTTAATGTAAATCTTTTAACCCTAAATACTACTAAGACTAACTTTATTTGTTTTTCCCCGAACTCAAGGTCTCAGCCTGGACCCAACTTCGGAGTTAGGATTCATGTCTGTGAGAGCGGTCTTCATAGTTGCGACTGTCAAGCCATTCAGCAAGTTAGCTCCACAAAATATTTGGGCATAATTGTTGACCAACGATTGTCATGGCACCCTCACATTGAGATTCTCATGAAGAGAGTCAGGAAATTCATCTGGATTTTTAAGACCTTACGTCATCTAATGTCCGCACAACTTCTTAACAAAATCTATATTGCCCTGGCACAATCCATAATTACGTACTGCATCTCGATCTGGGGTGGAGCCGCTAAAACTAGATTCCTCGATCTGGAAAGAGCTCAGCGATCCCTTATTAAGGTTATGTATTTCAAACCATTTAGGTACCCAACAACCGACCTTTATAAAGTTAGTAGACTGCTATCTGTAAGAAAACTTTACCTGCTAAATGTGACCTTAACCCTGCATAAGTCCCTTCCTTTTAACCCAGATACTCAAAACAGAAGGCGCAGAGATATAGTGGCTCACTCCCCGCGGATTCGAACAGTCTTTGCTAGACGGCAATATGTGACACAATCAGCCTACATCTATAATAAACTGAACCTCAAACTAAATATATATCCTCTTCTGTTGCACAAATGTAAAAAAGTTATAATCGAATGGCTAAAAACCCTAACATATGAAGAAACAGAAAACATTTTGGTCAGGATTAGCTAAACAACTCGTCAAATTCTACATGCACATGTACACACACAAACATACACACACCTCCCACATCCCCCACAAATACTCTCAAACACACAATAATCTCACAGAGCTGCTAAAACCAATGTTATTTTAAATATATTTTTTTTTGTTTTGTTTTCCTCATTTTATATAAAAAAAATAATTTAAAAATAGTCTCATCATTGTTATGATCAATGGGAAGTAGCGAGACAGCTCCAACACAAGTACTTTTGTAACTTACTGGAGCTGCCTCAATTTATGTTTGAACACTTATGTATGAGATATAATAAAAATATTTTTGTTTTTTTGTTATCCAGCTGTCATTCACACGCATGCGCTCTAGCGCGCGCCTCCATAGAGAAAATACGGCTGCTAAAGAAATTGCATTAAAAACTTTTTGGTCGGGCCGAATTTTATAGAGTAGAAAAAAAAATCCTGTCGTATGTGGGTGGTGCCATCATGGAAATGCAGTCTTTTGAGCCAACCGAAAATCAGAATCTTTCGACTTACAGACAAGGACCGGAAGCTACCTCTAAATTGCGATTTCTCTAATTTTTTGTATGAAAAGCAATAAAATTTAGAAGTACCTAAACGTTGTTATATTGTATCCATCTTAATATACGAATAAGCATAAAGTTATCTTGGTGTAACTAAAAAAATACTATTTTCAGTCTACAATTTTTAATTAACTTCTTCTTCAAGTATATTATCTTATCTTCTTCTTAACTATTATAAAATTGTAAACGTCTGTTTGTTTGTTTGTTCCAGCATCACGCTAAAACTACTGGACCGATTTTGATGTTTTTTTTTTTGTTTGAAAGCTGATGATCTGACTTAAAAACTGGTATGGGTTTTGAGAAAGAAAGAAAGAAAGAAAAAAAGAAAAATAATAATTCGTGGGTTGCGTACTCATCCGACAGATCGAAGCTTCTATGCATTTGCACGAGCGGATAGTAATGTACGATGGAGTGGAGTGGAGTGGAGTGGACAGGGGATGGGACTGGGGACGGGACAGGGGACGGGACTGGGGACGGGACAATGGACGGGACAGGGGACGGGAAATGGGACGGGACATGAGACGGGACATGGGACAGGACAGTGGGACGGCACATGGGACTGGACATAGGATGGGACATGGGACAGGACATGGGACATGGGACGGGACGATAGTGATTTAGTGATATAGTGAGACAGTGGGACAGTGGGACAGTGGGCCGTAGGACAGTGGGATAGTGGGACAGTGGGAAAGTAGGACAGTGGCAGCGGGACGGTGGGACAGTGGGGCAGCGGGGCAGTGGGCCATTGGGATAGTGGGGCAGCGGGGCAGCGGGGCAGTGGGGCAGTGGGGTTGTGGGGCAGCGGGACAGTGGGGCAGCGGGGCAGCGAGGCAGTGGGGCAGTGGGGCAGCGTGCCAGCGGGGCCGTGGGGTAACGGGGCTGCGGGGCAGTGGGGCATTGGGATAGTGGGGCAGCGGGGCAGTGGGGCAGCCGGGGCAGGGCAGCGGGCCAGTGAGGCAATGGGGCAGCGTGCCAGCGGAGCAGCGGGGCCGTGGTGTACCGGGGCAGCGGGGCTGTGGGGCAGTGGGATAGTGGGTCAGCGGGGCAGTGGGGCATTGTGGTAGCGGGGCCGGGGCAGCGGGGCAGCGAGGCAGTGGGGCAGCGGGGCAGTGGGGTACCGGGGCAGTGGGCAGTGGGATAGTGGGGCAGCGGGTCATTGGGGTAGCGGGCCAGCGGGGCAGTGGGGAACCGGGGCAGTGGGGTAGCGGGGCAGCTGGGCAGTGGGGTAGCGGGGCAGCGGGGCAGTAGGGGAGTGGGGCAGCAGGGCAGGCAGTGGGATAGTGGGGCAGTGGTGTAGCGGGGCAGCGTGGCAGTGGGTTACCGGGGCAGTGGGGCCGTGGTATAGTGGGGCAGTGGGGCAATGGTGCAGCGGGGCAGCGGGGCAGCCGGACAGTGTGGCAGCGGGGAAGCGAGGCTGTGGGGCAGCGGGGCAGGCAGTGGGACAGTGGGGCAGTGGGGTAGCGTGGCAGTGGGGTAGCGGGGCAGTGGGATATTGGGGCAGCGGGGCAGTGAGGCAGTGGGGTAGCGGGGCAGCGGGGCAGGCTGTTGGGCAGTGGGATAGTGGGGCAGCGGGGCAGTGGGGTAGCGGGGCAGTGGGGTAGCGGGGTAGTAGGGCAGTGGGGCAGCGGGGCAGCGGGACAGTGGGGCAGAGGGGCAGTGGGGCAGCGGGGAAGTGGGGCAGCGGGGCAGCGGTGCAGCGGCGCTGTGGGTCAGTGGGGCAGTGGGGCTGTGGGATAGTGGGGCAGCGGGGCAGTAGGGCAGCGGGGCAGTGGGGTAGCGGGGCATTGGGGCAGTGGGGCAGCGGGGCAGCGGGACAGCGGGACAGTGGGACAGTGGTCTGGACTGGAATAGACTGGACTGGACTGGACTGACGTGGGTTAGCAGAATTTAACGCGAGCGGAGCCGCGGGTAAAAGCTGGTGTAGTTATAAAATTGAATAGGTAGTATTTTTGTACCTCATTAAAATAAACTTTTAGGTAAAAAAAATGTATTTGCGTCCACTGAGGAATGTGTTTGCGTCACATATTATAATTCAGCTTATTGATTGTATTTAAATACGACAAAAAATCTAATACAATACAATAACTTTTAACATTTACCACACCTACTTTAAATAATGTGGTCTATTCTATGCAAGTAATGTATTTCAATTCCGTAATCGCTATCAATTAGCTACATGATGATATTGTTTTGATCTTATCTGAAACATTATTCCAGAATAAATAAACAGTCAACACTCTGATAAAGTGACTTTCAACTCAAAATCTATATCCTAATACTTCCTGTATTCTGATTAATAATTCCTTTACAATGTTTGTTAAACAGTCAATGTTCTACCCAATCTTTTGATGATACGATCATTTTTGCGAACTGGTGTACTCACAAAAGAATTTAAAGTCATAAGTATAGTTGACCTCGAAATAGCTTTACAATTTTTTGCAACTACTCCTCGTAAAAAAAAAACTTCACAGATGGTGACAAAACTGGACGCTCGCGAAGTATCCTGCGTGGAACTCTGAGCGGCGGGTCCTGGTTGACAAAATCGGGCAAGATCTTTCTGCTAGCAGTAGTGTCGGCTAAGCTGGCAGAGACGACAAATTTGAGGGTAGTAGCCTCTTTCTCTGAGACCGTCATGGTTCAGAAAGAGGGAGGGAGGGATCGAGAGAGGGCCAATCCTGCTCGAAGAAGGCGGCGCCGGAGAGGCAACCGCTCCAGCACCTAACCATTCAGGACTATCGTCGTACCCCCCGCCTGATCGATACTTGACCGTAATTCGGGGGGCCTTCGAGGTCACGGGCGTTCAGAGTGAGGGCTCTGACTGTCCACTAAGTGACTCCAGAGATGGCGGCGGCACGCTGTGGTCACCTGCCGCCATGTGCACAGGGAAGGTATACAAGGAGACAAATAGTCTCTCTTGAGACATGCCTTACACGCGTAGCATAGAGGACCCCGGAGGCATATTACATCCCCGAAGTCCCCCCTTATTGCACTGTAGACGGCCGGGTGTGTGGGATTCTTACCCACTAAATCCCCCCGATTTAGTGGGTAAGAATCCCACACACCCGGCCTCCGTCCCGGCGACGGCCGCGTACAGCGTTACGTCGGACGCGGCTGACGGCATTTGTAACAGACCACGGCCTTAGTCAACTGCTTATCGCTTGTTTCTAGCAAACCCATCTTAACGATGATCCTTAAAACAAATGACTTACAAACAAACCTCTTTTCTTCTTTTCAGAGGATAAAAACATTTTTGTATAGTAGGCACCCACCCTAGCCGGTGAATGAAAGCTCGACTGCTGGACCTCTGTGACACAATCAGGAATAAAAACAGATCCCTCTTAACACTGAACACCGGACGGATGGTTGGTTTTATTGCCGGACGAACGGTGACAGACGCATCAATCTACTCACTCCCTAATAGGGAGTCCCTATACAGTTTTAAACGTATTTGGTTATGAAAGACCGGTTGTGAAACTTGTGAATGACACTGATTTATAGGGTAATTCTTGACTTTTTGAGATTAATTCCGATCGGTTGTCATTGATCTTATGTCCGTTCATACTCATACTTTTAAATGCATAATTCGTTTTTATTGAAATAATTAATCAAAATTAGAATAAAAATATTTTTATTAAAGACTTTTCATTAACTATGCATTGTTTCTTGGCAATTTTCCAATAGGAATTGATTATGTTCAGATTCGTTTTTTGAGTACAGGTCCCCCTGGTATGTGTTTTTACAAAATAGGTATTGAATTTACCCGTGTCTGCTTTATTGGGAGAGGATGACGAAGCAGATTATATCCCGATTATATTATTCGATATTCCTAGATATTCGATATTGTAAGGCAATTCTCAGAAGCAGCTTTGAGTTCGGAATTCTGAATATCTGTTTGCCTAATTTCATCCAAATCCGTTAAGTAGTTTTAGCGTGATTGAGTAACAAACATCCAAACATCTTTTAAAACTCACATTTACAATATTAGTAGGTAAAAAGTAAATTCTTCAACGAAAAGCATTATGGTAAAATACAAACAATTTAGTCCCTGGTCCCGACATAATTAATTTTGTATTTATAAAATATTCTTTAAATCTTTCTGTTGGCTGTGCTCCAATCAAATGCTATTTACCTACATAGAAACAAAGTTAACTAACTATGACACGTAAAATTAACTGCGGGTGCAGTAATGCGCTTCTGAAACTTATTTCACTACACCAAAAGTGTTTAAGCATGTTTAGTTTAGAACTGTTCGTAAGCACGACGCACGCGATTAACGTCCTTCCAGTTTCTTCAGTGTTTGTTTATATTACAAGATTTTGCAAAGCTAGTGTTGTTTTTTAGTAGAATCACGGAGATTTTTTTCATCATAACATTTTTACTATCATAGAATATCTATGTTTTTAAAGAATGACGAATGAGCTCAACTGCCAATTAAAATAACATAATAGTTAAACAATGGACGTATTCTTTAAAAAGTGGTTTGGCATTCGAGGGGTTAAAAATACTTTACGGAATATTTCACGTTTTAATATAATTTACATCACAACGTGTAATGCGTGTGTAAATCGCACACATCACTGCGTACAACAATAATAAATGCTCATAAAATATTGCAACATAAGAAATAAAGTTTTGTAAAATTGTGTATCGTCTTGAGAATACGAAATGAAGTGTATCGTTCTCTGCTCGTTTTCATAAATGCATGTAGATGATGTTTTGCAAATCCATCAGCTCGATCAGATCCAAAACCTCGTACTTACCTATACAATGTGCGCTATCAACTATTGTATCAAAATATTAACGCTTTTCATGTCAATACGGTTTACTATCTTTCTCACGTCTTGTATTAAAACAGTATTTTATTATAAAGTATTTCAAATAAACAATAATGTACAAATTCTTCTCCTACAACTAATTACAAAACTGATGCAAAAAAACCAAGACATATTTGAATGTTATACAATCAAAAATACAATAATTGTTTCAACACGACTAAGAATTTAAGAGGCCTTTCATGTTTCACAGCCATCTGGCTCTAATTTTTTTAAGCCTTTTTAGGGTTCTGTATCCAAAGGGTGCTAACGGGACCCTATTACTCTCGCTACGCTGTCCTTCCATACGTCCGTCCGACTGTCTGACACAGGGCTGTATCTTTGTAACGGTAATAGATAACCAGTTGAAATTTTGACAGAATATGTGTTACTATGAGGGGCATCACGACAAATACTAAAAACAAAAGTCTAAAACCAAAGGGGGACCCCATACAAGAAACCTCGACAAACATGCATTTTTTCATACCAACGTCAAACTTGGTCTGATTATAGTGCATACTATGTAGTTAAGCAACAAATACTAAAAACAAGGCAAACGTAGACAACGTAAGAAAGACATGCAAAAAATTTACATTTTGCGTACGATCGTTCGATCGTTGTTGCTCGCAGAACGGATGGCCGATGGGGCAGTAAAGTTCTGGAGTGGCGACCGCGTACTGGAAGGCGCAGCGTGGGTAGGCCCCCCACAAGGTGGACCGACGACCTGGTGAAGGTCGCGGGAATCCGCTGGATGCGGAAGGCACAGGACCGGTCGTTGTGGCGATGTTTGGGGGAGGCCTATGTCCAGCAGTGGACGTCTTTCGGCTGAAATGATGATGATGATGATGTACGATCGTTGATGTCTTTTGATAAACTCACTAAATTAAATAAGTTTTTTTATGGGGTAAAAGGTCGATGGGTGGTACGGAACCCTTACTGCGTGAACCCGACTCACACTTGGCCGTTTTTTTTGTATTAAACAATGGTTTTATTTCCATGCATGATACTTACATATGGAAAAAAATAAAGAAATGTATTTTTCTCTCCTCCTCCTTTCGCTCTCCTTCTAGGCAACAAATCAAGACAAAAGTATGGTCCAAATGAAAAAATAAAATTGTTATGTTACCCTGAAGGATAATAATAATACATTACATTTATAAATTTCGCCTAAAATCTCAAAAAATCTTTAAAAGTGCTAAAATTAGAGCGAGACGGCTGTGAAATGTGAAAGGCCTCTTAAGAGTCAATGACTTATGCAAAAATAATAATTGGAGATCCAGTCGTTTACTCGGATGATGTAGTTAATTAGTGGTAGGTTAGGTACCTACCTACCACAACAGGAAATCAAATAGGTATACATATAAAAATATATTATTTATTATGTATGTATTTATACGTACGTTTTAGGTATACCAGATAACATAGCCTATTACTTACCCTTACCACAGACATAGTATAAAATATAGACGAAGTGCTGCGAACAATCATAGAAAAAATCTATGCTCCTTCGTGTACAACCAGTGCTCACTGACACACCAAGGATATTTGCTTCCGCTATGCTTAGTGGTCGATGCCGCGACATGTGTACTGAGAGGAGTGAGCATGGTTTGAAGTGCATATGTCTGCGTGAGCGCTGGTTGTACACGAAGGAGCATAGTTTTTTTGGCTTTACTAGATTGTTCGCAGCACTTCGTCTATATTTTAACTATGTCTTTGACCCTTACACAGTTGCTTTTGCGTACGTATAATTCGTTTATGGTAAATCTTCTTAATTGTGCCAAACAACGGAAATTAATATAGTCAAAGAGCAATGAAAACTATTGGCACCTTAGAAGAACACACTTGTGTTATTTATTTCTGACATCAAACAATAAAAATAAAACATAATTACGTTTAACACAGTAAATTGTTTGCAGCTTGGCACTCGGCAGTAACCTATAACTTCCAACCTGTACTTAAAACAGGAAATAAATCATTATGCATCCATAACAAACGAGACATATAATTAATTTCCACAATTATATTGTTCCTCATAGGTGCGCTTTAATTACGTGCCGTGTAAATCGGATGGCGCGAAGTGTGCGGAACTAACAAGGTAAATGGATCGCTAGTACGGATCAAGAAGCTTACGCAGAGGGGACGTGTCGTAACGAGCTTTAGTTATTAGTGCTAGTTTAACTCGTTATTTTAGGCCGCGCGAGCTCATTAGGTAAAAAAAAATTTAAATATTTTTGGGACATTTTTACACAGCACCATCTAGTCCGAAACTAAGCAGAGCTTGTGCTATGGGTACAAGACAATGGATATAATACTTATATACTCTTTTTTTTTAAATACATACTTATAGTAGGTACATAAGAAACACCCAGACCAACACAAACATTTATGTACACAGACAGTAAAAAATACATACTAAAAAAAAACGAAGTGCTGCGAACTATCATAGTGAAGCCAAAAAAACCGTGCTCCTTCGTTTACAACCAGTGCTCACGTACACACATTCACCTCAAACTTTACTCACCCGTCTCAGTACACATGTCGCGGCATCGTCCAGTAAGCAGCGCGAAAGCAAATATCCTTCAGCTGCATGGTGTGTGCGTGAGCGCTGGTTATCCACGAAGGAGCACGGTTTTTTTTGGCTTCACTATGATTGTTCGCAGCACTTCGTCTATATGGGACTAACAATGTCTACAAACTAACCTCCAGTAGGATGTCGTTACGATGAACTGGTTGCACGGCAGCACAGTTTTTTTTGGCTACACTATGATTGTTCGCAGTGTATAATTTCGTAGTTAGGTGTTTATTCAACTATTCTAATAGATATGGAGTAAAAATGTTTAATGTAGAAAATTCATTTCTATTTCAACGTTCGTGGTTGTATAAAAATTTGTTAAGCAAATTTGAAAAGAAAAATTAGCTAAAGTTGAGTCCTTTTTATTGAAAATAGGAGTTTTTGAGTTACGTGTCATTTTGAAATAAAATTATTTGACGGGGAACTGACTAACCACAACCCTAGATTTTTTTTTTTTTTATCTTATTTACAAAATGTCTTTGAGTTTGACTAGTTATTGTCCAAAATATGATCAAACCCGTTTTGTATGGAGCACGCTCGCGATACAGTATCTACACATAATTTTCTACGTCTTTTGGTTGTTAAAAGCTTGTATAGATGGGCGCAGACTTAACGAAAATATTAAATTTCTAGTCGTCTATTGATTGCGGCTCTACAGCTTACGATAACAGTTTCAAGACGATATCATATCTCTCTCAATTTTCTTTTATCAACTGATGCCTTATCAATGGTTTTTCAAATCAGCTGTTTCAATAAATGCTTAAAAATAGTTTTTTTTTGCGGTTGTTGTTTTTTGGTTGATTTTTTAATAGTGATTTTTTTTATTTGTGCCCGGTTAATGGCAAAAGGCTCGCCTCCTATTACATGGGACTTATAAAATAGCTGGCGAAATGCGGGCGTACTATAGGTTACACCTCTACCTCTATCTCTCTAACCCCTTTGGAGAACACGGGCGTGTGTTATGATATATTATATTTTTCCACCAAACCTCGATCGTAGCTCGATTAAATTAATTAAATCGACGATTGTTTTATAGAAGTGTAAATGCGCTTAATAATATAGGTACACCTCTACCTAACCCTTCGGTGAACACAGGCGTGATGTTATGTTATGATATTATATTATTACACAAAACCTCGATCGTTCCTTGATTAAATTTATATTAAAGAAACGTAAATGAGCTTAATAATATTTGTAATTTAACGCGATTATATTTTAACGTAATGTGGCGCAACTTGGGAGAGGCCTATGTCCAGCAGTGGACTGCGATAGGCTGAGTTGATGATATTTTAACATAATATTACATAACATCACGCCTGTATTTCCCCGAAGGGGTAGGCAGAGGTGTAATAGTACACCCACATTTCGCCAGTTATGTTATAGTCCCATGTAATAGAGGGCGAGCCTATTGCCATTGACCGGGCACAAATCCAGACTCCGGGCTGCTACTGAGAATTTCCTAATGAAAAAACCCAATAACAAAAATTAAATATATTAATATTTTAAATACTCTGAATATCAAAATTTATGCGGACATTAATACAAATCAGTTAAGGTGATTACGTCAAACCAATTAGCGAACGTATCGTAACTGAAAGCTTACAGTTTTGCTCTTAATTAACCTTGATATTTTCCTGATAATTATTTGAACAGCAGATAAAAAGACTTATCTACACTACAGAATATCATCATTATTTTGAACAAGTACTTATTTGAACTTTCGACGTACTAATTACTTCGTCAATAGTTCTTCGAAACAGCAGTAAAAAAAAAACGGAGCAAGCAAAAACAACTTGAGATCTCATTAAAATATAAAGTAAAGTGTTTTTTGTATTTGTTATTGTGTGTACGTACATAATTAAACAAATCATAAACAAATAGTCCTACTCATTTGCTAATTCCAATTACTTTTTATCTCTTATGGTGTTAATTGTAATCCTAATCTATCCTAATTATTGTATACTTGATCGTTCGTTTGTTCGAGCATCACGCAAAAACTGCTTTATCGAATAAAACTTAACACTCAGATAGACCATATCCTGGATTAAAATATAGATTTTTTTTTAGCTTTTCGTACCACGGCCACCACGGGAACGAAGCCTAGGCTGATAGGCTCCTATTTGATACAGTTCACTAGCGACCTGCCCCGGCTTCGCACGGATAGCAATTAGTCTATAACCTTCTTAAATAATCCCTCTTTATATTGGTGAAAACCGTATGAAAATCCGTACAGTAGTTTCTGAGATTAGCCTGAACAAACACGAACTCAGCGTGGCGGAGGACTTTAATTTATAACATGTAGTGATCTCAGACGAATAAAAAAAGGCGGACGCTAAGAAAAGATTGAAGCGCTCAATATTTTCCTAAGCCCAATATAATTTCGACAGCATTTTAACACACCAGATATATATTGTTATTTTATTTATGACACTAATACAATGACTACCATCACACGAGATTAAGCCGAGGTCCCAGCCCCCCCTTGGGGGACGCCCTTATGCGGTATTGTAACCGCGATTTTAGTTTTAAGTGTAGAATTAGGGAAAAACTTTCGGCGAATGGAGTCCCACATGGGACTCTCCGCCAACCAGCCTGGTTAAGCAGAAATGGTACCTAGGTACCACCTGCGAGAGTCAATTCGAAAAAAAAAAAAAAAAACTAAGGGTGTTTCACTTATTGTTTAGCGAGATTCCGTCCGCCTTTTTTATTCGTCCGTGGTAGTGATGATAACCGTTCAGTATCAATCAATCATCGAGCCTTTAGCTCGGATTTTAAAGACTGTGTTGCTTAAGAGCTCATTCTCATCGAACGCAGATAAAAAAATAAAACAACAGAACAAAACGAGCCATGAACAAAACTAACAACACAATCATAATCTGTGGCGCTAACTATTCACAGACTAATACCTCGTGATACTGCGAGTCTGCGACGAGCGATTTTGCAGTTAACGGTCCGGACTCTGACCGTTAAACTGGTTCCGTACTTCCATTTGTACCTGCCGAGATTCGAACCCCTTAGGGGAGAATTGTTTGTTAGAGCTTCCGTGTACACTGTACAGTAGGCCACGCTACTATTACTCTATTAGACGTATTATTCGTTTTACTACTTCTTCCAATTAACGGTTTCTTGATGGTTTTTGCGGTATGACCGTAGTGATCAAAATTCGAACGTCTATGAGTAGAGATGTGCCCTTATTTATTTTATTATTGTAACTGTTTGGATAACGTTACCGTTGTGTTAGATTGTGCCGTTATTTTTGATTGTCAGCATTGAGATGCTTATCATATTTGTTATTTTTTGTACCCTTTTTCTTTGACATCATCTTGCGTATACTGTTTCTTGCGTTGCTATTCATACAACAATACAATACTCCACACAAGCTACTTTGGATCATTTAATAAAATAGATACATCTGATATTATTAGATACAACCGTAAGACCATATTAATTATATGCGCTTGATTCTTATTCTTTATTGCACACAAGAAAATCACAACAAAACAAAACAGTTTAGAAAATGTCATATACAAGAGCGAGCTTGTTAAACTCATATGTAATTGAGTTTTCTACTAAATAACCTTTGAGAGATAGGGTAAACAGAAAATAAAAAATCTGAGGCTAAACTTTCAGCGTTCATGATGTAAAAAAAATTACTTAAATAATAAAATAACACACCTATAAGATATGTACAAATAAATATGAAAATGTACATACATACATCATCATCATCCTCCTGCCCTTATCCCAATTTATGTGGGGTCGGCGCAGCATGTTTTTTCTTCCATACATCTCTATCAGCCGTCATCTCCGTGTTTACTTTCTTTCTATTCATATCATCTTTCAGACAATCCATCCATATTTTCTTCGGTCTCGCTCTTTTCTTATAGCCATCAACATTCATACTTAAAACTTTCCTCGTAACATGCTCCTCATTCCTCCTCATCACATGCCCATACCATGACAGTCTGTTGCTACTTAACTTCACTCTGTCACTGGCGCTACTTTCAGACTCCCTCTTTCATATTCATTCCTTATCCTATCCTTACTCGTTACACCACATTCTCATCTCAGCTGCATGCACTTGCCTTTCATTAATTCCTTTCATTAAATGTACATACATACATATTAATAAATAACTCTTACACTGCTTGATCAAATATTCTTGTAAACAAGCACTAAGGAATTAGAATCAGCACATAAAATAATAATTATCACATCAGTCCACAACGCCAATTCTTGATACCTACACATTAAATAAAATCAGGAGAACTACATATTTCAATGAAATATTTCTTGATACTAATTATTCGCATTAAGTATGATAGGAGGCAAGCCTCTTATAGTCGTTTAAACCAACGACGCTTCTATTAATTAGCCAATTTAGTGGTTAATGCTAATTAGAATGGAGAACGTTCCATTCACTTATATTCTGTGGTCCAAGTAAAAGTGATCAAAAAGATACTTAAGGGAAATTAATACATACTACATGCGTTGCAATGCCATCTTTTTTTTTGGCCAGGAACCTTCGCGGGCGTACTACATATGAATGTACGTACGTAAACGTACGGCGTATGTACTATCAGCAAACTTTCCGGTGAACCATCACTAAGACTAAAATCGCTTGCACTCAGTGTTTGACGACAGCCGTAGGTACATGTAATGTAGCAGGATTCGTTCAAGGGACTTAGTCGACAAAATGTATCACCGGGAAGGATCGTGATTGTATATAGAACAACTCACCAAAGTTTCATCACAATCGGATGAATGGTTTAGGAGCGTATAGTGGACAAACAAATTTTCCTCTATGGAACAAACATAGAAACATGATTTTATATATATATATATATATAGATGTTTTTGGGTATAAAGAACGACATTTATAAATAAGTGAACGATACAAATTCAGAACGACATTTGCTGTGAAAAATATGAGCCAAACAAAATATTCTCCTTGAAAGAAAAGCTTTAAAAGCTTTTGATAACCAAATACTACTCTTGAAACTTCTGACACACCAGAACATTGGAAAAAACAAAGCTCTACAAGAAATTTATAATAATTTGTTTTCTACTTATACTTAACTACCTATCACAAACACGTCAAATGTAATTTCTATGCTCTACCACTACCTGTTTCTCCACAAAACTGTTTGCTAAAACACCAGAAAAATATTTACATAGGCGAAATAAACAATTTCCATGTTGACTTGGTAATGACAGAAAAACAAGATTTATCGCCGGCCTGACTTGAGGTTGAAGTTGTGGATCTTTTGAAAAGAAAGAGTTACTCAACCCTGGCATGATGCACGTAACTTTGGGCCAATATACTATTATTGATCGAAGGGGCCAAGCTGTTGGGGTCAATTTAAGGATAGATGAAACTGAATTCGGGGTTAGCTGATCCATTCAAGCCAACATTGGCGCTGTTGTTTGGACCAATGTGTGGAGCTAAGGTGATGGTGTTCAAAAGCTGCCAGTGTTTTACCACTTACCATGGTAGTAAACAAAAATAAATTACTTAATAATACCTGGCACATGCTGAGCTGGACACCCATTTGGTACAATATTGAGACACATATCACACTTTCTTATTGTATTTTTACTTGTATGTCCTGTGTCTTGTTTTTGTACTAAATAAACTTTTTATCTATCTATGTATCTTAATTGTTAATAATAATAAATTAAATTATTATCATTTTTTTTAAATTAAATTCCTGAAATTATTTAATAATATTTTATTGTTAATAATAATAAATTAAATGACTTACATTTTTTTTATTATTAAATTCCTGTTAATTTGCTACTAGTTGCCCCTGGGGCTTTCCGAACATGTTGTTTTGCTGTGTATCCTGATTACAAGCTAACCGCTGCCTCCTCCATGCTGGTTTAGTATAGCACAATCAAACAAAACACTGCATAATCGCTACTATCTTTTTAACAAACAGCATTCTAATTCCAATAATTTCTTATAAGGAAGCTTACCGTTACTTCAGATGATAAAACTACACCGGAAGACTAAAGTATCTATTTAATTTAATAGTTAATCTTCGTCGCAGCGAGCCTTGAAGTATCTCGGCACTTCCTCTTCCTCGCCCGGTATAACTTGTAACCGTAACATAGCTCGGATTCATTCGGGGTATATAATGGTGACATACTCAGATAAAACTTGACCTTAACCGCTTCACAATCTAGTTATCAGTCAACGACAAATATTAAGTGATTATGGAGATAGGGCTGGCGCTAATGTTGTGATAAAAGAAACTAATATCAGCATATTCAAGATTAGTATCTAAGACTTACCTTTATTAAGGAACGAATATAAGCGTGAACTCATGCTTTCAACTGTCAAAAGGCAGTGCTATTTGACAGTTGGAAGCATAAGTACACGCTTAGATTCCAAATCTCCGAATGTAAGCCTTGTCTACCGAAAAAAATGCTGTTTTGTTATTTTTTTTAAATGCAGGATCATTAAAAATGTCACTATTGTTTTTATTAAATGAAATAAGTCTAATCAAGTTTTAAGAAAACTATTGTAGGAATTTCTTAAAAGTTAAATGGAAAAATAAATGTTTATCGTGCCTTTACCTACATAAAAAACCTTTTCCGCGTGTAATTGTACACGTTCACCATAATATATCAAAAACTATTAAATTATTAAACTTAAAATATTTCATTAGCCTTACCCTTTAAAACTTGTTGGGTCATCTGACTTTTAGTTAACGTATAATTTTAAAGTTGGTGCCGCTCAACCCTAGATAAGCTGCTAAGTAAAACCGGCCACCTTTCATGTCCAGTATCAGAATGAGTGACAAGTACAAGATAACAATGATGATACGCAGTTATGTGCGATTATTGTGTCTAAAATTTTAAACGTTATTTTAACGTGGAAAACATGCTACTTTTAATTAGCATCGTCATAAACTTGATTAAATAGATAAGTAACAAAATGCTATGCTTCATTCATGCCTCGTTTCAAATACATTATCTGAATTCGTTCTTGATCGCTCGAGTGACGTTTGACAGACAATGTTCCGCAATTAGCAGCGGTTGCAAATTACATAATGAGCCTGACGGAACCCCAAGTGCTAAGCGATTGTGTCATAACAATGACAATTTATTGACAAGCGACCACCCTTTGTCCCCGGCGGCGCCCTGGGACCCGTTTACACCCAAATAAAAATCAACAAGCTCTGCAACAAAACGCATTATCAAAGAACAGGCGCTTTGCGGAAGACTGCCGTTATTATCTCGATGGAGAAACCACTCATTACTGGCGTCTCGCTTCCCCGCGGCATTGCCAGATTCGACAGCAAAGGATAGCTGCATGTCGTCGTGATCAATGGATGTAAAAAGGTGTAGTGACGTCGACAGGATGCTCGGGCGCAGCTGGCTGGAACTTTTGTGTTTTTGTTATTTTTCTTTTTTCACAGACAAAAAGAGGTTCGTTTCGCGCGGTTTAGCTTCGAACAGCTCGCGCCTGTTTCCGTAATGGGAACGGAAAATGTTAATGAAGCATACGCCTCGGTAGAACGCGTGTTAAATTATATGCTCCTGCTGGGGAGGACCTGTAATTTGTGGACATAATCGCCCCGAATACTAACAATTAATAATCTGAAATAACAATTTCAGAATTAAGCTCCCATAATTAAAGTTACGCATTTAATCGTGTAAGTTAACAAATTATTAAAGTGAATCCTCGCAATTACTGACAGTATTGCCCTTGAGGCGGTGGGATGACACCCTCCCGCTTAAATTGTTTTACAAGGTTAGTCATAAAACCAATTAAAATCAATCAGGCGAGCCTTCCCTCGTATTTCATCGTGTCAATAACAGATATTTCATGATAAAAATATTAACGATAGGGAATTTCATGCGTTTGATGCCTACGGCAATATGCTCCCTATGGGCGGGTGCGGGTACGGTTGCGTTGCGCACAAAAAGTAAAACGCGTTACTTAAAGCCACACACTGTTATTAAATTTACCGAAATGAATCTGTTAATTGATCGAACAAAAAAATTGCTAAATGGAAAAACCAAGATTCCAGTAGCGAAAAGAGTTCAATTGATTTATACACATGACACACACGCATACATATTCATTAGATTGATCCAAATGTCCAATGTGTTTATCTAATAAGATAAACACATTATAGGTTATGTATCCATCCTGCTGGTGTATGTACCTATAATAAAGTTTCCGTGACAGTGACATACTTCTGAGAACTTGTAAAATTGTACATACAACATAGGCATCGATTCACTTGTTCACGAACTAAATTTATTTTAAACTATCGCTCTCTTTTACTAATAGTAAATACAAGAAAGGGATGGCAACAATTTTAGTGATATCAATTTAATTTATGTGTTATTTTATTTTAATGCATGATGAACATGCCGTTCATCATCCTCCGCGCCTTTTCCCAATTATATTGGGGTCGGCTTCCAGTCAAACCAGATGCGGCTGAACATCAGTATTTTACACGGAGCGACTGCCATCAGACCTTCGCAACCCAGTTACTGGGCAATACTGACATTCGGAGGTTAGACCATTTGTCAGACTTTCAGGCTCTGACTACCCGTAACGACTGCCACAGATATTCGTATGGCTACCTGGACCGACAGCTTAATGTTCCGAGATCACGACAAAACTTGTATGGAAATTTAAATTCCGACTAATTTGACAACTCTAAAATGTAAATCCATTTTTGGTATCTAATACTATTAGTAAAAGAGAGCAATAGTTAAAAATATGTTTAGTTCGTGAACTAGAGAATCGACACCAATTGTGTCCTAATTCCTAACTAAAGTAACTAACACTTTGTGATGCCAAAAGAACCAAGTTTCGATCAATCAATTATATATTGTACTAGACTTTTCCCGCGGTTTTACCCGTGTAATGAAATATAATATAGCTTTTGTTAATTCTTGATAAAGTAGCTTTGTAATGGTAAAAGAATGATTAAAATCGGTTTAGTAGTTTCAGAGTTTATCGATTACAATAAAAATAAACAAATCACTAATCTCAAACTTTAGCTTTACGATACCAGACGAAATTCTCGAAAATCGTAAACTAAGCTCTATATGACAAATTGTAAGTAAATCATAAAAATATTATTTTCCATTCTGGTGGTTAAGACGTGTTGTGATTGTATCTGGGTACCAAACGAGTTGACCCAAATTTGCAGACGGTATTGTAGCTTACTATTAGGGTTGCTAAATTATAAACTGAAAAGTCCTGATAAAACGTCCAATTTTAATATAAATCATCCATTCATTTTCCGAGCCTTTTCCCAATTATACCTATTGGGGTTGACTTCCAGTTTAACCAGATGCGGCTGAACATCTTACACGAAGCGACTACCATCAGATCCCCGTAACCCATTTACTGGGTAATACTGACTTTCGGAAGTTAGACCAGTTGCCAGACTTTCAGGCTTCTGACTACCCGTAAAGACTGCCACAGATATTCGTATGATAACCGGGACCAAGGGTTTTTTTATCATTATTATGTTAAGAATACAAACATTTGTTTAAATAAAAAAAAACTTTTTATTTCATTAATAATCAAAAAGTCAACATTCGCAAAGTCCTACAGAGGTTCTGAGAAATGACTAAAAATCCTTGTCTGGTAACCCTACTTGCTATACAGCTTCGTTGAACTTAAAATATGTATTCGTTTGCATACAGCGATGGCAGTCGGAGAACTTACCGAGATATCGAATCTGACTGCTTAAGTATTTGTTGTTTGATATGCTGTGCTATTGAATTGAACATTTTTATTCATGTACCTACATGGTATTAGAGCTACGATGTAATTCTTTGTGAATTTCTAGCCTAACTGCTATAGAATTTTTCTTAATTTAATGTCTTTCTCTTATTCTTTATTGTACACACATATACAATTATATTACAGTAGTAAATTTTATGTACTACATCGGCGAGCTTAACTCGGAAAACAGTTTTCTAACACCAAACCTTAGAGCGATAAAGAGATGTTGAATTTAGAGGACAGAAACAAGTGTAGAACATAAATAAAACCTACTTTATTTACATAAACTGCCTCGTTGGTCTAGTGGTTGCAAGCGCGACTGCTGAGCGTGGGGTCCTGGGTTCAATACCCGGGTCGGGCAAAGTGTTATTGGGTTTTTTCATTAGGAAATTCTCAGTAGCAGCCCGGAGTTTGGATTTGTGCCCGGTCAATGGCAATAGGCTCGCCCCCAATCACTTGGGACTATAACATAACTGGCGAAATGTGGGTGTGCTATACACCTCTGCCTACCCCTTCGGGGAAATACAGGCGTGATGTTATCTTATGTTTATTTACATACAGCACTAGCCAATAATAATACTTAAATTAATAATTGATTGCACTATAACGATAACTCGTGTTGAAAGGAAATGCTCAGAAAGAGTGCGGGAGAGAATTTCTCGATATTTTTTATCAAATGTTTGTTTCTTAAGGTACCTATGAGTACAGTATTCAGACGATAGGTAAGAAAAAAAAAAAAAAAAAAAAAATCTTACAATATAACATAACTCCACGCCTGTATTTCCCCGAAGGGGTAGGCAGAGGTGTATAGCACACCCACATTTCGCCAGTTATGTTATAGTCCCATGTCATAGGGGGCGAGCCTATTGCCATTAACCGGGCACAAATCCAGACTCCGGACTGCTACTGAGAATTTCCTAATGAAAAAACCCAATAACACTAAAAAAAAAACAACAACAAAATCTAACTCTAAAAAATCTTATCTCCTACTATATTTACAAAATATTTTCGTGTAAGAATTTTGCAATGCGACTATACAGGTATTACCTACACATTTTTAGTAGGTATTACAAACTCACGTGAAATTATATCAGTATCTAGACATGATTACAATAATCTTTATAATAATCAACAATTCTAGGGATGTCATTGAAGTCAATACAATCAAATATGAAAAAAGTTAAATCCGGATAAGTGCGAGTCGGATTAGAGCTCCGTACCACGAAAAATCTTGTCCGTGTTCACTTTCTTTATAATATTGTTTAGAACATGCACTACAACGCTACTTGACGCATGTCAAGTATAATATGTATTATCGTTTTTAAGACAGAGCGAGAACAAAAGACGTTGATTTTTTTTTTTGGTTTTTTTTTGTGTTTCCTTTTTTATTTTTATTACCATGATAGAGGACATAGTAACACTTATTCGGCAAACATTTCAACTGTCTACCTATAACGTTTAAAAAGATACAGCCCCATGACATATAAGCAGACGGATGGACAGACAGACACGGCGGCGATAATAGGGTTCCGTTATCACCTTTTGGATGGTAAACCTAAAAAGTACGTGATGGAAAGCACCGCTATTTCAAGTTTATCATTATCAATTAATTTAGAATAATTTAGATTTAATAAATCTGATAAACTGATTGGAATTAATCTATTTTATCTTTTAATAAATTTATGTCTCCATAAATATATTTTAAAAAACCGGCCAAGTGTGAGTCGGACTCACGCAGTAAGGGTTCCGTACTACCCATCGACCTGATACCCCATAGAAACTGATTTAATTTACGAGAGTCTATCAAAAGACATCAACGACGTACGCGAAATGTGAATTTTTGCATCTCTATCTTATGTAGGTACCACCACATATGTCTATGTTTGTCTTGTTTTTAGTATTTGTTTCTAAATAACATAGTATGCACTGTAATCAGACCAAGTTTGACGCTGGAATGTGTTACCGTTTTGTAGATAGAACAGGAACAAAAACGTTGAAAACATGCATGTTTTTCGAGGTTTCTTGTATGGTTTTGGTTTTAGACTTTTTTTTACTTTTAGTATTTGTCGTGATAGGCACCATAGTAGCACATATTATGTGAAGATTTAAACTAGTTATCTATTACCGTAAGAAAGATACAGCCCTGTGACAGACAGACGGACGGACGGATGGACGGACGGACAGCGTAGCGAGAGTAATAGGGTCCCATTTGCACCCTCTGAGTACGGAACCCTAAAAAGGCCAAAATTAGAATAAGTTAGTTCATACGAACGATGAGTCTATCCTTAATTTGCCTTATAAAATGCATCCCACATTTCTTTTCTATTAAGTAGGTATTAGCTTTTATGCATTGATTCTTAGAATAATGGTACTTGTACACGGCGCGGGTAACATGCGCAATACGCATGTTGAGGCACTTGCGCGGGCTACATGCATCGTGTAAACGACCGTGTGCGGGCCATAAGAATATACCGCACTAGCCCGCGCGGGTAGTCCGCGCATGTAACCCGCTCCAGTTACAAGCATATTATCATCATCATCATCATCATCATCATTTCAGCCGAAAGACGTCCACTGCTGGACATAGGCCTCCCCCAAGCATCGCCACAACGACCGGTCCTGTGCCTTCCGCATCCAGCGGATTCCCGCGACCTTCACCAGGTCGTCGGTCCACCTTGTGGGGGGCCTACCCACAAACATATTATAATTTATATAATAAAGGAAGGAGAGTAGGGCGGCCTTTGCCCTACAGTGGGACACTTTAGGCTTATATCAACCTCCGAGCCTTTTCCCAATTATATTGGGGTCGGCTTCCAGTCTAGCCAGATGCGGCTGCATATCCGCATTTTACACGGAGCGACTGCCATCAGACCCCCGCAACCCAGTTTCTGGGTTATACTGACATTCGGAGGTTAGACTAGTTGTCAGACTTTCAGGCTTCTGACTACCCGTAACGACTGCCATAGATATTCGTATGACAACCGGGACCGACAGCTTAACGTGCTCTCCGAGGCACGGAGGGGTCTCGATGTGTAACGAAACGGTCACCCATCCACAGACTGACCGCGGCAAGTGCAGCTTAACCTTGCAGATCGTACAATCAGCGCAGTCGTTGCTTCGCTACGAGACCCTTTATAATATATTTATAATAATTATAATAATCACACCTGCCTCTGCAGGTCCTCTGTTCTCGTTAGGCGGCTGGATCAAGGGCTTGATACAGAAAGCGGTACTTCTGGACACGGCGCTTATCGTTAGGAAGTTCCTCTCTCTGAGACCCTGACCACCGGTAGCTTGGACCCTGTTTGTTGTTGGGCTACTGTTTTTACATATTTTTAATTTTTTTTATTGCTTTTTGTTTTTAAAAATATTTAAAAATGTATTGAAATGTGTATATAAAATGAATAAACGAAATAATAATATAATTTATATATGTTTGATAAAGGGGCATGTGGCTAAGTAATGCACTGGCTGCAGTCAGTCCTTGGATGGGTGACCGTTTAGTTTCATCATGACCCCTCCGTGCCTCGGAGAGCACATTAAGCTGTCGGTCCCGGTTGCCATACGAATATCTATGGCCGTCGTTACAGGTAGGTAGTCAGAATCTTGAAAGTCTGACAGCGATGTCGGTATTACCTAGTAACTGAGTTGCGAAGGTCTGGTAGCAGTCACTCCGTGTAAAATATTGATGTTCAGCCGCATCTGGGTAAACCTCAACATAATTAGAAAAAATTTTGGAGAAGAAGATACGTTTGATTCCATAGTTAAATAAATAAGCCGTTTAGAAATACGGGATTTTTTTTGGGGCATAAATGAATACACATAACTGTGGGTGTACATTGCTGCTTACACCATTTAAAATTTTGCGTCATCTTCATCATCATCAGCCTATAGCGGTCTACTGCTGGACATAGCCCTCTCCAATAGCACGCCACCGACTTCTATCCTCGGCCACTCTCATCCAGTTTCCACCAGCAACCTTGCGTAGATCGTCACTCCACCGAGCCTGAGGGCGTCCTACGCTACGGTTGTCCGATTCGCGGTCTCAACTCTAGAACACGTCTACCCCAACGGTCATCCATCTGTTCTTCGGTTAATATGGCCGGCCCACTGCCACTTCAGCTTGCTTATCCTGTAAGCTATGTCAACAACCTTGTTTGTCTGTCTGTCTGTCTGTACATATTAACCTTTGCGTTATATATATCAATCTGGTACACTGCCTCTTATACTAGGGTAACCGATCATTGGGGTGCTGGCCAGAAAAACTCCACGTGTGTCTGACGGCTGCTTGTCCCTCTGGACACGTCTGGAGGGAACGGCGGTTATTAGGCCGGTGCATCCTGGGTACGGGCAATAGAATCCTTTCCTTCGGGGGATCTTATTGCCTGTGGCGAATATTCTGGTACGGGATGGGCCCCATGTAGGCCAACGGGGAGTTGCTCCACGTGTCCCTCTGATGTCAGCAGAGGGCACAGTGGAGGAGTAGGGGCGGGCCCGGTGTGCACTCACCCTGCCACTGGGCAGGCAGCGGGGGAATTGTCCTTCCCTGCCCCCGTCGATCTCGTAACCCCAGGACTACCCGCTGAGTAGTGTTCTCGCGCCTCTTGGGTTCGAGGGTCTTGGCTTCACCGCCCGGACCGCGAGAAAGAAAACCTCTATAAAAAATTACGGGGGGATGGGATCTGCGAGCAGCAGACTCGGGGTAGTCTGCTGCCCGACCAGCAGCTGGCGTAGCTAGTGTAGTTGGCGCAGCTGGCGTAGGTGGTAAAGGCCCTTGAGGTGAGGTGGCGTGCAGTGTTCCGTGTGCACTGCCTACGGCCAACGTTGGGCCGCACGGGTAGAAGGGGCTCGCCTGCTTGTGGCGGGCCGGTACCTGTCGGGGGTGGTTGTGTGAATACTCGCGGGTTCCCACGCCCCCGGCTAAGGTAGTTGAAGGAACACCGTGGTGATTTTAGTCGGTAAGAGTCTGACACTGGCTCCGCCTACCCCGGGTGCAGTGCGTCCATGAGGCGGTGGCGTGCATTGCATATAGGCAATTAGGCAGTACCCAGTGCCTTCCTCATTCAAATTTAATAGTGGTGTAAGTTATTATATTTTTTTCAAAGAACGACGATTATTTATCTTTTAATAGACATAATAGTGCTAAATTAATCTTCCTAGATAAAAAAATCAGTAACTTATACGACAATTAAATTCGAATGAAGTAGGCCAATACACGCCACATGAGGATTTCCCCACGGCAAAAAAAAAAAGGGTAACCGACCCTAGTATAAGAGGCAGTGTTAGTAAAATTTTGTACAGATTTGGCAACATTCAAGTTTTTTTTTAATTGAAAAATTTAACTTACGTAAAGGCTACGTCTAAGGGCCTAGTTCACCAACGAAACAACCAACGTTTAAGATGAAAACTACTGTTTAGCAGATTAATTTTGTACTGTTAAACGGCTGTTATCATCAGAAACGTCGGTTATTTTGTTGGTGAACATGGCTGTAGTGATGCCGCTCGATAGGCGACTATCGATTGTCTATAGCCTACTGATAGTCCACGAAAAAACAATAGTATCGATAGACTATCGATATTTCAATAGTATCTATACTATCGATAGTCTACTACTATCGGTAGTCGATAGTTTGACGACCTCTGTGGTCTAGTGGTTCTAGTGTTGGACTGCTGATCACGAGGTCGTGGGTTCGATTCCCACAGGACACAAATATTTGTGTGATGAACATGAGTGTTTGTGTTGGTCTGGTTGTTTCTTATGTATTATAAGTATGTATTTACGAAAAAAAAAAGTATTTAAGTATTATATCCATTGTCTAGTACCCATAGTACAAGCTCTGCTTAGTTTGGGACTAGATTGTGATGTGTAAAATGTCCCAAAAATATTATTTTATTTTATTTATTTTATTAGACACCGATACTGACTGTACTATCGAATATCGATAGTATTGTCACTATTAGTGTCCTATATTATCGATAGTATTAGCACGTACCACGCTATCGATACTATCGATATCCCTATAGATATCCACTGCTGAAAATTAGACATATGGAAAATTTTCTGAATTTGCTGAAACTATTTCTGTGAATAACAAATGGCTTCATTACAAGATTTATTTTATACCTACACTTTAACAAAAAAAAAAAAAAAAAAAAAAGTTTGTGAAAAGGAAGGTTCATTAATTGTTTTTCCTTTGAAATGATACCTAATACTTTTGTAGGACTTTCAGTGTTAATTTTTTTTCCTGTTGAAGCAGGAAAACCCAAAGTGGCCACTTTTTACCTGTACCTAATATACTGAACGTAGATTCAACTTAGATTCAAAAAGCTACCTACTAAACTATATTCTTTAAAAAACTATAAGGAAGGTAAATGATGGAATACATTACTTTTTCCTCCATTTTTCCGTAGGTATATGATGTCAGCTTCGCGAAGCAGTGCTGTGATTTACTATCCACCTGTCACAATCTTCGTATAGTCTTTCATGTATTTACCTATTCGTATAGTATTATGTTAATTAATGTAGAAATTACACAATATAGTATAATTCTGAGGAGGGTCTGAGTTCGAACCCGCCCTGCAACTTTTCGAATTCATGTGTGGATCTGAATTTGATTATCACGTGCTTTAACGATGTAGGAGAACATTGTGAGGAAACCTGCATACCTAAAAGTGTACCATACAGTTCTCTATGGTGTGTAGTCTGCCAACCCACACTAGGCCAGCGTGGTGGATTAAGGCCTTAATCTTCTCATTCGGAGAAGAGGCCCATGCCCAGCAGTAGGACAATAGTAGCCTACTTGTGTTAAGTTATGAACTAAAAATTATATTATGTATTTTTTATGACAGATTTAATATGGGTGTTTTTATGTAGGTATTATAAGTACATATTTACAAAAAAAAAAGTATATATGTATTATATCCATTGTCTAGTACCCATAGTACAAGCTCTGCTTAGTTTGGGACTAGATGATGCTGTGTAAAAATGTCCGTAAAAATATTTATTATTTAATTTAGATTTTAGAATCTGGTCAAGCAATATACAACGTGTTGATCTGTATTCGTGCCTTATTTAAGGAGACTAAACCACTAATACTGAACACAAATGAATAAAAAATTAATACCAATGTTTTCATTTTTTATTTAGATACCTATTTGTAAACAAACAAATTACCTCCGTGTGTCGCGTGCAACACAAAAACGATGCGTGAGAAACCACCAAAACAATTTGCAGGTATTTCCACCCTTTGACAATGCCACCGATGTCTTATTTTCAGAGTCGTTCGGGATTTATTCTTAAACCCTCGCTATGTTTCTAAGTGAAGGGTATTAAATAATCGTGGAATTTTTCAAGTATTTTTAGATGACTTAGCACATTATTTATCATTTGCTCTAGAAATATGGCACGGTTCTGTAACCGTGCCATATTTCTAGATCTGTATCAACAACTTGTATATTGCTGTGCCCTAGTAGAGTTCATGTTCAAAACTGTTTTAATCAATTGTAACACCTTGTAAACAACATGAAAGCAATAAATGATTATGATTACTTGTTACCTTACTTAATATATACCGATCCATCAGCCAACAGCGATGGGCTTGCAAGGTTTGCTTTGTTTTGCCCCGGGCTTGCATCTTATCAATTCATGATTGTACTGAACACTTGATAGATAGGTCTGTATTGATTAGTTAAAAAAATAAAAATTGCAATTAGATCGTCAATTTATGGTCAGTACGGGCCACTCATGAAATAGCAAGAATATGCAGCGCATCCCAGGGATTTACTATTTTATAACGCAGAATGTAATTACTAAGATAATAGTAGGATTGGAAACTAGATTCTAATGTTGAGCAACAAGGCTATATACATTTCTAGAAGTTGATAACTACCGTCAGTCATCATAGTCATACATACATTACGCAATCATCAATCACTTCAACTAGTGGTGTCACCCACAATTCCAATAGCTTTCAACAATAGTAATAATTATTGCGTGGTGCATAGTTGCCAATAAGACGGATTGTCAAAACATACGGAGCAATGAACATTGAAATCAAAATGATTGACTTTTACAACTCGGTAGTAGATAGCTATCTAACAAACAAACACGGTTTCTTCCTGAGCCTTTTTTGGTAGTTATAGGATAGCGAAATGAGCTGAAGGCCAGGTAACAACTGCAATACCATCTTTATTTGTTTTCGAGTGAAATGCCTCATGGATACACTCTGTCTGGGGATGGCGGAGGAGTGTGTCAGACTCTTACCGACTAAAACCACACGGTGGCCTACCTCTGCACAAAATAGAGGAGCTCCAGGAACTTCAGTAGACCGCGCTGGTGCCCGTCCAGTGCCACGCCTTTGGCACATCCCGGGAAAACAACAAGGTTTCCCCAACAGCAGCACGCGACCACGACGAGCTGCTGTCCTCCCCTGGGTCGCTTAATGGATGAGGCTGTTGCATAAATGGTATTGCAAATCGCGTTCACCAAACTGAGAAATGGAGATGGAAAGTCGTTTTCATAACATAAATTTTTTCAAACACATTATCCTCGTAACTAAAAGCTACGAGGAGCTGGGGTGCAATTAAAGAGCCTCCGCGAGTGACGATATATAATTGATCGTTCGGCGTACCCTGGGCAGTCAGCCCTGCTACCAACCTGCTGACTAGCTAATCTTTACCCCACGACATGAGCTCTTATCATTATGTAGCTCATGTCGACACGATAGAAGAAGACTAAAAGCTGTAGCTACCATTTTTCCAAGAATAATCGAAGTAGTTGATATTTCCTGTTAGAACAAAAAAGGAAAAATTATTTTCATAGCTAGTTTCCTTCTAACTTTCCACTCTTTAGATACCTATGTTACACGCTCAAATATAATGTCATGACTAAGTAATAGAAATATTAGTAAGGGTATATCTATACGACTTTGAATTAACTGCAAAGTCAGTCGAGTCGGTTAAGAAACACTGTTTCTTGATAAGATATCGCTGACGTCACCCAAAGACGTACCAAAGCGGAGGTTAATTTCAATACCACGAGCAGTCAGTGGCGTGCATTGGCCTACTTCACTTGAATTTAATTGTAGTGTAAGTTATTGATTTTTTGATGTAGGAAGATTAATTTAGCATTAATAGGTCTATTTTAAGATAAACAATCATCGTACTCTGAAAAAAAGATAATAACTTACACCACTATTGAATTTGAATGAGGAAAGCAGTAGGTATTGCCTAATTGCCTATATGCAATGCACGCCACTGCGAGCAGTGTTCACGTTCAGTGGCTAAAGCACTGGCGTACTGAGCCAGGATCGCAGGTTCGAATCCTACTCGTGAGCGATTTTTTCTTTCCACAATTTAAATCGTTTCATACCTAAGTTTTCCCGGAAAAACTGTAAAAGGGATCAAAAAGGGTTTTAAGGTGTAAGGAATAATGTGTTAGGGTGTAAGAGATCAGAAAAAAATTACTAATAAATATTTTTTCGCCGTAATTTTTAAAAATTATGTACATTGTGTGGTAAAATGAGACCAAGGTTGGAGTAAAGTTGAAATAAGACCTGGCAACACTGTTCATAGATCGACTTTCGATCAATCAGATCATACCCTAATTGGTGTGGTATTGATATGGTTGTGGTAACACCCTAATTGTAATACAAAGCTGCATACATCACAAAAAAAGTAAAGTTATCTAATTTTTTTATCCTTTATTTATTTTAAATCTATTGTTTCCGTAGGTACTATTGACGCTTTTTGGTTTTTTATGTCTTACCTTACATGAGACACGCTCTATTTCATCTACATACACACAGAAAATTTAAAAAAATCGGCCAAGTGTAAGTCGGACTCACGCAGTAAGGGTTCCGTATCACCCATCGACCTGATAACCCATAGAAACTGATTTAATTGACGAGAGTTCATCAAAAGATATCAACGATCGAGCGCGGAATATGAATTTTTGCATCTTTCTTGTTGCCATGTTTGCCCTATTTTTAGTATTTGTTACCCGACTGCGCCTGAAGGAGGGTTATGTTTTTCGAGTGTATGTATGTATGTATATTTCTTTGGCACGCTCTGTAGCCTAAACGGCTTGATGGATCTTAGCTTGAGAGGTGTCGTTGGATTCTTCTTAATTGTGAGAGTGACACTGGGTATATCAAAATTATAAAAATTAAAATGGCCGCTTTTTGGAGCCATTTTATGTGACTTCAAAAAATTTTTTTTGCTCAAAACCTATCGAGTGGGGTATCAAAATAAAGGGTTTTATAAATGGTTTACGAAAATATATACAACTTATATGTTTAAATGTAATTTGGAATGAGAAATGCTAAAAAACAACAAAATATACAACGTTAAAAATGAATTTGACTTTTCAAAACAAAAAACATTAATAGTATGATAAATAAAACATGTCAAAACTAAAAATTATTTTATTTTATTTATTTTATTAGACACCGATACTGACTGTACTATCGAATATCGATAGTATTGTCACTATTAGTGTCCTATATTATCGATAGTATTAGCACGTACCACGCTATCGATACTATCGATATCCCTATAGATATCCACTGCTGAAAATTAGACATATGGAAAATTTTCTGAATTTGCTGAAACTATTTCTGTGAATAACAAATGGCTTCATTACAAGATTTATTTTATACCTACACTTTAACAAAAAAAAAAAAAAAAAAAAAAGTTTGTGAAAAGGAAGGTTCATTAATTGTTTTTCCTTTGAAATGATACCTAATACTTTTGTAGGACTTTCAGTGTTAATTTTTTTTCCTGTTGAAGCAGGAAAACCCAAAGTGGCCACTTTTTACCTGTACCTAATATACTGAACGTAGATTCAACTTAGATTCAAAAAGCTACCTACTAAACTATATTCTTTAAAAAACTATAAGGAAGGTAAATGATGGAATACATTACTTTTTCCTCCATTTTTCCGTAGGTATATGATGTCAGCTTCGCGAAGCAGTGCTGTGATTTACTATCCACCTGTCACAATCTTCGTATAGTCTTTCATGTATTTACCTATTCGTATAGTATTATGTTAATTAATGTAGAAATTACACAATATAGTATAATTCTGAGGAGGGTCTGAGTTCGAACCCGCCCTGCAACTTTTCGAATTCATGTGTGGATCTGAATTTGATTATCACGTGCTTTAACGATGTAGGAGAACATTGTGAGGAAACCTGCATACCTAAAAGTGTACCATACAGTTCTCTATGGTGTGTAGTCTGCCAACCCACACTAGGCCAGCGTGGTGGATTAAGGCCTTAATCTTCTCATTCGGAGAAGAGGCCCATGCCCAGCAGTAGGACAATAGTAGCCTACTTGTGTTAAGTTATGAACTAAAAATTATATTATGTATTTTTTATGACAGATTTAATATGGGTGTTTTTATGTAGGTATTATAAGTACATATTTACAAAAAAAAAAGTATATATGTATTATATCCATTGTCTAGTACCCATAGTACAAGCTCTGCTTAGTTTGGGACTAGATGATGCTGTGTAAAAATGTCCGTAAAAATATTTATTATTTAATTTAGATTTTAGAATCTGGTCAAGCAATATACAACGTGTTGATCTGTATTCGTGCCTTATTTAAGGAGACTAAACCACTAATACTGAACACAAATGAATAAAAAATTAATACCAATGTTTTCATTTTTTATTTAGATACCTATTTGTAAACAAACAAATTACCTCCGTGTGTCGCGTGCAACACAAAAACGATGCGTGAGAAACCACCAAAACAATTTGCAGGTATTTCCACCCTTTGACAATGCCACCGATGTCTTATTTTCAGAGTCGTTCGGGATTTATTCTTAAACCCTCGCTATGTTTCTAAGTGAAGGGTATTAAATAATCGTGGAATTTTTCAAGTATTTTTAGATGACTTAGCACATTATTTATCATTTGCTCTAGAAATATGGCACGGTTCTGTAACCGTGCCATATTTCTAGATCTGTATCAACAACTTGTATATTGCTGTGCCCTAGTAGAGTTCATGTTCAAAACTGTTTTAATCAATTGTAACACCTTGTAAACAACATGAAAGCAATAAATGATTATGATTACTTGTTACCTTACTTAATATATACCGATCCATCAGCCAACAGCGATGGGCTTGCAAGGTTTGCTTTGTTTTGCCCCGGGCTTGCATCTTATCAATTCATGATTGTACTGAACACTTGATAGATAGGTCTGTATTGATTAGTTAAAAAAATAAAAATTGCAATTAGATCGTCAATTTATGGTCAGTACGGGCCACTCATGAAATAGCAAGAATATGCAGCGCATCCCAGGGATTTACTATTTTATAACGCAGAATGTAATTACTAAGATAATAGTAGGATTGGAAACTAGATTCTAATGTTGAGCAACAAGGCTATATACATTTCTAGAAGTTGATAACTACCGTCAGTCATCATAGTCATACATACATTACGCAATCATCAATCACTTCAACTAGTGGTGTCACCCACAATTCCAATAGCTTTCAACAATAGTAATAATTATTGCGTGGTGCATAGTTGCCAATAAGACGGATTGTCAAAACATACGGAGCAATGAACATTGAAATCAAAATGATTGACTTTTACAACTCGGTAGTAGATAGCTATCTAACAAACAAACACGGTTTCTTCCTGAGCCTTTTTTGGTAGTTATAGGATAGCGAAATGAGCTGAAGGCCAGGTAACAACTGCAATACCATCTTTATTTGTTTTCGAGTGAAATGCCTCATGGATACACTCTGTCTGGGGATGGCGGAGGAGTGTGTCAGACTCTTACCGACTAAAACCACACGGTGGCCTACCTCTGCACAAAATAGAGGAGCTCCAGGAACTTCAGTAGACCGCGCTGGTGCCCGTCCAGTGCCACGCCTTTGGCACATCCCGGGAAAACAACAAGGTTTCCCCAACAGCAGCACGCGACCACGACGAGCTGCTGTCCTCCCCTGGGTCGCTTAATGGATGAGGCTGTTGCATAAATGGTATTGCAAATCGCGTTCACCAAACTGAGAAATGGAGATGGAAAGTCGTTTTCATAACATAAATTTTTTCAAACACATTATCCTCGTAACTAAAAGCTACGAGGAGCTGGGGTGCAATTAAAGAGCCTCCGCGAGTGACGATATATAATTGATCGTTCGGCGTACCCTGGGCAGTCAGCCCTGCTACCAACCTGCTGACTAGCTAATCTTTACCCCACGACATGAGCTCTTATCATTATGTAGCTCATGTCGACACGATAGAAGAAGACTAAAAGCTGTAGCTACCATTTTTCCAAGAATAATCGAAGTAGTTGATATTTCCTGTTAGAACAAAAAAGGAAAAATTATTTTCATAGCTAGTTTCCTTCTAACTTTCCACTCTTTAGATACCTATGTTACACGCTCAAATATAATGTCATGACTAAGTAATAGAAATATTAGTAAGGGTATATCTATACGACTTTGAATTAACTGCAAAGTCAGTCGAGTCGGTTAAGAAACACTGTTTCTTGATAAGATATCGCTGACGTCACCCAAAGACGTACCAAAGCGGAGGTTAATTTCAATACCACGAGCAGTCAGTGGCGTGCATTGGCCTACTTCACTTGAATTTAATTGTAGTGTAAGTTATTGATTTTTTGATGTAGGAAGATTAATTTAGCATTAATAGGTCTATTTTAAGATAAACAATCATCGTACTCTGAAAAAAAGATAATAACTTACACCACTATTGAATTTGAATGAGGAAAGCAGTAGGTATTGCCTAATTGCCTATATGCAATGCACGCCACTGCGAGCAGTGTTCACGTTCAGTGGCTAAAGCACTGGCGTACTGAGCCAGGATCGCAGGTTCGAATCCTACTCGTGAGCGATTTTTTCTTTCCACAATTTAAATCGTTTCATACCTAAGTTTTCCCGGAAAAACTGTAAAAGGGATCAAAAAGGGTTTTAAGGTGTAAGGAATAATGTGTTAGGGTGTAAGAGATCAGAAAAAAATTACTAATAAATATTTTTTCGCCGTAATTTTTAAAAATTATGTACATTGTGTGGTAAAATGAGACCAAGGTTGGAGTAAAGTTGAAATAAGACCTGGCAACACTGTTCATAGATCGACTTTCGATCAATCAGATCATACCCTAATTGGTGTGGTATTGATATGGTTGTGGTAACACCCTAATTGTAATACAAAGCTGCATACATCACAAAAAAAGTAAAGTTATCTAATTTTTTTATCCTTTATTTATTTTAAATCTATTGTTTCCGTAGGTACTATTGACGCTTTTTGGTTTTTTATGTCTTACCTTACATGAGACACGCTCTATTTCATCTACATACACACAGAAAATTTAAAAAAATCGGCCAAGTGTAAGTCGGACTCACGCAGTAAGGGTTCCGTATCACCCATCGACCTGATAACCCATAGAAACTGATTTAATTGACGAGAGTTCATCAAAAGATATCAACGATCGAGCGCGGAATATGAATTTTTGCATCTTTCTTGTTGCCATGTTTGCCCTATTTTTAGTATTTGTTACCCGACTGCGCCTGAAGGAGGGTTATGTTTTTCGAGTGTATGTATGTATGTATATTTCTTTGGCACGCTCTGTAGCCTAAACGGCTTGATGGATCTTAGCTTGAGAGGTGTCGTTGGATTCTTCTTAATTGTGAGAGTGACACTGGGTATATCAAAATTATAAAAATTAAAATGGCCGCTTTTTGGAGCCATTTTATGTGACTTCAAAAAATTTTTTTTGCTCAAAACCTATCGAGTGGGGTATCAAAATAAAGGGTTTTATAAATGGTTTACGAAAATATATACAACTTATATGTTTAAATGTAATTTGGAATGAGAAATGCTAAAAAACAACAAAATATACAACGTTAAAAATGAATTTGACTTTTCAAAACAAAAAACATTAATAGTATGATAAATAAAACATGTCAAAACTAAAAAAAATCAAATAAAAAAATTAATTAACACAAACAAAAAACCCGAGTGCGTCTAAAAATAACATAAAAGATGTAAACAAGACTTATCAACACGCAGGCGGAGGCTACCTATGAACTATTATGTAATTCATGACCAAAAACATACGTAGCCTCCGACTGCGTGTTGATAAGTCTTGTTTATATCTTTTATGTTATTTTTAGACGCAGTCAGGTTTTTTGTTTTTGTTAATTAATTTTTTTATTGCTAAACTACATAGTATGCACTATAATCAGACCAAGTTTGACGCTGGTATGTATTACCGTTTTGAAGATAGAGTAGGGCGGACGGACAGCGTAGCGAGATTAATAGGGTCCCGTACCCAAAGGATTGACACCCTTTGGGTACGGAACCCTAAAAAAATTAAGCCGATGCCATCTTAACTATCTGGCAATCACTGTGCACACAGATTTGTCTGTCCTGTAAGAAAATATCAAATTAATGACAATCAACTTCTGGACTGCGTCTGCAACTCTACATTGTGCTGTTTCGTCATTCACATTAAATGTAACTTTATATACTGCTTTTGCATCAATTTCATATTTATGTAAGATGCTGTTATTAATATCTTATCAAAGACATCTTGACAAAGCTGTCTAGATTGCGGTCAAGAGCAGATTTATATCTCATTAAAAAAAGAAATCAAGGCAATCTTAAAACCATTACCATTACTAATTTATCACAATCATAAAGTTTGCATAGCAGCTTGAATACTGTTCTTATCATCCGATTATTATTTCGCATACCGCATCTATCTTTTGACATCATAAAATTTTTCCTCAAAGTAAAACTCACTTAACTTTTAATGTACTATCTTTCTTATGTTTAAGGAGCTAAAAGCCACTTCAATGTCTTAAGTTTCAACGAGGCCAAATTCTGAGATGCGATACCTATCGTTTTTATTTGAAACTTTCTATTAATTTCGGCCATATTTTCAGGCTTAATTGCAGATTTGTGTAAGGAAATAGGATTTTAAAATGTCTACCCCTCTGGATAATCGTCTTACGGAGAAGGAAAAGTAATTCATTTAGAACATTGTCTGTCGAGCCCTAGGTGTTTTATCGATCTCAGTGGCTTTAGTTAACGTAGAGTAGTAAAATGTAACGCAGTGTTCTATGACGTCAGTTCTATTTTCGCTCTGCGGAAAATCTAACAATTCCTGGAAAGATACTTGATTTATGTAGGGCTGTTACTCATTAGTGAGTTAAAAGGCCATGTGAATTGCGTCTATGGATATATGTCCCTGGCTAGTATACTAGACAAACTGTAATGGATAGCACAATAAAGTGTATGTTGCAGTCTCGGACGAATAAAAAAGGCGGACGGAACATCGCTAAACAAAGACTGAGCACTTCATTTTTTCCTAAACCCACTATAATTTCGAAAGCATTTTAACACACCCAATGATATTTAAAAGTACAGATATGTTGCTTGCACTCGCAACTGAAGACTCGAAAACGTCCTAATTAGGACATTTTTTCTATTGATCCACGTCAATTAAGGCGTCGAGCGTGACCAGTGACAAAAAAACTACAACAAAACGGCAGTGTGTGTACAGAAACCATTCCAATTATGACGCGAAAGTATCTTGAAGTAACCGAGTAACCGACTTAATTACTTTGTACTAATTTATGTGTATTGTACTGCCGCTGCGTACGGAACATTTTTTCGTTTGTTTTGTTAGGGTATGGCATATCTATACTTTTAAATATCATTGAACACACCACATTTATACTGTTATTTTATTTGTGACACTGCAACAATGACTACCGTCACACTAGATTTTTTGCGTAATCGCGGCTTTTTGGCATACTATGGATATGACTGCCTCGTTGGTCTAGTGGTTGCAAGTGCGACTGCTGAGTGTGGGGTCCTGGGTTCGATTCCCGGGTCGGGCAAAGTGTTATTGGGTTTTTTCATTAGGAAATTCTCAGTAGCAGCCCGGAGTCTGGATTTGTGCCCGGTCAATGGCAATAAATAGGCTCGCCCCCTATTACATGGGACTATAACATAACTGGCGAAATGTGGGTGTACTATTACACCTCTGCCTACTGCCTCTGCCTCTGTTATGTTATGTTGTTGTTATGGATATGAATGTGTGCGGCCCGTACTTTTAAGCGAGCTAGTTTGATACTATGGATGCTTCACTTATTGTTTAGCGAGATTCCGTCCGCTTTTTTTATTCGTCCGAGGTTGCAGTGTCGGTGCTCGCACACTAGTTGATTGTATATGTACCTACGTCCATCAGCCACGTGCGCTGTCCACGTGCCGTGTCCAGTGTCCATGGACACCGGCGTGATGATATATATACTTGATATGATGTGACCACGTTGTGACTAACGTTTGGAGTGTTCGGGCGTCAGCGGGAGTCAGCGGTTGGCTGCACTCTTTATTCTTAATGGCCACTGTAACTATATGTCTGTACTGTACCCATTGTATTATAAATAACGAACCTAATACTAACACATACAATCAATTGATATATTGTATTATCAAGAAATACAGTCATAATATAAAAACAAAAAAATAAAAAATAATATAAATATTTATTTGTTTATTTATAATGTTCCGGTTGGTCATTTTACATAAATAATATAAGTTTATAGTAACCTACTCATCCTTTTTGAAATGTCTATATATGTTCGCAATACCTATATGCAACTAATAGAAAAATAAAAAGATATAGGTACGTACCTGTGCTATGCTCACCGCTACGATTTATATGAAAAGAAAAAATATTCTTAAAAGAAAATCTGTAAATAATCATGACACAATAAATATATTTTAATTTATATCGTACCTTACGTATAGGCAGTCTAACAAAGCAATTGGTAAACAGGGTAGAGAGATATCATCATCATTCATCATCATTTCAATTTCAGCCGAAAGACGTCCACTGCTGGACATAGGCCTCCCCCAATTAAGGGGGGATATGCCATAATCGCCACGCTTGGCAGGCGGGTTGGCGATCACAGTTGGTTGGTTAAATACTCAGAGAACGCTGCTGCCCATCCTCTGGTGAATCCCTTAGTCGCCTTTTAAGACACCCATGAGAAGAGATAAGTGTGGTGCAATTCTTTATTTCCGGTGCACCCTGAGTCGAGGTCCGAGCTCCCCCCTGGGGACGCCCATCTCGTTTCGGATTTTATCCTTCAAAGAAACTCCAAGCATAGCTCACTCCATAGCTCGCTGAGCGACTTTAAATTTGTGGACTAGCCCAACTGTCAGTGTCCACGTCTCGGCGCCGTAAGTCATGACAGGCAGGACGCACTGGTTGAAGACCTTTGTCTTCAAACTTTGCGGTATAGGCGACGAGAAGACTCGGCGAAGTTTGCCAAATGCTGCCCATCCCAAACGGATCCTTCAAACTGTATTTATACAAAACCCTGATCAAACCATTCTATTATAACATCCTGAAAAATCTTCATCTATATCTGGTGACCCTGTATACTAATTGCTTTGTTAGACTGTACAATCAAAACCTTAATCAATCTTAGGTACAGTCGACTGCATGACAGTGGTAACACTTCAATTCGAAAACCGCCCTTACTGCTTACGAAAATGAAATTATTTACAGAAATACATAATACATTAGTTGATAATTTTACACTAATTAAAGTTTTTTTGTTAACTTACTCATCGTTTTTGAAATATGTAGGTACTACGTAGTTCCAGAAAATGTTAAACTAAAAGACAAAAAAAGTTAAACCTGTGCTGCTGCGACGCAACGCTACAACTAACATGAAAAGGTATTTCTAAAATAAAATTAGTAGCGTTTTCGTTTGGAAAAATAAAGCTATTTCAAATTGTTTATGATAGAATTTTGAAATTAGATAAATAGTCTGTAGCTATAACTATCTACATATATTATTATCTTTACCGCACTTCTATTTTATCGTACCTAGTAGGTACAATGAATTTTAATAAGAAAATATATAAAATTGTATTGTTACCTTCTCATCTTTTAAAATAAGTACGTAGACCCAGAAAATGTTCAACTAATAGAAAAGATCAAAGAAAATCAATGAACGGAAATTATTGATTTTCAAACAAAAATAAATGGTTAATTGTCATTTTGTTTATTGCTTGTAATACTTTAAGTATTAAGATTTCCTATCATCTTACTATTTTTATAAGGTCTTACTTTATTAATGGCAAATATTTAGTCACTATATGAGGTAAAATCAGTATTTTTTTTGTCTGTACTAAAATCACCTCACAACAAGTTTGATAGACTTTTCACATGAAGCTCTTTGCCTATCCGGATAAAATTTGGCATGCGAGTAGTCAATACAGTGAAGAAGTCTTTAATGTGGATACCATTTTTTTTAATTTAAAGTTAAGATCGCAATATCATCCACATAAAATATTCACGTTTTTTTTTTAAATAAAATAAAGAAGTCTCAGTTTCAGTCTTTATTTTATTTCTTAGATGCCTTTTAGTTGTTTGTATTCATGAAAAAAAAATGCACGTCCTGCGATAATAGTTTGAGCACAAAACCATTTTTTGTTGGCACTGTGAGACAAATACGAAAATTCAAATTTTCTTGAAAACTGGCGAATTTCGCGGAACATCCATGGGGGGTATTTTCGATAGCCCTTGGTGCCCTTTATCAATGGTTTTCGTTTGGACCACGAGAAAAGTGACACGTTATTTATATGCGAAGGTGTGGATGTTCGCCGCATTTGTTTGTCCTTCAACCGCGCTGAAACAGCTGATCCTGATTTCAATGAAAGGCACATCGATAGACTATCATATGGATAAACACAAGATACTTTTTGTCGACATACGGGAGTGAAACCGAGATCGTCAGCCTACCTATCTCTTATAAGTTATAATGTTAATAAAAAATAAAAATAAACTTTAGACTACATAGGTAATTGGTTTGAAATGCCAAAAAAAATATGTTGTGACTGACGAGCTTCTGAAACGTATTATTGTAGGTACACTCGACCAAACGGAATCATGACCCACCATAAGCTTAATTTTCTACAAACATTCTAATACAATTAGGTCGAATTTCGCTTGAGGAAATTTCCATGGCAACAAACTTGTTATCCATTTTATTGGGCAGTAACAGTTAGTTTACCAATTTCTTTTAATTTGAAAAATATTCTTCTGGAATTGAAAGAGAATGTATGGGTTTATGAAAAAAAAAAAAATTATTACTTCTTTTTTATAGGTAAACTATGCGGAACGATAGTTAATTCGAAATTCAAAACATAATTCTAGCTTTTTCTAAAACGTAACTTTTTATCCAATTATTAATCTATTGCATTTAATAAAAAAGCTCAAAATTGCATAGACCTCTGACCCGTATTAACGCAGTTTCCTTAATATTCAAAATGTCCTGAGTGCAGTACGATGCTAATAAGAAGAAAATTTTACTGTTATGACAATTACATACGAATTATCGGCTGAGTGGGTCATGATTCCGATTTGTTGACTGTACCTACTCAATAATTATTTTCTAGCTCTACATTAGCAGCTGCATAGACGCTGTATATTGCGTTTTTAAACCAAATATTTTTATGGTTGTGCTGAGACTATGTAGTACTATTATACAAGTGTTCTGTGCTTAGATAAGTATGCTTAGTATAGAAACACAAAATTAGATTATATTTATTTGTTTAACTTTATTAAAGTGATTTTATTTTATTTTATGAGGCCAACGACCATACAGCCCATAGACGCCTCATAACAGGCGACCGATGTCTGCAACACATCTATGAAATTTCATTAATGTAGGTCGCCACTATTCGCCACTTGAAATCTTCAAATCAGTTTCGACCATTTACATAAGCCGTCAAAACTACCGCGTTACCTACTGATTAACCAATAGCCGCTTTAGTAGGGCCAATCGGATTACCTCCAGCCTCAGCTATAGTAGCAGAATGTAGTATTGTACGCATTATATTCAACATTAGGTGTCTATTGGGCTGTATGGTCGTTTTATGAGGCCCATCCATCAGTAGTATTGCCATCCAGAATTTTCCGGAACTCCGAAGATTCTACATCCTACGTCCAAGACTGGATAAATAACAGGCTCGAATGATTATGATGATTATGATGATGATGATAATAATGATCTAATACTAGCTGTGCCCCGCGGTTTCAGTCGCATCGCCCGCCCGCACTATTATTTCGTTTTCACTTAGCGTTCCTTCTGACTTTTTTCTTTTTGCTCGGCTCCTAAGAGTAAAAGCGTGATGGTAAATATCCTAGAATCTTCCTCAAGAATTGGACTATCAAATACAAAAATGTTTTTGTTATGTATACCTACCACTGAACAAATAAATAAATAATAAAATATTTTTTCAAATCCGACTGGTAGTTCCAGAGATTAACACATTCAAACAAACTCTTCAGCTTTATTATTAAACGGCTAAAATTAATATCCTATCTATCCACGATTTGCCCTACTGAAGATAGAAATTTGACGTATTTTGTATGGAGTTTATGTCAAATTTCTATCTCCAGTAGGGCAAATCGTGGATAGATTGGATATTAATTTTGGCCGATAATAAATTAGTATAGATTAGTATAGATTTTGTACCTTAATTGTTGCCTAATAATTAATATTAATCCTTTTGTATGTATTCATTTATTCAAGCGGGATTTACGTGCCAACAGCATATATTGAGTACAAATAGGAAATGCCAGACCGAGACCGAGCGTTGTGGCGCAACTTGGGAGAGGCCTATGTCCAGCAGTGGACTGCGATAGGCCGAGTTGATGAGGTAAGGCTAAACGAGTATTCAATAATATATTGGGCCCCTGCATTATTCAACAAGTTATGTGCATAAGTCTGAAATTCAATAGAGTGCGCACACGCATCAATCTGCTGGGGAAGCTCGCGCACGAGGCGCATGCTCAGTGCATGCCCGAGTGTGAATTGCCTACATGAATGTTGTCGTATTGCATTGCACTTAATTTGCAAGCAGAAACGAGCTTACGGTCACACGGTTAGGCGCGCCTAATGAGAAAGTTTATCGAGCGTTTATTGCGTAGCAGCGGGAAGCTTCGCCGCGTCGCCAGAGGCAAGAGGCGCTCCCGCCGCCCGCAGGTGTGCCGAGCCCCCCACTTCGCTCTGCCCCCTTGCCTCCCGACCCCGCCGCGCACGACACAGCTTTCTTTCGTTCGTTCACGACCGCCGCCAGTCGACTGTCAACCACGGAGGCGAGCGGTCGTTCGTTCACGCTCAAGCCGCAAAACGCCGCGACAACTGTAAACACGACGCACTATCTGAGCAGTGCTTCCGCTCGCGACTTAACCTGAACTCAGCGAAACATTTCACATCTAGTGTCGTGTTGTGCCAAACCTGTGGATGTTTTTATGCTCTTATGGATCGTGAAACGTAACTGAACTTCAAATACATGTACCTAAATGTCACTAGTGTCGCGTATGTAGCGGTGTGGTGTCGGCCGGCGAGTGCCGTTGATCAGATCGTGCAAAGAAATTGTGGGCATTGTGGTATTGTGCGAAACGGGTTATGTCTGCTGGACGAGGTCACCAAAGCTACCAAAATCTACATACGGCTACTGGGTGTCGCTGGCCGGCTTTCATCGCGGCTATGATCGCTATCGCGCCGGCATCATCAAATAAGCTGTTTGACGTAATGGACGTCGCACACGGTGTCACATTACGATACCCACGGAATGTCAACAAGCGATTAAATATTTATTCGGTCAGCAGAATACAGCTTTAATGCGAACTCTATCTTTTGCTAATGAAACACATTTTAATACTTTGTAAATGCTATCCTTGCTCATGTAATGATCCGCAAACATTTTATCAAATAACAAAAAGCTCGGAACACTTGTTGAGGAATAACGAACATTTCCAAGGTCTTTCTCTAATCTTATTTACCAAAACAATCCCAAAACAAAGTTGTTTACTAACATACCAAGGCATTTGTAATGTCAAGAATATCTAGCGGTGTTTCCAAACATCCTGTAAACACAAGAAGCATTTAAATTAAATATAACTAGATCCTTGAATTCATCTGAAATTCCAAGCTCTATCCAGAGTAAACCTCCGTGGAATCTGTGCTATAAGCCGGGCTTGTCAATGCTATCAATTAATGCCATCAAGGTAGTGCCCTAGTTAGACAAAAGGCGGTAAACAAGCTATTACGCTGGTATAGAGGGGCGATTTGGAACGCTGTTATTGGCTCTCCACTAAATACCAATATGGAATACAGCACTATAATCAATTTGTTTAGCATTATTGAGATTAAGACACTGCTATTTGCAGCAATAACTAAAAGCTCTGTTTAGATAAAGGAAATAAACAAACATTCTTATTTGTTTGTATATCTAAACAACACATAAAGAGATCATGATCAGGTTTTGAAGAATTCTATTACTATAGCAAGTTCACTGAAAAGCTATCATGGATACTATTCAAATGTACCCTACCCAATCTATTTGGTTTATTGTAAAAGATAACGTATGAAGACTTTTAAGCAGACTGCATACAAAAGACGTAAGCCGCCTGCATAGAATGACTCACATCTTCACGTCTGAAATTAGCTCCAAAATCCCTGATTGTGAATCCCACCACAATAACGCTGCACTTAATCAGAAAAATAAATAATTTACTGTAGATCTGAACAAACATCAGGAACGAAATCGAAACAAACTATAAGCTCAAATAAATCAATCAACAATATTCCGTAAGGAGTTGAGGAATCCCGGTTAGGAATTAAACGCATTTAAGTTCCGCTTTACATGAAGCATTTCTAATTTGTTCATTGGCTTTAACAATAAATCACTTTATTGTAAAACTCTTATAACCCCATCTCATCACTCAACAATATTCCTTAAGGAGTTAAGAAATTCCGGTTAGAAATTTCATAGAGGTTCTGGAATACTGAAATCTGAAGTACTTCAAATATCTATGTTCTGGACGTATATGGTCGGCTTTAAGCATATTCAAGTTCCAGTTTACCACACATACTTATCAAAGCTACTATTTCTACTGCATTTATTCTGCATTCATCTTTCTTCTGTCATACCCAACTTTCAACCATACAAAAGTGTCGGCACTAAGACTATGAACATCCAGTAGTTCCTTATCTTTTCGGCTGTTCATGAAATATTAAAAAAGTTACCCTATTTATTTCTCCGGTTATAAAAGCATTCTTCTGTCATACCCAACTTTCAACCACACAAAAGTGTCGGCACTAAGACTATGAACATCCAGTAGTTCCTTTTCTTTTCGGCTGTTCATGAAATATTAAAAAAGTTACCCTATTTATTTCTCCGGTTATAAAAGCATTCTTCTGTCATACCCAACTTTCAACCATACAAAAGTGTCGGCACTAAGACTATGAACATCCAGTAGTTCCTTTTCTTTTCGGCTGTTCATGAAATATTAAAAAAGTTACCCTATTTATTTCTCCGGTTATAAAAGCACTGGACTACTAATGCTGCCGTTAGCTTCTTCTAATACACTAAACTCTTAAAACACGATATTCGACAACGAATAACTAAGAAAGATTTCATAACGTTAAAGTGTATCTACCTAAGTAATAACATTATCATGAATTTCTACCGCTTGTTCTCTAATTTCAAGCAAATTGCTTTCTGAAAAGTTTGCGGACGCTTTGCCCCTACATTTTATTTTAACTTCAGTTTAGTTCATCATAACCGACTGGTACATCTATAATGTAATTCATTAAGGCTTTGTGTGTTCACTAGTGAGTTTGCGGTCTGTTGCTGCAGGTTGCACTCAAACTTCAACCTTTGTGGTCCTTAAACTTGCCTCACATAGCCAATCTCAACTCTCAAGTTAATTTTCTACTTAGCTTGTTTTAATACACGAACCACAGCCTGTTGAGTATAATTTTCCCCGTTTAAGTAATATGACGTAATTCTAAAATAAATATAAAATAATCCATTACAATTTGCATAACTGGATTGAAGATCGTAATACATTGAATAACAGGCGCTGTCAGTGATATTTCCGGAAAACATTGATTGTTTTTATAAAAGCCGCTCGAATTTACGTCAGGGATTTCATCGATTAGATGATTTGATAAGGCGACTTTTGTATTCGGTTTACGATACAAGGATAAATAGAGGTGAATGCAATAAAATTTATGTTGCTATGTTTACTTTAACAGTTCCGTGCTTTTTGGGACACCATCCGTCTCTGTGATCTTGAAATGAATAGGTAGCTATAACAATAGGCATGATTGCGTATGATTGTTTTAAATTAGTGCCGTGGAGCGTAGTAGGCCCAAGTGAAAGGCTTACTTTCTCCAGCCCTCCGGCCCTCTTGTACGATGTAGCTCTATTGCAAAATTTCACACTCTCCTAACACCGATAGCTATCAATTACATTGATAAATAGCTTTAGAAATGTTATCTATTGCGCTTTCCTTTACATTTTAGTAAAGAGTTGTTGTGCCTTAATTACCACTCTAGATTAGGGAGTCCTGAATTTACCATCTGATAAATTGTAACTAGGCTTTCTATTGTGTCTGTGGCAATAAATGATCAGAGTGAGATGAATCAAGAGAAGATGAGTCCTTTTGTAGTTTAGAATTATTGTATACCTACCCAAATTAATAAAAAAGTCTCATGATTGGTACAAATTAGCCTGAGTGTCACGGTCCGATGCTCGTCCGACATCGAGAGAGTTTTCATTGCTCCTTTCTACCTCACGTATGTGGGTCGTCACGAATGGTTTTGTTAGTCTCCCATTTTGTTTCGATACAATTTACCGACAATTACTGTAACTCGATTTTATGAGACTGATAATATTATTAGTATGTACCTACTTAAAAATATCAAACAAATTGTTTATTAAGAATTCTAGAATTCTTATCATTTTATCACATTTGTTCGGAGGTTTTATCATTTGCTTCATCCATTCAAGAATTCTGCTTGGATCTTCCAAAATTAAACGATTTAAAATGTAATAAATCATAATTTAATTTTAAACGCGCTGTATCTCTAGGCTCTATGCTCTATTGTAATTCTTTCAACAGCCTTCAACGAGTTCTAATATTAAGAGTCGATTGGGTAATAAGGAGGGCCGATATTATAATCGATCTGTTATTTCGCACGGCCTGACGTACGTGAACTTAAAGCTAACTTACGATAGAGCTCTGCACCTAAGTGGAGTTTACGCAAGACGCCTTATGCCTTATGTAAGCAGTTTGTGATTCTTGTGAAACCAACCAGTGTGCTTTCGTTACTCGGGTTACATAGACCGGGCCATCGATGAATTGCTAATAATGATTAATGAGATCGTGATTCTATTTTGAAATTACCAATCAGTTTAATATTGTTGATATTATCAACGAAACAACTCCAACTTTACTGAATCATTAAAACCTTTTTACTCAAGAAATTAAAATGCCGGCAGTATAAAGTACAAATCAAAGGCCATAAACACATAAAAGAAAGTGTTAGATTATTTATTATTCATTGTAAGTACCTATCGAGTTACAGCACTGTCACGATAACGGTAATCGGTACTGATAATTTACTCGCGATAAGACAGCTCTCACTGACTTGTTTCTTAAACATTGTATCACTAATATAATGTCGAATTTATAAGTGTGTTATGAGCACATGGTCACGTACCCAAATAATACATTCGGATAGCACAATGAATCATCCACATATATCTACCTACAGGCAGAGGATCGAGCGTTGTGGCGCAACTTGGGAGAGGCCTATGTCCAGCAGTGGACTGCGATAGGCTGAGTTGATTGATTGATTGATCTACCTAAAGTTAAGAATAAATTATTTACAGCACAGTAGAAGCTGGTAAATAGCATATCATAACATCATCTAGTACGAGTGGATGCAAGTGTAGAGCCGTAGTTGGCACAAATTGGGTTCACGCCAACATTGGTTGCCAACTGCATCGAAGGGCCCTTTCGAACGATTGATTTTATCAACGGAACATTTTTGACCTAAAAACTGATATTTATTTAAAAGCAAACGAACGCCATTGAACATCTCTCAGTAGCACCGGAACAAAACAATAAAACTGCATCGAGAATTGGTTACTGCGAAGACGTGAAGGAACTCTGCCTACAAGAGTTATTGTGAACTGAATCCACAAAACTAGCAAACTCATGTATTATATAGAAGCTCAAACACGCCTGACATGTGCATACGTCAACCAAAGTTCATCGTTTAAGCTGTGCTCTGAAGTGTTGGGTACTTGTTATTAGACCTTATTGAATGCTTGTCCCATTGGGTGGCCGCCAGAATACATTGCCAAAATATTTACAGCGTTGTCGCCATTTGCTAATGCTAGAACTTTGGATTGAAGCTTCAATTTATATTGAACTGAATACGAGGAATTCCTTTATTCCGATCGAAATCGTGCGAAATAAATATTGATTCTGAGAATCTGAAATGCTTCGAGTAATGTAGTTCGCAACGAATATAAAACTGCGTAGAATTCCTGAAGTTTCTCCTTTTGCAATTTTATCATAATTTGATTTATCGTTGTCGACCCATAATTGTTGCACTTAAGGACTTGATAAATTAGGCTTCATCGTGTTTGTTATGGTCCTTAGGTACTGATGTATGCTTAATATAATAACGTTGAATTGAGTGTGGTTGTATGTCAGGTGGGGCAGGTAGGCAGGGGTGAGGTCGCGGTGCGGGCGGCGGGAACCTTCCGTCGACAACATCTGTCATGGCAGCTGCCTACCCCGCGATCGCACGTGCGACTACACCTATTATTAAGGTTGTTTTTTTCTCGAAAACTTCGGAAGTGTTACGGAAGATTCCAGTACATAATGTAGCTTGTTCCCCTTTTGAGTCCCAATGGCAGTTATTAAAAGAATTAACTATCGCAATTCCACCACGAGAAAGGTTACGTCAGATAAAAAAGGGTGATTAATTAATATAATTTAGGTACACAAAATCTTATCACTATGCAACATAATGCACCTATATTTAACAGCGGATGATAAGTGCAAAGTAAGTAATCCTTTGCATTTATGTATTACTCTCACGTGACTTAAATACGCAGAAGACTAACAAAACAGTAGGAAAGATCGCAAGCACCGATTTTTAATATGTGTTTCAACTGTGCTCACGTGACGTTTGTTTACCGGCGCGCTCAAGGCCACTTGCATTATTGCGACGCTATTCCTTGCACGTAGGTAAGCAAACAGCGATGGTAAAGCGAAATAAAAAATAGTCAGACAACACTGAAAAACTAGCCGCAGCTCAATTCCTACATTGATTAATATTTATGTATCGCTTTGATGCCAATTCCCTGAAATAAATTCTGATCAAAATATTATGCTACAACATGATACAATCACCACAATTTGTGGTGTAAACAAACATCAACAATGATGAATCATCGATGGACTCGGATTGTAGAATTCACAAGAATTGTGTTTCCAGATGCGAATCTAGCTAAAGCGGTTTGGTTAGCGGATTAATTTGATGGATGATGCAGATTACGGTCCATCTTATTGAGAAGATAATTTCTAAACGTACATCACAATCGTTGACTTGCAGTGATCATAAAAACTATTGACATTGAATAATTTATCTTTATCAGCAAGAATCGTTATCGTTCTATTTTAAATTTGCATTGAGAACAGTTGGGTCAAGATGACGTCAAGGCCGTCTGAGAACAACGATCAATGCTTCGAACACATGAACGACGCAGTTTAAATTACGCAATAACTGATCGTAACCTACGTATGAAGCTTGTGGACTCAGGGATGAGAAACAATAGCGCATCGCTAGCAACTGAAATCGTCCAACGGCATTGCACCTTTGACCCGCCAAAGCCGCAATGCAGCGCTCGCCTACACCACACCAAACTACGTTTTATGTTTGTTTACCATCACATACATAATTGCCGCCATCTCTCAATAAACTAACTTCGCAAACGTTCCTAGTACTACGTAATAAATTGTTTTAATTGCATTAGCAGCTACTAAATTCGACATTAAATTACATAATAATTTTATGTTTATTATTTGAACTCTATATCTCTAATTATTACATAAGAGCGTATTAGCCGTAGGTAGGTATATTTGTGACGCAAATAAAGTTATCGGTTTCAAAATTGAAATTGAGGGACGTAAATACTCAGTTCCATTTGTGAGATGACATTTCAATGTTATAGGTCACCCTCAGTTATTGAGAGATGATGGAACGCAACTTATAATAATTGTACCAAAATTGTTTTACGCCGAAGTAAAATAATATAATACTAATGTGTGATAGATGATAGGTACAGTCGCCAACACTATTTGTTGTACATGTCAAAATTGTTTAATATACAACGATTAAGATGTTGGCGGATGTACGACAGGCGATTTGTAATTTTGTATGTCTTGGTAAACATCATGTTCGGACTAATTTTGGTTCTTGGAAAGCGAAGTTAGTCCGAACCCGAGTCTTCGCTTTAACAGATATAAGTAGAGGCTTTTATATGTATTTGAAAGTGGAATTGAACACGATTTTTTCTTTAATAGGACCGAATTACAGACGCTGAACGCTGCTGTGATATCTTCTGTGATGTGCAAGCCAGCCCACGGATATTTTTATATGTGATTTACTAGTGCCCAGTACAAACCGAGTACAAAAAAAACGGATAATAGATTATATTTATTAGTGTTATTGGAACAATGAAGGAAGAGTGTAAGTTGTGTAGTGTGAATGGATGGGGTGGTGCTGCACAGGGGATGACAGACTTTTCTATATCGTCGCTGATGCGGCCGGCAGCGAGTCACGGGGGGCAGGACCCGAGGCACGACGCGGTGCTTCTCTCGGCATACCTGTTGAAACTAGGTGACTATCCATTGTATACGCTTCACGATTACTACGCCAACAGCGGTGAGTATCGTGCACCATACTCGTAGTTCGCACATACTAATTAACACCCGTACTAACAAGTAAGTTGATATATATATCACCTCCCACTAACGACTCACTGTGCATTAGATAACAAACGTTAATTGTGTAATTATTCATTTTGTTTGTTATGGAACTTTTATTCTTTGTAGCCACTGAAAACTTTAATTACATTAACTACTTAATTATGCGAAAAACAAACTATGACAATTATGTATTTTCGCAAACCTATAAATACGTTTTTGACGCAATCAATCCTCATGCATGTTTTTAAATAACCGTTTGAAGCCACGTTTTAAGCTGCGAAAATACCGTTTACAACTAATTTATTACATTTATACTACGCTGCGCGCTGAGAGATAAACGAGATGGAATTGGGATTCCCAAAGAGACATCCTTGGAACTCATTGTATTCCCCCAAATGCAGATGCGATGACAAATCCGACGAACTTAAGGGACCAGTTACATTCAAATGTTCCAGAAAAAAATAACAATAACATTGAACATTGCAAAGATAATATCTAATTTTTCCATCTTAGACTGACCCAAAAGAAAATTAATGACATAATATCTCCGTTTATGGTTATGCAAATTATTTTATGACTTCTATTTAATGGGGCGTAATTAAAAAACTTTTCCAAAAAGTATCAGCATTTATCATTTTTATAGCCGAAAATTACTAACATGACCAATTAATACCATCATACTTCATTAAATTAATTATCCGATTACTCAAAGTTGGGTATTATCGACTATCAGTTTACATTGATATATTATTTATAAGCGTTTTGTGTTTGTTGTATAGTTATGTGTATGCGCATAAATAGGCAGCACAGTTTGCGTCAATGATGCTTTGTTCAAAAGCCAGTAACTATTGTCCGTCTGTTCGCTTTGTTGAAGACACTGCGCATTTGCCCGATGATAGTATGGCGGAAAAAATATATGAAAAAAGCTTGGTCGGTACCAAGTGCGAGTCGGACACGTTAAAGGGTTTCGTACCACCCATCGACCTGTCCCGTTGAAACTGGAGTATTCACCAAGGTGTAGCACGTTGATGTCTTTCGAATTTACATCACTTTCTCACGAAGGTACCACACAGGTCTGTGTTTGGCTTATTTTTATATTATTTATTGTTAAACTATACAACCTTATTCTTAGTTTACACGAAACCTCTTAAGGGGTCATTGTCATTATGAACAACTTTTAATAGAGGACCAACGCTGAAATTGCGAAAAAACCTGCTCTGCATCCTTTCTGTTCATCCCTACATTTTGTCGATTGATGTGAACATAAATGTAGGGATCAGTTGTTTTTTTTGAGGTATCTTGTATCTTCTGAAAAGGGGGTCACCTTTTGGGTTGAATGTTTATTTTATTTTATAGTATTTGCCATGATAGAGGCCATAATAACACATATTCTGTGAGAATTTCAAGTGGCTACCTATTAGGTACGCTTAAAAAGATACATCCCTACGCAGGGAGTCCCTGTGGCAAACGGACGGACAGTCGGCGTAGGCCGAGCAATAGGGTCCTCTTCGCACCCTTTTGGATACTGAACCTTAAAAAGGTAGTTTTTCATTCAATATACATTGTACTTTGTACATACATAACTGAAGCATAAAAAACATCTATACTTCTATATCTATACTTATACTATAATAAAACTGTAAAGGTCGAAAAGTCTGTACATTGAGTTTTTTTTCGCGAAAACTGGCTAGGGGGACTAGAAATAAGCTATAGAACACGAATCAATCGTTTAAAAAATGTATGTCTGTCTGTCTGTCTGTCTGTTTGTTACCTCATCACGTGAAAACGGCTGAACGGATCGTAATGAAACTTAGCATTTGTATTGGTATTAGTCTAACTTAAAATATAGGGTATGTTTTATCTGAATCGGTTGAGTAGATCCAGCGATACAGCTTGACCCCTCTATTGTATTAAGTTGCATACAAAGTAGAGGTCATGATTGTTGGTTGGATGCAGGTTGCAGGTTCCTAAAAATACAACTGGATTCTATCAGTATTATAGAAAATATAGAATAACATAACATAGCCCATCACTGTCCCGCTGCTGGGCATGGCCCTCTTCTTGGAATGAGAAGAGTTAAGGAACTGGATATTGTTAGTGTAATAGATTATCATAACATAATTAGCTCATTACCTACTGCCCCACTGCTGGGCACGGACCTCTTCTCGGAACGAGAAGAGTCAAGAAACTAGAAAATATAGAATAACATAACGTAGTCAACCCATTACTGTCCCACTACTGGGTATGGCCCTCTTCTCAAAATGAGAAGAGTTAATGAACTGGATATTATTAGTATTCTAGAATAACATAACATTACCAGCCCATTACAGTCCCACTGCTGGACACGGGCCTCTTCTCAGCATAAGAAGAGATGTGGTTAGTGTTATAGAATAACATAATGAGCCCAATTACTAATACTAATTAATAATACTAATTATTATTACACTGCTGGGCACGAGCGTCTTCTCAGAATGAGGGAGTTTAGGGCTAATTCCATGAAATTCCATCACCTTAGCCGGTTGGTTGTAAAAACAAAATATAGTATGGTCGGTAAATAGTGTAATCGTCTGTGTAGGCGCTTATATGTATATATTTGAAGATATTGTGTTCATAATAATGACTCGATGTTATTTTCCGACATCCACGTGGGCGGAGTCGCGGGCACAGCTAGTTAGAAATAAATTATTAAAAAGCATTGCAAAGCGTCAGGAAAACCAATTTAAATAATATACGCGATGTAATCCGGTTAAGTTTGTTTTATTATAATGTAGTCGTGATCGCGAAAACCTAAGAAATTGTTATAAAAAAATCATGAAAATGTTCACGCGTTAAAATGCAGCCCGTGATTTGTTCAATGAGTCACTGAACAAATTGTGAACGCAAGTTTTATCATACATTTTTACAGTAACGATACTGTAAAAAATGTGTCTAGACACAGGAAACACTATAAATACGGATTTTAATTATGATTTGTGTGAAAAATACATTACGGATAAAACTGGCATGATTTGATTTAACTGATATTACTGACGATTCCATGTTTTGATGGCTAATTTATTATTATAAGCTACGCGAGGCAATAAACACTTCAAGGGAAATCATTTCAATCCAGAATAGAATAAATAAATAAATTGAATTTTTCGAGACATTTTTACACAAAATAATAAATAAATCTATCATACATTCATACCTAATCATAATCCATCATAAAGAATCATTGAATCACATGCAAAAATTATTCTTCAGAAATGTGAAAAATTCACAAAATATCGTGATATTACGTACCAGATTAAGTATAAATCAAATTTACGAAAACTAAGTTTTATTAAAAACTTACACGGCAGTTCACGGCACTCGACAAGTTTAAGTATAACTATCGACAAGCTGGCGTTTAATATCCGGCTTGCCTCCATTCATATCGGGCCATTTTTAGGATAGCGTTTATAGCAAATCCAATAAATTTAAACGTTTGATCATTTTATTACTTATTGATAAATGTCGATGATATGATTTTTATGCGACTATTCGAATATCTCGTTACAGACATTTGCGTATGTAACAAAGCCATTAATTGGCACTTATTATAAAGGATACTTATTAGTAAACCTGATATGAAGCAGTAACTTGTTTTTGGTAACTTGTAATCTCTTCAACAAGGTATTAATAATGTTCGCTAAACTAACACTGCATCAAAGGATTAATGTATTACTAAAGCTTTGATAAAACAAAGAAATGCAAATGGCGTCAGAGTTTATTCGATTTTCTCGTTTGTTTCCTCTGGAGTCATGTTTTTATGAAAGCTAACTTGCTGGAGTCGGTAAAGAATGTTCATTACGTTTAATTGCGTTCTGTGCAATATTTAACGATTTGAATTTGTAAATCCGAACGATAAGCTTAAAGCACTAGCGAGTACTGGATGCATTTATCTAGTTTATTCCAATGTTATCGCAAATTATACGTCGGCACGATGTTAGCCGACCTCGTGCAGATTCGTGAGCGAATCCGGATCTATTCGAGTGTATTTTGTCACTTCTAGATTTATTCGTACCCATGATACGGAGCAACGATTCAATGACAAATAATATTCTTGTCAGCGCATGTCACTTAGCATCATATAAAGCTGACGGGAGAATGCGAAGTAATGGCGACTGACCCACATATTATGCTTCAAAGTCTCGGCACAGTATACGTTAACAGGAAAATATGGAAAACGTTGAATCTAAAAAGGATACAAACAGTTCCTATGACATACATATAAAAGTAAGTACGTAAACAAATATTAGCAATGATAGAAGTGATAATGTTGAATAAAATTATTTCAGTAAGACCATTAGATAAAGTTTACATAGTTTCAAATAAGTATTTTGTTAATTTTGAAGAATCCATTGGACATCAGAGATCAAAAAAACTTTGAAGAATCCAGCACCAAAATAAATATTTAAAATTAATTATTTTATTATTTATAACGCATTTTACGTATGCCAAGCGAAATCTTACGATTTAAAGTAATTAAAATTAACTTTTAATGATACCTTTCATCGAAAATATCATACTTTTATTTATAATTCCTCAGTGACTTTTATTGGTATTTATTTTAGTAGAGTCCATTGCACACAAAAAAAAATTGAGCAGATTTGAAATGTTTTCTAAGTGAAAACATAAGTAACATAACTTCATAATGTACCGAGGATATTCTAGTTTCCAAAAAAAATAAGGCTGTAGCTGCGAGAGAACAGAACGTTCTACAATCCTCTAGATTTTATACACAAGTTTTTCATAGCGTTAACGCGTTTTATATGGTTTCAGCAACAAAAACTTCGAAAGTCAAGGCAAGGCTCACTTTTTTCTTTATGTGACAAAACTAACTAATCGTAAGTGATCTAAAAATATGTCCAACGAATAAAAACGAATCTAGACGATTGTGGAATATTCCGTCAGTAGTGTAGGTACATAACTCGCACATTAACTAATTTAGTTAATCAACGAATGAAGGGTAGGTACTACTACTACTCCATTGCATTATCAAGGTATATTGCATTAGGTTTTTCAGAGTATGAAGGCGCTTTGATTGTGTGATTGCATTTAATCTAAAAGAACGTCTATGTATCTGTTCTTCCAGAAGTTTCGAACCCTTTTGCATTATTGACCACGTGTTTTAACCAAGTAACTGCCAAACATAAAACATCAAATCGTTGATCTTTTCCCCCCACAGTTTCCCCCGTATTTAAACTGTCATCAGGTTCATGACAGAAACAAAGCATCCATTGTTAGAATCGTTGAGGCACTTACTTACTGTTGTAATCGATAAGGCAGTTAAATTGGGCTTCAATGTTTACATTAACCATGACGTCACGGGTACTCCCCAGTGCGGTGACTCACAAAAATCTCACTAACACCACATAATCTTTTCCCGTATTTTTATCCCATTTACTCTTCTATCAAAGTCTAACGAGCGAAAGGGACAGTATGAGCGACATTATCGTTCTTATTGCTCCAGGAAACAGTCGGGGGAATAATCAACTCATTGAATTAATTCACACGAATCTAGAATCATCCGGAAAGTGGATTGTCTCTCTTTGCATTTTATTCATTCATACGGCTTTTTGAATAAAGTTATTTCATATTGTAATTTAATTTTTGTGTTTGGAATCGTTTGTATCTGTGAGTTTATTACCCTTATAAAACAGTTGCATACTTTTATTTAATGTTGTTGTAATTAGATTAGGCAACTCTAAGTAAAATTTATTTGTCTCGAAAGCTTTGAAGCGTTCGTGGTCGCAGGAAGATTAAGATGACAGGCGTCTTTATAGATATTTCTAAAAATAGTTTTAATCTACCGTACAATTTTTAATTAATTAAAATCGTTTCGTTGTACGCAGTAGTCACTTCAGGATCGTTATATTTTACAGTGTAGCGTGCTGTTTGGGACTTGATTATTTTTAGAACTGGGTTCCAAACAGGTGGTAGCTGCCAACCATCTTCTGTATTAAAATTAGGATGTTTTTTAATTTGCATAGCCTCACGGAGCATTCTAGGTTCATATCGGTTTTCCTTCGCCAGGACTTTTGTTTTATTAAATCGAATAAAATTGTTGGGTTTGTCTAGGGCAGCGGTTCTCAAACTTTTTTGGTCACGGAACCCTTTTGACAAGCAAAATACTTGACGGAACCCTACAATAAAACAATAGTTTTTAAAAGTGTATTCTTTATTATATAAGCATAATAAAAGTACAATGTAACAGTTACTAATTATTACTTACTTTAACCACATGCCAAGTACAATAATAGAAGATATTAAAAATGAAAAAATCTTAACTAATGGGAGGTATGAAACTGTTTTTTATTTTTCATCAATTGGTTGATATCAGGTTTGATAGAAGACATTTGAAGTCTCATATCAGGTTCGGCGTCCAGTCTATTGCGATATTTTGTTTTCGTGGCTGCATAGGTTGAGAATCCTGTTTCGCACAAATATGTTGTTGGGAACGGGAGAAGAATATTCAGAGCCATTCTGCCAAGCATTGGATATTCATCACGGATTCTGCACCAAAAATCGTTGAGAGGCGTCGTTTTGAACAGTGACTCCATACTTGTGTCTGATGACATTTCTAAAAGAGATTCATATATCTCGTTTGACATACTTTCGGGCTTTTGCAAGTTGGGTAAAAAAGGATTATGAATCCATGAATTCAGCTTCATTTTTGTATTATGTTCTTCGGGAAAATACTTTACAAAAGATGCGCGCATCGAAGTGAGATATTGGACCAATTCTTCAAACACATCATCTTGAAACATTTCCGAGTCGTTATCGCTAACAAACTCACTGAGTGACGTAAAGCTTTCTATTTCTCTCTTACCAACGCAAATAATCCAAAAATCTAATTTTCTTTTGAAGGCAGTTATTTTGTTATAGGCCTGGAACACTGTTGTCTGTTTACCTTGCAATGATAAATTCAATTCGTTCAGTTTTTGAAAGATATCCGCCATAAAAGACAATCGGAACAACCAAGTTTTATCATACAAACGGTCTTTCAAATTAAAAGAAACTGTATCTGCTGAAAGAAACATTTGTAACTCGGCTCTAAGTTCAAATAGCCTTGTTAAAGTTTTACCCCGAGACAGCCATCGCACTTCTGTATGGAGCAGCAGTGTTTTATGTTTGCTGCCATAATCTTCACACAATAATGAGAACAATCGGGATTGTAGTGGTCGTGATTTGATAAAATTAATTATTTTTACCGCTTCATCCATAACTAATTTTAGATTTGACGGCATTTGCTTCATCGCAAGTGCTTGTCTATGCAGAATACAATGGCTGGAACTACAATTAGGCGCTTTACTTTTTATTCGTGATACTGCTCCTGCTGTTTTACCTGTCATCGCCTTGGCCCCATCTGTACAAATGTCAATGCAATCGTTCCAACTAAGATTATTTTCTTTAAAAAATATGTTTATTTTATTAAAAAATTCTTCCCCGGTAGTGTTTGTGGGCAGCGGTGAACACAAAAGCATGTCTTCTTCAAAAGAACGTTCATATGGATATCTCACGATAACCAGCAAGATAGCCAGACCAGTGACATCAGTTGACTCATCCATTTGCAAGGCGAATCGTGTTTTTTGTAGACGTGCAACTAGTTCTTGTTTGACGTAGCTTGCCAGATCATGGATTCGCCGTGAAACAGTATCGTTTGATAGCGGTACAGTAGAAAGATGCTTTGCAGATTTTTCATCGAGCATACATTTTGTTATGTCTAACACACATGGCTTTATTAAATTCTCAGCGATAGTGTGCGCTTCACCTGCTTGTGCAATGCGATAGCTAACTAAATATGATGCCTCCGTGGCCTTTTCATTGATAGTTTGTGTTACATGCATCATATTTTTTTGACTTTCCAATAACTGTTCTTTTTTACGAACAAAAAATTCTTTATTCTTGTCTTTAGACTCGGGGTGTACAGTTTCTAAATGTCTGCGTAATTTGGCAGGTGCCATGGAACTATTAGGAAGCAGTTTACTACATAACATGCAGAGAGGTGAGCCGTTGGAATCAACAAATCCGAAACTGATATATGATTCATCATACTTCCTTTTTTTCGTCTTTGAAACCGTGGAGCTTGACGTCGTGGCATCATCGTCTGGATCGGTAATTGCTGTATTCTCCGCGCGTACTGCTTTTGAACATTCAGCGTCATTAGAAGATGTCGTTGCAACACGTTTAACACCTTTAAGCCAACGTTCCATTCTTCTTTATTAATAATGTTACACGTCAGGATGGTAGGGTCAAAATAATGCACAATCGTTACTGCGTTTATGAGACAAAGTTTAGTCCAAAGAAGAAATGTACAAAACTGATACAATCAGAATACAGCGGGCAGTAGAACTTACAAGAAGGCAGCAGGCTAGCCAGCTTGTAAGTATTTAGGTACGAACTTATCGCCCCGAACGCTAATCGTCATCTGACTGACGAGGCGCGACTTTTTTTATATAATAGCGCTTTTATACTTAGTCCTAGACTCGAACTCGAACATTCTCAAAAATACTCGAGTCGGCGCCTTTGATAAACAAAAAGCGGAAATAAAAATATAAATACAAAAAAATGCGTTGTAAACAATCTCGACTTTATGCTTTTGAAGATAGAGCCGAAAGTCGCTTGTTCACAACTATAGCGTCTAATTCAGAGGCGGCTTTTATCAAAGGGACTGCGCGCTCACAAGTATACGCGCGGCGGGCGGATTCAAAACGTTCGACCAGTGACCAGAGAGAGGTGTTTTGTTTTTTTTTTCTAAATTCTTGCGGAACCCCTACAGGGGTATCGCGGAACCCTAGGGTTCCGCGGAACACACTTAGAGTACCGCTGGTCTAGGGCATGTTCACTTTGCGGAGCGTCTTTTCTTGACGTATATTATGTATATGCGTTACTCTACTACTACTAAAATTGTTTTATTATAATGTGTAGTGATCGCGAAAACCTAAGAAAATAGTATATAATTAGTTTTCGGTATAGCAATTTTTTGTTATATAATATGTATTCGTTGTAGGTATACTTATAATTATGTAGTATACATAATTTTAAATTTATTGTTCATCCTTTTCACACTCTGTCTACGTTTCTTCTCCTCTCGCAGGTCTCCTGGAAGAGATTTCTTTAGAAATAAGCAGTACCATTGTACTTGTATTTTCCTAAACTATTTTATCTGTAACTGTCTGTGTGCATAAACTGTTAAATAAATAAATAAATACAGTTTTTTCGAGATTCATTATGCAGATAGGTTAATGAAAACATAACATAATTGAAGCAACTGTATTCAGTCACTCAGTGCATTGTGAGCTTTATTCCTTCACTTCAGGTCACAGACAAGTAAGGCTTATTGGTCTGTGTTTCAGGTTAAGGCCACCTCTTAACGCGACCCAATACTGTTAGATACGAATGTTGAACTTCGGAATAGAAATAACTAGACCCTTCACTTGACTTTGGGAATATTCTCTCCATATTTTTATTACAAACCTATTTTTAGTTTTGAATAAATTGTTTGTAAATTGAGTTTTTTGCCTCACATAGAATCAGTAGGGAAACTTAAAGTAAACCGTACAACTTTACAAAATGTTACGTAGGTAGTGTATAAAAAAAATACATAGCATACATAACCAGCCCATTATTTGCCCACTGCTGTACACGGGCCTCTTCTCAGAAAGCAGGGTCCAGGCCGTACTCAAACACGCTGGCCTACTGCGGGTTGGTGGAACACACCATCATTAACATTATGACGCACTCTCAGGTATACAGGGTTTTCTCATGATGTTTTTAATCAAATCCTGATCCAAAATCATATTATTTAATTACTTTCAAGCGCTAACAAAACTTCATTAGTGCCGCAAATAAAAATCTATACAACACAAACTACTAAAACACAATTAAAAGTTTAAAACTGTTCTGACGAAAATAACCAAGTAACACGCAGGAATATTTTGTCCCGATACTCAGCAACGAATACAACCCTACGGAACAGGGCGTCGGTGGCCGTGTGATGGGCTATAAAAAGTTAAGTAAAACAATAATCAGTCGAGCGGGCCCTTTAGCCCTTCGCCCTCTTATTCCAACCGTAAACATTAAACACTCGCTATGCATAAGGAAAAAGCTTTTTTGTAATTCCATAAAAAAACATGAATATTTAAACAAATCTACACTAATAAATTTGTTCTAAATATAAACGTTACATTGCGATGTTCTATTTTTGTATCTATTTCATAACCTTTTTACTCAATATATGTAAAATGTAATTAGGTATCAAAGTACATCCCCATTTGAAGGAATAAAACTGTATTACCTACCTGGAAATAATGAATCAACCCAAAACACATTTATTAAGCTTTCTGGACAGGTATGTTTTTGCTCGTAAAATAATTAGTGATACGTATTTTCGTTGTCAGCTATCTGTGGCATTTATAAGGGCACGTTAATGAATTATTTATTTGCTGTATTTGCAATGCCACGGATTAAATTATCGATATTATAAAACACTATGGCCACTTGTAACTAATAGTAGTTTGATGTTGGGTGATATTTAATAATTTGTCTGTTTTTCGTGTAACGCATTTAGTTCTTATGGGTGTGTCAAATATAATTGAGCAACAACAAAACATGTTTATGACAAATTAGCTTAAGTAAGAACTGACAGATAACTAATGGGTGTACCACGAAAATTATGTTAGGTAAAATATTTTTTTTAAGTAAGTTAATAACAACCTTGTTTATAAACTGATAGGTACTTAAGAAAAAACAAAGGTTGCAACTTGCATGGTCATAACAAATAGCGGAACTACTTCTACTAACAAAGTCATTTATTAACACGGGAAATCAAGTAGATACCTGATATTCCTTAAAGTAAGCATGCCTGTAATTCCCATGCAATACAAACATTACTCGACTAAAAGAATCCGAATTAGAATAAATCATTAGAATATTTAAACTGTTAACTGGCGAATTAAAAGTCTCAATATTACCAGTAAGTTTTTGGGACTTTTCGCACATTATTAATATCAAAACAACATTTTGACTAACCTCGACGTTTCGGCCAAGTTACATTGACCATGGTCACAAGAAGACTGGAAAAAATAGAACACTAAAATAAATTCGCGAAAGTTTAAAACAACTGAATGAAAGGCTATCGTTAACCAAGGCGTGGTGTTTTAACAAGCGAACCAGAGGCGATCATTGCATATTACGAATGCATACACCAGTGTTCTATTGGGAATCCATTAGAATCTTAATAACCTCGCGCAAATAGACGAGTCAAATACTTTATATTGCCTGTAAAAAGTTATTATTTCTGAGGAAAATGTAAGTATGTAAATAAAATAAATAAATAAATATTTTGTGACATTTTACACAGCACCATCTAGTCCCAAACTTAGCAGAGCTTGTGCTATGGGTACTACAATGAAATGAGACAATGGATATAAAACTTTTTTTAAATACATACTTATAATACATAAGAAAAAACAAAAAAAAAAACAATAATCATCATCATCATTTCAGCCTGGTTTTTAATTTTTTATTTATTTAAAATCATCTTTATTCAGACAATTACACCCATATACAAGAAAATAAACAAGGTAGAAAGAGGTTTGTTACTACAAACCTGTTTAAGCTGTATGCAGCGAAGAATGTTAAATGCACTGATTTTATGCTTACAATTAATCATTCTGAACAAATACAGGACAACAGATCAACAATTCTTATCCCAGTGTTATTTCTCTTTCGTGATATTTAATGTCTTCTATAGTTTGCATCAATATCCAAGCAGCTATATCCATAATAGATAGTAGATAGATAATAGATTGATGTACTGCAGTTCCATTACAATCCTCTGCTTCCAATTCAGATTCTATTTACAATTCTGCAGAGCCACCGGGAAACACTCATGGAGGCAAACTAAGCTTAGCCTTAAACGTGTCTTTTCAAAACTCCATCGCAGTAATGGACCTCTTTACATGCAGTACCCCGTTTCTTTACATTTATCGGCCCTTCTTTTGGTAAAATCTTAAAACCGTAACGTCCCAAATTTTGTTTGGTTTGAAAATGATATTCTTGCAGAATTTAGAAAGCCTACGGATGAATATAATATGACGGCAATACAATAGAAATTCAATTTATATGCAGAAAGTTGTTAGACTATAGGCTCAGACAGACTGTAATCCAACTGCGACTACGCTGTAATTTCTGTCGTCATGTGAAATTGAATACGTGCTCTTAATTTCATTAACTGCATATGACACAGACGTAGATCTAATTTAGTTCACCCTGAGTTAGTTTGCTTTATTCAGTTGTTTGACAATTTAACATTTTGTTTCAGGTAAGCCGATGTGCACATGCAGTTTATGTGGCAGAATGCCTCGTACCTCGGCTTACGGTGAGTTTCACAATAAAAAAACAAACAACCTTGACCTTTCTCTCAACCACTTTGGACAGAGGTTGCAAATTACAGAGCTCAATTTGCATATTTAACGTCACCGGCTCAGTAAGGGAACAGTATGAATATAATCGCATTAACCGTGTTTTCAGCCTTTGTCCAATTGAATCCTCGGTGCAGTAATCAAGTGGGTACGAGAGTGGGTCAGCGGGTCGTTCCGTCCCGGCGCGCCCGCCCGCATCGTCCCACCGCGCTCCCATGTTACATTATTCACAAATAAAACTGACGATAAAAACGACCAATAAATATCTCACCCCTATGTTACGCACCACGTTAACGCTAAACTCTTTTGTTTAACCAAAACTTTACAACCATACGAAGTCTCACTAGCAGCGCACAATACTAAAATTTAAATACGTATTTGCTCAACGTTTGCAATTCATTTATTTCCCGTTTCCTTATTTGCTTGTGCACGTGAGATTATCATTATCATAGATCGGTGTTGAATAAAACGCGGAATCTTTTATAACTCGGTGTTTTTTGTTAAGTTTCGCACATGATTATGCAGTGACCTCTATTATTTATGTGCTTTTGAATTTGACAATCGTAGTCATAACTACAATTAAATCGATCGTATCCTTTCACATTTCAATGTAAACCATAGTTGATTACGTTTCGATGGCCTTCAGAATCGACGCGTATCATGTTTCCCCATCATACATATCTTAATCATATAGTGCTCTGTATTTAATGTCATTTAATACCAGCCCAATAAACCCGCTTGCTAATTGCTCAGTTAAATGTTGACGGCAATTTAATTTCGTCATTCGGTACGGCTCTCGTTGGCGCAACCCTCGGCTCGTCGGCGTCGAGAGGAAGTACGCACCGGTTGCTTCCCTCGGTAAACTTACTCTGCGTCTTCGGGTTGAATATCGTTTAGTTCCATCTGGTGATTATTAAATAATATTAGTTGTCAGCCCGCATCGTGTATATTAATAACATTAAAAGGAGTTATCGAGGCGGCGCGCGGCGCGATACTCCTACATCCAATCTATTATTTCATTTCAACTACTATAATTATAGCAATTCTATTCTTGTCGCAAGCGGCACTTTCTCGATTGATTGTCTATATAATTAGCCGTAGGGAATCTCATCTGTATACTTTGACGAGGCAATCACGGAGTCACCACCCACTGTACCTTTTTACGATTTAAATAAAATCGTGCTTACTCTTCTTTCGGAGCGTTTATCGTTCATCTGGCGATATAAAATATCTATTTTAGGTTGTGTTTAAATATTGATGGTGATAGAAGGCGTCCCGTCTGTTATCGTCAATTAATCTTAAACAAGAATGTAGCACTTCCTAATACATCAACTAGTAAATGTCATTTTATTATTGGAAACAATTTAATCAGGTTAATTAGATACTTTTTTCTTAGCTCTATTAAATTATTTATATGCTAGTTCGGCACTATATTATTTGTGAAGAGACGACGCGTGTTAGATTCTGTTAAAAATAGTGATTGGGGTTACTGGTCTATTTTAAAAGTAACCGAGACACTTATTATTACCTACTTGTTTTGTTTCCATTATGCATGCTACTAAAATTTTGTTACTCGTTAATGTCAGACTTGAGTTGAAGAATTTTATTATAATCTGACTGACGATACAATGTTGGGTGTTTAGGAGGACTACAGATTAAACTGTCGGCCGATAGTTGTGTGATACGATTTTTGTATTGAAATCGGGTGTGTCGGTGTACTCCTTTATATCGTCGTACTGATTAGGCATCCAACTAAACTATAGCCCAACTAGAAGTTTGTAGTCTGCAGGGGGGCTCACTCAAATCATGCTCTTAGGTTTTATTTAGCATCAATAGATAAATGCTTTTTACGTTTCTAATGTCTAAAGACTGTACTAACTTACGACTGTAAACGCTGCACGTTGTTTTTGCAGGCTTTTACTCGAGGTAACAACAGAGTGTATGTTGGTTTAAGTAATGTAATTTTGCAATAAAGTGAAGGCTCCCAGGTACCTGTGTTATAGATGTTATAGCACTTTACAGCTATTAATCCAAAAAATAAACAGCTTGCCAACATTTACACGCTCTGACCTAATCATTTCCTTTTTCCTTATTTCGTTAGATGTGATCTCATCATCGTTATCTTCATTTATTTTATCAATATCCGTACTCGTCTAGATAATGTAAATAATGTACCTATGCGTTATGTAAATCGCGCTAATTTTTGCGAAGGCCGCTTCGAGACCTCGCAAAAAGCAGATTCGACCTCGCGTTTATCATTGTCGTGATATCTTGATATGCGAGCTAACTGCCTTTTGATAGCCTTTACTTCTGTGGCTTCCTACTGCCCTGGTTAGACGCGTACACGATATTAACTTAATTTCTAGTCCTTTTCGGAGTTTTGTTTATTATTTTAATATGTGGAAAAAGCTGTACGCGAGTAAGTTCATTTTTATTGATTTTTTTTTATGAAGGGGACGCACTTTTATTTTTGTTCATTCGCCTCGCGTTCGTTCATTCATTCACTCATTGTATCGTTCGACCTTGGGTGACTGAGTAATTTTGCCACGCGAGTTGTCAAATCGCAAATCGGGAAGTATAGTGTCAAAACTCAAACTTATTGCTGAATTATATTTTGTTTTGTCTTTTAGTTTCTTTTATACTTTCTATTTTGCTACTCGTATTTTCCTTGTTTACAATTTTATGCAGCCATAATATAAATAGTTTGATCAAAATAAATAAAGTCATGTATTAAGGCTGTCTTGTTTTTATAATTATAAAGAACTTTTGCTCCATCTGCTACTTGTTACATTCCGTTACCATTTTGGCCCGTGATTAAGCATTAATGAACAAATAATTAAGTTAGAACCAATTAGTAACACTAAATTTATGTTCAGTTTTATATTTATAAACACAAACCCGCACAATATTGAGCAAATTCTAACAATTATTTATTTGTTCATTCTACTGAATAAAAGTTAACGTAGGTACAGGAAAAATATTGAAAAATACGACCATTAAAATGTATAACAATATTTTAAAATTACATTATAATTTGTGATAAGAATAACCTACATACATTATACCTATAGAGTAGGTATAAACCTACCCATTCAGCACCTATCATAGGCGATAAAGCTTTTATCGGTTCTTTACGTATTCCCCACGAAAACATGTTATTCTTAAAAACAGAAATAAAACAAGAATACATAATGATTTTCTATTCGTTTACTTATACATAAAGAGCGCTTTTAATTTATCCATGTACATAACAAGTGCGACTGTGTGATCCGCGATAACGAACAATTGAAAAGTTCAATAAAAACAATCAAGGAGAGTGCCGAAGCGCCGTTTTATTCAATTGCAGCCATAACATAGATTACTTGCGATCAAATGCAACATCGTACGCAATAGCATTAAAATTAAACAAGCTGCTCATATTCACTTAATTTATTCATCCATACTTTGTTTTAAATATAACCTCAGTTTTAATTCTGGCGATCGTTCTTCGGTTGACTCCGCAAACGAAATCTTAGAAGTTTAAATCAAATTAACTTGGAAGTTTAAGCAAACTTCTTTAACATTCGTTTAATGGAATTTCCAAGTGGTTCCTACATTCATCAAGACTAGTAATTTTGAACTGAATTTACTATGCGCAGCACATGCAACATCGTTTAGAAGTCAAGCTCAGAAATAAATTATTAAAGCTATCCTAAAAAATAAATAAGCAGCAAAAGGCAACCCTAACACAAGTATTCTTATAACTTACTGGGGCTGCCTCAATACTGTATTGTATGAAAATGGATGAGAGACAATAAAAACCTATTTTATTTTATTTTTATTTATTTAAAATATTTTTAATTTTTTTGTAAAGAATAATAATCCTTAATTATCCAACTATTAAATAAAATATCAGCAACATTAACGACACTATAACTTTAACACGTAAATGGATAACCGCGTGATCAATCTATCGTTACGTGATAATTATTTTCAACCGTACACTATAACATTATCATATTAAGTACCGTGTACGTATGTTCGGACTATTAAATAATATTAATAATTCTTATGAATCAAAGGGCGGCAGTCAACGTGTTAACCGTCGTACCTTCTAAATAGGGTTGTCATTTTCAATACGTTGTGTTCACCCACGGCCCGAACACCGCGCTCGACCGAAACGGAATTTCCGAAGGGTTGTTTGGGTTAAAGAGCAAATTTTTACGTAAAGTATGTGGACTATTCGTTTTATTTTTTCTAGTATCTACACGTTTTTCATTATGCTTATTAAGCCCTGTATTATTTGTGTAGTAGGTCGACTGAAAGTATGTTAAGTAAATATAATGTCCGATAGTGTTTGTCGTATAATAAACTCGCACTGTAATATCTCCGAACTAACTAAAATGTCGCTGCCTTATTATGCTATTGTATAATCTTTTGTGCCTATTCAAATTATAAACACATATTTTTGGCAACCATATTGAAGAGTTCTCAAGAAACTTCAACAATGTTTTATTGCAGTTTGCTTGTTTTGTAAATGCCACCGAAACAAGGCTACTCGTAATGTAAATTAACTTGCCAAATCTGAACTTGAACACGCAAATTGTTTTACACCAACAATAAAATTATGATGTCACATACATTATATATTGTTTCCGCAATTAAATTTGGATAATGCAGAAAATACGTAATAATACGTTAAAAATGATTTATTACAACTGAAATTGTTCTAACCTTCATTCGCACCGCAAATCGCATAATTTTGTTTTTCACTTAACTCGTGATGCGTTTCATGAATATATTATATAATGGTAAGTGGATCACAAGATAAAGATTTTTAATTCACATTTTAAAAGCACTTATTCTAGGTAGTCCAACAACATTTATGTGTAGACTCCAAGTATTAATCTAGAATATAACTTTTACGACAATAATAAAGTTTTTGGTTGCGATGTACCATAAATACAAAACGATAATTCTCAATAAAATCGCCCCGGGCACATTTAACAGAATGGCAAATAAAACACGACACGAATTCAACTATCAATAACTGTGTGTTGTTTAAAATTCGTCGCCCGTCAGGGATTTGGCACTTGGACGCGAGTTTTGAATTCATAATACGTTTTTATAGCCACCACATGAATGATGAAATGATGAATTTGATGTATCGGTCTTCTTATTTTATCTTAGTTTAAGCGTATTTTTGGATATTATACTTTATCAAAAATCATATTTAATTAGTTTTTGCTATCTAACCTACTGAAAGTGTACTAAGTTGTGAAGATAAAAAATCAAATCTCGATATTGAATCGAATTTTCACTTCTTTAAGAAAGTAGTCAATATTTTTTATTGCAAAATGGTTCCGTGATTTCATTATTATTTGTAAAGCTATATTTATTAATCCAGTTGGACATATACGTTTCTACGTCCTTCAAAACACAAAAATTCTTTCAAAATTTGACACGTATGTAAAAACGGAATTCCCTGTATTTTAAATTAATTCTCGCGAACATTTAGATGTAATCCGAACATTTCAGTGCGGCTCGCTGTCGGCTCGGATTTAATTTAGACAAAAGTCCGGCAGCATCGCTGTCATTGGCTCTCTAGTGGATTGCCTGGACACATAGAGCTGGGTGGACATTTCGTTGGAAAACAAAAACAGATGTTAATAACTTTAGACACTTGCGTCACTGAATTGATAAACTTCATTTGTCTAAATCAGTATTTCCAAAACAGAGAAATCGAATCGATAAAATACATAAATATATTTTTGGCTTTCAAAAAAATTTATAAAGGTAATGCTAGTAGTTACTAGCATAAAACCAGTTGGTTTTAACCCCTAAAAGATAAGCGATAGCATGGTATAATAAAATGTTTCACCAGGTATTCTCTTCCCGCAATGACAGCGCGATGACTCCAAGCTACGTCACGATCAGTGTTGCCGTTGATTGATATCTTCAATATACTTAAGGATATTTTTGTTCATAATGAATATAAAATAAATTCCTAACTAGCCTAAATATTTGTTATCTCGTGTTATTCATCTAATTAGTTATTAAAGGAAACTGTATAAAATTACTAGATCAAAAGTGATTCTTTATATTATAGAAGCAAGTAAATGAAAAAATGCATTTTGCTCGGGTAATTTATTTTCACAAAGTGGCAGTACATCAAACTGACAAGTGTCACGCTAACAGCCTGCTATTGGCTCCACTGCCGATGACGTAGTACGGAGGCAATCACGTGACCTAGCTGTCACGGGAAGAGACTATCTGGTGAAACATCTTATTATACCATGAGCGATAGTAAGTGGATTTAACTTTAGACACGCGCGTCACTGAGTATCAAACTTCATTTGCAATGATTTATTATAAGTACTTATAAAAAAAAATTGTTCATTTGTCAATAATTAGTTTTTTTTTAATACTATGTTTTCAAAACGAATGTGAGTTAGTATTGCATTGTCATCCAGTTCTTAGCTATGTTTAAAGCTTCAAGTCTCTAGCAGCTAGCTCATCGGGAAGTTGATTTAAAATCGATTGCAAAATCTGTACCGAACAGACAGACAGGAAGAAAAGCGAGTTAATAAAAACGTGGTAAAATCAGTATTTCTAAAACAGATAATTCAAATCTATGAAATAACTTTTGTATAAAGTATATATTTCTCTAGCCTCTCTGTAGTCAGAAAAAGTATATACAGGTAACGATATAGTGACTGGTTTAACCCCTTAAAGATAAGCGATAATAAGTGGCAGTTTCACACCAACTTACTTCTCAAAATCTGTTAAACCACCGTTTCTATGAAAACTTAAGTAAAGCTAGCTCAAGGAATGGAGTGCCGGGTATTGCAATAACTACTAACAGTTTATACGCCCTAATAAATGTTGCCTTAGAGTACGTACCTTAGTAACCCATTTTCCGAGGTTAACTCCACAGTGGCGGCGCGCGGGAAAAGCAACACGGCGAGTGTTTTTACAACCTCTTTTTTTAAACCCGAGATTAGTAAAGAAACTAACCTTAGTTGACATCTTGAAGATTGTAAGACTGCATCTAACAGGATAGAAAATAATGTTACTTGCAGAACACGAACCTGAATTCATGTTGACGTATGAAGGTGAATAGGAAACTGACTCTAGAAAACTAACGGTATAATAAATAGTACATTGCTGTCGATGATTGAAATAAACAATTGATGGCCGAGCAATATTGGAACGACGAGGCGTAGCCGAGTACTTCCAAAGCGATTTTAAAAGAACGAGACGCTAGCCGAGTCCTTTTTAACTAAACGAGGTCATTAATTGCTATTTTAGCCGAGTCTTGTACAGTACTTTTTCTCGTTTGCGAGGAAACAATACACAAATTAATTCAACATTATCAAATTTTGATTCTTGTTCTATTATCAAACTTAAAAAAAAATATGCGCATTCAGCCTTTAAAATAATAAATCTCGTGTACCTAAAAACACTTAATTTATGTAATGTACTGTATATGTAATGTACTTGAAAAAACCTCGCAAGCATAATAAAATGACTATCCTGCTATTTCTATTATTTATTTCATTGCGTACGGAGAAGAGCCGATTGGTGTAATCTTTTTTAACCCACGAAATAAGGAGGAGGTTCTCAATTCGACGCGTATTTTTTTTTATGTATGACCACGCATTACTTTTTACAGAGTAGTCCGATTTTGATGATTCTTTTCTTAATGGATAGGGTATATCTCGAAGTTGGTCCAATTTAAATTTCAAAATCAAAATTCACCCCTACACACTGAATTCTTACCTGTTAATCGATTCTATTGAAACTTGGCACTCATAAATGTAGTTCTAGACACTACAATATAATGGAGACCTGGAGTTAGATATGAGCCACAAAAAAATTAAAAGTAAAACTTTTTAACAAAAAATTTAACCGACGAAAACAGAAACTAAAAAGCGTAAAATTAAATCAAGCTTTAGTCTTTTCCTAACTAAACTAATGTAAATAACAAATTATGAGTCGGCGCCAAACAAACAGTAGACTAAAATCATTAAATTACTTTAAATAAATAATAAAAACAACATAACATCAAATACAACGTGAAATTTTCAACGATAAACAATTACTTTCCAAAAATGCGTTCTCCGCTCGACCACTTGCAACTTGCACGCACTTTGCTTGTTTGTTTGGCGCCGACTCATAATTTGTTATTTACATTAGTTTAGTTAGGAAAAGACTAAAAGCTTCATTTTATTTTTCGCTTTTCAGTTTATGTTTTCGTCGGTTCAATTTTTTGTTAATTTTTTTTTTTTAAATAATGAAGCTATTTCCGAGCATGTTGGAGAAAAATACATTATAAATATAGTATAACGGTAGAAAATACATTATAATGAAACAATATTTTGTATGAGGTTTCTCAAATGTTTGTTTAACATATGAATGGATGGATTAAAAGAGCCTCCACGAGTGACGATATTTAATTGATCGTCCGGCGCACCCTGGGCAGTCAGCCCCGCTACCAACCTGCTGACTGGCTAATCTTTTCCCCACGACATGAGCTATTATTATTATGTAGCTCGTGTCGACACAAAGAAGAAGAAGATGGATGGATTTACTGAATATTGACCCCGTAGCTCTACGCCGCGCGCCGTAGGCCGTAAGAGCTCATAGCCTAATCTAAATTTTCTTTAGCAACAAATCAAACCGCTGCGCTACTTGGAGTCCCTAACGGGATCCTTCGCCAACGCCCGCAGAAGCAGTTCTTCTTCTATCGTGTCGACATGAGCTACATAATGATAACAGCTCACGCCGTGGGGAAAAGATTAGCCAGTCAGCAGGAGGAGAAGCAGTTAGGGTACCTATTTTGGGAACCGATCTGGGAGAGTCCATTCGAAAAAAAAAAAACGCTGAGCAACTTGGTTCCAAAACGTCCAATATTAGAAGAATCTTAACCAGGTAATACGGTCGGCCTATGAAGTCCAGAAAAAAAAAGGCCAGCGTGGTGGACTTAGGCCTGGACCCTTCTCATTTTGATAAAACGCCCGTGCCCAGCAGTGGGACAGTAGTGGGCTGCAATGGTTATGTGTTATGTGCGTGTTCTGAATATGACAAGGTTCCGAATTTAGACCTGGCCCACAAGTAGAGTACCATGTTACTGGAACAGCAAGACGGACAACTTCATAAACGTTAGATATGATCTCGAACGGTTTTTAGTCGTGTTAGTCCGCACGAAGCGATGTGCCAATGACTTTACACACTCTTTTATCTCACATCTCGAAACTTAAAGTTTCTAATTGCCGCAACGATGGTTTGAAGTAGGCGCCTTTTTAAGTTTCTTATAAAAATTAAGTTGTTATTCGTTAATGTACCTACTACCATATTAAGTTTTATGACGCTTTTATGTATTTTTTGCGCATTTTATTATATTATAGGTAGGTACTGGTGTTAAAAGTAACACTTATTTATTTTATTATCCCACTTGTTAATGTAAGTATTTATTAATTAGCTTCACATTGTCGGGAAGTCATAAAACTCGCACCTATTCTATAAAGGATAAAACTTTTTAACAAAAAATTGAACCGACGAAAACAGAAACTGAAAAGCGAAAAATAACTAATTATGAGTCGGCGCCAAACGAACTTTTAACAAGCATAGTGCGTGTAAGTTGGAAGTGGCCGAGCGGAGAACGCATTTTTGGAAAGTTATTGTTTATCGATGAAAATCTCACGTTGTATTTGATGTGACGTTGTTTTTATTATTTATTTAAAGTAATTTAATGATCTTCGTTGATTGGTTGTTTGGCGCCGACTCATAATTAGTTATTTTTCGCTTTTCAGTTTCTGTTTTCGTCGGATCAATTTTTTGTTAAAAAGTTTTATTTTTCATTTTTTTGTGGTGAAACTCTAAATCCAGGTCTCCATTATGTCGTAGTGTCTAGAACTATATTTATGTATGTCAAGTTTCAACAGAATCGGTTAACAGGTAAGAATTCAGTGGGTGAACAAACACTCATCCCCTGTTTTACTACCCTTAGGGGTGGATTTTGATTTTGAAATTTAAATGGGACCAACTTCAAGATATACCCTATCCAATAAAAAAAGAATCATCAAAATCGGACCACTCTGTAAAAAGTTATGCGTGGTCATACATAAAAAAAAAAAAAAAAAAAAAATAATAATAATATACGCGTCGAATTGAGAACCTCCTCCTTTTTTTCGTCGGTTAAAAATACCTATAGACGTCATGTAAGCTTTTGAAATTCCACCGCTTATATCATTTAAAAGACCTTTGATTAATTAAAATTTTATTTCTAAAAATCCAATAGTTGAATAAACTTTAACTTCCTTTTATTATACCAGGTCTATAAATATTTACTTTATGAACTATAATCCCTACTTAAAATTAATAAAACACGTTCCCTTAATAGACAAATAAAAATCAAGTTCCGCCTATCATATCGGTATCAAATGGTTTTTATCGTAACGATGATGTTTCATCCAAAGCCAAGGTCAATGGTTTGTTCATGCAAATCACTCGCCGTTTGTGTAAACATGAAGCATGACAATAATTTAAACGCGGATTAATATATTGCTAAACGAAGATAGATAGATAAAACGTTTATTTAGTACAAAAACAAGACACAAGACATACAAGTAAAAATACAATAAGAAAGTGTGATATGTGTCTCAATATTGTACCAAATTTAAAATTTTATATTATTGGTCTTAGGCTTACATTCAGAGACGAGAGACAAATCTAACGGCCAAAATTAATATCCAATCTATCCACGATTTGCCCTACTAGAGATAGGAATTTGACATAAGTTCCATACAAAATATGTCAAATTTCTATCTCTAGTAGGGTAAATCGTGGATAGATTGGATATTAATTTTGGCCGTAAGTGTACATAAGCTTCCAACTGGAATTAACGCTTAGATTCGTAAAAATAAAAATAAATAAATAAATATTTTATTTCACATAAATGGTGTACAGTAAACACTTACAAATAGCACTATATTATAAGTAATATATATACACACACACACACTATATAAACTATATTATTGTCTCTGAACATAAGGCTTAGGCGGCCCATACACCCACAAAATAATTGTGCAATATTTGCAATTGCGTAATAATATAGACTAGGGGTGAGATTGCAAGACAAATGAAGATCGGGACGATACAATAATAATTCTGCAATATTAATATTGCGCAATTATATTGTAGGTGTATGGGCCGCCTTACATTCAGAGACGAATCTAAGCGTGAACTCGTGCTTTCAACTGTCAAATAGCACTGAATTTTGACAGTTAGAGGCATGATTTCACACAGCATCATGAAAAAAAAGCATAAAAACAATCAATGTGTGACACAAACGCGCGAATATGTACGAACGTAGCCTTTTAAATCCAACTTAAAATTGCTTCACTCCACGTGCGATTACTGCGATTCTAAGCCGAGTTATTTATTCTAAGATGATACGGACACTGGCGCCTTAGATGGCATAAATGGACGTTATGAAAAGTCCGTTATTCTTTCTAATAAATAGTTTATGTGCTTTAACCCGTCTGTGCGTCTGTATTTAAAGAGGTAACATTCAAATAGATAGTATTTTATGTTATAAATCGTTTTTATTATGTAATTGCTAACTAGTAGCCAGCTAAATTCAAAATTTCTTGCCTTTTTTGCAAATTGTAGCTATATTTCACAGTTGTATATTGATCAGAATAGCAATAATAACAATATATCTACTGAATAATACTCACAAAATATATAAGCTCGATAATATTAATTTACTATCATATTATTGAGCTTAGGTTAATGTTTTCTATGAGTGGTATTCAGTAGATATTTATTTTGATCGATATAAATCGTGAAATAGAGCTAATATTTGCAAAGAGCGCAAGAAATTTTGATTTTTTGGTGGTACCAGGTAGCAATCACCTCTTGTAAAGTAATCTTTACAGCAGCCTACTCTACTGCTTAACCATTAACCGTTTAATGTCCAGTCTAGTCCAGCTAAATATCAATCACCAACAATACAAATACATAATAAATAATATTAAGACTGCCTCGTTGTTCTAGTGGGTGCAAGCGCGACTGCTGAGCGTGGGGTCCTGGGTTCGATTCCCGGGTCGGGCAACGTGTCATTGGTTTTTTTCATTAGGAAATTCTCAGTAGTAGCCCGGAGTCTGGATTTGTGCCCGGTCAATGGCAATAGGCTCACCCCCTATTACATGGGACTATAACATAACTGGCGAAATGTGGATGTACTCTGCCTACCCCTTCGGGGGAATACAGGCGTGATGTTATGTGTGTGTGTGTATGTGTGTAATATTAAGAAACGCATTTTTACATATTTAGCGATTTAATATAAACAATGAGTAGTTTACACTGTGAGTTTACATGTGCGTAAAAGGTAATAATTTAAGATTCATTAAAATTCCGGCAGACACTGTTTTTTCAAGTGTACATTATACCCGCTGGCCTTGAAACTACCAATTGTGTGTTCCATACAACACAAAGCAAGATGCTAATTACTTGATTTATTTCATGCAATATATTAAAGTGTAGTAATTTAGGATAAAAGGCATATTTATATTATAACCACGTTTATTATAAACATACAATGAAGTACATATTTTTTATTGGCGTGCGTATTTTTTCATGTGTGTAACGGCCAATATGAATTACCTGTCTATCCACGATTTGCCCAGATTTATTTATTTTATTAGATTTTTCTTTTAGAGACAGGAATTTTACTATTCTACTAATATTATTAATCCCAAAGCATGGGTGTTTGTTTGTTTGTTTTTTTGGTTGTCCTTCAATCACGCTGACACAGCGGAACGAATCTGGATGAAAATTATCAAACAGATAGACCATAACCGGAATTAACATATAGGCTACTTTTTTTATCTCGGGTTGATACCTACATAGCTCCCGAATAAATTATACGCAAGCGAAGCCGCGAAGCTCCATATAACTTATGTCAAACAAGCCTTTGCCCGCGACTATTAATCTATCTAGATTAAATTATTCATTTTGGTAATAAGCGTGCCAAATGCTATCAATACTTTTCATACGGAAGGCGCTGGCTCTGACTAACTTTTGGCCTACTCATGAAAATTGGCATCTTTTAAATACACACAACAAATCAGCGTTTTCCCTTAAGAAATCGTGCCTTGTTCATATTGTCGATCAAGGCAGTAGGTATCGTTCTCAATATGAACAGACGTAGACGGCCTCTTTCGCCCTGATCACTCAAATGTCTGGTCGCAATTAGGGCTGCCATCCGCTCCGTACGGACATCGTCCTAGTTTTTAGTGCGACGAGGTGAACGATCGGTGAATATCCGAAAATATCCATTCGGCAAATTTGCCCAATCCTATAAACCGTATCGAAGTCTCTGAACAGCTAATAGTTTTAGTGTAAACGGTTCTACCGATATGAACAGGAAAATGTTTACTGAAACCGCAATGAAATAGCATTTTCGGTTCTTTATTATATCATTAGGTATACTCGAATAGCTTAAAATGTGTATTATTTTACTAAACCTACACCATCACCACCCTTTAATAGCATTTACGTAAACAATCTTCGATCAATAATAGTATTATCGAAGTAAACAATAGATATTCATTGAAAGTTTTATTGTAATGATCATTTACATCATTTATGTAGATCTATTCACAAAACGACATGGTAGAATAACCAATTTTATCATACAGCAAAATTTCTTAGGCAACTCAAAAGAAAAGGAAGAGAATAAAACTGAGAAAATTGACTTACCTATGTTCAATCATGCTGCCGAATTGCGTCACTCAATCGCGATCGCAATCAATAGGATTTTAATGTTCATTGCTCCGTGTGTTTTGGAAATTCGTTTTATCGGCATATATGTACCACGCAATGAATATTGCTGTCATTTCAAAATGAAAGCTAATGTCCATGTGAATGCATTATTCAATTACCCCACTGGTCTATGAAACCAACAAACACGCTCAAAAAGTTTGCATGTAATAGAAAACCTAGTCATCGGTCTGATGACCCTAAGTATAGGATATAGAGCGGGTCGCCGCCGGCGCCCCGGGGTGCTCATTTTGCGCACAGACGCGACTGCCCGTCGCTAGTCGCTGTTGACAAGCCCATTGTCAATACTCTGCCTACCCATTCAGGACATCGACATACTTCCCCTTTTTAGGCGATTATATTTATAACAGGGCGTAGACGGTACGATTTATTCTAGTTTATATGTTAATGTGAAAGACATACTGTCTTTAGTCCTGTCTTTGTTTAGTCTCTGTTGTAAAAACATTTTTGTGTTTCGGAATCAGTAACTTCTGAGTGATATGAGTGATATACTTCTATGTGCTTTGTGTCAAATAAATGTTTCTTTCTTTCTGATATTTTAGGCTAAAATATCCTGGTAAGCTAAAATGTTTAGCTTACCAGGATTTTAAATTGTATCTCTTTGAACATCAGAATAAAGTAAAATGTAAAGCGCTTTTTCTTTACGGACGAAAACATCAGTTTCGTTTTGATTTATAGGATCAAACTAAAATTCCCATGAGAAACCACTTGTTGGTGTGAAACACTGATTCAATGCGAATATGTCCAACGCATGTTTGAATTGAATCATATTTACAAACAATAAAATACGTGTCACATTTTGTGAAGTGTCAAACCTTAAATTGCTTCCCTGATCGTTTAATGTGAAAAGACGTCATTGAGAAGTTTTTATGCATAAGTATTTTAATGTCTTTGTTTTTATGACAACTTTTTGAATTAACGTAAATTTCTGTCAAAGCACTCAAAGCTCAAGTGACAGGTCGAGATAGGCGATTTCTCAGTGCAGATGTCAAACGTTACTTAGCAGTAATTATGTCAATGTCGTCCCACCTCTATACCCACGTCGATAAAAGCGTTCCATGATCGAACTCCATGTCAGTCGTCGCTAATTGTCTGATTGGATCCGGATATTGTTATTGATTAAACATTACACTAGCTTTTAGTGTCTATCTTGAAAACGTTTGTAACTATCTCCTGTTTACAGGGGTATCAAAAATTTACTTCATCTGCTTCATTCAAGGGTTCAACGTTAATCCTTAATAAACCTCATAAAATAGAAGCTTAGATTTGTTTATCATCAACCTATTATACTATCTTCAAAAGAACATAATCTTATCATTAAAATGTATTTATTGAATATCTCATAAGTTCATAACATACTCTTTATCTACTTATCATATGATTTCTGTATTATAATATCTTAAATCCTTCAATAATTACAGACAGTAGACTATACAGTGTGTACATGGCGGATAAAAATATTTTTGTTCGGTACAAAAGCGGTTGATAGTGATGTAGGTGGCTACAGTTATAAAACCATTAACTATGTACAGTGTTTACTGCACGATAATAACACTCGATGAATCGGTTCGTGCATCAGAGGGGGCCAACCCTACCCGTTCAAGGTCGCAGGGGTGAGCCCAGCGTATACGATTTGTTTTATTTATGTACACTACACCACGCTTTACGATGCTCGGCTCTTATATTTGTACATTTTGTACCTTTCTGAATTAATAAACGTTTTAGTGACTTTGTTATTGTAAATTGGGTTTCGATTGCATTTGCTTTTGTTTGGAATTACAGTTTTTATGCTCACATTAATCTAGTGGGTGCTGAATGCGTCATGGCTAATAAAATATAAACTTTACACACTAATGTTAAATTTATATTACTAGGTAGCTGTAAACTTTTAATTATTTAGTACTAACTATTAATTAATGTGCCTAAATAAAGGTAAGGTTAATAGCTGTTTGAGTTTATTTTAATTAAGGCACATGTAGCAGCCAAGTCAGTAAAATAATTATCACTCGCTGAATAGATCATTTATCGAAAAATGTCTATCTACAACTACAGCGAATTATAATTTACAGAGTTAATAGTTTCTGATTAAACTACGGTACCTGTACTTTCCAATTGTTAAAAACAAATTTTCGATAAATGATGTCATCATCATCATCATCATTTCAGCCGAAAGACGTCCACTGCTGGACATAGGCCTCCCACAAGCACCGCCACAAAGACCGGTCCTGCGCTTTCCACATCCAGCGGATACCCGCGACCTTCACCAGGTCACTAAATGATGTATTAAGCGAGTAATATTTTTTTTACTGATGCGGGCGCCACTTGTCCCTTAAGTAAGTAAGTTATTCAATTTTTATTCCCACTAATAATACTGATATGGATGCCTACACAATTGGCTCTGGCGTGCAATTCAAAAATAATAAATTTAATCAAATATAAGTAATACGCTCTTCAGTTTTTTTACTACACAGTTCGTATAATCGTTCTTCTTTCTCCTCGCCTTTTCCCAATGTTGGGGTCGGCTTCCAGTCTAACCAGATGTGCCTGAACATCAGTTTTTTACACGGAGCGACTGATATCAGACCCTCGAAACACAGTTGTTGGGTAATACCAGTAATACCGACATCCTAAGATTAGACCACTTGTCAGACTGTCGGGCTTCTCTCTACCTTTAAAGACTGTCATAGATATTCGTATGCTCTCCGAGACACGGAGAGGTCTCAATGTGCAACAAAACTATCACCCATCCAAGAACTGACCGTGGCTAGCGCAGCTTAACGTCATGGATCTTGCAATCCACGCGGTTATTACTAAGGTTTTTTTATATTCAGAGACGAATCTAAGCGTGAACTCATGCTTTCAACTGTCAAAATACAGTGATATTTGACAGTTGGTAGCATAAGTTCACGCTTAGATTCGTCTCTGAATATAAGCCTTGGACACGAGCTCCTTAGTTCGTATATCTATCTTAGCGATAAAAGCAAATTAACACTTCGCCGCCCACAATGAAGTCTGCATCGAGTCTAAGCTAGTGCTTTCCTTCAAAGCTCTGACAGACTATAGTGAGGCAAATCGAAATAGGTACGAACGACACTAGGGATTACATTCAGAGACGAATCTAAGCGTGAACTCATGCTTCCAACTTTCAAATGGCACTGCATTTTGACAGTTGGAAGTATGAATTCACGCTTAGATTCGTCTCTGAATATTAGCCTTGGACACGAGCTCCTTAGTTCGTATATCTATCTTAGAGATAAAAGCAAATTAACACTTCGCCGCCCGCAATGAAGTCTGAATCGAGTCGATGATAATGCTTTCCTTCAAAGCTCTGACAGACTATAGTGAGGCAAATCGAAATAGGTGCGAACGACACTAGGGCTTACATTCAGAGACGAATTTTAGCGTGAACTTATGCTACCAACTGTCAAATATCACTTCATTTTGACAGTTGGAAGCATGGAATATAAGCCTAGGAACGTTTTGCTTCATGGAACGACTTTTATTAACGTTTTCTGCGAATCGCGATCATCGGAATTGTTTTTATTGCAAAGCTGATTTGTAAATATGACATCTGGATGCGATATGAGCACGCGTGGTTCTCGTTTTATATCACACCGCATTATTGGTATCTACTTTATAAATTTTTTATTAGATACCTTCATAAATAAATACACGTTGATGGAAATACAAATAGTTGTTTAGATTCGGTTGTAAGCTATGAAGATATTGTGTCGGTTTGATTGATTTTTTGTTTAGATTTATGAAAGCTTATTATTTATCATAGGACGATTGTAACATAGTGACTACTTACTATGTGTAATCATATTATATTTATACATTCTAAGTAGGTGTGTGCTTTATTTTACGTCCTCAATTCAAGCCTAATGCAGAGTTATGCTTATGAATATGACGCAATGACGCAAGTTCATTGTTTAACACGCATAAATTCAATTGAACATGTTTTCTAGAAAATATATTCCTTTAGCGACATAAAAGTGCACTAAACTAGACATAAATTTGCATGGCAAGTAGAGTCTCGACAAGTGCATTTTTTTGTAACTGCTAATAAAGATGTAAAAATAATGTTTTGTCCAGTCGTCTTTTTTTCTCATTGACCCGCTCCTACACGCGTCTATTAATCTGGCCGAGAGTCAACTAATGTATTAATAGTGCTGCCTACGAAGTTAGTTTAACACAATCACAGAGATGCGTGACTCTTCAATCGGAAAGTACAGGAAAGGCCTATTACAAACAGTGATGTGAGGGTAACGCACGCGAGAACGACAAAAAGTCGCGATAAAAAAAGGAACGCAGCGTATAGTCGTGTCTAACCAAACTGAGGGCGCTGACCTCGCGAATCCGCGTACCTACAGACTTTTTGCTATTCCACGTTTGGATACACACTCGTGCGTCAACCGTGTAACTTTTTACAATGAACTCTATTATACTATGCGCTTTATTCTATAAATAGACAGGCAATTTTCGACTTATAACATGACGCGATTATTCAATTGATTCTTAGCAAACAACACGGTCTTGTTAACAAGCCGGATGTGTGAAAATCCTAATTGTCGCGTCGTAAAACGAAAAATTCGGCGAGAAAAAGTTTTGTGAGGAAATTGTGTTCCAGACCAATATATTTATCTTTTTACATGTACTATGTGTGTTATTTATGATGCATAAATAACACTGATGTGTAATACTTACGTAAATAATTTAAATAAAATATAGCGCTCTTAAAACTTCAGTGCGACGTCGTACAAAAAAACGGATTAATCGGATTAATAATAAACATCAACTGGGTATATTCTTATTATAATGGTTGTTTTTCACTAAGTATATTCATTATTCTGAATCATTATTATACCGATTGCCACACAATTGCCTGCGGTCGTTCACATTGCGGCTTGACCCCAGCAAACTGAAATCCCATTGAAATAACCGTGATTGTACTTGTTACATCCAATATTTATGATTGACTATTCTTGGGCTTTACAATTTACGGCTAATATAGGTTTGATAAGATAATTAGCAACTAGCAACAATTCAAATTATCACAACTGTGACTCAGTGGGTAATTTCCTCTTTGTGTAAATCTATACATATTGCTAATTGTGAGTTCTGTTCAAGAAGACTCAAACATTACCATTACACCTACATTCATGTTTCTAACTAGAATGTACCTACCACAAATAGCGCTTATATTGATTATTTGTAGTAAGTATATTTTGATGTAGGTTTTATATTTGTTTAATAAAATGTAATATAAATAGACTTAAACAGTTGTACACTAATGTTTACCCTCAACGTCTTTTCTACATTTACTCCATCGCTCAAAAGTTTACTGGTAGATTTCTTTTTTGAGTTCAGTACGTCTTTGAGTAATATATAATTACTACTTAAATAATATATTGTTGTATTTTTCTGGTGTACAATAAAGAACAAGAAAACAACTCAAATACCTACATATATCTAAATATCTAAAGTATTCAGTCAATAAGCAGTCAGTCCTCTGAGGTAGGTACTGTAAATTACATAGGTACCGAAAGCTAATAAGTTCTGCGTTTGCAGTGTTTCTATAGAAGCGATAAAAATATAAAAAACCCAGGGCCCTAAAATTCTTACCGTATTCTAAACGAAAAACAAAACAAAATAAACAATGATCGTATATACTTGCACAAGAATCAATAAGAGATATTGCCGGTGACTATACGTATCGAACATTCGATGTGTGAGATTATAAACGATTCGAGGTGTGCGATATATAAACATTAAATATATATAATATATATTATTTATGAATATACGGTATATAAGCAAATCATATATATTAAAGTATAGGTAATTATGAAACACTCATGATACAATACTGTTTTTAATTAATAACAAATAAATTTTTAGTTCATTTTTGTTTCGTTTTTCGTGAATCCAAAATGTATTCACTTGTAGGTTATAATTTATTTTTATATTTTTATTGTGTGTGTTGTGCTAGAGGAAAGTTTTTGTATGTTTTCGCAATCTTCCCAAGATTATCCCCACGATACAGGCATGCCTAGTGTGAGGACCACGGCAAATAAACTCTGTAAGCAATGAAAAATGTACAAATTACTTAGCTATAAATAAGATCTCATTAATGTTACTGATGACTGATTTGTATGTTTGAAATAAATGTTTTTGTATTTTGTATACATCAAAAGCTGAGCTGTAATGTTGTAATGTTTCATTACCTAAATGATTACGACGCTACTAATTTTCGAAATTATATTTTAGGCACATTAGTCGAAATAGAATTACGAACATCATGAGTTAAGTTAAGCTAAGTTTGTACTAAGTGTTTGTAAAATTTTGATTACGCGTATGGGAACACAATGTTGCGTTTTTAGGTTTTTTTTTTCCATTAAAACTGCATGATTTAATAGAAAAAAGAAAGTTATTGCGAGCACACTGAAAATTATCACACCAGTAAAAACTCTTTATAAAAGTAAAACTAATACAACGCGACGCACAAGTCGTTTTCATAAGGACTGCCAAACACATTTTATATTTCTTATCTAAATATATTACAACATTACTAAATAACAGTTATTTGACAAACACGACATTCGGTGAAACTCGTGCGATAAATATCATTCATTGATGATATCTACGTTCGTAACTGGTTTCAATAATTGTTTACAAGATTGATTCCTAGTGAGTGGGCAATCACATGATGACGTTATTATGTTGACTTTTGTACGAGGTAATTTGTTTTTTCTAACGAGTGCCTTTGCTCTTTAGAAACGTTATTCCCACGGGCCGTCAACCGAAACTATCTAACGCCCGCAGCAATTAACCAAAATCCTTAATGGAAATATTTAGTTATATCCTGTGTATCATACAAATCGTTAAATAAACGGCGAATTAAAACGCTTATTGCATTAAATTCAATTATCTCTGGTGCTTATCGTTTTATTCGCTTTATTTTGTGAACGATATCCGCAACTATTACATCAATACTATAAAAAATCTTAATTAAAATGTGAAAAACTGGATTTACTTAACCAAAAACTTGCTCGCCATTTACATCATTAGAGTTTTTATACATATCTACTGCACCGGAACGAAACATTGGCGATATACCTAGATTGTCTTCATTTCACGGTCGATCTGACTAGTGTGAATAAACTCCGCGGCACGGTTCTAAATTCAAATCATATCGAATGACCAATTCAAAATTCGAATAGCGCTCGGCATTTTCTGTAGACCAGTTTAAAATTTTATTGATATCGATTTGAGAATAGTTACGGTCATCCAGAGTGTTATTATTTATTTTAGGTTTATTATAGAAGTAGATATGTTTACTGTCGGATGAGGCACGCACGCAGTCTACCTATATCTTCCTTTGAAGACCTTTTACGACTTTAACCGCCGCAAGTTTATTTTATGATTATCTATTAACAAGTGAACTTTATTAAATAACAGCACTTCTCGCTATTCGATAAGCTAAATAAAAACTTATAATTGAAAACCTCAATAAGTTCAAATGGAACATTTTCGAGCTTCAAAGTTATTAACAATAGTTTCACAAAGAGCAACCAAGAAACGAGTCATCGCGTCTAAAATACAGCTTGCATAATTTGCGTCTATTACGTTTATTTGAAGTGTGCGTTCCACGCAGCGTCAATTATACAATAGATCGTAGCATTTGCCACGGTGGCATCATCCATCAACCTCGGTGGTCTGCACATTACGCTACAGCGCGACCGTTACAAATTCGCGTTTGAAAAATTATGCCTTTATCCAAGCCCGAACGGCCGGGATCATTTTCTAAAACGCCGGTTGTAAGTACGCGATCATACCGCTACCGTTCGTTCGGTTCGGTTAATCTTGTTCATTCAATCGCTCGTAGATTACATCCTACGTCTGGCTTATTAATCTGCCTGAAAGTTCGAATCAAGGGTTTCGAAGACTTTATTTACGATGCGGGGATTCTATCGGATATTATTTCTTGAAGAAATATATTTTGGAACCCAATATCCCTCAAATAACAAGGATTAATGTAAAAACTTATGGGTAAACAAGAAACCTTACTGTGTTTTAAACTAATTAACTTATACGGATTATATCATAGGTTACCCAAATTGATATCAAAGAACGCGAGTGTAGATGAAGACTATATGCAACAGTAGTTACTATATGTTTTCGGTAGTTCTTTGATCATGAGCGGTGAAATACTTCACATGCTGTAGACAGTGGTTGTACCGAACGTTAAACTTTGTTTAGCGTTTCGAGGATAAAGCAACAATTTGGAGAATCTTCGGAAGTTAACACAATAATTAGGTGGTACCCGTGGTACGAATGTCGGAAAACTGAAAACTAAATTTAACACGGTTTCGAAATTTGGGCCAAATGAAACACGTTGGAAATAAAGCAGCTTAGTTAGTTAGGAATTCAAAAATACAATCGCAAACAAAAACACAATTCAGCGAAAGTCTAAGAAATAAAGCTACTGAGCCTCTGTAGCGAAAATACTTTTTCCATTTACATACATATTATCACGCCTTTTTCCCATTGGGGTAGGCAGAGACTATGGATTTCCACCTGCTGCGATCCTGACACACCTATTTCGCTTCATCTACGACCATTAAGCTCGTCATGCATGCTCGTCGGTTTAGAGAACTCTTAACCTGGCATTTTTTGAGAACGTCCGCGATTTGATCGCGATACGTTCGCCGAGGTCGTCCCCTTCCAACTCTTTCATCCACACTCGCTTCGTATACTTGTTTCGTCAATCTCCTCTCGTCCATCCTCTCTATATGTCCAAACCATCTTAACATACCTTTCGAAATCTTTGTCACTACATCTTCTTTCACTCCACATCACTTTTTCCATTTAAATGTACTAATTTCAAAATTAAAGCTATAGATAAACGTTTAACTGTAAATAATGTTAAAACAGCTTAAATTGCTATTGTTACAGCTCTCGTAAACGTGTGAAGTTATAAATCAATTTTATACAATAAAACTAAAATTTTCTTTCCGGCATTTACAAGTGTTCTAAAATTTATATTTGAAAATAAATAGGTTAAATTCAGGACATGTAGAATTACAATTTTCCTTGGAAAATTCCCAGCGATAGAAAAAACTTGATTTATGAGACGCGTATTGTCAATTTAGCTATTTAGGCACAGAGGAACGCCTATGCCTACCGCCTCCTGTCAAGATATGTCTACATGGCCTTAGGCAAAATTTTATTACGCAATCAATTCTATCGCACATTTGCTTGCGTTTAAAAACGTAGTAGAAATAATATTTCTTGGTCGAAGAATGAATTTTAGAGACAGTGATATCGATAAAAGCTGTAATTAAAGCAATAGGCACACAATCTGCCCCAGAAAATCCCGACTGATTTATGTAGTATATTGGACTGATTGACTACCTTGTGATCAAACTGGTCTTACAAACATGTTATAGAAAAGGAAAATATTTATAAGGGTAAATACAACCATGTCAATCATAGTTACTGTTTACAAGCGCGGTTACAATATTCCACAAATAAAACTACCAATCAACTCATGACTGTACTACGCTATTTTGTACGAAGTGAACAATATTGTATATAAAATATATTAAGAGTATCTCCAACGGCAAAACAGAGATTGGTTAGTTAAATATTAATAATGATTGAATCCGCTAGAGGTTATCGAGACTTCAAATGTATTGTTCATTCTGGACTTCTATTGTGCATTGCCGAGCAAACATCTAGGGTTGGCAAAGTTGAGTTTTTAACAGACTTCACCGATACCAAGTTGGAAACATTTTATAAATAGCAACAAGGGAATGGAAATGAAAAATTACTTACCCGTCTAAATAAGAAACCTGTTGATGAAACTGTACAAAGAAGCTCATTTTCATTTGAGTTTAAGTACCTAAGCATTAACTTGATTTATGTTTCTTTATCCATAAACTGCTAATTAAAATCTAAGCGACTACTTACTATTTAAATTTTTAAATAAGAAAATGTATTCGCTGTAGCTTACACTCTTAAAATCTTTTTAATACAAGGTATAGTCGCATCCTTTCATCAACAAACCCTATCTCCAAACTAATAGAAACATAAATAAAATATTCAAGCCAAGTTTCGTATTGCAGTAACAAACTTAATCTCAAAATCGCTTGTCGTAATACGTACTCGCATTTCTAGCCGTACTAGGTTGCTAATCGCTTGCAAGTGTCGGGCGGCCGTCGTCCGCCGCTTTTTGTGGTGTAGTGTGCGGCGGGTCTAATTGCTCGCTCTGTCGCTAATTGAACGGTTAGCCAGTACCGGACCAAGCGGTATTTGTTAAACGATTAAGTGGCTTATTAAATGTGATTTGCTGATTTTGAATTCTTTTTTTTGAGGTTAGGCTCTTTGATTTATTTCCTTTGCTTGGACTGGGGAAAGAATGTGTCGATAAAAGTTGTAATTGTTTTGTTTTGACATTTTTGCAGTTGCGTTGCTTTAAGACTTCTGCTTGGTTTATCAAAACTTAAGTAAAAGAAATACAGAGTACTATTGAATGCTCAATTGTAAAAACTGAGTTTCTATTAAATTCACTTTATAATGTAGTGAATCTAATCTAGAGATACAAGATTTAAATTATTTCGCATACTTATTGGTTTCTTAACTGTCAAGGTGTGTTTATATGTCAATAAAGTTTTAGTTCCTAGTAAAAACCCGTGTTACCCCTTTATTACAATCTCCTCTCTCCCCTATGTGAATCTCTATAATGTTATTTGTTTACTTTTGAAGAACTTCTGTGTACGCAACTTATAAGTCAAAAATGCCTAATCTTATGAATATGATAATTTTATACAATTAACTACGCACGAGCGGTACGTTTCACTTGTTTATAATCTTTAAACTCAATAAAACCTCGATTAGTGTCGTAACGTCTTAGCACAACCGAAGTGCCTTCCTACCTATTTCTAAAATCATTCACTTTCTTGCTTCCCGAAAAAAAAAAACTGCAACACACATTATTGCTCAGATAATAAAATAAAACTCCTGATCTGAAGAGCATTTAAGAGATTCTTGAGCAGTGTAATAGCTGATGCTGCATAATTTATGATAATTGCAAGTATAGTGTTTTTTTTTTGTCTTGGCTTCAAATTCGTAAGGAATGCACTCTAGTGTCACTGCTTCTGACAGTGACAGGTCACTACTAAAAATAACACCATTTAAAAAATGCATTCAAATTAAGAAGATTCGTGTTTCAAAAACAAAACAGTACTTTACTGCATAAGATTACGCACGTTGTACTCCTGTCTCCTGTAACATTACAATGAAATCGGTAAATAAATAAAATAAGTATATAAAGTTGTTTCAAAAATAGAGCCCCTTAAAGAATTGCAGCTGCCTTGATACCGACTCAAGGCAAACCGCCTGGTTCTTTTAGGCCCCGTTTTGCAACGTAATTTGTGTCTTTTTTCTTTTCTTTTACCAAAGTGACTAGAGCTTACAATGGCATGCATGGATAAGTTTTAAATGCTTTCTCAGTTTATGAACTGTAATGTAAGTCGGCGCATAGTTAATTAATTGATAAACGCATGCCGGCGATAAAAATTGTGTTATAGCTCTATCATTTATGGAAGAAATTAAATATCAAAATTATATTAGAAACAAGTTTTCCTATTACAAAAATATTACAAATCTGCTTTTGATTTTATTTGCAGTGCAAAAGATCTAACCTTATCTAATCTTTTGCAATTCAATTTAATTGGTATCAGAAGAGCTTTCTTGATTAACTTTTTATTTTATCATTAGGAAAAAATAATTACAAATATATTTTTAAGAACACTGTAGTTTCCTTTCATTTCATTTATTGTATTCCGAATGAGAGCAAAGACTGACACTACGTTTTTATTTATACCCTACTCTAGGTCAGCGTTGGTACAATTCCGACTGAATTAATTAAAGTAGGTGTATATGTTCACTTATTCGCATTTTTCTGTCTGGTTTTATTCCTTTGAATGCACCTGCCCACGACTTTGCTGTCTCTGTCCTTATCCCACGCACCATTTCCAACGGAGGGCTCTCCCTTTCTTTAATATCACATGTTTGTTTTTATCGCCATTATTACCGGCGTGATTGTGATCTGAATGAATTAATGAACAGTCTGACGATGTTTTACGATATTGTAAGATTTTTTTATGAAAGCACGTTAGTAACGATGTTCTGCTAACATGGATGGCAAAGCTTTATTAAATTGTAACAGAAAATATTGTTCGTTGATAATTAAATTAATTTACTCGTTTTCATTACTCTTAATGGCCTAAGAGATTAATTGAAAGATTTGCAATACAAAAATATGAATATTTTATTGTTATTGCATTTGAAGCAAACATACGCAAGCACACGACGTCTGTGGTCTAGTGGTTCGAGTGTCGGACTGCTGATCACGAGGTCGTGGATTCGATTCCCACAGGACACAAATATTTGTGTGATGAACATGAGTGTTTGTGTTGGTCTGGGTGTGTTCCTTATGTATTATAAGTATGTAATTACTAAGAAAAACAGTATACAAGTATTATATCCATTGTCTAGTACCCATAGTAAGAGCTATGCTTAGTTTGGGACTAGATAGTGCTGTGTACAAAATGTCCCAAAAATATTCATTTATAATAAAATTTAATTAACGGTTTATTGATGGTGTGGTTGATCAAATCGGACTCGCTTTGCAGTATACATAATAAATAAATATTTTTGGGACATTTTACACAGCACCATCTAGTCCCAAACTAAGCAGAGCTTGTACTATGGCTACCAGACAATGGATATAATACTTATATTACTTTTTTTATAAAAACATACTTATAATACATAAAACTTTTTAACAAAAAATTGAACCGACGAAAACAGAAACTGAAAAGCGAAAAATAACTAATTATGAGTCGGCGCCAAACGAACTTTTAACAAGCAAAGTGCGTGTAAGTTGCAAGTGGCCGAGCGGAGAACGCATTTTTGGAAAGTTATTGTTTATCGTTGAAAATTTCACGTTGTATTTGATGTGACGTTGTTTTTATTATTTATTTAAAGTAATTTAATGATCTTCGTTGATTGGTTGTTTGGCGCCGACTCATAATTAGTTATTTTTCGCTTTTCAGTTTCTGTTTTCGTCGGTTCAATTTTTTGTTAAAAAGTTTTATTTTTCATTTTTTTGTGGTTAAAATCTAATTCCAGGCCTCTATTATGTCGTAGTGTCTAGAACTATATTTATGTGTGTCAAGTTTCAACAGAATCAGTTAACAGGTAAGAATTCAGTGGGTGAACAAACACTCATCCCCTGTTTTACTACCCTTAGGGGTGGTTTTTGATTTTAAAATTTAAATGGGACCAACTTCGAGATATACCCTATCTATTAAAAAAAGAATCATCAAAATCGGACCACTCTGTAAAAAGTTATGCGTGGTCTACATAAAAAAAAAAAAAATATATATATATATACGCGTCGAATTGAGAACCTCCTCCTTTTTTTCGTCGGTTAATAAAAGAAACACCCAGACCAAAACAAACACTTAATAATACTATAATAATTTTTAACTTTCAATAAAATTTAATGTATCATCTTCGTTACAACTTACGGAGTAGTTCACTTTAACTATATGGTACCTAAGTAATCTGTAGCTAAACTATCTTGAAACTAAAAAGTTAAAAGAAAAATCGTTTAACTTATAGGAGTATCTCACTGTAAACGATAAAAACGCATAGAATACAAACAAAGTTACAGAATACGCAAGCATAAACAAGACTATATGATTATTTTTATTTTCCGAGCACCATAAAAATACGTTACTAATGTAATTAATTAACTTAGTTACAGCTTTTTTATGCATAGGATACCAACAAAGTATTAGCCGTTAAATCTTTCTAACAAATTAATTTAACATCTAGGTATCTAAACTATTCCGCATATCTTAGCTTTAACTCTTATGTTACTCTGAACTATGAACAGCCGCAAAGTGTCGGAAAAGGCACGGCTGGCTGTTCATGGGGGAGTGTTAGTGCCTACACTTATGTATGGTAGTGAAAGTTGGGTATGGCAGAAGAAACATGAAAGCAGAATAAATGCAGTAGAAATGAGAGCTTTGAGAAGTATGTGTGGTGTAACTTTGAGAGATAAAGTAAGGAATAACATGATAAGGGAGCGTTGTGGAGTGAAAGAAGATGTAGTGACAAAGATTGAGAAAGGTATGTTAAGATGGTTTGGACATATAGAGAGGATGGACGAGAGGAGATTGACGAAACAAGTATACGAAGCGAGTGTGGATGGAAGAGTTGGAAGGGGACGACCTCGGCGAACGTATCGCGATCAAATCGCGGATGTTCTCAAAAAATGCCAGGTTAAGAGTTCTCTAAACCGACGAGCATGCATGACGAGGTTAATGGACGTAGATGAAGCGAAAGAGGTGTGTCAGGATCGTAGCAGGTGGAAATCCATAGTCTCTGCCTACCCCAATGGGAAACAGGCGTGATAATATGTATGTATGTATGTTACTCTAATAATGTAACTTCGTGATAACTGCTTTATTTAATCCGTAAAACTAATTAAAAGCTATATCTGTAAATACCTACTATCTGCGTAATTTTCGTGAAATCATTAAAATCACAATCGTTCGGTAATCATTAAGTAGGTCATGAAATTTTTATAGAGTCGGTAGTTAGCCCTAGTTAGTATCATCTAATCGTCGAATGTGTTTTTTTTTATCATTTAATATTATTTTCTACAAAGCAATTACAAAATAACCAACAATGATGATCTTGTTAAGCAAATTATGTATAAAAAGATCATTCTAAGCCCGCTACTGTCGATAGGCGGTACGATTTGAGTGCCGTGCTCCAAGCGAGGGCCGCCTCCCCGCCCTCGTACCAGCGAACACAAACATCGCAATAACGGTACAACTGTATGAGTGCACCACTGCACACTGGCGCCGACCGCCACGCGGATTTTACCGGAACTAAGTGTTGACAGTTGAATGATCCAATTGATCCAATGCAATGCATTTATTTTTTATTTTGACATAAAATTGTAAACGTCTGTTTGTTTGTTTGTTTGTTCCAGCATCACGCTAAAACTACTGGACCGATTTTGATCATTTTTTTTTTGTTTGAAAGCTGATGATCAGACTTAAAAACTGATATGGGTTTTGAGAAAGAAAGAAAAAAGAAAAAAATAAATTCGTGGCGTAAGCCGGGTGACAGCGACAGCTACGAAGCTTTTACGCATTTGCAAGCGTGGACGGTGGCGGAAGGAGGTAGACCGGGAATGTGGTAGGAACCAAGTGGGAATGATGTGGAATGAGGTGGGAATAAATAAAAATAAATAAATAAATACATTTTTATTTCACATAAATGGTGTACAGTAAACACTTATTTGTTTGTTTGGAATGATGTGGGAATGAGATGAAGGAGGTGTGAATGATGTGGAACGAGGTGGGATTTAGGTGGAAGGTAGTAATGAGATGGAATGATGTGGGAATGAGATGAGAATGAGATGGAAGGAGGTAGGAATGAGGTGGAACGAGGTGGGAATGAATGGAGATGTGGTGGAAATGAGTGGGAATGTGGTGGGATTGTTATGTATGAAGTGGGAATGAGATAAAGGTGGGATTGAGGTGGAATGCTTTGGGAATGTGATGGAACGTGGTGGGAATGAGTGGGAATGTGGTGGGAATGATATGGAACGAGGTGGGAATGATGCGAAACGAGGTGGGAATGAGTGGGAGCGAGGTGGGAATGATGTGGAACGAGGTGGGAATGAGTGGGAATGTGGTGAGAATGAGTGGGAATGTGGTTGGTTTTTTATGGATTAAGTGGGAATGAATTGAAGGAGGTGGGAATGAGATAAAGGTGGGATTGAGGTGGAAAGAGTTGGGAATATGGTGGAACGAGGTGGGAATGAGGTGGAACGAGGTGGGAATGTGGTGGGATTATTATGGATGAAGTGGGAATGAATTGAAGGAGGTGGGAATGAGATAAAGGTGGGATGGAGGTGGAACGAGGTGGGAATGTGATGGAACGAGGTGGAATTAGGTGGGATTGTTATGGATGAAGTGGGAATGAATTGAAGGAGGTGGGAATGAGATAAAAGTGGGATTGTGGTGCAACGAGGTGGGAATGTGATGGAACGAGGTGGGAATAAGGTGGAACGAGGTAGGAAAGTGGTAGCACTCGGTGTTGGTACTCAAATGAAAGGGCTCGACTAACTCTATTCAAATAAATTGTTTCATGTTCATACAAAGTAGATGTCATGATTGTTGGTTGGTGGCAAATTCCTACCTGTTGGCTTACAAGTCTAAAACACAAAAAAAAGATTGGTCCTGTGGTGATTCCCGTAATGAATAAACAAACAGACATTTACAGTTTTGTAATAGAGTTACAGGAAAACACCTAATTATTAACAGGATCCGTCACGACATTGGTAATCAGAATCTAACGCGAGCGGAGCCGCGGGTAAAAGCTAGTAATAATAATAAATGCATTATTATTATTATTACACATAATGTATTAAATTATTTTGTGCTTTTTATTAGTTGAAATTGTAAGTAGATTTGGTAATAAAAATAATTTGTTTGGTAGGTAACAAAACATAACAGCGTTATCAAGTGCAGCGGTTCCCAAACTTTATGGTTTCGGAACCCTATAAAAATACGAGCCCATGCCCCAACGAGACCCCAACACTAACTAAACGAATTCAATTAGATGAAAATGAATACTTATTCGTAGCTTGTTCGCGGAACCCTGGCTTCAAACCCAGGGGTTCCGCGGTGATCTAGTGCAGGCTGTGCACGTATGTACATTTGTGTATATTTATTAACCTACGAAACCTTTAATAGTTATAAAAAGGAAATAGATCGTAGCCATGGCAGTTGAAACTGTTGAAAGTGACGAATGCCCGTGATGTATTAAATTCAATCAACAAAATGTTATAATGATTATATATATATATATATTGATTATATATATGACATATACAATACCTACCTATCAAACCAATAGCATTCCTAGCATAACTTCATTAAAACAGTAATAAATCTAAAATTACAAGTTTGCGCAATCGGAAGTGGTGGCGCTCCTTTATCTACAAATGCGGTGTGGAGTCGTATCATCGTACCGTGTGCGCGCGACGTTAAAAGTTAACACGACGCGTCGTGTGACCACATCCGACAGATGTACGATATACTGCTACGATAAAACGGTTTCAGTTTTTCCTTTGTATATAATATACTATATTAACAGAATAGATTGGTAGCGAAGCAACAACTGCGTGGATTGAACGATCTGCAAGGTTAAGCTGCACTTGCCGCGGTCAATCTGTGGATGGCTGACCTTTTCGTTACACATCGAGACCCCTCCGTGCCTTAGAGAGCACGTGAAACTATCGGTCCCGGTTGCCATATGAATATCTATGGCAGTCGTTACGGGTAGTCAGAAGCCTGAAAGTCTGACTAACCTAACCTCCGAATGTCAGTATTAACATAGAACAAATAATAGTAGTGGTGGTATTATCCAGGAACTGGGTTGCGGGGGTCTGATGGCAGTCGCTCCGTGTAAAATACTGATTTTCAGCCGCATCTGGCTAGACTGGAAGCTGACCCCAATATAATTGGGAAAAGGCTCGGAGGATGATGATAACAGAATAGATTGGTACAACGCAGCGTCTTAGCTAGGGGCTAGCCGCGGCAGCTGCCAAAAGCGCAAACCTCAAGAGGACGCACTCGCAGACCTGCAGGACACGGGTACATTAAAAACGTACCCAAAATAATTAAAACTTAAGTTTATGCTTTTCTCTTCCTACAAAATAAGTTTTCGTGGGCGCTAAATTCAAATCTTGTCCTGGGCGTAAGTTTTGGGGGGCGCTAAATTCAAATCTTGTCCCTGGGCGCTCATGACCTTAGCTACGACACTGGTGTCATCTTAACGTTCATGACGGCGTCCGGCGGCGCTAGTAATAATTATAAAAAATTACGAACGAGCTACTTTCTCAGTCACAACCCCACCATTTTTGAATTGTCTTGTTCAAATTATAACCTTAGGTAGTTCTTGATGGTGTGTGTAGTCCGCCAACCCGCAGCCCAGCATAGTGGACCAAGGCCTGACCCTTCTCGCATAGAGAAGAGGCCCGTTCCCAGCAGTAGGACAGTAATGAGTTGATCTTGTGTTATGTATAACCTTAGGGCACAGACCGAGGCTTACTGGTCTGTGCCTTAATAGGGTGATGCCGAGGCAAAAAAGTAGACACACCAATAATCTATACTTAATTACTTATATTATAAAGCTGAAGAGTTTGTTTGTTTGTTTGTAAGTTTGATTGTTTTCTTGAACGCGCTAATCTCAAGAACTTAAATCTGAAGAAGAAGAAAAGTGAGTGAGTGAGTGAAGAGTGAGTGAGTAAATGAGTGAGTGACTGACTGACTGGCTGGCTGACTGACTGACTGACTGGCAGACTGGCTGACTGGCTGACTGGCTGATTGGCTGACTGACTAACTGGCTGACTGACTGATTGATTGATTGTCAAAATTGTTAATAAAATCCAAAAGTCTACCAACGTTCATACGCTAACGTCTTTCTGTGATAAACTGAATAACACGCGTGCGAAGCAGCGGGCAGAAGCTAGTACTATAAATAAATTGAGATGGACTCATAGTTAACATATCATCATCATCATTTCAGCCGAAAGACGTCCATTGCTGGACATAAACATAACTTACAAACAACAAACAAACATAACACACCCACATTTCTCCAGTTATGTTATAGTCCCATGTACTAGGGGGCGAGCCTATTGCCATTAACCGGGCACAAATCCAGACTCCGGGCTGCTACTGAGAATTTCCTAAAGAAAAAAAAAACCCAATAACACGTTGCCCGACCCGGGAATCGAACCCAGGACCCCACGATCAGCAGTCGCGCTTGCGACCACTAGACCAATAAGGTATTCAGTGTATAATTTACATATACATAAAAATAAATAAATACACCTACGTCATATTATTATTACTTACGTCATTTAGATATAGCAAGCTTGTCGTCATTTTACGTCATTCTCCCAGAAATCTATACTATCGCTGAAAATTCCCCAACAATAAACCACAATTAGGTACCTAACATGACTGACGAACAAACGATTCGTCGTAAAAAAATAATTTTTCATATTTATGCGAAAAGTTGACTTAAATTTAAGTGTATTTTTATGGAGTTGTAGGCTATGTACGTTAATGAAGAAGCGCGAGTGAAGCGAGCGTGAATTTTTTTCACCGCCAATGCTTCAATCGCTTGCGCCTTTTTTTTTTTTTTTTTTAATTTATTTATTCAATATCTGTATAAAGTTACAAATGTGTGTTTCTGCCAAACTGCAAAATAGTTTGTCGGCAGTTGTTCTCGTTTCTGATACTTGTACAAATATTGGTAAATTATGTGCTAATTATATCTTTGATATAGTGTCCGATCGCAACGGCAGGCTCATGTAAAGTAGCGCAAACCGTTCAACAAAATGAACTACCGCCGTCGTATGTGATATTATTTGTCATTAAACTGGAAACATCATTCATACTTTATTTTGAGCACAATAATACCTATGCTGTAAATAGAACTTCAGTACATAAACAAAACTCTAAAATAATGTTAGGTATCTTTTCGTGTTTGAGTAAGTAGGTAGTACCTACTAACCTAGTTTTGATATCATTGTTTACTTTGGACGTTAAAGCAGGAAGTTAATAATTTATTTTTATAAAATGTCTATTTTTAGGAGATTTGTGAATTTGACGTGTAAGATTTTGGGGGGGGTCATGACCCCTACGACCCCCTAGAACCGCCACTGCCCGTTGTACTCTCGCCTTAAACCATATGTTAAACTTCAACTTTCTCCTTGTTCCAGGATATTATCAGCCGGCAGGTCCACTGATCAAAGAGACGAGTGCAGAAGCAGAGCGCGCGCTTGCAAGATACCACCCACACTACCACGCCCCGCATCCACCTGTAAGCACCGTAACTTTTTTTTTTTTTCTTAACGGGCTTGCTTTTCACCGCCACCTCACCTGACGTTAAGCGATGTACCTAAACAATATCATCATGACCAGACCCTTCTTCTTCTTCTTCGTGTCGACACGAGCTACATAATGATAATAGCTCATGTCATGGGGAAAAGATTAGCCAGTCAGCAAGTTGGTAGCGGGGCTGACTGCCCAGGGTGCGCCGGACGATCAATTAAATATCATCACTCGTGGAGGCTCTTTTAATGACCCTGATTTACTATAAAAGCTAAATAGGCCGGCCAGAGGAATAGTAGGCCCGAGGCATACTGAACCCAGCCTAGCCGAGTGCCAAACAGCACGTTTATATCTTTTGTTCAGAAATGCTTGCCTCGTAGCAATGGGTGACAAGACCTATATGCGGTGATACATTACACGTTTTACATTCTCGCCATGTGCTGCACATGCATCAGCTGGGTTGTATAATGCGGTGGGTCTAAAGCGTAGGGGGTCTACTCGCAAAATCGATATATCATGACATTTGTCGTGTCGAAATAGTAACGTCGCGTCATTTTGACTATCGTTTAAACGAAGCAACAAACGATACTATTCGACAGTTGTAAGTCGGAAACCCTACTATTAGTTATGTTGTAAATGTCATGGTTCACAATATTTTGAACACGATAACTCGCCAACCCGCCTGCCAAGCGTTGAAGCCAACAGTGGACGTCTTTCGGCTGAAATTATGATGATGATGATGATGATGATTTTGAGCTCGATAAGCATCCGCGCCTGATATATTCGGAGCTCGTTACGATTATGTCGTTGTAGATTTTGCGAATAGACCCGCAAAAGTCGCGTGTTCATATTGAGCCCTAGTCGGACTTCGCGCGAGCGAATCACACGCCCTTACATCATGTAATAAAAGCATAAAAAAAGAAAAGGTAGAGCTCGCACGGCCAGAAATTGTAGGAAGAACTTGAGTTCGCTACGCTTGCGCGTAGGGTTTATTTATTTATTTTATTCATCAACATTTGAATGTCACATAATAATTACAAACAAATTTTCAAGAGTACTGAGTTGGTACATAAATATCATGTGCCCACATGATACACGGATCCATGAAGCTTTTCCATTAAAAAAATTAATTAACAAAAACAAAAAACCCGACTGCGTGTAAAAATAACAGAAAAGATATAAACAAGACTTATCAACACGCAGTCGGAGGCTACGTATGTTTTTGGTCATGAATTATATAATAGTTCCTATGTAGCCTCCGACTGCGTGTTGATAAGTCTTGTTTATATCTTTTCTGTTATTTTTACACGCAGTCGGGTTTTTTGTTTTTGTTAATTAATTTTTTTATTTGAAATTTTTTAGTTTTGTCATTTTCTCATTCTAAATTACATTTAAACATATAAGTTGTATATATTTTTGAAAAGCATTTATAAAACCCTTTATTTGATACCCCACTCGATAGGTTTCGAGAGTAAAATTTAATTTTTTAAGCCGTAATTTGGCGCCAAAAAGCGGCCATTTTAATTTTTATAATTTTGATATACCCAGTGTCACTCTCACAATTAAGACGAATCTAACGACACCTTACAAGTTAAAATCCATCAAGCCGTTTAGGCTGCAGGGCGTGCCAAAGAAATATACATACATACATACATACACTCGAAAAACATTACCCTCCTTCTGGCGCAGTCGGGTAAAAAAGGATGTCAAGCTGGACCTGGGGACAGCTCAAATCCTTAATCAGGCAATCACTTTAAACAGACCATAGGTCCTACAAGGGCTTAACCTCATGTATGGCGCAGTTCCAGACACAACTAAAATTCCATTTTGTTTCCGCGGTTCCACATGCAAGAGCACACACACAATAATAATAATAGGACACACACACTCTCACATTTCAGAGAAACAGAGCATGCTCATAAGAATCATCCGATATATTTTGTCCTGCCACTTTGAGGCATAATTGTGATTAGCATTGCTTGCTTCCTCTTCCTACTGTATCCATTTTTAGTTTACGGTCTCAATCCTTGCTATCATCATCATCGCCGTGGGCGTGGGAACCCGTGAGTATTCAGCCTGAGGGCCTGAGGGCGGCGTATCCTTGGCACACATGAGGATAGAAAGAAAAAAAAAACCCTGATACAGCTGTTTTTTTAACGCATTTTGCTTATTCCCCAGGTTTTGCAACAATATGGACCGCCATATTACCCGGACCTATGTTATGGCCGCTACTACCGGCCGCCGGGATCTTACCACATGCCGCCTCCACAACCGGATGCACAGGTACATTGAATAAAAAACACAAATCTTATAATAAAAAAAAAACCTAGCTTTTTTCATGACTATGTGACCTATTAACAAAGCTTGCCGCATATGGAAAACAGCCCAACCCAGTCCAGCCATATTATACAATTCTTTGGCCAAACGACGCGTTTATGTCTTTAGTTCGCAAATGCATGACACTGGGTGACGTGAGACCAGTATACAGTGCGGTATTAATTTACACAATCATTTTACAAAACCAAGCCATGTGGGATGGGTTCGAAATGCGGCGGGCATAAAACATTTTTCAAATTAGTTTCCAATCTACGCAAAAATTAAATATTTAATCAACATTGTATTTAATAACTTCTTAGGTTTTCGCGATCACTACACATTATAATAAAACAAAGTTTAACCGGATTAAATCGCGTATATTATTTAAATTGGTTTCCCTGACGTTTCGAAAGCTTTGCAGCATTTCGTGGTCGCAGGTAGACTAAGATGACAATCGTCTTTACAGATATTTCTAAAAAAATATTTTAATCTACCGTACAATATTATTAATTAAAATCGTTTCGATGCACGCAGTAATCACTCACAATATCATTATCTTTTACAGTGTTGCGTGCTGTTTGGGACTTGATTGATAATGATATGCTATGATGATATATGATATGATAGTGATTACTGCGTGCATCGAAACGATTTTAATTAATAATATTGTACGGTAGATTAAAATATTTTTTTAGACATATCTGTAAAGACGATTGTCATCTTAGTCTACCTGCGACCACGAAATGCTGCAAAGCTTTCGAAACGTCAGGGAAACCAATTTAAATAATATACGCGATTTAATCCGGTTAAACTTTGTTTTATCATAACATTGTATTTCCTCTTATCTTACTATTATTTTGAGGACAAGAAAACTGTCAGCGACTCCCCGGGTTGAGCGAGGATGCCATGAAAAAAAAACCGGTGTCTTAATTCATATTTTCGTGTGTTTATAGATGGTTGGCGTCGGTAATGAACCGTACCCACCACCGCCACAGTATTATGGCACGCCGCCATGTTACCAACATTCACCACAAAGGATACCTTACGTAGGTGAGTACCAACTTATCCTGAAACTTTCTTGAAGGTGCCTAGCAATCCCCTAACTTGTAAAGTAGTGAGATGTAAGTACAGGAGGTATGAAACATCTGCAGCTAGGTGTTTCCTATCCCTATCATCGTCTCAAAGATTTGTTGTAAGTTTGTTGGATGTCTCATATTTGTCAATTGTTCCAGAATATCGCGGATGCCCGTGCCCATTAAACGCGTGTCCAAAAAACGTCCTTATTGGGCCCGCTACTGGTAAAGCCCCAGCCGGTGCTGGCCCAGCAGACGTTCCTCCTGCTCTCGCGCCGCCCGGGGGCGCCTTCCGACCGAAGGTGCGGGCGTGTGCCCTCGACGCTGCCGCAGACGCACACGGCAGTGGCAAGGTATGGTGTACTCTTAGAATCCTTATTAGTGTTGACTGTTCATCTTATCACAGTTGCTGCTGAATAAAAAAGCACTTTCAAAAAATACTTTACCATTTACAATAGCTTCTCTAGCACTTGGCTAAACCACAAAAAACTAATTGACACACGATGAATATTTATGTCCATTGTTTTAGGATCCACCATTAGAGCCAGAACCACCGGCCGCAGCAGATGCTCCACATCCTTGTGCTATGCCAGTCATGGGTGGTGTATCACCTAAACGTGAAATCTACGATGTCCGGGATAAGTTAAGAATCGCTAACGACATCCCCGGACCAGCAGAAGCTTTAGGCCCGCCATCTCCCGCACGCGGTTCAGCTGGATCATGCGCGCCGCAACCACCTCCCATGGCCCCGCGCCGCGCTCGCCTCGGCAAGGCGATGGCGAGGCGATCCCTCGCAGGCGACGACACAAGCCTGCTGTTATGCACCCCACAACCTCCGCTGGCACATCACAGCGACGCCGATGACGATGTGCTTGCTATTTCACCCCCAACCTGTGCCCCTATTGACTTATCTTCGTCAGATGAGAGGTCGACCCCTCTAGTCGATGTCAAAAAGGAGAATGAAGGTCCAACGTATAACACATCGCGAAAACCAGATGCACAGGCGCTCAGAGAGCATAACAGTGCTACGGTTATGGATACTAGTGTTGTCACTGACGCAGCTAAAGCTGTAAAACGAAGATACTCGAAGCCTAAACTAGAAATCGACATGAAGGATACTCAACTAGAGGAAGGTTGCAGGACAAATGGAATTGGTGAACATGTCAAACTTCAGAAGCGAAGAAAAATATCAGGTGATCAGACTGATATTCAGAGGACAGAAACTATTACCAAGGAGCCTAAGAAGAAGCAGATGCAAATGAAAAGAGCACCGAAAACACCACCAGGGGAAAAGAAGTGTACAAAAAGGAAATCAGAAAGCGCAAACGGTGGCCCCAAACCAAAAAAGATGCTTCTTGACAAACTTGCTGACGAAGATGATAGATTGAAAAACGTAATAACAGTGAGCGAGGAACCACTAACCACGAAACCAAAAAACAAAAGCGCCCTACTACTAGATAATCTTATAAGAAAAAATAGCATCGACAGGCCTGACGCAAAAGGCTTGGATGCTGAGCTAAATCCTGCCGAACTATTCCTCTCGCCAACTGAAAATATCGTACAGAATTGCGCCAAGAAAACTTTAAATATCAACAACAATGTTGTAGAGAGTGCAGGCACCGGAAACGGAGTCCGTGCCCACACACTCGCTGCCGTAACTCAACTAATAGGTAAGAAAATGGCGTGCAAAGTTGAAAAAGTTGACTCCAAAGTTACTCACGGAATAAAATCAGTATTAAAAACACCCACCGTAAAATCTGGTCCCGAAGAAGACCGTAAACCCTTAAGCAAATCCGATGATATTGATGACAAGTTGAGGACGTGTGCCAAGACAGAAACAGAAGTTATCTTGCCACAAATCGATAAGGATGTACCAGAAATATTAAAAGACAATGACTATTGCAATAACACTATTACAGTAGATATAACGTCAACACCTGCCAAAATCTCTGAGAAAGAAGATTTTGAACTTGAAGTTGAAGAAATTTCAATTTTGATGGAGCACACGGAAAAGCTTGAAGACGATGAAGTAAAACTAATGCAAGATGCTGAAAAAGACAAGTCGCTACCACTGAAACTGGATAGAACAACAGTGAAGCGATGTAAGCTAACAAATGGAGAACTAAAGGCTAAGAACGTGGAAAAAGTGGTGAAGTTGTTGGTTTCAAAGAGACCGGCGATTAAGACGGACGAAGCTACCTTAGTGATAGAGGAAGCTTGTGCGTCACCTGCGCCGACGGGCCCGGCCGTGAGGCGAGCGAGGCGGCGCGGGGTGGGGCACGCGCGCCGCGGCCGCCGCCCCCCCGCGCCTCCCGCGCCGCCCTTGCTGGAGCCGCACGCCCCGCCGCGCTGGAGCAACGGCTGGAACTGGGACGGGGAACATTACCTATCCAAAGTCTACCTCAATGTGAGCTCACTACTTTCCAGTTTATCAACAAACTTCTACCCCCTTATTACAAAAGTTTAGACCAGTTTTAGACCCTTTCTTTTAAACCGGGTCTAACGTGAAACTTCATACATAAAATAAGGTTTTAATTCCGGCTTAGGCTAAACCTATTGCTAAACCCGATTTTGTAATTAGGGGACTAAAGTTTAAAAATAAAATATTTTCTCAAACATGCTTGGAAATTCGAACATTATTTTGACAACCTTATATATATTCGAGATAAATCGAAAATGCTGTACTGGTCAAATACATGCGAGCAGCAGCCGGCAATGCTAGTATGAAAAACTTTTTAACAAAAAATTGAACCTACGAAAACAGAAACTGAAAAGCGAAAAATAAAATGAAGCTTTTTTATTAGTCTTTTCCTAACTAAACTAATGTAAATAACTCAATAATAACTAACTAATTATGAGTCGGCGCCAATCATCAAAGTTTTTTTTTTTTTCGAATGGACTCTCGCGGAATTGGTACCCAAAATGGATACCCTAACTGCTTAACCGGGCGGGTAAGGGTGAACAAGCACTCATCCCCTGTTTTCCTACGCTTAGGGGTCGATTTTGATTTTTAAATTTGAATGGGACCAACTTCGAGATATACCCTATCCATTAACGTCCCGCACTACCCCTCCGTTCGCCTCGCCCGATCAAACTTTTCTTAACGCCAACGCCAGCTTACTCCCCAAGTCAAGCGTGCGTAAAGCCCCAGTAATTTATGAATAACAAGTGTTTCCTTACAGAACGACTCTCGACTGGACCGCACGGCACGCTGCTGGTCGCGCATGACGCACGCCAGCGGCGACAGCGTGGCGCGCGGCGACTGCGTGCTGCTGCGAGCGTCGCTGGCGAGAGCACAGCCCTACGTCGCCAGGGTCGCCAGTCTGTGGGAGAACCCTGATGATGGTGAGAACCGTGAGAACCATTCATACTTTATTAGAATTAGACCAGCAAGGCAATCCGGTAGATGACTACAGTCAAAAATTACCAAAAATGTTTTATCATTTAAAAGAGGGTACAGAAAGGACAACATTGTAGAAAGAATAAACAAAATCCATAAAAAAATGGGAGAGATACACGCTTTTTAAGTTTTTGGAAGGGGCATTTTCTGTCCTTGTCGTGCGAAACGGACATTGTTCAGAGAGATGTCAAGTTACTATGAAGGTTTTGAACAATGACGTCATTCTTCAATAGTGCTGTCTCTGTCTTGTGAACAAATTTAAATCGGCTATAACTTGGACATTTTACTAAATATTTTATTGATTTTTTCACTGTTGCTTATTTTTATTAAAAAAGTTTCGAGATTTCTAATAAAGACTAATAAAAAAAAAATTGTCACCTTCCCTATTGTGTAACTGCATCGCAATCAACAAAGTCTCAATTTTGACATTTGAATCCGGAAAAATGATACAATTCGAATTGCGCTGCGTAACTACAAAACTGTTGATTACGATGTCGGAGTCATTTACATCGCAATGGATTTGCCTGCTGACGTCATTTACTTCATAATGAAGTCCCTCTATATTGTTACACAATTCCAATGTTTGATTGCAATGTTATCAACATCGTCTTCAATTTTACATCAAAATGAAACTGTCAAATGAGTTACGCAATTGCCCTGCAGGGTCCCTAATTCACGTAATTATCATGACGCGCGGCGGCAATCAAGCTGCAGTGACGCTGCAGTTTGTTTCTTACAGCGATCGCCGTACATAAGAGAATACGAAAAGCATTGTTTTGAGCGAAACTTAACTGCAACGGCACTACAACTGCACTTCTTTAGTTACGTGAATTGGCCTACAGGGTGGTGATTCTCGCGACGTAGACTTTATCTCGAACTCGACACGATAAGATGGCGTATGTCGATTGAAAATAAATTATCTTATTCTCAGAATGTCGCGTTAAAAATATGTCGACGCCTAGCGCTCTAAATACAAAGAGTGGTTCATAGCAGTTGACATTATCGGCGACATTTTTCGTGGAAATTTAAAATTAGAGATTAACTCAAATCAGACATTTACATATATCTTGAATATCAGAATGGAGGCCCAAGGGCCTTACTCCAGACTGGTTAGAGTTCTGAAACAAATCGAGCTAATGTCAATTATATAAAATTATATAAAAGTAAATAAAAAAAAATGAATGTAGAACGAATTGACACTAACTCGAATTCAAATTGCGTTTGATAAATAACTCGATCATATCTCAACCTGAAGAACGTGGTTGGGGGGACTGGATGCGGAAGGCAGAGGACCGAGTGTTGTGGCGCAACTTGGGAGAGGCCTATGTCCAGCAGTGGACTGCGATAGGCTGAGTTGATAATGTTGATGATGCTGATGACATAACTCGATCCAGTCGGAAGGCTAGTAAGGCCCCAGTTTTGGAAATGCAAATATGGTCTAAAACTTGACATTTACTCTTGTCTTTCTTTACAGGTGAAATGATGGTGTCTCTAGTGTGGTACTACCGGCCGGAGCACACGGAGCTGGGCCGGCAGCCGGCTGACGCGCCGGACGAAGTGTTCGCGTCACGGCACCGCGACGCCAACTCCGTCGCCTGCATCGAGGACAAGTGCTACGTACTCACCTTCAACGAGTATTGCCGGTTAGTACTACTGTGCCACAAAAAAAATCACGTCACCATATTTTTGAATTGCTGCACAGAATATAGAAAACGAGGTAGAAGTGTTACACGCCTACCGCGGGCGTGTATCGCAAATTAAGCGGCAACACTTACTCAATCGCGCTTAGTTTCCCGCTGCATTACGACGACGTTTCGAACGCTTACGTGAAATACTAGATACCTTACTGTGCAAGTTTAGCGTAACTATAAACTAACGAAAAATTTTTCTAATAGAGGTGTAATAAACAAATATAGCGAATAAACAAATCCGCGCGCCATTTTTAGGGTTCCGAAGTCCTACAAGGAACCCTTATAGTTTCGTCATGTCCGTCCGTCTGTCCGTCTGTCCTAATCCTTTACAGCTTAATAACTTCTACAGTTATAAACATAAGTAATTGAAATTTTGTTAAAAATAGTCTACATATAGATCTCAATTTTAAAAGAATAAAAAAATCGTTTTGACGTATTTTAGGGGTGGCGTCCATACATGTGAAATGGGGATGCAATTTTTTTTTTCGCTGCACCCCCTCGTGTGGGGTATCATTGAATAGTTCTACTAAAATGAAGGTAATGTTTCATACACCACTTTTTTATCAGGTGTACCATCTGCGAAATATAGCCCGCCAAAGTGGCTTGCAATGTGTGTCCCCCCCCCCCCTGCCATTTCTAAACTATGCAATGTAGAAACTTATAATCTTCCACATTGATAGACCTTTGTGAAAACTCTCTTTTAAAATTATTTTGAGTATAATGTGATTATAATTTTTTAGTTATAGAGAGAAAACTGAAAAATACTTAAAACGTGCTAGTTTAAAGGTCATTGACCTTAGAGAAAAATTATCGCAACAAATAATGCTCCTTTAGCTACTTTCTATTTGAAAAAATCACTTAAAGTAACTTTGAAATGACACACTTCTAAAATTTGGCTTCTTGAATTTATCGCTAGATGGCGCTACTAACAACACGCTCTGAGTCGCGAATGCTGCCGATTATTGCAAAAACTAAAATAGCCACGATTAATATTCGATTTGATTCGTTTGTAATTACACCTACTTAAGGAACCCTATAATACTGAGCATGGCCCGACATGCTCTTGGCCGGTTTTTTACTTTAGCATTTGTCTAAAATATGTTTGATTTTTGTTTCCTCGCAATTGTGTTGAAAAACGTCGTATGAAACGCGTCAGTATTGTTCATTATACTCTTGGCTCCATTGTGCCATCGGCTCGGACTGTAATCTAGCCTCGAGTATAATAACCAACTTAGCTCACATGTATCATAATGTACTAACAACTTGTATTAAGATTGAATTTAAGAACGATGTATTAAGATTGAATTAAAAGAACCAATCACATAATTGTTGTTTGTGTATTGTAATGTACACACGGCTACACAACAAGCTGTATATTTCCAGTATAAGCTGACCCCGCATTGTATAGGTTTTCCTTACAACGCGAGGTCAACCTATACTGGAAATGTACAGCTTGATGTGTAGCCGTGTGTACTATTTCAGTTGTAAATGTGTGAGTTTGGCGACACGTGACGCTCTTCCACTTGTATTCTATAATCCGTGCAGCAAACCAACCATGCAACCAACTATATCTAAATTTTGTTTCTGACATAGACTAATCAAGACTAATACTTACATTGCAGGTACCGCAAAAGGCTAAAAGCCGCTGAAGAAGGCGTGACCATCACCCCGTCTATCGTGCCGCCACTGCCGGCCAGCGAGGTGAGCCCGGCGGTGGCGCCCAACGACTGCAAGCTGCCGCCCTCCGTGTCGCCCGAGCTCGTGCTCTTCTGCCGCAAGATATACGACTTCAGGTCCAAGAAGATACACGTACCCAACAAATGAACTGCCGGACGATAACTTCTGGATATCGTTCGTAAGATCTGTGTCGATCTGTGCACCGAGGATGAGGCGTCGACGCGTTGCGGATGCGTCACAACAAATTTTTATAAAGTATTTTATCTAAAGGAAGTGAACACCAAAGTTACGTTACGAAGTTTTAACACTTATTTGTCGGCGGTACTTCATGATGCTCGGTGGAAACGGTGGATGGACACCCGTGGTGCTCCTCTACAGACTTAATCATTTCTTATATTGTAGTGTCCCATCGCAAACCCTTAAATTAGTACAAAAAGCGTTCCCGGGTTGAGATGTAGGATGTGTTACCCGTGGCCATTGTATGTGAACATAAACTACGTAATTGTTGAGTTTAGTAATCGCCGATCGGTCAGTTCTGTTGCTTGTGTCGTGATTTGTCGTAGAAGTTTGTTTCGTAATTAGAGTTACAGTGATTTGCGGTATTCAAATGATTTTGATGAATAATTATTTGTATCAACGATGCCTTTTATAATATGTAAGTAGTTGTAAGAAAATCATGTTTGAAGAAGATGCATAATTATGTATAGCAATATATTTTTCTTTTTGCTTTAAACTAAGATGAGAGAATGTCCTATTTATTCTCACTCCTGTTAAAAGCGATGAGAGATGCTGAGAACTGGTTCGATAGCTATTCTGTATAGCTGGTACGATTTTGTATGACATTTAAGTTTATATGGCTACTCGGAAAATGAAAAGGCATTTATAATTATTACAATTATGTTTAATTATGTACCTATTTGTTATATTGTTGCACAGTCAATACAGCTATACCTATTGTCTGTGTATTGTTGTCAAGGTAGAGTCTATATTAAATTATTCTTTTATTTTTAAGAGCACATAGCTGCGCGTGGGCAATGTCAGAACGTCGCGATTGGATCTCTTCTGTATATTGTGTTCGCGGCTTGATACATCACAGACAACGGTGCGCCGCGTAGCTCGCGATAAACGTATCGTTTCAAACCATACTGTTTAAGTTTCTAAAATATACGTGACTCTTACAAAGAGTCAACAATTAAATTAAGTAGTTATTGATACATCACAAATTTTGCAACTTTTATAATTTTATGATATAGGAACGTAATTATAAACGGATAACGGGGTGAAGGTTGCCTCAGTTTAGTTCCGTATCGTAGCCCCTGCCTACAAGCTGTACCTCCGTACCCGCAGGCGCGTTCAATGTATTGCAGTAGATTAATAAACTTTTAAACAATATCAATAAAACGTCAAAGCGAAAGTAATCAACGTTTACCCTGCCTTTGAAGGAATTGATTTTCAATTTGCATTTTGGCCTTTTATTATCAAAAGAAGCAATTTTTTTTAAATTAGGATTGGTCCAGAAGTCCAGAGTAGTTACAGGAAGACTGATTTTTGCAAAAAATTTAACATGTTGCCTATTTATTTTATTTTTTTTATCAACATTCATGAAAACTCAAAACGATTTTTTATTTCATTCACATGTCAGCCAGAATTTACAATTTATGGAAAATAACAAATGGGAACATTGTAACATATTTTAAATGTAATATTAGTGCATAGATGTAAACAAAAAAACAACACTTGTGTGTTAAAGAGATATATTGTAAGACTATAATAGTGAAATCTCTTTATCATTAGAAACATAATTTTAAGTAGTGCGATCGAAATAAAGAATATATATTTAACGTTATATTTCCTGCGTGGAAAATTAAAGAAAAGGGCATTTACCTATACTTTTCAATTTGAGTACCTATTACGTCATTTCCTGCCTTCACTATTTCCTACAATGTATCTCTATATTGTGTTGACTATTATTTTTGTAAATACTATAATTTTGTTTTAGTACCTACTCGCTATTTTATTTGTTATCTTTCCAGTGAGATTTGTAACCACTAACCGTATTTATAATTCCAAACCAATGGAGGTAAATTCTCTACGACTCATGTGACAATGTGCATTCCGTTAAACGATAGATGACTAGAAATTCAAGACTCATACGATATAATCGTGTTCACTTCACACCAAAAAGGCATCGCCTTACAGTATTTTCCATTTTCCTTCCTTGTAGCCTAAATCTTTGTTATTTGGTCTAACCTATTTATTCCACGTAGGATGTAACAAACAATAATTATTAGAATAATAATACAATTTATACGAATGAAAACATTGATCCTTAGGCCGTATTTAGTGCACTGTTGGCGTTCGGCGCTCAAGACTTAATTTCATAGATCAACTGTGGTGTTAATTAAGGTCTAAGTCAAATATACTAATTTACTCAGTGGCGGATTTAGCAGCAGGCTGAGTAGGCATGAGCCTAGGGCATATTTGGGGGCCGATTTTGAAAGATATTGTAAGAAACTTTCATAACGTAATTGTATTTATAATTTTTAAACTGTTTGTGAACACAATAAAGATTAGTAGTAAGTATTTAATTACGTTTACCGAATGTACATTATTTCATAAGTAGCATATATTAACTGACTTATTAGCACATGATTGAGCGACATGACTCGTACATGATTGAGCTTTGATTAGTACAGAAATATAACCAAAAACTATTTTTTTGCAATTTTACCCAAATTAATGGTTTTTAAAAATACTCTAGGAACTGCTAATTGTAGAGGTACGACGGTAAAAAATTTACAGCCTATCCCAGGGAAATGTGTAAATCCGCCACTGAACGTACTACTCCATTACATATGATTCAACAATCAGATGTCCAAAGTCCGAAATTCTATACCGATGATCATACATGATGTGCCGCCATGCCGCATATTCGACTTGACTTACGCGGAAATCAACGGTATAAAAGTCACAAAAGACGGCACAAAAGTCAGTATTATTTTTACATACCTACGTCCAGTGTCGTAACTAGGGCGGTGCCAGCGGTGCCCAGGCACAGGGCGCAGACCCTGGAAGGGCGCAGAAATGACCAGACCAGGACCAAGTTTTGGGTCATGAAGGGTACCTACAGTTATAGAAGCTCACACCGGGCGCATAAAAGGCTAGTTACGGCATTGCCTACGTCATGTGTCATAGTCTTCAAGCAAAGCAGAAATCTGGGCTGGCCTTATTACATACCACTACCACACTGACCCGACCAGGATGACCGTCAATAGCACAGACCACGATTACGATAGATAAATAAATAAATATAAATGAATATTTTTGGGACATTTTACACATCACCAACTAGTCCCAAACTAAGCAGAGCTTGTGCTATGGGTACTAGACAATGGAATAATAATAATAATACTTATATACAATTTTTTTGTAAATATATACTTATAATACATAAGAAACAACCAGACCAACACAAACACTCATGTTCATCACACAAATATTTGTGTCCTGTGGGAATCGAACCCACGACCTCATGATCAGCAGTCCGACACTCGAACCACCAGACCACAGAGGTCGTCAAATAGGAGATAGAGAATAGATAGGAGGTATTAACCCTCAGGAATGCACTAAATACGGCTCTTGATAGGCTACGACGAGTTTTTCGACATTTTTGGGTCTTAAGTATATTTTGGACAAAGTTTTTCCTAAAGCTAACCAGGTATTGTCTGTTTCATTCTAATAAATAATGTATGTATGTCAAAATCTCACTGGTTCTCTATTCCAAAGCTTATGTTTTCTATGTTCTTCTTTTCTTTTTCATTGCTTGATGCCAAAAATTTAGCTGCGAAAATTCTATTATTCAGTAATGATGTAATACCAATCTCCTTCTATTTAGGTTAAAGGGTGGCGGGGGAGTCGGCGCGTGATTCCAGCTACGAATATAATAATAGTCCATACCTAGTATCTAGGTCCAATTTAAAATACCCTTAGCATGCTTCGACTCTGTATTTATCGTAGTCTATGTAGCTGATAGTTTTAGAGCACAAAATAAGCTACAAATGGGCGCCTCTATACAAGTTTCTCATGTGCTGATTCACCCGACACCAATACTCATTATTAATTAATCATAGAATTAATGAGTAAATTCCATAATAATACTATTACTATAAGTGAGCTCTCCCTTGCTTGTAGGAGGATTGTTTTTAAATGTTACCTGGATAAAACGTGGTTGCAACCTTCTATAGTCAATGATTTTAGAATTAGATCTACTAATAAGGAAAATACCTTGTTTTTATTATTTATTTTGTTTCAATGAAAATTATATAGGTATATTTTATTATTGTAACCTACATAGTTATGTTGGCTGTAATTTAATATTGATGTAATTAATATATGTATTTTTATTTCAACACTTAGTTTTATTGATAACAAAAACCGAAAAACTACAAAGATCAACACACATTTCCTGGCGTAAGTACCTACTTGATTAAATCCATTACAATAAATTTTTCTCAGGCTCAGCTTATCTTATCTTCATCATCATCATCATTTCAGCCGAAAGACGTCCACTGCTGGACATAGGCCTCCCCCAAACATCGCCACAACGACCGGTCCTTCTTATCTTAACAATCTAATAATAAAAGTACAGAGAATAAATTGTAAATATCGATTTATTTATAGACTAACACGTCATGAAGCAAGTATACAATAAATAACATCCAACTTCCATTAACATGTTAATAAAAAGTAGATATTACACATACATTTAAATTTTCAAATCACATTCAAATTCACAAGGGATTATCTTACTTTCTCAATATCTATAAATTATTAAAGGTCGGTACACACTGAACAATCGAAAGAGGCCGAAAGTCCACACAAACGGTCGAGTACCTACCGCTGATCAATTCATTATTGTCTTGTTACCGAATGCAGTGCAGTGTGCGGCACCCATTCGAGTGGGTTCGATATCCAACAACTACTGATTAGGGAGCATGTAGAAGCCAAAAGGCGCTCCCATCATTAAAAAAAATCATTACTCACTGAATACATCATTTATCTAAAATTCATTTTTATACAACGTGTATCAGAAATGCGTGATCGTATTTGAAGAGCTTATACAGGGGATGCTATCGAACAACTTTTACTGTAGAACAACCCCTGAAATCGCGAAAAAAAATCAGCTGATCCTAACATTTTGCTTAGCGACATCGATGATTTAGTAGGGAACAGCTGATATTTTTTTCGCGATTTCGGGGTTGTTGTTCTATGCTATGCCCTGAATGAGCTCTTCAAATATGACCACGCATTTCTGATACACGTTGTATATGAAGGAATTTCCGATATATTATGATGTATTCCGCGAGTAATATTTTTTTTACTGTTGGGGACGCCACTTGTCTTCTACATTCGTCTTGAATTCAAATCGCTCCATTATGCGGCCCATAGACCTACAATATAATTGTGCAATATTAATATTGCACAATTATTATTGTATCGTCCCTATCTTCAATACTATTTCAATCTTACCCCTACACGGTCAATAACGAGCCCATTACTGTCCCACTGCTGGGCACGGGCCTCTTCTCAGTATGAGAAGGCTAAGGCCTTAGTCCACCACGCTGGCCTACTGTGGGTTGGCAAACTACACACACCATTGAGAACTGTATGGAGCACTCTCTGGTGTGCAGGTTTCCTTCACCGTTAAAGCAAGTGATAATCGAATATAAATCCGCACATGAATTCGAAAAGTCCGGGCCGGGATCGAACTCACACCCTCCTACATGAAAGGCAAGCGTTCAACCGCTAGGCTATCACTGCTATCAATACACGGTCAATATAATTGCGCAATTGCAAATATTGTACAAATATATTGTAGGTGTACGGGCCGCCTTACTCAAACTACCTCGCTACGCTTAACTAATATGTACCGACCCTTATCAAGTTTTTTGTCACTTAACATCAACGATTAGCGTTCTCTCAAAACATGTACAGTCAAGCGCATATCTAAGATAAAAAAAACACTATAAGCAAAGCATGTTTTGTATGAAACTTCATTGGTACTAAGGTACTAAGCCAGTTCCGCTTGGTTAGCTACCGATTGATATGCGGGTGACTGTACATGGACTTATAGGCAGATACATTAATCTTTTCCTCATAGAAAACTCCTGCAACGGCTCGGCTGCCTTAATTAATATCTACCAACAAGTAGGAATGTATTGCTGTATCAAATACTTTTTTACCTACTATTAAATGAGCGCCAAAGTACTATCGAATGCAGATACCGCCGGCAATATAAATTAGGTCAATACACATAAACTCAAGGATTTAGGTCACTCGGGGTGAAGTGATTTTGTGACAACGCTCCCGACTCTTAGAGCATCGGGCACACAGCAAACGGCCTAGAATTCCGAGTTCCGTCCTCTTTGACCATTGTGGTCCCACAACTTTTATGTGTAGAGATCGAACTGAACTGTGTGAACTATCGCATAAATTACTGTGAACTGGGAACTGTTCACTGTAATTAGTTTTAGAGAGTCTAGACCGCTCACTGTGTGCCCTACACCTTATATAAAGGGCAATATTACTTGCAAAAAACTCTGATGTAATAAAGTACTACCCACACATTAGCGGAATGTGGAACATAATTCCAGCAAAATTATCAATTAGTGTAGTTGACTGTGGTGGTTTCGTTCAGTAGTGACAGCTTATTAATAATTAACGCTATAATCCAATTACCTACGTTCATTTTGTTTACCATGAAAGCGATTAATCTTATAACTTGGATTGACGTCATGTTACTGCGTCGCAATTCATATAAGGTACAACCATAGGTACCAGTGCTCTGTATTTATTTTATAGTTTTGATCTCGGACGAATAAAAAAGGCGGACGGAATCTCGCTAAACAAAGACTGACGCATTTTTTCCTAAACCCACTAATTTCGAAAGCATTTTAACACAGCACATTTATACTGTTATTTTATTTGTGACACTACAACAATGACTACCGTCACACTAGATTTTTTGCGTAATCCCAGCTTTCGCGGCTTTTTGGCATACTACGGATGTGAATGTGTGCATGCCCTTTTAAGCGAGCCGTATGGAAGCTTCACTTATTGTTTAGCGAGATTCCGTCCGCCTTTTTTATTCGTCCGAGGTTTTGATCGACTCATTAATCATTAATGATTTCACTTCCGATCCCAATTCAAATTTTAGTGTTTATGGCTCCATCGTGTCGACGATGGTTCTGCCAATGTCAAGGTTAAATGAAACATGTTTCACTTCTAAATTAGGTAAGGAATATTCCCATGCAGCATAATCAATATTGTAGCTCCATCAGAGAAGAATCTCATATCAATATTCAATGAAAATTAGAGATAACCCAATGATAGCACATTGCATTGCGCCACTACTAAATGAGCTGTGACATTTAAATTAGAAATTAAGTAGCAAATTAAATTAAGTCTCATCAAGAACATTGGCAATATTTGTCAGAAGGGAAACAAAGTTCTCTCTTTTTAAATAGCTGATAAACATCTTATCACTTGCCCAAATTGATACAGCAAGCAAACATGAGATACAAGTAAAATAAAAATTCTATTCGAAAACACGAAAAAATATTCTGATAAACTGTGCGCTGATTAATCAAGTTTATTACTAACCAACTTCCTTTATATTCAGACACCATTAAAAACACTTTAAATAGATTTTACTTTCTGATTTTAATATTAAATCTCATGTCACTTCGGACAGTTTTCTAGCTTTTATTTAACAGTTACTTCATTAAGGACATAGAAAATATTTATTTATTCAATACCTACACACATCCAATAAAAAATACATTTTAGTTAACAGCTGACTTTTTTTTCTATACAAGCAGAACACAAATACCCATTTTGAAAATTATTAATAACCCTAAATGTAATAATTACTATTTGTTCAGAACCATGAGAGATTATTATTAGATGGTACTTTAATAGGTATATACAACTTTATTCTGAGTTTATACTAAACCTCTTAAAGGGTCATTGTACTATCATTATTTTGAACAACTTTTACCCCCATATTTTGTTGATTTATGTGAACACAAATGTAGGGATCAGCAATTTTATTTTGTTATTTGAGAATTGCTCCCATAGTAAAAGTTGTTCATAATGATGAGTACAATGACCCCTTAAGAGGTTGTACAGTCCCATCTATAATTTTGGATGTGTGTAGTGATAATTAAGGTTCTATTTTTATTGCAATTTAACATTTAGGCCACATTGAAAGCTATGATACCATCAGTATCTTTATCAATAACATTGTGATGATCACACTGGTTTGGCATCATTGCAATGTTTATTCGAAAACATGTTTAACATTATTTTATATCCAATAATACATGAAACCCCAAAACATAATATTTATGTAACATCTACATAATTGAATACACATTGTGACAAATGTAAAGACTGTCTGGAAAATAATTAAACAATTTACCTAAGATTTTTTACAGTGGGTAATATAATGGCCACACAATAATGTTTAATGAATGCTTCAAACTCCACATCAAAAACATTTTTCCTTTATTTGAACTATGGCCAAGTCAGGTATAACATCCGAACGCTTTAGAAATTACAGCAGCTGTTAGTCTTTCGAGCAGTCTTGTAAAATAGTTTACTCTGCATTGACAGACTCTCAGTCTTGGCAACAACATCATCTAACTTCTCACCTCTTTCTAACACTGCCTTTATAGTATCGTGCAATATAATCTTTGTTTCATCCAAGTCGTTTTGTATTTTCGTCAATGCATCTGCTTCCCTGGGATTCTGGTATTTCGTTAAGTATTCCGGTAACACATGGAAATCTGTCTTATCCTCAGAACCCGTGGGCCACTGGCTTGCAGGCACTGCTGCCGTGAATTCATCCAGTATTTTGGTAATCAATGTATGAGCCACTCTATTTGGATATTCATGGTCTGATATCAGGACTCCTGCCAAGTTATCGGCTCTTACATATACTTGTAACATATACTCTCCTTCTTTAACGGACTGCCGAGATGCTGGCTGAGTCCTTTCTACTATTGTCTTACTAACAAACACCATAAACTCTTGGACTGAGCTACGTTGAAATATACTGAAGCTCTGCAGGTTGTATGCTGCTTTGAGAAGTGTAGCATTGTTCACACCTTTGTACAGTACACCAAGTGCGTATATTTTCACCATCTTGATAGACCACCAAAATGTTTCAAATACTCCAAATTAACTGAAAATGAATAATTTGTTTATTTTAATTTTTAATTTACAAGTCAATTGGAGCCTTAAAACCCTGATCATGTTTAAGAAGCTAAGAGATTCTGGTTAATACAGGGTATTCATATGTAGGTATAAAGTCTGTTTTTTCTTCCTTGTCTTATTTAGTAAACAAAATAAAAATGTGTTTGAGGAGAGACACAGTTATGTATAGGCTACGATAATAAGCGATCTTACTCTGAAACTAATGGTACAAATGAAAAGGCAGTCAACTGTATTAACAAAAAAAAAAAAAAGTCTGTTTTTTCTCTCTTTTCTAATTTAGTAAACAATCTTGGCATGTCTCTTTATTTAAATTACTGACTGCTAAAATATAATTATTAGTTCTACACAGTGTAATTAGGTAAAAAAATAAAATCGTGTGAGTAATTGTTAACATACATACAAACGTTACATAGGAATTATTTTATATTATAGCCACAGACCAGTAAGCCTAAAGACGCCACTTAAACAAAGTTTTGCATGAGAACACGAGTGAAAATGTTGGTGGGGGACAAGAGGCAGACGGCACATTATCTCAAAGTTCGGTGGTATGATTGGTGCTGCTCGCTGTCGGAGACGTCCCGATTGGCAGCGGGGCGAATGTTATGCAGTACTTACTGCATAAGCTTGGTGACAGGCATAGTTGCCACTATCTCTTGAGGCTTATTGGTCTGTGATTATAGCACAAATCACACTTCTTAATGATGTAAGACAACACTTTGATTATGACATTAATAGGAACTAGGTAATTTCCAACTTTCTAATTCTTAAATAATAATAAGTAAATAGTTATTAGAAAGTTTATAATTAAACTATGAAGTAGCAGGCAGTTATAGAATGGCATTATTTCTCACAATTCTACAAACAGAATTGTCTGGATCAGTTGGTATTCTGCTCTATTTGCCTGGAATTGAAATATTAAATTTGTGCATTTAAGATTAGGCAAGGCACTTACCCAATTTACTTCTATTGGGGACTTCGGTGAGTGACACATAAGTTAATTTGAAGTAAGCTGCTTATTTAAACATGTAAACAAAACCCTAAAATAACTTTATTTTCAAAATAAATACATTCTACGTAAACCTACGACCAATTAAAGCAAGAAATCTGTATTAAATTGTGACGAAATCGATGCTTTCTGCTTACGCACATATGTCAAAAATTGGCTGGTTGTGTTGTCTACTGTCAGTACTGGCAGTGTCAGCTGATTGCAAAGTGTCAGAAAGATGTCAAAACTAGAAAATAAGCCGTATTCCAACCCAATATCTTTTACTTTGTAGGCATAAAAATCAGATGCTTATCATAAGGTATTATACTGACGTAAGTATAGAAATGTCTTTGTATTATATTGTTATATGGTACCTATGATATATTCTATGGTTATTACCACCGCAAATCATATTTTGATTCATACACAACCCGAAATAGAGCTACAATTTGCAAAACACGCAAGAAACTTTGAATTTCGCGGGCTACTCAGCGTCATTCACAATAGTATGGTATGAACGACCAAAGTACGCTCCGAGTGTCGTTGGGTGACATAACTGAACGCACCCAAGTCTTCAATATACTGTATATTTATATTTTGTATGTACTTGTGGCAAATGCGCAAATCACGAATAGCCAGGATTTTTTTTTAGCCAAGCTATTGTTCCCAATTTTTTCAATTTTTTTTAATAATCGATTACCTAATCGATCAAAATGTCATAATCAATAAATCGATTTTCGTATTTATAATTTATTACCATTGAATTAAGAAACCTATGGAAGCGGCATATTCTTCTATACCCACCTAGTTTATACAAATATCTATTAATCAGCACACATCTGTGGTAAGCAACACGAGCATCGATATTTGATACTTTTTAATTTTGATTACTCAGATTAAAAACCTCCAGATAGTTAATCACTGACATTACGGCCAGTTAGATAGAGAACGTTAAATTACGTAATACCTATGAAAGAAGGAGATGCTAGATTACTATTTTGTCCTTATCGTCCTGGCTGGTTTTTATACCGCTTTACTGTACTAAGTGTCAAATGTGACACACAGTACATAAATAAATCTTTACTTTAGGTTATGTTCTGTATATTTTTGTGATTCGTGTGAGTATTTTTGTGTTCCGAGACAAAGACTCAATAAATATAAAAACGCCGTCATCAAGTGAGTATGTGGATAATGGGATATTGCAGTATCTTGTGCTGCAAAAGTCACAATGCACAAAAAACTGCCGGCGTATCATTTCACTTGTAAGTAGACGAAATTCAATATATTTGGGTTATGGGTAACATAGTAGGTATCAATAAAGATATCGTTAATGCGGATAAAGTTCTCATTGCTGCAAATATTGGGGTTTAATGCATATTTTCTCTTAATATTCGTAACTTTATAATAGCAATTTCAGAATCGGTGTTGCTAGTAAATAATTTTATTTACCCTATTAAGGGTGGTACGCCACCGGTCAAATTTCTTTGTTCAATGTTACTTTGATCAAAGAATTTGGATGATTATTATTATTTTTAACGCATTTACGCATGCGTAGCGAAATCTAACGATTTAAATTGTGGAAGCCAGGAGTCGCAGGTTCAAATCCTGCTCGTGAGCGATTTTTTCTTTCCACAATTTAAATCGTTAAATTGGATGATTTTCATCAAATGTTGTATGTATTTTAATACTGATCCTCAAAAAATTCGATTGGATAAAGAAATTGGACGAGTGGCATACCACCCTAAGTCGAAATTATTTCTAGTGTTCAAAGGAATTTATTGTTCTTTAAATATTTCAGGTTTCCCTCTGATCCAGTAGTTTAAAAAAAAGGGATTAATGCGACTGCACGTCAAAATTGGGAGCAAAAAAACCATGGAACTCAAACAGTTCATTACTTAATAATCGAGATTGTATTTTTCATTATTAAAAATATATGTGTTGAATGGTGTGTTGTACCTAAGTACTTATTTCTTCATCCCTATATTTTTTGGATAATTAGGTAAACGTTTTAGATGAAGCAGAGATTTCACCTCTGACTTCGAATTTTTGTATGGATCAGAATTTTATTATCATTTAGGTGAAGAAAAACATCGTGAGGAAACCCGCATACCTGAAAGTGCTCCATACAGGCCTCGATGGTATAGGTATGCAGTCCGCCAACCCGCACTAGGCGTGGCCCTAACTAAGGCCTTAACATTTTAATTCTGAGAAGAGGCCCTTGCCCAGCAGTGGGACAGCAATGGGCTGATTATGTAATCTTTAGTCGTTAAAATATTTATTCTCAGAATCGATTTTATTACCCTAAAGTTAGAGACGTGTGATTTTCTGGCAACCCCTATTCTCCGAGCGAGAGCGCGTATAGTGGCCATGCGTATTGCAAGTCTAGTAGGTCTGTGTTTGATTACTTACTTCCCTAGCTATGGCCGCCATAACAGTGGCCCGGATATTGTAGGTATACACGCTTATTTCGTAGGTTTCACAAGTCCATAGGTAGAAGTCAATGGACCAAGTAGAGATTTCTCTATGTAGTCTGTGGAATAAATAAATAAGCATTTATTTTCGTTCATTTGTGTTCATAAATTTATTTATTTGTTTCATTTTATCAAACATTTTATTAAGTCAAAGAGCAACGTTAGTGATTATTTTCTCTGTGTCAAAGAGAATATAACCACTGCGTTTATTTAAGGTATTTGTTGACTTTGTTGTCTCCGTAGGTATTTACATTCTTCAATGCTAGTGATTAGTTGATTACATTATCTTTGCTTGCTTTGTTGTGTGCGTGTGTGATTTGTTGTGTTAATTTTGAAATTATAACCACAGAACCTCGGAATAAAGAATCTGAGCACAGAACAATATACTCCCAGCCAAAGCTCCAAGCGAAGATTAAAACTCTATCGAACTTTAGTTATGGCAGAGAATACTGAGAAAATAGAAAGCGGCACCGATGCACGTAGACGAATACTAAATATTGCAGTATCCACTGTACTGCTGGAAACTGGCTTCGAGGCTGCTGACAAGATGTCACTAGAAACACTAACAGAAATGCTACAGTGTTGTAAGTAAACATTCCTCTTATTACGAATGTGAAGCAGAAATGTAAAAGGAAGATAGGATTCAATTACAAAAAGCGAGCTTAACAACTTTTTCAATCGCCCAATGATGTACATTACTTATACATGGCAACTGGAACTGCTGTTCCATTAAGTTACTGATATGCTGCATGACTTAAAATTATGATGAATTATGAAGAAAGACAAAAAAACTACGAGTATCCGTTGTTTAGTACCCATAGTACAAGCTCTGCTTAGTTTGGGACTAGATGGTGCTGTTTAAAATATACCAAATACTATATATTTTAAGATAGTTTTTCATTCCAATATTAACCTTTTCACCACCAATGACACCTATAGAAGACAAACAATTTCATGTATGGTCGACCACACGTCGGCGGTAACACTTTGACATTAGCAGGATCTTTATTTCATAAGCAGTAAGGGTGGTTTTCGAATTGACGTGTTACCACTGTCATGCAGTTGAGTGTACTTTGTAGCGTTTGTAGGTACTACAATACAATATTTTTGTCCATACAATATTTGTCTTCTACAAAAGTTGTGGCTCTGAGGGCACAAAAACATCTATGATGCAGTGGCGTTGAAATGGTTAAGAACCAACACAATAGTAACTACCTATTTACAATTTTTATTTCAGTCTTGACCGAAGTGGGCAACTCTGCTAAAGGCTATTGTGAGCTAGCCGGGAGAGTAGAGCCAGTTCTTGGTGATGTTTATATGTCACTTGTTAATATGGGTAAGTAGACTAAGTACACTCTGTTTTTAACCGACTTCAAAAAAGGAGGAGGTTCTCAATTTGATTGTTTTTTGTTTTTGTATGTTTGTTACCTCAGAACTCCGTCATTTATAAACTGTATTCGACAATTCTTTTTTTATTTGAAATGATATACTTCCAGATTGGTCCCATTTTTATCAAAATCCAGTTTTAATGATGGGATCCATGTGAAATTGAGGGAACTCCTCAAATATTATAGGCATACATATAGCAATTTCGATATATTCATTAACAAGTCAAGCATTTGCATTCAGAAAGTATCATTTGGTGAAGATCTGATGAAGGTCTTTGGAGATAAAGAAGAGAACTCTTCAATGGATGACAGCAAATCATCCGGGATTGCAGCAATCGCTTGTCTTTCTATTGTTAATGCCACTCAAAATAGGAAAATAAAATAAACTTGAAAAAAAAGTAAAAACCGACTTTAAAAAGAATAAAATAATAAAATTTGTGTGCAACAGTTTAGGAAGTCTGTGCCAGTTTTTACTTCAATCAATCTGAATCAAAGGCACCTACTTTTACTTTTGCGTGGAGTTGCGGAAAATGGCCCGTTATACCAATACCAATACCAAAAACCGGCCAAGAGCATGTCGGGCCATGCTCAGTATTATAGGGTTCCTTAAGTAGGTGTAATTACAAACGAATCAAATCGAATATTATCATGGCTATTTTAGTTTTTGCAATAATCGGCAGCATTCGCGACTCAGTGTGTTAGTAGCGCCATCTAGCGATAAATTCAAGAAGCCAAATTTAAGAAGTTATGTCATTTCAAAGTTACTTTTTGTGATTTTTTCTAATATAAAGTATTTTTCAGTTTTCTCTCTATAACTCAAAAAATTATAATCACATTATACTCGAAATAATTTTAAAAGAGAGTTTTCACAAAGGTCTATCAATGTGGAAGATTATAAGTTTTATGTTTCTACATTGCATAGTTTAGAAATGGCAGGGGGGGACACATTGCAAGCCACTTTGGCGGGCTATATTTCGCAGATGGTACACACGGCTACACATCAAGCTGTACAAAACCAGTAAAGGCTGACCTCGCGTTGTAAGGAAAACCTATACAATGCGAGGTCAGCTTATACTGGAATTGTACAGCTTGATGTGTAGCCGTGTGTACACCTGATAAAAAAGTGGTGTATGAAACATTACCTTCATTTTAGTAGACCTATTCAATGATACCCCACACGAAGGGGTGCAGCGAGAAAAAAAAATTCATCCCCATTTCACATGTATGGACGCCACCCCTAAAATATGTAAAAACGATTTTTTTATTCTTTTAAAATTGAGATCTATATGTAGACTATTTTTTAACAAAATTTCATTTACTTATGTTTATAACTGTAGAAGTTATTAAGCTGTAAAGGATTAGGACAGACGGACGGACATGACGAAACTATAAGGGTTCCTTGTAGGACTTCGGAACCCTAAAAAAGGCACCTACTTCCTAAACTTTTTCACACAAATTTAATTATTTTTGAAGTTGGTTTAAACATTTTTTTTAAGTTAATTTTTTCTTTTTTGTCTTGTTTAGTAAACAATCTTGGGATGTCTTTTTTTATGCAATTCGTCCATAATAATTATTAAAAAACATTATGTTAACAATTTCACACACTAAATAACGTATTTTTCCAGGTGAACAAAGTGGAATTTATGGTGTCTTTATTTCACCTCGGAATCATTTCACCTAGGTGAAATGATTCGACATTATTGGTGTCATTTGTTCACCTTGGAACTAAATCACCCAGGTGAACAGGGACAACTGTTTTTATTATTCTTGTGGACTTTAATCACCCACATAAAATATGCTAAAACAACTATCAAATCAAAGTGAACTTAAAATATCACTCGAATTTTGGTTTGTAAGGAGTGAATTCACCACGAGGGGGACCGGATATAACATTGTTTTAATAAATTGATACTTTGATTAAATGATATTCTATGAAATGTAAGTTCGGTGTAGCTTTATTTTATGAACAGAGACAAAATCGAGTAATTTTTTCGATGAAACGTTTTTCGATTAACAAAAAGTGATGAATTGAAAATTATCCAATTGGATAATTTTCATTTTTTTTTTATTGTATAAAATATTATACAATATTTTTGGAATCGTTTTGTGTCAAATGAAATTCGATATAAAAAATTGTAGTAAAATGATAGCTAACCGTCTAATTTACATTAAATTGAATTAAATAATAAATTGCCTTTGATTTGAATGTTGTTGTTGAGGACAACCCAAGGATCATGAAAGTAATCAAACGATCTGTTGAAAGGCACTTGCCATATGTATTAAAATTGAAAGTACACTCGTTCCTACGTAGCTCTGTTCTAGGCGACTAATACGTTATTCTTTCTTCAGGGTTCAGGACGTCAGGATCAGTTCTTCATAGGTTGAGGTCTTGATCTGAAGCGTAGAACGAGTGACGATCGAATGAAATATTGCCCACACAAAATGCCGCTTATTCACCCGCTTAAGTAGTATTCAGCGGGGCACAAGTGGCGCTTAGTGCGCCCTGCGGTTGCTCTGTTCTTCCAACATTTTTACAAGTCATAGCTAGTAGTAGTTATGTATGGCTTATGACCTGTGATTGGTTCATGGTTTATGACTCATCAAACTGTGATTGACTGATGCTCTGTACCTAGCTATGGTGTGATTATAGCTAGATTTCATGCCCTTGTTACTTTGTACATAACGTTTCAGCTGTGTTAGCACAAGTTTTCAGTTACATTAATTAAGTTCAGGCTTGCGTCCGCAACAGTCTCCCCCCGGCGTAGCCTCGCGAGCCTCTCCCTTCTGGTCGAGGACGATAAGCCTTCTTACTGGCCTTCTAAAAATGCCACCCCGAGTTCGCACATCCGCACTCCGCACAACACCGTCCGTACCTACTATCGCGCGCACAACAAGGCCCCGCGGCTACACATTCCGCGGTAATAAGCCGTCAGCGATTATGACGACATCGCCTTCTTTAATTTGTTCAGCGTGATTAGATCTGACGACACCGCGCGGTGTCAGTGTCGGTAGATACTCTTTCATCCATCTTGCCCAGAATCGATCTGCCAGCGCTTGGGCCGCTCGCCAAGCGCGTTTATCAGCTACGTCACAAGTTCCAGTGACCGGTAGCCCTGCTGATGACCCCAACAGGAAATGATTCGGCGTTAACGTCTTCCGGGTTCACAGATACGTGAGTCGCGGTCGCGAGTTCAATATGTTCTCTATTTCAGCCATGACCGTTATTAATGTTTCCTCCTTTGGCATTCGTTCTTTCAATATTACAGCGAGGGCTGTTTTCACGCTACGTATGAGCCGCTCCCAGGCTCCCCCCTGGTTTGGTGCACCAGCGTCGATGAAACGCCAATCGGTTTCCTTATTAAGGGCGTAATCCTTAAGTTCAGTCGCCCATTCTTTGTAAGCGTTTTTTAGTTCGACGTCAGCTCCACGGAAGTTCGTACCGTTGTCTGACATTATTGTGCGTGGCCATCCACGGCGCGCGGCCATTCTTCTAAGGGCCATGATCGCACTGTCAGTACTGAGACTCGGTAACAGTTCTATATGCACGGCCCTAGTTACCAAACAGGTAAATAACATGCCCCAGCGTTTTTCTCTACGTCTTCCTATAGTGATCGTCATGGGACCGAAACAATCAACACCGCTGCGAGTAAAAGGGCGAGCGTATGGATCAAGCCTTTCGCAGGGTAAGTTTCCTTTCACCGGTATAGGTGGCGCTTTACGTCGCATGCGACACACGATGCATTCGTTCAGCACAGCGCGCACACTCGTTCGTAATCGTAATATCCAAAATCGCTGACGCAGGTTATTGACTACGTGCTCTCGGCCTGCATGCCCATTCTTCTCGTGTTCACGTTTTATAAGTAGGCGCGCAAGTGGATGCCTGCCGTCTAAGATCGGTGGCCTCTTCCTGTACTCTGGTACATTCGCTGCGTTGATTCGTCCGTTCAGTCGAATAATTTTATTTTCATACACCGGGTCTAGCTTGCTGAGCCGGCTCGATCTCTCAACGCTTTTTCCTGACGTCAATCTCTTAATTTCTTCAGAGAAACTGTCACGTTGCGAATCTCGTATAAGCATTAGTTCGGCTTCTTCGAGATGACGCACGTCCATCGTTGTCGCGCGTTTACGACATTTTTCTATAAAGAGCAACACGCTTGCCATAGCGCGCAATGCTCGATCATATGAGGAGAATCGTTTCAGGTCCATAACGTTCTCCTCGCCTCTATCATGGGCTACTGTTTCTTCCTCGCCCTGGTTCTCTTCGCTCGGCCACTGTTCTTCCGGTTCGCGTAAGAAGGCCGGTCCGATGAACCATCGATCGTGTTTATTGAGGCTCGTTCTGCCATATCTAGTTGCGTCATCAGCTACGTTCTGAGCGGTCGGCACCCAGCGCCATCGTTTAGCGGGGGTAAGTTCGGCTATCTCGCTCAGTCGATGCGCAACGTATGGCGTATATCTCGCAGAGTCGTTTCTTATCCAATGTAATGCCGTCTTAGAGTCACTCCAATAGGTTACTTCGGCTTCTCATCTATGCTCCTTGCGTATCTCGGAGGCGAGTCGTGCGCCTATCAGGCACGCCTGCAGTTCCATACGTGGGATACTCTGCGCTTTCATCGGCGCTACTCTAGATTTTCCCGCTACTAACACGACGTCTATCGATCCGTCGGGCCGTGTTAATCGCCAATATGCTGCAGCGGCGTAGGCTTGTTCACTAGCGTCGGTGAATACATGTAGCGATCGCTCTACGGTCATGTGATTCGCGTAGCATCGGGGGACTCGCAAGCCCGCCACGCTCGTCAGACCATTTATCCATTCGAGAAACGCGATAGCCTCTTCGGCGGGTAGTTGCTCGTCCCAGCCGATGTTGTTTCGCCATAGCTCCTGTAGAGTGATCTTTGCCGTAATCGTGAAAGGGCTCAACAGGCCCAACGGGTCAAAGATCGACATTACAGCCCCCAACATTTCACATTTAGTGGGCGTTCTCATTCCATCGCGTACTTCGTTCGGTACACGGGGCATAGCTGTGTTGAATGCAAGCTCATCGGTCTCTGGCACCCACATCATACCCAGCGTCTTGCCATATGGGTGTGCATTCGCACCTAGTTCCTTCGGGGCGTTAGCCTTATCCTGTTCTAGGATATGAGCGAGTAAGTGTGGACGATTCGAATTCCACCCGGCGAGAGCAAAGCCGGCACGCTCATGAATGCGCTGCACCTCTTTGATCGTGAGGGCGGCGCTTTCTTCAGTTTCAAAACTGTCGACCCAATCATCCATGTAATGGTTCATTGTTATTGCATAGAGGGCGCGCGGGTTGACATTCCTCAGCGTTTCTGTTTCTAACGCTGTGAGCTAGGAAGGGTGAACTCCGAGCGCCAAATATCATAGAATTCATCACGTATTTCTGAGGCGGGCTTTTTCGGTCATCACCACGCCACAAAAATCGTTGCGCTGCTTTGTCTTCTGGTCGTATTTTGACTCGCAAGAACATTTCGCGTATGTCTGCCGCTATAGCAATTGGCTTCTCTCTGAATCGGAACAATATTCCGTAAAGCGTGTTCAACATATCGGGCCCGGCGAGCAGTTCGTCGTTCAGACAGCGCCCGCCTGTACTCGCGGCTGCGTCGAAGACAAGGCACACCTTTCCTGGTTTGTTCGGATTGGTCACAGCGAAATGTGGGAGGAGCCAATCAATTGCGCTGTCGTCTGTGTCCTCGACTCGAGTTGCATAACCCTTCGCCAACAAGTTGTCAACTTGTGACGTGTATGCTCTGCGAAATTCCGTGTTTCGATCCATTTTACGTTCCATCGAGCGCAATCTGCTTAGGGCCATATTATAACTAGGCGGCAGGCGAGTATCGTCTGTACGCCATGGCAGGCCGACTTCGTAACGTCCGTCGACCAATCGCGCTGTTCTATTGAATATTTCTTTTGCGCGCTCGTCTTCCTTCACAGGTTTATTTTTGGATGATATTCCTAGCGCATCGATCTTAAAATGTTCTGTGATTAGTTCATGTAGTTCATCATCATGATCAAATCGTTCTCTATGCTGAGGCGCACGTATGTGCAGTACTGTAGCGCCATCTATCGGGTCTTCCTTCGCCACTATCGTTCGTGGCACCGTACCGTGCACTACCCATCCTAGCATAGTTAGTGATGCGGCCGGCTCGTTCCATTCTCCGGTCAGGAGTTTTCGCGATACTATTAAGTGCCAATGGTCTGCACCTATTAGTATGCGCGGTCTTGCTTGTCCATAGCAGACCTCGTTCCGTGGTAGCTGTTTCAAGTGTTCATAGTTCAAACACTCAGCTGCGATCGCTTGACTGGTAATGTTGAGACTCTTGACGGTTCGCGCCTGTATTGGATGGAAGCTAGTTCGTGCTCCCCGTATCTCCAATGACACGCTCTGACTCTCGGGTTCTTGCCGCGTTGCAGTTAATCCATGCAAACGCAGCGCGCATTTCGTTCCTTGCGCGTTCACTGATCTAGCGATTTCCTCATCGATCAAGGTTATCGTAGATCCCTCATCGAGTAGGGCATGAGTTTCAACTTCCAGTCCATCAGGCCCTCTTATCGTGATAGGGCATATTTTTAATAACACCGCGCCAGTTGACATTACGGTGTTAGCCGAGGCGGTGATCTCTTGATCGTTCTGTACGCCTCCTGGCGCGGCTTGCGGTGCGCTGTGTAGCAACACATGATGAGGATGGCGACACTCATCTATACCGCATTTCTTTGCGGTACAACTGGCACGGCGGTGACGGCTATTCAAGCAACGAAAACATACGCGTGCTTCTTTTGCCCATTCCCACCTCTGTGGTAATGTCATCGCTTCCAGTTTCCTACATTTCACCGTATCATGTTCGGCCCCGCAACATAGACACATCTTTACGTTTTTATTTTCGGTTGCAGTGTACGCAGCACCGCCTCGCTTCTTGCCTTCCTGGCGTTTAGACGAACTACTGGTCTTAGCTGCTGGCGCATTACGTGCTGGCTCCTTTGTCGAGCTTCCTGCAGCGGAGTACGCGAATCGTACGGCACGGTCAGCCTCTCTCATGAGGAAACGAGACAGCGTAACAATCTCAGGTTCGCTGCGACTTCCATACTCTTCTGCGTAGTCGCACCATCTCGCTCTAATATGCGGACTTAATTTTTCTGTAACTTGCCGGGCCAACATAGGATTCTGTAGGTACCCCTTCTCATCTATACAAGTGAGTACATTGACTATGTTCTGAAGCCGTATCGCAAACGCGTTCAGTTCGCTGGCTGTTGTTCCGGGTCGCGGTAACTTTCTTAAGTCGTCTAGCGTTTTATCAATAATGATCTCAGGGCGGCCGTAATACTGTTCAAGTGTCTGCATTATAATTGCGGGATCGGCAGCTGTGCACAATAAAGCTGCTACTGTTTCACGTGCTTCACCTCGTACACATGTTCGGAGACGTGCCAGGTTCTCAGCTTTTGTATAGCTATACATTTTGGTCGAATCTCGCATCGCTGCTTGGAATAGTAGCCATTCGTTCGGCGCGCCGTTGAAGACAGGCAGTTCTTGCGCTTGTCTAGGCGGCGGGCGTTTCAATGCCATTCGTTCTAAGACCTCGGCTAATCTATCTATTCCTCGTTCTCGGGACCGTGCTGGCGTTGGTGATCTGTCTCGTCTCGGATTGGGCGTAGGTGATCGGTTGCGCCGCGGAGTGTCGATCGTGACTCCTCTTTGTTCTTGCGGCGGTGGCGCATATCGATAAAAAGAGTGGTGTGATCGTTGCCCTTCGTTCTCGCGCTGGGAACACAATGTGGCTCCGTTGTCGTCATGTTCGATACGTCGTCGTTCGTTCTGCGGTGCGCGCTCGGTACGTTCCCCCTGTGGTTCGCACAGGGCCGAGACGCGGACCGCTGATGACATGTCTTCATATGGCGTCATGTGGGGTCGTTCTTCCCTTTTGGGTTGTGTGTTATTTAGCCAATCAGCGATTCGATTGTCCACTTCTATTGTTTCACGGGCGATGACGCTCTCACGGTCAGTCTCCTCCCGTATAGTGGCGACGTCCAAAGCTAGCCTTTTCTTGATAAGTGCTGCTTCTAATTGCAGCTCTTTTCTCTGGATCTCGGCTAGACGTTCCTGGGCTTCGAATTCAGCTAATCTTATTCGGGCAACAGCGCTGGCAGTCGATCTCTGAGAGCGCACGGACGGCGCCCTCGATCTCCTCTCTTCTCTAGTATCAGGCGCAGCGGCGGCGGTGGTGGCGGCGGCGGTGCGTGACCTTATTGCGGCTATGCTGGGGTCTATTTGTGCGGGTAGCGCGGGCACGCGGGGGTTCGGTTCGGCATGCGCGCGCGACGTGGTAGCGTTAACTCTGGCCTCCACCGTTTGACACCGTTAGGTGGCAAAGACACAGAGCCGCGGTCCACCCGCTAAGAAATAGTGACACGTTTTAGACGATCTTTACGTTCGAAGACCACCAGCTGATGCTCGCAGACACGGTCTTTCCTCTTGAGCTCCCGGCGCGAACGTTGACTTGATCTTCACGTTCTTGAGCTCCCGGCACCGTGTTCGTTCTTGGTCTTGGATCTTGAATCTTGCTATTGAATCTTCAATCTTGCTATTGAATCTTCGATCTTGCTATTGAATCTTCAATCTTGCTATTGAATCTTCGATCTTGCTATTGATTCTTCGATCCGGCTTCTGAAGGACCAGAAAACTTGGGCTGTTGAGGACAACTCAAGGATCATGAAAGTAAACAAACGATCTGTTGAAAGGCACTTGCCATATGTATTAAAATTGAAAGTACACTCGTTCCTACGTAGCTCTGTTCGAGGCGACTAATACGTTATTCTTTCTTCAGGCTTCAGGGTTCAGGACGTCAGGATCAGTTCTTCATAGGTTGAGGTCTTGATCTGAAGCGTAGAACGAGTGACGATCGAATGAAATATTGCCCACACAAAATGCCGCTTATTCACCCGCTTAAGTAGTATTCAGCGGGGCACAAGTGGCGCGTAGTGCGCCCTGCGGCTGCTCTGTTCTTCCAACATTTTTACAAGTCATAGCTAGTTGTAGTTATGTATGGCTTATGACCTGTGATTGGTTCATGGTTTATGACTCATCAAACTGTGATTGGCTGATGCTCTGTACCTAGCTATAGTGTGATTATAGCTAGATTTCATGCCCTTGTTACTTTGTACATAACGTTTCAGCTGTGTTAGCACAAGTTTTCAGTTACATTAATTAAGTTCAGGCTTGCGTCCGCAACAGTTGTTTTGCAATGTTTTATGTGGGTGATTAAAGTCCACAAGAATAATAAAAATAGTTGCCCCTGTTCACCTGGGTGATTTAGTTCCAAGGTGAACAAATGACACCAATTATGTCGAATCACTTCACCTAGGAGATATCACCTAGGTGAAATTATTCCAAGGTGAAATAAAGACACCATAAATTCCACTTTGTTCACCCAGGTGATTTCACCCAGGTGAACAAAGTGGAATAAACCCGTATTTTTACCTAATTACATGTGCAGAACTAGTAATTATATTTTATCAGTAGTTATTTGAATAAAGACAAGATAAGAGAGAAAAAACAGACTAGTTTGTTTTTATTTATACCGTTGACTGCCTTTTCATTTGCACCATTAGCTTCAGAGTAAAATCGCTTATTATAGTAGCCTATACATTATATTGAGTGTAGAACTGTGTCTCTCTTCAAACACATTTTTATTTTGAGAAGGAATTTGAAGTAATTAAGCTTTGCAGCCTTATTTTCAAGTCCTTTACTAGCAAGAAGTACCTACATGTGATACAAGCTGCTCTGTAAACAGGTATCAGTCTACAAGGCTTGGAGCAGTACGCAGCTCGGCCCAACAGGCATGTGATTCAGCCACCACAGCAAGCCCCAGCTCCTCGGACACCGGCTATGCTGTCAGCAGGTTCCAAAGCAAAGCCTGCTCCTCATATACCATTCCACCTGCCACCTCTACCTGACCCACATGCATATATAAGGACACCTGTAAGTGATAAATATGTTTTCTTTGTTTTATGATATTTTTTATTATTATTGAATGATGGACCATTATTGCTGTGCAGTATGTATCACATTCAACTTCAAAGATATTGATTGCACCAAGTAAACTGAACTAGTCTGTTTTTTTTCTCTTGTCTTATTTAGTGAACAATCTTGGCATGTGTCTATATTCAAATAAATATTGATAAAATATAATTACTAGTTCTGCATATGTAATTAGGTTTAAAAAAAATATTTTGTTTGTGAAATTGTTAACATAATCAACATAATGTCTTTTAATAATTATTATTATTAACGGATTGCATTAAAAAGACATGCCAAGATTGTTTACTAATTAAGACAAGTAAGAAAAAACAGAGTGTAAATAACTAAGTTAACTTAATAAAATATGGCTCGTAAGTACAATTCACACCAAACGTAAAGCTCACTCAAAGTCAGCTGCCGAATGCAAGATAGCTTTATGTGGTTTGCTGATTTTTCATAATTTTTAAACTTATGTATGCTACAGCATACAGTCATCGCCTGAATATACATTTGGTATGAATCATACTTGATGCTAGATTTTTATCGTTACTAAAATTAATCATACTTCCAGACCCACAAACAGCCAGTAACCGAATATGAAGCTATCAGAGAGAAGGCTGCTTCCCAGAAGAGAGATATCGAGAGGGCACTGACAAAATTCCTGGCAAAGACTAGTGAAACTCACAACCTGTTCAACACAGAAGACAATCAAGTTTTCCCATGTAAGAACGCCTTTTTTTTGACAAACAAGATATTTTGAAATATTGCTATCTTTTATAAATCGCTCATCCTCCACTATGGTACGTCTTGGGTCTTTGGTTCGTCGTAATTTCGATACCACGAGCAGTGTTCACAGTAGCTTAGTGGCTAAAGCAATGGCGTACTGAGCTAGGAGTCGCAGGTTCGAATCCTGCTCGTGAGCGATTTTTTCATTCCACAATTAAAATCTTTAGATTTCGCTTCGCATGCGTAAATGCGTTAAAAATAATAAAATCATTAGTAAGGGTAGGCATATCTATACGACTTTGAATCAACTGCAAAGTTAGTTTCTTAATAAGATATCGCTGACGTCACCCAAAATCGTACCATAGTGGAGGATAATTTCGATACCACAAGCAGTGTTCAACGGTAGCTTAGTGGCTAAAGCACCGGCGTACTGAGCCAGGAGTCGCAGGTTCGAATCCTGCTCATCATCATTACAGCCGAAAGACGTCCACTACTGGACGTAGGCCTCCCCCAATTAAGGGGGGGATATGCCATAATCGCCACGCTTGGCAGGCGGGTTGGCGATCGCAGTTGGTTGGTTAAATACTCAGAGAACGCTGCTGCCCATCCTCTGGTGAATCCCTTAGTCGCCTTTTACGACACCCATGAGAAGAGATAAGGGAATCTTGCTCGTGAGCGATTTTTTCTTTCCACAATTAAAATCTTTAAAATGCTTTATGTTTTACAGTACTAAACATGTTTTTTTTTTTAATTTACAGTAATTGCCTGCAAACCGACATTCCCAGCATATTTACCATGTCTGCTACCAACAGACCAAGTATTTGACTTTGATGAATTAGAGTACCACTTTCAAGTGGCAAATAGAACTGAAGACATACCAGCAGATAAGAAAGGTAATTGGTGATATTTATTACCCCTCAGTGTACCTGCAAATGCAATTAGTCTGCCTCATTCAATCAACAAAACTGTACTAAACCGATCAGATAATATAAATACATAATGAACTGTAAGAACTTGGCACTCTAGTTGATTTTTGAATGGCAAAAAATATGGATCGATTTATTTCGGAAAGGATTTCAAAATAAAAATGCCTGATTCGTAATTTTAAGCACAAGCATGCCTAGGGGAAAGTGAAAACTAAGCAAAGACCGACGCCTACTTTTTTCTAGAAAAAAAAATATTTTTACCTTTTGTAGGCCGCAGTTCAAGACAATTGACATGTTGGTATTTTAGTAAAACTTTTCGTAACAATATTCATAATAAGTTGATAAGTAGGTAAGAGTTTTAAGTAAATAAGGAGTAGTAGGTAGGTCTTCTTCATGTTTTGTTTTTTTATATTGACATAGTAATTTTTGTCATAAATATGGAAGATTCTGTCAGTAGATTAACATTTATGAAAACCATTTGAAAAATGATAACTAATTTTGGAGAAAAAAAATGGTTTTTTACTTTTCAGTTTTTCTTTGGAACCATTTGGATTTTTGAGACAATATTTGGAATATTATTAGTTATGAGTATGTAATGTAAATAATAAAAATCAAGTAAAAATCTTTCAATGTCAAATAAAAAGTGAAAAAAATCTGTCATAAACAAAAAAATCATGATTTTTATCAACCCTCGTTAGCACTATTAAGTATTCTGTGATGTGAGTCTACATTCTACGTAGGCATACGAAAGATTAACCTTTAAACTGCCGGAACTTAGACCCATGCGAAACAATAGTATTTTAATTGTGTCTGGAACTGCAGCATTCAAGAGTTTAATCACCACATGCTGCTCTATACCTAATATTCATATTATTTATTTGCATCATGATAATTTGAATACTTTGTTACAGACCAATCAGACAATGAAGGAGACAACATGGGCGATAGTGAGAACCCAAATAGTTCACACATGGACAACCAGGACACTAGTATGGCATCTAGTCCAGACCGGAGTAAAGCTGGTGGATAAACAAAGTGTGTAAAATATTAGGATAATCGAAACAAAATTAGTATTTAAATAAAAGTACAAATATAAGGAATGTTCGTTTTAATTTGCAGCAAAATCTTTCTCAACCTGGTTTAGTCTAGTCAGAGGAGTAACCCTGCTTATGTATGCAGAAAAACATTAACACTCATATTCTTAGTCGTTTCCTCAAACATTTCTAGACTCAAACTCACTCAAGGATCCTTCCAGGGCTCCTTAAATAATAACAAAATCGGTAATCTTTGACATTTCCTCAATCTTTCTTGAGGAAATAACGCCACGACGGATAATTGTACATGTATTCCATAAATTCGTCAAAATCGGAAATTTTTCAGAATAGAAATAACTATAATCACGTCACAAATTACACTTTTCCAGTTTTGAGGTCGCGATGTACCCCGAGTTCGGAAGAGTTGAGGAAAACTATCAAGTGACGGAGATTTTTTGCAGCTGAATACCACACGGAGAAAATATATTGTATTGAGTGAGGTTGAGTGGAGTCTAGAAACGTTTGAGGAAACAACTTCGAATATATGGGTGTAAGGTCATAATTCCAAAACAATGCTCAAGCATGTATCTAGATTCACTCAAAGCTTAATTTCATACATTGGTATCACGAAAGTATGAAATTACTGTTTTTAAACCCACATTCATGCTTCAGCATCATACAGAAATATGGATTTGAGCCTGAGACAATCAGAAAAGTGGTACCATTTAGGCAACAGCCTAGGTGGTATTGAAGTTGTTATGGGCAAAAGTAACCGCTTAACATCGGGTGGGCCTTTAGCTCGTTTCGCCATCCTATACAAGAAAAGTTTTTATCGCAGGCAGCATCATAATGATGTAAAATTTTGAAAGAATCATAATATAAAGAAAACAATTGTGATGAAAGTATTACTTTATTAGGAAAGTCACTTCAACAATTCCGAGTTAATAACAGGCAGTACTTTGATGCCATCCCTGTTAACAACAGTCACTTGGAAGTTCGGTAGACTGACAAACAATCTTCTATGGACTTCCTTCACACACATCTTCAGTATTTCGTAAGCTTCCTCCTCGGTTGCATCTGAAAAGTAATACTACCATTAAAAAAAACTAATTTCTTTGCATTAACTCTATGACCTTATGCACTGTGGGCCGGTTTCCGAGACGAGAATTCTTAGTTAAGCAGGACTTAAGTATCAATTGAGCATGGCTTTATAAAGAAAGAAACATTTATTTGACACAAAGCACATAGGTACACAGACACAATTCAACAGGAACACAATTAAATATACAAAAAACCGGCCAAGAGCATGTCGGGCCATGCTCAGTATTATAGGGTTCCTAAGTAGGTCTAATTACAAACGAATCAAATCGAATATTAATCATTGCTATTTTAGTTTTTGCAAACAGCGCCACCTAGCGCTAAATTTAAGAAGTGTGTCATAGCAATATAACACAAAGTTTCTTTTTGTGATTTTTTTAAATAGATAGTAACTAAAGGAGCATTATTTGCTAAAATCATTTTTCTCTAAGGTCAATGACCTATGAACAAGGACGTCTTAAGTATTTTTCAGTTTTCTCACTATAACTCAAAAATTTATAATCACATTATACTCGAAATAATTTTAAAAGAGAGTTTTTATGATTGATTGATTATATGATTTTTACGATCCATAGTTAAGAATGACACATTGCAAGCCACTTTGGCGAACTGTATTTCGCAGATGGTATACCTGATAAAAAAATTATGTATGAAACATTGCCTTCATTTTAGTAGACCTATTCAATGATACCCCACACGAGGGGGTGCAGCGAAAAAAAAAATTCATCCTCATTTCACATGTATGGGCGCCACCCCTAAAATACGTTATCAAGATTTTTTTTTTCTTTTAAAATTGAGATCTATATCTAAACCATTTTTTAACAAAATTTCATTTACTTATGTTTATAACTGCAGAAGTTATTAAGCTGTAAAGGATTAGGACAGACGGGCGGACATGACGAAACTATAAGGGTTCCTTGTAGGACTACGGAACCCTAAAAACGGATCATCGATGCTGTGTGTCTAGCGACTGTGCCAAAAAAATCATTAATCATTTCTACATAAAAATCGTACTCAAATGATACTTAAGTACTGTTTAACTAAGAATTCTCAACTCTGAAACCGGCCTGTAACTGTAGTAAAAGAATTTAAAGAATATAACTGTAAAAAGGGAAAGACTTAAAACCAAGAAATAATGAAAGTGTGTTTTATAAAGAAAACAATAAACAAGTATAAATAATGATTAAATGTAGTAATCCAAAACTATTATAAATAACCTCCTCCTTTTTTGAAGTTGGTTAAAAATATTACCTGATACATTTGTTCTTATAGTAAAGTAAGAATAAATTTCAGTATAGAGATAGACATAAATGGATGTATGGATAAATGTAGGTTAGGTAGATCTCATGGAGACTACTACTACACTGTGCTACTATACACACACTACAAATACTTAACTTTTTTTTTAACCCCTACCCTACCCCAAACTTGGTCTGGTTATACTATGTATGTAGTTCAGTAACAAATACCAAAAATGGGGCAATCATAGACATGTGGTGGTACCAGCGTAAGAAAGAGATGCAAAAACTCATATTTCGCGCATGGTGCTTAGATGTCTTTTGATGAATCCTCATAAATAAAATCGGTTTCTATGGGGTATCAGGTTGATGGGTGGTACGGAACCTTTACTGCGTGAGTCCAACTCGCACTTGGCCAGTTTTTTGTTTATACATATACTTGCTGTTTTATTTGTATATGGTAATCACCTTTTTTGTGGTAGCGGTCCATGATGCTCAAACTGAGGTAGCCACCGAAACCATGACAAGCAAAAGGTACTTTCACACTGGATGCCAGATAGTCCATGAAGTACAGTTCTGGACCATTCTCTTTATCATAGCCACCCATTAGTACGTTTACGAAGTAAGGTGTCTGAAATTTAAGATTTTATTTGTATTATAATATGTTATATATAGTTCTGGAGTGGCGACCGCGTACTGGAAGGCGCAGCGTGGGTAGGCCCCCCACAAGGTGGACCGACGACCTGGTGAAGGTCGCGGGAATCCGCTGGATGCGGAAGGCACAGGACCGGTCGTTGTGGCGATGCTTGGGGGAGGCCTATGTCCAGCAGTGGACGTCTTTCGGCTGAAATGATGATGATGATGATGATGATACACAAAGCATTTCATCATCATTTCGGCCAAAAGACGTTCACTGTTGGGGGCGATATGCCATAATCGCCACGCTTGGCAGGCGGGTTGGTTGATTGCAGTTGGTTGTTTAAATACTCAGAGAATGCTGCTGCCCATCCTCTAGTGAATCCCTTAGTCGCCTTTTACGACACCCATGAGAAGAGAGAGGGTGGTGCATATCTTTACGTCCGGCACCACACGGAACAAAGCATTTAATTGTTATTACTATCACACATCCCTTGAGAACTGCTTATCTTCCCAAGATAAAAAGTATGTTGTTAAAAAGTACCTATATGTTTATCTGGGTTAATTTTATCAAAATTCATTCAGATGTTTTAGTGTAATTGAAGGACAAACAAACAAAAACCTATACTTTCACATTTATTTTATAATTATCTGGCTGAAGAATGCAAATATCATCAATCATCATCATCATCAACTCAGCCTATCGCAGTCCACTGCTGGACCTCTCCCAAGTTGTGCTACAACACTAAATATATCATTGTAAATTAATAATATACTCAGACAGAGATGTTGTATGATTCAATTAATTACAAGTTCTGTAAAAATCTTTTAAGACCTATCTTGTCAAAAATTAAGCAAAAAAAAAATTGTAGATATCTAAGGATTCAATTCAATTTTTTTAAGTTATGGCTCCATCGTTATTTGATGATTTTGCCAATGTCAAGGTAGGAAAAGACACAGTGATAAGTACAGTCAGAGAAAAATCTAAATGCTAACTCATACTTCTAACTGTCAAAATGCAGTGCTATTTGACAGTTGGAAGCATGAGTTCATACTTACTTTTTGTCTCTGAATGTAAGCCTTAATGTGCCATTGTATTGCTTGTTGTAAGATTTTATTAGAAGAGATCAACAAATAGCTAAACACATTATTTCTAAAGTTGCTACAGCCCACATTTCTTTTTCCAAAGTCATAATATTTAATCTGTAGCTAGGTTGTATTCAACACATCTACATGTCACTATGTTTCGGCTTTTCCTAGTTATTTAGCTAGCTACATTAATTAACCACCACTTTGGCTAACCACTTCTTCTCAAGTGGTTAGCCACTTGAGAAGAATCACCAAAACAAACTCAGGACCTAGTTATTTTTTGAAAGTCCTAATGTTGTGAGATATTTAAGTGAGTAGAGTTTAAGTTGTGAGTTTTTTAGTTGACCCTTTCCGACTGATGGCCCAAATTCATCAGCAGTCATGCAGCTCAACCGTTTTTGGGGCTAAACGATACCAACAAAAGGATACTCGCAGGAAATCTTAGAAATTTATCCAACTAATTGGGTTTTTATTAGTGAGGCCAGAGGGTTTTCTAGGAAGACAATGATAGTCACAAATCGACATGGTAAATACATACACTGCTTCTCAGATACTCGGCGAGATTCCTGCGTGTGAAATTGGCAGCGGCGGTAGGTCCTAGCTCGTATCCATTACGCATTTTGTACAACTGAATATTCTTAGCAATATATTCAGCAAACTGGGTAGAGTCGCCTTGGTCGCCAATCACACCCATTATAAGTTTGTCAGATATCTTGTGGATCTTCTCCTCATCTAGAAATAAATAAAAATACTTTATTTTCATGAAACAAGGCAAAATATTTCAATAGCGAAAACCGCTAACTCACCGTCTTTCATGACCATAATACTGTGGCTATTGCTTTGATCGGCTGCTATCATTACGAAGTCATTACACTGTATTCCTAATAGACATTGCAGATTAATGTTCGACATTTTGGTGGATAAATAAACCAAAAATTCTCAAATACCGCAAAAATAACCTACGTTACAGTGCGAACAAACTTCAACAATCTTGTCAAATCACTCAGTCTTACAGATAAACAAGATCTGCATCACTGGGGTGCGTTCAGCTTCAGTATTATCGCCCGACGACGGCAGACGACGCCCGGGACTGCGTTCACTTATATCGCCCGACGTCATTAGACGACGCTCGGAACGTTGTTTGGGCGTTCGTTTGTATGATCGCTCTGAGTAACTGAACGACTAAAGTACGCTCCGTGCGTCGTCGGGCGATATAAGTAAACGCAGCCCAGAAATAATCAAAGCCCAGAGCGTACTTTGGTCGTTCAGACTCACGCCCGTATTACAGAACGTTCCTCAAGCTTTGACAAATGCTCACTGCTCGTTAATAAAATTATACATTTATCACTTATTATATTTTATTATGTTTCAAGTTAGGAATTTTGCCATGCATGTGTCAATAAACTCATTAGTTTTAAATGGTTAGGGTTAAATATTTCCACGCCTATTGTCGGTAGAATATGTGTGACTATTATAATTTATATCTTTAAGACCTCGATGTACCATGTTCTTGGAAATAAATATATAAATAAATAAATAACGTCAGTGAGTTGAAGTCAATGGTTAATAATAAATAACTTTTCGTATTTTCTCATCATACCCTCGGAAAACTAGTTTTCCATCACTTTATTAGGCTGTACTCACCCTAAACTTGGCTAAAAGGTCTAAGCAACTAGGCCATAAAACTAATCACAAAAGAAAAAAAACTAATTGTGTGTCATTCTGTCATTTCATTCTGTCATTAAAGTCATTGCGGTTGCTAGAAAATAAGAAGAAACAAGAAAGCAAAAAAATTATAAATTACAACTTTACAAGATTTTGTAATGTGTTTAATAGTTTTATGAAGTTTAGCTATGTTCAAAAAAGTTGCATTAGGTATCTCAGGGGGTGTAGATAGTGCCGTAGCTGCACTTCTCCTCAAACGAGCTGGTAGATTTCTACGTGTAATATTTAGATAACATTTTGTTTAGATTTTATCATTATTGTAACGTAAAGATAATATTTACAGGATACCAAGTAGAAGGCGTATTTATGAGGAATTGGGATAATAACTACGAAGCTGGATTTTGCTCAGATGAAAGAGATTTTGAAGACGCAACATACGTGTGTCGTAAGCTCGAAATTCCTTTGCATAGAGTTTACTTTATAAAAGAATATTGGAACGATGTATTCACTGTATTGCTTAAAGAGTATGAAACGGGCCTGACTCCGAACCCAGACATATTGTGCAATAGATATATAAAATTTGATAGCTTTTTCCAACATTGCAGGAACAATTTAGGAATTGATGCTATTGCTACTGGTCACTATGCAAATACATCATTTGGCCCGTTTTTGGAAAAATATAATGAGAATGAAGGTATAATTTTAACATGTTTCTATTAAAATTACACACATTTATTGTACACCTAGTATTGTATCCATTATAACTTATTTTCAGGAGTCAGGCTGTTACAGCCTACTGATAAACACAAAGACCAAACATTTTTCCTATCTCAAGTGAAGCAATTCTCTCTCAGGAAATGCATGTTTCCTATAGCAAACTTGCTGAAAAAGGAAGTGAGGGAGGTAGCTAGAACTGAAGGACTTTTGAATGTAGCCAACAAAAAGGATAGCACTGGAATATGTTTTATTGGCAAAAATAAGTTTAAGGACTTTATTGAAGAAGTAAGTGTTATCAATGTAAATAAATAATATGAATATGAATAAATAAATAAATATTTTTGGGACATTTTACACATCACTATCTAGTCCGCAACTAAGCAGAGCTTGTGCTATGGGTACTAGACAATGGATTTTTTTTTATTTTTTTTGTAAATTCCTTCTTATAATTCATAAGAAACAACCAGACCAACACAAAAACTCATGTACATCACACAAATATTTGTGTCCTGTAGGAATCGAACCCACAACCTCTGGATCAGCAGTCCAACACTTGAATCACTAGACCACAGAAGTCATCATATAATAACAATGTAATATCATGGTAATTTATGGATATTATATGCAGTCAATAGTCACCACCATTTCTGAATAAACATAATAATAATCATCATCATCATCATCACTTGATTATATCATAATCTATACAGGTATAGTGATTTATAAGATATCCTGTTACTAGTCATTCTGTAATGAAACTTACAAATGCTGTTATCTATATCAACAACCATTGCATTATTTTTAATGGTTATTGTGTGATCCATCATAATATTTCTTGTTTTATTTTGCAGTACATTCAAACAAAAAAAGGACTGTTCATAGACATTGATACAGGAGAAATAGTGGGTGAACACGGAGGTCTACACAAATGGACAGTGGGCCAAAGATGCAATGTGCACAGCTGCAAAGAGGCCTACTTCATATTCAAGAAAGATTTGGATACCAACAATATTTATGTTGTATGTGTATTTTATATAATTATTGTCTATATTAACTTTAACTCCCATTACGTGGGACACTCAGAAAGTTTTGCGAAACTAAAAAAATTTGTTGTATACGTACATATATTTTTATCAAATCTTTTCAAAGTACTTTCCACCAGCCTCTATACAAAGATTCATGCGCCTAAACCAGTTTTCAAAACACTTTTTCCAGTCCGCCGCAGACACCTCGTTTACAGCCTGCTCGAACGCAGCCAGCGCATCTTCCGGCGACGAAAATTGTATCCCTTTGAGCTGATTTTTTATTTTTGGGAATAAAAAGAAGTCACACGGTGCTAGATCAGGGCTGTAAGGAGGGTGACCCAGGAGTTTGACTGGCGTGCTGTCCAGGAAGTCCCTCGTTTTGAGTGCGGTGTGCGCAGGTGCATTGTCGTGGTGGAGCAGTAGCCCGCGGAGCCCTGTGTTTGGTCGCTTGTTGCTTATAACAGAGAAAACTTCTGGCAAACATTTGGTAGTATACCATTCGGCATTAATGCTTCTTTGATCCCGTAAGGGAATTGATACCAAGTGGCCAGTCAAATTAAAAAAGCTAGCGATCAAAATCTTACCCCCGCTTCTAGATCGCTTCACTTTGGTAGGCGTTGGCTCATTTTGAAACACCCAAACAGTCGACTGGCGCTTGGTTTCTGGGTCGTATTGATAAATCCAGGACTCATCACCTGTAACGATGTCGTAAACACGCCGAGACGAGCCTGCTTCAAATTTGTTAAGCATATCACGGCACCATTCCACCCGGGCCTGCTTCTGAGCATCGGTGAGGTTGTGCGGCACCCAGCGTGATACTATCCTCCTCACGCGAAGATGGCTGTGTAGAATCTCGTGAACGCTTCCCGATCCAATCTTCAATATGTGTTGAATCTCCTGATATGTAATTCGCCTATTGTCTTGGATTAAATTTTTCACTGCTAGTACGTTTTCTTCGGTAACAGCCGTCAAAGGGCGACCGCTTCTTTCGTCATCCCCCAAAGTTGGTCGACCGCGCTTGAATTCGTTATACCAACGATACACGGTTGCCTTGGAAGGGCCTTCATCCATGAATGCCATTTGAAGTCTATCGTACGATTCATCCGGTTTCAGGCGACACTTGAAATCGTATAAAATCATAGCTCTAAAATGTTCCCGGCGCAGATCCATATTTCAGTGAGACACAATACTTTGAATTAACTCGCAAAAAATGTGGAGGGAAATTTTGAAATTGGAACTTACTTATTTTTACTTATAAATAATCATATTTTCGAAAAACATTATAACTGGCCAGTCTCCCATATATAAAAACTTTTTTTCGCAATACTTTCTGAGGGGCCTGGTACATGCTTTTCGGGCTCAATTCCTAAAAACCCTTTCTAAGTGCATCTAATCACATTAGGCAGAGCATTGTTTGTCAGCCAGTCTGTCATGGAACTTCATACATAAAAGTTACATTATTATGCCTAGCTAACATCTTGCTATACATAAGAACTAGCAGTGAAGAAAGATTAGAAAGGTATTCTGAATCCAACGTCTTTTTATTTTCAGGTATCTGGCACTAAACATCCTGCATTGTGGAACAACATTTGTTTTACAGGTCTTCCACATTGGATACACAACGAACCATCAGAACTAGTCAACAATAATATATTGAATTGCTACTTCAGATTTCAACACACAAAACCTTTAACTCCTTGTAGAGTAGTCAAAAATGCTCAAGGATTAACTATTGTTCTAGAAAATAAATTAAGAGCACTCACAGAAGGCCAATTTGGAGTACTCTATAAGGATGGAGAATGTCTTGGCAGTGCCAAGATGAGAGATATTTGTCATAATTTAGTTTATTCATAGAATGATTAAATTGTTGTTAGTGGTTTCAAAACCTGTTTTTTTTTAGGTAGGTATATGATTGCCAACCATACTGCATAATATAGTATTTTACTATACATATTTTCAGTAAAATAGTTTTTTGTTTGATCAGAAACTGTTAACTTTTAAAATGTGGTTGTAGATGAAGAAATGCGAAAAACGGCCACTTGTGGCACTTTTTCTATCTACAACTACAGCAAAGTGTAATTTACAGAGTTAATGGTTTCAGATTGCACTACAGTACCTGTTCCGTGTGGTGCCGGAAGTAAAGAATTGCACCACTCTCTGTCTTCTCATGGGTGTCGTAAAAGGCGACTAAGGGATTCACCAGAGGCCGGGCAGCAGCGTTCTCTGAGTATTTACCCAACCAACTGCGATCGCCGACCACCTGTCAAGCGTGGCGATTATGGCATATCCCCCCCTTTGGGGAGCTCTTTTTCCAGCAGTGGACGTCTTTCGGCTGAAATGATGATTTCAGCCCAGTGTACAGTCGACAAATCGGAATCATGACCCACTCAGCCGATAATTCCGTATGAAATTGTCAAAACTAAACAAAATTGTTATTACCGTCATGCTGATCTTAGGACATTTTGAATATTAAGGAAACCATGGTATAATAACACCAGGTAGTCTCTTCCCATGACAGCTAGGTCACGTGATTGCTTCCGTACTACGTCATCGGCCGTGGAGCCAATAGCGGGCTGTTAGCGTGACACTTGTCAGTTTGATGTGCTGCCACTTTGTGAAAATAAATTACCCGAGCAAAATGATTTTTTTCATTTACTTGCTTATATAAAGAATCACTTTTGAACTAGTAATTTTATACAGTTTCCTTTAATAACTAATTAGATGAATAACAAGAGATAACAAATATTTAGGCTAGTTAGGAATTTATTTAATATTCATTATGAACAAAAATCTCCTTAAGTATATTGAAAATATCAATCAACGGCAACACTGATCGTGACGTAGCTCAGAGGCATCGCGCTGTCATCGCGGGAAGAGAATACCTGGTGAAACATCTTATTATACCATGAAGGAAACTGCGTTAATACGGGTCGGAGGTCTATGCAATTTTGAGCTTTGTTATTAATGCTACAGATTAATAATTGGATAGCAAGTTACGTTTTTGATAAAGCTGGAATTGTTTTGAATTTCGAATTAACTGTCGTTCCGTATAGTTTACCTATAAAATTGATAGCAAGTTTGTTGCCAGGACAATATGTTTCAAGCGAAATTCGACCTAATTGTATTAGAATGTTTGTAGAAAATTAAGGTTATGGTGGGTCATGATTCCGTTTGGTCGAGTGTACATGGCCCTAGGTTTAGTAGGCCCAGCTTTCGGCCTAGGGAGTGAGGGGGGGCAAATCAGGATTTTTCTGTAGGTAATAAATTAAATTAATGTTCCACGGTTAACTTTTTGTACCCGTAGTTCACCTAGCAGGTGAACTACGGGTAATGATTTAAAAAGTGTTGCCCGTGGAGTACATATTTACTCAAAGGCCCGTGGTTCGCGACTAGCAAGTAAACCACGAGTAACTGTTTACGAGCTATTCCATTTAGTTCAACTATAAGTTCAATCAGTTGAACTAATTGGACAAAAATATTCCAACTAGTAGGACAACTTTCTAAGTAATGGTTAAAATTGACCTGTAAGTTGAAATAAATGGAATATCGTTGTCCAATAAGTTCAACTAAAAATATCTTTAAACAAAACGGGGTTTTCATAGTTGAAACTAATTAATGTGGTGAAAAACAAATGAATGTCGTAAAAAACAAATGAATGTCGTAAAAAATAAATTAATGTCGTAAAAACAAACGAATTCGTAAAAAACATGAATGTCGTAAAAAACATGAATGTCGTAAAAAACATGAATGTCGTAAAAAACATGAATGTCGTAAAAAACAAATGAATGTTGTGAAAAACAAATGAATGTCGTAAAAAACAAATAAATGTTAGACGAGCCTTTTTCGGTATTTACATTGGTACCTACATTGGTACATTGGTACGCACGGCTACACATCAAGCTAACATATCCAGTGTAAGCTGACCTCGCATTCAACGGAAAACCAATAAAATACGAGGTCAGCTTATGCTGGATATAAATAGCTTAATGTGTGGACGGCTAATTCTACGTGTATGTCGGCGCGTAGCTCAAGGTTTCATCAGGATTCATCACGAAATAAATTTCTCATTACTCCAAATTATGTATTTTCCCGTTTATTACATGAACTGACCAGAAGAAACAGTTTTACAACCAGAATGACAGCCTGCGCAGTGCACAGTGTCTCCATCTTGATATTAATACAACACAGATAGACTCAACGGAGTCACTAAATACATTTTAATTTATAAATGAACACTAAAATAATTAAGCAGTCGTCGTGATAAAACTACCTAATATTAATTTAGATAATCTCTTAAACATTATATAAGCCAACAAATCATGCCAGCTATTAAAATATGAAACAATATAAAGCGGAATTATCAGAACCACAAAATTAAATTAACAACATTTAAATGAATCATTTCATTATTAGAATATTCGAATTATAATTATCATAATATTAACATTATTTACAACATGAATTTAATTAATACAAATCATCAAATCTTAAACTTTGCTAAAGAAAGAGGTATCTTCTTTGATCTTTGATGATCTTTGCAAAGTACAACAAATACAACAGAAATCAGTATGATTTACAGAATTTCATGATTGATAAATTACATAGCAAATTCTAGAAATAAAGGATATTTATTTTAAACTATTACCTCAAAATGGCAATAGATTGCGTTGTAAGCATCAATATAGCATAGACATTAATTATAGTCAGTATAGTAACTTTATGCAATATAGTTAGAAATATAACAATAGTTAGAACTATATCAATTTATGAAACTTACAGGGACTTACTACTTACTTATAAATATCGAATTGCTATAATTAAACAATAATTGGTCTGAGTCCGAGTGTAAGTTAATATTTTTAATGTTAAAAACTATGGAACCAAGTTCTGTCAAAAAAGTGTAAACAAATTGATGGCAACACTAGCGCGCCCATATGTACAATGGCGCATTGGTACAATGGTGCAATAGTACAATGGTGCATTGGTACAATGTTACAATGGTGCATTGGTACAATGGCGCATTGGTACGCACGGCTACACATCAAGCTATTCGGGTCCAGTATAAGCTGACCTCGCATTCTACGGAAATCCAACACAATACGAGGTCAGCTTATACTGGCGAACCACGGGGCCGGAAGGGATATGAATAGCTTAATATGTAGACGGCTAATTCTACGTGTACAATGGCGCATTGGTACAATGGTGCATTGGTACAATGGTACAATACTACATTGATACAATGGTACAATGCAATCAGTCATTTCTCTAAGACACAAATCTTAGCGTGACAACGTAACGTGACGTGAAATTTTGCATACCGCCCGTTAAGACTATAAAAGAAAGAAAGAATAATATTTATTTACGTATGTACCATTGTACCTATGCACCATTGTACCGATGCACTATTCTACCAATGCACCATTGTAAATGGCGAAAAAGGCTCGTCTAACATTCATTTGTGTTTCACAACATTCATTTGTTTTTTACGATATTCATTTGTTTTTTACGACATTCATTTGTTTCACAACATTCATTTGTTTTTCAATTCATTTGTTTTTACGACATTCATTTGTTTTTCACGACATTCATTTGTTTTCTACGACATTCATTTGTTTTTCACGACATTCATTTGTTTTCACGACATTCATTTGTTTTTCACAACATTCATTTGTTTTTCACAACATTCATTAGTTTCAACTATGAAAACCCTGTTTTGTTTAACGTTATTTTTAGTTGAACTTATTGGACAACAGTATTCCATTTATTTAAACCAGCGACAACACAGCCCCTAGACGGATATTGTTGAATTTAATGCGTACAAACAATTCTGCCACTAGCTGAGGTATGAGGAAGCGGGGTACTGCGATCCGGTTGGCCCTGACAATGTCATTATGTCATAGAAACTTCAAACTTTGTAGGGTTAGAGACGAGACAGATTTAGATTCAACACGATATAATATCGATAAAATATTATTTTATCGATATTATTTTTATGTAATACGTAGTTTTAATTATAAGGGTTTTAGCTTCTTATTTCTTTTAATATTATTTAATAATAAAGTAATTAATATACTAATAATAATAGTAAGTATTACATGTAGGGAGGGAGTCTTTCAAAATTATCTTAATTTTGAAAGTAAGACGGGTGCTCTGTACTTTCAGAATTAAGATAATTATATCTTTAAAAATATCTTTATGTATTTATTTGGTGTTGAATATGGAGTTATTATTTTGTAAAGCGGATATTTTAAAAGAGGTAATTGTCCGTTTATATAGTAAATAAATATTAAATAATAAAATAATTAATTTAGTAGTAGTATTATATTATTTATTTTACCCAGCAATATTACACAAAATGTTACATTAACATACTAGGTACTACGTCTAGGTATAAATATTATTGTACCTACTTAACATTTAAAAGTGAACACAGCATGGAACAAAAACAAATATTATTGCAAACTATAACAGCTAATTAGCACGTAAATAAAACGTTATTCAAAAGAAAAGAACCTACTCAAAAATAACTTAAATTTAAAGGACAAAAAAAAAAAAATTCTAATCACCACTAATCATTTTTTAAATAAATTAATTTTATATATGTATAGCCTTCGAATAGTGCATTTGTAACTTTGAGCTTTTATAATAAAGCCATTATAAATACCATTCGATATAATCAAATAAAACAAATTTTGTGACTAATGAATATAACAACTAATAACTGTAATTTGGTTCTAGTACTCGCTGGCAGCTACCGCGGCACCACTCACTTCGCTCGCTCACAGTTCTAACCTTACCTAACCTATTTGATATATTTCTGATTGTTTTTATATAAACTATGTTGAATTAGACAGTAAACTTTACAATTGTCGTCAATGTAACCTTAAATTATGCGGACTGCTCAAGAGGTCTCTTTTGGGTATTGAAATATTTTTTAATATTTTATTTTAGTAGTAATTGAAAGCGAAATTCTGATAGTACTGAGTAATTTTTTCAGTGTTTACGTGTCAAACCGCATTTGATAGTATTATTGTGATATTTAATAGGTTTTAACAAAACCAAACATTTTCAGGGATGTAATAGTGCGATTGATTTTAATTGAGGAAGTTTTTCGCAAAGAGGCCTTCGAAAGAAGTAAAAGACCAAGTAGCTTCATGGAGAAATATTACACATCCGTGCAAATCTTAAATAAAATCGAATGTGACACAAAAGTTGTTATTTTACTAAATTATTCATTCCTAGCTGTGCTTGTGACCCTGTCCGTGTGGAAGTTGTAAATTAACATCGTGGGCCTTACTCCGGACTGGTTCAAGCTCTGAACCAAATCGAGCTAATTTCAATTCCTAGAAAAAAGCAGTACGATTTGACACTAACTCGAATTCAAATTCGATTGATACAGCACTCGATCCAGGCGGGGTCAGGAGTAAGGCTTAGAAGTGGGAATCTACTCAAATAACTAGCTAAATAGCGGCTATTCAACAAATAGCCATGGCTACTTCGATCAATGGCTACGATATCTGTCAACACGATAGCTAGCTATTGGCTACTGCTTCGAATAACCAACAAGTTTACGGTGTAGCGGGCTGCCGCCGCGCTGCCGTGAGCTGACCAAGTAAAATAGCTATTGGCTATTGGTAGCTAGCTAGCGACTTTCTTTATTTTTACGATTTCTAACTTAACTTAGTAGTCAATTAGGTTTAAAATCGTTTGAGATCTATAATTTTGTTTGTACAACAAAAGAAGGGTCTTTTGTTGTAGTTTTTACTGTAATTTTATTAGTTAATTTTAAATTTTCAATGTTTTCGACAATTAAATATGTAGTAATTAGTAATATGTAGTAATTAGTAATACGTAATAAATGTAAAAATACGTACGTACGAAGGAAAGTCATTTTTTTTCAACAATACAATACAATACAATACAAATACTATTGTACACAAAAGAAGATAGCAACATATATGACTTATATAGAACACATGTACAATGGGCGGCCTTATCGCTCAAGGAGATTTCTTCCAGACAACCTTAGGATGGACAATATGGGCAAGTAAAGAGAGGGGTAGTACGCAGTGTAACAACATAATAGAATACATATACTACATAACATAAATACTATACATATATCTATAACAAAACTACATAAATATAAGATACAATAAACATAATAAATACAATACAATATGTCTAAATATTACATAATGTACCTGCCGGAAATTACAGTGATGATAGGTAGCGATCATTTACCAGTTTTTTAAATATAGGCAAAGATTGAGCACGCCTCACTTGTACTGGCAAAGCATTCCACAGGCGAGCAGCCTGAACTGTAAAAGAATTACCAAAGAAATTTGTGGAATGCGATGGTATCGCCAACGTGAGGTTTTCTGATGACCTTAAGAGCCTCGAATGTGTGTCACGAAGGAACACTAACTAACTAAAGGACTAACTAAAGGAGCATTCTTTGCTGAGATCATTTTTCTCTAAGGTCAATGACCTTTAAACTAGTAGTCTTAAGTATTTTTCAGTTTTCTCTCTATAACTCAAAAATTTATAATCACATTATACTCAAAATTATTTTAAAAGAGAGTTTTTACAAAGGAAAATACTTATAATTCTCCACGTTGATAGACAACGTGGAGAATTATAAGTATCTACGTTACATAGTTTAGAGATGGCAGGGGGGGGGGACACATTGCAAGCCACTTTAGCTGGCTATATTTCGCAGATGGTACACCTGATAAAAAAGTGCTGTATGAAACATTACCTTCATTTTAGTAGACCTATTCAATGATACCACACACGAGGGAGTGGAGCGAAAAAAATATTTTCATTCCCATTTCACATGTATGGGCGCCACCCCTAAAATACATAATCACGCATTTTTATTTATTTTTAAATTGAGATCTATATTTAAACTATCTTTTAACAAAATTACATGTACTTATATTTATAACTGTAGAAGTTATTAAGCTGTAAAGGATTAGGACAGACGGACAGATGGATAGACGGACAGACGGACGGACATGACGAAACTGTAAGGGTTCCTTGTAGGACTACGGAACCCTAAAAAAGGTACATATATCATTTATCGTGTACGTATCGGTCGGAACAAAAGTTCGTTTATCGTTGAACGGGAGTAGACTCCCTGGCTGTTATAGGTATATAAAGATTGAATGTTTGAAATCGTAGTTTTTTTTTTTTTTGTAGATTGCAAAATATTCTACTACCTATATTTTTCAATTTCGTTGATAGTATGGAGAACTTTGTTTCATCGATAACAGATTTAGTACATCACTAGTTACATTGACAATTAAATAGAGGGAAAGAGATAGTGTATTAAGTGCTTGCGTAAGAAAGAGATGTTTTGTGAAAGACATCAACGTGCCGTCTGCACCTTTGGTGTCCGTTACGAATTAACCAGTATAAGATGAACTCTCATTAAATATTAAATTAGTTGAAAAATCTAATTGGATAATGACATTATTAACTTAACGATGAAATGTTATGCCGTCTTTCTGGACACTCAAAGTCTTGCTGTTTTTACAACACAATCGTACTGTGCAAGAAGTCATTATAACATTTATTTGTAAATTTTGTGTTCACTAACACGGAAGTGTCAACGGCTCACAGAAGTGGTCGTAACTGATTCAAATTGTTTGAGTGGCGGCTTACATACAGGATTTTTCCCTTATGTGTGATAGAAATCGGTCGCCTGTTATGTGGCGTCTAGGGGCTGTGTCGTCGCTGATTTAAACTTATAGGTAACCAGTTTGTGTTAATTTTACTCGTCTTCAAGAGTACTTTAAAAATCAAAAAGACAGCTAATTTAGGGTGGAAATACGAAACACGATCTTAATATTTTTCATTTCTGCCACATCGTGTGCTGCGATCTATTTTACTATCTACACCACCTTGCACATTGCCAATACTTGAATAAAATTATTTTATTATAAACTAGTTTTTGCTATATTGAACTAAGTTTACGGGACTTGTCGCGCACAATTAAATCAAAATATAACAAGCATTTTGACTAACCTCGACGTTTCGGTCAAGTTGCATTGGCCGTGGCCGTTCAGTCTGCTCGTGACCACGGCCAATGCAACTTGACCGAAACGTCGAGGTTAGTCAAAATGCTTGTTATATTTTGATTTAATTGTGCGCGACAAGTCCCGTAAACTTAGTTCAATATGAGTGAAATTCGCGAAAGTTTAAAAACTTCTAGTTTTTGCTATATTTCAACGGTTTCCTACTTCCATTTTACGATAAACACCCAACATACATCGACAATGTTTTGTCGATAGAGTCGAGTCACTAGATTGACTTGTCTTTGTGTGCGTCATAACACGATGTTTGTACACAGAAAATATCGATGTGTATTTAAATTGTTGATGTAGTTTTAAATTTAAGGATGTGTATGTTTATAGCGGTAGAACGAAAAGATTCAAACGTGTGCGAAAAACTTATAGTGTGTGCGTGGAGCCCCCCGCCAAAAACGACAGAATAGAGTTGTGTCACTCATACAAGAGGTACCTCAAATGTCCCATACAAAACGACAGAATGTCGCAACACCTCAAATTTTTTTTTTGTACCACTACACTGGGACAAACAAATGAACCGAGAAGTGACGACTTGAAGCATGTACCATGAAAGAACGGCGTTACTTCATAACTTCACTCACTCAGACCGACTGTGACACTGACGAGTGCATGAATAGGACAATATGAGGGACAATAGGACAAATGAAGTTCGTAACATTGAATATTTGGAATATTCGAAAATTTTCGGTTGTTTGGTGTCGCTAGTCATAGCCAAAGTTTTGACGTGGTTTTTTTGTTTAGTTTGATTTCCAACATGTGATTGCCATATCCTTTTATTTTTGTTTTAATTATTATAATTTTTAAATTAATAATATTATTTTTAAATACCCAAGACTCCAGTTTATTTTTCAATTAATCGGCCGTTTAATCAGCAACACACTATAATTCCCTGGTTAACGACAGTTTACCCGAAATTCCAGTTAATTTTTTGTGTAATCGGCTGTTTAAGCAGAGAATTAACGTTAACGAACACTTGTCTTAGGCCGGTCTTCATCAAAGTTAATTCTCTGGTTAAACAACCGTTTAACCACGATTCCAGTTATTTTTCAATTAATCTGCTGTTTAATTAAACGTCAGCCTAAGAGCAGTATTCATCAACGTTAATTCTCTGATTAAACTGATAAAAACCAATTTCATTAAGAATGTATTGGAATCGGTGCTAAATAGACGTTTAACTAGAAAATTATCGTCGATTGACGATTAAACGGCCGATTATTTGAAAAATAAACTGGAATAGTGGATGTAAGGTTGTTTAACCAGAGAATTAACTTTGATGAACACTGGCTTAATTAAAGAATTAACAATGTTGATATTGTATTCTATAACGCAACGCACGCAATGCCTTTGCCAACCAATATAAGAATCGGATCTATATCGAAAACGACCTACCTATACTAACTACCTACGATATCACCAAAACTATTCTCATCTGTCGATACTTATATAGTTTCAGAAAATATATAGTTTCAAAATCCGATATCAAATATCGATATATAGTTTTGATTTGATACTCGGCAAAAGCTATATTACCCACTCCTATCTTAGACAATGTAAGCTCAACTCAACTCAATGTATTAATGTATTTCAGTGTATTAAATGTCTCAGCAACATAACATTGTCGCATCTCATTTGAAGTGTGACAATGTCTTAATGTATTTCAGTGTATTAAATGTCTCAGTAACATGACATTGTCCCACCTCATTTGAGGTGTGACAATGTCCCACCTCAACATGCAGAATGAGTTACTCATGCAAACTCATTGAATTTGCGTGTCCTACCCAACTCTACGACAGAATAAAATGTATTGGTTGGAGGCGCTATGGCGTCTCCCCTCCCTGGGGTTGCGGTTGCTCTATGTTCTCTACTGAAGGAATACGGGCCTAGGGTGCGTTCACTATTATCGTCCGACGACGGCGGACGACGCCCGGAGCGTTGTTTTGTCGTTCAGTTACTCGGAGTGATCGTCCGGGCTTACTATAACTTCATGGTCCGGGCGTTCACACCAAACCGTTCAGTATTGTGAGCGGGCGTCGTCGAGCGTACGCACCGGTCACCCCGTGAAATAGTAGGGTAAAAGACGCTCTGCTGTCATGTTGACAGATAAAAGTATGAAATGACAGATAATTTGAGGTTTCGATTGTCATAATTGTCAGTGCTTCATTGTTCTAGTGTCAGTTTCATGAGGTCGCCCGAAGTCGTTCAGTATCTCTGAGAAAATCGTAAATGATCGAGCGATATTCGCACCGGGTGACTTTCACACTGAGTGCGTAATAAGTGAACGTAGCCCTAAGATCTGAACGCAGCCCTGGCAACACTGTTTGAACGTCAACGTCACTGTCAATGTCAACTAGGTGACAAAAACAAATAAAATGACAAAACGAACACAAACAGTGTTCTAAGCTGTTTTTAAGCATTTTAGTCATGTTGTCCTGTTTCCACATAGAAAAAATCGTATCATCCATCTATCATCTTTGAAATTTTTTGCTTCGCTTCTATTCATTAATCTATTAAAAAATGCTTTTGCTTCTACCTTACAACACAAATAGTTAAATCGCAAAACAAGGCATAATTCTTAGTTTCAGGTTTTTTCTGATATATATTGTATTTCTAGTTACAAAATAAAAGCGTGTTTGCTAGTTTGACCCAGAATAAATAATTTGAGCAACGGAAATGTCGACTCCGCCTGTGGACTACAATGTTACTCCGCCTGTGGATTACAGTGTGACTCCGCCTGTGGAATACAGTGCGACTCCGCCTGTGGAATACAGTGTTACTCCGCCTTTGGATTACAGTGTTACTCCGCCTACAGATTACACTGTCACTCCGGCTCCGGATTATAGTGCTACTCCGCCTTTGGACTACAATGTTCCTCCGCCGTGGTCGGACATGCTACCGCCGGTTCAAGTTTCATCGGCGATGCCGCCTCCACAAATGTTTACCCATCCGCCACCGTACATGCCGCCCCTACCATCGACCGACCAGCCACCACCCTACGTCCCCATAACGGCATTCCCTCCAATGCACGTTCCTCCACCCTCCACATCTTATCCATATGACATACTGTTAGCCCCAACACATTACAGCTCTCATCCCTACTATACAATGCAACAAAATTATCATGGAATTAGCTGTAGTAATACTCAAACAGAAAGTTACTCTAAGAACTGCCAAAACCCACTGTCTGTAAGTAGTGTCACTTCTGGAAAAACCAGAACATCAAGTTCTTACAGTGAAAGAGATGTTAAATTTGATAGAGACTCAGTTGACAGATATCGTCATAGTTCTACATCAAGCCAAAGTTATTTATCTTCTAGAGAGAAAGGCTATGATAGAGATCGTGAAAAGGAGAAAGAGATGAGACACCGTGAACGACGATACAGTCGTAGTCCAAGTCATCTGAGTCGCCGCTGCCGTAGTCCATCACAATTGAGTCGCCGCTGCCGCAGTCCATCACAATTAAGTCGCCGCTGCCGTAGTCCATTGCAATTGAGTCGCCGCTGCCGCAGTCCATCACATTTGAGTCAGAGAGATAAGGAAAGATACTATAGGCAAAGATTTGATGAAAGAAGGGAATATGAAAGAAAACGATGTGAATATGAAAGGCGTCATAGCCCTTCCCTGAGTAGGGACCATAGAAGTAGCAGCCGGAGCTATGACTCTCATGATGCGAGAAGAATTTACCGGTCTCCCAGTAGACAAAGTCATAGATCACCTCCTCGGGATTACAGCCGCAGTCGGACACGTGAAATGTCACATGTTTCAAGACATGAGTCTGCACCAAAGCCATTGTCTGACCGTGAGAAAATATTGGAAGAATATCGGTAAGAGTTCTAATTTTATGAGTATAATCAAAATGGTTGCATAAGCCATAAATATTCTTCCCATCCTCACAAACGGTGCCCAAAACCTGGTCTTTGACAGTTCACCAAAAGTCCACACTCGAGTTTTGCCAGCCGGGTATCCTGGGAGCCAGACTCAGATTGAATCCGGAACACAATACTGCAATCCAAAATATAGATTGCTGACGTCACACAAAAAGCTACTAAGCTTTATTGGGACTGGGCCGGACATGTTTGCCGAATGTAGGAAATTTCGTATGAAGTGGGTCCCGAAAAATGTCCAACGACATCGCGGCAGACCGAGGCGAAGATGGTGGGACGATCTAGACGCCTAGAAAAAAGACATCAGATCATTTGAACAGTCTGTTTGTCCTAATATTTTTGATGCTGGCTGATAATTCTCAATTTTATGAAAGTTTCCAGTTATGAATCAAATGTTTTGCTATAAGATCTTATATTGCTGATTACATAATTAATATTTACTAAATATACCTAATGATTTGTGTATGGTTTTGTTGCTGAAGATATATAACTGTAAATTTTATTTACAGGAGGAACTACTGCCACACTTCAGAGGACTTAATACAAAAAATAGAACAGTGGTCAAAGGAACACAATTCAAATGACGAAGAGGTAATTTTTTTTATTACTTATTTTACTGCCTGACGTGCTACTAAGGTAACTCAGAAATATGCTCACCTATGGCACAGATAATATAATACTACACAGATAAAAAGTGTGGTGACTTGAATAGTCTAATAGAGTTTGTTTCAAACCTAAATGTCCATTTTAATTGTAGCAGTGTGTCTTCTGAACCGAAAGAGACTAGACCCCACGACACAGGGAATCCTAGTGTGAGGTCTAGGGCTTCAACCAATATTCAGTTTTTTTCGGGACACTAAGAAATTGTCATTTTATATGTAGTATTTTATCTTTTACGGTGTATCTGGTGAGAATGTGCTATAAGCCCAAATAAAAAATTTCAGGCAACAAAAATGTGGTATAGAAGCTCCCCAGCTGAATTATACTACAAACAAGTTGAAGGACTTGGGGTCCAACAAACCAACAAGCTAGACAAGATCTGTGAGACATTCTTCAAGAAACTAATTGAGAGGGGGAGAAAGGCTAGGCCTGAAGTTGATGAGCTACCACCTTTAAAGCCCTCCAAATCATCAATGTGCAAACATAGATGTGAGTTTTATTTCTATACGTTTTTACATTTATATTAATGGTTTAATTTTGTGTAAAACATTAAGTAAATAAAATAAATATTTTTGGGACATTTTTACATATCTCCATCTAGTCCCAAACTAAGCAGAGCTTGTACTAAGGGTACTAGACAATGGATATAATACTTAGATACTTTTTTAATTTGTAAATACATACGTATAATACATAAGAAACACCCAGACCAACACAAACACTCATGTTCATCACACAAATATTTGTGTCCTGTGGGAATTGAACCCACAACCTCGTAATCAGCAGTCCGACACTCGAACCACTAGACCACAGACGTCGTCATTATTTTCGAAGGTGATTATTCCATTTGAATCAACAGTTTAATTCAAATTCAAGTGTTTTTTATTTCAAATAAACCTAATTACAGGCACATTTGAATCGTCAGGCTCTAGTTGCAATTTGTGGGTCCTATGGAGAAGAACTGTTTCAGTAAAATTCAATTTGATTAATGATCATTCAAGATATATATAAAAAAAGTGTTCTACGGACTTACAAATGACATTTCCTTGCCTTGAAAGAGATTCATCATCATCATTTCAGCCGAAAGACGTCCACTGCTGGACAAAGGCCTCCCCCAAAGGGGGGGGGATATGCCATAATCGCCACGCTTGGCAGGCGGGTTGACGATCGCAGTTGGTTGTTTTAATACTCAGAGAACGCTGCTGCCCATCCTCTGGTGAATCCCTTAGTCGCCTTTTACGACACCCATGAGAAGAAAGAGGGTGGTGCAATTCTTTACGTCCGGCACCACACGGACTTACAAGAGATTATATTAAATAAATAATTACTTTCAAGTGGAAGAACCAAGTTCATCATCAGAAAGTGAAGATGATTGCTTAGATGAAGATGGTCTACAAGGTTACACTGATAGGATTATGCTGGAGCTGCAGAGGAAACAAAGCCACCCTAGAAGACTTCATCCTGAGATGTGGTATGTAATTGTTTTTTTTTACAATTCATGTAGGGAACTCTAATGGCCGAAGTTAATCTTTAATCATTATAAAGGATGTCCCAATAAGACCGCCTATTTGAAATGTAGTGCAATTTTTTTGTGTTGGTCTTACAACGATGTTGTTTGACGGCTGTCATGGGTGAACAGGTTTAGTCATGGAGGATTATATGGACGCACATATTCTCAATGGGATTTTCACAATTCCGCTGAACGAACAACACTAAAAAATTGCGCTAAATTCAAAATAGGCTGTTTTAACGGGACATCCGTTATATATAATCGCTGGTGCACCTATTAGTAATTGTGTAATTTTTTTCGAGCAGTGTTCACGGTAGCTTAGTGGCTAAAGCACTGGCGCACTGAGCCAGGAGTCGCAGGTTCGAATCCTGCTCGTGAGCGATTTTTTCATTTCACTATTTAAATCTTTAACTTCTTTTATTCAAATATGATTAAAAAGTCACTTTTATTAACCTACATTGTTCTCACAAACGTTGAATTAGAAGATTGTAATAATACCAGATTGTACCACATATTATTTTTAAACAGTATCCATGGAGTTTCTTGCCAGCTCTTTCCCACAGCCTCTTCCTTTTGGAACCATGCAACTAAACCTTTGACATGTCATAAGAGTATGTACTGTGCCCAGTGCCGTAACTAGGACTGTGCCAGCGGTGCCCAGGCATAGGGCGCAGACTCTGGAAGGTCGCAGAAATGACCAGACCAACCAAGTTTTGGATCATGCATGAGCGCAGTTAATGTCTTTGAGCGCAGCTAAAAAAGCTCGCACCGGGTGCATAAAAGGCTAGTTACGGCACTATCGGTGCCTATCTTAATCCTAACTATTATAAAACTGTAAATGCCTGTTTGATAGTTTGTTTTAGCATCACGCTAAAACTACTGCACGGATTTTAATGATAGAATTTGTGTTTAAAAGCTTATGACTAGACTTAAAAACTGGTATGTAAGAAAAACAAGACACGGTCCTTTTGGGGTAGATCTGAAGAACCATGGGAGCGAAGCTAGTTTGAAATTTAAAATTTAATTATTTGATCATCTTAACTCATTAATAATAAAACATGGTTAACTAGATTACATCGCGTATATTAATAAAATTGTTTTCCTGACGTTTTGAAAACTTTGCAGCGTTGGTGGTTGGAAGACTAAAGCTCAGACCAAATCAGGAAAAGCAATTTTAATAATATACGCGATGTCATCATGATCATCATCATCATTTCAGCCGAAAGACGTCCACTGCTGGACATAGGCCTCCTCCAAGTATCGCCACAACGACCGGTCCTGCGCCTTCCGCATCCAGCGGATTCCTGCGACCTTCACCAGGTCGTCGGTCCACCTTGTGGGGGGGGGGGTCTACCCACGCTGCGCCTTCCAGTACGCGGTCGCCACTCCAGAACTTTACTGCCCCATCGGCCATCATTTCTGTGAGCAATGTGCCCCGCCCACTGCCACTTAAGCTTGGCAATTCTTCGGGCTATGTCGGTCATTTATATACGCGATGTAATCCGGTTAAACTTGTTTTATTATAATGCGTAGTAGTCGCGAAAACCTAAGAAATTATTATATTTTAATGCTTTTGCGCATCCGGAGGGAAATTTAAAGATATAAATTGAGGAAATAATTTGAATTTGAATTCTCCATTGTACCCTTTAGGTTTAACAACACTGGCGAAATGAACGGTGGTCCGTTGTGCCGCTGCAGCGCTCGCGCCCGTCGGCAGGGCATGCGCCACGGTGTGTACGCCAGCGAGGAGGCCTTCCCCAAGTGTATACCGACGCAGAGCAATATTGACAAGCTTTATCATTACAGGTAAGACATCATTAGCTGTACTGGTTTTGGCCATAGAAAACATAATACGCGGTGCCATAGTGTAATAAATACTAATAGTGAGTCAACTCATTTGTTGCGGCGCAAAATTCCGACAGGCGAGTACCTACTACCTAGTAGCTAAAAATATGCAAGGGTTGTTACAAACAAAATATCTATAGCAAAATAATATTACATGATCTATATCAAAATTTGTATTCCCTGCTCTTCGGCTTCACCCAATTCAGCGTGATTAAGTAACAAAAAAACCCAGTTTTTCATCAAACATTTTGCATTTAAAATATTTGGTAGTAATACTGAATAAAATAAATAAGCTAAAATGTACATGTACAATTGTACATTCTGTTTATTTATTAATCCGCCTCGGTACAGATGTGCAACCGGTAAATATTTAGATTATTTATTATTAAATGTTTTTAATTGTCTTTTATTGAACCTAATGACATAATGAATTATCATCCTTAGATTTAATTCAATTAAAAATCTCAAACACGTGGTAGTGATTTAGTGTACCCACAGACCAGTAAGCCTCAAGACGCCGCATAAACAAAGTTTTGCATGAGAACACAGTCGTAAAATGTTGGCGGTGACCGGGGGGCGGACGGCGCGTTATGATTGGTCGGCTCAAATTTTCGGTGATATGATTGGTGCCGCTCGCTGACGGAGTGACGTCTCGATTGGTGGCTGGGCGTAAGATATGCAGTGCTACTGCATATGCTTTGTGACCGGGGGTATCCGGCTAATAGGCGTCTAGAGGCTTACTGGTCTGTGAGTGTACCTGACATATCTAAACGGGATCCGGAATACCGTAGGCGTCGCGGGTAGGGGGTACCTCCGCTCTCCTTCATACCGCACCCCATCGTTGCTCTGTCTGGCGGCCGAGTTGACTCACTATTAGAATTAATTACATTATGGCGGTGCCCTCTATCGCTCAGCCTCGGAACTGTAGGGGGGAGCTGAAGTAGCCTCACACATAGCGATAAATTCGAGTGTGACACACAAGCACACAGTGTCTGGCTCACACTGGGCCCTAGAAGCTAAATAGGCAGAAAGAGAAAAATTACAGCGAGAAAGTTCGATAACCTTAAAATCTAAGATAGTCTCTAGAAAAAATAAAGAGAAAACGTACCGTATCAACAGTATTTAATAATGGGTTAGAAAACGCAAGAGTCGTTAGGAACTGTAACGAGGTTCAACTCGTTACGCTGCTCACCACCTTATTTGGATTTCCTGGCCACTTTATTATAACTTCACCTATCCAAATTCAAATTTTTAAATTATTCCATAATTTTCTATTTTTCATCAAAAACAATGAACTTGTATCGCAGAACATGGTATAGTAAGATGTTTCACCAGGTATTCTCTTCCCGCAATGACAGCGCGATGCCTCCAAGCTACGTCACGATCAGTGCTGCCATTGATTGATATCTTCAATATACTTAAGGAGATTTTTGTTCATAATGAATATAAAATAAATTCCTAACTAGCCTAACTATTTGTTATCTCGTGTTATTCATCTAATTAGTTAATAAAGGAAACTATATTAAATTACTAGTTAAAAAGTGATTCTTTATAGAAGAAAGTAAATGAAAAAATGCATTTTGCTCGGGTAATTTTTTTTCACAAAGTGGCAGCACATCAAACTGACAAGTGTCACGCTAACAGCCCGCTATTGGCTCCACGGCCGATGACGTAGTACGGAGGCAATCACGTGACCTAGCTGTCACGGGAAGAGACTACCTGGTGTTATTATACCATGTCGCAGACCAAGTGATTATTTTCTCTGTGTCGCAGACTTGGCCGGGCATGGACGTGTCCGACCATTACACAGTTTTCTTATATTTCTTTACTTATACAGTTCTATATTGTACGCTGAACGACACTCATGTGTCTGAGACTGTGTCTTGTAATAATTATATTATTTTATTAACAAACAGTCAATGTATCAATTTACCAGTTGAGTGAGATACAGTATTCGAAAAATTTCCTGCTTGTGTTTTATTGTGTTTGTGCCGACCTACCACCTACCTACCTGGTTCCTGTCTCCAGCTAGAGCTCGCTGCAATGTATTAGCAGCAGCTCACCGTCGGAGTTTACCTACCACTCCTCCGAACCTCAGTAGCTCAGAGTTCCATACCTCTGAGTTCCGTACCTCCAGTTCCTGTACCTCCTGATCTTCAAGTTCCCGTGTGTCACCGTGTCAAGCCTCCGAACCTTCGACCCTCCGAGCCTCCTGTCTGAGTGCCTCCGCTGTCTCCGGGCTACTACATCTCCTACTCCTGCCTGAGTTACACCCAGAAGACACGACGTGACAGAACGTCGAAACCAGGGGCCTTACTCCCGACTGGTCCGAGTTCTGAACCAAATCGTGCTTAGAGGTTTTACTGTCAGTTCCTTTAGGAATTGTCACTAGTTCGATTTGGTTCCGAACTCGATCCAGTCGGGAGTAAGGCCCCAGGCTCAATATCAAATAATTTTTTGGTACAGTCGACAGCATGACAGTGGTAACACTTCAATTCGAAAACCGCCCTTACTGCTTACGAAATAAAGATGCTGCTAATGTCAAAGTGTTACCACCGACTTGCGGTCGACCCTACTAGTAAAAATCTTAAAAAATCAATAATTTACACCTCATTTTTTTTTTCAGAATAACAGTATCGCCGCCAACAAACTTCTTGATAAAAGCTCCGACTATAATAGCTCACGATGAGCACGAGTTCCTATTCTCTGGATTCTCGATGTTTTCTCACTACAAGCTGGCAAAATTGCCGACTTGCAAGGTCATTCGGTTTAACATCGAGTACACTATCCTGTATGTTGAGGAGCCTCCGCCACACAACTTTACTGTCAAGGAACTGGATCATTTTGGTGAGTTTCTTTTTATTATAGCCTAGATTCTAAGCTTTTACGGAACCTTCTTCAGGTTAAAAGGTTACGTTAAAGCCTAACCCTAGATCATACAAGTTAAAAGATTGCGTTACATACAAGAGGGGCTGAGTTAAAATCCGACCCATACCTCTATCTTCGGATTTATGTGTGGATCAAAATTTGATGAAACTTTGGAGAGAGATCAGGTGCAGGACCAACGGCTTCACGTGCTCTGCGAGGCACGGGGGTGTAGCACCACTTACTTCCTGACTCCGGGCTGTTACTGAGAAATTTTCTTGACAGAAACATCCCAATAACACTGCCCGACCCGGCCATCATACCCAGGACCTCACACTTAGCAGTCGCGCTTGCGACCACTAGACCAACGAGGCAGTCAATCAAATCAAATGTTACTTTAAAAGCCAGATCATTGACGACGAATCTTAAATTTCAAGAATATTATTAGGATTATGATGTGCCATTTAAGAAAATGTAATTTATAAAATATTAATTGTGAGATTTACCAAATCCAAATTTGATTCAAAGTTTGATAGAGTTAAATATTCGTTTTACGTATGTATGTAAACTTCGTCGTTCGCCAGTCGACACCTGACAGCATGCATGCACAGTCAAAACAAACATAAAAAATCGACAAAAATATTGCGCGAACAGACTGTTCAAAACTATCGGAAAAACTAAGAAAATTAAACTATGTCTTAATGACAAAAGAGGTGTTTTAGAATGAACCATTGCCACTGAGATAATGTTTAGTTTTCTTAGTTATTCAGATCATTTTGAACAGTCTGTTCGTTCCGATATTTTTGACGCTGACTGTACATTCGTCTATCTATGTAATTTTTTCAGAGGAATACCTATTCTACGAATTATTGGAGCTAGTTGATCTAGACTTGGGTAAAGGCACTGACACGACATGCTCGCAGTTTCACTTCATGCCGAGATTTGTACGATACCTACCGGACGGAGGTTGTGAGGTATATCTACAATCATCATCCTCCTGCCCTTATCCCAATTTATTTGGGGTCGGCGCAGCATGTTCTTTTCTTCCATACATCTCTATCAGCCGTCATCTCAGTGTTCACTTTCTTTCCATTCATATCATCCTTCACACAATCCATCCATATTTTCTTCGGTCTCCCTCTTTTCTTATAGCCATCAACATTCATACTTAAAACTTTCCTCGTAACATGCTCCTCATTCCTCCTCATCACATGTCCATACCATGACAGTCTATTGCTACTTAACTTCTCTGTCACTGGCGCTACTTTCAAACTCCCTCTTACATATTCATTCCTTATCCTATCCATTCTCGTTACACCACACATTCCTCTTAACATTCTCATCTCAGCTGCATGCACTTGCCTTTCATTAATTCCTTTCGTAGCCCAACATTCCGAGGTATATCTACAATATTCTTTTAAATTCTTTTATTTAAAAAAATCACGCCTTTTTAAATAACTATATCGGATACTCCTAGACAGTGGTGGATTTACACATTTCCCAAGGATAGCCTGTTACATTTTCGCCGCTTTTTTTAACATAACATAACATCACGCCTGTATTTACCCGAAGGGGTAGGCAGAGGTGTATAGTACACCCACATTTCGCCAGTTATGTTGTGAGTCCCATGTAATAGGGGGCGAGCCTATTGCCATTAACCGGGCACAAATCCACTTTTTTTAGGCACTAATAATTGTAGAGGTAAGGGTGGCAAAAATAAAAACAAAAACAATATTAATAAACTATTGTTTGTGGGTATATTTCTGAACTAATCAATGAAAAAGAAGACGAAAAGAAAGATGTCTTGTATAAGTTGTAGACTTCTTTCTGTAGGACATCAGAAAACCGTCTTACAGAAATCTTTGTGATATATGTAAAACAGGGTCTGTTGGCAGTCGCTCTGTCTAAAATACTGATGTTCAGCCGCATCTGGCTAGACTGGAAGCCGACCCCAATATAAATGGGAAAAGGCTCGGAGGATGATGATGACTATCAAATACTATGTTTTTATCTTTCGTGCTATTTCCGTAATGATCGTTACATTGTTGTGTGCATTTTTCATAGGTTTTATCGATGTGTGAAGTTCTGAAGTACCTAATAGAAGAAAGTGGATTACTGATACCCCCGGACACTTTGGAAACCGTACATAAAATGGATAACTACACTTGGCAGAAATTTGTTGACAGGATTAAAGGTAGTAAATTGAAATCTAATATGAACCTTAAGTTCCACATCCAATAGATGTGTTTTGTGTACGACTTAACCGATGGAGATCATATTCACACAGCATAATAATATCTGTTTTGTCGAGACCATGGTTCATAGCTATACTACGATCCGATAGGGGGTCGTTGTAGTCAAGTTATAAACAAATTCTATATTTATGGACCAAACTGACTCATATTCACAATATGAGTTGTTTAGTACCTACCAAACAATGTAATGAAAAAATTGGGACCTGATATTTGGCGTTGTGAGCAAAGCCGCAGGAATCAGCTTGTATTAGATATAATACAACATACAACTACTACACTACTATAGTATACTATAGCACTGACGTAGTGAGCCAGGAGTCGCAGGTTCAAATCCTGCTCGTGAGCGATTTTTTCTTTCCACAATTTAAATCGTTATATTTCGCTTCGCATGCGTAAATGCGTTAAAAATAATACTAACCAACTTGCATAGGGAACAGGGCGCATGTTATCGATGTTCAGGGCTCCAGTGAAACTAAAGATCCTCCGAACAATAAGCGCTGTGTCCAAGAGTTCCGCTTTCTGAATCGTCTTGAAATATTGATCGAGGCTCTTTGCTATTAGGCAACGAACCGTAACAACCAATTTACTGTTTTTTAACCGACGAAAAAAAGGAGGAGGTTCAATTTTTTGTTAAAAAGTTTTATATTACAGGCATGATAGTGACATATCCTGGCAAGAAGCCGTGTTCTGTCCGAGTAGACCAACTGGACCGTAGTCCGCCCTGCACCGCCGATGAAGCCAAGAATCCTACCGATCTGAGGTCTTACTACCCCGAGATCGTACACTTTGGCATACGTCCGCCACAACTCAGCTATGCTGGCAACCCTGAGTAAGTTACAAAGTATTGCTATTATGAATGAATATGGTATAATAATAACAATGAATACTCTGTTATGATTTTCGATGTCCCTGTCCTGACTTTTATATTCTAAGAATCTGTTTAATCTTTTCTTCGGCACAAATTACAAGTCTGATAGACCAAACTAAATCTAATTAAATTATTAGAAAAAGTAGTTAAATTTTAAGTTCAGCTATGATAGCTCCGCTATCGCTTTAATATGTATAAAGTCTTTGTTTTTTTTTTATAATATAGGATGGCGAAACGAGCTAAAGGCCCACCTGATGTGACTTAGTGCTTTTTCCTATACCAAATTGAACGCCAATTCGTGCCTTCTGAGACCAATTAGCTGGAATGGACTATCTTTTGCGAGAATTTGGGTGATTACATTATCTGCGTCAACTATTAAAAATTAAAACTAAGCATGTAATTTGCAGATACCAAAAACATTGGCGCTACTACGTGAAATATAGGCATTTGATCGCCAACATGGCTAAGCCGTCGTTCAAAGAGCGTCAGAAGCTTGCAGTTAAAGAAGCTAAGTTGCAGGAGATGAGGACTCAGAGTAAAATGAAGAGAGATGTCACCGTCGCTATATCGTCTGAAGGGTTTCATACTACTGGGTTCATGTGTGACGTAGTACAGGTTAGAGAATTTACCACTTTAGCATCAAAATCGTGAATTTTATGGCACTATTTCGGAACATGATCGGTCGTTTCGGTTACCACACATAGTCCTAAACACATTTCAAAGGGTCTCATCGTTTTTTTATTAAAACAATGAGATTGAAAGACCATGGACTCTTTATAGAAAGCGTGCACTGGTTTTTTTGTTGGACGATCGCTTAGTGTAACCCTCAACGTAAGCCAACTTTGATGACAACGATCTGCTTCTTTTTTAGGGTTCCGAAGTCCTACATGGAACCCTTATAGTTTCGTCATGTCCGTCCGTCTGTCCGTCTGTCCGTCTGTCCGTCTGTCCGTCTGTCCTAATCCTTTACAGCTTAATAACTTCTACAGTTATAAACATAAGTAAATGAAATTTTGTTAAAAAATAGTCTGCATATAGATCTCAATTTTAAAAGAATAAAATAATAGTTTTTACGTTCTTTAGGGGTGGCGCCCATACATGTGAAATGGGGAAAAAAAAATTTTTTTCGCTGCACCCCCTCGTGTGCGGTATCATTGAATAGGTCTACTAAAATGAAGGTAATGTTTCATACGTCACTTTTTTATCAGGTGTACCATCTGCGAAATATAGCCCGCCAAAGTGGCTTGCAATGTGTCCCCCCCCCTGCCATTTCTAAACTATGCAACGTAGAAACTTATAATCTTCCACATTGATAGACCTTTGTGAAAACTCTCTTTTAAAATTATTTCGAGTATAATGTGAGTATAATTTTTTGAGTTATAGACAGAAAACTGAAAAATACTTAAAACGTCCTAGATCAAAGGTCATTGACCTTAGAGAAAAATGATCTTAGCAAATAATGCTCCTTTAGTTACTTTCTATTTAAAAAAATCACAAAAAGAAACACACTTCTTAAATTTAGCTTCATAAATTTAGCGCTAGGTGGCGCTGTTTGCAAAAACTAAAATAGCAATGATTAATATTCGATTTGATTCGTTTGTAATTAGACCTACTTAAGGAACCCTATAATACTGAGCATGGCGGGACATGCTCTTGGCCGGTTTTTTTTTTACAATAATAAGAGCTTGATTCCGTTTAGCTAACGTAAGCTTAATATAAAAAAAACCCGCTGAATATATAACCTCCTCCTTTTTTTGAAGTCGGTTAAAAATGAAAAACATATAACATATTTATTATTTTCTTCGGTATTTACATCCTCTCTTTTCAATTTCCAGCACGCCATGTTAATTCCAGTATTGGTCAGACACCTCCGCTTCCACAAATCGTTGGACAGCCTCGAGAGGAAGATAGGCTACGTGTTTAAACAACGGGCACTGCTACAAACTGCCCTCACCCATCCTTCGTACAGGGAAAACTTTGGAACGAACCCGGACCATGCCAGGAATAGTCTCACTAACTGTGGGATACGACAACCTGAGTATGGTGATAGGAGGATACATTATACTAGGAAAAAAGGTATGTTATGTGATTTTTAAGAGATAATGTAGGTATAAACAATTTATATTGTAATTGTAACTCGATATTTGGCTTAAAACAGCTGCAGCCGAAAATGCTAACAGGATGTCAAGATTCCGCATTAAGCATGTGGCAACTCTAATTAAAACCCACGAATTCGCGTTCCCTTGTAGTTATTTATTTTAGGACTAAAATACCGACTGGCCGTTTTGTTTAACTTTTCAGAATCTTTATCGTGTTGAAGTATTTTTTGCAGTAAAAATATAGGTATTTCCTGGTACGAAACAAGATCTAAGCACCTCTTGCTCTAAATCCTACATAGGTACTTGTTTTATGTCTTTCTCAGGTATCGTAACTCTAATAAACATAATGTCCCGCTTCGGCAAGCACAGCGAAACAGAATCGGACATAAAACACAATGAACGACTTGAGTTTCTGGGAGACGCGGTCGTGGAGTTCCTATCATCCATACACCTGTTCCGAATGTTCCCTGGACTGGCTGAGGGCGGCCTTGCCACTTACAGGGCTTCTATTGTACAGAACCAGCATTTGGCGCAACTGGCTAAGGTGAGTTTGAGAAATAATGTTTGACACATTATTTCATTAATTTAGGAGAATTAAACTTTTGGAGCAGCTAAGCAAAATATGGTCGTCGTCATCTTTTAAGGAATTAGCAGTCTGACACAATCTGCTCAAAATTGGTTTCTTCAAAATAGGAGGCCCATTAGTCACAATTAATAAATACGCTGATGATACGTTTGAGCGAGCATACTGAGACAGAATCAGATAAAAAGCACAACGTATGGGCGGCACTGTGGTAAAGTTCCTTTCGTCCATACACCTGTTCTGAATATTTCCGAAACAGGCTGAGGGCGGCATGGCCACTTATCGGGCTTCTATTATACAGACCAGTATCGGTGCAGCTTGCTAAGGTAATTTTGCGGAAGAACGTATAATTAATCAGAAATGTTAAGAAATAAAAAATTATGAACAATAATGTTGCGTTTTCCGTTCTATGTTTAGGAGACTTGAGCCTTCCAGAGCAATGCATCCAAAGTTCCCAACAATTGGGGGTACTTATATTGAGTGTTCTTAACAACTGTCATCAATATGCATAACAACTGAAATGGAGACGGCATAATTATTTTCTCGTCTTGCAGTACTTTCGGTTAATGACCAGAGTACACATCTCGGAGAATAATTCTATTCATCTTTGAGTCAAATGTACAGCTTAAGCAGCAGCATTTTGCCAATGTGGCTGACAACACCGTTGGTAATTTTCCAAATCACAACGTATAACCTAGCTTGCCGCGTTGAACGTATGGGAAGAATCTATAAGTAAATAGAGCGTATGTTTGCCGACCAACTGGACGTTAACCAGTGATTTATCAGAAGTTATTGGGGTGATTTTTCCATTTGCTACTGATCTGCTTTTGTAACAAGCTAGTGACTAGTGCTAGAACGTGCAAAGTGTAGAGTTCTCGATTCACCAATACTCGCTTTGTTCGCTGAGCAAGAGCATTGGGGAGAGAAGTAAGAGTACAAGCTATTAACTATCTTCTAATAAACGTAATTTATTGGTTATAGAATATCGAGCTGGAGCAATACATGTTGTACGCGCACGGTTCGGATCTATGTCGCGAGGTGGTGATGCGACACGCTATGGCCAATTGCTTTGAGGCGCTCATGGGTTCACTGTTCTTGGACGCTGGGATAGAGGTAAGTGGAGCACTAAATAGTCTCTAGACGATTGTTGACGAATTAAAAGGAATTTATTGACCACTTCAGTTTTTACACCCAGGTTACTCTTTCTGGGATATACATAACATGGAAACAGTATTCATAAGGTGCAAAGTCTCACTGTAACTCTGCAAATACGGTTTCCCTAGTATCAAGGCCAAGCAAAAGCTATGCACCAAGTGATTTTGACTGTGACTAATTACTAAACAAGGGTGTAGACGAAAATCACATTTAGGGCTTTTTTCACAACCTCCTGATAGGCACTAACTGCTAGATAAATTCAAAAATAGGACAAGATTTGTATGAAATTATCTACCAGATAAGTTAACCCGATCTTATCAGGAGGTGGTGAAACAGGCCTTACTATAATGCAGCTAATTTATGTTTGTATCTCGCTTACACCGTACTAAGTAAACTTTAACTTTCTTTCTTAGGTCGCAGACCGCGTGTTCGCTTTAGCCTTATGGCATAACCAACCGGACTTGCTAGAAGTGTGGGTAAGGGATCGAGCGCATCCCTTGCAAGAACAAGAACCGCTCGGCGACAGAAAATATATCAAGGACTTTGAGTTCCTACAAAAACTGATAAAGTTCGAAAGTTCTATAGGTATGTTCCTTTCGTCAATAATCTGATTGATTATAGGTATTGATAGACTGATGATTGATTTCATAGATTTTTCAGTACGAAATCTGTAGTTTTTTTTTCCCTTATGGATTGAATGTTTGTTGATTTTATATTATTTAGTGAGTGATAAACTTATGTTTATTTATTTGGTGCCCTCACAACGAGTACAATGGTTCTAGATTTTTTTTTGTGCTAAATGGGACCAAAATACCCAATATCACGATTGGGGAAACCGGTCCTAACTTGTGAAAATTTAAGACATCCTGTTATAATGTTCACAGGCATCCAGTTCAAACACATCCGTCTATTGGCTCGCGCGTTCACCGACCGTTCCGTGGGCTTCACGCACTTAACACTTGGCTCCAACCAACGTCTGGAGTTCCTCGGCGACACAGTACTGCAGCTCGTCGTGTCCGACAGACTGTACCGACACTTCCCCGACCATCACGAGGGTCATCTCTCTGTGAGTAACAAACACACCTAATAGATTGTACTTTACGCGTGACACGATTGCCACTAGGTTCTATCCAGGGACCATTCTAGTTACCCATTGAAAGGGTTTTTCTAATCAGATAATCAAAAACCCATACGATATGAGTAACCCTTTTGGAAGGCTTAATATAAGCCGTTCATAAGGGTTACACTTTCAACGATCTTTCTGTCTTTTTCGTGTAGTTAGTAAGTATAAAACGATAACAGCGTAACATTCCGACTCGGAGCAATGTAATATGATCGCTCGATGATGGGCATAGGTTTCAAAATGGCATAGCACGCGACAAGTGTCAAGTCAAGGCATCTAAATTCTAAATATAAATAGGTAGCACGTGTTTCGTCTACAAGCCTAGGATGTCAAGTGAAATAAAGGCAATGTACGCCAGCGGTGGTGCGTGGTGCTCCACCACCTACTTCGCACAAGTTTATTGAATAACCATATGGTAAACTGAACAAAACCCTTATATTATAATGGTAACCCTTTTACTGGGTTCAAGGATAGAACCCATTCAAGGAGTTACATCATGATAAAGGTAACCTCATAAACGGCTTACTCTTTCGAAAGGCTTAACTCTTAACCAGGGTTGTACGGTCCCTGGTTCTAACCAACGTCTGAAGTTCTTTGGCAACACGGTGTTTACAGCTCGTTGTTTCCGAGTTTTCCGACAGACTCTCCGATACTTCTCTGACCATCACGAGGGACAGACACCTCTCTGTAGGTAACTCAAAACGGCTAACGTACAGTTCCGTCAGCTTTACGTTAGTTAGCTAGAACGTTGACTCAACGTGTGGAGTTCCTCTAAATCTAGACATATCGACTTTTGGCGTGCACTGCTGGTAAGAATTTTGGCAAGAAAATATTTGCAAACGTTTGAGTAATCGTAGTACGTTATGCTAAGCTATGTTGTCATAAGCGCAGGAAAGCAAGAGGGTGGTCCTGCCCAAAGTTATGACCTGTTTGACTGACGCGTATTTCGACAGGTACGGAAACAAAAGTAGTGGTGTTTACTATGCCATAAGCCATTCTTTAGTTAAATCCCTTTAGGGTTGCATTAAAAGAGCCTCTACGAGTGATGATATTTAATTGATCGTCTGGCGCACTCTGGGCAGTCAGCCCCGCTACCAACCTGCTGACTGGCTAATCTTTTCTAATGCATGCCGTGGGGAAAAGATTAGCCAGTCAGCAGGTTGGTAGCGTATAGCTCATGTCGACACGATAGAAGAAGAAGGGATAACAGAAATTTAAGCTTTTGATATCTCACTGAAACATGCTAAAGGCCGAAATAAAGACCAATCGAACACAACATCTTTCGATTTATCTTGAAACTAAAGATTTTGGATTAGATTGATTCTAATTTTGCCGTTAGTTTTCCGCCCAAATATATCAGGCATATTTGGTTAAACTCCAAACCCTATTAATTTATATATTTCAATTCCAGTTACTTCGTTCGTCTCTAGTCAACAACCGGACCCAAGCGATGGTGTGCGATGACCTAAACATGGCCACATACGCGATATACAACAATCCCAAAGCGAAGCCTACCACCAAAAAACATAAGGCTGATCTTCTAGAAGCCTTCCTTGGAGCTCTGTTTATTGACAAAGTAAGTACCTAGTAGTAGTAGTAACTTGACTATGAAATTAAGGTATGATCCGTGTTGGATAACACCATCACTTACCTCCAGTTTCTGGAAGGCTGATCAATTTGATCTGTTGTCAAATCTAATGACAGCTCCTGTGATTGGCCGGCAAAACTGTTAACAACCAATCACATCGCTTGACCTGAGTTTTGACAGCTGATTAGTAAATAAACTGGGGGTTACAATTAGGTAGTGCAGCAACACCATGCTAAAATTACGCTTGCAATGTTTTTGCAATGTGTAGAAAACACACAAATTAAACCGCGTCTTCTTATCAGGCGGAATTTCGTTAACGCATCCATTTTCTATGCATTATTCGTAATCCTGCCGGAGCCACCCGCAGGAGAGCATCCATGTAAAGAACGTCCAAGCCCTCCAACCAAATCGAAAAATCAACACATGAAATACTGGCATAAGTAAAGCCTGTACTAACACAGCACTCGGTAAACCTTATCATTTCATCCTCTGAGCCTTTTCCCAATTATGGAATCGGCTTCCAGTCTAACCAGCCAGGGGGGCTTCAGAACCACACGATAACCAGTTGTCGACCGATTCGGTTTGTTATCTCTTTTTCTCTCGTTGCGTGAATCATAGACAGAAACGAGATAACAAACCGAACCGGAGCGGATGCGGCTGAACATCAGCATTTTACATGGAGCGTCTGCCATCAGACCCCCGCAACACATTTACTGGGTAATACTGACATTCAGAAGTTAGACCAGTAGTCAGACTTTCAGGCTTCTAACTACCCGGAACGACTGCCACAGATATTCGTATGACAACCGGGACCGACAGTTTAACGTGATCTCCGAGGCACGGAGGGGTCTCGATTTGTAACAAAACGGTCGCCCATCCACGGACTGACCGCGGCAAGCGCAGCTTCACCTCGCAGATCTTAGTAAACCTTATACCTTACCTAATTCCAAACTGCTCAACAGTATACTAGTTGTACTCATACCAGCCATTGTTTCAGAACCTAGCGTATTGCCAAGCGTTCTGTAACGCGTGCCTGTTCCCGCGGCTGCAGGAGTTCATCATGAACCAGGACTGGAACGACCCCAAGTCCAAGCTGCAGCAGTGCTGCCTCACGCTGCGCTCCATGGAGGGAGGGGAGCCCGATATACCGGTGTACAAGTACGTGTTATCAGTATAAAAAGTTTTATTGCATTTTCAGAGATCGAATAAGTATTGACCTAGGTGAATATATCTCACATAAGCCTACATTGTTTTCACACAAATCGTTACAAAATATTGTATTTTATTGATGAGTTGGAAATAGTATCCGTTTCTTGCCGGTTTTCCGCGTACCTACATATACAGTACGCGTAATATAACTGGGCCGCTCTGAAACCAGGCTTTGCGAAGGGCCGCGCATGTACAGTCGCATAGTAAGTGTGAGCAGGACATAAGGATGCATCGAACATTAAAGAACGACTAAGATAGCGAGAAAATGCGGTCCCCCGCCATCTTGCCGCCATTACCGCGCATGCGCGGTACTGATTTGTTTGCAAAATTTACTACTGCACAGCCACCTGTTTCACAGTTAACAGTTGCACAGTTATATTACGCGTACTGTAAATAGGATAAACTTTTTTCCATAAATTACATAAGGTCTCATTTTAATAATAGCAAACATTTTAAGTGCTCGCGTTTGACGACTTGATACAATGTTGCCATGTTGTGTGGTTTTGTGCTATGCTCTATGGAATTTCCAATCTTGCGTATTTATTAAATATTACACATTTTATCTCGAATTGTATATAATCTTACTTATTATCGTTATTTACCAACATCACGCCGCACTGATGTAGCAGTGATAGCCTAGTGGTTGAATGCTTGCCTTCCATGAAGGAGGGTGTTAGTTCGATCCCGGCCCGCACCTCTGACTTTTCGAATCCATGTGCGGATTTATATTCGATTATCACTTGCTTTAACGGTGAAGGAAAACATCGTGAGGAAACCTGCACACCAGAGAGTGCTCCATACAGTTCTCAATGGTGTGTGTAGTCCGCCAACCCGCACTAGGCCAGCGTGGTGGACTAAGGCCTTAGCCTTCTCGTACTGAGAAGAGGCCCGTGCCCAGCAGTGGGACAGTAATGGGCTGGTTATACGCCGCACTGACCTACGTTATTGTGTCGACGCCGGCTGTCGCTGAAAACCAGCGCTGTCTTTGCTCCGTGCATGAGGCATAGCAATATGCTGAGCGGTGGCCGTTTTGCGCGGATGTGACGCATATCTTACCACACTTCTTGGCTCTGTACCTGTATTTGTTATGTGTTCTTGATTTTTTTTGGTAATTATGTGCGTCACTTTTGAAGTAAATAAATATTTTTTCTTTCTTTCTTTCTTAAGTGGTGAAACACTGAAATCGCGAAAAAAAAAAACAATTGTCCAAACTACATTTTGCCGATCTATGTGAACACAAATGTAGGGAACTGCTGATGTTGTTGATTTTGTATCATCATCATCATTTCAGCCGAAAGACGTCCACTGCTGGACATAGGCCTCTCCCAAGTATCGCCACAACGACCGGTCCTGCGCCTTCCGCATCCAGCGGGTTCCCGCGACCTTCACCAGGTCGTCGGTCCACCTTGTGGGGGGCCTACCCACGCTGCGCCTTCCAGTACGCGGTCGCCACTCCAGAACTTTACTGCCCCATCGGCCATCATTTCCGCGAGCAATGTGCCCCGCCCACTGCCACTTAAGCTTGGCAATTCTTCAGATTTTGTATGTTTTCGTATAATTGTTTGGGAGCTAACACTGGTGGAACACGGCAGGGTGATCGAGTGCCTGGGCCCCACCAACACGCGCGTGTACACGGTGGGCGTGTACTTCCGCGGGCAGCGCCTGGCGGCCGCGCGCGGACACTCCATACAGGACGCCGAGATGAACGCCGCAGAGAAAGCGCTCAACAACGCACACGGTTTGTCAATTAAAACACTGCTCTTAAGGTGGTTTCACAATGGTGAGGCGTGGCGTGGATGGGCCGAGCGAGAATTGAAATTTGTATAGCTACATTTCAATTCACGTCACGCCCATCTTTGGTGTGAAATGTTTTTTTTTATTCTTAACGGGCTTGCAATGACCGCCACCTCACCTGATGTTAAGCGATGGTGCGGTCGACGATGGTACACGCTTGCCCAGCAAAAACCTATTCACTCGAGTCTTGAAGACCACCAGATTATACTTCTCGGGAAACACTGACGCTGGCAAGGAATTCCACTCTTTGGCGGTACGCATGATAAAGCTATTATGTTATAATGTCTGCATAGGCGAGGATGTGCGAGGCGAGAATTGAAATATTTGTTGGTACAACATTAAACTTTACTGCTGTATGAATAGAGTATTTATTACATTGCAAAACGGTACATCGCGAGCAGACGCGTGCCGGCGCTGGTCGGCGCGTGCTCGCGGTGTACATCTTTCGGTGTGAAAGGGAGATTTCAATTCACGCCCATCCCATTCAATCCTCGCCTCGCCGGTTTGAAACCACCTTTATAGTGACGTTTGAGGTGCAAGTTTCATATTATATCGTCTAAAAGCCGGTGTTCATCAACGTCAATTCTCTTATTATACGGCCGATTACTAGAAAAATATACTGGAATTGTGATTCAGGTTCCCTTATTATAATGGTTATTATAATTATAATGGTAGTGGTAGTTTGCGTTAGTCTTATGTATTTAATAGTATTTAAATGATCTCATGTAAAGAAACTATGTAGCAGGTTTTATTAAATTGACAGTTGCTCGCTAAATCTAACAGTAAGCTATGAACTGTTTATTTTTTGGGCTTTAAGCTGTTATGATCCGGGGGGTGCCCCCAAACGGTTCTAATAAAACAAGGAGCTGGAAGATTCATACTATCCTTTTTTTTGCGTGCATAAGTAGGGGATACGGGATACTACCGCAAGTTGCAAATCGCAAAATATCACACAGTGCAATACTTACTATATACTCATAACCTGTCTGGCCCTTGTGCCTCTCCCAGAAATAAATCGTGGATCTGCTCTAAATTCGAAGCAAAAATTTGTAACGCTTTATTACTATAATACTAGGCCATTAATTTATATTTCAATATAAATTAATTATTATGATTTTGTTCCATACAGAACTATTCCCGCAACTAGACCACCAAAAGAGAGTAATAGCAAAGAGCATGAGAAGAAAGAAGAAGCGCGCAGACGGGCGTAACGTTAGTCCTTCAGTAGAAGTAGCAGCTTCCATTCAACGCAAACAACTCGAAGACAAGGTACCCAAAGCGTACAGGCTCGACAAACAAGATGACAGCTCGGACGAAAGCGACCATGCATTATCTGAAGACGAAATCATCCCACCACAGAAGCCGAACGATGATTCAGGACTAGACAGCGATACATCCCTAGCACCAGAGAAACTAGAGAACGTTGAAGTAAGTAGCCTTCTCAATGATATGCAGAAAATTAAGGACGATTTAATAAGGCGTAATGAATACGAAAAGTTGAAGAAAAAATTTAGAAAATCCGATTCCGATGACGAATAGTGAGATTAGGGTTTTAAAATTACAGGTACAGTACAACACAAGCCCGGGCTTCTATGGATACACCTGTAAATTACAGTACACCATATGTGGTTGTTGATGAGTAATTTAGTAACCTTAGTGTAGACATCTTCTTCTGTCTTGTCGACATGATCTACATAATCATAATAGGTCATGTCGTGATGTAAATATTAGCTAATCAGCAGGTTGGTAACGCGGCTGACTGCCCAGGGTGCGCCGGACGATCAATTAAATACCGTCACTCGTGGAGGCTCTTTAAATGCACCCAGTGTAGACATAAAATTGATTTATATTTACGCAAATACAGTAGTACACATTTTATATGGCCCACCGATGTACCTGAGTAAATGAACAATTTAAATATGCAGGAAACATCGCTGCGCGCCAAAAGACTCAGCCGCTGCCGCTACAATGACTTGCAGTGTACGGAAGCGTGTGAGCGAAATATAAAGTCGGAACGGCAGGCAATTTTAATACCTTATGGGCATTGCATAAGGTTGATTATATAATTTTTTATGTTTCGGGTGTTATCGTCGATCGTCTTTTCGTGTATGCGCGCACGTGGATGGACGACGCGCCTTATCTTTTGTGTCATTACGCTAAATAATTGTGGTCGCACTTCGTTTGGCAAACGACTGAATTAGCTAATGGAACTCTGGCTTGTGATGTACTGTAGGTTATTCGGTAATGGTGTTTGTTCACTTACGGCAGCTTCACGTTCGCTCTCTTTCGAGCCCATAAGTTTAGTCTTACTCTAACATGCTGAGCAAATCGCTTTATGGCCTACGCACACTGACGGACGGCGGGGGAGCATCGAGGAGGATTCCTCTATCCGCCAGGGCACACTGACCAGTAAAATCCTCTGCGATACCGCGATCGTCCGCCAGCTTACCGGAACATCCGCCGGTATGCCGTGGTATCCATCTTGTAGCTACCGCTCGCCGGGATTTGATTATTCCACTAGCGACTACGCAGTCGAAAATGGCCTGGCAGAATCCAGCGCACACCGGCGTTCTCTTCGATGCTCCAGAGAAAACAGCGCTGCGATCCGAGGCCGATCACCTAGCATTGAAATATATACCTTAATTCGATTGGATAACTATTAAATTCAATTGATAAATTTAAAATCCTCTGCCGTCCCGTAAAAAACCGGTACGATACATAACATGGTGAAGCATAAAATGCTAAATGAGACTGGTTTAGTCTTTGACTGAGTTAAATGTGGAATAAGTGTCATTAGTTTTAAGCGACACATATTTTAAAGATAAGTGTTAACATTAGTACCTGGACATTATTCAGAAGAATCAGAACGTATTATTAAAACTGTTTGTCATTTAAAAGTTATACCAATTTGTACTGTGGTTTATTTATATTAGGTAGTAAACTATAACATAATATGCATATTTTTTTGTATAATTGCAACTAAATGCGACTTTAAGCAACATATATTTACCGCGTCCAATTCTGTTCAACTATTGTTTGACAATGCGACGTCTCGCCTATTCTTTATAACTTGTTTTTGTTCGAAGTTTGTACCTAGTTTTTTTAGTTCCTAGATCGATAATCATTACGATATTGCGATGCACGGCCCAATTACCAAATACAAGTATTATTTCGCTAATTGAATTGAAGGCCTACTCGAGAAACTAACTATCAAGATTCTTTATAAAAACACCTAACTATTCATAAGCCAAAACATAGGTCTCTAATCTCTAATGTCCAAGACCGAAACATAATTAATGAGTAGTCAATGTCATCAAGACTCGAATCCTAAACCACAGATAGTCATTAATTTTATGTATGTAGAATTATTTAGTAATAAGAACACCTTGGTATCTAAATAAGGGTAAAACAATAAATGATTACGTTGATTGATATATGTATATATTTTATTTTTATCTACATCAACTCAGGATGATGCAGCATAGTGTAAAAGCGATTGGTCCTTTCATTTTCTTAGCGCGTAACGTGAGCCACTGCTTCTGATTGGGGACGTACATCTCGGCAGGCATTAGTTGTTCCGGAGTGTCGTTTTCTGAAACTGAAAAATGAACTTTATGTTAAGTCAGTGTAGGTATATTTTACTCGGAACGAGTTGAAAGGCCAGTAAATAATAGGTCACCATCATTTGTGTTACATACTTAGAAATGGCCTTTTGTATAACGGGGGGGCAAACGAGCAAGCGGGTCACCTCATGGTAAGCAATCACCGCTGTCCATGGACAACCGCAACATCAGGGGAGTCGCCGATACGTTGGCGCCTTTTGAAAAGACATCGTTCTTTTTTGAAGCCTCCCATGTCGAAATTGTTGGGAAAAGCGCGCTGACGGAAGTTTGTACCACAGTTTTGCTGTACTAAGCAAAAAGTGTCCAGAAGTGGGACTGTAATGAGTTGATTATGGGCAGCAATAGTCATTTATGCATTGAAAACAACAACAGTCAACATCACAACATATAATATAACATCACGCCTGTATTTCCCCGAAGGGGTAGGCGGGAGGTGTAAAGTACACCCACATTTCGCCAGTTATGTTATAGTCGCATGTAATAGGGGGCGAGCCTATTGCCATTGACCGGGCACAAATCCAGACTCCGGGCTGCTACTGAGAATTTCCTAATGAAAAAACCCAATAACACTGCCCGACCCGGGAATCGAAGTTCGAACCCAGGACCCCACGCTCAGCAGTCGCGCTTGCAACCACTAGACCAACGAGGCAGTAAAAAAAAAATCATACTGCGAAAACAGGATTTCATTACACAGGTTAGACGGTTGGACTGTTCGATCAAGTATATTTTTATCATCTGTATATTCTGTTATGCCCACAATATTTGGATTTGACAAATTCCTACAACAATAGAGGAGTGGTGTGTATTGTAATTCGCTAGTTTAGATTCATAATATACTTACCCTCCTTTCGAACTTGTTGGGCAGATTGCATCGTGGAGTCTTGCATAGATATAAGATCTCCCGGAGCATGTAGGAGCAATCTACCCACACCTTCACACCTCCTGTATACATATACATACGACGTTTATAAATTAAAATACCCGCCTACGTTTTACAGCGAAGAAAAAATGACTGACCATTAAAATAATAATTTGATGTAAAAGTTTTTTTTTAATACCGCGTTTTTAAAACTAAAGCGAGTTCATATTTGTCATCCAGTTCTGAGCTATGTTTAACAAAGAGAATATAATCACTACGTTTATGTTTAAAGTTTGAAGTATCTAGTTCATTGGGAAGTTAGTTAAACGGGAATGTAGCAGCCATGGTATAATAATATGTTTCACCAGGTATTCTCTTCCCGCGATGACAGCGCGATGCCTCCAAGCTACGTCACGAACAGTGTTGCCGTTGATTGATATTTTCAATATACTTAAGGAGATTTTTTTGGTCATAATGAATATAAAATAAATTCCTAACTATCCTAAATATTTGTTATCTCGTGTTATTCATCTAATTAGTTATTAAAGGAAACTGTATAAAATTACTAGATCAAAGGTGATTCTTTATAGAAGCAAGTAAATGAAAAAATGCATTTTGCTCGGGTAATTTATTTTCACAAAGTGGTAGCACATCAAACTGACAAATGTCACGCTAACAGCTCGCTATTGGCTCCACGGCCGATGACGTAGTACGGAGGCAATCACGTGACCTAGCTGTCACGGGAAGAGACTACCTGGTGAAACATTTTGTTATACCATGGTAGCAGCCAAGTGGCGCTTCCATCAGTAAAAAAAATATTACTCGCTGAATACATCATTAAATCGAAAATTCGTTTTTAACGATTGAAGTATAGGTACTATAGTTTAATCAGAAACTATTAACTCTGTAAAATATAGTTAGCTGTACTTGTAGATAGAAAAAATGCCAAAATTGGCCGTTTTTCGTACGTTTTCTATCTACAACTACAGCAAAGTATAATTTACAGAGTTAATAGTTTCTGATTAAACTATAGTACGGTCAACCGCACGTCGGTGGTAACACTTTGACATTAGCAGCATCATTTTTTCCTAAGCAGTAAGGGCGGTTTTCGAATTGAAGTGTTACCACTGTCATGCAGTCGACTGTACCTGTACTTCAATCGTTAAAAACGAGAGTAATCATTTTTTTTACTGATGGGGGCTGCTACATTCCCCTTAAAATCGATTGCAAAAATTTTACCGAGAATCAGACTAGTTTGAAAACATGGAATTAAAAAGACAAAGGTTGCAACAAAAATACAACATAATAAGAAATATGATCTTGGCACTGAACTGAGAAAGATGGAGATTGCCGACAAGAGCACTTAAATTAATTGTTGGACCTTTTGTAGGTTCGTTACATTATCATCAAACTGATTGTATTTTTTATTACCTTAGAACTTCATTCTGTAATATGTGTTTCCTAGATGCTGTAGCTAGTTGTTTACATTCGCTAAGCCAGTTTCTTACTTCGTTAAAATCATGCAAAAGTTGCATAGCTGCATCTTTGCTGTAATAAAAAAAATGCGCTACAGAATACGATGTAAATAATTAAATAAATATGAATGGGTAGTCTTAGTGATACCACAGTTTGCAGGTTTTGTCGCGAAAAGGATGAGACGCCCATCCATATCCTATGCGAGTGTGATGCAGTGCACCACATAAGAAGCCAGCATCTTGGAGGCCACGTCATCTCAACGCAGGAGATCAGGTCCTCCTCCCCCAAAGTCATAGTCGACTTCATGATTGACTTGCAGCTTGGGGAAGTGCTGTAATGCTGCAAGAGGCGTCACAATAGATCTTACCAAGTCGCAGTGGCTTAGGGGGCGTTCAAGACCCCTACCTCTTTCCTCAAATAATAATGGGTAGTCTTGTGTAATTTTTGCTACTTTGGTAAAAACTAAACTTACGTGAATTTAACTTTAGCTACGTATATGTGATGCAGCCAGGACTCGCACATAATTCGGAGCACCATGTTCAAAGTTGTAATGTCTTGTGTTGCCATTATTACTGGTAACAACATTTTATCTGAAAAAGTAAAAACAATCAGAAACTATCGAAGAAGAAAATTCAATGTTTGACACAGTAGGTAGAACAAAAAAGTATGCGTAAGTATCAAAGATATTCAGAATAGCAGGGATTTATTTAGATTCGGTGCGTCAATAATGAAGTTCGCTAGCTTTTTGCTTTGCGTTATTTAGCTTTTTTTGCTTTGCTTTAACACACTACATTTAGTACAGTCAACATCAAGACAGGTGTTTATGAATAAAAACTTGCCAATTAATTTATTTAATGTTAGTTACTAATAATAACTAATAATACTGCGTTCCAAAACACAAATTGCTGATGTAGGCCAAACAGCTGCCAAGCTTAAGTGGAACTGGGCTGGTCACATCTGCCGCATGCCGGAGGAGCTATGGGCGAAAACAACCACACAGTGGATTCCAGACAGCAGCAAACGACAACGCGGCAGGCCCAGAAGGAGATGGCGGGACGAACTTGACTCCTGTCTGAAGGATTGGCCCCAGAAGGCAAAAGACAGGGACAAGTGGAAAAAGGGAAGGGAGGCCTTTGCCCTGCAGTGGGACACTACAGGCTGATAGTAATAATAATAGGTACTAATAACAATGAGAGCACAAAAATCCTAAATAACAGTAGGTATTAAGAATTATTCAGAAAATCTATTAAGACCTAGAACGCCGCGGAATGACAGTGAGCGCGAAGCAAAATACGAGGCTAGGCGGGAAGGAGTAGTGCGGCATGAAGTTGACGCCACTCGGAATGAAAGTGCATATAAGCGAAGAAAAAAAATACTCAGAAAATATATGTATTTTCGATAAAATGGCTTAATAGAATTATTTTAAAATAATAAAACAATATTTAGGTAACATATCATACCAAAATACCAATAAATGTACTATCTATTTAGGAAACTGTTTGAAAATTCCGTGTTTCCGAGGTATGTTTGGATTTTTTTATGATCGAGCCAAATAAGTGCATTCATGTTTTGGACTCGAATAATATTGTCACGTCTATCCTTGAATAATATGTATTTTAATTTCAGTACCATAGAGTGAGTAGTTTTTGAGCGGGATTCGCATTAGTTTGTTGATTTATGGGTTTCGGACCCTTAACACCAGATATAATTAATATTTAAAATTCAAAATAATTATCGGCTGTAATTTTATTCTAGATTAAATTAATGAATGGATCTTTAACGATTATAAAAATATGTACTTAGGAACTCGTGTACGTAAATTGAGCGCACTGTTTGTGGTGGTCTCGTAAGTAGTCGCCACTCCGTATTACTCGGGAATATCATTGTCAGATGCGCCAAACTTGTGGTCGCACAGACCGATGATAATACATGAATTATCTCTTCTGTGGCTTCCTGAAACAATGCAACTATTTGTTTGTAATGAAGTACAATCTATTAATTGGAAAGTTGTGTTCCGATTAGGTCTCTATTCCCTCCCCCCCCAAGACTGCAGACCAGTACTCGCGGACGATTTAGTTGGATTCCTAATCAGTATGAGGACATCATAAGGGAGTATGCATACCAGCAGACTCAATTTCCCATACAAAAATTATGTAACTTATCTATCGGCCGAAAGTTTAGTCTGTACTCTGCTCTTAGATTACATCACTCATTTGATTTTATTCACTTTGTACAATACATTATAAGTACCTTGAGTTTTTGTATATTGACTTTAACTTCAGATACCAATTTCTCTCTCATTTTGGCGCACACGTTTTCGTGAACCCCGATTTTTCCTGAAAGCAATCGTCGTTATATTTTTTTTCTTCTTCATTTAACACAACACTTGATTATTAAAACTATGTCCTAAATTCTAAATCATAAGGACCTGATTCGAGAGTTATAGTATGGTCAGCGAATCTCAAATTGATGAGCTGTTCCATACAGGCTTGCATGTCGTTGTGTGCTATGCGGAAGAAGTCTTTCATTTCCCATAAGTTTGCTAGACGCCTCGTTTCCGCTAAACACCATAGTCTGTACGTGTGGATAGAGTGATCTGAAACATTGCAATTATACCATTTAATCAGTCTGAAAGTTGACAGCAATCGGGAGATCATGTTTGATTGACTCTCTCTCTATATATATATATATATGTGTAGAACCATTGTGTTACAATGGCTTTGTATTGAAACTGAAAGCTCAGCTCTTGACAGTATTTAAAAAAAAATGGTTATAACGTTTCAATCTTCAGCTCGAGAAATTCTTACCCATTCGATGTAGGATAGGTATCTGCTCAACAATGGGTAAGTCTTCTAAAGGGGCTCCCAGTATGTAGTCCCACGTAACTTCACATTGGTTGTTAAGGGTTACCAATGCTACAAGCATCAATGCGAAACTGGCTCCAGATTCTGTGCTCTGGAAAAACAAAAATCAATATTTCATTCTGTGGTAATCTAAGAGACCGCATAAATACTTGAAAATCTTTAATAATAGCGTACCTCAGTTATGTATAACGATATTTCAGGATTGACTTTTAACGTTGTAAGCCTTAAATTGGTAGTCAGGGTTGCTCTGAAAAACATAAAACATTTTTATAAGCCTCGATATTAACTTTTGCAGTTTATTTATGTAAACTTTCGCACAGTAAATACAGCACACTTTTCATCTGGATTAGGTCATCAATGGCCTTGGTAATAGAATTGTTTACCTACCCAAAATGTTTATCCCAAGATGTTGACGTTACATGGCATCCTAGAGCATCTGCTAATATTCTTAGAGATGATAATATTAATTCTGGAGTATCTGAAAGATAAATTAATATAGTAGACTTACAGTCGACTGCGCTGTTTCGTAACAGTAAAGGCGGTTTTCGTAATTTCAAGTGTTACCACTGACGTGCTGTTCACTGTACCTGCAGTTGAAGTAATTACTAATCACTAAGATTTTCTAGGCTTATTATTACTGAATTTACTCACTATTAACATTGAACGTTGCAAATAACCATTCTCGTAGATTCTGACTGGTATTCGGAGACCTAAAAATAAATAAAAATCATCATTATAATATCTCCTATTCTATCAAAAGCCTTCTGATAACTTTGTAATAGTCGTAAACGCAATAATTTACCTCATAGCTAAAGGATAATGTGACCACCATAGAACAATATGCTCCAGACAGCTCCCGACATCGCCCCAGAGTAAATTCTGGTAGTATTCAGTCACTTTGTGAGCTGCTTTCTTGCTGGCCTGAATACGACCTAAAATAAAATTGTTGGACGTAAATAAAAGTAAATTAACATTAAACTTTCCTCCATATGAGCATTTTAAAAGCCGTTTACCGTTTTTTAACTTCTTGACACCATTGGCTCCTAATAGATTTGGGGACATATTTGCAACAGTATCTAGCAGTATTTCTATGTACATTTCTTCGCTTTGAAGGATACTGTTTATATTCTCTGAAAGTATACAAATCAATGATAATCTTTTTATGTGAGACTATGAAAACAGAAGTGAATGTGCATAAAAAAAAACAAAATATACCTTCATTGTTAAAAATATGTTCTAGTGTGTACTCATTAGTCAAGAGTGACAAGTAAGGTACTTCCGCATCAGAATTTTGTGTGGTCGCTAGTTCGTAAAGTTTTTTATTGTGTTCGTTCTTCAAATCAATTAGACTTTGGGCTTGCTTCATTTTCAGTTTTTTATTCACAATAAATGCGTCTCGACGCTTCTCAACAGTCATGTTTCGAGACATGGTAGATGTTGGAGGGCTGATGTGCTTGGTTAGTGTGCTGAAAATTTGGATTAACATTATGATGTTCCCTTTTTATATTTTAACCGACTTCAAAAAGAGGAGGTTATTGTTTTATCATAAGTACAATAAAACTAAAATTTATTAATTAGGCGCTAGTGCGCCTAATGTATCAAAGATCTGTCTGTCATTACCGCCAGCCTATCGCAGTCCATAACTGAACAAAGCAAAGTTATACCAAAAATATAGTTCTCAAGAAACAAACAGTATTCAAAGGTGACTTACTGAAATATCTCCAAACTCTCTGCTGTGCTAGAACTTGAATCATTGTCGGAGTTATTATCAGGTTGATATACTTTCACCAAACAGTTAATTAGTCGTTGGCAATTGATTTCAGCCCGGCTTTTGGATAGAACCTATAAAAATAGATATTTAATATTATTTGCATGCAGCGTATTTTTATTTTAAACTGTTTTACAGACAGAAATATATCCTTAATAACTGTGTCCAGATTTATGTGGATGATGTTATGATTACTGTGATAAATTGTGCCTTGAGTTGTGCCTTCTGTTTTTTTAAATGGAGATACGTAAAGTCAGCGTCACAAATATCGAGACTGTCAAACTACTTATTCAAAATCTAAACTACTTAGATAATTCAACTACATATATCTCAATGGCACAAGGAGTGTTTCAGAATGAACACAGTACACGCCAACTGTCATTCTAAAAATAATTTTATCCCTGTTTAATTTTTATAGTTGTTCAGATCATTTTGAACAGTTAATCTGTTCGTCCCAATATTTTTGATGCTAACTGTACCACCCGTCCTTTTTCAGAGCTCACATATGAGTATTTCATTAGGTAGATTTTTATTGATTATGCGCGATGATCATAAAGTCATAGATTTATCGTTGTATGTCTGGGTGTTGTTCTCATTACATATTTATGCAATCGGTAAGAGATATTCAATGTAGGCAACTTTCAAAAAATTTCCTTTCAAGGGTAAATGTGTTTTCTGAATAATGGTTTCAATGTCTATTCAGGAAGGGTTCGAAAATTAGCAAAAGTTATTTTAAGTTTATACAAATAGATAAAAACCATGAGAATATCTGCAGAATTAATTCAATGGTTCTTGATACCTACCATTGATGTAACAGTAAACACCGCTCTCAAGTTTAAAATTGATACTGTTTTTAGCTAAAATAGTCACAACAACAAATAGTAAACGAAACATCTTCACAGTAGGAATTAGTAAACAGAAAATGAATAATAAAATTATAAAATAAATATTATTATTATTTTACAATGTAATTTATAAAACACTTACTTGAACAATCTTGGTCAAAGTGAGACTTTTAGTTTCGCTTATAACGATGGGATACGAGTTGCTTCCGATATTAAATTTTGCTGCGAATTTCTTGTAACTCAGTCCGATCAAGTCATTGTATATTCCAACCAAACTGAAAAATATTATTCCAAAAGTGAAAAAATCGTCGCAACAAGTAGATCAACAACGAAAGCACTTCACTAAAAAATCTTACCTCAAACAGGATTCTATCATTTTCCTAGAATCTTCTCGATGCAGACACGTATTTAATATTGTTGTAATAAGTCCATGTATAGTTTGTAACATCACAAATCTAATGCTACACAATTTATCAAAAATATGATCATATTTACTCTGAAGTAACCCGTTATCTTTCTTCAATCGAGCTAGTTTAGGATTCAATTTGTAAAATGATTTCACTAATTTCGTTAAATATTCTATTATTTGATCTAATACCTGAAACACACACACATACATGTTTTAACGCGAGGCTTGTTGGTTACTTGTCATCAATTATCAATTTACAGAGCTGCGAAGTTGAATAAGAGTCAGCTGACACCTGCATTTCTTAGAAAGCACTTTCCTTTCAAAATTAATTGTTCTTTCAGTTCTCTATTTTGAAATTACTTATTTAACTCTGAACAAAAGCGTATCTTAATATGATATTATGATGATCGACAGGTTTTTACTAAGACACTATATTTAAGGAAGTTATGTATAAACAAGTAGGTATAGTTCCGTGTGGTGCCGGACGTAAAGAATTGCACCACCCTCTCTCTTCTCATAGGGTGTCGTAAAAGGTGACTAAGGGATTCACCAGAGGATGGGCAGCAGCGTTCTCTGAGTATTTAAACAACCAACTGCGATCGCCAACCCGCCTGCCAAGCGTGGCGATTATGGCATATCCCTCCCCTTTGGGGGAGGCCTTTGTCCAGCAGTGGACGTTTTTCGGCTGAAATGATGAAGTATAAACAAACAATGCAACTAATTTTGATTACCTGTATATTCACTAATTCCATTATATAATTGCGATTAGACAACGAGTGTGCATTATTCTTGCCAAGTGCACCCTTCCATTTGTTGTCAGAGTCTAGTATCACTTTAGTAACTGCAAAACAAACCATTTCCATCTCCCGGCAGTGTGAGAATAACTCCTCTTCATCAGGTGTTTCCTCACTTATCCACTTCTTACTTGTCACTTTAGTTGATAGCATGGTTAAAAAAATATTCTATTGCGAAAATAAAAATAAAAATGTACTATATGGTTCGTACTAGCTGGTGGGAATCATGGTAACGACTGAATCACTGCATAGTATTGTGTACAAAATCAATGTGTAGAGACATCGGTGCCAGCTCCCCCCGAGGTACTTCCGTCGAAGCGTCTAAACCCTTGCTGGACAACTTGCGAATTGCGATCGTTAAACTTTTTATTAGTGTTCAACCTTGAATTTATGACTAGCGAAATTGTTTACTTTTCTGTGTTAAGTTATTAAAATTCTTCTATTGACAATAAATTTGGTTTTCAAATTGGCTGTAAGGGCAGAAACGCACTGAGTACAGTCCACAGAAAAAGTTGATGAAAATTTATAGGTAGGTAATTAATATTCTGAATTCACAATTAATTAAATTTTTTCAAGGTATTTTTCAAGCCAAATAAGTATAAATAAATATATTTGGTAAGTTTTTATTCATAAAACTATTTTGGAACTGAGCAACCATGGAAAAATTAATGCAAGCATTATCGACGCAAGAGGAATGATTCTATTTTCCTCTGCAATTTTTGACTCGCATGGTTATGAGTCGTTTGAGTTTCGTAGGGAATAGCAGATATCCGTATGCGTGTATCGTGTATGATGTAGGGTGTAATAGGCATGTAATTTGAGGTTTGTATATATTATATATCGCTACCGAATGTTTTGTTTGCTTTTTTTTATAACATAGGAGGGCAAACGAGCTAGCGGATAGTGGATTGCTTATAGGGATTCGCCTTAAAACTCAATCTACGACTCTGTTTAATACTTAATCCTTCTTGTTATTATTTAGGATTTAAAACCAACCTTACTTTTATTTGCACCACCTAAAGTTTGGTCACCTAGTCCGTGTGGTGCCGGACTTAAAGAATAGCACCACCCTTATCTCTTCTCATGGGTGTCGTAAAAGGCGACTAAGGGATTCACCAGAGCATGGGCAGCAGCGTTCTCTGAGTATTTTACCAACCAACTGCGATTGCCAACCCGCCTGCCAAGCGTGGCGATTATGGCATATCCCCACTTAATTGGGGGAGGCCTATGTCCAGTAGTGGACGTCTTTCGGCTGAAATGATGATGATGATGATGATGACCTAAAGTTTGAAGTTCAACTATGAAATGTATCTCACAAAATCAGGTTTAGCACACTTTCAAGCGCTGTGCTGTTAATGGTTAATGAGAGACAATAGAATTTTTATTGTTATTACGTCTATACACGTCTTCAGCGCTCGAAAGTGTAACACATTTTTATGTATAGTGTGGAATTTGATGTTAGACCAGTTTTAAACAAGGGTCTAAACATGGTCTAAGTTCGTCTAAGCTGTTGTAATAAGGGGGGGGGGGGGGGGGAACAGAGGTCTAGATCTTTTTTGTAAATGGCATGAAAACTATAACTATAAAAAGGGAAAGGACGGATTTACAAACAAAACACAAAAACATGTACAGTTGATAAGTATTTTTAATAATTTGCGAAACAATATAAACAAACATTATTATTAACAAAATATTCAGGTAATTGTTCAAACGATATTGCGTATTGCGACATCATAGGAAGAGAATATCACAGTAACATAATTTGTTATAGCCCTGTACAGTTAAAAAATTATTTCATGTATGTTAATTCTTACTGCCTGCGTTAATACATAAACGTAAATACGCATAGCTTTTAGTCGCGGCAAGACAAACATTTTTATATCTTGGAAAATGGTCAATTTCCTTTTGTTCTCATTTATTTTATTAACATAAATATCCACTCTTGTCAGACTTGCAAAGTTCTGTTATGTCCTGTAAACATTTTGTATGTATTTTCTTTGTTTATAACTGGTGAAATGTGGGTGTACCATTACACCTCTGCCTACCTCTTCGGGGAAATAAAGGCGTGATGTTATGTTGTTGTTTCTTTGTTTCCAAACACACTTCTCTCTCCATTCTCGTTACATCATACATTCACACCCCGTTTAAGCCTGTGCTTAACGGTCCGGTCTATTTCCCCATCACTCTACACAAGTATACCGAGGTACCGAAAATCGGACCAGACAGCCAAGGGCACGTTATCTAGCACAATAGCAACACATTCGGAAAGACCGCAGAACATATATTCCGTTTTGGTTCTGTTGATTGTCAAGCCAACATTCTCCAGATTTTTTTAACTTTTTGTCAATCTGTTCTGGACCTTAAGTCCATCTTCACCAACAAGATCAATGTCGTCAACAAACAACATGCAACATGGTCCCTCTTCCTGGATATCCGTTGTCAAAGCATCCATTACTAGAAGAGGTAAGTAGTCGACGCTTGCCACACTAAACTCGTCGGTGTTGCCAGCGGGAGGCCGAACGTAAGTACTGGATTTACTGTACATAGCACGAATTAACTCCACATACTTATCTGGTACACCTTTCTCTTTTAGGGCCCACCACAAAACCTCCAGGGGTACTTGGGTCAACTAACCCCATAAATTCTTATGCGCACATCTATACTTCTCACACAGTTAGCGAGGTGGAAATATAGCGTCCGTTGTCCCGCAACTTGGCATAAACCCCATCTCGTTTTGGGTGCTCTCGCTCTCCTCTCGCAATCATTTCTCAATCACTTTCTCCCATACTTACATACTGTGTATCATAAGCTTTATTCCTCGATAGTTGTTACAGTCCTGTAAATCACCCTTATTTAAATAAGATGCAATTCTTATATAATCCGCCATTTCATTCCAACATTCATTTACAGATTTACTTTCGATATTCGTCATTTCTATCATTCTATCTAGACTTGTTTTTTGAAGACATTTGCAATTGGGTCCAGGGAAAATTAAGTCATAACGGTAGCCTTGTAAGGTAACAGTTAAAACAAATAGTGTCGCGGCAATAAATAATAAAGTGCGTGTGCGGTCCCGCTTAGGGTGTCACTATTGCCACGAATGGGGAATATTATAGCAATTTTTCGTGCAACATGGATGACTGTTTATCACGCAAGCCGTACTATAAGTGTTATTCATCTACTTTTTATACAAGTCGTTGTAGCAAAAAACAAGACCGTCATTCAGACGTTAGTTTATTTTAATACTTATTTGATTTACAGAATATTTAAAATAGTTTTAAGTCTGACAAGGTTGACGAAATAATTTTATGTAAATAAACACTATCAAATGAATTATCATTATTTGCATTCATTTAGATTTGAAACTTAATAAATTTATGACGGAGATATTTACTTGTTTATGTTCACGCTGTAGAAAATAATATAAATGAAAGAGACCCCAACACTTCTTCAAACTATGATTTTCTTGACACTTTCCTAGGAACCAATAGTATACATATAAGTGTGTAGTAGTTAATTTACCTTTGATAAATAGTTAGACAAAGACGGTAAGAAATTCATACGCTGATCATACTATGTATACATGTCCCTTTGTGCATGGATATTCTGGACTCTTGAAAATTTATTTACTTAATAGTATTAAAAAGCACAATTCTGTAGATAAGGGAAGAAATAGAAACGTTGAGAAAATATAAAACGGGTGGCGTCGGGGTACACCCAACAGAAGCGAAGCTTCTAAAGCAAGTGCAGATAGAACGTGCGCGCTAATGGAGGCGGAAGTTAACGGTGACGTTTTTTCTCGGTTTAATCCCCGGCGACCGAGCGTACAACGACGCTACAGAAGCTTCGCTTCAATAATGGAGTGTTGTTTTAAGTCTGGCAAAACACTAAGGCACTGAACAGACGACGTTTTTTATAGTGATTGAGAACGCAGTGTACTTGATATTCCTACTGCACCGTATTTGATGCTTCATACAGTTGAAGTTCTCGATCGCTCGAAAATAATGTCGTCTGTTCGGCGTCTAAAGCACGATAAAATTTCAATTAATATTGATATTGCTCCGATACTTGACAATCTTGCTTAGATAAAAACATTTATGCAGAATAAAGCTTGCATTAAGTCTTATAAGTATGAATCAAGCAATCATTAAATTATTATCTTAAATCATGATAGTCACAAAATGCAAAAGCATTTAAAAGTTTAAAAAAAATTGGAACACATCTCTTTGTTATCATTTATTACATTATTTCGAAATTTCGCTAAATTCACTATTCGATTAGCTACCAAAAATAAGCTACCGGGTCAAAGTCGCGAATAAAATCGACCATATTGCGTCAAAGACAAAAGTTTTATAACTATAAGCGAACTCTGACACGAGAACTTTGCTTTTATTTCGTTCTCGGAGAAGACTTGTTTCAAATACATACAACTATCCTTTTTTAATGATCATAATCAATGAAATTTTATTACAATCTTAAATTTATCTATTGTCACCAAGACAATTCGTCCATTTATAAATGTGCATGTGGAAGAAACACGCTTACATATTAGTATAAGTATTTTTATGTCCTTTCGTATAAAATAATATTCTACAAAAAATCACCTAAGCACATGATGCTATGGAAAATAAATATTGATTCGTTATCCTAAAAGTTGAGACATTAGAATATTTTAGCATCTAAAATTAATGGCAAAATATATACAACGTGTTGATATGTATCCGTGCCATATTTAAGGAGGTGACTATACCACTGATACTGAACACGAATTTATACCAAAATCTTCATTGTTTAAATACCTATTTGTTTACAAACAAATTTTCTCTGTGTGTCGCGTGCGATACAAATATGATGCGTACGAAACCACAAAAAAAATTTGCAGGTATTTCCACCCTTTGACAATGCCGCCGATCACTGATTTTCAGAGTCATTCGGGATTTATCCACAAACGCTTGCAGTGAAAATTTAGGAGTTAAATAATCGTGGATTTTTTAAAGTATTTTTAGATGACTAAGCACATTATTTATCATTTGCTCTAGAAATATGGCACGGTTACAGATCAACATCTTGTATAGTTAGTAGAAGTCAATGTGATGAGAACGAACAATACAAACGGCCAAAATTAATATCCAATCTATCCACGATTTACCCTACTAGAGATAGAAATATGATATATTTTGTATGGAGCTTATGTCAAATTCCTATCTCTAGTAGGACAAATCGTGGATAGATTGGATATTATTTTTGGCCGTAAGACGCTACACAGCAAGATTGCTTAATTTGATATGACTAACGATTATCACCATTACCTGCCAGGTTAATACTAAAGCCACTTTATTAAATAAGAGATTAATAATTCACAGGTACTTCCTACAAAAATACTTTTAAATTTTATCACTTTTCAATATATGTATGTTGCAAAAAACTACAACAACATAATTCATTGATAACTTGTATTGTCTATGTAAAAATGTAATTTCATTTCACAAGAAAAAAAGGAAAAGAGTGATACGGAACAATATTATTTGGTATTTCAAAAAACTTGAATGTAGGGTAGTTTAACGACACTAAACTTAATAAGGGCGGTTGAAACAGCAACAACTAAACTGAACTATAATAAACATCAATGAATTAGCCTACATAGAAATAACAAAAAAATTATTACACAATGTAATATCCTTTTCTAATTTAACCTAAACACGGAACGTGTAGCTTAGCTCTAATATCAAACTTAACAATGTTTAATATTGCTTCATTGTAATATTTAGAAGCCCGTTAATTACAGAAGATAACGTCTAACGAGTGAACACACATTTCAGCACTTAACCAAGCTATATAAACATCAATCTGGCATGTCTATACTTGTAATAGGCACTACTGGTTTCATGATTTCGTTTTTCTTTTGATTTTTCTGTGATTTTTTGCTTTCTTTGACCTTTTTCTGTGTTTCTTCGTCTCTGTAAGGTTCGGGAGGCTCGCTGGGAACGACGTTCGCGCCTCGGTTTACGTTATTGTTGTACGCGATGTTTGCGTACTCTTGCAACAGTGGAAACACTGATAAGAGAAACTGGCAGAAGTCTTTCCTGATACCGAACCACCCTGAAAATAAATACGAGAAGTTATCGTACTATTTTGGGACGAAAAATCACCCTGAAACAAACGATAATGATCGATATTCTGTTAGTTAATTTATCTTACATAATTTTGATGGTTGGATTTTGATACGTACTACTCTATACCTAGACCGTGATTCATGCTAAACCCATTGGAGACAGAATTGTAAGTAGTAATAAAAGTCATAATTTGTAACCTACCTACTAAATTCACATTGTGGAATGCAATAAATCTACTGAGTAAGCAAAATCAATATAGTGAGACGACGAATCGGTCAAGGTTTGTGAAATTACCGTTCTGAAGTCCATAAAATAGTATCTACAAAAATCAATAGTCAACTTTATGTTTAAGCGACGGATACAACTAGTATCTTTTAAAAGAAAGGGTTAAGTTTTGCTTTATAGTTGGATAAAGTATCCGCCAAGTTTTGACTAGTCAAAAATTTATTTCAAACAAGGACAAATTGATTGGGTAATAAATAATTGTAGTTTTTTAAAGTATTTTAGATGACTAAGCACATTATTTATCATTGGCTCTAGAAATATGGCACGGTTACAGATCAACAACTTGTATAGGGTTTAATGTCCACGTCTCGGCTCTAAGTCATGAGTTCATGACAGGCAGGAACACACTGATTGAAGACCTTAGTCTTAAGGCTCTGTGGAATAGGCGACGAGAAGATTCGACGAAGTTTCCTGAATGCGGCCCGAAAGTTTGCCCAACGAGGTGATCCGACAGAACCATGGTTGTCGACATAGCCTACAGGATTAGCAAGCTGAAGTCGCAGTGGATCGGCCACCGCTGGGGTAGACGCGTTCTTGAGTAGATACCGCGTATCGGTAAACGTAGGGAAGGACGCCCTCAGGCTCGGTGGAGCGATGATATTGGCAAGATGGCTGGTAGCAACTGGATGCGAGTGGCCGAGGATCGATGTCAGTGGCGTGCTATTGGAGAGGCTGGCAGTGGACTAATATAGGTTGATGATGATGAGGGTTTAATCACAGAATACCTAATAGTACTAATGTATAGAACGGCCACTCACCGCCCCCGCCATTTTAAGATTCCTCACCCGCGGTTTGCCGGCAATTGGACTGTAAGATTGCAATGGATGTCAATCGCCAGTCGCTATACAAGCACGCCATCTCTGAGAACTACTGAGTAGCGCTTGCAACCCAGTTGGCATTACGAGCGGCGAGCAGGAGCATCCCTAACCTACACGTGTGTGCGCGTCCGTATACAGACGTAATCTTGTACACACGGCTACACATCAAGCTGTAAGTATCTAGTATAAGCTGACCTCGCATTGTACGGAAAACCTTTACAATGCGAGGTCAGCTTATACTGGTAATGTACAGCTTGATGTGTAGCCGTGTGTACATGTAGGTGGTGCTAGCATTTATATTGTATTCAATGTCCGAGGTGTGCTTTAATGCTCGATGCTCTACTACTAAAAAATAATATGGGGAGACAGACTATACTTTATAGGTAAGTACTTACATCTATTGCCACCCTTGGAGCTGAACGACATGATGATGAGGGTGGCATAGCTGACGAACAGTGGACTGACCACCACAGTGTACGACAGCGGGAGACCATCGTCCAGCTTGTTTGTTAATAGCACCTGTGGGACATACAGCAGACACAACATGGCATATAAAAACAGTATATTATTGCAGTTAGTTTGATTTAATTGATATTAGGTATGTATATTAATTAAGCTTTCTTAGGCATTCGAGCTAAAATAAATTATTTAAAAAAAACATATTTAACTATCTATTGTGAACTAATTTTTATTTTTATGTTAAGGTGAGTATAAACTAGAGCATTTTCTCGAACATCCATGTAATGTTTCATTTTTAGGAATGGTTCATACAAGGAATAGTTCGAACCTAGAGCATTTTCTCGAGCATCTCCATGTAATGTATCGTTCCTGTGAATTGCTCGACGCTATGCTCGACGCTATGTTAGACGATATACTCATGGCGAGTGAGCATCTACCTGTAACATTCCTCTCTATTTTGCGTTTATTGTTTTGTTGAAATGTGCAGCTCGTGTCTTTGTTCGATGAAATGTTCCACAAATTCGCTCGTTGGTTTGTAAACGCAAGTTGTAACAAAAACAAAGAGTCAAGCGTAGTGTTCCATATTCGGTTCGTGAAAAAACGATGAACGGTAAAACAGTAGAGCGGTTCGATGTTCGAAGGCTAATTCTCGTAATTAATAACGTTCAAAGTATAGTCCTAGGCTAATCTCGATGCTTTCAATCTCGATTTCCTGACAGTAGATATTCCTGTTTGCCGTTTATTTGTGACATTAATGTCCCCAATAAACGGCAATCAGAAACATCTACTATCAGGAGATTGAGATTTAAAGCATCGAGATTAGTTTGGAACTATTTTAGAACTATTTAAAAAAAATTTTTTTTTTTTTTTTTTATTGTATAGGATGGCGAAACGAGCTAAAGGCCCACCTGATGTTAAATGGTTACCTTTGCCCATAACAACTGCAATACCACCTAGGCTGTTACCTAAATGGTACCGCAAGTCGGTTCGCCAAACTGAGACATGAAGGTGGAAAGTCTCATGTGATTGTAATTTCACCGGCACCCGTACCCTTCAGACCGAAACACAGCAATGCAAGCATCACTATTTGGCGGAGAAGGAGGCACGGTGGTAGTACTTCCCCGGACGAGCTCTTTCACAAAGGAGCTCTACTACTACTAGATAATTCAGAGAATTGGCCTTCTGTTTACATGATAATGCTCTAGTATATACTCACCTTACAGTAACAGATTTCAGTTATAGTAGTATAAATAACATAGCATGACAAGAATAACTTAAGGTTTCTGATGCTTTTTGTTCCCAGTTTTATTTTATTCTAAGAAAGTCTTAAGCGCTAGCCACACAGAGCGCGGGCGCGGGTCGGGCGCGGGACGGGTCGGGCCCGCGTCGGTAAATTAACCTGTTTTTATATGGACGACGTCACACTGTGTGTGTCGGGCCCGCGTCGGGAGCCGCGCGTCTCCCGCCACTACAGACAGAGTGCGGGCGGCGCGTGTCGGGAGTAGACGTGTGTAACTCAGCTCAGAACCGGTTCAAATATGCAGATCAATAAGCTTGAGCTGTTGAGCTGCAGCTCAATGAATAGTATCTATCTGTGCGACAACGTTCGTTGCACGAAAGATAAAAGATGTCCATATCAATAAAAACCTGTTTGAACCGGTGAGCGGGAACGGCGAAAGATCGGCGGTGAGTCGCAGAGTGAGCCAGCGAGCGCAGCTCAAACAGATCGAACGCTCTGTAAGCTCAGCGACTCGCAACACAACTCTAACTCGAAGTAGGCAGATACTCAAATTGAGCTGATCTGTGAGCCGGTTCGCAGCTGTGCTGCAGCTCACGCATTTTTGTTGAGTTACCCATGTCTAGTCGGGAGCGGGCGTAGCATCAATGACATTCGACGTAATATACGTATTCACTTAGAGCGGCACGCCGCCCGCCGCCGTCCCGCGCTGTGTGTGAACACAACAAGCAGTGCGGCTCACGCGAGCAGCACGACCCGACCCGAACCCCCGCTGTGTGTGGTTTGTGCTTTAAGCTTGGTTAATCTATAAAAGAAAGGAAGGTGGCTTATTGTGTTGCATTACACCTTTGGCTATAGACATGGGTAACTCAACGAAAATGCGTGAGCTGCAGCTCAGCTCACGGTTCAGGTCAATGAGCCGGAGCTGTGAACCGGCTCACAGATCAGCTCAATTTGTGTCTCTGCCTACTTCGAGTTATGATCTGTGATGCGAGTCGCTGAGCTTAAAGACCGTTCGATCTGTTTGAGCTGCGCTCGCTCGCTGACTCTGCGACTCACCGCGGATCTGTCGCCGCTCCAGCTCACCGGTTCAAACAGGTTTTTATCTATATAGACATATTTTATCTTCCGTGCAACAAAAGTCGTCGCACAGATACACTATTCTTTGAGCCGTGAGCTGCGTATTTTGTCATTGAGCTGCAGCTCAACAGCTCAAGCTTATTGATCTGTATATTTGAACCGGTTCTGAGCTGAGTTACACACCTCTATTTGGCTATATTGCACAGATGTGAATACAGCCTTGCTCAAAACTTGAGTAACTTAGAAATCGTAGCAAAACAAGGTACTTACATCAGCAATAAAATAATAAATGTTTAATTTTTATTATTTAATTGCTAATGTTATACGCTATTACGTAGCGTAATTACAATTCTAAAGAAAACCGCGAGTGCACTAACAGATATGAATAAATATGACGTCATACGAACCTGAAACACCAATATAGGTATGACCGTGAAAGTGTAGGCTAACGCAGAATTAAAGCTATTACGTCGCTGCTGTATGTTGACTTCGGGTGTCCGGAGCAAGATCCCAGCGAATATTATGCTGTACAGGACCCCTGGGAATATATGGAAATTTTCAATTGGTTGTGAAGATATGTTACATAAAAATAAAAATAAATGGGATTTTTTTTACACAGCACCATCTAGTCCCAAACTAAGCAGAGCTTGTACTATGGGTACTAGACAATGGATATAATACTTATTTACTGTTTTTTGTAAATACATACTTATGATACATAAGGAGAACCCAGACAAACACAAACACTTATGTTCATCACACAAATATTTGTGTCCTGTGGGAATCGAACCCACGACCTCGTGATCAGCAGTCCGACACTTGAACCACTAGACCACAGACGTCGTCATTCTATATATACGTCATTTTATTATCATCATCATCATCCTCCTGCCAATCTATTTGGGGTTGGCGCAGCATGTCTTTTTCTTCCATACATCTCTATCAGCCGTCATCTCCGTGTTCACTTTATTTTTATCCATATACGTCATTTTATATACAACCTTATTCTTAGTTTATACTAAACCCCTTAAGGGGTTATTGTACTCATCACTATAAACAACTTTCACTATGGGAGTAATCCTGAAATCGCGAAATAAATCTGCTGATTCCTACATTTGTGTTCACATAAATCCACAAAATATAGGGAACAGCCGGGTTTTTTTCCTGATTTCGGGTCGGTCCCATAGTAAACGTTGGTCATAATGATGAGTACTATGACACCTTAAGAGGTTAGAGAAAACTAGTTTTGAGTTGGGATTTAATTTTAGAACATGCCTCAAGCAGAGATTTATTGATCACAGGTCAGCTGGAGTTTAGCTTTATTTTATACTGTCACCTGTCTTTGAGCAGAGATTTGATCTGTAATCAATCTAATGTGGTCCAGACTATGCTTGAGTAGATATTTCTATTCCATTTCAGGTTAAATTTGTGTGTTATGTTGTTGAATTAAAGTTTATAATTACAGTATTGGAATAAGACCGATACTCAAGTAACGATTGTATCCTTAAGTAGAGATCAGGTGATTGAAGTTTAAACTGTACTTGAGGAACATTCTGTAATACGGGCCTAATATTTCTCCTGTAACGTGGGTGCGTCACAAACACGAATCTCACACGCACAAATACCCAGACCCGGAACAACTATGTAAAGGCCCTAAGGATAGAACTTCAAAAATGTATGCAAATTCCACAACACCAGTGCAAATGGCAGTTTAGTATAACACAGTTACATCAAATCATACATTACAGCTGTTTTTAGACTCACCTACTAAACTGAGGCACATCAATATCCAAAGAGGCACAAATACTACTTCCCATGACCAGCTGATAAACTCATCCAACTTGAGCGCTAGGAATATGAACTGGAGTATATTTACAGCACAAAACAATTCCAACTGCAAACAAAAAGAAATACATAAAGCAAGTTGTAGAATAAAACTATTATTATTAAAAGCCTGAAGAGTTTTAATGTGGGGCACAGACCACAGACAGACAGTAAGCCTCAAGACGCCGTTTAAACAGTTTTGCATGAGAACGCAGTCGTAAAATGTTGGCGGGGACCGGGGGGCGGACGGCGCGTTATGATTGGTCGGCTCAAAAGTTCGGTGGTATGATTCCATATGATTGGTGCCGCTCGCTAACGGACTGACGTCCTGATTTGCGGCGGGATGTGACATGCAGTGCTACTGCATATGCGTTGTGACCGGTGTCCAGCTAATCGGCGTCTAGAGGCTTACTGGTCTGTGATGTGGGGCAAAAGCCTCATATCCTCCTTCCACATTTTCTTGTCTTTCTTGTTGCTGTGGACCAGTTTTTCAATGTCTACAACCTTCCATCTCGGTCTTGGTCTGCTGTATATTAGCCATGTCAGTCCATAAAAGTATGTATTTCCAAATATTAATTTGTGATAGTTGACAAAATCTTCAGATTTAAGCCCGAAAATCTTAATTATTTTTGTTTGAAGCTGGTTACACAACCAAACAAACTAAGCAAACAACATAACCAAACAAACAAAACATACCAAACATACACACCTTATTGAGTACTGTACTCAATTTCGCATAGGCGTACTTTATAATCTACGAAAGTAATAAAGTATGCTAAAATACTCTTTTTACCTGACACACATTTTAATGGTATTTGGTAACAAACAGTATTTACTAAAATTATCGCGAAGTGATAAAAAATACGTGTTTAAATAAATATAAATAAATATTATTAAACACATAAACTTTTATTGTACAGTCAACTGCATGACAGTGGTAACACTTCAGTTCGAAAACCGCCCTTACTGCTTACGAAATAAAGATGCTGCTAATGTTAAAGTGTTACCACCGACGTGCTGTCGACCGTACCTAGCTACTTCTATTGCCTTATTTATATTTCTGTAGTCCTATGCCAAATAAGATCCCATTAACATTTCCTTTATAATATACTTATTGCATGCATAGGTACTTAAATAATTACAATATCATAATAAAAGTAAAATTAAAGGCCAAACTACCATGACCTATATTAGATAATAGTGTTGATTCTCTTGTTCACGAACTAAACTTCTTTTAAACTATCGCCCTCTTTTACTAATGGTAGATACAAGAAAGGGATGGCAACATTTTAGAACTGTCAGATTAGTTTACGTGTTACATTTCTTTGTATTTTAGTGGGCACGTTCCGAGATCACGACTAAACTTGTAAGGAAATCTAAATTCTGAAAATATATTCAATATAATAACATATGTATGATTAATTTTGCCAATAAAATAATTGAGATTCTAAAGAGCGCCAGGTTCTAGAGGTTCCTTAAATCATAGCTGCTAGAATGTACAACGTTCTTCACTTGTGTTAGAAGAAAGTTAGTTAGATTCCTTGCTACTGGATCATAGTAAAACTAGGCATGTTTTTACAGCTAAAGCTCCAGTCAACAATACTAATGATTGGCTATAACATAACATCACGCCTGTATTTCTCCGAAAGGGTAGGCGGAGTTGTAATAGTACACCCACATTTCGCCAGTTATGTTATAGTCCCATGTAATAGGGGGCGAGCCTATTGCACACAACAATACTACCATACTGACCAGGCACAAATCCAGACTCCGGGCTGCTACTGAGAATTTCCTAATAAAAAAAACCAATAACACTTTGCCCGACCCGGGAATCGAACCCAGGACCCCACGCTCAGCAGTCGCGCTTGTAACCACTAGACCAACTGTACAGCCAGCTATAAGTGGAAATAAAAACTGTGTATTACGGTGACTTATGTTTTTAGAGCATAGTCCACTCCCACTGTAATACATATAGTTTAAATAACCTAATAGACTTTAGATACATGCACTATATTTACTATCAAATCTTTGATAAGTAGGTCACAAGTTCAAAGCTGGGGTGCATTAAAAGAGCCTCCACGAGTGACGATATTTAATTGATCGTCCGGCGCACCCTGGGCAGTCAGCCCCGCGACCAACATGCTGACTGGCTAATATTTTCCCCACGGCATGAGCTATTATCATTATGTAGCTCATGTCGACACGAAGAAGAAGAAGAAGTTCAAAGCTATGTTATATTGCAAAGTACCCGTTTCTAGTATGTAGCTTAAGAGCTCTCTTGCATTTTTTTGACGATAGAAGCCTCGAAAGCCTAGCAAGCCTCGCCAATTTCCGTTTTCATTCCAAATCTGCATCTTGCCTTAATGTTCATCCCAGATAATAATAAGAATAAAACATGCAACAAGAACATGGCAACAGGCTGGCAACCACGTTCGTAAGCGCCTATTTAAACAATAGAAAATTACGGTCCATGAGTGAGCTCTTAAAGATACAAGTAATTATGCTCAACTCTAAACATAATATATAAGGAATATAATTTATACAAACCTCATAACTGCGATCATGTTTCACTGACCATATACAGATGGCAATGGAGACTATGCTTATAAATATGAGTGGTATGAAGACCAGTATCCACACATGGCGGCCGGTGGTCAACTGGTCACAGACAAGCAACTCAAACATAAGCAGGATTAGATGAATGGCAAGACTTATCAACATAGCTTTGTAGTGGATGTACGCTTCACCCTCCAACCTGAAATTACAAATAAATATTATATTACTAAGACTATAAGCGCAAAACTGTACAGATGCAGACTTATTGCCTGAGGCTTTTTCTACCACACCTGACAGTTTTTTTATGGGAGATGCAAATGCAAATTGAAAAGAAAAAACCGGCCAAGAGCATGTCGGGCCATGCTCAGTATTATATGGTTCCTTAAGTAGGTCTAATTACAAACGAATCAAATCGAATATTAATCATTGCTATTTTAGTTTTTGCAAACAGCGCCACCTAGCGCTAAATTTATGAAGCTAAATTTAAGAAGTGTGTTTCTTTTTGTGATTTTTTTAAATAGAAAGTAACTAAAGGAGCATTATTTGCTACGATCATTTTTCTCTAAGGTCAATGACCTATGAACTAGGACGTCTTAAGTATTTTTCAGTTTTCTCACTATGACTCAAAAATGTATAATCACATTATACTCAAAATAATTTTAAAAGAGAGTTTTTATAAAGGTCTATCAATGTTGAAGACTATAAGTTTCTACGTTGCATAGTTTAGAAATGGCAGGGGGGGGGACACATTGCAAGCCACTTTGGCGAACTGTGTTTCGCAGATGGTATACCTGATAAAAAAGTTGTGTATGAAACATTACCTTCATTTTAGTAGACTTATTCAACGATACCCCAAACGAGGGGGTGCAGCGAAAAAAATATTTTCATCCCCATTTCACATGTGCCACCCTTAAAATACGTAACCAAGATTTTTTTATTCTTTTAAAATTGAGATCTATATCTATTCCATTTTTTGTCAAAATTTCATTTACTTATGTTTATAACTGTAGAAGTTATTAAGCGGTAAAGGATTAGGACAGACGGACAGACGGATAGACGGAAAACGGACGGACATGACGAAACTATAAGGGTTCCTTGTAGGACTACGGAACCCTAAAAACACATGGTAGGTGCATTATTAAAATAGTAGTTAAAATGTCTATTTTAAAGTTATTATTTCCTTTTTTGAAAAAAGGAAATAATAACCGTTTTCCGTGTGGTGCCGGACGTAAAGAATTGCACCACCCTCTCTCTTCTCATGGGAGTCGTAAAAGGCGACTCAGGGATTCACCAGATGATGGGCAGCAGCATTTTCCGAGTATTTAAACAACCAACTGCGATCGCCAACCCACCTGCGAAGCGTGACGATTATGGCGCATGCCCCCCTTTGGGGCAGGCCTTTGTCCAGCAGTGAACGTCTTTCAGCTGAAATTAATGAATGATTTCCTTTTCTTACCGACTTAAAAAAAAATAAGTTATCAACTTGACATGTATGTACTTATGTAATACTAGCTTTTACCCGCGGCTCCGCTCGCGTTAAATTCTGCTAACCCACGTCAGTCCAGTCCAGTCCATTGTCCCGCTGTCCCGCTGCCCCGCTGCCCCACTGCCCCGCTGTCCCGCTGCCCCACTGCCCCAATGCCCCGCTACCCCACTGCCCCGCTGCCCCTCTGCCCCACTATCCCGCTGGCCCAATGCCCCACTGCCCCGCTGCCCTATGCCCCTCTGCCCCACTGCCCAGCTGCCTCACTGCCCCGCTACCCCACTGCCCCACTGCCCCGCTTCTCCACTGCCCCGCTGCCGCACTGCCCCGCTGTCCAGCTGCCCCGCTGACCCACTGCCCTGCTACCCCACTGCCCCACTATCCGCTGCCCCACTACCCCGCTGCCCACCACTGCCCCGCTACCCCAGTGCCCCACTGCCCCGCTACCCTGCTGCCCCTCTGCCCCGCTGCCCCTCTGCCCCGCTGCCCCACTGCCCCGCTGCCCCGCTGCCCCACTATCCCACTGACCCACTGCCTGCCCCGCTGCCCCCCACTGCCCCGCTACCCCACTGCCCAACTGCCCCGCTACCCCACTGCCCCGCTGCCCCGCAGCCCCACTATACCACTGCCCCGCTTCCCCGCTACCCCACTGCCCCAATGCCCCGCTGCCCCACTATCCCACTGCCCAACAGCCTGCCCAGCTGCCCCACTGCCTCGCTTCCCCACTGCCCCGCTGCCCCACTGACCCGCAACCCCGCTATCCCACTGCCCCGCTGCCCCGGTAACCCACTGCCCCTGCCCACTGCCCCGCTTACACACCGCCCCGCCGCCCCAGTGCCCCACTGCCCCGCCGCCCTAGTGCCGCACTGCCCCACTGCCCCACAGCCTGCCCAGCTGCCCCACTGCCCTGCTTCCCCACTGCCCCGCAGCCCCACTGTCCTGCTGCCCCCCCGCTGCCCCACTGCCCCGCTTCCCCACTGCCCCGTTGCCCCGCGTAACTCGCTGCCCCTCTGCACCGCTACCACACTGCCCCGCTGCCCCACTGTCCCACTGCCCCGCTGCCCCGGTACCCCACTGCCCCGCTGGAACGCTGCCACGCTGCCCCAATGCCTCGCTACCCCGCTGCCCCGCTCCGCTGCCCCGCTGTCCCACTGTCCCGCTTCCTCGCTGCCCCACAACCCCACTGCCCCGCGACCCCGCTACGCCACTGCCCCACTGCCCGACTACCCCACCGTCCCATCGTACCACTGTCACTGTCCTACTGTCCCACTATCCCACTGTCCCACGGCCCACTGTCCCACTCTCCCACTGTCCCACTGTCCCACTATCTCACTATATCACTAATCACTATCGTCCCGTCCCATGTCCCATGTCCTGTCCCATGTCCCATCCTATGTCCAGTCCCATGTGCCATCCCACTGTCCTGTCTCATGTCCCGTCTCATGTCCCGTCCCATTTCCCGTCCCATGTTCCGTCCCCTGTCCCGTCCACTGTTCCGTCCCCATTCCCGTCCCCTGTCCCGTCCCCAGTCCCATCCCCAGTCCCATCCCCGGTCCACTCCACTCCACTCCATCGTACATTACTATCCGCTCGTGCAAATGCATAAAGCTTCGATCTGTCGGGTGAGTACGCAACCCACGAATTAATTTTTTTCTTTTTTTCTTTCTTTCTTTCTTTCTCAAAACCCATACCAGTTTTTAAGTCAGATCATCAGCTTTCAAACAAAAAAAAAATCATCAAAATCGGTCCAGTAGTTTTAGCGTGATGCTGGAACAAACAAACAAACAAACAGACGTTTACAATTTTATAATAGTTAAGATTATTGGAACTGCAATATATTCACATATGATAATCTATTAGCGCTTCCAAACAAATATACATTTTTTTTTAGGTGTATGTATGTTTGTATGTAATAGTACATTGTTTAATAATTTCTTAGGTTTTTGCGATCACTACACATTATAATAAAAACAAGTTTAACCAGATTATATCGCATATATTATTTAAATTAGTTTTCCTGGCCTTTCGAAAGCTTTGCAGCGTTCATGGTCGCAGGAAGACTAAGATGACAAGCGTCGTTACAGATATTTAGGTTTAGATTTAAAGAAATTTATTCTGAATAAAACACAAAGTCACTTACTTGAGAACAATATTAACTTAATCTATGATTTTTTAGTTCGTCGAATAAAAAAAAATAGAAGAAAAATTGTGGTGTACATCAAATGCTACCATAGATTTTTTTTATTAATTAAAATCGTTTTGATGCAGCAGTAGTCACTCACAATGTTATTATGTTTTACAGTGTAGCGTGCTGTTTAGGACTTGATTATTTTTAGAACTGGGTTCCAAACAGGCGGCAGCTGCCAACCATCTTCTCTATTAAAATTACGATGTTTTTTTTTCAATAGCCTCATGGAGCATTCTAGGTACATATCGGTTTTCCTTCGCCAAGACTTATGCACAGAACAGATGCTCCGCAAAGTCTGCAGTGTGTGAACATGCCCTAGAAAACTCAACCATTTTCTTTGATTTGATAACCTACTAAGGGTCGGTCTTTCAATAGCCAGTTAACTTTTAAATGAGGAGTAAGTTTGACATTTTAACAGTTGTAGTATAGAAAATCTGTCAAGACTTCACATTTATTCCTCAGTTAAAAGTTATCAGACTATTGAAATACCGGCCCTAACTGTATTATATTATAACATACTTATTTTTTGACTTTTTCTTATTTTGTGACTTTTTCTTATTTTGTGACATTTGAATTTGACTCTATTGACATTTATTTGCTATTGTGACTTTATTTTATTTTTGTACAATTATATATTGTGAACTTTAACTCCTACTTAATAAAATTATATGGTAATATTATGTAATGATTTATTAAACTCCTGACATGTAAATTGACTTTACAAATAAATGAATATGAATATCATGATGCAGTACAAGTGACGTTGAATAAATCCTTATTCAAAATTATAAAAAAAGCATATAAAAAATATATAGTTACTGTGCGGTGGGAGGTCTTCGAGTGTTGGAATGTTTGTTTAAATAAAAAGTCAATGTTTGAGATGAATACGAGTCTATTCAAATGATGTTATAAAATTGTATAAAGTTCTAAATCTAATGTTATGTTACTAAAACTATGAATTGTTAATGTTATAAAATGTTGGAATGTTAAGAATGTTATGAATGCACCTGGTCGCGATGTGTCCCTATAATGCACTAATTTATTTTACTTGAACTCATCGCTTTATAGGCGCATGCGTCTGTTAGGTAAATTGTTCAGTGGCACTGCACCGAACAGCTACTTACATAAAAAGTAAAGGTTTTTCATAAAAGAAAATTGTTTACATTATAACTCTTTCCGGCCGAGTAAATACGACCGTGCAACTAACTTTGAAAAAATCCTGAGCGAACGCAAATCTGTTTTTCACAACGAAACCGACACCGATCGATAGTGCAAATTCTAGCGCAACTCAGTAAAATTAAAATTGTCGGGCCTCTTGCACCAGTTTACCGCGGGAGAATAGGAAACATGGCGGTGTTTATCTGCGGTAGCAGCACCACACGTTAGTACTTGTTTTTGTTACTTTTTGATAGTCAACCATTAATTTAACAGTTAATTTGATTAGACAATTAGTTATTTGTGATAACTCAGTGGAAATATAATTAATAAATGTATTAACGTAAAAGTTATTGGGCGGCAAAAATGAACAGCACGATTGTGTATATTCGGCCGCAGAGCGGGAATAAATATCCCAGGAAAAATTCATGTAATTTTGTTGTTATTTTATTTTTGTTATTTTCCCAATTTACTTCTTTGTATTTTAAGGGCAAACACTCATAAACAAACAAATTGCAACCATTTTATTTGAGGATGACGATGACATCTGCCCATACTCATTGTTGAACATCCTGAGCAAGACCAATTCACGGCTGTGTACCTTCCGCACCTACTTCCAGCATTAATTTGAAGCTGTAACTCCCATTTGGCCATCTAGCGATATTTCATGCCAGTTTCACGCGGCCAAAACTGTTTTAAAATCTACAATCAAAAATAATTTTCGTAAATATGGAAGTTATATAAGACTTATTTTTTGTATTAAAAAAATTTATGTAACTTCTTGGCAAAAACTGCGTTTTATTAACATTTTACTGTTTTTTATGAATTTACACTATTATTCTAGGTACAGATAATTCCTGACACGCAGATCGTGCAGTACATTTTTAGAGTGATTAAACAAGACAAGTTTTTCTTTTTTTACTATTTTTCTCAGAGTTTATAGAGCTAAAAATAAGGTTGATCGGCATTTCCATTTGATTTTCGAAAAACAATGTTCCCGGCCGGAAAGGGATATATGCAATAAAGAAACCTTACCTTGTACAATAAATAACTCTTTATCCTTATACTGTAACTGTACGGTTATTTAAAAAAAAAATACGCATCAAATTGAGAACCTTCTCCTTTTTTTCGTCAGTTAATAAAAGCAAAGCTGTTTAATTTTTTGGGCACCTTCAAATTAGAGGAACAGTCGCAGCGTCACTATTGTGACAAGTGTGGCACTGGGACTGCACTTCTAAATATTATATGAAAATTTTGTAGTATCTAGCATGCCACAGTGACACCACTGCAGCGCTTCTTCTCGCCTCCAATTTGAAGGTGCCCAAATAATTAAACAGCTTTGCTTTTAAACAACTGTAGCTGTAATAAGGATAAAATATTTTTTTATTGTTTTAACAAAAACATAACATTTGTTTACCTTTAGGTAAACATTGAATCCATAATGTAAAATAAAAAATGAAAGGAAAAACCCTTACTTCTTATGTAAGTAGCTAAATATTTTTTATATTATTTTAAGATTTTTGACAAGTGAAATTGGATTAGATATCTGTCAGATTGTTCGTTTACATCATCATCTTATTATACCATGGTTTACATTAACCACTTACCTGAAGTGAGGGTACTGCCACCACACATATGTGCCAACTGTGGCACCAAGAACTACAAGAAACTTCCACACCCATATTGGCGTAAACACGGCCCAGTACGACCATGTTATTGAGTTATCTAACTTTAAAGCTAATAAAGCTGTAAATATTAGCAAACAGCTATGAACCACGAATTTGCTGTGAAAAACAAAAACAATTTAATAACAACTTTGATAATCACATAAGTCATTTCAATAACAAACAAATTAGTTGCACATTACCTAGGATTAAAATCCTGAAATAAAGTTTGTAAATTCATTTCCATACACATTCGTATTGTAGAATGTTTTTAACATCTCACTTATAGAAATCTAGTTTTGAAGACTGTTTTATTCAGATTTATTTAGGTACAAGTCAATGGATTTATTCGATAGGTATTCTCTCAATTACTCTCTAGTGATGCGACTCGAGTCCAATTTTACTCGAGTGACTCGAGTGACATCGTAAAAAAACGTACTCGAGTGAAAAAAAAATCGACTCGAGTTCACTCGGACTCGAGTCACTCGCCCACCACTCGAGTCACTCGCCCACCATTCGCCGAGACAAACAGGTTTAAAGCGGCTTTTTAAAAGAGATAAGTTAAAGTGCGTTGTTGTCACACTTTTTTGCACTTGTTGCGTGTATGAACTAAAGTGAACTGTTGTGTCGAATGAGTTATCGACGTTTATGAGTGAGTGAGGTGAGTGACCCAGTGACTCGTGAACCACTCGAGTGACTCGGCCACTCGAGTGATTCGTGAACCACTCGAGTGACTCGACCACTTGAGTGGTACTCGAGTAAAATTGTAAAATGACTCGAATGACTCGAGTGGCAAAATCGGACTCGAGTCGCATCACTATTACTCTCCCAAACACAAAATCAGTGTTGCTAGGTCCAATTTTCAAAATCCGGGAGGCTTATTATGAAAAAAGCGGGAGATGTATTCAGTAAAAATGGAAAAAATCGGGAGATGATGTTTTTTAACAAAAATCAAAGTTTTTGAAGTAATCACGATATTATATTTTGTCACCATTCCAGCTGTAATATTAAAATCAAAGCAATATTTTAGTTTACTGCCCTGTGTAATGAAAAAAATTGAATGTGTTTAGTGAACATACAATACACTGGGAGTGACGGATATATTCAGGGCAGCAAATTATCCGTCTGTTTCATTTTATGTAGTTTTTTTGCCAGGTCTTGATCTTATTCCTATTATTAGGCTTTATACAGGGATTGTATAAAATCGGGAGATTTTTGTCGAAAATCGGGAGACCGGGAGATTTTTAGAAAAATCTGTGAATCTCCCAGAAAATCGGGAGACCTGGCAACAGTGCACAAAATTCACAAATTACTTGAAATTATAAGTATCACCAGTGTTGCCAGCGCGCTTTTGTCAAAACCACAGACTACATAGAGATCATCAATCAATCATCATCAACTCAGCCTATCGCAGTCCACTGCTGGACATAGGCCTCTCCCAAGTTGCGCCACAACGCTCGGTCCTCTGCCTTCCGCATCCAGTCCCCCCCAGCCACATTCTTTAGGTCGTCGGTCCACCTGGCAGGGGGGCGCCCTACGCTGCGTTTGCCGATTCGCGGTCTCCACTCAAGGACTCGTCTGCTCCAACGGCCATCGGTCCTTCGACAGACATGGCCAGCCCACTGCCACTTCAGCTTACTGATCCTACAAGCTATGTCGGTCACTCCGGTTCTTCTCCGGATAATCTCGTTACGGATTTTATCCTTCAAAGAAACTCCAAGCATAGCTCGCTGAGCAACTTTGAATTTGTGGACTGGCCCAACTGTCAGTGTCCACGTCTCGGTACCGTAAGTCATGACTGGCAGGACGCACTGGTTGAAGACCTTTGTCTTCAAACTTTGCGGTATAGGCGACGAGAAGAATCGCCGAAGTTTGCCAAAGAGATACTATACTAAGGCCCGTATTACAGAAGGATACTTAAGCGTTGATCTCAGTTTAAAACTACTTTTGAGTTGAGCTTTGATTTTAGAATGTTCCTCAAGCAAAGATTTATTGATCACAGTTCAGCTGAGTTTAGTTTTATTTTATACTGTCACCTGTTTCGGAATTTCAGCTGAGATTTGATCTGTAATCACCCTAGTGCGGTCCAGATTACGCTTGAGTAGAGATTTCTATTCAATTTCAGGTGAAATTCGTGTGTTATGTTGTTGAATTAAAGTTTATAATTACCGTTCTGGAATAAGACCGATACTCAAGTAACGATTCTATACTTAAGTAGTGATCACGTGATTGGAGTTTAAACTGTACTTGAGGAAGCTTCTGTAATACGGGCCTAAGGCTCGTACAGTCAAGTACAGTTTAAACTCCAATCACCTGATCACTACTTAAGGATAGAATCGTTACTTGAGTATCGGTCTTATTCCAGAACGGTAATTATAAACTTTAATTCAACAACAAAAAACACGAATTTGACCTGAAATATAATAGAAATCTCTACTCAAGCGTAGTCTGGACCACGCTTGAGTGATTACAGATCAAATATCTGCCCAAATATCGAAACAGGTGACAATATAAAACGAAACTAAACTCAGCTGAACTGTGATCAACAAATCTCTGCTTGAGGGACGTTCTAAAATCAAAGCTCAACTTGAAACTAGTTTTAAACAGAGATCAACGCTTGAGTATCCTTCTGGAATACGGGCCTTAGTATGTCAAAACTTACTTGATGAGAGTGATCAAAAAGTAACCTTTTATGTGCTATTATCATAGAACAAATAATAAGGCCCGTATTACAGAAGCTTACTCAAGTACAGTTTAAACTCCAATCACTTGATCACTACTTAAGGATAGAATCGTTACTTGAGTATCGGTCTTATTCCAGAACGGTAATTATAAACTTTAATTCAACAACATAACACACGAATTTGACCTGAAATAAAATAGAAATCTCTACTCAAGCGTAATCTGGACCACACTAGAGTGATTACAGATCAAATCTCAGCTGAAATTCCGAAACAGGTGACAGTATAAAATAAAACTAAACTCAGCTGAACTGTGATCAATAAATCTCTGCTTGAGGAACGTTCTAAAATCAAAGCTCAACTCAAAACTAGTTTTAAACAGAGATCAACGCTTGAGTATCGTTCTGTAATATGGGCCTAAGAAAAGTTACCTTTTATATTATTGCAGTATTTTAAGTTGGCAATGTGTGTTGAGTATTATTAAGTAAATAACACAGTAAATAATGAAGAAAAGAACATTTAGATACCTTAAATATGGGACAGTCACTAATTACCTCGTACAGTAGCGCGAGCGAGCGGCCGAATTTTTTTTTGGCATTTGAAAAAACGTCACACCTACCATTTTAAGCGCATTTGAAAAGTAGTTTTCAACTTTCTATTCATATAGGTATTTAGCATTATTGAGCTTCCTTGAACTGTGCTTGAACAAAGTTATTATGGGATAATCCAAAAATCTAAACATATTTTGTGTAAGTAACTATGTTGCTTTCAACGTTTTTCCAAATCATAATATTTTAAGGCTTTGGCGTAGCGTTTCTTCTTAAATGCACCTACAGCTAAGGTGCACTTAAGAAGAAACGCTGAAACAATCTGTTTTGTTATTTAAATATATATAATTGTTGTGCCCCTAGTATTAATTAGTGAGAGAAAGAAAGAGGTTAAGTTACTCATATAGTCGTTTAGGTATAATTTTTGTTTCTGCTTTTGCTATAATTCCAACATTGCAATAAAATAGATAGGTAATTCGATTTCGAAAAGTTACCTAAAAATAACCTTTTGAGTAGTGTTACCTGGAAGTAACCTGACGGAGCTGAAAGTTACCCAAAAGGTTAAAAAGTTACCTTCTGGGAACGCTAAATATCACATAAAACCATCAAGCCCGCACAGCGATTTTTATTCGCACTATTTGATGTTTTTTCCACCGCGACTTTTAATCGCCAGTAAGCCCCTGCACGATTATGATTTCATTTGTTACAGATTTTGCGATAAAAAATCGCAATAGTTTGTATAATCGCTCTGAGTAACTGAACGACCAAAGTACGCTCCTGGCGTCGTCGGACGAAAATACTGAACGCAACCTTAGCCTTACACGGGTAGCACTGGCAACACTGATCTTGCGTTTGTCAAAAGCAGGGATGTAACCTGATGTAACTTAGTGGTTAAAAATCGATTCATTAATAATCGATTATATTCAGTACCATTAAAGTCGACTTTTTGAAAATTATAAACGATTTTTCAAAAAAATCCGTTTTTGTTTTTTAATAAATTAAAAATACCTAGAACAGTCCGTGTGGTGCCGGACTTAAAGAATAGCACCACCCTTATCTCTTCTCATGGGTGTCGTAAAAGGCGACTAAGGGATTCACCAGCGGATGGGCAGCAGCGTTCTCTGAGTATTTAACCAACCATCTGCGATCGCCAACCCGCCTGCCAAGCGTGGCGATTATGGCATATCCCCCCCTTAATTGGGGGAGGCCTATGTCCAGTAGTGGACGTCTTTCGGCTGAAATGATGATGACCTAGAACAGATAACATCAACTTTATAACAGTAATTATTACTTTAGGGCCAAAGCTGAAGCTATCGTTTCTTTTATAAATTATTTACCACATATTGCACGGTCGTCGGTCGCGGGAATCCGCTGGATGCGGAAGGCACAGGACCGGTCGTTGTGGCGATGCTTGGGGGAGGCCTATGTCCAGCAGTGGACGTCTTTCGGCTGAAATGATGATGATGATATTGCATGGTAAAGAATTAAGAAAAAAATATTTCGCTACTATTTTCAGTTTGGTGCTAGACATTTTGTGCTCAAAAAGAAACACCCGAACACAAATTATTTTTCAAAACTGAACAAATTGGGTTCGTTCATTTTGTCTGTCCTTGAGCTTGATGAAGACATCGTAAAAAAAAATCGAAAACATACGATGCTTAAAATCAATAATCAATTTCAAAATAATCGATTTTTCTAGAAATAATCATTTCAGCCGAAAGACGTCCACTACTGGACATAGGCCTCCCCCAATTAAGGGGGGATATGCCATAATCGCCACGCTTGGCAGGCGCGTTGGCGATCGCAGTTGGTTGGTTAAATACTCAGAGAACGCTGCTGCCCATCCTCTGGTGAATCCCTTAGTCGCCTTTTACGACACCCATGAGAAGAGATAAGGGTGGTGCCATTCTTTAAGTCCGGCACCACACGGACTAATAATTAAATAATAATCTAGAAATAATAATTGACCCAAAAAAAATCGATTAACAAATAAAAAAAAAAGTTTTAAATAACTGATTAATTTTTGGCATCCCTAGGCAAAAGTGCTATAAATGTCATTTGTCAATCGACGACTAGATTTAGTAGATTTTGCACCATTCGTATTCTATGGAAAACAAAGTAAACAGGAAAGAAGTTGTAAATAACTTGTGTCTAATCTAATGTGTACTTTACATTAGGTAGTTTACATTTGGACTGTTGGTATCGATCTACTAATATGGCTTCACCGTCACCGAAATCTCCGGAACAAAGTGAAAAGACTAAACAATACGACCGGCAACTTCGCTTGTGGGGTGACCACGGTCAATATGCACTAGAACATGGTCATATATGTTTGGTGAACGCTACTGCATTAGGTACTGAAGTATTAAAATCTATAGTCCTTCCTGGTGTTGGAGCTATCACTATAGTTGATGATAAAATTGTGAGTGATGAAGATATTGGATGTAACTTTTTTTTGGAGTGTTCTAGTAAAGGTTTGAATAGAGGAACAGAGACCCTGCGATTATTACTAGAATTAAATCCAGCTGTTCAAGGCCATGCAGTTCAGGAGCCACCAGATCAAATTCTGAAAGAAAATCCAGATTTTTTCAGGTCTTTCACTGTAGTTATATCTGCTTCACTCGGAGAAAAGACCATTCAAGATCTGGCTTCACATTTGTGGGATGTGAATGTTCCCCTGATTTTGTGCAGGTCAGTCGGGTTTCTAGGATCTTTCAGAATTCAAATGAGGGAACATGCAGTGATTGAAACTCATCCTGATAATGAACAAACTGATTTACGCTTGGATGTTCCATTTCAAGCATTGTCTGACTACTTAGATAGTTTTGATATTAATGCTATTGATTTGAAAGACCATGGCCACATACCATGGATTGTAATTGTATACAAAGCTGTACAAAAATGGCAAATAAGTAATCAAAATCGCTGGCCAATGAGTAGAAAAGAGAAAAATGAGGTCAAAACTATTATTCAAGACTTCATCAGAAAAGATGAAAATGATATTCCAATCAATGAGGAAAATTTTGAAGAAGCAATTAGAGCAGTTAATACTGCTTTAATGCCAACATTTTTGCCTGTAAGGAGCCAAGAACTTTTATACTGTAGTGCTGCCACTAATTTAACAAAAGATAGTACCCCTTTTTGGATCATGTGCTCTGCACTGAGAGGATTTGTCGAGGGTGAAGGAAAAGGCAAACTCCCAGTGAAAGGTGTTCTGCCAGATATGACAGCAACAACAGACCACTATATAAAATTACAAAATTTATATAGAACACAAGCTTCTATGGATGCAGAAATTATTTACAGAAAAGTGCAACAAATTGTTGCCCAACTACATTGTGAGAACATCAGTGAGACTGATGTGAAATTGTTCTGTAGACATGCACATGACTTGCATCTTATTAGTGGATCGAGTATAGCTTCAGAGTACCAACTGACTAGTTCTGTGGCTTCTTATATAGCTAGGCATCTAGAGGAACCTGATGTTATGATGGTCCATTATATTCTATTAAGATCTACTGAAATGTTCATATCAGAACATTGTAGAGCTCCAGGTGATTGGGAGCCTGAAGGTGACATTGCTAAGTTGAAGGCTTGTGTAACAAAGCTTCTTACTGATGTATCATGTTCTCCTTTCCCTAAGGATGATCATATCCATGAAATGTGTAGGTATGGAGGAGCAGAAATACACAGTGTGTCAGCATTTTTAGGTGGCTGTGTGGCTCATGAAGCCATAAAAATTGTTACCAAACAATACAAACCAGTAAACAATACATTTATATATGATGCTGCTTCAACTAACACTGCTACTTTTACATTTTAAATAAATATTCAATTGATAATAAATGATTGAAAAAAGAATGTGTTTCATTTTATGTTGAATTAACACTGGATCAAGTCAGGGATAAAAATAAAATCTAATAGGTGCTATTGATCAAATACTTTACTATGAATTCAAGGATTTCATATATTTATTTATTTAACAGTACATAAAAATCAAGTAGATAAAAATGTCTACTATGTCAAGTTAGTATGAAAAACTATATTGTTGTGATAAAAATGAACATTGCAGGGTGACAAATATAAATAAACGGTGACTACAATATAATTCTTCAAAGTTGTGTATTTAGTTTGGATTTTAACCACTTTAAAATCTTACAGTCAAAATATAAAAGAGTTGGTGAAAATATTTTCATTAACAATTTTAACACATAAATTAGATAAACATATTATCACATGACTAAAAAATTATTGAAACAAACTATACATTTGGCTAAATCCTCATGGATGGCAATAGAAGGTTACACCATTTCAACAACAGTAATCTGCTATAAATATGCATGAGGCAGCATGACCTCCAAAAGTATGTAACACAACGTTGAGAATTTCTCTTTAGATACCTACTTATTTCACCTAAGCCATAACTTCAATCGCAATGCATCTACACCATTAAGATAATATCTAAATAAACGCTTGTCCCGCACAAAGCCGAGATTCTCATAGAGCTTCAGTGCTGGTTTATTTGTGATTTCAGTTTCTAACACTACTTCATCTGCATTGTCATTTATCATAGCCTGAAATAATAAACATTTGACATTAATTCTACCCGGGAAGAAGCCTCTATCAAGAAAACAATTTTAAACCAAGTGAGGTGGTGGTCATCTGACCACCTAGCTAGCTAGTAGCTTCCATCTGGAAGCCCATTAGGAATGAAAAAAACAAGTTGAATGCCGAAATTAATTTGTAGCAATATTATCATAAGCCTGTTATACTATGTCAATTGCTATTAAATACCAAAGTGTGTTGCATTAAGGGTACTGCTTAAATGAATTTTTTGAAGCCATAAATACCTGTATTGCTTTCCGAACCAGCCTAGAACCAATCTTTTTCTTTCTATATTTTTCATCAACTGCTAACATAGCAATGTAGCCTCTTTTTACAACATTGCGATGCATATCTAACTTACAAACAATGGCACCAATGCACTTCCTTTCGTGAGTTGCCAAAAAGCAAAGCTTAGGCCAGTTGTGTATAAAATATCTATAAGTGTAGATGGAGTAGGGTTCCGACAAATCTTTTTGTATAAGTCTCATTATTTCTGGCATTTGTAGCTCAGATTCGTATGAAATAATTTCAATTTCATCTTGAGGTTCTCGCCCTTCATTACTGACGGCATTTTCGATGTTCTCTAAAGCATCATCGAAAATACACCTGTCTGTATGCTGAGCAGGTGTGTCTTTACACTCTCGTTTACACATTCCATCACTACACTGTACACTATTTACATCTTTCGAGTCCTCGCTCGGAGCAACTTCTTGTTCTTCAGATTTATCCTTCAGACCTTCGGGACCACCGTTTGGATGATCACTAGTCCCATTAGTTAGGTTACTATTGATGTTATTAATATGAAGAGTATTTGCTAATGTCTCGCTTAAATTCTCTTGATTAGTTAATATACTTATTTCGTCCGTATTTCCTGAAGGGTCTTTGGCCTTTTTAATTTTGTTTCTCATATTCGTGCCTTTTTGACTGCACTTCATACTAACATTATCTTCGGTCAGTTGATTCATTGACGTTATTCTAGCTATAATTATTTACACATTGAAATGATTATAAGCTCATATATATTTTATGACGATACATACATCTTTTTCTTGTCAAAATTGTAGAAGAGTATCACCGACATCTTGGTAAGTATAAAAGCAACAGTTTCCATAAAAACTTGATCTGATTGCATCTATTTGCGTTCTCTTCTTACAATAAAATAGGTAGGCTATATTGTAGTAAAATTATGAATGAATAACCAAGAATTCTAAAAATACGAAATTTATATTATGTCCAATACCTTCCACAATCACATTGCAAAAAAATATCAGTCGCATTACAGTCTAGTAGTATGATAAAATTTGGTTTGTTAGGCGTCGTCGTTATTCATTTATTCTTATCGGAAAATACAGGCAATCAGAAAAAGAAAGAAGTAATCTTAATGCTTAATATCCGGAACACAGTGTAAACTGAACCGTTTTTCAGTGTTGCCATACTGACAGGCACAGTATTGCTATAGCTAAACTGTTGGGATGGTGTAAACGCTCCTTTAGCACAAGCTGGCTGTGGCTGGTTGAATGCAGATTCGGTATGGTATAGATGTGGCTGATTCAGAGTTTTACCGCATACATACGTGATCGAATGCGTCGACTAAACGTAGCGATTAATATTCTCTTTGGCATCGACTTTCATTTATTTAATAAATCCTCGTTTCCACCAGTGGCGCTACCTCAGATTCTCTGAGAGCGCTACTGATTTATGAATGAAAGTCAATGCATCCGATTGCGTATGCGCTTAGTGTCAAACTTTGAATCGGCACAAAAGCACCTCTACAGTTGTTGGACTTGTTCGTACCCATCTACGGAAGTATGTATATTTTGTGTGTGTGGCAAAATAAATGGTTTAGTAAATGTTAAATTTGTGTTCGTACCTAAAAGCCGTCCCTAACTATCCGATTTGGCGGCAGTTAATTATTGGATGGTGAATGGCATCGATACTTCGGATTCCACGCCATACACGATCCGACATATGAACTTGGGATAATGAACACAGTTTAGTGATACTATACTAAGGTCTGTATGGGGTGCATCTAAAGAGCCTCCACGAGTGACGGTATTTAATTGATCGTCCAGCGCACCCTGGGCAGTCAGCCGCGTTACCAACTTGCTGATTGGCTGATATTTACACCACGACATGACCTATTATGATTATGTAGCTCATGTCGACACGACAGAAGGAGTTCCTCAAGCACAATTTGATCTTGTATCTCCTGATCACTACTCAGGCATAGAATCTTTACTCAAGCGTCAGTACTCAGTCCCCTAGTAGTATGTGCGTCAGCAGCCTTATGCCGATACGGTAATCAACTGAACTTATAAAAAAAAACTGGCAAAGAATCGACCACACTTGAGTGATTAGGTGTTGTGTTACAGATCAAATCTCTGCTCAAACACCTAAGCAGATGAGAATAAAGCTAAACTCGGCTGAAATGTGATCAATAAATAATAATGAATATAATACTTGAGGAGTATTCTAAAATCAAAGCTCAACTCAAAACTACTTTCAAACAGTGTTCAAAGTCTGAGGCCCGTATTACAGAACGATCCTCGAAGCGTTGAATTTTAGAACATTCCTCAAGCAGAGATTTATTGATCACAGTTCAGCTGAGTTTAGCTTTTTTTTATACTGTCACCTGTTTCGGTGTTTGAGGAGAGATTTGATCTGTAATCATAATCACTTAAGTGTGGTCAATACCACGCTTGAGTAGAGATTTCTTTCATATTTCAGGTTATATTCGTGTGCTATGTTGTTGAATTGAAGTTTATAATTACCATATTGAATTAAGACCGATGCTCAATTAACGATTCTATCCTTAAGTAGTGATCAGGGGATTGAAGTTTACACTGTACTTGAGGAACGTTCTGTAATACGGTCCTGAGTTTTGTTCTGTAATACGGACCGGGGCCTCACTCTCGATTGGTTCGAATTCTAAACCAAATTGAGCTTAAATGTCAATTCCTAGAGAAATGCAGTACGAATTGACACTAACTCGAATTCAAATTCGATTGATACAGAACTCGATCCAGTCGGGAGTCAGCATTGAATTAATAAACCTAAGTCAATGGGAGTCAGGCCCCTGACAATGAATGACGGCTGCTAGTACTTCCATTATCAAAGTGGCTGCTCTACTCATTGCTCTTTTTGTTGTGAAAAGAAAAGATGCCTTCCCAAGTGTTCTTGTTCCCAACCATGGACAAAACCACGGCCGGAAGCGAGAAGTTGCTGCCTCCTACTGCAGTAATGAGGTCACGACGCTGCGTAAGCTAAGGATTCCACCAACGTGTGCTGCATCGCGTCCTCCAGGGCAGCTCTTGCATTGATGACAGGGCAACTTTTCTCACGGCATTAGACCATCTTGCTGACGACTTACCTTACTTTTTGGACTAGATAAATCAAAGAGGGAAAGTAGAGTTCTGATAAGTGTAATAGGTATCAAAAATAGGGTTTAGCTTAGGGTTGTATGATGATCTCCATAAATCACTCCGTAGCCATCTATAACCATGAGGGCCGTAATCTACCAAAGCGAAGAGGAGATGAGATGACTCGAAGAAACAATAGGATTGCGTTACCTATATTCACGTCTTCCACTTTTCTTCAACGCAATTCTACATCTAACGTAATCCTATTGGTTGGTTACGGCATCTCCTCTCCACTCCGCTTGGATACCGGGCCTGCTCCCCGATTTAGAACCACATAATAACCAGTTGTCGACCGGTTCGGTTTGTGATCTCGTTTTTGTCTATGATTTACGCAACGAGAGAAAAAGAGATAACAAACCGAATCAGTCGAGATTTGACTGACTATAGCTACCTAGCTACTAATATAGTAATCTGTGACCATTGACTTATATCTATGGACTTGTCAAACCTACGAAAGAGGTTTATAATCTAAGCTACGAAATACGCGTGGCATACCTACAATACCCGGGCCACTGTAATGGCGGCCATAGCTAGGGAAGTAAGTAATCAAAACTAAAAAGTATCGATATCGATACTCGTGTTTCTTACCAGAGATGTGTGCTGATTAAAATCATTTTAAAGTAGTAATAAATAATATAATTATATCAAATACTAAGTTCGGCTGTCCCTAGGACATAAAAAAACGAGTGTGCTTTAGACCACACGACTGAAGTAAAACTTCACTAACTTATAACTCCCTCAATACTGTTTCAATGAGAACAATCAACAATGTCTTGAGAACTAACGAAGATATTTTATTTTTATTATGTAATTTTAGGTGCGGTCGACCGTACGTCAGTGGTAACAGTTTGGCTCAGGTTTTCAGACTCAGGTGTTGCCACTGTCATGCGGTCAACGATACTTTTCTTATATTTTATATCGACTGTCCTTTCGCTAGGCTGCCCGCAGCGCATTGTGAGATTTGTGGGTAAATGCGTGAAAACGAACCTGTGACATGTATAGGTATTTATTAATTGATGACGTCCGTTCCACTTATTTCCCATTTATTTATTATTACTATTCCTATTTTAACACGTATATATATATATATATATATCACGATATTAATATTTATTATATTATTATTGCGAAAAACTTTCTTATTATTTTTTATCTATGTTTAGTTTACTCACTGTACAACTGATTTTCGTCCGTGACAATTTCAAACAAGGTCCAGTTGAAAACCAGCGCCAGACACTAGTTGTCTGGCATTTTTGCTGAACTGAGCCTATTTGGTGCAGCCGCGGGGCACACAAGTATACTTTTAGGAGTCAATGTTGATTAAAATTGTATATTATTGTTATTGTGTGCCTCTGGCTGTAGTAAATAAACCATTTTTCTTTCTTTCTTCTTCTTTCTTTCTCTCTTAATTTTTTACCTATGTGTTTTTTGTTTTACTTTCTATGTAACCCAACAACGTAAGTGTAAGTGTAAGTTACAACCTGCTTGTGTTTATCACTGTTGTTTAAATGTTGCGCGTCGTTAACTGTGACAATAAACTATTTTTCTTTCTTTTCTTTCATATTTTGATACTCGCAAACTCACATAAAAAACCTATAGGTATACTTCGCGTTGACCTAGAATCATGAAATTTGGCCGATATATCGAAATATCGATGTTTTTTTAAATATATATCGAACTCCAATTGTATATATTCAAAAATATCGATATATCGAAAATCTGATACTTAAAAAAATTAAACAGCCCTACTTTGTTTACTTGACAGCTCATGTACTATTATGGGCCACATTTTTTTTTTTTTTTTATAAATTATTATGGCCTGGTTGCTAAGACCTTTAAGCCAAGTCATTTATTTGTTATATTATATGTGAGTAGTTTTATGGCCTGGTTGCTTAGACCCTCCAGCCAAGTCTTTAGTTTACTCACCCTAGTAAAGTAATGGAAACTTTACCAGGTTTTTGAGCGGATGATGAGAAAATACGAAAGTCACGTTTTTCAACTTTGTACCATTTACCCACACTTGTACACGTTAACGAGCACTTAACATTTAATAATCCACCATTATTACACATTAACACTCGAAGAAACACAAATTTAGGAAAATAATACAAAATCCACAACACGATCTTTCCGAATTTTCCCGCCAACCTCTCCTGGGCCACATTGCGGGGTAAGCGGGGTTGCCACGCGGAGTAGGTATTTTGATATCCCGTAAAGATGTTGCCAAGCAGAGAATATACAAATAGCATGCGATCTCTTTCACCAGACGACAACACGTTGGTTAACAAGATACCACATCTCTACTTGGTCTGTGCAAGAGACAGATAGATTCATATTCAATAACGATTTAATAGATATTTGTATAAACTAGGTGGATATAGCAGAATTCACCGCCGCCCTATGTACAACTCACTGTCTGTGACTGACTATCGTGTGGTTCTGGAACGGGGAGCTGGGGCCTCACTCCCAACTGGATCGAGTTCTGTTCAATCAAATTTGAATTCGAGTTAGTGTTAATTCCTACTGCATTTCTCTAAGAATTGACATTAGCTCGATTTGGTTAAGAGCTCGAACCAGTCGGGAGTAGGGGGATGTGAGCCTATACGAATTTGTTACCATTACCCTCCAGATTACTGAATACATATACATAATCGCCTATGATTAGGAGAAATACTCACACAATTATAAAGGCATGCAGTACGAGTACGCAGTCTTACGACTTAGCGCCGATTGCCTTGTTGACGTCATGAAGAATGTTAACATGGCTGACAGGCGACTGCTGAAAGCGTGCGCGTGTACCGCCGCGGTAGGCGGTAGGTGGTGTGCGAGGTTTTACGAGTACTCGACTCGATCGACTCGAAGTCACTCGAGTTCAGTACCCGGTTGACAGCCGGTGAGGCGGCGGCGTGACGTGGTGCTCCAAGCGAATAATACGCGCACGCCGCCACTGCGCGATTTTCTATATATTGTAAATACATTTTGTATACAAAATACTAAACGTGGTTAATAAAAACATTCTATTCAGTGTGTGAGTGATTATCTAAGCTGATTTTTAAAACAATCTGAAACTGTGTTGTTTATTTATTTATACGGAACACGTAATGTAGTGTCTTTGATACGATTTACTCTACAGGGAGTAACGAATCGCGTAATTCACAATCAAAACATGTATTTATTTATTGAATGACGTACTAAGGGATTATACGTGCGGTCAATGTTGTGTGCTTGATAACTCGCTCTTATTTTAGTGCGCCTTAATGACTGCCGTCAATGAATATAAACAAAAAAGTGATACGGATGGTTTTGTACAAATCCTCCCAAGTGTACAAAAATCCATTTGGAATTTGATGATTATAATATAATCAACAATGGCGGAACGTCCTGCGAAAACCCCCATTAGGGTGGGTTTTTATGACATCGAGAGGACCATTGGCAAGGGAAATTTTGCCGTCGTTAAGTTAGCACGACATCGAATAACGAAGACTGAGGTAAGCATAGCAATACTAATATAGTAATCTGTGGTAGCAATCGATAACTTCAACACTATGAGAAAATCTGAGAAAATGCTTTAATTTCATTTGACTTAGTAACGAAGGTAAAGTATTCGTTTAATTAATGATGAAATAGGTACCTACTTACCTATCCACAAAAAAACAAAATACCTACATAAATAATACTTTATCTAGTAAATTTGATCATATCAAGGATGCAAAAATCGGGATTTCCCAGAGGGTAGGTACTATGGGTAGGTACTTACCTACCTACCTAGTGTAGGTAATAAAATAATTACGAGTAATTAACATATTTGACACAGGTAAGTAGGATCTAATTAAGTAGGTACCTATCTAACTACCTACAAGACTTATAGGTAGGTACATATTGTACGGAAAATCCAAGACAATTGAAAAATTAAAAACGCAAATAAACCCAGAAAACAATTACCTACCTTCCTAGGTACGATCTGGTACGATAAGACTTCATGTCGTAACACTTAGGTACCTACCTACTCCAAATCATAGAAAAGCAACGAAAGAAAGAAAAAACATTTATTTGACACAACTGAGACACATACAAAAGAAAGAATATACCTAGGTAGGTAGGTACATAAACAAGAAATAGATTTATAGACGAAGAAGTAGGTAATAGGTACATGAGTAGGTAACAAAGCGAGGAAAAAATAGTAAAGTACAGCAGTAATTGACAGTCATGCGCCATATGTGCCTCAAAATTGTGACAAATGGGTGTCCAGCTTCAGCATATTGCCAGGTTATTAAACATGACGCTGGTATTCTGCTGGGTCCCTGTTGTGACGTAGGATGTAAAAGCAAAAAGCGCAATGCGCTTTAGGTACCTACCTATAAGTTACGTCAAATCTAAAAGAACCAGGTTGTTCCAAATGTTTTCATTTTGTAGTATGTATGTACCTAAGTACCTACCTACCTACTGACGATGTTGTCTGGGGTTTTGATTATTTTACCTACTTCGAGATTCAGTATGCACTGCATAGCTAACTTCTACCTACCATAGTTCACCTAGTTACCTACCTACCTAGCTTGAATTTTCAGATTAACTCAAAATATAATAAATAAATCGTATTTAACCCCAGATGGATTGTCTAATTATTAGGTAATAAACTCGTAAACTCGTACAATACTGGACTCTTCTAGCAAACTCTTCTGACAGGGAGAAGTGGAAGGAGATTAGGAAGGCCTTTGCCCTGCAGTGGGACACTTCAGGCACAGATAATATAATACTATACTAGCTTCAGGCTTATAATGTAATATATAAACTCGTACAATTTAATAACAATTCACAGGACAACCATGTCGCGTAAAGTGTGATTACAAACTCCAATAATCATACTAGGTAGGTACAGTCTACTGCATGACAGTGGTAACACTTCAATTCGAAAACCGCCCTTACTGCTTACGAAATAAAGATGCTGCTAATGTCAAAGTGTTTCTACCGACGTGCGGTGACCGTACCTAGGTACTTAGGTACCAACCTAACTTACAAATGCGTATGCAAGGTTCCACAGTTCGTTGGTTTGCGTCGGTGACGCGCAAGTCCAGGTGGGCCGGTGTATGAAATACCTCGGCCTAACCTAGACAGCCGCTGGGGCTTTGAAGAACACTTCGGACGCCTCGTTCCCCGGATCGAGAGGGCAATGGGTGCCCTGCACGGATTACTGTCCAATCTCGTGGGACCACGGGAGGATGTTCGTCGCCTCTATGTCAAATAGACTGTCAGGCGTCCGGCGCTGCAGAGCTAAATTTAATAGCCTGCAGCGTAAAGTGGCCATCCATATCGTACGAGGGTATAGAACTATATCCTTCGAGGCGGCAACTCTCTTGGCGCGCTTTCCTCCTCTAGACATAATGGCGGATATGGACGTGAGGGTCTATGACCGGATTTGAGCTATCCACCAGAGTGGCGAGAGCGCGCCCAGTAGGGCGTTCGAAAGGTTGAGGCGGCAGGAGCGACGACATGACGACACGCACTCGAGCGGTGGCGCGAGTGGCTTTTAGAGCCGCAGTATGCGCACAAGCGCGTGGTCGAAGCCATCTTGCCGTGTTTCGAGGCCTGGCTGAGTAGGAGTGAGCGCATCACCTACCGCCTTACTCAGGTGTTCACCGGACACCGCCGGTTGTTTCGTTGAATACCTGAATAGGATCGGACGTGAGGCTACGGCAAATTGCCACCATTGTGGAGGTGACCAGGATTCCGCCCAACACACGCTCGCGGAGTGTCTTGCTTGGAACTCAGAGCGTCGGGTCCTGGTTGAAAAAATCGGACAAGATCTCTCTCTGCCAGCAGTAGTGTCGGCTATGCTGGCAGAGACGACAAATTGGAGGGAAGTAGCCTCTTTCTGTGAGACCGTCATGGTTCAGAAAGAGGCTGCTGAGCGGGATCGAGAGAGGGCCGATCCTGCTCGGAGAAGGCGGCGCCGGAGAGGCATCCGCTCCAGCACCTAGCCCTTCAGGGCAATCGACGTACCCCTCGCCCGGTCGGTCGTCGTTGAAGTGCGGGGGCCTTCGAAGTCACGGGCATTCAGAGTGGGGGCTCTGATTGTCCACTGAGTGACTTCTGGGAAGGCGGTGGCATGCTGTGGTCACGTGCCGCCATGTGAACCGGGCAGTTGTACCGGGAGACAAATAGTCTTTCTTGAGACGTGCCTTACAGGCGTAGCATAGGGAGGGCTCCGGAAGCATATTACATTCCCGAAGTCCTCCTTATTGTGTTGTGACTGGGGGGTTTTAGTAGGTAAGAATCCCACACACCCCGGCCGCCATCCCCACATGAGCCCGGCAGCCTTTTGAAGGTTTCCCACTTGCAGCAAAAAAACAAAAAAGTATATCTACTTGTGTAATAATTACGTGAACTATAAGTAATAATTGTACCTATTAGGTAATTAATAATTGTATGTTTAATAAAACATATGAGTACATTTTATACAAACACATTTAGATAATAAGACATGTCATGTTTGTTTACCTTTAGTTAAGTACAGGTAAGTACCTAAACATTTTGAGTATAGGTACCTACCTACTTAAACTGCGAAAATGGTAATGATTTGTAATAATTATCCCGTAAACAATAAACTATTAATCATACAGCGGGGTAACGCTTGATTGTTCCAACTAACCAGACTGGATTAACATGTGTAATGCGTAATAAGCGAAAGTAGAAATCTAGCGAAAATTTAATTAATGCATACGAACACAATAGGAGCATATGAAATTAATTTGTGACTTGAATGAATGATAAAGACCTATACAAATTTTAAGTACTTAAATTCATCTCTGTCTAGGAGGATAACACGGTAAATATTAATTTAATAAATTATTGTAATTAATCACGCAAAATTAACATAGGTGACTAGGTACACAAATTAGAACAATGGCATACTAAAATGATGCTTCGAATAAAAATATAACGTTTTCTTTGACCTACCATTATTTTAAATGTTCTAGACTAGACCTTCCGAAACGAGATTATCCGGAGAAGTACTGGAGTGACCGACATAGCTTGTAGAATCAGTAAGCTGAAGTGGCAGTGGGCTGGCCATGTCTGTCGAAGGACCGATGGCCGCTGGAGCAGACGAGTCCTTGAGTGGAGACCGCGAATCGGCAAACGCAGCGTAGGGCGCCCCCCTGCCAGGTGGACCGACGACCTAAAGAACGTGGCTGGGGGGGACTGGATGCGGAAGGCAGAGGACCCAGCGTTGTGGCGCAACTTGGGAGAGGCCTATGTCCAGCAGTGGACTGCGATAGGCTGAGTTGATTGAGACTAGACCTTTATACATAAAAATGCAGGGTGGCTCGATTTAGGTGTCCGGGAGTGTAGGTTTTTTATTTAGGGTTTTAGAAGTCAGTTAATTTTTTTCAAGTCGTTGTTTCATAATTTTAGTTTATTTATTGCTATGGCCCTATCAAATTCGTGAACCACAACTTTGTATAGTGACGTCAATATACCTACCCAAAATTATTCCTATAATTGAAGCTGCAAAACCACTGAACCACTTACCTACTGGGCAAAGATCTCGTCGATATTTTCAAACTTCCAATCATTATCGAATAAAAATATAATCACGCCAATCGGCCAATAAATCTCAGACAGCACTGCTAGCAGATCTACGGCCAAAATTAATATACAATCTATCCACGATTTGCCCTACTAGAGATAGGAATTTGACATAAGCTCCATACAAAATATATCAAATTTCTATCTCCAGTAGGGTAAATCGTGGATAGATATTAATTTTGGCCACTAGCAGATCTTCTAGATAGGCGAAGATATATTAAACTAATTTATTGAAGCTGGTTAAAAAACTACTCAACCAAACTTAATTATATGGGACCAACTTGAAAATATTCCGCATCAATTATAATAATAATAATTGAAATCGGTTCATAATTGGCGAAAATATCGCGTAACAAACAAAGAAAAAAAAACGCTCAGCCTATCTTATTTTGAAGTCGGTGAAAAGGATGCGAAGTCCCGAAATTAGTCTCCAAATTTGTGCATGAAAACGTCAGTGGACAAGGGAATTCAAATTCGAATATAAAACTTAGAGCTTAGTTTTAGGGAAGGCACTGTTTCCTGAGATACAGGTTGTCACCTAGTTCAGGAGACAGAGCTCCATTGTTATGAAACATATTTGGTTGCTAATAAACGTTATTTTATTTTTTATTTTATTTTTTTAACTTCGAAGGTGGATATATTATATGTATAAATAACTTTGAGAAAGAAATCGCCCGAAAGTTGGACCGCACAGCATTTGCCAAACTTTTTCCAGTCGAAACCAAAGTTCAGTGCTTCCTATTGATGCCTTTCATTTAGTGCTGAGCTGTGGAAACTGAGTCCTATCGTCCACTAGTTCAGTCAGAAACTAGACACAGGTATACAGTATCCCAGGAAATACAAAAAAAGGTAGTTTGAGTAGACTATGAAATCTGGGAACACTTTTTTGGCGTTGTGGTGTAATTTGAAACAGTTTATTATTGAAGTGTCGATGAGCCGATGTTACGCACTTTAGGGAGTTACATAATCCCATTAATTAGGAACAATACATGTACAGCTCTCTAAACAAAGTCACGTTCTAAGCCATGTGTTGAAACTTCATGTTTAATTCGAGGGTATAATAAGGTTTTAATCCAATAGTTTACTAGTTAAATATTTGAAGAACATTGTTCTCCTCTATTATTTTTCTTAACAACACTTTCTTTCGGAACTTGTATTGATTGAGTTGAGAAATATTTGTCGTGACACCGACATTCCTTTTAAATTGACTTGACCAGCGAAAGTATGCCAATGTCCTATAAGTAGCAAGTAAACAGCAACCAGGCGGTATATAGAATGCAATGGGCGATTAAGTTTTTATATGTGTCAGCGACCGTTTATCTAACTAGGTACCAAGTCATTCCAAATTGCAGCGCAAGCTGCGCATCATTCTCAGTACATGACGTGTTCTAAAGGCTTAGGTGATTTCTCGCTAATCAAACTATAATCTAAGTCTGGGCATTGAATTTTCGTGCTGAGAAAAGTTTTGAATTTAGGTATAACCTACATTTTTAAAGAAGCAATGGAATTCGAAAAGTAATTTTACTCAAGAACGAAAGGAGCAAAATGTCGTTGCAAAGGTCATTTTCTATTTGTACCACTTCGATCGTAGTTTCAAACTAGGTGTTCAGGGCAATTACTATGTCGAAATTACCTTTAGAACCTGCATAAATCAGCAGAATTATTCAAATAATGATGAAAAGAAGACTACGGTTGCATACCAGAAAAAAATTCGGCACTACTTAGGGTATTCTTGGTAATTTATTTTCACTTGTTCTCAATATTCTTTTTGAGTGGTAGACTAACTATTCATTTTACTGTAGACGTCCAGCAACCTGGTGAGCATCTTCGTGCGGAGTATAACCTTCCCTGGTCTACTTGGAAGTCACTTCAACTGTCTTCGAACCCAAGTGGGAAGATGTAATTATAATCTTGGGAAGTGGGGTTACATCAACAAAACGGCGACACGGTGTGGTTATGGGTATGACCCTCAAACTATGCCTCACCTTTTTTCCTGTCCTTTGCAACACCTGCATCTTAAGCGACCTTTGCGCCGCCACTGATAACGCCGTAGAAGTTCCAAAGTTTTGGGCTTGCCAAGTCGGAAAGATCAGTTGTACCACTGACACAAAGAAGAAGAAGACTGTAGACATTATCTTAGTTTCCTCTCTTTGGTACTTAAATCATCATTGCAGACTGCTGAAGCTAAACGAAGTTTGAGTTATTACTAACTAAAGAAATAACTATTTCAATAGCCATCAGATACAAAAGGCTAAAGGCATGCAAGTCTACGGCACCGAAGTGGGTCATTGGCCGAATACTGTACATCGTCGTCGTCGTGAATGACTCACGGCCCACGGCTTGCGTTTATGAACGACTTTTTAACTGGCGATTACATTGATTTCAGGGTTTCTGCTACTATAACGCGGAATATAAATAAAGACTTTTGTTTAGAATCTCCGGCGAAGATGACGCATCACAAAAAGTGACTTACGAGGACACGACGTTGAATGAATGCACCAAAATAACAGAACAGACGCCCTCGGCCTTCGCTACTGTTTTATATTGTGTATAAGTGCTTGATATGGAGATGGTACCGTAACCGTAGATCCGGTTTAATGTTTACGCAATCTTAAGAAAGGTATAAGTGAAGATTTATAGACAAAAGGTCACCAGGCAGGCTAGAGTCACAAAGTAAACAAAGGGAGTAGAGTCGTTGGCAACGGCTATGCAGAATCGTCCAAGTTTCTTTGAATGTTAGAAGAGATTTAACCAGGTGCTCAATGAATTTAACTCTTTGACAACTTGAACATAAGTACCAGTACTTAGAATTTTATTCCAAAATATTCAAAATGTACAGCAGTGAAATCTGGCATAAAAAAACAAAACGCCCAAAAGCAGGTAATTCAAAAAACTATGCGAGATATTTCTTTTTGTGGAACGTAGCTATCAATCAGTGATTCAGCGTAGTCGGTTGGATGAGGCCGAAACGAGCGCCGCGTCGGCGGCGGACTGCCGCGTCCAGAAATACCACGGCCGGCATCGACCTTGCCTTCAGTGCACGCATCGTGTTGTTTTTATTATTTTACTTTTTTCAGTGTGAGCCGTTAACACCAAGGTGACGGCCAGACATTTGGCTCTGGAAACGTGTAGCCACTGATTTCGTTCATAGGAGAAATATTTCATTCAGTTATTGTAACTTGTAACATAAGTGACCTATGTTTAGTTGTATTCTTGAATTGTTATTTAATCATCTTTGCTTTACTAGGCAGTAGGTATGTAGGTACTTACTTTGCTATATATAGGCTACCTTTGACGTCTCTATAATACGACAGACAGTTAACGCAAATGTCAAACAAACAATCTATCGCGGCGTAAAATTGATAAACGATGTGTGCCTAGACAGTTTGAATCATTGCGTTGCGCTTGGTAAAATAAAGAAAGCCGCGCAAACCAGCAAGGAGATGCGTGATCGGCACAAGTCTGGCGAATATTTTGCCAGGAAATCATACAGCACGCGCTCCGTTTATATACTGCTTGAAAAATGTGCGCTTGACGCAAATGCGTTATCTATTTTGGAGCTCTGCGTCAGTAGTTGGTTGTTATCTACACTTTGCAGTCTGGCGGTCACCCTAACGTCTTCTCTGACTTAGCTTTTAAACTTTTTTTTTCCATACATTGAACTAAATATGATAAATATATTGTTGAAACTACTCGCAACTAGTATGCGTTTATCAACAGATAATTCAACATGATAACGTGGAGACACGCGTGTTTGTTTGCTCTCGATAAGTAGTTATCTCCTGTCATAAATTCATGACGTCAATTGTTCGTTAGAATTGAAAATCGTTTTAATAAAATTGTTTGTTACTTACAAATCTCTTTAATTGCTATTATTCGTTATACCTTACTTCTTAAGTGTGATGATGTTGTATGTATTTCTTAAGTGTTTCAATTGTTACTTCAGCATAACTAATAGTGTAATTTTCAGTCATTTCAATGCAGTCATTAAGTTGAGTCAAATGCAAATGGATCATTACTGAATAACTAACCTATCCGCTGAACAAATGTGTAGAATCATTTCGCCTTGGAAATATAACTCAACTTTTTCCTTTTTTTGGCACCTAAGTTATGTTCTATTAGTCATGTAAGTGTGAATAAAATAAATAGAGATGTACGAAAGTAACAGGAAAGGAGACAAGTGCTGACAAATTGAACGGCCCCTGAGATGTCTCCCGTTTTTATCCTTGACAAAAAGTAGTGCTCTAGACGACATGATGGTAGGGGGCACTAGAGTGTAGTAGTGTACTACGCTTCCCTCTTAATACATACTACATTTACTAGAAGTTACCTACTCTTGCACTCATTGTTTTGAAATGTGTAGACAGAGAACTGTAATAGAACAACTTTAGGCTGAACCAGGTACCTAAATGTATTTTATGCGCCAAATAAATTGTTTTACTTTTATGACAAAAATACAGTCTTGTATTGGAATCAAATTCTGTAATTTAATGTAGGCATAGAATAATGTATTCTCTTTTCTTATGATATAGGTACATAATATATATTTCCGAATGAACTCTCATTCATTTTTTATCGCTAACTGTGTCAAGAAGGCAGATTGTCTATACGTATTCTGAAAACTCATTTTATCGTTTTCCTATCCACGCTTATTCCTCTTTTACTCAAAATGATAAAATTTCATCCTTTACTCGGAAAGCTTATCAAAGAACACTATTACATAGTTACTTCACAGTCGTTTCTGTGAATTTCAGATTTTCACCTCCGTCCTTGCTAAGGATTGTGGAGTGCTAGAGAAAAACGAATGTATATTTGTCTTCCTCCAACGTATGCTGTCTCGCTTTGGCGAGTATATTGATCGTCGTCTAGACTTGTTGATTGTGGCTGAAGGGCTTAACGTCCCTGGATTCGGTCGAAGCTTGGACTCCTGCTTCGGGGAACTGAAAAAAACCTGATTACTTAATGAAGACTTATGAATCCAATCGCAGAACCAGCTTAATACTGTTACCGAGAATGGCAAATGCTATTTTATATTTTATCTACACTCGTATCGTAAAATTCGAATTATGAACTCGAAAGTAATGTCATAATGACATACTTTACGCACATGCACCTGTAATAAATTTAAAAAGTTTCATTACGATACAGTTTGCTGAACAAAACAATGCGGTAATTTAATTTTTTTTCCATAACCGCACACTTCAGCCCAACTAAGGAGTTTTTAATGCCACTTCGACCCAACCAAGGAGTTTTCAAACCTTTTTTTTAGCAGTCGTACAGTTTGGCACCAATGAGTACACAAAATTCAGGGTGGCGCCACTAGTCATACATTGAAAAATTTTATCGTTTATAATCGCCTTTTTGGCAGAACTTTGGATTGTCATATTGCTTTTAATTATATTTAAGTGTTTACAGGCATATATTTTGTATGATAAAACAGAGACTGACGGAATCCTGACAAGGATAGAAAATTAGTTCCGATTAAAGTTGGGAAAAACGACTTAAAATCGTAAGCGTGTTTAAACGTTGTGCTTTTTTCTGCCAACGAATTTTTTTACGCTTTTGCCGCTTTTCGTTTTTCACTTCTAAAAAATTTACTTTTATTTGTCTACATTACACTATTCTATTTACATTTAAACTATTTACAAAGTTCACTAAAAGCTATACAAACAAACTACAATCGTCGCGTAATTACCAAGGAGAACATTCAAAAACGCATTCACTCGTTGACGACGAAAAATAAACTAAGCGCCAAAGCAAAAGCAAATCAATCAAGGTCAAAAACGTTTAAAATGTTTAAACGATACAAAAATAATCAACAAAATAAAAAAGTGCTTTCTCTAAACAAATTTTACGTAAACGAATAAAATTTAATTCTGCCGGTTTCAAACCACCACCAGTCAACTTTGAAATTGAGTCTTATGTTCATAGAAATAAGGTTACATTTCAATCGTTTACGAAAAAGTCTAAACGAAATCTGCTTTAATCACAAAGCGTGCTTATACGCTTTTTTTTTAATTAGACTTTTTTAAGCGCTTGTTGTTTAAACGCCCACTTCTAGTTCCGATTATAATGTTTTCGCCGGACTATATTTTATTATCTGTGTTGGCGCGCTCTAGTGCGCGTGCGCGGCCGCGCGCCATGGCCTACTGGATTTGGTCATCGTTACTTGTAAATTTATTGTAATTGTTTACGTTATTATTATGGTTTAGTATGTCAAAAGTTTTATTCTGGGCAAAAATATCTGACTACAGCAGTGATACTGAACTGAGAAGAATATAACCCGGCCTGAATTTCTGGATGCAGCAACGTAAATGACGAACAATCTTTTACCAGAAAAATCAAGAAAAACTACGACAATGTTACCAAGATTTTGACTTTGGTATTTTATTTAAAATTGTATGAGGTTAGATAAAATAGTGTATGAAACTGACATAACTAGGTATTAAAACACTCGTGTGATACTATTAAAAACCTCGCATGCGGCTCGGTTTTTAAACTCACACTCGTGTTTTAATAACCCCTGTTATGCAACAGTTTCATAAACTACTATTATTTGAGATGTTTTTCCTTTGAAAGAATGTTTAAAAACATCTTGTTGCTTGTACCTACCTTGTTTGCTGTTATAGACGTATTTCCAATATTAAGATTACAGCAAAAATTAAAATAATTATAATCATAATTTCACCTAACTAACTAATTAATGGTATCCGATGCACTCACTAATAATTAAAATTTATGGATATAAATAATTTATCTGCTGCTGTCGTCATTAGCCTGCGTTAATAGTTTGTCATCGTTTGCCGGTGTTGATGTACCTACTTAAAGTAGGTACCTGCTCCATAAAAGGCGTCAGTCAGTAACGACAGCAAGCTAATCAAACACATTTTCACTGTTAAAATTATCATAATTATACGATAAAAAATCGTTTTAATGATGATAAATTGTTACACTGATCATTAGATGAATAATAAGTGCATAGATTAATGTAGTTATTGACGCAAAATAATATCATATGACTCGCATTGCTCTTTATTATAAACACTTCCGAATTTTCCGATATTAAATAAGTGGTTACTTAAATTTTAAGCCTGTGCTAAAATACTTCCATGTAATCTAGTCCAAGTTTAACAAATAATGGAGCCTTAACGAAAATACTTTTCAAAATAATCTAGATTCATATTTCTGTGTAGGAAATGTCTATCAATAATACGTTTTGTTGTTTGTGTTGTTATGTAATCTAGTCCAAGTTTAACAAATATATAACTATAGATGGAACCATAACGATAATACTTTTCAAAATAATCTAGATTCATATTTCTGTATAGGAAATGTCTATCAATAATACGTTTTGTTGTTGCGCTTCAGTCTATCTATACAAACAACATCTAAATCTAATTCAGGTGCATGTGACAGTTTCAGCTTATTGAATTTTAAATAAACTTGTGCCGTAGGTTCTCGTAAGTCGTAACATAAGGTATGCGAGCTTTTACATTATTAGCTTTAGATAATACAGTAATACTATGTAATGTAAGGTATTGATGTTGATAGATAGATAGATAGATAGATAGAATATACTTTATTGTACACCATGAATATAGTAGTAAACAGGAACAACGTATAAATTATGGTTGATTCTCTTGTACACAAACTAAAATTATTTTAACTCGCTCTTTTACCAATAGTAGATACGAAAAGGGGTGGCAACAATTTTATTGCTGTCAAATTAGTCACAATTAGAATTTTTATGCAAGATTAGTCGTGATCTCGGAACGTGCCAATCAATCAATCAATCATCAATCAACTCAGCCTATCGCAGTCCACTGCTGGACATAGGCCTCTCCCAAGTTGCGCCACAACGCTCGGTCCTCTGCCTTCCGCATCCAGTCCCCCCCAGCCACGTTCTTCAGGTCGTCGGTCCACCTGGCAGGGGGGCGCCCTACGCTGCGTTTGCCGATTCGCGGTCTCCACTCAAGGACTCGTCTGCTCCAACGGCCATCGGTCCTTCGACAGACATGGCCAGCCCACTGCCACTTCAGCTTACTGATCCTACAAGCTATGTCAGTCACTCCGGTTCTTCTCCGGATAATCTCGTTACGGATTTTATCCTTCAAAGAAACTCCAAGCATAGCTCGCTCCATAGCTCGCTGAGCGACTTTAAATTTGTGGACTAGCCCAACTGTCAGTGTCCACGTCTCGGCACCGTAAGTCATGACTGGCAGGACGCACTGGTTGAAGACCTTTGTCTTCAAACTTTGCGGTATAGGCGACGAGAAGACTCGGCGAAGTTTGCCAAATGCTGCCCAGCCCAGACGGATCCTTCTGTTGGCTTCTTTCTCGAAGTTGTGTCTACCAAGCTGAATTACCTGCCCTAGGTAGACGTATTCCGTTACAACTTCGAGTGCCGACCCTTCGACGAATATTGGCCTCGGCATGACATGCATATTGAACATGACTTTAGTCTTGTCCAGATTCATGCCGAGACCGACACGTCGAGAGGCTCCGTTTGGAACGTGCCGATTAAAAATAATTATTTTTTTCGGGTATTCGCTTAGATAATATAATATTATACTAGGTATTCTACGGGTGAATACACACGTAGAAAAATTAATCTTTTTTTTGAAAAATATTACTTACCTACCTACTTTTAAACGTAGTCGAGTAAATTTAATTAGAAGTAGGTACCTAATCTAGGAGTTCCGTGACCTACATAATTTTTAAGTCCATGGTCAGATTCTGATTAAATTAAAAATCCTCGATTGGGTAGATTGGAACTTCCGAAAAAGATTCTTTCAAACAAAAACATATAGGTATGTCTGTTTGTCACTATGTCTGTGAGTAGGTCAGATTTAAACCCAAGTATTATATTATATGTGCCCAAACATACATTAAAATATGGCTTATGTTTAACGAACCACCAGATCTAGGAAAATGTAACGGCAAATATCACTTTATTTTGCCAAAAATAGTAAATGATCACCAAAATTAAATCCCCATTTTAGCGTGATATTAGAACCAAATTTTTTACAACTTGTGATCCTACTTAAAGCAACCAACTCCAAATTATGATTATGAGTTTCTTAAAAGGCGTAGTCGAAGTTCCTTGCGGTCGCAGCCCAGCTTCGCGGGGCTCAAAGGTTTAAATAAATAACCACGAATGGGATGGCACCATCCCCTTCGAATCTAACCTGTCTGAGTCGGGGTGCCCCAAGTTGGCTCTTAAAATTTGGTGATCCATTTAGGTACTAAATTTGGTGATTGGTATATATTTTAGGTAATAGAGGTTATGGTCACAACATTATTTTTGGTGGTGATTATAATAATCCCCTTAAAATATCGGACGAATTGAGGACCTTCTCCTTTTTTGGAAGTCAAGTTAAAAATAATATCAATGCCGAAATTCTTAGAACATTATTTGTGGAGTGCTAAAATATTTGGGAAGTTCCACCGACAGTAGTCATTTAGGTAAATCCCCATTGAGGAAATTCAAGAGTCGCGACTCGCGAGTCATCTTCGAGATCTCGGATGGTTAGCAACAAGGTGCAAATCACCTTAGCTTCGTGTCGCCGCGTTAGGAGACTAGTGCTAATTTATCATTGGCCTCCTAATTATAGTTACTAGGGTTTCGGCCTGTAGGAAACTAATGTCCAATGTGCGTCATAGGTATTGTGTGAGCGGTGACATTGTTATTAATAACTAATCGTATAGCTACCAGCTAATTCCAACGGTAGGATCTAACAAAAAGGTATTGGTTAGATAATCGGGGTGTAATGAATACATTGGCATGGGGTGACAATACGAAGCAAATATAATCTACTATATAAAAATAAGTCGGGTTTTCCTTCCTGACGCTATAACTCCAGAACGCACGAACCGATTTCCACGGTTTTGCATTCGTTGGAAAGGTCTCGGGCTCCGTGAGGTTTATATCAAAGAAAGTTTTGAGAAAGAAAGAAAGAAAAAAAGAAAAAAATTAATTCGTGGGTTGCGTACTCACCCGACAGATCGAAGCTTCTATGCATTTGCACGAGCGGATAGTAATGTACGATGGAGTGGAATGGGCAGGGGATGGGACTGGGGACGAGACTGGGGACGGGACGGGACGGGACAGGGGACGGAACATGGGACGGGAAATGGGACGGGACATGAGACGGCACATGGGACAGGACAGTGGGACGGCACATGGGACGAGACATAGGACTGGACATAGGATGGGATATGAGACAGGACATGGGACATGGGACGGGACGATAGTGATATAGTGAGATAGAGAGACAGTGGGACAGTGGGGCAGTGGGACAGTTGGGAAGGAGGGACGGTGGGACAGTGGGACGGTGGGGCAGTGGGACGGTGGGGCAGTGGGACAGTGGTACAGTGGGGCAGTGGCCAGTGGGGCAGTGGGACGTCGGCACAGTGGGGAAGTGGGGCAGTGGGGCAGTTGGACAGTGGGGCAGTTGGGCAGTGGGACAGTGGGGCAGACGGGGCAATGGGTCAGTGGGCCGTGGGGCAGTGGGGCTGTGGGGAAGTGGGGTAGTGGGACAGTGGGACGGTGGGGCTGTGGGGCAGTGGGACAGTGGGACAGTGGGGCAGTTGGGCAGTGGGGCAGTTGGGGCAGTGGGACAGTTGGGGCAATGGGGCAGTGGGGCCGTGAGGCAGTGGGGAAGTGGGGCAGTAGGGCAGCGGTGCAGTGGGGCAGAGGGACAGTGGGACAGTGGGGCAGTGGACTGGACTGGACTGGACTGACGTGGGTTAGCAGAATTTAACGCGAGCGGAGCCGCGGGTAAAAGCTAGTTAGTTATAAAAAAATCTCATACGTCTATACCAGGCCCCTCAGAAAGTATTGCGAAAAAAAGTTTTTATATATGGGAGACTGGCCAGTTATAATGTTTTTCGAAAATATGATTATTTATAAGTAAAAATAAGTAAGTTCCAATTTCAAAATTTCCCTCCACATTTTTTGCGAGTTAATTCAAAGTATTGTGTCTCACTGAAATATGGATCTGCGCCGGGAACATTTTAGAGCTATGATTTTATACGATTTCAAGTGTCGCCTGAAACCGGATGAATCGTACGATAGACTTCAAATGGCATTCATGGATGAAGGCCCTTCCAAGGCAACCGTGTATCGTTGGTATAACGAATTCAAGCGCGGTCGACCAACTTTGGGGGATGACGAAAGAAGCGGTCGCCCTTTGACGGCTGTTACCGAAGAAAACGTGCTAGCAGTGAAATATTTAATCCAAGACAATAGGCGAATTACATATCAGGAGATTCAACACATATTGAAGATTGGATCGGGAAGCGTTCACGAGATTCTACACAGCCATCTTCGCGTGAGGAGGATAGTATCACGCTGGGTGCCGCACAACCTCACCGATGCTCAGAAGCAGGCCCGGGTGGAATGGTGCCGTGATATGCTTAACAAATTTGAAGCAGGCTCGTCTCGGCGTGTTTACGACATCGTTACAGGTGATGAGTCCTGGATTTATCAATACGACCCAGAAACCAAGCGCCAGTCGACGGTTTGGGTGTTTCAAAATGAGCCAACGCCTACCAAAGTGAAGCGATCTAGAAGCGGGGGTAAGATTTTGATCGTTAGCTTTTTTAATTTGACTGGCCACTTGGTATCAATTCCCTTACGGGATCAAAGAAGCATTAATGCCAAATGGTATACTACCAAATGTTTGCCAGAAGTTTTCTCTGTTATAAGCAACAAGCGACCAAACACAGGGCTCCGCGGGCTACTGCTCCACCACGACAATGCACCTGCGCACACCGCACTCAAAACGAGGGACTTCCTGGACAGCACGCCAGTCAAACTCCTGGGTCACCCTCCTTACAGCCCTGATCTAGCACCGTGTGACTTCTTTTTATTCCCAAAAATAAAAAATCAGCTCAAAGGGATACAATTTTCGTCGCCGGAAGATGCGCTGGCTGCGTTCGAGCAGGCTGTAAACGAGGTGTCTGCGGCGGACTGGAAAAAGTGTTTTGAAAACTGGTTTAGGCGCATGAATCTTTGTATAGAGGCTGGTGGAAAGTACTTTGAAAAGATTTGATGAAAATATATGTACGTATAGAACAATTTTTTTTAGTTTCGCAAAACTTTCTGAGTGTCCCACGTATGTCTCTGGCATAGATAACACTTTTGAGATTATTAAGTAGTTATTTAAGAAATTAATATAATCTTGTTGTGCAATAAAGAGGATTTGTATTGTATTGTATTATCAATCTTTAAAAAACGTTATACGGCAAATTTACGCGAAATAACAGTTATAAAAAATCAAGGCATCGTCATTTATTGTACATTTATCTATTTACACTCGGTGATAACACCTATACAACGAAAAAAATAATATGCTTTTAGTTCAGTTAAAACCCACCATTGAAACCTATTACAATGACAAAATAGCCATTGATCTCTCGTTTTGATTTATGCTAATAGCAATAGGTGGCGCTGTACTCAAATTGTCACATGAATCGTAACGAGACGAGAACTGTACATGATTAAATGTTTTTGGAAAAAATCATCTAGGAACCTAGGAAGTTAGGAACAAGACCTAACGAGATTGATGTCAAAAATGAAGTTTCTAGAATTTCTGTACTGCAGATTATTATAGTATAATTATTATCAAACTGAGTAAAATGACAAATTCTAAAAATAGGAACGACAATTTCGCCAATTCATGCAGTATTTAAATAGCTTGTTTCTTAAGTATTATAAGTATGTATATCGCAGCGAGCGAATGATTTGCGTAGAAAATATTCAAGTACCCGCAAGACGTGAGATCATCGTACCACTCAATGAATCAGGAGAGTGTGGAAGGGGCGCGCGACTACATAAGTCGTTGCACGGAGCTGTCAAAGAGAATATAACAACTATGGGAGCTGTAGCGAACACTTCGATTGAGGCGACCGCGCTGTCCACAACTCTAATTGTGACACGGATCACGCCTGAATCATATTGTCAGATTATTATCGTGTTTTGATGTTCTATTATTATTAAATTAAATTAATGTTTTCAAAATCAAATGAATAGTATTTATTTTTGAAGTTATTTCTAATATTTTCGTTTTGAATGAAATTTAAATGAATTGTTTTAATGTTTGTTTACATCGCAGTTTTATGTAAATAACATAATTAATGGCTTAGATCCTGTGTAACATGGGCTATCTTCACCCAATCTTCAGTCAGGTGACTCTTGATCCGACATGTATTTACAAAAAAAATAGTATATAAGTATTATATCCATTGTCTAGTACCCATAGTACACACGGCTACACATCAAGCTGTACATTTCCAGTATCAGCTGATCTTGCATTGTATAGGTTTTCCTTACAACGCGAGTCAGCCTTTACTGGTTTTGTACAGCTTGATGTATAGCCGTGTGTACAACCTCTGCTTAGCTTAGCTTGGGACTAGATAGTGTTGTGTAAAAATGTCCCAGAAGTATTCATTTATTTATATATTTAGCTTGGCGGTATAATGGGTAGGATTAGATTGTTTTGTTCCGAGATCAAATCCAAACTGCTGACTTACTTTTTGTGATTTCTTTTTAGATTTTAGAATATTAATTGTGTTTTTCAGAGATTTGACATTAGATCGGTAGTAAATGTCAAATCTGTGGTGTTTTTCAATAGTTTAAATTTTGTAAAATTGTAATAAATGTTTATCTATGGCGTTAGTAGAAAATTATAAAAATACGTCATTGTTTTTATGAACACGATATGGTGTTATTTTCCGACTCCCACGCGGAAAATGTCGCGGGCACTGGTACTGGAAGTTACATGAAAAAAATAGCAAATAATAGGTAGGTTTAAAAAAAATCGGGCTGTCCATGAAAAGAAACACTGACATAGACCCATCGTGTTGCTACTCAAATGAATGGACTCGATGAGCTCTTCTCAAATAAATGGTCAAAACTTCTGATGGCCATATCTCCTAAACTACAGGTCTTAGACCCATCATGTTGGTACTTAAATGTAAGGGCTCGATGAGATCTAGATAAATAAATGGACAACACTTCTGATGGCCATATCTCCTAAACCATAGGTCTTAAACCCATCGTGTTGGTACTCAAATGATGCTTCGCATCTGTCGGGCGTCACCCGACGATGCACACCACGATTTTTTTCTCTCTTTCATAAAACACGTAGGTACCAGTTTTTAAGTCTAATCACCAGCTTTTTAACAATAAAACTTTCATCAAAATAGGTCCAGTAGTTTTAGCGTGATGCTCGAACAAATAAACAAACAAACATTTACAGTTTTATACTAGTTAAGAATAAGAAGATAAGATGATAATTTTATTAATATTTAATATCGAAAAAAAACCAGAAAAAGTAAGTCGGAAGTTCGGATTTGATCTCAGAACAAATTATTCTATTTCTATCCAATAAAAAAATAAAAAAAATCGTATTCGTTAAATTGCATTTCAAGGTCACGCACGGCAGCGCAAGCAACATCATATCCCAGCCGAGCCCCGAGCGGGCGGTGCAGCGGCAGCGTTGCACGGAATAGGTCGCTAGATAGCGCTGTATAACAACACGCAACCACGCTCTCTGTGTCGCGGAGTGCCGCCAATGCTGCCGTCTGTTGTAAAAACTGAGAAACTTAAAATAGCCAGAGCAATTGCCAGACTTAGGAAGGTCTAATTTCTTTGTACGGGATTGTGTATCTGTACTATAGTATTATATTATCTGTGACATTGGCATGTTCTATTGTTTCTTAATATGTATTGTAGATTAATTAAACTGTTTATTTAATTTATTGAGTGTCTGGTGTAATTCTAGAAACGATTTTGAAATATCATAATAATTGTACCTAATTAATCTGTAAATTATATCATAATTTTGTAATTCATTTTAGTGTAAATAAATGATAAACATTAATCAATTTTTATTATGTACATACCCACCTTACAGGTTACTTGATTGTCTAGAGTTCTAGACCTTTATGTACGTATCTACCTGACATTTAAATATTTGTAGATGTTTCGGTAATAGGTCAACAGTTATAATAATTATTAATAACATGATTATTTAGTACTCTTCAGTGACTGCGCAATACCGCTTACCGCTATCATTAAATTGTGTTTTGACGCCACGAAAACAAATGATATCAATGTTGTTTACGATTTTTCGATTTTAAAGTAGGTATATAATTATAAAAAAAAAAAAAAACATCCGAAGTTTTTAAAACGGACTAAAATGACCACCATTCCAGCTTCATCATCAAACCCTGATCACCATCCCTAATTGACACAAAGATCAGCTTTTAAATACCATTTTAGCACCATAAAATTGCATTGTCATAGTTCTGAACTATGTTCAAAGTTTCAAGTTTTAGCTCATCGGAAAGTTAGTTTAAAATCGATTACAAAATTTGTACCGAACAGATACACAGGATGGAAAGCGAATTAATAAAAAGAAAATTGATGAAAAATATTTTTTTAATACCATGTTTTTAAAACGAAAGCGAGTTAATAATGCATTTTCATCCAGTCCTGAGCTATTTTTAAAGTTTCAATACTCTAGCTCAGGGAAGCAGAAGTTAGTATAAAATCGATTGCGGTTTTGTACCAAACAGACAGACAGGATTGAAAGCGAGTTTCCTAATAAGAATGTGGTAACGTAACGCTGTAAAAAGTTAATAATATTAATAAATTAGAATCTAAGTTACTAATAAACTAATGAAGAATAATAATTTCTTAGGTTTTTGCAATCAACATAACATTACATCACGCCTCTATTCCTCGAAGGGGTAGGCAGAGGTGTATGTGCACCCACATTTCGCCAGTTCATTATTTGTTCATTTTCGTTTTTTTTTTTGCGATCACTATGCATTATTACATCGCGTAAATATATTACATATTTAAATTGGTTTTCTAGGAAGTCTTTTCCTGCGACAAACGCTGCAAAGATTTCGAAACGTCAGGAAAACCAATTTAAATAATATACGCTATGTAATCCGGTTAAACTTGTTACATTATAATGAAGAATCGTGCAGTTTGATTCGGTATAACGACGATTGGACCCCGAGACAAGCCGACCCCGACAATTTGACCCCGTCAACTCGACCAAACAACTCGACCCTCGCAACTCGACCTCGAAAACTCGACCCATGACCTGGACAACTCGACCCATGACAACTCGACCCCGTAAACTATACCCATGACAACTCGACAGGGGAACACATACATACATAACGACACGCCTGAATTCTCCAAAGGGGTTGGCACTAATGTACAGTCGACTGCTTGACAGTAGTAACATGTAACGAAGGGGTTGCTGGAAGTGAACCTTGGTGTGCGGATTCTCCTGAACCTGGGTGTAGGTAAAGAATGCAGTAACACGAAGCGTCAAGACATGTTGTTTATTCGCAGTTTCAATTCTAACAGAGGGCGAAATGACAGTTACGCGTTATTTTACCAACATGATAAGATAGTTATTAATTCTCAAATCGATACATTGTTAAGTAAATCGATAATTAAGCTAATATTATATAATAATTATGATCATGTTGGCTAGTGACTAGATTTATTAAATAATTTAATTGACTGGATATAAATACGATGAATTAAAAGTATAATATTCGACTCTAAATAAAAGACATGGTGACTTCATTCGTTCCTTCCGCTTATAAGTAACCTGTCTCTGGGTTGGCAGATCCACGAGTTTGTAACAAACACTTGAATTCGAAAACCGCCCTTACATAACATAACCAGCCCATTACTGTCCCACTGCTGGGCACGGGCCTCTTCTCAGTACGAGAAGGCTACCCTTACTGCTTATGGAATAAAGACGCTGTCAAGGTCAAAATATTACCATTGAAGTGCGGTCGACCGTACAAAGAAGTCATATTTATTTATTAATTTTTAAGATATTTCTGACTTTACCCAGGGAGCATGGATAATCTTAAGTTTACCCGGGTAAAACTAGATTTACCCGTAATTCTAACGTTACCCGTGGGCCGTGACATACCTATACCACAGAATATCTATGCCTATACAATGCTCAGTTTCTTTGTGTTCAGATTGTCATAATAAATATGGGAACATTTCTTGCAACACCCAATGTTCGATTCGATGTAAGTACACCTAGGTACCCAGAACTTATGTTGGAACAATAGGGTTAGAGTCCAATGACCTGCAGGTTCCCAACCATAGAGGTTATTGTATGATGAACAGTCACAGAGGTTTGAGTTGTTTCCGTAATACGGGTATCCGGATAGGCAGCGTCCTCGGTTCATTTAGTTAGAAAAGTCTTTCCTCGTTGTGCAACCGAGATTCCGCGCCGGCCACTTACCTCTGTCCACAACAAACCGTTGGTTGGTACTACGGCCCGTATTGAATTCTTGTGAGAAATTGTCCATGACTGACGGACACGGTCGACGGCGACGGTGTGTATTACTTTATCTATAGATATATTTGTAATTAGCAGTGCTCTTGCGGCTTTTCCCGCATAAAAAGTTTTATCTTGCCCCATATAATGTTCCCCGTCGTAGTTTCGGCAAAGAAAAATACGTATTTCTTTTATTTAACTGTATAACATATAAACTAAAATTAATAAAAAAAGTCTTTCTTTCTTTCTTTAAATTATATTTTTAAATATTTCTACAAAACAAAAAAAATATTCTATTATTAACTGGTTGGGCACACCCGATGAAATAACGTGAGTGAAACCGTTTATATTAATAATTATGAATTTAACTCACGATAGTTATTATACAAAAAAAAAAACAAAAAAATTTTATAAAAAATAGTGGCCCACCGGTATCGGGTACAGGGACCAAGCTACCTACGGTCAGGGCTCCAAAGAAAGGAACCTCCTAACAATACGCGCCGTATCAAGGAGAACCGCCTAAAGAGAGCCTCATGAGATGCTGGTCGAGGCTCTTTGCTACAAGGCCATTGACCGTTACAACTATCGACACAATATTTGCTGAGTCCACCTCCCACATGTCGACAACCTCGTTTGCTAGATCAAGATATTTAATTTGCTTGTATTTCTTTATTATTATTTAATTATTAATTAAATATTAATTAATTAATCAATTAATTATTTAATTATTAATTTCAAGAGTATTTGTGTTAAACGTGACCCTTTTAGGGTTAACATTTCCAAAAATCCTTTCTTAGTGGGTGCTTACGTTACAAAAGAAACCTACTGTCCAAATTTCATGTTTCTAACTTGAGTAGTTTCGGTTCTGCGTTGATGAATCAGTCAGTCAGGACATTACACTAACACAACATTACACAGACTCTCTTATAAGTATAGAAGATTATAAGTAAAGAAGATACTGCGAAGATGACATGATTTAATTTTTTGTAAATATTTTTACATGTGACGTACGCACGCTCTCCTCTGTCACACTCACAGTCAATTGTATTTTAAGTTGATAACGTGGTTTTTTGTTTCAATATTGCGTTCTTAAAAAATATGAGCTAATATGATGCCCATAGGTTTGCACGTTGACCATCTTCATATCAAGTGAAGATTACGCTTTTTAAAGCCTTTTGCACGTATCTATACACGGGCAGTCTATGGGTTTCCTAAACACAAGCTGCTTACAGTGCCCTCCGTGTACAGTACAATAACGCGTTCAGGGCAATATTGGGGCTGCCCCGTTTCTGCAGTACCTCGGGCATGTTTGCGGAGGCGCGCACCGACTGTTTCCACACCACTAACCACTATGCGCAAGCGGTGCGCGTCCTTGGTGCGCAAGGTGCGGGCCAGCTCCAATACTGTTCTGGCGATGATTGCTGGGCGATTGGACTGCCCTTACATCAGGCATTGCTGTAACAGACATGTTACTGGGTGTGCCTAAATTTCATAATTATAATTTATTTATGTATATCTTGTGTGTGACTTATTGTTTGTATCTTTTATTTCTGTATTGTGTCTTATGGGTGGCCAGTTACCTGAAATAAATGCATTATATTTTAAATGGTAATAATAAGTAAAAAATTGCTGATTAAAAATCCAAGTACTTAAATATTTTCTTTTCTAACTTCCTCGGCAAACCCGGGCATGACAATATTAATACTCTCTGTTTTTGATCAATTTTCTCTGTTTTTTTCTTCAATGGACGAACAATAGAGCATTAAAACGACTAGCTCTTGTAATCTGTCACGTGGACACTGAGTAATGTCAGTATTATACAGTAATTAACAGATTTAATTGGACCTCATTTCTCTAAGATTGGACCATTACATTTTCTCTTTCATTTGTCACGTCGAGTAGTGTCACTTTCTACGTCTTGTCGGACTAAAATATACAATAAAAAAATAAAATACAATAATAATAAAATATACAGGCGTGATGTTATGTTGTTGTTATGTTGTGTTAAAATATTTAGTAGAAAATATTAAAAACATATAAACTTAATGTAATTTGGAAGGTGTTAAGTACTTCATGCACACATTGTTTACGGTGCAATTTAGCACAATGCACGTGTTATGTTAGCAAAAGGTAAAGGTAGGTAAGTATTTCTGAGAAGTTATAGAAAATACTAAAATAAAGTTTACAGTAGGTATTTCATTACTAGACGAAGGCTTTCCTCGAAGAATTACGTAAGTCCTAATATAAATCTGGAATAAGGGGGTGTTTAACGTAAGTCACGTCGTGTGTGCAGTAGTGCAGTAGGTATGCCGCTATCTGCTCAATGGGGTCAATGTCAAAGCAACTGACAGGTAGTTCATCTTCTATTATTGCAATTACAATCGCTACAGTCCCTGTGTACAGATCTAATAATATTATGTTCAAGAAATCGTGTTTGTGGAACTGGAAGCTAATTTTAAACGCAATCGATATAACTTACTCGTAGGTTAACATAGGTAGTTACTGAGTTTCTCAATATGATTCCTACTTTTCGCAATAGATTTTCCATTCTTGGAGCTTCGAGTATTTATTTATTTGTTCAGTGTATACATAACAAAAACATTCTAAAGATGTAAACATAAACTCATTAGAGTTTTACCAGTATCATCGACTATACAAACAGGAAAACAAAAATATAGGTAACAAGGTAGGATATTAAATAAGTACAATGTGGGTAGATACCAGATAATATTTAGCTACATTATGAAGGAGCGAACACCGCTGACTGCGCGTGCCGACTTTAAAAACAAAGTGGTGGAGGGAGGTTGTTCCTACAAATGCAGCAAACTTCTTGACAACTTATTTTAGGTACTTATATTAATAATGTAATTAATGGTAATGACTAGTTATTTGTTTAATAAAAGGTTGGTATCGGTATTAATCTGATAGCAGTGGATATGTAATGTAGGTTCCTATAATGACAAAACCGATTCATATTGAATAGAACAGACACATGACACACCACTGCGTGTATCATTGACGCTGTTTTTGAAGTAGCTATTGAACGTTGCGGTTGATTTATCAAAATATTTTGCAAGACGCTTTCAGCAGGCTATCTTTCGTGGTGCAACACATTGATTCGAACTGATAACAAACAATGCAATAGGCAGTTTAGTGTTTACAATCATTTACTACTGCAGTACAACCTAGCATTTACTACCGCAGTAGGATGGATATTAGGCTGGGAAGTAGCCTTTTTCTGTGAGGCCGTCATGGTTCAGAAAGAGTCTGTGGAGCGGGATCGAGAGAGGGTCGATCCTGCTCGGAGAACGTGGTGCCTTTGTTGTCACGGGCGTTCAGAGTGGGAGCTCTGAGGGTTCACTAGGCCTCTGGGATAGTAGTGGCCCGTACGAAGTGGTCACGGCTCGCGGCCCACCGTGTGCACCGGGAAGGTTGTATACAGGGAGACATAGTTTCCTTTAAGACGTGCCTTACATAGCGTAGCATAGAAAGGGCTCCGGAAATCCGTAGGCATAATAAATACCACATTCCCAGAGGCCCCCTTATTCTGAAGACGGCCACCGGGAAAATCCCTCAATACCGGCTCGCTCCCCCCTCCTGTGAGACCAGCAGCCTTTTGAAGATTTCCTCCTTAAAAAAACCGGCCAAGAATATGGTCTTGCCATGCTTAGGTTTCGTAGCTGTAATTACAAACGAATCAAATATAATATTCAAAATGGTATTGGTAGTACGGCGCAATCAAATAGAAAGCTACTAAAGGAGCGGTGTTTGCTATAATAATTTTTTTCTAAAGTCAATGAGCTTTGAATTATGACGTCTTAAGTATCTCTATTGCTCGAAAATTTAAAGGTAGTCACATTATGCTCGAGATAATTTTAAAAGACAGTTTTTACTAAGCTTTATCAACGTAGAAGATTATAACTTTCTACTTACGTTTTGAAACTTAGAAATGGCAGGGACTGCAGGGAGGAGGGATCCATTGCAAGCCACTTTGGCGGGCCATATTTCGCAAACGGTACACCTGATAAAAAGTGGTGTATGAAACATTACTTTCATTTCATACCTCAAATGTAGGGGTGCAATAAATAAAAAATCATTCCCATTTCATATGTATGGGCGCCATCCCTAAACCGTGCCATACATAATCACGATTTTTTCATTATTTTAAAATTTACACCTATATCTAAACCATTTTTGAACAAAATTTCTTGTTCTTAGGTACTACGTTTATAACTGTAGAAGTTATTAAACTGTAAAGGATTAGGACATAGGACAGACGGACGGACAGAACGATCTTATCAGGGTTCCTTGTAGTACCTACCAGGACAGACGGACGGACAGAACGATCTTATAAGGACTCCTTGTAGTGTCTACTACAGAACCCTAAAAAGGATAAAATATAATAATAGAAAGTCTATGAATTAATCTTATAAGGAACCTAACTAAGAGAATGGTTCCCAATACCAAAAGTGGGTGCATAATCTTAAATAGGCAAAGAAAAGATGGTTCAGCACCATTTTCTCCTCTGTTTGTCAACCGTATTTTTTTTGTTGAACGCTGTTGACGAGCTTTAGTATTATAATTAAAAAAATTGGAAATTGTAGTTTTTTCGGCATAGTTCAATCATAAAAATTTGGTGAATTACGGTCGAATTTCGACTATTGGGCGAACTCTCGTGATAATAATTGTTGAAGCGTGTAGCACGAGCTTTTCAGGAGCTAAAAAGTGTAAATTCATATGCATTAAACATATACTTAGGGCATTGAATAAACGCTAAAGTCTGAAGTTACGGTATGAAAGGAAAATGAAAACATTCGGAAACCATTGTGATTATTCTTCAGTCATTCATCTGATGTTTGAGGACATTCTTTTCATTTCACTTGTGAAGATAGATACTTTTTTCCGCTTGCACAGATTGCATTATCCGTGAATATTATTCTTCATGTAACAGTTATGTAGAGCTTTCTTTTCCTGTGGTATTTCTGCTGTCTCATAACTTAACCACTGCGGTGGAGGGTTCAGTCGGCGCAATCACGTCAATTGCTCCAATCGTTCAGGAATGACGTTCGTCTTGACGTCACAGCCCCTTTGTATGTCTAGAAACACACGAGGCACTAACGGTTTTGTTCCGTTACGACTGCTGAAAAAACATTACTAGGCAGCCGTCTAGGCACTCCAACACTATCTATAGGTACTTTAATCGTTTGGCACACTGCTGTAAACAGTCACGAACAATTTGTAATATTACTGGGAACCTTGTGAATAAATAAATTAGTATTCAGGAGATTCTCTGTTTGTTATTTTTTACGTCATTACCAAGATTTCGCACCCAATATTTCCATAAGAGCACAAGTTTTATACATACACTAAGTGATAATTTAATTATTACAGATGCAACTTTGCTCGTTAATTAAAGTTACGTTTACTTTTGTTACAGGTAGCAATTAAGATAATAGATAAATCGCAATTAGACGCCAGCAATCTTCAAAAAGTCTACAGAGAGGTGGACATCATGAAGAGGCTGGATCATCCTCATATTATTAAGCTTTACCAGGTGAGTTCCACAATTAAGTTTTGTATGACTACATATAGTATTTTATTTCTTCAGAAAACTAACATCAATATCTACAGGTAAGTAGTAAATAAATTAGTGAAAGAAGGTCAGTTACAAGTTTTTACAGATAAGTGCCACAGTTTATTTTGTAAATGGGTATCTACTAAATCAATACAAAAAGGTAAAAAGAGGCTTACAATAATACCGCAGCAGTGTAGTAAGTAGATAAGTAAATACAAGCTGTAAATGGAGATGAAGATGATGTCATACAAGATTTACAGATGGTATAATGCAAACTAGTGCAAAAACGGTCCGGTGTACGGCTATTGGGATCAACATAGGTCAGTAGCGGTCGGAAAAGAGAAACTCCTGAGGCCACCGTTATGCAGCGGAACAAAATGTGTATGAATTAGTGGGGTGAATTAGTAGCTGGCTTGATGGAGCGACAACTATATGCCTATTACGTTGAGCACATGACTCGCTCCGAATAATGCGACAATAATGCCATTAGCCCGACGAAATGAGCCACTAGTACATGCCGTTAGCGGTTCTGACGCGTGACATTACATGTTGGCAGCTGAACCTAGTGGAATGGGAATGCGTTGTAGTCATATTATTGCTTCTAAGGTCATATCTTGCTCATATGCATTACGTGGCATCAAGACCGACTCAAATACATCGTTCTGCGCCATTTATGATAAATGTTGGTCTCGTACACACGTAACTTAAACAAAAACTTGCCGCGGTCTAACATTGTACACTTTGTCTTTCAAATGTTCTACGTCAGAAACTTAGTCAATGTGAATTGCTTTTACGTATGAGGCAATTTACGTCAGAAATCGTATGTTTGGTTCTCATATTTCACGTCGAAATTTGGTAACTTATATGTAACCTTTCTTATTGGAGTGGATAAAAATAGGGCAGCACGTAGATTTCTTATTAAGGGGAGATTAAATAGGAGTAAGGTTTTCTTTGTTATCATTAACTTTTGTCGTTCATGAATTTTAACGTGATATCTAATTCGTGTTTAATTTTCACGCCATACATGGCCATGCATGGGTTAGTTATAGTTAAATTTGTTGGTTAAAATACTTGTATAAGTTAACTTTACAGAATCGTGGATAACCTATTTAGTGCAGTCCTTAATCAGTAAATACGTCCACGTAGAAGCACGAACGAATATCGAGGCGAGGACTTTTAGCCTCGAGCTGGACGTGGTGCGCCTAAACGATTAGACGTGCATCACGTTATAGGTTAGGTACAGCTAACGAACAGTCGATGCCACCGAAACTATGACAAATGACAAACGAATATTTATTATTGATGGTGAATGTTTGATGTAAAAGCTACACTAGACTACGATTTGCTACAACTATAATAAGTAGGTATTGATCGCTGTGTTTCAGAGTTTCAGCACTTATGGTGCTTGTACACGGTGCAGTAACTGGAGCGTGTTACATGCACGGGCTACCCGCGCGGGCTAGTGCGGTACATTCATAAGGCACTGGACCCATGCATTTATTAACACGGTCGTTTACACGTAGCATTTAACCCGCGCAAGTGCCTCAACATGCGCATGTTACCCGCGCTGTGTGCAAGACAAGCACCATTACCTATATAACTTTTTTTAAAGTATGAAAAATCAATATAATATTACGAATGTTTCGTCTTTGCAGTTACTTTATTGGGTAGGAGAAACACATTTTCTTCATAGGACCGCGATAATAATAAATATTTATTTTGCAAAAATAATTGTTAGAATTAGGTCGTTTTGGCCTCTTCTTTTCCCTAGTTATACACAGAAATGGAAGTGGTGATTGCCGGCTAAAACATAAAATAAACAAGCTGTCTAAAAACCACTTTAAATTAAATAAATAGATACATAAATCCACTATGATACTATGATAAGTAAAAAATAACCACTGAAATTGTATACAAATGTAGGTATTATAAAACAAAAATAGGTACGTGTTACGATACACGACATGAGAATTCATGAGTGTATGTGGGATGAAGACAATGATGTGGATGATCTCATAGGATGTTATAATTTTATTGCATTCCCACAATACTTTCTATCGCTATACGAGTATGAATAGAAAGCTTACTCGATTAATGGGAAATGCCTGGGTTCTACGGACCATAAAGGATTTTTTAAACAAGTGTGAAACCATTCGTGAATCACAAAGAGAAAGACCAGAAAATACATCAATACTAATAAAGATGAATTAAAAATAATGCATTTACTGAATACATTCCGATTGCATGTTTTCAACGCCTGGAGTTTACTTACGGCCAAAATTAATATCAAATCTATCTACGAATTACCCTACTACAGATAGAAATTTGACATATTTTGTATGGAGCTTATGTCTAATTCCTATCTCTAGTAGGGCAAATCGTGGATAGATTGGATATTAATTTTGGCCGTTAGGAAACAAACTGTAGTAGGCAAGAAGTAATCTACGGATTCCGCGGTGCATACTGAACTACTAATCTCAACATAATAACAGCACAGAATATCTAATAGTACCAACGTAGTAACAGTCCAACAGATGAAACTAACCAGGCAAATAGGTTACAGCACAATACCAATTCTTGCAATTGGAACAATGCAATGTTACGTAATCTGGTTTCGTAACACGTGCCAAACTATGAATGGGTTTGATACTATTATTAAAAGCTTGAATGGTGCTACTAAGTTCCATGTGTACAAACATTGTCATCTTGAATGGCAGTTAGTGTTTATGCTTTGTCTGAACCAACGCAACGGGAAGAGAACGTTTCCGCTTATTGAGATGTTGTCATTATTGCAATCAAACATCCATATCCGTTGTTTTCAGTTACAAAACAATCATGTTACCCCAGAATGTTTATTTATAGACAACAGTGAGCGCGCTTTTCATTCATGTCCATGCCGTAGTGATGACTTGCTGTAAGCTGTTTTAAAAAGACATAATAGAAACACTGAGTCATGTTTATATTTTAGTTATAACTATGAATTTTACGCAGAGGTCACGGGCGCGGTTAATCTGACTAATCTCGAAAACCTCTATTTTAGTAGTAGATTAAAGTGCTCGGGGCCGTAAGTGGTGTTTCCTTAATAGATTCCATTTACCGATAGATAACCTGTGTGCTGTGGAGCTATAGTTAGTTCGGATTGACGTTATGATTGTTTTTTTGTGATAACAGTTGATAATGATAAGGTTAACAAAATTCTAGGACTTCTAATGTTTTATGAAAACAGTTGCAAGACTTGCAAGTACTCAACGATCATACAGCCCAATAGACGCCTAATGTTGAATATAATGCGTACAATAAATTCTGCCACTAGCTGAGGCATTCCGATTGGCCCTACCATGATTAGCCTTGGTTAATCACTAACGCGGCAGTTTTGACGGCTCATGTAAGTGGTCGAAACTGATTTGAAGATTTCAAGTGGCGAATAGTGGCGACCTACTTAGTGAAATTTCATAGATGTGTTGCAGACATCGGTCGCCTGTTATGAGGCGTCTATGGGCTGTATGGTCATTGTATTTGCTACAAGGTCTCACATGCTATGAAATTATGTGCTGTAGATAAACTGTAATATTATTATATTAAAATATCAAAATAATAAGTAACACTTACACCTGTATATGTAGGTTTATATAATGTACTTGTAGTTAATGTTGCAATACAAAGCGGAAAACATTGTAAATGTAATTAATGGTAGTGCTATGATTATATATAACAAGGTAAAGAACCAAAAATTCTGTACAGGAAACCAAAATCATTATCTGAGTTACTTTATTAAACTATGCTGAAAAGAATGCGTATTTAATAAAGTTTTATACAGCAACAATTACGGTCAAAGAAGCCACTTGAAGAAGGATTGGAACTTCGAAGTTTTGAATGAGGCACTTAAAAAATACTCTATTCCGAGAAAGTTTAGCGGGATTTATAAACGGCTCTCATTGAATGCCGAGATAGGAACTTTCCCATCGAAATTATTAAGTGGTTTTAAGGACGGCATTTGGGACGAAGTGCAATTGTCTTTACTTTGAATAAAATCCTATAAATCAGTGTTGAATTACGATTTCACTGAGTTAATGTGTTACAGCGACTTATGCTGAAATGTTTTGTTAATTCTTCTTCTATCTTGTCGACATGAGCTACATAATGATAATAGGTAAAGCCGTGGGGAAAAGATTGGCCAGTCAGCAAGTTGGTAGCGGGGCTGACTGCCCAGGGTGCGCCGGACGATCAATTAAATATCGTCACTCGTGGAGGCTCTTTTAATTATCCTTGCATCTTTTAGAAAAGAGCTGATGATCTACAAACGGCTGAACAGATTTTCTTAAATATTAGCTAAGAACACTCTCGATAAAGTCACTTTTCAAACAACAAAAAAAACTAAATCAAAATCGGTTCATCCGTTTGGGAGCTACGATGCCACAGACACATACACAAATACACACGTTTAACACATAACACCCCTCTGTTTGCGTCAGGAGTTAAAAATAAGACAGGATTTGTTATTAAAAATGTAAATAAACATTATTCATATGGGTACCTACTTATAAAACCGGCCAAGAGCATGTGTGGGCCATGCTCAGAATTATAGAGTTCCTTTAGTAGGTCTAATTACAAACGAATCAAATCGAATATTAATCATTGCTATTTTAGTTTTTGCAAACAGCGCCACCTAGCGCTAAATTTAAGAAGCTAAATTTAAGAAGTGTGTCATATCAATATAACACAAAGTTTCTTTTTGTGATTTTTTTAAATAGAAAGTAACTAAAGGAGCATTATTTGCTAAGATCATTTTTCTCTAAGGTCAATGACCTATGAACTAGGACGTCTTAAGTATTTTTCACTATAACTCAACAATTTATAATCACATTATACTTGAAATAATTTTAAAAGAGAGTTTTTATAAAGGTCTATCAATGTGGAAGACTATAAGTTTCTACGTTGCATAGTTTAGAAATGGCTTTTTAGTAGACCTATTCAATGATACCCCACATAAGGAGATGCAGCGAAAAAAAAAAATTCATCCCCATTTCACATGTATGGGCGCCACCCCTAAAATACGTTATCAAGATTTTTTTATTCTTTTAAAATTGAGATCTATATCTAAACCATTTTTAACAAAATTTCATTTACTTATGTTTATAACTGTAGAAGTTATTAAGCTGTAAAGGATTAGGATAGACGGACAGACGGCCAGACGGACGGACATGACGAAACTATAAGGGTTCCGTGTAGTAATACGGAACCCTAAAAATGATAAAAAATTGTAAGAAAGTAATGTGTGAAACGAAAATTAATTGAGAATTGAGTTAGGAAACTATTCACATAAAATAAACCGATTAGTTATAAATCAAATTGTGGTTTTCCTGGGGTTCACATGATAGAATGAGGTTTTTCTAACCTCATGACGAAAAGTGCTTAAGAAGTATATAGAAAAAATACACAAAGAAATAAATAAGGTATAAAAGCGTTTTAAAATATACAATGAAAAGATTATTTTATAACATTTTTATAGTAAGAATTTTTGGTTTAATTAAAAATATACCACCGTATTTAGCCTATTCCTTTATTATTTGATAATAAATGTCATACCTCATATACGATACAGGTGACTTATTACTACTTGGTAAATACACAAAACTGAGTCCATTAGAGTAAAACATTTTTTGCCAACTTTATTTTTTTTCAAGGAAAGTTCGCGCTTGACCACGAATCTAATTATGCCAATATAATTTTTATAAAAAGAGCAAAATATCTCAAAACAAAGTTTTCCTGTATCTCTTTTAGTTTAGGATTTGCTAGTACTGCCAAACGAAGTACGAACTTTCGTTCCGACTGATACTTACATAATAAAGATAGGCACATAACAAAGGCACAATTAAGATAGACTACGGTTCATAGTCGTATACAATTTACCGGAGATGAGAAAAACAAACGTCAAAACACGATCATCGCATGCGATAAGGGAACGATGGTTGACCGGAGTAGAAAATTGTGCGATGAATCGTACGATTGATCGAATATCGTCGAACGGGAGTAGACCCCCTGGCTCCGCCTACACCGAGCGGAGTGCGTCCAAGAGGATTTCCCCACGGCAAAAAAAAAAGCAATAAGTTATTGTAGTTTGATAATTAACAGGTGCAGAGCTTACCTATTGCAAGCACAGCATACACAAGTAATTCCAAGCACATCTTGGCGATAGGCCAGCAAATTGTTGAGAAGACAAAATAAGTTTCCTAACATACAACCCCAGTTTCCGAAAAGCTGGTCAAAGCAAAAATTTACTAATCAGCTGTCAAATCTCAGGTCAAGTGTTTTGATTGGTTGTTAACATTTTTGGCGGCCAATCACAGGAGCTGACATGAGGTTTGACAGCAGATCAAATTGATCAGCCTTCCAGAAACTGGGGGTTAGTCAATAGTCAATGAAGATAATGGTACATACATTTAAGGTGTCGATTCTCTTGTTCACAAACTAATCTTATTTTAAACTATCGCTCTCTTTTACTAATTGTAGATGCAAGAAAGGGATGGCAACAATTTTAGTATCTACTAATTAGTTTACATGTTCTATATCTTCGTATGTTGTTCCGAGATCTCGTCTAATATTGTATGGAAAAATTCCGACTAATCTGAGGACAAAAATTATTGCCATCCCTTTCTTGTATCTACCATTAGTAAAAGAGAGCCATAGTTTAAAATAAGTTTAGTTCGTGAACAAGAGAATCGACACCAATACCATTGTTTTTAAAGCACATTCTTTTTTAATTAATTGGCTTGATAAATGAATGTAAGCACATGTTTATGTAGCGGCAGTTTACCTTATCTGTTGGACTCGTATTCACCCTCTGCTAAGTATAAGCTTCTCTCATTACCTGAGTTAATTAAATAAGCCTCAGCAGGTTTAATTAGCGAACCCTATACGATTTTAATGACTTCATGCATGGGAGGTAAAGCGTTTAAACGGCTTTGTATTGCCTGCACTAAAACACAATAAAGTATGTACCAAGGTTGCAGCTAAATTCATTCTGCCTGTTAGATATGCTCACAGGGACACAGGGCTATGAATAAGTTAGATGTATTTCCATGCTTGGTCTGGAGTTGTAACTACATATAAAATGTGCAGAATATGTGAAACGGACGAGTTGCATGCCGATTGCAGGATTTTTAGGTGTAAATGTTAGTTGCATGTTAATAAATTGCATAAATTCAGAGTACTGAGACGAAAAAAAAAACCGGCCAAGTGCGAGTCGGACTCGCGCAGTAAGGGTTCCGTACCTCTCAACCACTTGATACCCCATTAAAACTGATTTAATTTACGAGAGTTTATCAAAAGACATCAACGCACAGTGCGCGAAATATGATTTTTTGCATGTCTTCTTACGCAGATACCACCACATATGTCTATGTTTGTCTTATTTTTGGTATTTGTTGCTAAACTACATAGTATGCACTATAATCTGACCAAGTTTGACGCTGGTATGTATTACGGTTTTGAAGATGGAGCAAAAAAAAAACGTTGAAAAAAAAATGCATGTTTTTTGAGGTTTCTTGTATGGGGACCCCCTTTTGTTTTAGACTTTTTTTTGTTTTTAGTATTTGTCGTGATACACCTCATAGCAACACATATTCTGAGAAAATTTCAACCGGTTACCTATTACCGTTCAAAAGATAAAGCCCTGTGACAGACAGACGGACGGACGGACGGACGGACGGACGGACGGACGGACAGCGTAGCGAGAGTAAAAGGGTCCCGTATTTTTTTTTTTTTAATGTATAGGATGGCGTAACGAGCTAAAGGCCCACCTGATGTTAAGCGGTTACCTTTGCCCATAACAACTGCAATACCACCTAGGCTGTTGCCTAAATGGTACCGCAAGTCGGTTCGCCAAACTGAGACATGAAGATGGAAAGTCTCATGTGATTGTAATTTCACCGGCACCCGTACCCTTCAGACCGAAACACAGCAATGCAAGCATCACTATTTGGCGGAGAAGTAGGCACGGTGGTAGTACTTCTCCGGACGAGCTCTTTCACAAAGGAGCTCTACTACTACTCACTTTTGTTTGTCACGCTTCGGGTACGGAACCCTAAAAAAAAGACGAGAAAACGTGTACAATTTTGATGCACTAAATTGCTTAGAGCTCATTTATTTAGTGCCCCTTAAAGGTTCAATAATAGAACTTGAAAATTTGCTTAAGCTATTCCCTGTTGTAAAGGGCAGTGCGATTGTTTAACTGCTGTTGTCTGCCTCGCGGACAGTGAAAGTGTTAAGTCTCTGATAATTACATGTGTCTAGTATAAAATTATTACTGTTTTCAATATTGTTTCAGGTCATGGAGACGAAGAACATGATCTACATAGTTTCTGAATACGCAAGTAAAGGAGAAATATTTGGTAAGTGTTGCTAATTTAAATATGTAGGTAGGTATGTGTTGTTATGTCACGCAGCACGCTTCATAGTTTTTTTTACTGGATAATTATGTTGTACAAGCTACAGCAGCATAAGCTGACCTCGCATTGTACGGAAAAACTATACAATGCGAGTTCAGCTTATACTGGAAATGCATAGCTTGATGTGTAGCCGTGTGTACCTAAACATTAAATGTCAATAAGATAGGGTTCAAAAGTTTGTCACCGGTAATTATATTTTATTTGTGACATCTCGTTATCTCTTTAATTTCAAGATAATAACGCAAGCGCAACGTCCCAGAATACATTTAGTGACATCATCGATCTTTAGTCATTGTAACCGCCATGCTCACGTGTCCTTTAAATATGTACTTACATAAAACATTATACAGGATGGTACATTTATAGTGGTCCAAAACTATATTTTTAAACTGGCCACTGTTACTCCGCCATATTTTTTGTCCATGCTATCCTCACGATTCAAGGTAGTTTTTAAGACCATTAGCAAATTTCTTGTAGAACGTATTTTTTCATTAGTATTTTTTTTAAATTATGCGTTATCATTCGAAAATTAAAAATAGTTCACCATAACGTCTAAAACCATATCACCATTTAGGAATAAACTCAGAAATAGCTCATTGCTTGCTAGGTAGATGTCTATAGTAATAACACTAATAACACACCATCTAGAGAGGTTTACATGACTAAAGTAGAGATTTTAAGAAAAAAATAATACAACTTCTTAATTACTGATTTTCGCGGAACATACGTTGCGTTTAGATGAATCATTGGCAAGTCATAGACACCAAAAAAATATTTGGAACACTATAAATTGGCCACCCTGTATTATGATATGAGGTAGGGGACTAAGGTGTTATCATATTTAGTACATAAATGTGAATCAATCTATTCATACGTACCTACTATAATTGTATAAATAAGTCAATGATACGTACAGTTCTTTTGATATGGTCAAGTCAGGTGAACATTTCCACCTACCCACTGATTTACGAAATGTCTACGAATCAGTAAGCAAAGTCAACATATTCATATTTATTCATTAAATAACAGTGTTTCTGTTCTAAGTGCCACTAAAAATATAACGTAGTAAATAACCTCGAAATCGATTAAGGGTATTGGTACGTTTTGTAAGTTCGTGGCCGCTTTGTCTATGACGTAAGCAGGCCTGGCGTGACGTCACTGGCAGGGTGTCGTTGACGGCGGTAGGGGTAGGGGTGGAAGAGGGAAACAATTTCGCGCACAGCTGACTACGTTCCCCCAAAATCCAACGGCGAGATCCAAGGCTTGAAACCCGGTTCTTTTGCATGAATTTCATTAAATATGAAACTCATCAGAGATTATGATTCATACCAAAGAGTTTTAAGAGTACTTCTGATTTGCAAACAGCTTCATATTTAAAACATCCTACAGTTTCACAGAATTGCAAATTGTGTTTGGCTCAACATTACATATAGTTGACTGCACCTATTTATGTGTTACACACCTATGAACGCTGCGCAAAAACAGACTTTACTTTAGTAATTAATACCATTCATCATTTTTAATGTAGGTAAGGGAAATGTCCAACTAATTAGCCCAGTTATTATAAGGTTCCTTTTAATTAAAATTAGCTAAGCGGAAGCTCTAATTAAGATTTCCTTTAATATCACTTACCAAGGATTAAATTCGGCATTGCATTTTGGTAAGCTGTTTTTCATCTACCGCATCAAGTCGATGCCCAGTCAATGAGGTCTACTACTGAAAGAGAGAGAAAGTACTTATTACCTAATACTCTTTATTCATCATCATCCTCCTGCCACTATCCCAGTTTATTTGGGGTTGGCGCACCATGTATTATTCTTTCGCACATCTTTATCAGATTTTGATTTTGAATAATTTTTGTTTGAAAAGGTGACTTGCTCGAGTGTTCTTAGCTATGATTTAAGAAAATCTGTATAACCGTTTGAAGATCTTCAGCTCTTTTCTTGTTGATGAAGGGATGTGAGTAACTTCCACAGGTTTAATCGATTCGAAATTTGATATCCTGGTACTTCAATGATACTGCAACTCCTGGTACTGCAAAAACTTGGTAACCTTGAACTGCTGCTGCAGCATCACCTGGAATCTGCAGGATACCCAATACCGCACCAACAGCAGAAGCAACCTGTTACAGCAGAGGTATCGTGTTTGAGCTCATTGGAATGGTTTCAATAAATAGTTTATAGATAAATGGTCATCGGGGTCTGATGATGAAGCAGGAAAAAGACATGAGGATAAATAGGTGAGGGATTTCTAAACCACTTTCACTCGTTGAACCGATATGAAATTTTAGTACCTATACAAATTCGTCACAAACGGTACTACATCCGTTTGTGACGAATTAGTGTATGAAAGAATTAATGAGATTAACTCCCACTTTCCGAAAGGCTGATCAACACAAATATTATCTAATCGACTGTCAAATCTCCGGTCAAGCGATGTGATTGGTTGTTAGTATTTTTGCGGACCAATCACGGGAGCTGACATTAGATTTGACAATAGATCAAATTGATCAGCCTTCCAGAAACTGTGGGTTAGTGAATGAATAAACACGATTTGATATGGTACGGTGATGAATATACCTAATAAGGCACGGTGAGATACGATACAGACTACGGACGTGGGAGGTGTTGAAATGGGATTAAGTGAATGAAATTAAAAAAATGTCGGGGTTTTTAATTTTTTTTTGTTATTTAATTACCTATTTAATTTTTATATTTATTTTATTATTCACTAGCTGTGCCCGCGACTCCGTCCGCGTGGATGTCGGAAAATAACATCGTGTCATAATTATGAACACAATATCTTCAAATATATACATATAAGCGCCTACACAGACGATTACACTATTTACCGACCATACTATATTTTGTTTTTACAACCAACCGGCTAAGGTGATTGATTTCATGGAATTAGCCCTAAACTCCCTCATTCTGAGAAGACGCTCGTGCCCAGCAGTGGGAAGTAATTGGGCTGATTATGTTATTCTATAACACTAACCACATCTCTTCTTATGCTGAGAAGAGGCCCGTGTCCAGCAGTGGGACTGTAATGGGCTGGTAATGTTATGTTATTCTAGAATACTAATAATATCCAGTTCATTAACTCTTCTCAATTTGAGAAGAGGGCCATACCCAGTAGTGGGACAGTAATGGGTTGACTACGTTATGTTATTCTATATTTTCTAGTTTCTTAACTCTTCTCGTTCCGAGAAGAGGTCCGTGCCCAGCAGTGGGTCAGTAGGTAATGAGCTGATTATGTTATGATAATCTATTACACTAACAATATCCAGTTCCTTAACTCTTCTCATTCCAAGAAGAGGGCCATGCCCAGCAGCGGGACAGTGATGGGCTATGTTATGTTATTCTATATTTTCTATAATACTAATAGAATCCAGTTGTATTTTTAGAAACCTGCAACCTGCATCCATCCAACAATCATGACCTCTACTTTGTATGCAACTTAATACAATAGAGGGGTCAAGCTGTATCGCTGGATCTACTCAACCGATTCAGATAAAAAATACCCTATATTTTAAGTTAGGCTGCTACCAATACAAATGCTAAGTTTCATTACCATCCGTTCAGCCGTTTTCACGTGATGAGGTAACAAACAGACAGACATACAGACAGACAGACGTAAATTTTTTAAACGATTGATTCGTGTTCTATAGCTTATTTCTAGGCCCCCTAGCCGGTTTTCGCGAAAAAAAACTCAATGTACAGACTTTTCGACCTTTACAGTTTTATTATAGTAATATAGATATCATCTCTCACACAACCAACTCATATTTACTTTGGTCTGCCTCTTTTCTTATAGCCATCCTCATTCATACATAAAAATTCCCTCGCCAACATGTCATCCTCCCTCCTCCTTCCTAATACTCCTTATTGTAAACCATAACAATTTAATGCACTGATTAAAAAAAAAAGAAGGATCTCCTAAAATATCGCTCCAGGATTCTTCAATGAAGAAACTTAGAGGAATCATGAATTATTCCATTAAGTTGTTATGAACATAGGATGTTGCTTCCCATCCTTTCATCATCCTCTTAACATAAGCTTAACCTCTCTGCTCGACAAGATTCTGACATTTGTCATATCAGCTGACTCGGCGACTTGTCGCAAATTACGACATGAAATCGGGAATTTTCATACAACTTTCATTCTATGAATTTAATGTGAAACTTAGGTTTTTTCTACAATTTAATACCCAGTATCTATTAAGTATTTATTAAATTATCTGTTATGTCTATAAAACTCGATGCATCTTACAATTTAATTAATATAAAACATAAATTTCTATACCTATGCAATTGTAAGAGGGCTTAGATAAGCTCAAAAAATGCACATTAGTAACCTAACCACTTGTTAAAACGCTGGCAAAAGGGAAACTTAAAGATATTTCCTTTTTATTGGCATATTACTTTTTATCAATAACGATACATAATATAATAAATAGCACGATGAAATTTACGTAAAATTCTACGTCGATATAAATGTTAATTTTAAAAAGTTGAGAATCACTAGTGCTGACCATTTATCCAAAATTTTTATCACAATACAAATGTTTCATTCAGCCATATCGATACTCATTCGGCCTAATCGAAAAATTCTCATAAAAAAATAAAACAAAGTTCGTATATGTTTTTAGTCCCGCAAAATTTAATGATATGAATTCTTTATTTATCGTTAATATTCATCATTAATTATTGAATACGACTAATTTATTTTTAGCTTATAAATAAATAATTTGAAATAATAAGTTTAAAAAAGTTTCATAACGCGGCTTGCGGTAGGTGTGATTCGGGAGAAAATGTTACGTCACGTAAGAGTTTTGCGTTATGAGCAGGCATATATGCACACCGCGCGCTCTCTCTCTCTTTCTCTTTATAGTGTGCCTGTGTGTGTGTGCGTGAGGAACTTCGTTCCTGACGGGGGTCCCCTGACCGCACAGGTTTTTCGTTTCAAACTTAATGTATTAACGACATAATTTTGTATGTTATAAAATGTGCTGAACTTAACTTTGGCTATGTGTGAGCAGAATTATAACCGATTCAGTCACACTGCTGGGCAAGGTTCTCTTCTCGGAATCAATGGCCAACATAGCGCGCAGTCCACCGCGGACTATGGCCTAAGCACTAGTCCTTGTAAGCTAAACTACAGTGTGCCCAGTATATTGACCAAAATCGAAATGTACTGAATTTGTCTTTTGCCATGTGTGAGCAAAATTATTAACATGTTACAGTCTCTTCTAAGAATGAATGGCCAGCATGGTGGACTATGGCCTAAGCCTTTGTTAATATTGATCTAAACAAGTGCTCACAAATAGTATATTAGCGAAAATCCAATAGATGTACAAAATTTGATTTTAGATACGACATAATCATCCCTTTATTCTCCCCATAGAGGAAAAGAATATATTCTTTTGTTCCGTGTCTCTCCCACTGCTGGGCACGGACCTCTTCTCAGAATGAGAAGGATTTTCGCTATGCGTGAGCATAATTAGCCCAATTACTATCCCACTGTTGGACAGGTGCTTCTCTTCTTTAGACCTTAGTCCACCACGCTGGCCTGAATGTCGGTTGGTAGACCGCATGCATAATTTCTTAGAGCACTCTCAGGATGTGCAGCTTTCTTCATGATATATCCACAGTTTGATTCGCTTACCTATTAATTCGAAAAGTCAGTGTGTGCCGGGTTCGAAGAGTTGATAATAAGTAGCTAAACTATTATTGTAGGTAATAGGTGAGGTACTTATCCCGGTTTGCAAGAGATGTCTCTCCGTTGCTTTTATAAAATGTAATGTAGCTATTTTGTCGAATAATTTTTAACGTCATTGCGAGATTTGGTTCATAGATAAAATTTATTTTTCCGTATTGATTGAATAATTTTGGATAGAATCTTAGAGTAACTAATAGGCCTATGAAACTAAATAGTCACATGTTGGAGTGAAGTAATATCAAGTTTGCCTGAAAAGGCTACGTTCGTATATTTATAGCACGCCTGTGTGTGTGGCGGTGAAATTTTAAGTGACCCATTGCGGGCGCACATAGATTGTTTTTGTCCTTCAACTTTGAGCGGAACTTTGAATGAAATTATCACTCGGTGTTTTATTACCTAGTCTAAGGACAGAACGCTCATTTTTTAAATTTTGAATTACGAATGCAAACTTATTCCAATCGAAGGTGGATAAATTCGGCGCCAAACGACATACTTTATTTTCAACTAGCTGTGCCCGTGACTCCGTCCGCGTGGATGTCGTAAAATAACATCATGTCATGTTTATTAACACAATGTCTTCTAATATACTTAAGGTGAATGCTACAGGGTAGCCCGCGAAATTCAAAATTTCTTACGTTTTTTGCAAATTGTAGCTCTATTTCGCGTTGTATATCGGTCGAAATATGATTCGCGGTAGTAATAACAACATATCTACTGAATAATACTTATAAAAAATAATAAGCTAGCTCTATAAGCTGTACAAGCTCGATTATATTAATTTACGATCAGATTATCAATTATCGAGCTTCTAGAGCTTATAAAGCTAGGTATATATTTTTTATGAGTATAATTTAGTAGATATATTGTTATTTCTACCGCCAATCGTATTTTGATTGATATACAACTCAAAAAAAGGTACAATTAAAAAAAAACTATTCACCCTATTCACCTTAAGCGCACAGACGATTACACTATTCACCTACCATTATATATTTTGTTTTTACAACCAACCGGCTAAGGTAATGGAAATAGCCCTAAACTCTTCTCATTCTGAGAAGACGCTCGTGCCCAGCAGTGGGACAGTAATTGGGCTAATTATGTAATGTAATTCTATAACACTAACCACATCCAGTTCTTTAACTCTTCTCATTGTAAGAAGAGGCCCGTGCCCAGCAGTGGGACAGTAATGGGCTGATAATGTTATGTTATTCTATAACACTAACAATATCCTGTTCATTAACTCTTCTCATTTTGAGAAGAGGCCCATATCCAGCAGTGGGACAGCTGTAATGAGCTGTCTATGTTTTGTTATTCTATATTTTCTAGTTTCTTAACTCTTCTTGTTCTAAGAAGAGGTCCGTCCCCAGCAGTGGGACAGTAATGGGCTGATTATGTTGAGATAATCTATTACACTAACAATATCCAGTTCCTTAACTCTTCTCATTCCGAGAAGAGGCCCATACCCACCAGCAGTGGGACAGTAATGGGCTGACTATGTTATGGTATTCAATATTTTCTATAATACTAACGACATCTAGTTGTATTTTTAGGAACCTGCAACGAACCAACAATCATGACCTCTACTTTGTATGCAACTTAATTCAATAGAGGGGTCAAGCTGTATCGCTGAATCTACTCAACCAATTAAGATGAAACACACTCTATCGTCACAGAATATCTAATAGTGCTATCGTTTAAGTTAGACTAATACCTATACAAATGCAATGTTTCATTACGATCCGTTCAGCTGTTGAGGTGATGAGGTAACAAACAGACAGACATAAATTCTAAAAACGAATGATTCGTGTTCTATTGCTTAGTCCTCCTAGCCGATTTTCGCGAAAAAAAACTCAATGTACAGACATTTCGACCTTTACAATTTTATTATAGTAAGTATAGCTAGATGTGGTGAAATACTTCGAATAATAATTTTTATGATTTTAAAAATATATTTTTGTTTTCACGTAGGTAGATACATGTAATATTTGATATCATAAATATGAAAATATCGATTTCTTAAAATACTTATTTTATTAATCAGTTCGAAAAAAAAAACAGTAAATAATCGATTCACATAATCGCATTGACACATCATTGTCCAAAAAAAAAGTAATAACTTATGTCATCTATGGTATGGCGGCTAATTCTGAATCGCAAATTGGGGAGTGATAACAAAGATTTTGTTATATTTTATCAACGTGTGTGTTTCTACGTTAAAACATGGCTATTTTCTTGTAGTTTATTGTATTTTTCAATAGATTCTGGCATTTTTTTACCACGCGTACTAGATACAATGTGTGATAATAGTGATAATATACAACGAAAAACGCGCAATCGGCGGGAAACTTCTACTTTAGATATGAAAAACTTTGTTATCACTACTAGTTTTACCAATATGAAGGATTATTCCCACGAATTATTATATGATGAGTGATTTATTAGTTGATTCTGTAATGTTTGGATGTACAGAATCGACAATTTTATGTTTTTTAGCCTCGATCATCACTGTAAAAAAATGGCGGTCATCGCAGTATTCACTTGGAATTTTCAAAGGTATTTAATATAACGCGCACGCGCTAAATATTAAAGATATAATGGCACTGACACACGTGCTTTTTATTGAAATATCCTAATTAGCGTACTCATACATGATTCGATAGATAGTACATTAAATATTCATATCTATAATTAGGGTGACGTTTGACATATTATTCCGTCCCATAAATGGGACCAAACTGAGCTTACGGTGGTTCTCATGTCGGGGGCATTTTAGGGACCGCTACGAACTATACGGTTAAGGCCGTTTACGACTCCCTTGGGACGATAGCACTGAACATCTGCCTAGCGTGATTAATTTCATCGCTCGCCCGATCCGCCTTTAAATTTGGTCCCATGCCCTTTGCCTCGTCTTCTTAAACACAGCCACTATAGAATAATAGTATAGTAAACTAATACTCGATTGCAAGTCGATGAGAATACAGTGACAATGTGCACATTGTTTGAGTTTATTCAACACCTGCGTCAGGTGTTATCAATTCGTAATTCCTGTTTTGTACAATCGACCGCACGCCAGTGGTAGCACTTGAATTACGAAAACCGCCCTTACTGCTTACGAAATAAAGTCACTGTCAAGTTCAAGCTGACCACTGCTGCACTGACTGCAGTTAACTGTACATACAGGTTTAATTATTAAATACAATACAAGGTTTGACACTTTGGTAATGGTATACCCAAAGACATTTCAATACTGACGAATACCTTTATGGGTATACCATAACATCAAATGTGCAGGTGTGTGAGAATCATGGGGTTGGTTAGACGGAAATGTATGTATTTTCATGTACACATATCGTTATGTTATGACGGCTAACCTAAAATAGATTCAATAGGATGAATCATACCCTAGGGATGAGCTTCCTTTTTGGACCCAAAATTAATTAGTCCTACTTCGAGCTTAGAAATGTCGTTCTCAAAAACAGAGTTTTACTTATTGGCCTGAATTATAGGTACCCTGGACCTCAAACCCCTCAAGGTCCACAGATGTTTTTGTTACTGGATCGACAGTTTGAGTGGGTGATAAACTCTGACCCACTTAAATAATAAACGGTACGGTTCCCTGTAGTGTTTCGACCGAAAACGTGGCTCTCATTACGTCAACGAAATACTATCCTTATCGTCATTACATAAATATTTTTGTGCGTAGGTAGACCTGTTATTACTTTTAACAAACTTGCTACTCAAAGTTATCTGTACGGGAGTTTATTAATAAATAATGATTAATAAATAAGCACTAGGCTGTCTTCCAATCCAACACAGTTCACTGTGATTAGGATTTTTTTTTAATTTTAATAAAAAAGACGATTAAATTTAATTACAAAGTTAGGCACTACTAAAAGAGATCTCGTCTCTTAAACAACGAAGGAGATAAGAGTGAATTAGTAAATATGTACACTTTTATCTCAAATAAAAAACATATAGGTAGGTACAGTTAGAAGACTATGAAATTGGTGTTGTGTGTATCTGTTCCAAACATAAATCTTATTTTTGTTGAACATTGACATTATTGAGTTTACAGACATACCAAAAAAGGGTTAGTGAGAAAATGGTTTTGCTTTACTTTATAACTTTTTTCCCGCTTATAATAATATTTTTTAGTACTTGTTATCTAAGGACAGGATATTACTGAAATCATCCATAAGTTACAACTTTTGACGTCGAGCCGTTTTTCAGACAGACTTTTAACAGCGACTTTTTAAGAGTAACCACCGTCCATAGTAATTTGCTAATACGTAAATCGTGAAACATAATTATTATCACTTATATTTCGACATGATAGTAGTTACGGTTGAGAGCTTGGCTACAAAAGTGACTTTTAGAATATAATAGAATAGAATATACTTTATTGTACACCATGAAAATAGTAGTAAACAGGAACAACGTATAAATTAGACGTTACTACTTTTTACGGTATTACTTTTATTTGAAGAGATGTCCTCTACTCGAATGTACATACTGCCTTGGTGCACAGTGCATAGTGACTTTAAAAAAAGCGCGACAACATTGGGTGAAAACATTTTTTTCATGCCAATGTGTTTAAACATCAAGAACTTATAAAACTAAAAATTTGAAATAAAAAAGTTGATTAGTAAAACCAAAAAAAAAAACCGACTGCGTGTGAAAAGAAATATGACTTATTTATAATCAAATAATTTTATTCAAAATCATGCTATCAAAAAATCATAGAACGCTGTGGGAGGCTATACCTAGAATCAATGATATCTGAAATAGGGTTTATTTCAGAGTCGTCATGATTTTACCATTCGATATTATAACCATAGCATCATTTTACGAATAAATCACAGATTACTTAATAATCTGTGATTTAACTGCGAATTCGCGATCATAATAGGCCTTAGAAGAATGAGATTACGGTGTAAGTGCATAATATTACGAAATCTCAAATCGCTTTGCGTGCGATGAGGTTCTCCTGCGCGGGTATTATCAAGGATTTATATTATTTTATGTAATGTTGATAAATATCACAGAGAGAGAACTTAATATTATTCAGGTAGATTTTGATGGTTAATATCAACATGTTGTTTGCAGACTACATCGCGAGGTTCGGCCGCATGGCTGAGCAAGCAGCGCGCCGCAAGTTCTGGCAGATCCTTTCCGCCGTGGAATACTGTCACGAGAGGCGCATCGTTCACAGAGATCTCAAGGTATCCTTCCTCAAAATAATATGCTTGTTAGGTATATGTTCACCATCACAGTGCAAAGGGCAGAATACCCTGCCTTAAACTTCTCTTCTGCTGTCTCAAACTTCATTTGAACTGCGAAGTGGAAGCTATCGTTCGAAATCAAATGTAAAATTAATAAAATATTTACCTAATAGGTATAACTTTCACTACCACCTATAAATTAGTCGGCGTAATTTATTGCCGGCTAAGTTAAGCGAAGCCTTGGAACACTAACCCATTTAGATACACCCAGTATTTATTATACCAACTGAAACAGGTTAAGTTAATTAAAATATCACGAATAAAATATCATCTACGGGGACCGGCATAATTTTGAATTACGTTAGGGACCTAAAGTCCCTACTTAACATGAAAAATACATTTCTACATTTCTGACGTCCGAATGCTGAAAGTACCCAGTGGTTAGTATAATTAAACAAAGTTCGGAACTAGACTAAAATAACAGTTTGGTTAAGCATTTTGCATAAATCTATTCCAGGAATTCAGTTTAGTTAGTCGACGTCGAGTAGTTTGCGAGCATGCTTAGTTACGAGAGAATTTCAGTGTTACTTCACATACATCTATCTTATCTACCTAAATCCACAACTTCAACTATAAAATAAGTTCAATCTTTATCGTGGTTGTATAAAATTAATTCGAAATTTCTTTTCAAGAGAGAAGTTTGAATGTATTTAATAACTTTGATATAACCACTCGTACATTCAAAGAGAATAGTAAATTATCATATGAAAGTTTTCCAGCTGCTTTCGAAACTAAAATAATCATGAAATGTTAATGTTTACCTACGCAAATTGTAGAATAGACTAAAAGTAAACAAGAAACAGCGGATTTTAGATTAATTGTAGAGGCGACAATATTGAGAACAGATTTTGATTGACTTTCCTCTCTAAATACACAAATTAGGTACAATTGCCTGCACGTCAGTGATAACACCGAATTAGAAAACCATTCTTACTGCCTACCTGCCTACGAAATGAAGACGCTGTCAATGTCAAACTATAACAGTTTGACGATGACATTGACCGACGTGCGGTCCACTGTTCCTACGTAACGATATGGCTATCAAGGTGCTCATTAATTAATATATTCAGTACGTAAGCTGATGCGTAAGTATTATTCATGTAAATCATGGCGCATGGAAAAATGGCGCTACGATAAGAAATTACAAAGCTTAACTTCCTCTTCCATGAATGAGGTCATTTATAAAATTAAGTATTAAGTCATTTAGGTACCTATAGGTTATAAAGGATAGCTGTTTGAATAAAGTTCCTAGAATTTTTGTATCATGTCATACTAAAGAGAACTTTTCGGTTTAGGCGGAAAACTTACTACTGGATGCGGGTATGAACATCAAGATCGCGGACTTCGGATTCAGTAACTACTACGCGACAGGCGAGCTTCTTGCGACGTGGTGTGGCTCTCCCCCCTATGCTGCTCCCGAAGTCTTCGAGGGCAAGCGATACACTGGCCCTGAAATTGACATATGGGTATGTTATCCTACTACTACATTGTACTGAAAAGCTACAAAAATACTGCAAAAGACGATTTATTTGATGATGATTGCGATTCATGCGTGGCAACTTTCGAACAAACTACGCCTTAGATATTGTTTTTTTTTTTTTTTTTAATTAACTTTAATCAAATAAATGTACTTTACAGCTTTTGTTTCTGCAGTTAGAAACAGCACAATAAGGTATTTTTGCGGGTTTTTTATTACAGTATTTACAGAAATAAGTCATAAGGCGTCAGTACGCCGAAAAGTAGAAAGTGCATTGAAAAGCTGCAGAGTGTTGGCACGCGCGCCCTCCCCACTTTTCCATTCTATCTATTTCTGTGGATGAAACATAAAACAACAACAACAACAACTAACTAACTATAACTTGAATGAGACATGCTCGTATTTCGGGAGTCTCCGCTCTATATGTTCTTTATACAATATGTCCCAGTTAGTAATTAGTAATATTAAAACTTTAAGGGCGGTAAATACACTCAATATAATCGGTAAAAACATCCCACTTGAGGGGTCCAATCCCAACACCTCCAAAAATAGAGCAATTCTGGTATTTTACTTACCAACTTATACATCTGCATAATCTAACAATCATAACTTAGAGGTGTAAATTTTATGTCATTTGAAATGTTATATAGCATACACTATCTAAAAATATTCATCTGTCATACAAATCTTAAGTTACTTTTGTAATGAATCATGAAAGTGAAATTTCAAACATAATTTTATGCGTTATTTTTACATTTTCTAAAATACTACCAAAACTTCGAGAGTAATAAGTAAAAAAAGTAAAGTATTTCTTTTATGAGTTTTTTTTGCTACTTTTTTAGTTATTTTAAACATTATTAAAATAACCATAGATCTACGTTTATTACCTTAAAGTTATTGTCGTTTAAAAAACCCGCCGCTCACGCCCTTTGTTATAAAAATACATAAAAGACACATGTCATCTTTACTCCATATTTTTTTTCCCGATAAATTCCCACAAGTGGGACGTTTTCGTCGATAAAATTAAATGTATTTACCGCCCTTAAAGTTTTATTACTTACTACTAAGCGGGGCATATTGTATAATCGTCCTAGTTTGTGGACTCTAAGTTATAAAACCTTATTCTTAGTAAGAATAGTTTATACTTAACCTGAAAAGGGGTAAGGGGTAATTGTACTCATTATGAACAGCTGACTTTATTTCGCGATTTCAGCTTTGGTCGCATAGTAAAAGTTGTTCATAATGGTGAGTACAATGACGCCTTTTCAGGTTTAGCATAAACCAAGAATAAGGTTGTATATAACAATTAAAGCGTAAAAAAAATGTGATGAATTTTGTAAACCAAAAGCAGTAATTTTTCCATCCAATCACCGGTCACTGATACTAAAAATCGATTACTTACTAATATTATAATTAACTCCATTACAAATCTATTTTTAACAGACTTCTTAATAGGCTAATTTGTTTTTCATTACTGTAGACGCAATTCAGCTTCTCAGTTCGTCACAGCAGACGTAGTTACTGGATAATATTTTTTTTGCATTCAAATCGAACGTCATAGCTCAAATTTTACAATTTTGTTATTTACGGCACTATAAAAATGTCATTCGAAATTATTATGATAGAAAGTATTTATGAAGCTTGGTTTCCAAAATAAACTATAGATTTCGTCTATCAAGATTAAATTAGCATTCTGGTGTTGTTATTGCAGTATCTGTTTTAGATGGTATGAAAAATATAACTAGAAAGCTTCAATTCATAATTTTCAGCAAGCATCTTACTCGTATTCCTTCCAGGCTTTTAGTTGTTAATAAATTATAGAATAACATACTTCTTCCAGATAGGCTGCGAAGAAAGTTTTCAAGACTAATGATGATGTATTTCTATTTCAACAGAGTCTCGGCGTGGTGTTATACGTGCTCGTCTGTGGGGCACTGCCTTTCGATGGCTCCACTCTTCAGTCATTAAGGGACAGAGTGCTCTCCGGCAGATTTAGGATACCATATTTTATGAGCGAAGGTAAGCGACAAGAACCTCATTATGTCAATTTTAAACTTATCGTGTGCATTGAATCAATGAACCGCTTTTTAAAACAGCTTTTTCATCAGAAACGAATTAACTGTTTTCCACTGCTCAAAAAAAAAGATTGAAAAAAAAATTGATGAATTTGAAAAATGAACAAGTAACAAAAAACTAATGTATTTCTCAAAAATCCAACTCTTACTTTAGGGTTCCGTACCTGAAGGGTGCCAAACGGGACCCTATTACTCTCGGTTGCAATATGCATAACGTTCATACCAATTTTTTTTTTTACTGTTTTAAACGCAGTAACGTTTTCAAACCTTTTAAAAATTAACAGCTTTTTCAACCTGTTATTTGTCGGAAAAAAATTGTTACTTACATTACGTTGACACGAAAACTGTCAATGACCCATCGCTATTTCTTTCACAATTATTATCGCCATGTTTCACGTAAAGAAACGATAAAACGCAGAAAACTGCGCTACATTTTCCAGCCTGCTTACATCATGTATTATTGTTATTGTAAGGGAAAGGAATAATTTCTCTCAGATTGCACTACTTATGATTCGCTCGTGGGCCTCGACATTGCTTTTTGTATAGAGGATCGTTCAAGGTTAGAACCACGTCACAGCATTGGCATTGTCAGACTATCGTACCGAAACTGTAAACTAAATTACCCTTGATGCTCTACAAATGGATGACGTATGTGCTTAGCGTCGTGCTGCTAATCGTTATGAGTCTAGCTAAACGTTGTTTTAAGTTTTGATGTGCAAGATCTCGCCTACATTAATTAAGTTTCAAGCATTTCAAGGCACGTAGGTTCTCATTTAGAATACCTCGCAGGCTAACAATTTCGCTTTACTTTTAAATGACGATGTAGGCGTAAACTCATTTGCTCAAAAAGGTGTACATACATGATTACAAGTAACAATGTCTCTTTCCACGCGTCGAGTTTGAAAAGAAAACTTTCTGTACGAGCAAGTTTCCAAGAGTAACCGAGAGATTAAGTAGGGCTCAGACTGACTGACTAACTTTACCAATTTTCTTTATAATTAAGATAGTTCTTTGTAGCCAAGTCGAGTGCTTTGAGAGATGTTAACATTGTTAAAAAAAATCGATAAAAAACGAAGCATTTTTATTTCTGTTCAATTAGGTACAGACTACGTCTAGATAAGACTGTGTCTTACTGGTTTGTTTATATTCCATTTGGTTTATTATTAGATATACTTTATTGAGTAGCTCTTGTTGAAATTCATTATTTGAAATAAATAAGCATTTTTATAAATGTCATAATTGTATTGATAACGGAGACACTCTTTTGCGACTAATTTTGTTGTAAGTCACTTGTTACTGCTTACCGTAACAATGAAATGTAACTATTAATAAGTACCAATTGTGACATTTAAAGAACGAGATGTTATCATGTTATCCCGATGAATAAAGTACGCACGTAGGCATCATTTTAAAGAAGAGAAAAATATTTATCTAAGTTTGATTGCTGGTATATTTACAATGTTTTTTTTCATACTGAATATAAGAATTATGAATTAATCAATGAACATATCGTCTTTAAAACTCCTTTAAAAAAAAATGGGAATAAGGCACAGACACGTTTGAGAGCACTAAAATTGTTCCCTCCATCCCTTTCTTGTATCTACTATTAGTAAAAGAGAGCGATAGTTTAAAATAAGTTTAGTTTGTGATCAAGAGAATCAGCACCAATGATCTTCTTCTTCTATCGTGTCGACATGAGCTACCTAATGATAATAGCTCATGCCGTGGGCAAAAGATTAGTCAGTCAGCAGGTTGGTAGCGGGGTTGACTGCCCAGGGTGCCTCGGACGATCAATGATGATGACTATATATTGTTTTGCGTAACCTATCCCTACTGGTAGGGATAAATGGAATGAAATTCATATAATGAAACAATTCCACCTATCCCTACTGGTAGGGATAGATGGAATGATTTACCATCTATCCCTACCAGTGGGGATACCTTGGTAGGGATAGATGGAACAGCCGTATTTTCCGACGTCAAAATCTTTTAAATCCGAACGGATTACCCGTAATTAGTCAGTCTTAATGAAGCATTACAATAGCTTGGAAACTATTGTGAACGTGGAAGATAAAAAATAATGAAATCGATAAGCAGCCGTCCGCTTGCGTCATCGGCATGTTCAATCATGCATCCCGTGGACCGACCGCGAACACGGACCAATAAATTACAACTGCCCAACGCGTATTCTTGTGGAAATAACTTGAATTGCTCGAAGCTTATCTTTATTTACAGATTTGTTGAAACAATATTACAGCTAACCCAGTTCTAAAGGACGGTTGATCTAGACAATCATCTGGAACTCATTCCATTCCTGGAACTTTTGCAGTGGCGCGATTAACTTGTAAGACTTTTAGAATCAAAAGAAATATGAATTAAATTTTTTGAAATGGGCCGACGCCAGAAGCTACTAATTCAGATTCGATTAACAACAAGCGTTGGGTTTCTATTATGTCGAGTGGTTCAGTCAGGCGTATGAATTACTCTGATAAGAAAGTAAAAACACGGAACCCTAAAAAACGAGATTTTGGGTTAAAATAGTATTCATGAGTGCATAAAACTTTTATTTAGAATCATTCCACGGTAAGACTTTGCTTCTTTAAAAGGTTTTGTGCAGATAATATTTAAATAACAGAAACTGTATTCAATAAATATTTATCACACTTTTTTATTGTATTTTAACTTGTATGGTCCTGTCTTGTTTTTGTACTAAATTAACTTTTTATCTATCTAAATAAAAACCCAAGAAGATAATGTAGGTGCAGCTACATCAAAAGATGCTAATTGCTCTGTAAAAGCCTAAATACTGTACTTAAAATTAAAATTATTTACAACCTTGTTGTTTTAGGTATACAAAATGAATATAAGTTATTATTTACCAAGATTGATGTTAATACCCTTGTCATGAAAATATATCTTATCAATATTAGACTAGGTCATTCGTTACGTTTTCAGGTACATTTTTACAACTGTTGCTAAAGACTAAACTAAACAAAGGATGATAAACACCTGACGTAAATGAGATTAGATTGGATTACAAAAATAATAAATAATGGTGTCGATTCTCTTGTTCACGAACTAAACTTATTTTAAACTATTGCTCTCTTTTACTAATAGTAGACATAAGAAAGAGATAGCAACAATTTTAGTGCTTCTTCTTCTTCTATCGTGTCGACATGAGCTACATAATGATAATAGCTCATGCCGTGGGGAAAAGATTAGCCAGTCAGCAGGTTGGTAGCGGGGCTGACTGCCCAAAGTGCGCCGGACGATCAATTAAATATCTTCACTCGTGGAGGCTCTTTTAATGCTCTTTTTTTAGTGCTGTCAAATTAGTTTACGTGTTACATTTCTTTGTATTTTAGTCGGCATGTTCCGAGATCACAACTAAACTTGTATGGAAATTTTAATCCCGACTAATTTGACCGCTCTAAAATTGTTGCCATCCCTTTCTTGTATCTACTATTAGTAAAAGAGAGCAATAGTTTAATATAAGTTAATTTCGTGAACAAGAGAATCGACACCATTATTCATGAAAAATTTAATTTGACTGAAATTGTTTTCATAGTTGACGTACGCAGGAGAGCAAGACCTAGCTGTAAGCTATCAAATGTTATTTTATAACCTCAGAATTCGTCTGGATGACGAACCAAAGTCACCCCAATAACGTACTCAAAAAGGGCAACGTCTTCCACGATGTGATGTCCTTTTTAGTTAATTCAATGAGCACCTTGATGCTGATGACGGGCGTGATCCAGAAATAGTGGCTGCTGACGTTAGCTTCGGTACGTCGATACATTTCTCACTGAAGGTTTGACGCAAGAAGTGTTAATGACTTTGTATAAACACGCGGTATAAATTAGAAGTTATTAAAATTCTCTGAAAGTCTACTTAAAATCCTTTGCTATTTAACTTTTGTGTTTCCGAGCAGGATTTTCTGGTATCTAATACATTTAGAATATAACCATTATTGGCTTCAAGATTAACTTTATAGCTTCTATGTTACTTAGGTTTACTGTCATGTTAAAAAACGGGAATGAAAGAAATAAGTACATAAAATGTTTGTTTCCCAATTTGTTTCCATGTCTTTGCCTCAACTTTGCCACGTTTTGCTAGTAACTACTGTTATTTTATTCAAGAGAATATTACCAAGACCGACCTCCGGGGATTCAGTCTTGTTCAGGTGGTAGAGGATGTTACGTGACGCGGCTACAAAGGGCATCGCTAGCCACTGGGCTATGGGGGGGGGGGGGGGGGGGCAAGATGATAGATAGAGAATATTAATTTTAGGTAAAAGTAAATAAAATTTGTAAAGTTTCAATCATTTGCTACAAGAAAAAAAAATATCTTAATTGAAACAATCTTTTTCGGATTTTATATGACTATTTTTTTTATTAAAATCTTCTAGGTTCGAGTATGTAGAGGGGGGGGGACCTGCCCCCCTGCCCCACCTGGCAACGCCCATGGCGGATGCCAATTGCTATTTGAAACATTAGGCCTTATTCAGTGAACGGCATTAAGCGAATGTTTACTATTGTTTACCAGTCTTTGTAACTTAATTTTTACTTCATTATATTTATTTGTTTGTGTTTGTTATCAAAATTTAATTAATTTATAGGTTTAATCTGTTTTGTTTTAAGTTTGAAAAGCATAATAATAATAATTGGTCTACTAAAGCGCAAAATTTTAACCACCCGTAAATTTTTAATCAGTCCGGTTCGTTGAGCGCTTTCAGAGGACGAGTGCGGTTGAAAATGTCCTCTAGACCGTTGTAGTCAGTCGGCTGTGGCCCTTATTGCGGGCGTTTTATGCCCCTCGCCCACGGAGCACCTTGTCTGCGTCCTCATCATAAGCAGTGCTTGTAACTCCGCAGCTCCGCCGGGGACGAACGTGCCCATTCTAACAAATAAAAAAAATGCTGCCCATTTGCTTCCACGCTATGGCACTAACGAACGGATTATTTCCTTTTCCATGGCACAAAGATTTAGGTCGCCTGAAGGCTGTTAATCTTTCGCTTTACAGTTTTTGAACGCTACTTTTATATATTTAAAAAAATATTTTTATATTTAACGACCTTACCCTATAAGTACCTACAGTTCAAAACATTTTATCCAAAATACGAGAAATCGAGAATGTGTTTTAGTTAGGTAACGAGCAAGGCTATTTTATGAATTATTCAGATTTGTAATAGGAAGTTTGTCTCGTGGAAAATTTGGACTTGTTTTCGGAAGTTTACGAGGTCCAATAATTCGAGAAAACCCTTCCTGAATTAAGTAGGAAACTAGTAATCCAAACAAGTTTCAACTCAATTCTAAACTTGTTACATTGGACAACTGTGGATTTCTATCATAAGTGTAATCAAAGTTGTAAATTCCGTTTGTACTGAATGTTTTTTGACTAAACAGATACTTTTACTTGAAACAAATTACAAAAAAGAGCGTAGATTGAGAAGCCTTCGGAATTTTTCTTCATTCGGTTTCCAATCCATGTATAATTTTATTAAGAACTTAGGAAGCAGTTTATGCTACTTTTAAATAAGCATAAGCAGCCCATTACCGCTCCACTGCTAGGCACGGGCCTCTTCTACGAATGAGAAGGTCAAGGCCTTAGTCCACCAGGCCTTAGTCCACCAGGCCTAGTGCCAGTTAGCAGACTACACACACCATCAAAAACGATATGGAACACAGGTGTGCAGGTTTCTTCATGATGTTTTCCATCACCGTTAAAGCAAGTGATAATCAAATTAAATAAATAAATAAATATTTTTGGGACATTTTTTTACACAGCACCATCTAGTCCCAAACTAAGCAGAGCTTGTATTATGGGTACTAGACAATGGATATGATACTTGCATACTTTTTTTTTTGTAAATACATACTTATAATACATAACATACATTCTGATCATATTCATATTCTGATCCGCACATGAATCTGAAAAGATAGAGGTGCGGGCCGGGTTCGAACTCCGACCCTCCTGCATTGAAGGCAAGCGTTCAACCATTAGGCTATCACTGCTTTATAAATTACAATACTATGTGTATATTTTACCAGCGAAATGTTTACAAATAGATACTTTTTCACGAAAAACATCTTTATATTCATCTAGCTTATTTCTCGAAACATTACGTTGACTGGCAGATGTGTGCACGTGAACACGTGAGCTCTTTGTTTATAGACGTTGATGTTTCAATTTGTTCTCAACTTGCCATCGATTGTCATTGATGATTTATAGTTTTATTAAAAGGTTTCTCAACAATATTTACGTCTAGGTTCAACTGGGGTGTATTTTTTTGCTTTGAAAATCCATAGCCAGAAAAATGGAAGTTATTTGAATTTATATTGAACGTAATAGCTAATTCTTTTTGCTATTTGACTTGATGTAACAACAAAGACCTCAGAGGGCAAATTCTACATATTTCTTGCTGAAATTATCTTCTTTTTTTCATTTATTATTTTATTTTATTTAAAACTAATGTTATTTGATAGATGCCTATTGGTACCTACTTACTAATAATGACTAAGCATTTAGGTTTGGAGTTTTTTTTTGTATATGACTCGAAAATGTTTAGAAATTGCCTTGTATAGACGAGGTCAGTCAAAAGCCGAAATACGTTATTAAAAGCATTTTCTGTGTTACGATAAAGTAATAAAAGACATTTAATATCACATTGCCGATATCGCAACCGCATTCGTTTAGCGTTTCTCACGCAACTAGCAGTAATGTCTCACTTTTTTATAATATTAAAGGCATTGCGTGTTGGTATTAACGCTTTAAAACACTTGATTTTCTAGGTATATTATTTGAGGTGCGTATAATTTACCTTTTCCCTACATGCTTATACACGTTGAAGATTTCCTTTTCGGTGCAAATTAATTGCTATGGTAGCATGTTCGTAATGTTTCATACATATTTCTAGTGTGCAATGTACCTATTGTGCACATTAAGATTGCGGATAGAGATTATGAAACGACTAATCAACTTATGTTAAACCTAATTACTTTACAAATAAAAGATTTTATTTTACTATTTAGATCTTTACGATAAGTTAATTAATTTCAGTTTATGAATGCCTAAATTCCTATTTATCGTTTTTGTTTCTTTTTTTCTTACATGAGTCTTGCGAATTCTAACAATTTTATTTCCCTGATTATCAACGAGTTTAGGCTGTGATGTCAAAATGAAACAAAAAATAAGTTATTCAACATGGAAGGAGTCTTTGTACTTGTAGATATTAAAGATAAAATAAAATTTTCAGATAGAAAAACAATATCTACAGCATGCTTGATTAAGTATTAAAGTACTTTTACTTCAAGTCTTGAAGTGTAAAACCAATCAGTCTAAGCCATGATAGTTTTTTTATCATGTCTAGATTATAATTCTCATAAGCAATGCTAAGACGAAAATATTTATTTAGTTTATTCTCGGATCGTCTGGCACGCGAACTAAAATATTTTTTTTAAACCTAAATGGGTGGACGTGTACTTACCAAATAAGGCAGCCTATGGCCTCTATATACACGCCTGTCATTGTTGCGTTGGAAAAAATAGGAAAAGTCTATTTTCTTTCAGAGGCGATCGCTGACGTCACGAGCGCGGTCCGGCAAAATATTAGCGTTCCATGCAAATACGACCAGAAGCATCTTTCAGCAAGCTTTGAAACTAATATTTTCTCAAAATTATGGTCACCCATAATTCACAGAAAATTTATATGCACTTTAAAATAAATAAGGAGCCATTGTTGGTTATAAACGGGTAGGCATGAAGACTTACCAAATAAGGCAGTCTGGCCTATACATACACGCACACGCCTGTCGTCACTGCGTTGGAGAAAAGAGGTCGTTATGAAAAGTCAATTTTCTTTCAGAGGCGATCGCTGACGTCACAAGCGCGGTCTGGCAAACTATTAGCGTTCCATGCAAATGCGACCAGACGCATACTTTACCAAAATTCAAATTCAAAAAATTCAAAGCTTTGTAACTAATTTTTTCTCATGTACATTAAAATAAATAAGAAATCATTGTAGTTTATAAGCATAAGCGGGTGGACGTGAAGTACTTACCAAATAATTAGGATGATTCTAAATAATTAGAAAAAAGAGAGGACGTGCGTGGTCTGGAAAAATATTAGCGTTTCATGCAAGCTTTTTACCTAATATTTTTTTTTAAGTATGGGAACAGAAATTTTATATGCGCTTTAAAATAAATAAGGAACCACTGTCGTTTATACGCGTAGCGTATATACGCTGCGTAGTCAATTTGAAATCGTGGAAACCACTTAGTTCCGGACAGTTGAAATTATCAATAATTATTAAATTATTAAGCTGCAAACATTGCAATAATTGAAGAGAACATTCTCCCTGTTGAGGTTTATCATGAATCTCTTTGAACTTATCTGTAACAACGGGTTATAACTTAGTAAAGTAAACAATCAATCTTATTTATTATTATTCATTTATTTCAGATTGATATCCATATTTTAGTTAGTAAACTTATAGCTATGTTAGAAAAAGAAAGTTTATACAAAATTATTATACATAGGTACTTAATATTATCACATTGCTGCCACTTTATTAGCTATAGAAACGATGTCATAGTTAAATAAATCTTGGTAATTCCGTTCAGGCGTAAACAGACTGGTCTGTCTGTTACTTACCAAACTCAGTGTTTGGTACAGGCTTACATCATACATAGTATACATATTTCCTTCATAAAATGACTGGCAAACCGCAGTGCGGTTTTAACTACGAGTAAAGAAAAATAAAATAAAAAAACAACGTAGGTAGGTATTATTTGATTACAATAGCACATAACCAAAATGGATCAGCTAACAGACATAAGTTTCATCATCATCATCATTTCAGCCGAAAAACGTCCACTACTGGACAAAGGCCTACCCCAAAAGGGGGGGGGATATGCCATAATCGCCACACTTGGCAGGGCATCCTCTGGTGAATCCCTTAGTCGCCTTTTACGACATCTATGAGAAGAGATAGGGTGGTGCAATTCTTTATGTCCGGTACCACACGGAACAGAAGACAGACATAAATAAGTATATAATGAGTAAAATGCAATATTTTGGCGCAAAGATGTCTGAGTGCTTGATCTCGGCATGGTTATTGTAGTGAGTAATGTTGTTGGATGTACGTCAACTGGCTTATGGTTATGTTTACATGTGCTTTATGGCTTGTAAAATCATTGGCGGCATTAGCGGCGGGCCATTGCCAGCGACGCGACTCGGACGCGCGGTGACGCGAGTGACGGCGGAGCTCGTAAACCCGCACAAGTTCATGGAGCAGCAGCATGCCCGCTGCCGGTACCCGCCCGACTTTTCCACAGTTTCATTAAATAACACCCGCACATTTTTCACCCGATTGCGTCAATGGTCAAGCCAAGCACGCGATATTTGCGTCTGAACGATTATTAATAGAATCGCCTGGCAAAAAATCGACCACTCATCGGCTTTATTTTAGAAAGCAGTGAAGGAAGGTAAATAAAATAGTACCTATTAAAATTACTCTTAGCGTGGTGTGTTTTGGTAACGCGATTTTGGACGCACGCTGGCTATTTTCAGCTAACAAGTGCGGTTAAACGAATATTTATAATCGTATTCGTCACTCGAATCGAAACTATGTTTTGTTAATGCTAAGTAAAGAGGGAGTACTGCGAATGAAATATTTACTTAAGATTATTTTCGGTATTGGATTTATTTATTTCTCAACGGGCGTCATTCTCTTTCGGCACATGAGTGAGAGCAATTATTCGTATTTTCGATGGAATGACGCATGACCTGAATGTTTTCGAAAGGACGACAATTTTTAAATAGATTTCTTGCCCAAATTAAATAATAAGTATATACCACATAGGAATACCTATTCTTTAATTACATGGTAGGTACCAACAAGAAGCAACCTACGTCATCAAAAATTTTAGGAAATATGGGCTCTTTTCCCACACCATTCTCTATTTTTTTATAAATAAGTAGGCGTGATTGATTATAATGGCCATGAAACTATATGTATCATGAATTTATGAATCATCGAACATCGCACTATCAAAGGCTCTTTTGTGTCGCGAAATAAACGCACCAAATATGATTAAATAAATACAATGATTTGTTTACGTCAGAAACATTACTAAAAATATACGTTCCCAATAATATAAGTAGGTATTTTGAGTAGTTGTGTCTCGTACGGTTCGATACTTCGATGCATGTAATAAGTACGGTTAGATACTTCGACGCATGTAATAAGATGCAAAAAAATACGCCCCCCAACCAGGTGGACCGACGACCTGAAGAAGATAGCTGATAGCTAGGGAGGACTGGTTGCTGACTGACCGAGCACTGTGGCACAACTCGGGAGCAAGAGGGCTATGACTAGCAGTGGACTGCGATAGGCTGAGTTGATGATTTTTTTATCTACAGTATTCCAATTATTCAATAAATTATCAGAAAAACCTTAAAAATACAAAATTTGTGTGATTATACAGGACGTAATCACACAAACATTATTTAGTATAACGAGTCATGCTATATTTTATAAGCCCATTGTTTTAAGCAGCGATCTATATGTAAAAATGTGTCAATGTTTTTAAGATACCAAGTCCTAAATACCTTAAGTGCGTGAGATTCCCCTTGATTTCTCCAAATTAATTCTAAATAGAAGATAACATAGCTAAGTTCCTTAACATGTAACTTGACAAATTGGTTGACTATGTCGGTCAAGGTCATGGAATACTTGAATAAGAATGGAATTGGTATAGTACACAGTTTCTTCGGAAACCCGTGTCGCCTAACTCTCCCACTATCCGTCTCACTACTACATAAGCACTGTATCTAGCTTGTATCTAGATATCTAAACGCATACGCGTGCAAGAAATACTACACTGAACGCGGCCCTACTATTAGCGGTCACGTCTGTCACACATAAACGTCGACCATGTGCGAACGCACCACTACATTCGAACAGGTCGTTAGTGATGTCCATGTACAAAAAACTAATTTTATGAATGTTATCGATATTTTCAACGATATTCGCATATGGTCTTGGAATAAAAATAATTTGTCCTACATAGGGAATTGGAAAGTTACTGTTTCATGATATACTTAATTATTGAAAATAACGTCTGACACGTTTTAAAACAAGCAGCGCGAGGTATGGCGAAAAATAAAAAGTAGTTTTTCGATTTTTAACCAACTTTAAATTTGTTATAAGACCTGGTTTGGTGTTTTGCGTAAATAAGATATACAATTCTGCATATTTAAGGATTGGTTTTCTTTTTAAATCGTAACCTAAAAAATAATTACTGCCCAACATACTAGAGTCGTTGATTGAAGTTGTAAATTTTTTGTTTTTTTGTATTGTATTGTATTGAAAACTAAAAATAAAATAATATGTCCCTTATTACGAAAGTTTAGACCACGTTTAAGGGGAATATAGCAGCCAAGCGGCGCCCCAATCAGTAAACAAATTATTACTCGCTGAATACAAGTAGGTACAGGTACTGTAGTTTAATCAGAAACTATTAACTCTGTAAATTATACTTCGCTGTAATTGTACATAGAAAAAATGCGAAAAACGGCCACTTTTGGCATTTTTTCTATCTACAACTACAGCGAAATATATTTTACAGAGTTAATAGTTTCTGATTAAACTGTACTTCAACTTTTAAAAACGAATTTTCGATAAATTATGTATTCAGCGAGTGATATTTTTTTTTTACTGACGGAGGCAACACTTGGCTGGTACATTCCCCTTAAGCACTTGTTAAAGCCGGGTGTAATCCAAACTCCATACATAACAAAGGTATTTAACCACCAAAACGAAGAGGAGAGGATATGTGTCGAACAACCAATAGGATTGCGTTATTTTCATATTTCACCAACTAGCTTCAACATTATTTATTTATTTAAACTTCATACAATACATGTACATAGGTGGACTTAGTGCCTTTGGCTTTCTCTCCCAGTCAACCAGCTATTCTATATCTAACGCAGTCTTATTGGTGGCTTGCGACACATCTTGTCTCTGCGTTTTGGTGGAAACCGAGCCTAAAACCCGATTTTTAAACGACTTCAGGAGGAGGTTCTCAATTCAATTGTACGTTTTTTTTGTATGTTTGTTACCTCAGAACTCCGTCATTTAGAAACCGATTTCGAAAATTATTTATTTATTTGAAAGGATATACTTCCAGATTGGTTCCATTTTCATCAAAATCCAGTTTTGATGATGGGATCCATGTGAAATTGAGGTAACTTCTCTAATATTATAGGCATACACATAGCGATTTTGGTATATTCATCAACAAGTCAAGCATTTGCATTCAGAAAAAATCATTTGGTGAAGATCTGATGAAGGTCATAGGAGATAAAGAGGGAACTCTTCAATGGATGACAGCAAATTATCGGGGATTATAGCAATCGCTTGTCTTTCTATTGTTAATTCCACTCAAAATAATAAACTAAAAAAAACGACTTAAAAAAAAAAAAAAATTTTTTTTTTTTTCATTTTTTTCTTAAATCTATCCGAATCAAAGGCACTTACTCCCTAAACTGTTACACACAAATTTTATTTTTTATTCTTTTTTAAGTGGTTTTAAAAAAAAACTACCTAAAAATAAAATTATTATGCATTTAAAATAATAAAAATGCGGAATATTTATTTTAAAACAGAAAGTATACACCGAATTAATTATATCGATAATGCATTCAATATTTACTACACTATCGATACACGGGGATTTTGGTGACAGTCAGGCAAATAAATTGAAGGCGACATCGAAAGAAACGCAATACATTACGCGGTTACTCACGTAGTGAAAGTACGATATCCATGTTTTATAAGCAATGTATATTTTTTTATCAGTTTGCGATAACATCGTTTTTGTCATGAATCACATAATACTAAGAAAATATTTGCAAATATCACAACTAATTAAAGGTTTTTAGACTTACCGATGAAAAGAAATCCCTCCTATAGTTAAACTACACACCTCGCTTCTTTTTCGGCATGATATAATGGCGCAAGACGGCATAATTATTATTTTTTCGCACAGCAACGTACTCTGTCACAGCCTGGACGCAATGTCGCGGATTTTGGTTACATTGGCGCGTCTGCTCAAAAGCGCGGCGCGCCTATCCCGCCCACAATTCCCCTCTATTATATTCATTTCCTCTATGGTCAAGGTACACACAGATCAAGTAATACTGTGGAACAGCGCTCGAGTTATCAATCAATGCATTTCCGTTACACAACGCCATAATGGATGGCGCTGGAGACTACACACACGCAGCCAGTCGTCAGTGCTGTAGCTACCGTAGGGCTAGGCGGGGCAGAACCCCGGGGCCCCCAAGCTCAAGTGGCCCCTCGGCCCATGAACAACGTTCGAAAAAGCTATGTATTATCCTCGTTGAATAAAGAATGTTCCACTTTTAACTTTTTGCCCCGGGGCCCTTGGTTACATAGCTACGCCACTGCCTCTCGTGTACTTAAATCTAAATTTGATGAGATGTTAAAAGATTTAGATAGTCTGTGTTGAGAGACTCCAGTGTAGTACCACCGATAGTACTATTAGATATTCTGTGGTAGTACGACACAAATCAAAATAATAAGACTTCTGTGGTAGCAGGTACCATTACATACATACATACATATTATCACGCCTGTTTCCCATTGGGGTAGGCAGAGACTATGGATTTCCCCAGCTACGATCCTGACACACCTCTATCGCTTCACCTACGTCCATTAACCTCGTCATGCATGCTCGTCGGTTTAGAGAACTCTTAACCTGGCATATTTTGAGAACATCCGCGATTTGATCGCGATACGTTCGCCGAGGTCGTCCCCTTCCAACTCTTCCATCCACACTTGCTTCGTATACTTGTTTCGTCAATCTCCTCTCATCCATCCTCTCTATATGTCGAAACCATCTTAACATACCTTTCTCAATCGTTGTCACTACATCTTATTTCACTCCACAACGCTCCCTTATCACGTTATTCCTTACTTTATCTCTCAAAGTTACACCACAAATACTTCTCAAAGCTCTCATTTCTACTGCATTTATTCTGCTTTGATGTTTCTTCTGCCATACCCAGCTTTCACTACCATACATAAGTGTAGGCACTAACACTCCCCCATAAAAATAAATAAAAAATATAAAATAAATATCTTTGGGACATTTTTACACAGCACCATCTAGTCCCAAACTAAGCAGAGATTGTGGTATGGGTACTAGACAATGGATATAATACGTATATACTTTTTTTTTTTGTAAATACATACTTATAATACATAAGCAACACACCCAGACCAACACAAACACTTATATTCACCACACAAATATTTGTGTCCTGTGGGAATCGAACCCACGACCTCGTTATCAGCAGTCCGACACTCGAACCACTAGACCACAGAGCCGTGCCTTTAAATAAAATAAAAATAAATAAAAATCATTTAATTCAGACCTTCACGATCCATAAAATTTAAAAAATATACACATTTATAAAAAACAAGAGTTTGTTAGTAAAGAGATAACTTATATACTATGTTAGTAGACATCATTATATACACATAAACTTACACGACACACACACACACTTACACTTACTTTTCCGACACTTTGCGGCTGTTCATGAAAGTGTGTAGTGCCCCATTCACCTGATTACCAGCACTCACTCTCCTTTCAATGTCCTTCACATGTTTGCCATCTCTCGTAAACATGGAACCCAGGTATACAAAATCTTTCGCTTGTTCCACCTTTTCGTCATCTATCAAAATATTGCACTCTGTCATAACTTCTTCCTTTTCAAAAACCATAACTTTTGTCTTACTGACATCAACTTTCATTCCTTTACTCTTCAAAGCACCATCCATAATTGTTACCATCTTCTGTAACTCCCCCTCCGACGATGCAAGGATAACTTGATCATCGGCATAGAGGAGACATTTGACAAGTAACCCATTCATTTCTAAACCATTTTCACTCTCTTTCAAACAACTGTCCATGAATATATTGAACAGCCACGGCGACGCTACACATCCCTGTTTCACACCCTTATCGATGCTGAACCAGTCAGAGTAGGCGCCGTTAATCCTGACACAAGCGCTAGAATCCGCATAGAGAGATTTCAACGCTTGAATCAGGTTGCTATTCACCCCATAGATAGACAATGCAGACCATAGTTCATTCCTCATCACTCTGTCGTAGGCCTTTTCCAAATCCACGAAAGCGCAATAGACTTTTTGACCTTTGCCCAAACATTTTTCAGCTATGCATCGCAAGGAAAAGATCTGATCCGTACACCCCATGCCCTTTCTAAATCCCGCTTCCACATCCCATATTTTTTCATCAGCTATTTTCATCACTCTTTCAATCAAAACTTTTGCATACAATTTGCCGACAACACTTAAAGGTACCATACTTCTGTTATAAGTTGAAAACCTGATATCCAAAAGCCACTCTCATGGGAGTAGCCAGGATTTTGTTTAGGGTTGGAGGGGGGGGGGGGGGCAGGTAAGGGAAACCTGTAATAATTACATGCTATACATAAAATATTTATTTTATTCTCTGCAGTAACAGTAATCTTCGGGTTCTAAGTTCGAAGAGTACCAAAATCAAATATGTAATGGTATATGAGCAATCACAGCAGCTGTTACCTACGCTCTTGCGGCTACCACAGCACAGTAAGCCATTTTCTATCATCACCATTTTGTGATTTTGCTATCATCATCATCATCATTTCAGCCGAAAGACGTCCACTGCTGGACATAGGCCTCCCCCAAGCATATTGGGGGGATATGCCATAATCACGCTTAGCAGGCGGGTTGGCGAACGCAGTTGGTTGGTTAAATACACAGAGATCGCTGCTGCCCATCCTCTGGTGAATCCCTTAATCGCTATACTAACCAAAAAATCCAAATAGAACCAAAACAATGTATTTGTTTCAAAATCTTAAGACTTTACTTTTTTGGTATTTATGTAGGTACTTAGGTGTGACGTATCACTCACAAAAAGCGTATACTTACAGGTAGATCGGTTACATGCTAGCACTAGGTAATTGTATGGTGTAAAGTACCGGCTAACTGTGCCCGGCTTACTTTGATTCCGCCGTTGATGTCATTACTCTGTGTGACGCAAAACGGACCTTTATAACTGAATTAGCGGTGTGATGCGTACTTATACTTATAAAAAGCTTATAAAAGACCCTTTCCGTGAAGTAAGTAATAAGCAACAAGGTCACGAACCTATCCCCGTAAATTATGTCATCGAGCAGGGTTATTTTTGTACACCCTTATTTCGGTCATTACATTTTTAGGCCTCAATGTCACGTCAAATATGAATAAGTCCGAAAATATCTGACACATATTTATGACCACGAGTTAGTGAAAGGATGTAGAACATAATAAAGTTATCTTACGTCCCTATCAGCTGAAAATTACCTTGGTTCTAGACTACCTAGGTGTTAGAGGTTCATACGCTTCGTACTTTTTACAACGGATGAGACCGTCATTTGGCGCAACGACCGTATTTGCTTGGCTACAGAGGTATGACGTCATACACGTTACCAAGCCACCCGTCCTGTGACCTTTCGGTGTTTCCCGAGCACCTTGCCGTGCTTACCTACTTCACTACACTGATTATGACGTCAGTGGAGAAGATTAACTGGAGGACTGATTAGACGTTATTTTATGGTACCTACTTAATGAGAGTGGATAGTCTGACAATGCTATTAGGTACGTAGTAACTTATTATAAGTAATCTGTGATGCTAGGTCAAATAAAAAAGACAAGTATTTGTCACGCGCGTGTGTGTGTGTAGCTCAGTCACAGTTTAACTAAAGTAAAATTGTGGCTCAGTGGTGTGTAGTGTATGAATTGAATGTGCAGAGTGATTGTAGTGAGAAGATTGATCGAAAAGACGAGTACCTATTTGTCACACGTGTGTGTGTGTGTAGCTCAGTGGTGTGTAGTGTATGAATTGAATGTGAAGAGTGACTGTAGTGAGAAGATTGGTTTTTATTGATTATTATTTTGATTGATTAGGTATTCCAGAGAACAGATTTATCAAAAAATACCTATTCGCTCTCCATTCATTTTCAATACATGTGGGTTTGAACGTAAAAAAAATTCGTACCTAGTCATTCACAAAATTGAACGACGAATCTAGTAGCACCATCATAAAAACATTAAATAATGATGCTATTAATTAATACCCATGTTTATAGCAGAAAAATAAACATCAAAACCTGTTTACTGTTTACATTTTCTAATCCTTGCAAGACATGTTAATCGTAGGCATTTCATTTAATCATGCGTCGCATTACGTCTCACTGTGCTCTGATTGGTGTTATTCAGGTTAATGACCGTTGCAGATAAAAACTTGAACTCTGCAGTACGTAATTGACAGAGAGCCAAAGCGTTTTGTTACCTCTTTACGTAAACTGAACTAATTATGTATCTACGTCACTTTTCGACGTGTATCTTGATGAATAGGTACATAGAATTTAATTGTAAAAAAAAAACAAAGTGAAACGTTTGAAAGTTTTCCTTTAGTTTTAATAGAATTTCATTTTTTTTTCAGATTGTGAGTCCTTGATTCGCAAAATGCTTGTTTTGGAGCCCATGAAGAGGTACACGATAGAACAGATTAAGAAGCACAGGTGGATGGCAGCGGAACCCTATGCGGCGCCGTCAGTGTCAGCTGACCCTGCGCGGAGCCCTGCTCATGCGCCTGCGCACACCGAGCCAAATGAGCAAGTGCTGAGGCTCATGCAGAGTCTAGGGATTGATCCTGTTAAGACCAAAGAGGTAGGTAAATAAAATTATCTTTCTTTGGCTACTTCTAAATATTTTTTTACAAGCTGGTCTACTCACAAATTAACCCCACCCCGAAGGGGTATCAAGAGATTAAGACAGGAATCATATTACCTATATAATACTGGGTGTCCCATCACTATGCTTCATGGAGGGAAAAAACCTTTAATATAAGAAATATGAAATTTTACTCAAAGGATACTTAATTTAATTTTAAAAATTAAGAAATTCCGCATCAAAGATAATGTAAAAATCTCTTGTCTGAATTGGGAATCTTCTAAATAATACAATCGCAAAGATGTACCATCCTGAAATTGATGGCTTCTGTTGATAGATCTTGATAGGGTATAGGGTCAGTAATAAGAATAAAATCTGTCCAACAAACATCGTGTCTAAAATTAAAGGAAGTCAATGAAACGACAAACAACAAAAAAAGACGTTTTTTGAATAAATAAATATCTTTGGGACAATTTTACACAGCACCATCTAGTCCCAAACTAAGCAGAGCTTGTGGTATGAGTACTAGACAATCGATATAATACTTATATACTTCTTTTTTTTGTAAATACATACATAATTTTTTTTTTTTTTTTTTTTTTTTTAAATTGTTAGCTTGGTAATTTTTTTATTGAAATGTACATTTCGTGGTCTACCTTCAATCTAGGGTACAATGTTTGTTGGAGTGATTAACGGCCAAAATTAATATCCAATCTATCCACGATTTACCCTACTAGAGATAGGAATTTGACATAAGCTCCATACAAAATATGTCAAATTTCTATCTCCAGTAGGGTAAATCGAGGATAGATTGGATATTAATTTTGGCCGTTAATCCTCATTATTGACTCGATCGATTGGTGGCATAAAAATCATGGTGATATTTTTTGCTATACTTGAAGGTTCAGAAGGCAGTTTTTTGACAAATCCTTGAATGCAGTATTACTTGCTTTAAAAAAGAAAATGAAGTCTTCTTCAAGTAAGATTTCCAATTTTCAATATTTAAGGTAATTTTACTCCAAGTAGCATAGCGATGGGACATCCTGACCCACTCTGAGTTTATTCACATCTACAAGCCTATTTGTTTATTATCTGTTCTTTTCCGACTAACTCACTTTTCCTGTGTTCTATTGATATTTTTAACTTTGCATTCACAGAGCCTCAAATCCAACAGCTACGATCACCACGCAGCGATATACCTTCTCCTCTTAGAGAGGTTACGGGCACGGGCAGCAAGCGGGGCCAGTGCGTCAAGTTTGGAAGCCCGCACCAGGCCATCACGCCGACCTTCGTCGGTTAATGATCAGGCATTAGTCAAAGGAGCTCATGATGCGAGACGGGAACATCATACGAGGTAAGATTTTGCATTTTGTTACAAGATTTTCAAATGATACTTTTTATACAACGTGTAATTGAAATAACTGAAAACCTCTTCAGAGCTCATTGTACTCCTCATTATGAACAACTTTTACTAAAAAACTTTAACTTTTACTTTTAGTTGTTCATACTTAGTACAATGACCCCTTAAAAAGTTTTCAGTTATTTCATAGACCGCGGCAAAATTGAGCCAGTTGTCGCCTCCGAGCCCTAAAAGGACGCTGCCCAACTTATTATTAATCGTAGAAGCCTGAGCTACTGACAGACAGCAAGATACATTCATTGCCACTACTTGTACCATTGTCACTACTTGCTTACTTTACATCTCTGAATAAGGTGGTGATAAACTGACTTAAGTGTTTTGCAATAAAAACGCTACAACTGTAATTCATCTTCATTTCAGATTACTTCATTCTGGTGATTCTCAATCACGGGACTACAGCAGAGCCACACCGACAATATCCTCTGCACCGGCAGACTCCTCGTCTGCCGAAACGCAGCGCCTACTGTCCCTCGCGGCCGTCAACATGACCGAACAACGACTGCTCCAGCGAAACTCCGACCCCACGGATACGCACCGGAGCTTTCTCGTTGGCAATCTTGATGCTATCTCTAAAAGTCATGAAACAGAATCCACTAGGCTACTTTCCATGAGAAATATTGATGTGACGCAGTCAAACCAAAGGCTAGGTGCTAAAGTAAGTGAGCAAACTATGCCAACACACAGGCTGCTCACCTCAACTTATGAACAGCAACAAAACATATTAAAACAATCCAGTGAAGACTGCCGACGGCTACTGCAGCAGTCGACGACCGTGGGACCAGAAACCAGCAAAAGTACAATTGACGGTACCAGACTGCTAACATCATCAAGCTTTGATTCAAAATGTGCTATTGATGGTGGAAGAAGTTCCTCAGCGACTGACCATAATGCTATTGCCAATTTTCTTCAAAATTCAGCTTCAGCGACAAATTTCAATGCCGACACTATGAAGTTACCTAATTCAACAACGTTCACTATGTGTTCTGAAGCAGCTAAACTTATGAATACTTTACAACAGTCACCTTTACCTTTGAAAGGTACTGTAAACTTGAGTACAAGTCCTATCCCGTCGCAGCTCGGAGAATCTAAACTGAGCAGTGTATTAGAACAACCAAAGCCCCTTGAATCCGCAAGACTTGTATCGCAAGTGCAACAACAAGATCTCGATCGTCTTCAAAGTAGTACACCACCATTTAAAGACTACATTAATCATCATCTTCCTGCATATTCGTATTTACAAAATTCCTGCTTGCCCCCGATGTCGAGCACAGCTGATACAAATTTTTCTATGACGGCCACAGCTACCGGTGATTTATTTCCGAGTACGCTGTACAGACCAGATAGTAAATTTTCCCTAAATCGATACTCTACGGGTCAAACATTTTCCCAAAATCAACAAGGAAGTAGTAATACATCGGAAGCGACAAAATTTCAACAACAGTATTCTTCGTCGACAGACGAAGGTTGCGAAACAGATATGGAGGACGTAGTGAACGTATCAAGCGGAGTTCAAAACAGACTAAGCTCGTATGCAAGTTCTAGTTCTAGCAGTGGCGTTGTCACTTTTTTTAATAACAAAAGTCTCAGCCAAAATCTGAGTTGCGATTCGTCACAGAGTAATTTTTCTACTTTTGAAAGCTTGGATTACCAACTGTCTGACTGTTCCAGTGAATTAGCTAGTAGTCTTCCTAGCTGTACAACTAATGAAGAAAAATTGGCTTACGAGAATAACTCGCTCGTGAACACAAGTCCGATGCATCCATGCGTTTACATATCTTCTTACAACAATAAAACTCCGGGCGTGGGATTCATTGCGAGACACAATCCATTAAACTACCAGTCAGTCAATAATAAGAATTGTCCTCGAGCAATCACGCGGAGTCCGGTTGACTTTCGGGAAGGTCGTCGAGCGAGCGATGGCCTCGTAGCACAACAAGCAGCACAGTCCAATGAATCACAAAAGAACACTCTGGCTTTCAACAGTCAACGATTGAATGAAAACTGTAAGGCGAAAGGTGTTTTAGAGCTACATCTAGTGCAACAAGAAGCTCAGAAGTTAAAAACTCAGTACCAATCGACGATACCGGCAGAGGAAATGACACAGAGACAAATACAACATAATCAATTTGCGGCAAGTTTCACCCCGTATTATTTAGATACAAAAAATCCTACTCCCAAACGTATCAGTCTTCCGGAATCATTTAGTTACTCTAGTACATCGCCACCGATGCCAGCAAGTCCCAAAATGGTGTTCCAGCTACAGGAACAAGCAGAACTGCAGCATGCAGCGTCACAGGTCAAACCTCCCCTACAGCAGCAGCTTATGCAACACAGACTATACCAACAAAAGCGACAGCTTTTACAGAAGCAGATGACTCCGCCAAACCTCCCCGCACATGAGATGGGCATTCACACCTTGCAAGTTGGTCTGAGCAGGCGACAAATGCTAAGGCAACAAAGCTACAAAATAGCCCAACAACAACAAATCTTGCCCCCTTTGCCACTAACGGAAACGGAGAACCGTGACTTGCTCGCTTTTCAAGCCATAGTAGAGGGTCCGAACAGAACACCGAAGCACAAGTCGGATGAAAGCGAGGAGGAGGCCAAGTTTGCATATCAGGGCTCAATGGAGATCAGCATAATGAATAAGGAAAGGTTAGGTAATGAGAATTGGTCGAACTTGCCGTCGAGTCTGCAGAATGCTTGTCAGATATCGGAGTTGGCGGGCAGGCGGGACGGCAGAGATACGCGCGAAGGGGAGGCCGAAGCGAGCGCGGCCGTGGACGCGCCACTGTGGCCGGGACAGTGGAATTCTGCACTGTTCCAGCCTCAACCCTGCTTCCAGGTATTCCAACAGATCAATTAAGTAGAACTCCACGTAAAGCGTAGTCTCGTAGATTTTGTAGTGTGGATATAAACAAGGCATGAAAATCGAGCTCTGTGTAAAAGACTTTCGGTTTCCATGTCACTGTTTACGCTAGGTGAAAGAATGGTCTCATTATGTTTTATATTCGTAAAGCATCGTACTGTGAGTATGTAAGTGCGTAGAAAATTGTATTTCACAAAATGTATTGCATATATTTAGAGTGCATGACAATAACTAGTGCTTAAAAATTATATTATAATATATTATACCGATAGATCAGTGGTTACTGCAATATAATTCAAACTTAGAAACCAAACTGCCGCCAAGCCGTTAAGTACCTTAATATGAAATACAATATACACCATTAATAAAATTAATGTATTCTTCGCATAATATTATGCATTGTATCAGTTTGATAGATGCTAGAATGTCATTGGATTCAGTCAATATTTGATACCAAATAAATTTTGCTTAAAAATATGCAAGACCTTTTTACAAAGTATTCATTCCTGTCGTTCATTGCATATAATATATCTAAAGCAAGTAGCATCACTAAAAAGTAATGTATAAGTATACATACATATAGTAGCTATTCCATTTTTCAATTTTTACTTGCCAAGTATTGTATTAGTTTATGGAAGCTGAGTGTTTCAGTGTTTTGCATTTTGCCCACTTGTGAGAATGTTCCTACATATTTGTTTGTTATTTTCTCCATGGTACATTACTTTTTATTAGACGTAAGTAAAGTATCTATTTATTATAGATATTATAAGTTAAAAATTATGAGTCTGTACTTTTTCTTTGTAAAAGTCTGTATAGTTTTTGTTATTTTTGCTAATAATAAAATAATTTATGTAAGATGTGATAGCTTTACTTAGAGGCAAGTTTTATTTAAATACAAGTTATTATAAATTTATAATAATAGTTTTATTTTTACACCTTTTTATTTTATATCTGGCGTAGGTATAGCTTTTTTGTAGTTGACACAGTTGCTATGCATGTTTGAAATAGCCGCATATTTATTATAGAAGCTTTCAGAGATGAATCTAGCTTGAACTCATGCTTCCAACTCTTAAATAGCACTACATTTTGATAGTTGGAAGCATGAGTTCACGCTTAGATTCGTCTCTGAATATAAGCCTAAGAGTCACTATACCTTCGAGTTGGTCAATGGCGACGAGGTCTCAAGACGGTCAAAAATACTAGGTAACTTCACTAGTACGGTCGACCGCACGTCGGTGGTAACACTGACATTAGCAGCATCTTTATTTCGTAAGCAGGGTGGTTTTCGAACTGAAGTGTTACCACCACAGAAATAGATAGAATGGAATGTAGGCAGGGTGCGCGTGGCAGCACCATGCACCATAGTTAAGGATATTTCAAAGCCTTTCTCAGCACGCCTTATGATTTGTTTCTCTATATACTGTTACAAAAACCCGCAAAAATGCCTTAATGTGCTGTTTCGAACTGCAGATACAAAAGCTGTAAAGTAAATTTAAATAAAATTAATTTTTTTAAAAAGGCATCAAAATTTAAGGCGTAGTTTGTTCGGAAAATTGCCACGCATGAATCGCTAGTAAAATTGGGATTACAACCATTCTATCTATTTCTGTGGTTACCACTGTCATGCAGTCGACTGTACCATAGAATACATAATAATACAACTATAATATATTCTGTGGCCTATACTGTCTATTACTATTATGTTCCGTGCTACTAGTAGAATGCCGGCGACTCGCTCGTTGCCTGTGTCTTGTTGCTCGTCAGTCTTTCAGTCGATTCGGCGATCAAGTAGTACGTAAACCGATCCAAAATGAATGAAATCAAAGAGTTTTTAAAGAGCCGGCATCAGCGACCAGGCACACCACTTTTTAATGGATTTTCAAGGTTTTGAGCAACATTTTGTTACTCATATAGTTACACACTGAACTAGTAATAAAAGATAAAGTAATTTCTCGCTACTTTCAATGTAAGTATTAAAACCGAAATTGTCAACGAAAGCAGAAGGGAAAAAAAGCAAATAAATAGCTTGCCTATATCGTATTATATTATCTGTGCCTATATAAAGATTAGCGATAGTAGCATGCTAGAAAATGTACTCTCAGAAATTTATCAAATAGGTACATAGGATTCACTGAATAATTACAGAGCCCCAAATGCGAGTTTTTTCATCAAGAAAACGTAACTACCACGTTAATGTGTCGAGTAACAAATGTATGAAAAAATGAAGTTTTGCGATACTTTCCGCCAGGGGTACTTTTACGTTTTCTTACATTAATTGTTACTCGATATACAAATCTGGTATAAAAACACGCACTATAGTGGGTCTGGATGTTTGTGCATGTGAGAATCAGATATCCTAACGTGAGGCCACGTTTTTTTTAGAAAATATTAGTACCAGCTCCTAACTTATTTCTCTAAATGTTGTTTCCAGCCCACCTGGCAAGGCCACAGCCTACCGCCGACAGCTGGCATGCTACCTCTTAGCGAGAGCCCTATTCTGGAGCTAACTGAACAAATGGAGTCCATTTAATCGTAACCTACCAAAACTATTATATTTTCCAACGTTGTTAATAATTTTAATGGTGATCGGATTTTTCGTAGATTTAAGCAAATTCATTTAGTTAATTTTATGATTGAAAGCCTTTCCAAAGGTATTCGTCTTGTTGTAGTTTCGTTTGAGGAATGAAAAACAAAATGACGTGACCTGCTAATCTAGACCGATAATGGAACTCTTCATTGTCTGCTTCCACTTTTCAACAAACAAAAGGATTTTCCATTAGCTTGCATCATATTGTCAAACCAAACCAACAAAACCAACTGGGTTTGCCCTCATCAACGACAATGCGTCTGTTATCCGATACGCTTGACAACACTACGATTTAGCATAATACCTAATAATAATACGCGATTGTTGTAGGACGTAACAGTTCACGTAAACATTTATAATAATTGTTAGTATAACTATGCACTATGTTAGTCAATAAATTGGCGAAAATCCCAATTAATATTATTAATTAATTTAGTGATAAATAACGCGACAATATCCATAGGTTAAGTTGTTACATGGATGCGTTTTAATTTTTCTAAGCAACTTTGCAAAATCTCTTATGAATTACGATACTCGACTTGACATCGTTATGTTTGCTTGGACAATAAATTAAAAATGCATGTAGGTATCAACCTGTGCACTCTATTTTTCAAAAGAATTTACTTTTATATATCTTAGGTGTATTAACGCATTCGAATTTAACTCTAATATACATTCGCCGGCTAACGTCAGCAAACGTCTAACGCTTCAATACTATCTGTTTTCACAGATTTTATATATCAATAAATACACGTGAAAGAGTGGGAGTAAGTTCCTGGAAATAATTCTGCGTGGATTGGCTAGCGTAGAGGGGCCGGAGGCCTATACTTAAAAATAAACGAATCCGCTAGAAAACAGTAAGGCCGACACAAAAAAAAGTTTTAATTGAATCCACCCATGTAATGTAGTTTTTTTGTCCCACCCATGGGGAAGGGATCGCGTCCGTTAAATTATTACCTAGTATTTCTCTCACTTGCCTTGTTTAAATTCTAGTGTAAGCAGTGTACTTGGTTGAGTAGTAATCTGAACTTCAAGTAACGAGCATCAGTTTTGTTTTTGAATTTATAAGTAGATAGTAAAACTGATGTGATGTCACTAAAACCTTTATTATGTAGGATTTCGCCCTTCACTGCTATAAATAGTTACCTAATTCTATCTATGTTCTCAGGTGTCCATTACTTGGTTGACTTCGGTGGCACATCTTTCTTTCAAATATAACATGCTAACAGGAAATATCAAATCTAGATTTTATTTAGAATATTTTCTGTTTCTATTGATACTTCTTGTTAGCAGGACTTATTTTTTTTTTCATGTGCTGCCTAATCCAAAGTCAACCATAAAGGGACGCCTAAGCATTCTCATTACCCACTTATTCTTGTGGCACCACATGAAGGTTCAATATACAAATAGAGCGATGGATTAAGACACCATTTTGCAGTAGAATTGTAAGTGGAAATAAAGGAGTAAATAATTAAAAACACTAAACAAAGTGTGTAACACGTATTCATTTGCATTTGACTTAATTTTATTGATAGTTTTTAGTTTATATTTTTTCCGAATGTCGATCTTGTGTTAGATAACAATATTCCTTGTAAATAAACTACCTCTAATTAACTTCGAATACAAGACTGAATTCAGTGTCAATTCAGAACGATGTATTGTCACACGATACCATCCTAAAGTCGAAGAAATTGTTTTATTTTTAAACAAAGACAATTGCATTTTTACCAATCTTTGCATAAATATTTTTTATTTGTTAGCCGAACCTGTTTATGACGATTAAAGTTAGGACATATCACAGTAGGTATGTTAGTAAGCGTCATGGCACGATGGTACTTTACTAGAGTAGTTAAAGCGAACATTTTGACTGGTAGGTACTTTACAGATTACAGATAACATGGTCATTAACGAGAAACCTAGATCCAATAAGTACGAAATAATTACGTAAATAAACACCTAGGTATGCATTTTATGACTAATATCCATTATGGTCTTTAAGTTCCAGATACATAACATAACATTTTCATTGCTATCATTGTCCATTCATTATCTACTAAGTAGATAAAAAGTTATCATATCGCCATCAAAATTACCATTTATGATCGATCAGTGTCATACTGATTATTAAGAAGCTTTACCGAACCGTAACAATAACTTACATACGTAAGAATTATCTTATTATTACATTGGAACTAGTTTTTAATAAGTCATTATTAATGTAGGGGATAGTAGAATAGGTGTTTGGAGGCTTTTACACAATTAGAAATATTGCCACTTGTATTATATTCTGATATTATCGAACAGACTTCATATTATTCGCAATTAATAATTAATTTTAGGTCATTAGATAAGTAGACAATTTTATATAATGGAGGATGTAGAAAGACGTAGGTATCAGCAATATATTCATTGTACGAGTATTACACGACATGTTACGGCTTATAACAGCTTCATTTGAAGATTTTTGTAGTGACGTTACCTATATACAGTTTTTTGTTGATTGTACCTTTTGGGTTGTGATAAAAAATGGCTGATTGTTAATCAACGCATAGAGCAGTCATAATACAATACCTAATTAATTAGAATGTGTTTTATTTATTCCTATTCCTTTTACCCGCATGTAGTCGTTCATTTGTCCCTAAAGTGGTTTAAGGAACATGAGAAACCTATTACAAGTTCTATTTCTATTGGAAGTCCCTAAAAAAAAAAGTGAATAAAAAAAGTTCTATTTCCGCCCTGATAGAGATAGAAACTTGACATAAGCTTCATATATTTTATGTCAATTTTTTATCTTTGGTAGGGCAAATCGTGGATAGTTTAGATATTGTTACGACGGAGGGTTAAGCAGAGTGGACTGAAATACTTCAACCTCGATTTTCCTGGACTTAGAGACGTTTTCAGCAGGCTGAAATGCATTTTCAGTCCGTATCAGAGGAGGCTCTATCACATACCAAAGAATCGAAATTTTGAGTAAGTTGCCGTTGTTTTCAGGCGCCTGAAACATGTTTTCAGGCCGTTTCAGGAGCCAACAAATCCGATGCCGACATTTCCTGAAAACCCATTTTCAGGCGTTTTCAGGACCCCTTATGGCCATTTGACACCCACATGTAAAATTGTTGATGAGTGAGCGAGATAGAGCTAAATATCAGACAAGGATAGACGAAGAACCTTCTGGAAGAGAGTGAGCAGGATAGAGCTAATATAAGACAAGGATAGACGAGATTCGACAAGCTTCGAGAACATTCCATTCTAGAAGTGAGTGAGTGAGATAGAGGATAGATGAGGTTCGACGAGGTTCGAGAACTTTCTATTTCGAGAATGTGCAAGTGAGAAAGAGTTATCTTATGACAAGGATAGATGACGTTCGAGGACTTTCCAGTACCACGACTCGCGGCCTATATAAACGGCGCAGCTGATCGCCAGTAGAGTTCAGTTTGGATCAAGCGATACAAGCGATAACATCGAAGCGATATTCGGAGCGATTTAACTAGTAACTTTGTGTGTTAATAAGCGATTCAGTGTAATTGTTCAGTAATAAAGTGTTCTCTACGCATTTAATCGGCTTTCTATCTATATACGAACCCCCAGCTCGTAACATTTGGTGTCAGAAAGCGGGATAGAAAATGCCGATTACGCCAAGAGAGGAGGAACCAGCTGGTAAAGAAACGCCGAGTCGGATGCAGACGAGACAGTTAACGGCGAGACAGACAGCTCAGGACGCATCAAGAACTATGAGTCAGGAGGAGGTCGTCCAACAGGGACCTCAGCCTCAAGGTGGGAATAACGACATTGCCAGCTTATTCAATTTGATGCAGCAAATGGCAAGAAAGCAGGAAGAGCAAATACACGAACTAGCCAGAAGGCAGGAAGAGCAAGCCCGCGAACAAGTGCGCGAAGCACGCGAACAAGCCGCAAGGCAGGAAGAGCATGCACGCGAGCAAGCCGCAAGGCAGGAAGAGCATGCACGCGAGCAAGCCGCAAGGCAAGAAGAGCAGTTCCGTAGAATGGAGGAAAAGTTACTTGAGCGAGGAACAATATTAGAGGAACTCTATCTCTCTGCTAAAAACAAACTAGACGAGGTGGAGATTAAGGTAGATCAGGTGGAGATTAAGGTAGATGAGCATGAGAAAAAGGTTATAGCTCATGACCACCGGATTACGCAGTTAGAAAAGAAGGTCAACAGTGCACACCTTGGACCAGTTCCCATCGTTTCCGCTGGTAATACAGGGGTGTCTTTAGGAAGGTTTAAGGTTCCACCCTTTGACGGAACCTCCTCTTGGACCGCATATAAGCTGCAATTCCAATCGGTGGCAACAGCAAATGGATGGACCAATGACCAGACGAAGACTGCTCTTATTTTAGGACTTCGGGACCAGGCTTTGACGGTGCTGGAAGCACTCGGTGAGAACGTCGCCTACGAGCAGCTTTTGGAGGCCCTAGAAGCACGATTTGGTGACGCCCATTTAGAACACGTCTTTCGGGCCCAGCTAAAAGAGCGTGTTCAGCGCTATAACGAAAACTTACAGCAGTGGGCGCTGGAGGTGGAAAAGCTAGTACGGAAGGCCTATAGGTCCACGCCTGTGCTCATTGATAACCTACTGGTACAGGCCTTTATCGATGGAATACGAGATTCGGAAGCTAGAGCGACTGTGCGACTCGGACATCACCAGACATTGAAGGACGCACTGGCACACGCACTGGAAGTAGAAGCTGTTCGGACGGACCCTAAAACAAGTCGGATCCGCGAAGTGGCTGAACGCAACAAAGCAAGTTGGGGACCAATTTGTTACCTGTGTGGAGAACGGGGTCACATCAGAAACAGCTGTCCGAAGCAAGCTAGGCGCGAGGAACCTCGTCGGTTCACAAGCAGAGCGGTGGGAACAGCCACCACCGAGCCGCTACAGGGAAACGAGTAAACGCCAGGACCAAGGGGCGGGTGCTGGCTGGTGTTCAAAAAGCCCCGAAGATCAAGATTAGGCAAGCCCAAGACGGAAATAGCCTGATAATCGACGGTGAGATTGATGGAATTCCCTGTGAAATGACAGTAGACACAGGAGCGTCACATACAATTATCAGCTTTGGGCTTGTGAAACGTCTCGGCGGGAACCAACCTTGTCGGAACAGAAACGTTCAACTTGTGACAGCCACCGGCCAGCACATAGCCGTCCAGGGGGAGAGGGAGTTGGACGTAAAGCTTGGTGAGATGATGTTTACGCATAAGGCCATCATTGCTGATATCGTCGACGACTGCATTATTGGACTCGATTTCTTAAGAGCACACCACTGCCAGATTGACATAAAGCATGGTGTTTTAAATTGCGGATCAGAAGAAATATTCCTGAAAGGAGGATCTATTGGGAATGTTTACTGCGCGAAAGAGACCATTTTGCCTCCATGGTCACAAACAACGGTTCCAGTTCGTTTAGCTCGAGGTAATATCGGAAACAATCATCGCTGCGTAATTGTGGAAAAAGTGGATAACAATAGTCCTTGGATAACGGCACGAACGCTTATAAAAGGAACAGGCATGGATGTTGTATCAATCCTGAACTTTAGCGATACCGAGCAAACCATAAAAAGGAACACAGTTGTTGGAACCTGCGGCCAAGTCTCGTGGCTGCGCAAATGTCAACAACCATGCGGAGGAGAGAACCTTCCGCAATCCAACATTGACGTAATGTCACTGCTGCAGGGCTGTCAACGGGATCTGTCAATGGAAGAGCTTTCCCAAGCTAAGACATTGCTGCAACAGTTCAGTGACTTGTTTTCTTCAAATGATGCTGATCTTGGAAGGACTGGACTTGTTCAACACAAAATTGACACTGGTGATAAAATTCCAATTCGTCAGCGAGCACGAAGGGTGCCAGTCGCACGTGAAAAGGAGGTTCAGAACATGATTGAGGAAATGAAGAAGAGTGACGTCATTGAACCATCATCAAGTCCGTGGTGCTCTCCTGTGGTTTTGGTCAAGAAAAAGGACGGAAGCATGCGGTTTTGTGTTGATTATCGTCAACTTAATGACATTACGAAGAAGGACAGCTACCCTTTGCCGAGGATAGATGACACTTTGGACACGCTGGCTGGGATGAAGTGGTTTTCAACACTAGATCTAAAAAGTGGCTATTGGCAAGTGGAGATAGATCCTAAGGATAAGGAAAAGACAGCCTTTTCGACAGGAGGGCTTTGTCAGGGCCTTTGGCAATTCAAAGTCATGCCTTTTGGCCTATGTAATGCCCCTGCAACTTTCGAAAGACTAATGGAAATAGTGCTCGCTGGATTAATTGGCGAAGCCTGTTTGGTGTACCTGGATGACATTGTGATTGTTGGGCAGGACTTTAACAGCCATCTTCGAAACTTGAGGTGTGTTTTGGAAAAGATTCGTGCAGCAAACTTGAAACTAAGTCCCAAAAAGTGTTCTTTTTTCAAGCGAGAAGTCAAGTACCTGGGACATGTGGTTTCCACTGAAGGGGTTCGCACGGATCCAGAAAAGGTGGCGGCTGTTAAGAATTGGCCAGTACCAAAGGACAAGACAGGAGTTCGAGCGTTTTTGGGACTTTGCTCATACTACCGACGCTTTGTGAAAAATTTCTCAGATATAGCAAAACCTTTACATAAGCTCACTGAAGAAAAGAGGGCATTTGTTTGGGATGATGCCTGTGAAGCTGCATTCAGGGAACTGAAAAACCATCTGTGCAATACACCCATTCTTGGATACCCGGACATCGAAGGCGAATTTGTCATAGACACTGATGCCAGCAACACCGGTATAGGCGGAGTGTTGTCACAACGCAGAGGAGATCAAGAAGTAGTTATAGCCTACTTCAGCAAATCTCTGTGCAAACCAGAAAGGAACTACTGCGTTACTCGAAGAGAGTTACTCGCTGTGGTCAAGACTTTGAAGCACTTCAGTAAATATTTGTTAGGGCGCCAGTTTCGACTTAGAACTGATCACGCTGCACTAAAGTGGCTACTTCAATTTAAGGATCCTGAAGGGCAAGTGGCGCGTTGGATAGAACAACTGCAGGAGTTTAATTTCACCATTGAGCATCGTAGTGGGAAATTACATGGGAATGCAGATGATCTATCAAGGAGACCATGTCCAGACGAATGTAAACACTGTACAAGGCAAGAAGCCAAAGAAATAGCGTCAGTTAAGATGTTAAGGACGGACACAGTGAGTGCGGAATGGAGTGATGCATCCATGCAAAGAGCGCAACTAGAGGACAATGATTTACGACCTCTTGTAGAATGGATGCAAGCTGGAAGTCCCAAACCCAAATGGAGTGATGTCGCCAGAATGAGCACTACAACAAAAAGCTATTGGGCTCAATGGGACAGCTTCCTTCTTCACAATGGTGTTCTATGTCGAAAATGGGAGAATGCACGAGGAAACGAAGCGCACCTACAGCTAATCGTGCCCAAATCAAAAATTTCTGATGTCTTACGGGAGTACCATAATGGATCTTCGGGTGGTCACCTAGGCGTCAAAAGAACTCTGTTAAAGATACGAGAACGGTTCTACTGGGTTCACTGCAGAGACGATGTGGAGGATTGGTGTCGCAAATGTACCAGTTGCGCAGGTGTAAAAGGGCCACATACTCGTACCAGAGGATCGTTGAAACTGTATAATGTTGGAGCTCCATGGGAAAGGATAGCATTGGACGTGGCTGGACCATTCCCGATATCAGAAAGCGGAAATCGCTATTTCCTCGTCGTGATGGATTATTTCACCAAATGGCCAGAAGTCTTCGCTATACCTAATCAGGAAGCCACAACGGTAGCAAAAAAATTGGTCAGCGAAGTGTTCTGTCGTTTCGGGGTACCATTGGAAATTCATAGTGATCAGGGAAGAAACTTTGAGTCCCAAGTTTTCCAAGAAACTTGTAGAATAATGGGCATTCACAAAACGCGTACAACATCTTACCATCCACAATCTGATGGAATGGTGGAACGATTCAACCAGACCTTAGAGAGGCATTTGGCAAAAGTAGTGGACAAGCATCAAAAGGACTGGGACGAGTATATTCCACTGTTTCTTTTAGCTTACAGAACTGCAGTACATGAAAGTTCATCGGTAACTCCAGCCTACGCAAATTATGGGAGAGAACTCCGTTTACCGGCAGACCTTCTTACCGGATGTCCACCGAATACACCTAGTAACATAACGGAGTATGCAAATGAATTGCGAAACCGGATGAATGACATACAAGAGCACATGAGAAAATCGGAGTTCCAGGCAAGTGCAAGAATGAAAACGCGGTACGACAGAAAGCTGAACCATGAAGTATTCCAGGAAGGTTCCAAAGTTTGGTTGCACAATCCGGTACGCCGGAAGGGAAAATCTCCAAAATTACAACCTGATTGGGATGGGCCGTATATAATCATCACGAAGATCAACGATGTCACCTACCGAATCCGAAAGGACGGACGCAATCAACCGAAGATTGTACACATTGATCGACTGGCCCGGTACTACGGAGATAATGATGCTCGGGACGAGCATGTCTTAGGAGGGGGTAGTGTTACGACGGAGGGTTAAGCAGAGTGGACTGAAATACTTCAACCTCGATTTTCCTGGACTTAGAGACGTTTTCAGCAGGCTGAAATGCATTTTCAGTCCGTATCAGAGGAGGCTCTATCACATACCAAAGAATCGAAATTTTGAGTAAGTTGCCGTTGTTTTCAGGCGCCTGAAACATGTTTTCAGGCCGTTTCAGGAGCCAACAAATCCGATGCCGACATTTCCTGAAAACCCATTTTCAGGCGTTTTCAGGACCCCTTATGGCCATTTGACACCCACATGTAAAATTGTTGATGAGTGAGCGAGATAGAGCTAAATATCAGACAAGGATAGACGAAGAACCTTCTGGAAGAGAGTGAGCAGGATAGAGCTAATATAAGACAAGGATAGACGAGATTCGACAAGCTTCGAGAACATTCCATTCTAGAAGTGAGTGAGTGAGATAGAGGATAGATGAGGTTCGACGAGGTTCGAGAACTTTCTATTTCGAGAATGTGCAAGTGAGAAAGAGTTATCTTATGACAAGGATAGATGACGTTCGAGGACTTTCCAGTACCACGACTCGCGGCCTATATAAACGGCGCAGCTGATCGCCAGTAGAGTTCAGTTTGGATCAAGCGATACAAGCGATAACATCGAAGCGATATTCGGAGCGATTTAACTAGTAACTTTGTGTGTTAATAAGCGATTCAGTGTAATTGTTCAGTAATAAAGTGTTCTCTACGCATTTAATCGGCTTTCTATCTATATACGAACCCCCAGCTCGTAACAATATTAAATTTGGGCGATGGATAGTCACGAACATCAGAGGCAATCCAAAGCTACCCTGCAGAAAAATTTGCCGGCATTTTTTATAGAAGATCGGAAACCTACGCAGAAAAGTCCAGAAAAAAAGGTCCTAAAGATTTTGAACATAGGACTTCACGATTCGAAAGCGGTAGGTAGTCGCGGGAATAATGAAATTGGTTTCTATAATGATAGTGCCTATGTTAAATATTTTATATTATTATCAGATAGGTATTAATAAGCCATAAATGATATTATGCAACTGCTATAAGTATAAAATACGGTTTATCTATCACGTAACACCTAAAAAATTTAAATTACTTCCGTCTTATCGTTTGCGACGCACCTATCACATAGGTTACTACGGTCATTCTCTTGTGCAGTGTGTTTGGTGTTTGTGTAGTGTTATAGTGTAGTCTGTGTTGTGCGACTTTTTTACCTACAGAGTTATTTATATAGGTATTGCTAATAATAACACATCCAAAGAGAATTTAATCACTATCAACGACAACTGACAGTAAACAGTCGTGTAAAAAAACAATTGAACAAAAAACAAGAACAACATTTCGCTCAAAGATAATATAATCACTACGTTTTAATTTAGCTATTTCGCTCTCAAAATGGCAGAGGCAAACAAACTCACGGAATTGATAAAAAATAAAGGAGAATTCAGTTATTCATTTGAAGTGACGCCTGATGTTACCGAAGAAGAGATAGATAACTTAGAGGCCGATCCTGTATTTTTCTCGGTGACATGGCACGCGAAATCTCACCAATGCAAAGACTTGAACGTAGATCCTCTTATAACGGCCAGCTTTTTGAGGAGCAAGCAAAAACACGTATTACTGCATTTATCGTGTGATATGATGAGGGCTGAATATCTGAGTCGACTGCTGATTGCACTCCAAGAAAAAAATATTTGTAATTTATTCCTGGTTTTGGGAGGTAAGGAGTAAACACATGACACGACAGGGTAAAGTCCAACTGATTACGCCGATTACGCGAGTAAAGTTAGAAAACTTCATTTGAGCAGTTTCTGCTTTATCTACTTGTAGCATTGAAATAATAAACCTCAATGACTTGTATTTACGAGTCACAGAACTGGGGGCACGGCAGTGCCCCCCACAGATTACTATATTAATAGCAAGCAAAGACTGGCACGGCCGCGCGGCCGTACCATCCATTTCATGTCCCTTTCTCGAAGCAATTACTAATATTACTATATTAGTTAGTACGAGTGTTGCCATATTTTCTGATCAATCAGTCGTTAATCATAATAATAAGTAAGTGTAAGTAATGTGTACTTATATCTGTTTTCAGAAGGGTACGATCCAAACAGCTCGGACTTCAAAAACACTTCAGAAATGATAAAGTTTATCCGGGAGAAAACGGGAACATATTTCTGTATTGGTATTGCTGGCTTCCCTGGTTGTGATGACGAGAAACTTTTACAAATTAAAGAAAAAGTTGCAACCGGAGCCGATTTCATTATGACGCAGGCATTCTTTGATGCGAGTGCGTTCAAAAGATTAACAGAGCGTTGTGAGAAACTGCACATCAAAGTGCCAATCATACCTGGAGTATTTCCTTTTGAAACGCTCAAACAATTAAATAACTTCATAAACATGTGTAAAATAAAAGTATCCGAGAATTTGTTGGAAGCAGTCAAGAATCAAGAGAAAACTGATAAGCCTTGCTTCGAAATTATTAAATTGTTAATACAAGAGCTACAATCTACTTGTAAGGTGACTCATTTTCATTTTTTTACTTTAAATAAATTACAAAACGTGTATAATTTAATTGAACAAATTAAATAATTCCGTTAAGAAGGTTGTATTATTTCTCAATTTCTCTACTCATGTAACAATTGATGAAATACAAAAACATTTTGTAGGTACCACACTGGTGGGTCTCATCAGTAGGGCCATCTAGTTTCTAAGATAACCGACATGACTCGTGGCCCACGAGTCATGTCGGTTATCTTAGAAACTAGATGGCGCATGGCGTCGGCATTTCCTATATGTACTACTTCTAAAAGAAATGCCGGTATCAAAAGTCCAGACATTTATCTTGTGAGTTTGTGTGAGAGCAATGCAGGGCAAAGCCTGGACTGGCCTTTTGAAGATCTGTGCACTGTTGCACATTAGACAACAGTCTAATGTGCAACAGTGCACAGTGTCAGTTTTCGTAGTTCAAGTGTTACCACTGACGAGTGGCCTACTATTATAGAGATACATTAATGTAACACCAAAAATAAATAAATATTTTGATTTGATTTGATTCGTCATACCATTATTGCGACCAGACGGCAAAAAAAATTTTGCCGCAGTACCATCAATGGCACTATCTTTAAGGTCAAAAAGTTCAAAGAAAATGGTTGGGTTTGTCTATGTTCACACATTGCAGACTTTGTGGAGCGTCTAACAAACCCAACAATTTTCTTCGATTTGATAAACCACAAGTTCTGGCGAAGGAAAACCGATATGTACAGTCGACAGCATGACAGTGGTAACACTTCAATTCGAAAACCGCCCTTACTGCTTACGAAATAAAGATGCTGCTAATGTCAAAGTGTTACCACCGACGTGCTGTCGACCGTACCTAGAATGCTCCGTGAGGCTATTGAAATTAAAAAAACATCCTAATTTTAATAGAGAAGATGGTTGGCAGCTACCACCTGTTTGGAACCCGGTCCTAAAACTAATCAAGTCCCAAACATGACGCAAGACTGTAAAAGATAATGACATTGTGTGAGTGATTACTGCGTGCATCGAAACAATTTTAATTAATAATATTGTACGGTAGATTAAAATATTTTTTTAGAAATATCTGTAGTCTACCTGCGACCACGAAATGCTGCAAAGCTTTCGAAACGTCAGGAAAACCAATTTAAATGTTTTATTATAATCTGTAGTGATCGCGAAAACCTAAGAAATTATTAGTTTAGAAATGGCCCCTGCCATTATGCCGGGTAGACGTTGCAAGCCACTTTGGCGGGCTATATTTCGCAGATGGTACAACTGATAAAACCGGCCAAGAGCATGTCGGGCCATGCTCAGTATTATAGGGTTCCTTAAGTAGGTGTACAAACGAATCAAATCGAATATTAATCATGGCTATTTTAGTTTTTGCAATAATCGGCAGCATTCGCGACTCAGAGCGTGTTGTTAGTAGCGCCATCTAGCGATAAATTCAAGAAGCCAAATTTAAGAAGTCTGATTGATGTCAAAGTTACTTTTTGTGATTTTTTCAAATAGAAAGTAGCTAAAGGAGCATTATTTACCAGTATCATTTTTCTCTAAGGTCAATGACTCTTGAACTAGGACGTTTTAAGTATTTTTCAGTTTTCTGTCTATAACTAAAAAAATTATAATCACATTATACTCGAAATAATTTTGAAAGAGAGTTTTCACAAAGGTCTATCAATGTGGAAGATTATAAGTTTCTACGTTCCATAGTTTAGAAATGGCAGGGGGGGGGGACACATTGCAAGCCACTTTGGCGGGCTATATTTCGCAGATGGTACACCTGATAAAAAAGTGGTGTATGAAACATTACCTTCATTTTAGTAGACCTATTCAATGATACACCACACGATGGGGTGCAGCAAAAAAAATATTTTTTCCCCATTTCACATGTATGGGCGCCACCCCTAAAGAACGTAAAAACTATTTTTTTATTCTTTTAAAATTGAGATCTATATGCAGACTATTTTTTAACAAAATTTCATTTACTTATGTTTATAACTGTAGAAGTTATTAAGCTGTAAAGGATTAGGACAGACGGACGGACATGACGAAACTATAAGGGTTCCTTGTAGGACTTCGGAACCCTAAAAAAGTTATGTATGAAACATTACCTTCATTTTAGTAGACCTATTCAATGATACAGCACACGAAGGGGTGCAGCGAAAAAATATTTTTCATCCCCATTTCACATGTATGGGTGCCACCCCTAAAATACATAATCACGATTTTTTTATTCTTTTAAAATTGAGATCTATATCTAGACAATTTTTTACCAAAATTACATTTACTCATGTTTATAGCTGTAGAAGTTATTAAGCAGTAAAGGATTAGGACAGACGGACGGACATGACGGAAATATAAGGGTTCCTTGTAGGAACTACGGAATCCTAATAAAAAACAGGTGTTCCTTACAAAATCATCGATGTTGCTCAACAAAATGTATGAAACAGCTGATTTTTTTCGCGATTCCAGGGTTGACCCTGTAGTAAAAGCATTAACTTCCCCGAATGAGCTCTTCAAATATGACCACGTATTTCTGAACATGTTGTGAATGTTAAAATGTTCTATTTCAGTAATTAAATCATGCCAGGGAATTTGCGGGAATTGATAAAAGAGCAGCGGGGCAAAGCGAGGAATTAAGCTTATCGCGTCGGGGAATTCAGAAATGAACATTGGCACCACTTGGCTGCGTTCAGTATTATCGCCCGACGTCGCATCGTCGGATGACGCACGGCACGGAGCGTTCCGTAGGCGTTCGTTTGTATGATCGCTCCGAGTAACTGAACGATCAAAGAACGCTCCGGGCGTCGCGTCGTCGGACGACTCTCGGAGAGTTGTTTGGCAGTTTGTTTGTATGATCGCTCTGAGTAACTGAAAGACCAAAGTACGCTCCGTGCGTTGTCGGACGATATAAGTGAACGCAGCCCTTCTTGTCTGTCTTGTCTTTGGTCGTGTCAATGTCAAGTGTCAGTGAGTCAAGTCATTTTATATCAAAGTGATTTATATTGGTGAGATTTAGGTTATGCTGAAATAAAGAAAACTAGGTATATTATTATTAACATCAATTAAAAATTGTGGTAAATAGCAATTACTTCAGATATTATTTCAAGTAATCATTTCTGGAGTGCTCGTGCGTGAGTTTCCATATATCTTTTTACTGCTTCTAATGTTATTGATATCGATTAGCGGCACAGATTTTAAGAAACCAAAATTTGCATTATAGGTGTTCAAAAACGGTGAAAAATGTCGTTTCCCGATAGACAGCAGCGAAAAACATGTTGGGACTCCAGAGATCGTTACTGGGAATGCCTAGATAAAGAAAATGTTAAGGACAATTCAGAGAAACTCAAAGCATGCTTGGATTTAAGGAAAATGTTTGAGAAGTCCTGCCCCACGCAGTGGGTCTCACATTTCGATAGAAAGCGAGACTTTAATGTTTATAAAGAGAAAATTCAGAAAGAAGGATTTGAGCCCATTAAAGATCAATAGTGTTTTTATCCTTCAATAGTTGTTATTGTAAATATAGATTGTGTAGTAAATTATATTTAACAAATAAGTACTATTCTTTTATTTATTTACTCATTCAATTCCTTTTATTTTATAATTTGTCTCGCAAAAAAGAGCTAGATACATAAAGTAGGTATAAAACATTATATTTAATTTAATTTGCTACTGCAGCTCAAACTCAGATTTATATATTTCAGATAATTTCATAATAAATAATGAACAGATATGATAAAGTTTTAGCTGAGATTAATGTTTCCACTTGTGAATTGAAGATAACTACTTTACAGGTACCTATTGTTCTCATTTCTCTTTGTTAATATAAAGTACTAGTTTAATTTTATTTATGCACTTAATGGAATTTCAGGATGTGTTGAAATTAGCAAAAGAAAACTCCAATAACAGACAATTTTGGAATGAGGCGTCTGAAATGTTATGGGCTCATTTGCAAACAGGATTTAAAGTATTTGATGATCAATTGCTATGTGCCACATGTTTTTATACAGTGATACCATTCACAGACAAACAAAATGTCTATCTGACTGAATTGTTGCAAATGGTTGACAAAGAATTATTGTTAAAGAAAGACCATGAAAAGTCTACTAAAACGTTTCATGTGATGTCTATGATGTATGGTATGTTTCAATCAAATTTTCTGACTCAAAAATTTCATAATGATGCTTCTAAAATAGCACCTGTTCTAACACAAATTTTTGATTTACTTCTTATAATGGGATATGAGTACTCTCAATATACATTCATATCTTTCAAGACAATCAAGTTATTCAAAAAGGTATGTGGCACGGATTTGCAAGAGTGCATTTTTAGTATAGAAAATAAAATCAGACTGCTTAACTTTGTTAATCACAATTGGGAAAATCCTGTTACTGGAATAAGAGATTTAAATAGATCCATATTCCAGAATCTGATATCAACACTAGATGGTGAAATGTATAGCACGGTGTTAAAGGAAATAAATGGTTTCTATTGGAACAAAGCCAAGTATTTGATGCTCTCAGAAATAATTGAACATCAAAATGGGAAATTATTTTCTTTAGTACATGATAACCACTGGGTTGATGGTCTCATATATAGTCTGCATAAACCAGGACTGGTTTCTGCTGGGGCCGACATGTACTATGCATTGCTTAAACAAATTTACTTTGAAAAGGATTGGTGTAAAATATTCTTATGCCAAACTATTAAGACTCTGATTGGTCCTAGCAGGAAAGCAATTGAAAATTTTAATAACTTCTGGTGTTTAATAACCCTTAAGAAATTCCCAGCATTATATTATATACTACTTGATGAATTAAAAGATCAAGATGAGTCAGAACAAAATCTATGCAGCCAGTTATGTATAATGAAGCAAGCCAATAAATTAGGCATCATGGAAAAACATTGGAATTCATCTGTAGAATTTAATCATATTGACAAGGTTGTAATGAACGGATTAGAACACTGCAATAACTATATCAGAATGATAGCATTTGATATTGTCTGTGTCTCACATGAGAAGCTGCTCCCAATTCAATTTGAATATGATGTAATATTGGATTTCTTATATAACAATGTGAATTCAGATTGCACAGTATTAAGGTTGAGTATGTTAAGCAGTTTTAACAATTTCTTAACACAACTACATTCTATATTTCTAAATGTTATTAAAGATGAAAATTCTGAAGAATTAGAACATTTATTACGATTTAGTAAAAGATTGCAGAAGTTTGTAACTAATTCCATTCACTTGAATGGCAACTATCAAAGGAAAATCACAAGTGTGAAATTATGCAACTCAATTATAAGTTGTTTTAGTGAAATTCCAATGAAGAAAAGAGGTCAGTTAAAACATGCTAAAATTACACTAATTAGGTATGTAATAGAAAAGGGCTGTTGGCTGTTGTCCACTGAAGATGTTGTTTTAAAGCTAGTAAGTTTACTAAAAGACCCTTCAGGTGATGTCAGAGAGAATATAATAAAGTTATTGTTGAACCACTACTCTGAAGAGTTAAAAGAACCAAATATTATGAGACATTTAGTCAATGGTGCTCTAAAGAGCATGCAAAGCAAGTTCTTTTATGAAATTTGTTGTGGCCAGAGCATGTTTAAATTATTAACTAATTTAGTAATAAAAGACAAACATTCCATAGCAGAATACAAAACTGTAGAAGACATATTTAATTTTGCATATAATGAATTAATTATTCAACATAGAGCAAAAACAAACATAATGGAATCTATCGAAACAGGAAAACAGTTGAATTCCTTCATGAACATTTTGTTAGTTGTATTGGAGACCTGTATTTCAAGTTCTTATAATATTGACATACATAGTATAATGCCAGAGTTCGTTGATGTTTTGGGAAGTATATCCAACCAGTTTAGCTGGGAAGAAGAAATTACGACAAGTTCTGATTTTTCAAAAATAAATGATATGGTAGAAAATATCATTGATGATTCTGGTCATCGTCTTAGTGAAAAGAATGATCAGACGAAACTATCTGGTTTGCACCAAATTGTATTGAACTCCATTTGGTTGAATGTTAAGGTAATGTTCCTCATTTTTTTTTAGCAGATTTCTTTCCTGATTTGTATGTGTTATATGCCTAAAGTAATGGTATTATTGTAGGCATCATGTGATCTAGCATCGATTTTGGTACAATTTAATGACAATGACGCCAGCATGTGTGAAAAGTGCTTGAATATTATAACTCATGTTTTGGAGACATCACGTCACAAAGGAGCCATTGAAGCAGCAGGAGCTTCTCTTGGTAAACTGTTTCCTAAAGTAACCATTTTTTTTTTCGTTTTTTTTTAATAACCTAGTACTGTCTTTTTAATTTAAGGAAAGGGCATCCAATATTTGACTTCTCTGCCAGAAGAAAAAAAAGTATGCAAAGTGCCCTACACTCTGCTTGAATCTAAACTGAACGATTTGATATCAGAAACAAGTAAAATGACATCTATAACAAGAAGAGGTGCAGGCCTCTCTATAATGGTACACAGAATAGTATCAAGTGATATGAAGAAGGGAAAAGTAAGAAAATCTGAATTTAATACCTTATTTTTTCCAGACATATTTTTTAATTTGGTAATAATGTACGCTTTTTACAGCCTCTATTCCATTACTTCATAAATACTCTATTAAAAATATGTAATAATACAAAAGACACTCCAAAGAAAAATAATGAAATCATAGAAAATCAAATTGACTTACCAAAAGCAATCTACATTCATTTTATGACAAGGATTGTTACTGATAGCAGCTTAGCTTCGGACATGATGTTTTATTTTGCCGAATTGGCCGAACTTGCGTTTGGTAGTCTTACTAGTGCTCATTGGCAAATCAGGTAAATTATGTCGTACCCCACGTTTACACCAAGGTATAAAACTTGTATTGCACATGTTGTATTCATTGTTTTAGTTTATCGTATACACTAAAAACAAGTAGAATACCTGTAAAAATTTTATATTTGTTTGAGACATGTATAAAACATGTATTGTATACAAAACTTGTATAAGCATAAAACATGTATTAAGTTGGTTCTATAATGGTTCTATACAAAACTTGTAGTGTCTAAAATATTGACTTGTTTGAAACAGGTATCAAATATAGATTATTTTGTTGTATTAATATATTATACTTGTCATTGTCAGTTTGACGTAATTAGTTTACAGTTTCTATAATGGAAAGGACAATGCCCACGGATGGGCCCATTTTTGGCGCCATGTCAAAACTGTATGTTATTCAAAAATTATGTCTTATTTTTTCATGTTTATTTGTTCTTTATCAACATTTCTTTCACCCTAGCATTAACAAACATAATAAATATGTATTAAACTGAATCGTAAGTATATACTCCATTCAAACCGAACGAAAATGTTGCCAGATATCAGACTATTTCAACAAATAATCGGAATCGATTCTAAATAGCGATACTTCTATGAATTCACTTTTACTGTGTTTCAGATGCTATTATACTAGACTTATCTTGATTGATTGATTTCTTTTTTTTTTCTTTCCACAATTTATATCTTTAAATTTAGGTTCGCATGCGCAAATCCGTTAAAAAATATAAAAAATCACTCGTACTCATATGACGTCAAATCAAAAGAAATTGCAAAACATATTTTTGAAATCTTTTTGTACAGAAAAATAAGATGATTCTTTGCTTTAAAATACCTATGCATTTATTGTAAATATTCTTATAATCATTTTAAATTAACTGAAATATTACTTATAAAAACGATATTAATGAATACCAATGTTATTATTTAAAAAATACTACAAAATCGATTAACAAAATAATTATATCTTGCAACACCATACATGGTGTATCTGGATGTCCTTATGGGTGCGTTCAGTTATATCGCCCAACAATGCACGGAGCGTACTTATCAATCAGTTAAGGAGTTGGAAAAAATTAATTTCTCTTAAACCAGGGTGAAAAAATTAAAATCCTTTGCAGAATAATAAAAGATAATTCTTGGTCTATAAAATAAAACTAAAACCGCCGTGACAGCAATTTTTTTTGAGGGGTCTAAAGCTCCTAAGAGAATGGGCAATGTCCTTTAAGATGTTGAAAAATATTACTTAATGTGTGCAGTAAATGTGTATTTAAAACAGAAACATCTCCATCTGCCTGGCTATAGTTTCGACAGAATCTGTTTTTACAAGCTTTTATTTAACTTGCAATTACATACATACATGTGTATGTATGTATGTAATTTGTTAGGGTGGAATCTTGCATCTCAATTTTGAAGCAGATATCTTCAACCGATTGAGCTGAAATTTTGTATACACTTTTAGTTTGGATGACAATGCATAGTTAGCTGTGTGACGTCATTCAAAATCCAACATGGCGGAACACCCAAAATGGCGGAGTTATTTTTCATGCACTCTTACAATATGGGTATCAAATGAAAGGGCTTGCTGAGAATAACTCTAAAAATAAAGTAACGTCACTCTAAATCCAATATGGCGGACTAAGTTTTTTATGCTTTCCTAGATTGAGCTGAAATTTTGTATACACGTTTAGTTTGGATGACAATGCATGGTTAGCTGTGTGACGTCATTCTAAATCTAACATGGCGAAACACCCAAACTCTCGCGACAAGCTTTTATATTATATAAATTGTGTAATGACGTTATAAGTTGATAGTAAAAATTTTAAAGGAAAAGTTCATTTTATTATTTTTAGCGCATTTAAATGAAAGCTTGTTTTTAATAGTTTTTTTACATTTAATTTATTCTCTTCGTCTGGCTTTATATTCGTCATATTTTACATTTCACAGGCATTCCTAAATGTGTCATAATGTGCTGGTCAACTGTTTGATTTTGTGACCATTCCATTATTATTGTTAAAATTACCTCAAATGTGCCTCAAATAGAATTTTAAATTTAAATACAACTGTAATCTACAAGATTTGTAATCGATCGAGCACAGATAAGGTATAAAACCTGTATATGAATAGTCTGATACACAAATCGCAATAAAACAATCACAACTAGTCTAAAACTAGTAGTAGTAGAGCTCCTTTGTAAAAGAGCTCATCCGGGGAAGTACTACCACCGTACCTACTTCTCCGCCAAATAGTGATGCTTGCATTACTTTGTTTCGGTCTGAAGGGTATGGGTACCGGTGAAATTACAATCACATGAGACTTTCCATCTTCATGTCTCAGTTTGGCGAACCTACTTGCTGTACCATATAGGCAACAGCCTAGGTGGTATTGAAGTTGTTATGGGCAAAGGTAACCACTTAACATCAGGTGGGCCTTTAGCTCGTTTCGCCATCCAATACTATAAAAAATTAAATAAAAAAACATGATGGTATTTGACAGGTGTGAACAGTGTCCCTGTATTATACAAGAAAAAAACTTGTCGCAGACTTAGTGTGAACGTAATGCTATTTCATACTTGCATATATACTTGTTGCCTACTATGTGTGAACAAAAGAGTAAACAAGACATGTTTTATACAATTACAATACTAGTTTATCGTCATGACAGTATTTTGACAGTCTGTTACAAGTTTTGTACAAAACTTGTGTCACTACTTGTTTGTGGGTGTAAACGTGGCGTTAGATATTTAAAATATCTACCTACACTACAGTTAGAAAAAAACTTACCATGGTTTTCTTAAAAAATTGCAGAAATGCCGCTCTTCAGTTGTATGGAGCCTTAATTCCAAAACAAATAGGTGAGAAGAAAGCTTCAGGGAGTGATGAGCAAACAACAGCAACAGTCTCATGCGATGAGCTGCGAACACATTCACCACAGCTATGGAAATACATCATGGAACAGTTGAAGCTAAGCAATGACACTGAGAAAGTACAGTCCCACTCAAACTTGGTACCCATTCTGAATTTATTGGCCAACAGTGCAAAGAGATACAACTTTTCTTATGATGTGGCTGAACAAAAAACTACAGGGAAAGATTTATTATATAATCTAGTTATCCTTCTTGATAGTCCCATACACACAGTCAGACGTTTAACTGCCAAATGTATATTCAACATTTATGATTTTGAGAATATCTATGCTGTTTTGTTAAATCAAGCTTGTGTAACAGAAAATTATCTGCATGGTAGTTTAATTTTGTTAAATCTATGCCATAAATATTATTCATTGAATCCAGCTTATGAAGAAAACTTTGAAAAGTTGGGAGGTAGATTTAGAAGAATACTTTGTAGTCAGAACCACTCATATTTATGTAAAAAACTTCTTGAAGATACCTACATCAATGATTATAACTTAGAAGATATTGAAAGAACAATACTGGAAATGAATAGTAATGTGCACTTCCCTGGTGTACATTTATGGGCAGAAGCTCGATTGGAGAAATTTATAAACACATGTTTGTGGAATGAAATGCCAGCTCTGCTGAATATTTTACTAAAACAAAGTAACTATGAATTATATTGTGAATTCATTTTCTTGAAAACTAAAGAAAAAGATTGTATAGCAAAAGAAGTTCTGTTGGAAGTGGTAAAAATTCTCTTATCATTTGAGAAGAAGTATTGCAGCAGTATTATTTGGAAAATACTTTATGAAATATCACTAAAAACTAATTTATCTGGCTGTTTAGATACAGCTGTACTTGTGAAAAACATAGTAGAAACCGAATCAGTATACAGACTGAGATACATTATTCCATTGGTAGCAAGAAATATTACTAATACACAAAATGATAATAAATTAAGTTTGATGAGAATTATTAATAAATTAGGTGACTTAGAAAACTCCGATGTTGATTTGAGATACATAGCAGCCATTGCTAATAATGAACTAGCTAATGAATTTGATAGCTTGTCTGATTCAATGAAAGTTGCTTCAATAAAATGTGTAATAATACTTTTACAAGATGAAGATGAGGATGTTAGAAACATAAGTGTACTCTTCTTTCAAAGATTATGTAGACAAGAAGCAGTTGTACAACCATATATTTGTTTAAATAAAATTTTAAATAGTCAATTTTTGGACACTACATTTGCCGAATCTCAGTTGTTAATTGAAAGACTTATCAACGAACTATCTGAAATATCACATTCAAATCATAGTGAAGATAATTATAATCCATTTGCGAATGATTCAAAAAATATTTACCTTGAACTGGATGTACTGAAACAATTAATTGAAAACTCTAATAAATTATAATTAAATATCTTACTATTTAAATTGTGTTTTATTTCATTTAATATACAAATATGGAAACTTAGTTAGTAATTATAAATATTATGTACAGCGACAAACTAAGAAGACTTATTGATAAAAAAGGATATTTAATTACAAAATCTAGGAGAGTGGTAAGAAATCACTCATCATAACAGTACATTTGTGGTGGTGTAGTGTCATCTAACTGAATGGAGACAATGTGTCGGCCAGGTACCATAACAAGACCAAGAACTCTAGGTTCTTCAGTTTCACCATCACTGCTTTTGAGGTACTCTGAACATGCCCCTAGAATAAAAGAGTTGGTGAGGATTGTAGAAATATGAGTATAAAGCAAATGTAACAAAATATTATACACAATTGTGTGCTTATTTATGGCTTTAAGTCATATATTCACTAGGCAATAATGGATGCACTAAGCTTTAATATGATTCATACAGCTCTCAGAAGCAGTGGTAGCCAAGTGGTTGTATGCTTGCTTTCCATGCAGGAGAGATAGAGTTTGAACCCAGCCTCCTGAATTTTCATATTAATTTGAAGATCAGAATTTTATTATCACTTGTTATAACAGTGAAGGAAACCTGCACACCTGACAGTACTCCCAATGTATCCATAATTTATATGTTGCTCCTGTTTACTACTATTTTCATGGTGTACAATAAAGCATATTCTATCTATCTACTCCATAAAGATCTTGATGGTGTGGGTAGTCTGCCAACCCACAGTAGGCGAGTGTGGTAGAGTAATGCCTGAATCCTTCTTATTCTAAGAATGGTGGAGTTGGTTATGTTTATACAGGTCTCACAAAGAAATAAAGATGTTTCTTACCTAGTATCACATTGGCATCTCGGTCTGTGCACAAGAACACTCCAATTAGAACCCTGCCATCTGTCATCTCTATTCTAAAGTTCATGTTCAGCCATTTCTTTAATTTTGTTTTTCCATCTTCAACATTCTGAAAATATAAATGATAGCAAAGAAATTAGCAACAGGAGTATCAGCTATTAAAATATAACCATGCATGTTCCACCTCATCATTATCATCCTTTCAGCCGAGACGTCCACTGTTGGACATAGGCCTCCATCAATCATCGCCACAACGACCGGTCCTGCGCTTCCCGCATCATGTTCCATGTGCTAATTTTCTCATGAAGAGGCGTTAGCAATATTGGTCAGAGTGTCGCCTTAGGATTTAAAGTCATAACATGAAAATAAGATTTAAAGGTGATGGAATTGTTTTCATTCAAGAAACAGTTTACTGACTAGTCAAAAGAGGGAGATTATTGACTACTGAGAAGAGAAATATTTGTGGTTATTACCTTGGTAGCGTCTGTAGTTTGCTCCGAAACTGTATTGGCACTCATGTTTTTGTCTTTGTTTTTAGTAAAGAAGAAATGTTTGTTGAAATTTATAGACTTGTTCGGTAAGTTTTATAAAAAATTGTAAAAAAGCAACCAACGTAACTATGCAATTCAATGTTTTGAATTTTCTTCATTTTTGACATCTGTCATTCTGTCATCATTTATTTGACATTGAAAAGTTTGACATTAGTTTTATTGGCCGCGTTCAGAATTATTGTCCGACGACGCCCAGGGGTACGTTCAGTATTATCGTCGGACGACGCCCGGAGCGTTGTTTGGTCGTTCAGTTACTCGGAGTGATCGTCCGGGCGTTCACACCAAACGGTTCAGTATTGTGAGCGGGCGTCGTCGAGCGTACGCACCGGTCACCCCGTGAAATAGTAGGGTAAAAGACGCTCTGCTGTCATGTTGACAGACAAAAGTATGAAATGACAGATAATTTGAGGTTTCGGTTGTCATATTTGGCAGAGCTTCATTGTTCTAGTGTCAGTTTCATAAGGTCGCCCAAAGTCGTTCAGTGGTGTCGATTCTCTTGTTCACGATCTAAACTTATTTTAAACTATCGCTCTCTTTTACTAAAAGTAGATACAAGAAAGGGATGGCAACCATTTTAGAACTGTCAAATTAGTTTACGTGTTACATTTCTTTGTATTTTAGTGGGCACGTTCCGAGATCACGACTAAACTTGTATGGAAATTTTAATTTCGTCTAATTTGACAGCTCTTAAATGGTTGCCATCCCTTTCTTGTATCTACTATTAGTAAAAGAGAGCGATAGTTTAAAAAAGTTTAGTTCGTGAACAAGAGAATCGACACCAGTAACTCTGAGAAAATCGTCAATGATCGAGCGATATTCGCCCCGGGTGACTTTCACACTGAGTGCGTAATAAGTGAACGTAGCCCTTGGGTGCGTTCACTATTATCGTCCGACGACGGCGGACGACGCCAGGAGCGTTGTTTGGTCGTTCAGTTACTCGGAGTGATAGTCCGGGCCTTCACACCAAACCGTTCAGTATTGTGAGCGGGCGTCGTCGAGCGTAAGCACCGGTCACCCCGTGAAATAGTAGGGTAAAAGACGCTCTGCTGTCATGTTGACAGATAAAAGTATGAAATGACAGATAATTTGAGGTTTCGATTGTCATAAATGTCAGTGCTTCATTGTTCTAGTGTCAGTTTCATAAAGTCGCCCGAAGTCGTTCAGTAACTCTTGAGAAAATCGTCAATGATCGAGCGATATTCGCACCGGGTGACTTTCACACTGAGTGCGTAATAAGTGAACGTAGCCCTGAGCGTACTTTAAAACTTTTGTTGGTCAGTTACTCAGGCCCGTATTACAGAACGTTCCTCAAGTACAGTTTAATTAAACTTCAATCGACTGATCACTACTTAAGGATAGAACCGTTACTTGAGTATCGGTCTTATTATAAACTTTAATTAAACAACATAACACACGAAATTTACCTGAAATAGAATAGAAATCTCTACTCGAGCGGAATCTGGACCTTACTAGAGTGATTATGATTAGATTAAAGCTAAACTCAGCTGAACTATGATCAATAAATCTCTGCTTGAGGAACGTTCTAAAATCAAAGCTCAACTCAAAACTAGTTTTAAACCACTTAAACAGTGATTACACTTAAGCGTTGGCTTGAGGAGCGTTCTGTAATACGAGCCTCAGAGCAATCATACAAACGAACGCCAAGGAACGCTCCGAGCGTCATCCAATGACTAGGTCGGGACTTTAGTGGTCGGGACGATAATACTGAATGCGGTAATTAAATCGAGGTAATGGACATCATCAAAAGTCAGCACTCAGTCAAAGTTTATCACTGAATCGCTTTTATTTTGGAATGAGTCACAGAGAGGTTTATAATCTAAGGAATGAGTTGACATTTCTTGGATTATTATTGCTTTTGCTGTTACATTTATTTATAATTATCTTGTAAAAGCCCCAGTTACCGACAGTGGTGTCGATTCTCTTGTTCACGAACTAAACGTATTTTAAACTGTCGCTCTCTTTTACTAATAGTAGATACAAGAAAGGGATGGCAACAATTTTAGAACTGTCAAATTAGTTCATGTGTTACATTTCTTTTCATTTTAGTGGGCACGTTCCGACATCACGTCTAAACTTGTAAGGAAATTAAATTCAGACTAATTTGACAGTCCTAAAATTGTTGCCATCCCTTTTTTAGGGTTCCGAAGTCCTACAAGGAACCCTTATAGTTTCGTCATGTCCGTCCGTCTGTCCGTCTGTCCTAATCCTTTACAGCTTAATAACTTCTACAGTTATAAACATAAGTAAATGAAATTTTGTTAAAAAATAGTCTACATATAGATCTCAATTTTAAAAGAATAAAAAAATCGTTTTTATGTATTTTAGGGGTGGCGTCAAATCAACTCAGCCTATCGCAGTCCACTGCTGGACATAGGCCTCTCCCAAGTTGCGCCACAACGCTCGGTCCTCTGCCTTCCGCATCCAGTCCATACATGTGAAATAAGGATGTAAAATTTTTTTTCGGTGCACCCCCTCGTGTGGGGTATCATTGAATAGGTCTACTAAAATGAAGGTAATGTTTCATACACCACTTTTTTATCAGGTGTACCATCTGCGAAATATAGCCCGCCAAAGTGGCTTGCTTGGAGGCCTATGTCCAGCAGTGGACTGCGATAGGCTGAGTTGATTGAAGTGGCTTGCAATGTGTCCCCCCCCCTGCCATTTCTAAACTATGCAACGTAGAAAGTTATAATCTTCCACATTTATAAACCTTTGTGAAAACTCTCTTTTAAAATTATTTCGAGTATAATGTGATTATAATTTTTTGAGTTATAGAGAGAATACTGAAAAATACTTAAAACGTCCTAGTTCAAAGGTCATTGATCTTAGAGAAAAATGATCATAGCAAATAATGCTCCTTTAGCTAATTTCTATTTGAAAAAATCACAAAAAGTAACTTTGACATGAGACACTTCTTAAATTTGGCTTCTTGAATTTATCGCTAGATGGCGCTACTAACAACACGCTTTGAGTCGCGAATGCTGCCGATTATTGCAAAAACTAAAATAGCCATGATTAATATTGGATTTGATTCGTTTGTAATTACACCTACTTAAGGAACCCTATAATACTGAGCATGGCCCGACATGCTCTTGGCCGGTTTTTGTCCATACCATGACAGTATACAAATGTACTCTGTGCATGACAGTCTGTTGTTGCTACTTACTTCTTTGTCACAGGCGCTACTTTCAGACTCCCTCTTACATACTCATTCCTTATCCTATCCATTCTCGTTACACCACACATTCCTCTTAACATTCTCATCTCAGTTGCATGCACTTGCCTTTCATTATTCGCACCGGGTAGCTTTCACACTGAGTGCGTTATATTATAATTATAACTTTATGTGAACGTAGCCCAGGGGTACGTTCAGTATTATCGTCGGACGACGGCGAACGACGCCCGGAGCGTTCTTAGGTCGTTCAGTTACTCGGAGTGATCGTCCGGGCGTTCACACCAAACCGTTCAGTATTGTGAGCGGGCGTCGTCGGGCGATCGCACACCGGTCACCCCGTGAAATAGTAGGGTAAAAGACGCCCTGCTGTCATGTTGACAGATAATAGTATGAAATGACAGATAATTTGAGGTTTCGATTGTCATAATTGTCAGTGCTTCATTGTTCTAGTGTCAGTTTCATGAGGTCGCCCGAAGTCGTTCAGTAACTCTGAGAAAATCGTCAATGATCGAGCGATATTCGCACCGGGCGACTTTCACACTGAGTGCGTAGTAAGTGAACGTAGCCAAGTGAACGCAGCCACGGAATCAAAGTTTAAAAATATAAACGTCAAAATATTATTATGTCAAAAAGTACGTAAATAAAAACTAAAGGTTATGAAATTTTAAACTCAGACAGAAGAACAACTAAAGCATTTTATTATTGCTCTAAGATTACAATGTTATAATAACTTTGCAAAAAGTCAACTCAAAAGTCTAAATACTATTGACACAATTCTATTTGAAACTGTGTAGTAATTCTGTTTGAAACTATGAATCTTGATCTTGAAACACAATATCATTTGATATCAAACGTATGCAGGCATAATGGACGAAAATCAATCTTTAGTTTCGAAAGAAAACCTATTTATGAAAACATTTAAATATTATAAGTCAAATAAATGTAAGCCGTCGTTGGACGACGTAATTACAGCAGAAAAATGCTGCGCTGATAAGGTATTATGTTCATTTATCACTATCTAAATCTTTATTTAAAAGTTCCACTAAACATTATCTTTATAACCTTATAGAATTAAATATTTTACAGGTAACTATTTTTACTCCAGTTGATGTTATAGAGGATCCAAGAGTGGAACTACTGGGATTGAGGAGTTTAAAGGACTTGCGAATATTTACTTTTAAGAGGCACCCTGGCTTACTGTTTATTAGAAATCCGTTTACTGCTGTAGGACAGAGATATTGGATAAGAAAATGCCTAGAAGAATACCCTAGAAAGCCAAATAAACTGAATATTGACATAGAAATCAATCTAGAAGATTGGTGGGAAGCATGTTTTAAAAATGGACAGTATGAAAAGCAATTACAAAAAAAACTCCGCTGGACAACATTGGGATATCACCACAACTGGGATACAAAAGTAAAATTTTAATATTATCTTATGGTGTATGGTCAACTGCATATCAATAGTAACAAAACCATGACAAGCGAAACTGGCTTAGTATCCAAGTTTCATATAAAGTTTCGTTCATATAATTTGCTTAGTACAGACCTGCCATAAGACGTCTCTGCTTATACTTGTTTTGTCACCATCAATCTGTGCTTATTGCTATCAGTGACATGCCTATGAGCACCTTAGACAAAGCCAGAGTTTTCTTAGGTAAACTCTGTTTTTTATTACTTATTTACTTTTTAATGCAATTTATCATTATTAGTTATTAAAAGGGAAGGGAGGCCTTTGCCCTGCAGTGGGACACTACAGGCTGATAATAATAATAATTATTATTATTAAAAGACATTATTAAAGCAGTATCATATTAATCTCCCAGCTCCTTGTTTTATTTGACTCCTAGTCGCCCATGCCACTGTGCCCCTCTGGATCTGCCCTTGTTATGCAGTAAGCATTAAAAGGTTTTCTGTACAAATTATCATTAAAATTAAATGTCATTAATAAATACAACTTAATTTTTTTTTACTTAATTTGAGAAACTAGTTGTTTTAGTCAATGTGTATGTATAATAAACATGTTAGTAAAATTTTCATATACCTATAGTACTTGTTAGTTGTTAGTGGCATTAGTAATTTTAACAAAAACAAATTGAACTTATATTGCACCTAAAAAATATTCAGGCTTTATCTAATGTACTCATAGGCATGATACTGATTGCTATGCTTTTTTAGGAGTTAGGCAGGTTAGGCTGCGGGCACGAAACGAGTGGCGGCGACCACCTGCCGCCGCGCAGCGTCGATCGTTTCGTGACTATGTTGACTATGTGTTTGTTTTTAAACTTATCTTTTTATTCAGTCAACAAAAATATCTCAACCGTCACTAAAAAAGCTTTTGCGTAAAGTTTTCATACAAAATATACGGGATAAGTTTTTTGCAATTTGTGACTTTTCGAGTACTCCAACGATGGTTGGTCCCATAGAAGTTTTTGATCAGTATTAGAAACAGGATCGATTGGCATCAAAAAATGTTTTTGTGTAAAATGGCTATTTTCTTGCTATAGTAGAACAGTATTTTTTTTTAAACTGTGAATGGGGATCAAAATTCCATTAAAAATATGGATAGTCTCCTAAGACCATTTTCGCGTAGCTGCAACGGATAAGGTACTTCCCCTTACTGCCCCGCTGAAAGTTTCCACCTTGTATATATAAGTATGAAACAAAGTCGGGTTAGTTACTTCATTTATAACTCAAGAACGGCTGGACCGATTTTAATGAAATTTGGCATATAGATAGAAAATAACCCGGATTAACATATAGGCTTTTTATCCCGGGAAAATGAACAGTTCCCGATAAACGAAATTCACGCGGGTGAAGTCGCGGGTATAGAATAATACATAATATTATAAACTTAAAAATACCTTCATCAGAAAATATTCTCTTACTATTAGTATCTTTAAGCTTTAACTGTTTTAATGTCATCAACAATTTTGTTTGTACTGTATGTACTTTAATCTATTTTATATTTATTTGATTAAATTCCAGGTTTACACCGAAAAGAACAAGTCTCTATTTCCTGAGGATTTAGCAGAGCTATGTGATGTGTTCTCTAAGTATATGGGCTACTCAGACTTTAGGGCTGAGGCAGCAATTGTCAACTATTATCACATGAATTCCACTCTGTCTGCCCATACTGACCATTCTGAAGTAAATTTGGAAGCACCTTTATTTTCATTCAGGTACACAATATCTAAGATAATAAATAATACCTACAAAACAAGAATGATTGATTATAGATCAAATAGTACCCACCTACCATAGTATTAAGTTACATCAATTATATTTCTTCATTAATTAATATTTCTATGAGGATATTAATATGCAGAAATTGTTTCTATAATTTGATATTACAATATTATTATCTACACAAAAAATACTACTATAGTTCAATATTATATTTTCAGTTTTGGCCAGTCAGCAATATTTTTGATAGGTGGCAAAGATACATCAATAGAACCATCCGCAATTCTTATAAAGAGTGGAGACATAGTGGTCATGTCAAAGGAGGCCCGGTTATGTTACCATGCTGTGCCAAAAATTTTGCCATCTTTAGATTCACCTTGGGATACTGATGAAATACCGAATATTACTGTTGACAACCCAAGATTTAAATACATATCACAATCAGAAGACATTGTAACAATCATGAAAGAAAATGCAGACAATGAGAAATGGCACAGATTTAGAAATTACATTCAGGAGTCGAGAATAAATATGAATGTACGACAAGTACGAAATGAAAACCAGAATAGATTATCAGAATAATTTAATCAGTTATTTATTGAAATGTATAATATATGCAATTTTTACTAGTTGTTGTATTTTTCGTTGGCCAAAATTCAAGATTTTACGGCAATATCATTTATTATGTTCGGATTTGCGTATGGGATCTCTTGCGATCTTGGCTGGTCTGTTACTACTGAAACAAAATTCAGTGTTACTTATTTATACAACGTGTATTAAATAAATAAATAACAGTCCGACACTCGAGCCACTAGACCACAGATGTCAAACGCTCGAAAACGGTTGATATAATTTTCATGTTCCATAAGTTTTTTTTTATAAGTAGGCTTTGATTATAATACACCTGTAAGTAGGTATATAATTTGGTTGTTCCGTAAATACACTTAACAGAAGTATCATTTTGTCAGAAACACGTTTTTTTTTGGACAACAGTATCTTTTGTTCGACGTTTGAAAGGCCGACGCAACTTTTGCCATAAAATTACTAGACAACAACTTTATTACATTTTCTATAATAATAAGAGAAAGAATGACACATGATGATTTTATGTTAGGGAGACTAATATTGATACTAACTTACACAACCTCAGTCTTGCATGCTTGCAAGCTTGTTTGCAAAGTTGCTTGCATGTTTGCTTGATTGGTGGCTATCACCATTCAATCTTCTAAGGCAGATCCGACCTCGATAGGTTAGGTTGGTAGGTCTACTTAGTTGCTGCTTGCAAGCTTGTTTGCATGCTTGCTTGCATGTTAGCTTGCATAGTTGCTTGCATGCTGGCTATCACCATTCAATCTTCTAAGATGGATCCGACTCGGATAGGTTAGAAGTATATGTATACCTACCTAGTTTAAAAGTTTTTTTAAACCTTAAACCACTTGCATGCTAGTTTGCTGCTTGCAATCCTGCAAATTGTTTGCATGGTTGCTTGCATGCTTGCTTTCATGGTTGCTTGCATGCTGCTTTCATGGCTTCTTGCATGCTTGCTTTCATTATTGTTTTCATGGCTGCTTGCATGCTGGTTCTCACAATTCGATCTTCTAAGGCGGATGCATCTCGGATAGGTTAGGTTGGTAGGTTTTATTAAAACCCTTAAACCACTTGCATACTTGCTTGCTGCTTGTAAGCTTGTTTGCATGCTTGCTTGCATAGTTGCTTGTAAGCTTGCTTGCATGCTAGCTAAGTAGCTATCATCATTCAATCTTCTAAGGCAGACCTAACTCAGATGGGTTAGGTTGGTAGGTTTTTTATTATTAACAAAAAAATCCGGTCGCTACCATATGCTTACAATCGTTATTAACCGGCTTCGCATCTATAATTGATTGATTGATTTTAGTACCAACACGATGGGTCTGGGAGAGCTATAGTTTAGGAGATATAAATAGCCAACAGAATTTTTAACTATTGAAAAGAAATGCGCATTCAGCCTTTAAAATAATTAATATCTAACAACACCACTGTTAGTAAGTACACACTACTTAAAAAACCTCGCTAGCATTCTAAGAATAATTGAAAAAAAAAAAAAAAACTGTCCAGCAACTTCTCATTATTGTCGTGTTAGAAAATGATTTTAGATCCAAAAAATATATACAACTTTTCAAACCACGGAAAAACGTTTGTTGTAAACAAGTTCAATAAAAAATCTTACCTTTGAAACAAAAGAGATTTATATTTAGGTATTTAGGTATAGGTAATGTCTTTGCTTTTAAAATATGGGAATAGTATTTTCGGGCTAACGGAAAAATAATGTGAAATTATAAGGCAGGCCGCACACCGGTAATACATTTGTTGCGCCACAATCACTACCTACGCCACATTTTAACTTATCCATTCCTAGCCCAGTATGCGCGTGTAAGGCCCACTTGTATCGAGAAAACAAACAGCTAGACGTAAATGTGGCGCCTCGTCCTTTTAAAGTCACTTGGGAAGTACTCAGCTTCGCCTTGTATTACTTCCAATATTATTCGGCTTCGTCTCGTACTTCCAATATTACTCGGCCGTCAATTGCTTCATTTCAGGCCTCGATAGCAATGTACAATTATTATTCTTACCTTTAGTGTCGGGCACGCGAATAATGTTCTCGTTACTTTTGTGTAGATCGCAAAGCCCCCAAAAACATTTGACGTAGCTCTCGGCGTAGCATTCATACTCGTCCTTCGCTTGAAACAGAGCGAGGCGCCGCGCAACAGGCTTTATGCAACCATCACACTTTAATCGCGGCTTCATCAACATGATAATTATGATACGATGTTAAAAATAAAAAATAAATACTTCGTAATTTTATACCATTTGTTACAATGTTAGCTTTCAATGAGGCTTTCAAAATATCGTATCATGTCAAAAATGACAACATTTATTTGCCTCATTTGTGGCCTCATTAAACTTTCTGAGGTTCGAATAAAAAATACCAAAATAGTCTGATTGATTTTCTCACCTTTTTAGGAAATCTCGTACGTTTTTAAAGGTTTTTTTTATCAAATATGTGTAGGTATTTTATCACTGGTCATCAAATAAATTGTACCTATTAGACAAAGAGATTGGATAAAGAAATTTGACGAGTGGCATACCACCCTAAAGTTGTTCCTGAATCAGGGAGGACACTTGGAAAATCGTTGAATACAGTATTCATCAACTCAGCCTATCGCAGTCCACTATTACAGTACCTACACAGTATTAATTCCTTGAAAAAAAAAAAATGAAGTCTTATTCAAATAACATTTCCTATTTTCAATATTTATAGGTAGTACTTTCCCTCCATGAGCATAGCGATTGGACAGCCTATACACTTATGTATCATGTCTTATTTACTTTGTCGTGGGTTCGATTCCCACAGGACACAAATATTTGTGTGATGAACATGAGTGTTTGTGTTGGTCTGGGTGTTTCTTATGTATTATACGTATGTATTTACAAAAACAAAAAGTATATAAGTATTATATCCATTGTCTAGTACCCATAGCACAAGCTCTGCTTAGTTTGGGACTAGATTGGTAATGTGTAAAATGTCCCAAAAATATTTATTTATTTATTTAACTTAATAGCTAGCCTAGTTAGATTTTATCTTTCTACAAACATAAGAGAACCTTTTTGGAGCTGTTAGTTACGTAAGATCGAAATGAGAATTTCGTATTTTGTATCGACACTATTGACTCGCTACTCGAGTAAACTCCAATATTCCGATCAGTTCTTTGTATCGGGTGTAGGTATTCATCGTCGTTGCGATCGGCAGTTAGCTGCTCTATACGATATCGAATCCAGCCCTTTAAATCCGAAGCGAATAGCTGACGACAAAGCGGCACGGCTCTACCATTTGCTCAATGGAAATGCCATTTGGCGTTTCAATTCAAAAAAGATGATTATTCTCAAGATACTTTCAACGTTTGTTCGATTTTTTTGCTAAATCGCATCAAAATGCACAATGTAACACAAAATGCAACTTTATAAAAAACAAGAGGACAGCTATAAATTCCAATCTATCTAATGTAACACTATTTTTCAAGGCACTATTTCCAATTGACATTTAATTCCACCTTGCCACCTATTACCTTAGTCCTGTATTATGCAGCAAGACAATGCAAACTCGGTGCTCCAGGGCAGCACCCTCTAGTGAAGCGATTAAGTAGGTACTGTTCACTACAATACGCAAATCTAGTTAGGTAGGTACAATGTCGTAAACAAGCGGTGCAATTTGCGTGCGTGTCGACACGACTCCCTCGTCAAGCGATTAGACTTGAACAAGTACACTGTCATACGCAACCGAGGTCTCAATCCACCATCGATGGCATAATAGAACCTCGGTGATGCCTTATATTATGTCTACACATACACATATCTGTGTACTTAGACGTAATTAAACGCGTAGGCGTATAGGTACCTACGGATGTAATTACTTACAATACGCATTGTATTATTGTGTAAATATTGACGTTCGGTCTGGATCTAGGTATGTGGTCTGGATGGTGTGATTGCTCTAATATGACTCGGTTAGATTATTGGTTACCAATTCTGTGAAATATGTTAATGAGTATCTCCTATGACGTCTAGATAGGTAGACATAGGTACATTTGCCGTCCTACTTACGAGTATAGGCATGTGTTATCGCTCCAAGGATATCCAGTACTTACAATGTAATTTAGCTTAGGTTGCAAAATATGGGTACAATGTAATTTAACATAGGTGGCATAAAATAGGTATGAGGTTAGACAAGGGGGGTTCGGAGGAAGATACGTGGTGTGGAGTGGGACTTCAGTCGCGGAGATACCACGTAACGAGTAATAGTGTATTGCGAATAACTGTGTGTAGAGGACAATTTGTGTTATAATTAATTAAGTAAAGACGTTGATATCGTGACCACTCCTTTTATTTCTAATATCAGAAGGTGGGATCGATCAAACGCAATGCCTTCGTTTCGGCTTAGTGATGACATGATTAAAAATAATAAAAGAAATAGGATGGCTCGCTCTCGGCGCCGCCGCCGATCGAAGCGTTCCTCGTCACGTAGTAGGCGCGGACGCGGGCGCGATCCGTCTTCAATCACGACAAGCAGCAGCAGCTCAAGTGGATCAGACAGCAGCTCAAGTTCCGACAGCAGCTCGGAGCGCGGCCACCGACGCACGAGGGACAAGCATGCAAAGCGTGCGCGCCGTTGCTGCCGGAGTCGAACCCAAGTCGTGAACCAAAATGTCATATTTTCTTCGGTGATAACAGAATTTGACCCACTAGTCGATGATATAGCGATGTGGATTAACGTGGTCGAAGCTAATTCCCGTTCGTTTGGGTGGTCAGATAAACAAATTAAGTATCAAGCTCTACAGAAATTGAAAAACACTGCTAAAACCTGGTATGATTCATTACTGAAAACAGAAACACGGTGGACTTCGTGGCGATGGAGGCACTGGCGATCCACTTTACTAGATACATTTGAAGCTAAGCGTAACATGTATATAATGCTTATGGATTTAATGCAAACAAATCCTGCTGAAGGTCAGTCTTTGTATGAATTTCATTTCCAGCAAAAAAATAACTGAGTCTGGAAATTTCCGATATTGTGATAATTTAGCGTCATTTCTGCATAGTAAATAAAGGTGTTCACAACGGCTACATATCAAAGACGCGTTATAACGACATAGTATATGTATAGCGCATAATATTTTTTATGCTATAGCATACATCACTCGTTAGAAATCTCAGTCCGCTTTCGGGGTTCGGCGCGGCGCTCGAAAGGCTACGAGTATGTGCGCGTTATTACATATATTCATTATCAGCAATGTGCGAGTGCGAGCACGAGCGCATAGATAGGTGAACCACAGTCTGCGTTGTAGCTCCTTGACTTGCTATATAGCAGGCTGCGTTAGTTAATGTAATGTAAGCCGCCTGTTGTTGAAATGATAATGAATATCAAGTCAGCAAAAGTTACGCCGCCGAGTCTAAAATTGCAACGTTCGTTAGAAGATAGACCTTATAACAATGGATTTATATTCTATACTTGATCGTATAGCACAACCTAGCAACAAAAAAAAATACTAGTAGCCTAGTTTCTAAACAACATGCTTCCCGACCTTTTTCTATCGTAGAAAAGAAACTGGATTATCGAGCGGGGACTCGACTATTATGGATTCCAGAATAAAGTGCTTTACTTGTGGTGAAGGTGGGCATAAGCATTTTAATTGTAAACCAAACAATAGTAATTTAAAATGCAATTTTTGTAACAAGCTAGGCCACCTAAAGCTTGCGTGTCGCTCAAAGCCAAGTACGAGCGCGGGTACAAATGTCGAGAAGGATTCTGAGGTGAAACTGATAAGCACATCTTAAGCTTTTATTGATATGGGAAGCGATTGTTCATTGATTACAAGGACTTTGGTACACGAATTAAATTTAACTTTTAAAATTAAGCAACGCTGTTGTTTGACTGGCTTCAACTATGAGTCACGCACTCAGGATACCGAGGCAGGTTCGTTACTTCTTAAAGTAGATACTCTTGAGTTCTTGGTAACGTTTCTATAATAGGCCCTTTGTCTAGTTGTAAATTGCTGATAGCTATAGTATTATATTATCTGTGCTGATAGGGAGGAATTTCACGGAGAATACAGATTATGTATACTAGACTAGAGTGGAAGAGTTTGTATGAATACTGTATTAGAAATGCTTCGTTGTGAACGCGATATTAATTATATAGGAATGATTTGATTGAGACTTTAGAGAAAATTGTTGAGTGTTTGCAGATAGTTTTAAGAGTACTACAAGAAAACGGTATAATCATAACTTGGAAAACTTAACTTTCAAAGTTCAGTTACCTTTGGGGTCATGCACAAGCTGTTGAAATCTTAAAGCTTCAGTAAGCAGAAGCTTAACTGACAATATTTAATCCAAAGTTGCCAGTTATAATGTAAACAGATTGGCATCTGTTTATACTACTAGCGTAGTATAGGCTGTATTTTGGTAAAAATGGGGAGAAACCCATTTATTTTTTTATAGTCATCAAAGTAGTGCAGAGAAAAAGCGTTATCACTCGTTTGAGCTGGAATTTTTAGGGGTCACAGTAGAACTGCAGAAGTTGGTTCGGACACTAATTGTTGGGAATAACTTTTAAAATTGTAACAGATTGTAATGCTGACAGATATTCTATGAAAAAAAAAGTAATTAAATCTCGGATATGTAGATGGGTGTTGCATTGCAAACGCAAGAGTTTACATTCGATGTAGCACACAGACATGGAACGCAGATGCAGCATGTTGATGCTTTAAGCAGGAACCCAGGTTATAAATCACCTGTCATAAATGAGAGTCTACAGTTGCAAGATTATTATTATTGAGTATTTGTATTTTAATGATATATTAGAGTCAGGTGAAGCCGAGGCGCATAAGAAGACATTTAATACTTATGAATTATTGGGCAATGTGTATCGTAAAACAGAATATGCTCGTCGCTGGTTGGTACCGAGACAATGTATCTAGCAAATAATAAGGCATCAAGTAATTTGTTAAATATTGGATAAAAAAAAAAAACATTAGACAACATGTTATTGCCACTGCTATGCACGCTCTAATGGACAAGTGGAGCGCTACAATGCGACAATTTTGGAAGCCCTACGCAGAAAGGGTGCAAACATGGACTATAAATCAATGGGATCTACACATTGATAGCATTCAGCAGAGCATCAATAGCTCTGTTAATAAGACCACATCAGCAATCCCTAGGGAATGTTCTTCGGATACAGATTACAAATGGATTCTGATAAGGTTATCGCAGATAATTAACCTATTGATGTGATGGAACTTCGAAAGTAGGTGGATGATAAAATGAAAAACAAAAAGGTAAATTTTTATGCGAGAAGGAAAGCTGCTTATCAATTTAAAGTAGGCGATTTGGTAGTAAAAAAGATTCCAAGTCAGGCTAATGACGGTCAGAGCTCGAAATTGCTACCGGTATCTAAAGGCCCCTTTGAGGTGATACAGATTTTAGATTTTAGGCCATGACAGATATAAAGTGGCAGAAATTCGAGGCGCAGAGAGGATATCTAAACGCTATGAAGAGTATGAAGATGTTTCTTGCGTGGAAAACATGAAGCCGTGGATAACAATTGGTGATATGGTGGTGTAACGGACACAGGATAGTGCTCGGATGTTGTCAGGTACTTCATAAATATCAGTTACATGAAAATGCTTATCAGTAATTTTGGTTTTATTTGGAGGTCTGATGCACAGGCTTCGAACACTATTTAGCATTGCAAATCTGAAAGAAGTGGTTATTGGTTAATAGATTGAACCAATAAGGTGATACATGGCTGGCCGCCGATGGAACAGCATAAGATGGAATAGTATTATAACCAGTAAGGTTCTACAGGGCTGACCGCTGATGGAACAGCAAATGATATAATTTGGTTAATTATACATGACTGGCCGCCGATGGAACAGCATGAGATGGAATAGTATTATAACCAGTGAGATTCTACACGGCTGACCGCTGATGGAACAGCAAATGATAGAATTTGGTTAATTATACATGACTGGCCGCCGATGGAACAGCATAAGATGGAATAGTATTATAACCAGTAAAGTTCTACACGGCTGACCGCTGATGGAACAGCAAATGATAGAATTTGGTTAATTATACATGGCTGGCCGCCGATGGAACAGCATAAGATGGAATAGTATTATAACCAGTAAAGTTCTACACGGCTGACCGCTGATGGAACAGCAAATGATAGAATTTGGTTAATTATTGTTATATTGCTGGCCGCCGATGGAACAGCAAAGTATAATTGAATTAATTATTGTGTTATATGGCTGACCGCTGATGGAACAGCTAAGGATAGAATTGATGTTATGCTATGTTAATGTCAACGTGCTCAAGGTTAGTGATCATCTAAACAAACTGACCGTTACTGGGACAGTGTGTTTAGATGTTCAGTGCATTGCAATGATGGTAAAGATGTCTATCTGAGGATACCGGCCGATGATGGAATAAAGTATTCTCAGATAACATAATGTCATTATTCTTTGTTTGTTTGCCGGCGATGGGAAAACAAACTAAGGGTATAAGATGTTGATCAACTTAAACATGGTTTTTGTTCTCAGCTGATGCACCAGACCAAACGCATTCGAGGACGTATGCGTATGCAGGACGGCCGGATGTTATCGCTCCAAGGATATCCAGTACTTACAATGTAATTTAGCTTAGGTTGCAAAATATGGGTACAATGTAATTTAACATAGGTGGCATAAAATAGGTATGAGGTTAGACAAGGGGGGTTCGGAGGAAGATACGTGGTGTGGAGTGGGACTTCAGTCGCGGAGATACCACGTAACGAGTAATAGTGTATTGCGAATAACTGTGTGTAGAGGACAATTTGTGTTATAATTAATTAAGTAAAGACGTTGATATCGTGACCACTCCTTTTATTTCTAATACATGTAAGAAAAGGTCATTATTTAAAGCTAGTGTATGAAGTGCCTGTTAAAATAAATCCTTGAATTAACCTTGAAATGGAATGCAAGGAACTCGGGGTCCGATTCACTTGACTATAATCATTGACACATCACCTTTGTATGTAAAATGAGCTCGGTGACATTTGGCGGGCCCGGCAAAAAACGCGAGCTGGCGTCTTTTCTTTTATTGACATTAAATGGCCGATATAAATTCAGTTGGCGGATTACAAAATTTATTGGCTTCAAAATTAAAGGAGACCGATTTCAATGGCGATGGCTGACAGCGTTCGTTTATGGGTGAACGGAGTGGATGAAAAAGAATCTTTTGCTAAATCCCTCATTGAAAAACTTATCGTCTTATTGGAGCGTTTTTGTGGACTAGTGCCTCTTGCGTAGTTGCCAAGTAGTGCTTTGCCTACTGATTAATTTTTGATGTGGTGATGTGGAAGGCTGTGTAATGATCTTATAAGGAGATATTCTGAGAAATAGGGGCTTTATATTGTTGTAGTAGTTGTCGGTGTCTATCCAGGAGCTAGGTTTGTTTTTGTCCGAAGTCTGGAGTTGGAGGGGTGTCTATGTCTAAGTGCCTCATTTATCCCGCTTTATCTCTACGTTTCTTTGTCTATTACGAAGCAAGGGCCAAGAGAAACGTTTAAGTAGTTAACTAATAAAATAATATGGATGTGAGTGCGACTTTCAGAAAGTGTTTAGGTCCTTGTCATATAAGATTAAAGAACCACAGCTTAAATTTGTCACAAGGAATACCTATACACGACATACCTACTTACCTACTTTTCAGGAATATAGGTACATACAGGGTAATTGAAAAAATACCAAAAACACTTAGGGTAGTCTCTGCTCATCATTCTGCACAACTTTTACATGAGGCCTACACTATATTTTTAAAAAAAAACAGCTTTTCCTTACATGTGGATACATAATTCGATCAAATGTTTGAAACAGCTCCTTTTATCCAAGATTCCTGAGTTGGTCTCATAGTAAAGTTGGGCAGAAATCTGCAGAATGATCAGTATATACAACGTTTTATTGAAATAACTGAAAACTTCTTAAGGGGTCATTACACTCATCACTATGAGCAACTTTTACTATGGGAGCAACCCTGAAATCGGGGAAAAAAATAGATTTTCCCTACATTTGTGTTCACATTAATCAAAAAAATTTAGGGAATAGCTGTAAGTTGTTTATACCGATGAGTACAATGACTCCTTAAGAGGTTTTGAGTTATTTCAATAACACGTTGTAGAGACTCAAAAGTGTCAGTCTTTAAAGTGTTATTGGATTTTCAATTACCCTATTAGGTATGATCTTACCTACAACAACCTTGGACGAATATTCGTCCGAGACAACAATAATTTTTTAAGGTTCCGTAGTCCTACAAGGAACCCTTATAGTTTCGTCATGTCCGTCCGTCTGTCCGTCTGTCCTAATCCTTTACAGCTTAATAACTTCTACAGTTATAAACATAAGTAAATGAAATTTTGTAAAAAAATGATCTGGATATAGATCTCAATTCTAAAAGAATAAAAAAATCTTGATTAAGTATTTTAGGGGTGGCGCCCATACATGTGAAATGGGGATGAAAAAATATTTTTCGCTGCTCCCCCTCGTGTGGGGTATCATTAAATAGGTCTACTAAAATGAAGGTAATGTTTCATACATCACTTTTTTATCAGGTGTACCATCTGCGAAATATAGCCCGCCAAAGTGGCTTGCAATGTGTCCCCCCCCCTGCTATTTCTAAACAATGTAACGTAGAAACTTATAATCTTCCACATTGATAGACCTTTGTGAAAACTCTCTTTTAAAATTATTTCGAGTATAATGTGATTATAATTTTTTGAGTTATAGAGAGAAAACTGAAAAATACTTAAAACTTCCTAGTTCAAAGGTCATTGACCTTAGAGAAAAATGATCGTAGCAAATAATGCTCCTTTAGCTACTTTCTATTTGAAAAAATCACAAAAAGTAACTTTGAAATGACACACTTCTTAAATTTGGCTTCTTGAATTTATCGCTAGATGGCGCTACTAACAACACGCTCTGAGTCGCGAATCCTGCCGATTATTGCAAAAACTAAAATAGCCATGATTAATATTCGATTTGATTCGTTTGTAATTACACCTACTTAAGGAACCCTATAATACTGAGCATGGCCCGACATGCTCTTAGCCGGTTTTTTTTCTGATAAGCATATTGCTTAAATTTAAGTACGTTACATTAAAACAAGTTTAAGTGTAATGTTTAGTGATCGCGGAAACCTAAGAAATTATTATTAAGTACGTTGTTGTGCGGGTATATTTATCCACCTACATGAATCACTAAAACCGCTCAGGCACATATTTAAAAAAAATAACATAAATTCTGATTTAAATGAGGCTGGGTGGTCTAGTATGAATTTAAAACAAAGGCATTCCTATACAGGATACATAAACAAAACCGATCAATTTCCAACTTTACGGCTTTGGTATAGCGAATGAAGTTAAATTAATGAGGATTTAATACCGTAGGTGTCAATTCCATTGCCTTTCATGAAGGCGAATTTTTTGCCAAAGAACTATAGAAATAAAAGTGCGGCCTTTAATAAGGCGTAGGGTGATGGCAGTCGTGTCATTAATGGCCAGATTAAAGAGCATTGTGTGATGGCAGCCGGACAAATATGGGCTCGTCTGAAAAAGTCTGACATTGATTCCACGTCGGGCCATCCTTTCGATACGGTCTACATAATTAATTCGACCTTTTCTACAGCAAAAGGTTTCCTTATTATCCAAATAGGCGAAACCAAAAGGTTGGTAGTCTACCCTGTTATGTAGGTACCTAATATTCGATTATTTTGGTATTCTTCGAATAAAATCCGATTGTAATATCAATCCTCATACCTAAATTTTATTGTGATCGGATAACGCTTTGATTATGATTTAACATCATATCGTTTAAAGGATAACGTTTACGGATTTTGATAAATCGAACGGAAGTTTAACGGAAATGGTTGTCATTTTTGATATGTATTTATATTTCGTGATTAAGTAATAAGGAATTAGTAATATTTATAACTAAATTGTGGCCGCGGCTTCGCCTTCGCCTGTTACTTCTGGATAGAGTAGCTTTCTAAAATTATAATGTTAAAAGAATGATTAAAATTGGTTCAGTAGTTTCTGAGTGTATCGATTACAAACAAACAAATGAACAAATCTTTCTTGTTTATAATTTATATATATAGTATATTATAAATTGTAATATTACAGTATATAGTACAAAAGTTGGTGTAGATAAAATGATAACAAAAATTTTGAACAAAAGACGAGTTAATACAACTGAGTTTATACGAAACCTCTTAAGGGGTCATTCTACTCATCATTATAAACAACTTTTACTATAAGTCTTTTACGATTTCAGGGGACAACTTTTATTATAGGACCTATATTAAAAGTTGTCCCCTGAAATCGCGAAAAAAACCAGCTGATACATTTATTTTCTGTTCACTAAGGTGTTCATATAAAACTAAACAATGTAGGGAACAGCCGAGCCGTTTCCTTTCGCGATTTCAGGGTTGGTCCCACGTTGGTCCCATGGTAAAAGTTGTTCATAATGATGAGTACAATGACCCCTTAAGAGGTTTCGTATAAACTCAGAATAAGGTTGTAGGTATAACTAATTCCACATTTGGAAATAAAATAAAACTTTTTACCATACTATAATCTCGATGGTTTCAACATTAGTTGGTAATTTGGCATCGTACATAATTTACTCTAGAACAATAATAACTGAAATACAATAAATAAAAACTTATACTATTTACTAAGTGTGGATGGCTATAAGCTCTGTAGGTATACAGCGCGGTGTTTCGTGCAGTGCACAATAACGAGTTAATTAAGAAAGTTTGGCCTGCCCGCACTCCGCGGTCTCACTCGACCAATCAATTCTCCACTCTCCACTACTGCGCTAAAACATTACGTTTATCAAAGTATTGCTGCATTTTAGAATACCTTATTATAATGATCATGTTGTCATAAATATGTAACGGAGATGACGGCTGATAGAGATGTATGGAAGAAAAAGACATGCTGCGCCGACCCCAAATAAATTGGGATAAGGGCAGGAGGATGATGCTGAGGGCTATATTTAATCTTTATTTCATTTCATTAAGATAGGTGCGGCTTTTGTTAGGTAAGTTCCGAATAGATTATATTCTCTCGAAACTCCATTTGACAAAGCTAATTCTTAATAGCTACAATTTATGCTTGTATATTTTGATATATACTTATTATTATAACTATTGAAACATTTATTAAAGTCACTATAATTTACTGGTAAAATGAAACCCTGTTAATAATTTTCATTAACCTATCAATCTCAACAATGATCAACGTCACAATATACCTACTGTGTAGAGGCGTTACATGAATTTAATCAGTATGTTACAAGCTTATATTAATTTCAAAATTTCCAGACACTGGATGGCACACAATGGTGCAATAATGGGACAGGCTTGTTTGCAAACCAGCCACAAAGTACAAAGCGCGTTTGTAAACAGCCTTATTGGTCTCATGGTCTGAAAGCAATATTAATGTATGTATGCAGGTAGCTCAAAGTGTACGTACTAAGGCTGCTATTGCACGCCTCGGATTGAGATCGATTACCCATCCTCACAGTGGAGGTGCATGAATATTTCAGGGTTTAATGAATGCAATTAAGGGTTCTACGTTCCAGACTTTGATTGAGCGAAGATAATGTAATACAAGGCGGATGTGGTAGATAGAAACAAAAGTTTAAGATTGGTATCATGAAGACGTTGAATGCAAAATTACCTGGGTCAACATAATTATAAAAGAGATATGTTGCTGGCGTATTGTTACAAAACTGCAAAGAAAATTTATCTTCTCGTGACCACGGTTAATGTAACTTGGCCGAAATGTAAGCTTGGAAATGTTGCTTGTAATTATGTATTTACAAAAAAAAAGTATATAAGTATTATATCCATTGTCTAGTACCCATAGCACAAGCTCTGCTTAGTTTGGGACTAGATGGTGCTGTGTAAAAAGGTCCAAAAAATATTTATTTTATATTTATTTTATTTAATGTCGAGGTAACTCAAAATGTTGTTTTGATTTTATCTGTGCGCGAAAAGTCCCAAAATCATAGTTGATTGGCGGGAAAATTCGGACAGAGCGTGTTGTGGATTTTATATTATTTTCTAAAACTTGTGTTTCTGTATTATTAAATTTTAAGTGGTCGTTAACGTGCACAAGTGTGGGTGAATGGTACAAAGTATAAAAAACCGGCCAAGTGTGAGTCCGACTCACGCAGTCAGGGTTCCGTACCACCCATCGACCTGATACCCCATAGAAACTGATTTAATTTAGTGAGTATATATCAAAAGACATCAACGATCGTATGCGAAATGTGAATTTTTGCATCTCTTTCTTACGTAGGTACCCTTGCCCTATTTTTAGTATTTGTTGCTAAACTATATAGTATGCACTATAATCAGACCAAGTTTGACGTAGGTATGTATTACCGTTTTGAAGATAGAGCAGGAACAAAAACGATGAAAAAAAATCATGTTTTTTGAGGTTTCTTGTATGGGGACCCTCTTTGGTTTTTGTTTTTTTTTTGTTTTTAGTATTTGTCGTGATACCCCACATAGTAACACATATTCTGTGAAAATTTCAACTGGTTATCTATTACCATTACAAAGATACAGCCCTGTGACAGACAGACGGACGGACGGACGGACAGCGTAGAGAGAGTAATAGGGTCCCGTTAGCACCCTTTGGGTACGGAACCCTAAAAAGTGACGTTTGTATTTTCTCATTAATCCCTCAGACACCTCTAGTAAAGCTTCCATCACTTTATTAGGGTGCGTTTTACTAAAGACGTGGCTAAAAGGTCTTAGCAACCAGGCCATAAAACTACTAGAAAAAAAGTCATGGTCGTAGTGAGTGAAATTCGCGAAAGCTTAAAAACTTCTAGAAAATAAAAGTTAGACTTTTTACTAATATTTTTAGAATTTCAGCTTTTGCACCCCATTTTGACTTTTATTATGCCTGTGTGCTATAATAACGCTTTTACCAACGTAGAGGCATTATAAGCAGGCAGGCAGGCAGGTATTAAAAAGTCATGACTTTCAATCTAAAATGTTTCCGCAGATTCAGTTAAGTTTGGACGTCAGATAGATGACCCCATCCTCGAGCTGTTCATTTTCTAACTCCCCGTGGAGGTTGAGTGACGTCGACTGTCCTAATTAGGAGGTGATTTCATAAATCATTATAATGATGGTTATTTGAATTCAAAGCCCTAACGGAATTAAAGGTCCGGACTTTATTAATAAATTATGGAGTAAAAGCTGAAATATTTTTTTATCGAATCTTTTCATAACTAATACTTACTGTATTGGAGGAAAAAGGTCGTGTTATTTATTTTTTCGTTACCAGTATCGTTGTGAAAGTCAGTACCTACACAGCAACATACAATAAACAATATATTTACGAACAATAATAATGTTGTTTGTCGGATTATTTTCGTGTTCTGATGTTGTCAGTAGGTACATACCTACATCGAAGCTTTGTTATTTCGTCAGATACTGAGATTGGAGTAAATAGATGTAGAGGCATGCACCTATCTACCGCATTATGTACTTTGTTTTTTCCTTTTGAATAAATGGAATGTTTTTCTACTTTTTTCAGCAGATAGCCTATTCCAATTCTGGATTCTGGGTCCAAAATTATCAAGGCAAAACTATGCTACACGTAAAATTCTCATAAGAAAATAGGTACCTATTTACAAATAATAAACAAACCTTTATCTATAAAAGCTTGCGTATATAGTACCTTCGTTCGCGAAGAGGCTTGCTGCAAGCAAGCTAGGCTGGTTGTTATGGCGATGTTTTCGCCGGCACCCGCCGATGTGGGTAGGTATGCCACTCAAACCGTACCAATTTTAATTGGAACCAATTTTTAAGTGATCCATCTACGTTGCAGGAAAAAATATGAAGGCATAATTTTTTGTCGCTATATCCAAGATTGGAAGTTTTGGTAAACGTGAGACGCTTGTGGGATACATTAAAAACGTTAAAGAACATTTCGCAACATATCCAAAAGATGGTGGATAGGTTTGCAAGTCTTTTATTTGGCATTAGTCCAAAACTGATTGGTGGTTGGTTACTCCAGCAGGCAGACAGTGATGAGTTACAAAAGCGTTATGTTACAGACAGGAAGCCTGTTTTCAATAGTGGATCGTAGGGTTGTCAACGATGATGACAAGCGTTTATCATCATCCTCCCAGCCTTTTCCCAATTATATTGGGGTCGGCTTCCAGTCTAGCCAGATGCGGCTGAACAGTCAATCAGTATTTTACACGGAGCGACTGCCATCAGACCCCCGCAACCCAGTTAGTGGGTAATACTGACATTCGGAGGTTAGACCAGTTGTCAGACTTTCAGGCTTCTGACTACCAGTAACGACTGCCATAGATATTCGTATGACAACCGGGACCGACAGCTTAACGTGCTCTCCGAGGCACGGAGGGGTTTCGAGGTGTATCGAAACGGTCACCCATCCACAGACTGATGACAAGCATTTATAATAATAATAATTCCAAAGGGAATATAACCATTACGTTAATAACTCTTTGTTGCAGGCACGCAGACCCATGTAAAAACCGCAACAAAATCATTAATACAATACGACAATAAATTAAATTAATTAAAATCAATAGAAAAAATTATGTCTTAATAAATAAATCATTTAATTTAATAACCAAATCAAAATGTCACATATCAAAATGTCACATTATTGTTTATTTGTATTATAAAATGTAAATTAGTTAATGTAAATATTTATGTGCAAGTTGGTTTGAGATACGCATTTCTGGTAACTTCATCACCTTGTTTATATTACCAATATTGACCTTAACCATTGATAATTTTTCCCTTCATTTGCCATACACAAGAAGTTTGTACTAACTTATATTGTAGGTAGATACTTAGATAATAATACATCCTAACTCACAGTTAAGGAAGTTACCGACGCTGGTGTGTGGAGTTACGACGTGGGATTAAAATATATAGAATGCTTATAACAATCTAGGGATGAGAAAATGTGTTATTATCTCGATCACGAAGTAGCTAACGGTATAATTTATACACGGACGATTAAAAAACGTTGGACAGAATATCGCTAAGAAAAGATTGAAGCACTTAATTTTTTCCTAAACCCACTATAATTTCGACTTTTCAGCAAGTCTTTAAAACATCAAAACAAAGGTTCATGCATAAAATCAGCTTTTGATCTTTGGACTAATAAATCTATCAAAAAACATATCAAAAGAGTGTAATTGTAGTTATCTGAAGGGAGAATTTTGTAGGAATCTTACTCGTATGAGGTTTACATACGAAATTATTTATTGTATTTTACATACCAAAACAATTTTTAGAATCAGTTTTAATTTAAGAATAAGAGTTAAAGAAATAAGTTAGAGAATAAGAATCGAAGTTTTAAGATTTGAAGTAGGAAGCAGTAACTGCAATAAAACTGAGGGCAGAAAGTAACCCTGACAAGAAAATTGATTGTACTTTAGTTCTGGAGTACATACGTGACACTTCATTTTCCCAGCTCAACGTTCTCAAGGTGTTCAGTTGGGTCTGAAACTGTATTGTATGAATATGGAAAGCCGCGGCAGTCTAAGCCTTAATATTCATGAACTGTTAACTTATTAATTCAACACAACTATGTAAATAATAATCCGCTTAGGTCTTCCCCGCACAGCAATTGTTTATCGCAAAATCTGTAACACATGGAATCATACACAGGTGGGCCGCTCTGGCGAATAAAACTCGCGCTGCAAAAAACATTTGCCGCAGATACACGCGAAAGTGTTCTGTTGAGTACGCAGTTGCACTTACAGGGTAAAGCGGGCGGCGTTGACAATACTTGATGTAGTAACGGCAAAAATGCTGCCGATGTCCTGTCCAGTAAAGTAACATACCAACATAATTATACTTGTTTCTCTGTCAATATGTTTTGTGGTTTACAGATCAAATCTTTACTCAAACACCGAAGCGGGTGACAGTGCAGAATAAAGCTAAACTCAGCTGAACCGTGATCAATAAATCTTTGCTTGAGAAATATTCTAAAATCAATGCTAAACTCAAAACTAGTTTAAACAGTGATCAAAGTTTGAGTTTCGTTCGGTAATACGGGCCTTAGACAACAGCCAAAGCAGAGGAAAAGCGGGCAGAGAGACTTTTGAAAATTAGGTACCTATTTGAAGAAACTATTGCTGTCGTTTTAAGAGCGCTTGGCCTCAAATGAGTGCGATAAGGACAACTGCAGTTACGACTAAATAGCCTTAGTAAAAAAGCCATAATTCGAGGTTTTGCTCTCGACGATTTTCTCCTCCGAAACAGGACCAATTGAAAAGATATTTCATAAACAGATTAAGAATAATATGTACTGTGTCGCTCTGTGGTGTCGCTATGTTTTTCCTATTTTATTAATAGTTGTATTTATGTACTAGGCCTCTGTAGACAGCGTTTAGAATTTTTGAGGGCTTCTTGAAATAATTTATCAACAAAAACGAAACAGAGACAGTAAAAGTTGGTATTCATTTTATTTTACTGTAAAAATCATTGCTAGTGTTATAAACCAGAAAGAAAACAGTCGAGAACGTTTGTATGGAGAAAATACCACCCATAATTATTTCCTCTTAAACCACTGACTGCAAAAGTGAGACTTGATAATCAAAAGTCTTGGTTAGCGCAAATAGCTGTTACAGTTGTGGCCGAGTCGACTCAGGTGTTCCAGGAGACCGCGTGCGCACCGTAGCCCGTACATTCGAACTATGATAATATTTTTCTAAGAAGTTAACGATTGCAGAAAGAGCTGTCAACGGCGGGTGCTGTCACGAAGTTTAAATGAAATCTCGGGGCTATGTCTGTGTAATTACAAACAACTTGGCGTCGTAAGGTCGACGTCGACGCCGTCAACCGTGTAATGGACTTTTCAAGTATTCGTAACGTGAAAACTTTCACTTCAGCCGACTTAAACGCCTCCGACAATGTGCTTAACGATGTTTTTAACTACTTCACTCCATTCCTCGACTATTGCAGGTTAAATTAATTATTTGCTTCTCATTCTATTCAGTTTGGACTTCAATTATTCGTGGTGCAGCATATTGAAATACTTCTATATCTCCTATATTTCTAAACTACGATGTATTTACACAACTTTTGAATATAGAATGAACACATTAATTTCAACTCTTGGCTGCCACTTTTAATTAATTACTTAACCTCCTCTACTTAAATATCCTCATGCAAAACACTTCTTTATCGCCACATAAAACTATTCCAACCAATCATATATTCTCCGATCGAGTACCTATGATACTAGAGTAAACCTTATCGAGTCGATATAACATACTAATAGGACATTGGCTAGCCGGTAGCCGCTTGGGACACATTAGTATGCGTGAAGCAAGTATTTGCTGCAACCAGGCTGTTCAAGCTGTTATCTTTGGCACCAAAACACACCAAATGCACGTTTAGAGCTGTTAAACAGTGATTTTATGTTAGCAAAACTGTTATTTTATATCAGGCAGCACTAACGTTTTATTAGTAAGCAATGTTTTAATTAGTTAGCTAATAGACAATTGGGTTGCAAAGCTCTGATCACGTGACTATTCTCCCTACTGTTTACTATTATGTTTATTATTAAACGAATGTCATTGGATAGGATGTACAAATCGAATAAAAGGAAACTCATACAATAGACCTTACTTAGGCTCTGATACGCTATATGTAAAGCTCCGTAGATTTTCAGATGTCCAAACGTGCAAATGGTGATCGCGATTGCAGACACGTTTTTGGAGAGTCGACGACATCGTGTTATCACAATTACCCTCAGCGAAGAGTCCCCGGCACGTCGACGGAGAATAAAACGCGCTGATTGCACAAAGGTCCTTCCTTTCCCCTCTCATTCGTTATCGTTGCAATTGTCCTCTTATGTATACAATTCTTAATAACAGAACACCGAAAATGATCAAATGCAATTCGCAGCGCATTGTAGTCTCACACAAAGGCGCTGCAACAAACGTTTCATAATAAAACCACCCTTAATTAGGCAAATAATACTTTATTTTAACGAAAACCGCGCATTTTTATTCAAAGCCTGCGGGAATTTTCTTTAGACGCGTTCCCTGTATTACATTTAGGCAGCCGACGCTGTTTAAATAAGTAATTATATTTCGCAAAAGGGTTTCTAATTAATATAGCCGTTTTAATTAGCAACGAACAGTTTGTGCAATGCAAGAGTTAATTAAAAGAAGTCATTATAGGTATTTGAAAATATAGCTTCAATTTCTGGGGTTTCATATGATATTGATTAATTAATTAAGCAATCAAGGAAAATCATCGAACGAATATTATGTTAATATTTTATGGGTTTTCATTTCTTAGCGCAGATAAAACAGGAACGGATTAGTTAAACAAAATTAAATGTTCTGTTGTAAACCTAAATGGTGGTTATGAAAAACAAAATTTTTATCTGCGCTTTGGTGGGACATATCGTAACCGCTTCTGCTTATCCCTTCAGAAATCATTCCCGTGATATAAGCACGAGTAAGGGTTCATGGAAGTGTAAGTCCTGGCTAATATTAAAGGATGTTGACGTAAAAAAAGGAGATTCGGAATGAGCTTCATTTCCTGGTCATATCCGGTGGGCTTGTTACAAGGACCACAGTTTTATCTTCAGCGTGAATAATCTGTTCTTTTTCAGATTGGTAGTTGGCGGAAAGCAAAACCTTTTTTCATCCTTATGTACCTAAAATGTATGTAAGTCTAAAATATAACTCAAATTAATACCAATAGTTTTAGTCCTAGTATTAAACACCCGCTGGCTATGTAAAGGTAATGAGAGCGGTGGGGCTAAAAAAAACGCCTAATACTGTTTGTTCAATTTAGTCATTTAATTCAGAATATCAAGATTTTCAGCGCTCTATACAAACAAAAATATTTTCCATCAAATTAATAACAATGAAAAAACATACTTTCTTCTTATGATACCTACCTAATGTAACTGCTAGGGGGCCACGATCTTGATTCAATACTGTCATTCATTACGTCGACATCGCTCAATTATCTGAAACACGCCAAATGTTTGATTCGCAAAGAAGAGGTTTTATTAGTTAGAAGTATTGTCTGTGTTTTTTTTTATACCTCTTTCGTTTATTTTTATGGTCAACCCATCTCAAGTCCTAGCCAGTAGTCCTATCAAAGCCAGCTATCCTAACAAAGTCCTTTAGTAGTAGTAGACCTTCTTGTGAAATTACCAATTTCTGCCGCCAGTGATGCTTGCAGCATTGCTGTGTTCCGGTGCGAAGGGTACGGGCGCCGGTGATATTACAATCACATGAGACTTTCCATCTTTAGGTCTCAATTTGGCGAACATGATTTGCAATACCATTTAGGCAACAGGCAACAGACATTTAATATCCTTGGTGGTATTGCAGTTGTTATGGGCATAGGTGTTAGGTAATCACTTAGCATCAGGTAGGCCTTTAGCTCATTTCGCCATCCAATGCCATAAAATGCAGACTTGAATATCCGTGCTCTCAAATGAGAGCTATTTCTCAAAACTGAGAAGTTGCACTACGTCACTCAGTTCTCCGTTTTCTGCGTCCACCCCAGCTAAAACATTTTAAAGATTCAACAACTGCGGTGTGTTTTGAAAATCACTTCTGAATTTACAGTGAAGAGTGGTAAAAACAATACGAAAGAAAAATATTTCACTGCGGGTTCAAAAATGAGCTCGGCAGTGTGTTCTTAACAGAATAGCCACGCTGCTTAGACGAAGACATTTGGTCTTCTTCAATCTATTGGTCAATCCTGTAACTCGGTAATAATAATATCTTAGGAAATTACTATGGTACTAAAGTTAATTTTATATATATACATGCTGAAATTTAAGTCGCTTAAATCCCGAAAAGGGGTCATTGTACTCATCATTATGAACAACTTTTACTATGGGACCAACCCTGAAATCGCGAAAAAAAAATCAGTTGGTCCCTACATTTGTATTCACTTAAATCAATAAAATGTATCACCAATGTATCCGCCAAGGCATTTGCACCGCTTCCACCTGATTGGTCGGTTGAAACGTAAACATAATTTTTTATTTATTTAATTAGGTATGCTATTTCATTTAATTTGCAAATAAAGTAAATTAAAGCATATTTTGTCTTTTTTGTGTATTAATTAGGTTATGAATATGGTAGTAGTGGTGGCCCGGCGCCACCACAGTAAGCAATTTTGCTCACCTGGAAAATCTATTGGCCAGCCTTGTCCTAGGTCAACGGGAAGTACTCCATAGGTTTTGAAGAGTCAGTGACCTAAAATCTTTGAAAGGCTGTTACTTGATTATGGTTTAAAGTTAGAAACTTGATATTTTTACACGATTATTGGGCAATGAATATTAATATTTGATATTTATTTCAGTTCGATACCTTTAGCCATTCTCGATAAAAACGGCAATTAATAGTTGAACAGTCGAGTCAGACAGCCAGCCAGACAGACAGACAGACGTACGGACAACAAAGTGATGTTATAAGGGTTCAATTTATTTTTGAGTTACGGAACCCAGAAAAGAGTTACATGCGACTATGTTCACAAAATTCATACTAGGTATTACTATTTTCTTCGCCTTTTTCTGCGATCGCTTACATTATCGTGTGCTTGTTAGTCTTTCAATAAAAATGCTGAAAATATTTGCCTATTTCAGAAAGAAATCATTAGGTAGGTATTATAATTGGTACTTACATTATGTTATAGTAAAAGCCCCAGTTACCGAAAGTGCCCCATTGTTCGACAAAAAAACAACCAACTTCAGAAAATAAGAGCGAAATTATAATTTGGTATCCGGTTAAATATTATCTACTAAACATTGAACTGTTATATAGTGCACCACAAGTACGTAAAAATTATCACGAAACCAATGGATTAAAAAAAATACTTGTGATCGTCCCTTAAAAGGGTCGATAATTGGGGATGTTACGTTACCTGCTGTTATCAAATTCATAGTTTCAAAACTTTTGGAAATCATTCAGATTTCACCCATTCGTTCCTCATGTTATGGTAACATAATACAACGTTACTTTTCGTTTACGCAATTTGAGAAAGAAGTTTGTTCAGAATATCCAGGAGAATTGATTGGAATAGTTTTTGTACTATGTTACATTTTAACAAAAATAAATAAATAGTGATACTTAATTTGGTTATTATGGTTAAATTCAGTATATCAGTGGATCGTGAATAGGTCCTCAAGGTCCAGGAAGTGCATCTCGATTAGTTAAGCTGGAATTACATTATTGTGTCGTGGCATGTCATGACGCGCCAGAATCCTATCGGTTTCATACTACTCACGTAACATCCCCAATTATCGACACTTTAAGGGACAATCACAAGTATTTTTTTATTACATATTTGGTTTCGTGATGATTTTTTACATACTTGTGGTGCACTGTGTAACATACAATATTTAACTGTATACCAAATTATAATTTTGCTCTGATTTTCTGGAGTTGGTTTTTTTGTCGAACAATGGGGCACTGTCGGTAACTGGGGCTTTTACTATAGTATGGTTAGAGACACATTATTGTGGAACGCGTCACGACACTCACGACACTAAAGTGTGTCTCTAACCATACTAAATGTATGAAATCGATATGCTTCTGGCGCATCACGACACGCCACGACACAATAATGTAATTCCGGCTTTACTGTGCATCAGGTAGTCCCTGCATGACATTCTTCACTTTTTTCGCTAATACCAACTGGGGAACTTATAGTGGCTATAAAAGCATGTCATTTTGTGATTTAGAATATAAACATCCCAGTCGATTCTACTCGTGATTCTAAACAAACTAGTTTCTCAAATTGCTTAAACAAAAAGTATCGTTGTATAATATAATTTCGTGTTTAATATAACTTTCTGAAATGCTTTTCCTTGTAATAAAGTTACAGGATATGATGAGGAAATGAAAGCACATTGTGAGGTTTCTTTTTATTGTTAGGTATATTTTGTTCGCATTGTTTTTCGTAATGTCCCGAATCATAAATTCTAGCATAATTGAGCAAAGGTTAATTGCTTCGATCAACAGGTACTATGTTAATCTAAAGTAAGACATTTTCAGGCATCTAAAAGCAAAATATTTGCTTCAGAAATCCTATACGCTAGTATAACTTTAGCGGAAGAATTAATATTGTACAGAAATTTTAAATAAAATCACGAACATACCTTTCTGCAAACTGTGGTTATAATTGTTGGGAACATTAGAATTATTCAAAAGGGGCTTGTAGCGATGCAACAACTGCGCGGATTGTACGATCTGCAAGGTTAAGCTGCACTTGCCGCGGTCAGTCTGTGGATGGGTGACCGTTTCGTTACACATCGAGACCCCTCCGAGCCTCGGAGAGCACGTTAAGCTGTCGGTCCCAGTTGTCATACGAATATCTATGGCAGTCGTTACGGGTAGTCAGAAGCCTGAAAGTCTGACAACTGGTCTAACCTCCGAATGTCAGTATTACCCAGTAATTGGGTTGCGGGGTCTGATGGCAGTCGCACCGTGTAAAATACTGATGTTCAGCCGCATCTGGCTAGACTGGAAGCCGACCCCAATATAATTGGGAAAAGGCTCGGAGGATGATGATTAGAATTATTCAAAACTCATTTACTAGACTCGTCTAAACCCAGCCTTCGGCGGGGCCTACCAATTGTCATCTTTCGTGAGTCACAGACAAAACGTTTTGCCAAATAAATGTGTGATGATCGTGTCAGTTTGTGAATGGAATTGCAAATATTAGCGAGGGGGGAATATAAGGGGGCACACGTCATCAGGCGAACTAACGAAGAAGGGTGGCAGTCGAGTACGTGACGATAATTCAGACCCGCGAGACCCCTTTGTGCAATCAGTGCGGTTTCTTGGACCTCAAATACTCTATTTTATTTTAGATAGTAAGTAATATTTTTTCTGGACGTCTCTTCAATATAGGATGACGCTAAGTGTCAATCGTGTGTTAGAAGGTTACAGGAAAACAAAGTAAAGGGTATTGTTAGAAAGGTGTCCAGTAAAGCACCTAAAAAAATTTATATAAGTACTTACCTATGAATCAATAAAAAGAAATACATTATTCTTATTAGATCTTAGAAAATTTTCTTCACCCCCTAATTTAAAATATAAATTTAGCATTAACTCCTTAGTTACGCGTATTGTAAGGTATTGTATGGTTGTCTCATAAATATAAAGTACCTATATTGTGTTTATGGCTTATCTAGATTCTAACAATAATATAACGCTTACACAAACATTCATATTCACAAATCATTAATCTACACATCCAGTCGCACCTCGCATACTCCAATACCTACCAAATTTTAAATTTTAATTTTATAATACATTTTTTTTTTTTTAATATTAAACGATGGCGAAACGAGCTAAAGGCCCACCTGATGTTAAAACCTGTTGTTATGTGATTAAAATGTAAAATGTAAGTATCATGTGGCCATTAATGTTTTACAGTAATTCTATATATTCCTGCCTATTTGTTGTCTAGCAGTATGAGTCTGTCATGCTCACTTAAATGTCATGCTGATGGTGGTGTTAGTGTCGGGTCGTTAAGTTCCATTCAATAAATAAAATAAAAAAGCCTTTTATTTCTTGCAAAAGATTAAATAATTTCACAGTAGTTGTTTACATGCAACGAAATTCGTAGACAGATAGGTACCATTAACTATATATTATATATATTAAATTAATAGTATTTTTATTTAAATTGCCAAATAAAAGTTTAGTCATAACATATTGTTCCCTTCAATATGGTTTTGTTAAGCGAGTTGAGTCATGCTGGTGAACGGGTGCCGTCTGTCGAGAAAAGTGAGCTTCTACATACTATGGCAATTCTTTTTAGGTTTGTTTCTAAAGGCAATATTCTCACTTTTAAACTCTAGTTTTTTTCTGACATTAACCTACATTATACTCACATTATTTGAATAAATTTGATGTAATAAACAATAACCTATTTTAAAAAGAGTATATCCACAGAAATAGAAGTATATCCATGGAGTTTCTTAGTTAGTACGTAATTAAAGATTGAAAAAAAAATAAAAAAATTTGAATATTAATAAGGAAACATTCACTCTTTGCTCTTCAATGAGAGAGATGGACAATGTCTGAAATAAAACGATACAGTCTTAGTACTAAATTGTTGCTAAAGCCAACTAGATCTTCGTTCGCCATCGCATTGCTCCCCGAGCTAATATTTCAGCGGTACCGTATTGTCCTGCCTCGGACTCCGTCACATCGCGACTTTCTGAGCCTTTTTCGAAATAATAAGCCGTGTAATTGGGATTTATGTCCCTTTTACGATGATTAAATGGCAAACTCTCTCATTTAAGCTCCCATCGTAATACATTGCCTCAGAAGCATTACTGATGAGATTTGCAATTAACGACAATTAATTTTACGTAGGTATGCCTAAGTGTTCGGAGTAAGCTAATTGGTTCATAAAAAACTTTATTATTTCTCGGTTAAGATTATGGCATCCGCTATCTCATTGTACTTGGAAAACAGCAATACAATTAAGTAAAGTTGTATTCCACGTTTCATAGCAACACATATTCTGAGAAAATTTCAACTGACAACCTATTACCGTTCAAAAGATACAGCCCTGTGACAGACAGACGGACGGACGGACAGCGTAGCAAGAGTAATAGGGTCCCGTTTGACACCCTTTGGGTACGGAACCCTAAAAACGAGCTAAAATATTACGAAATACATTCTTTTCGACGCGTTACATGCTTGTTAGAGAAGTTTATCAGAAAAATATGTTTACATAAAAGTATGTAATGAGATACAAAACAAAATACATATGTGTTACAAGCTGCTATTTATTCTCTTCATAGCTTCTATGAATAAAATACATAATATTTATGTTTTTTTTTGTTTCATACACGTTAACCAAACGGATGGCCGATGGGGCACTTGGGGCAGTAAAGTTCTGGAGTGGCGACCGCGTACTGAAAGGCGCAGCGTGGGTAGACCCCCCACAAGGTGGATCGACGACCTGGTGAAGGTCGCGGAAATCCGCTGGATGCGGAAGGCGCAGGACCGGTCATTGTGGCGATGCTTGGGGGAGGCCTATGTCCAGCAGTGGACGCCTTTCGGCTGAAATGATGATGAATGCTGACACGTTAACCAAAACCGTTTAATGTATACAATATGTCCTGGTTTGTAGTAATAAAACATTGAGGGCGGTAAATATACTCAATTTTATCGATAAAACATCCCACTTGTGGGGTCCAATCCCAACACCTCCAAAGAAAGGGCAATTCTAGTATTTTACTTATCTACTTAGACATCTGCATAATCTAACAATCATAAATTAAGACTTAAGTTACACAGAGGTGTAAATTTAATGTCATTTGAAACGTTATAGCACAGTCTAGCCACTTCAAACAGTCGTCCAACGCGAGACTTAATTGTCCCAAGCTGCCTTCAAAACTGTCAATGACCCGAGTTGCCTTTAAAAACCGTCAATGTAAATTTTCGTTGAAACACTCTATGAAATAGAGAATTGCACTGTGGTTATAGCATACACTACCTGAAAAAAATATAGAACTGTCATACAAAACTTAAGTTACATCTGTAATGAATCATGAAAGTGAAATTTTAATAATAATTTTACATAAAACATAAACATAATCAGCCCATTACTGTCCCACTGCTGGCACGGGCCTCTTCTCAGTATGAGAAGGTTAAGGCCTTAGTCCACCACGCTGGCCTAGTGCGGGTTGGTGGACTACACACACCATTGAGATCTGTATGGAGCACTCTCAGGTGTGCAGGTTTCCTCACGATGTTTTCCTTCACCGTTAAAGCAAGTGATAATCGAATTCTTATCCGCACATGAATCCGAAAAGTCAGAGGTGCGGGCCGGGATCGAACTCGCACCCTCCTTCATGGAAGGCAAGCGTTCAACCACTAGGCTATCACTGCCCGGCTTTTTCTTTTATGTTAGTTTTAGTTTTTTGTTAGTTTTTGTTTTATTCTACACATTATTAAAAGAATCACAGCTCTACGTCAATTATCTTAAAAGTAATTGTTGCTTTAAAAAAGACCCCGCGCACGCCCTGCGTTATGAAAATACATAAATGCAATATATAAGTCTATGCATAAATGACACAGCTTTACTAAAAAAAATATCCTGATAACATTCCACAAGTAGGACATTTTTATCGATAATATTAAATGTTTTTACCGCCCTCAAAGTTGTATTACTACAAATTGGGACATATTGTATAACGAATGTTAGAAAACCATGTCTTCAATCGTTTGAACCTCGCCTTACAAGTTGACCGCACTAATCTTACAATTTCACGGAAAAACGTAGAAACTTTCCGCGTCTGAACTGGATAGATAAGGTGGAAACCACAGACATAGTCAAAAAATAGACGAAGTACTGCGAACAATCATAGTGAAGCCAAAAAAAAACATGCTCCTTCGTGTACAACCAGCGCTCATGCACACACCATGCACCTGAAGGATATTTGCTTACGCGATGCTTACTGGACGATGCCGCGACATGTGTACTGAGAGGGGTGAGCACGGTTTGAGCTGTATGTGTGTGCGTGAGCGCTGGTTGTACACGAAGGAGCATAGTTCTTTTGGCTTCAATAGATTGTTCGCAGCACTTCGTCTATATTTTTTTACTATGTCTGTGGTGGAAACAAAGACTGTAATATTACTTACAACACTTTTTCCAAATGAGGTAAGTGAATCAGTTCTACAAGTCTGGTCAGGACGGGGTGGCCTCACTTCGTAGCCGTCAATTAGACACATTGGAGATTTATATGGCTATCTATCTTGTTCCTTGTACAGCGTACCCGGACCCAGCCGGGCCAACGGAAATTGTTTTTCAAAGGATCGTTTTGAACAACGTTGCTTTAAAAATAGACTTTGGCAAGTTAAAGCAAAATAAATGGCGTGTTTTCACAAAACACAACGATGCAGTATGTTAATGTTGTTGCTGATTTATGTCCGTGATTGTACCTAGTGTTGACAAAAAATTATTTTTCTTCTACTAGTTCAGTGATTTGTGTAATAAAAATTGTAGTGAAAATTGCCAAAAAACAAGATTGTTGAGGCGTTCGGAAGTTATGACTTATTTACCGGACTTTCGGTTTTAATCAACAAAATGTGTTAGGGAAGCGTAAAGCATCTGTAAAGAAGTAATGCAATCAATATGTTAATATGTTAATAAAATAAAATATGTTTATATTGACTGCCTCTTTGGTCTAGCAACCTCACGCTTGGCAGTCACGCTTACAACAGTTAGTTGTCGCAAGCACGACTGCCAAGCCTGAGGTGCTGGGTTAGATTCCAGGGTCGGCACAGTGTTATTGGTTTTTTTTCATGAGAAATTCTCAGTAGCATCCCAGAGTCTAGATTTGCGTTGGCAATAGGCTAGCCCCCGATTAGCTTTAGTTAATTTGTAATAACATGGGACTTATAACATAACTGGTGAAATGTGGGTGTACTAAGCTATACACCTTTGCCTACCCCTTCAGGGAATACAGGCGTGATGTTATGTTATGACTGATTCTGGGCGACAGTATTCCAAAATATTATTTGGTACCCTGTGGATCTCAGCTCAGCGTAAATATATCAGTTCAAATCTATAGTCACCTATGCATTAGCTACGGGAGCTACGTCACACCTATCTTCACCAGATGAAATACAAATTTTGTAGCTTCGATTATTCTGAAAACATCCATAATTTATTATGTTTTCTTTAATTCCATAACTGTGTAAACAAGGGCGGAATGATCACCTTTATTCACCTTCACTTTTGTAATATTTAGAAACGTAAATAGTACTTAATTCACCTGCATTTTAACTGTTATCTATCGGTAAATGACTACCACTAATTTCTTGAGTTAAATTGCTACCTGCGCGATTAAACAGGGCGTTTAATTTCTGCTTCCGATTATCTTTTAAAAGATAACACATTGCAAATTAATTGTACTTTTATCTCTGCTACTGATTGCTACTTTATACCAATACTTTCCAGCACGCCCTAAAATACATTAAAGGACCCAGAACCAGATTAAAACAGCTTATCCAGATACCAAAATACGACAAAATTAAATGAGAAAGACAAAAATTAAAACGATCAGTCGAACGATTTAGTTAATGAGTAAATATAATCCGGAGCGGAACGTGAGCGGAATTAATAAGAGCGAAGTTGGGAGTGTGGGCTATGTTTGTATAGTTATCAGTTGGTTCCTCTGGATTTCCTTTATTGTTATAAAGAGGGAAGTTCTATTTGTTTTACTTAAAGGGTTTATAAAAAAATGTGTGATGTGAGTTTTTCATCTTTATTTCCAGATTTTTATTGGATTTGTTATTTCTAAAAGGAGTCTCGAGAAAGCTTTAATTGAATTTGATTAGGTACGTATGTATACCAGGCCCCTCAGAAAGTATTGCGAAAAAAAGTTTTTATATATGGGAGACTGGCCAGTTATAATGTTTTTCGAAAATATGATTATTTATAAGTAAAAATAAGTAAGTTCCAATTTCAAAATTTCCCTCCACATTTTTTGCGAGTTGATTCAAAGTATTGTGTCTCACTGAAATATGGATCTGCGCCGGGAACATTTTAGAGCTATGATTTTATACGATTTCAAGTGTCGCCTGAAACCGGATGAATCGTACGATAGACTTCAAATGGCATTCATGGATGAAGGCCCTTCCAAGGCAACCGTGTATCGTTGGTATAACGAATTCAAGCGCGGTCGACCAACTTTGGGGGATGACGAAAGAAGCGGTCGCCTTTTGACGGCTGTTACCGAAGAAAACGTGCTAGCAGTGAAAAATTTAATCCAAGACAATAGGCGAATTACATATCAGGAGATTCAACACATATTGAAGATTGGATCGGGAAGCGTTCACGAGATTCTACACAGCCATCTTCGCGTGAGGAGGATAGTATCACGCTGGGTGCCGCACAACCTCACCGATGCTCAGAAGCAGGCCCGGGTGGAATGGTGCCGTGATATGCTTAACAAATTTGAAGCAGGCTCGTCTCGGCGTGTTTACGACATCGTTACAGGTGATGAGTCCTGGATTTATCAATACGACCCAGAAACCAAGCGCCAGTCGACTGTTTGGGTGTTTCAAAATGAGCCAACGCCTACCAAAGTGAAGCGATCTAGAAGCGGGGGTAAGATTTTGATCGCTAGCTTTTTTAATTTGACTGGCCACTTGGTATCAATTCCCTTACGGGATCAAAGAAGCATTAATGCCGAATGGTATACTACCAAATGTTTGCCAGAAGTTTTCTCTGTTATAAGCAACAAGCGACCAAACACAGGGCTCCGCGGGCTACTGCTCCACCACGACAATGCACCTGCGCACACCGCACTCAAAACGAGGGACTTCCTGGACAGCACGCCAGTCAAACTCCTGGGTCACCCTCCTTACAGCCCTGATCTAGCATCGTGTGACTTCTTTTTATTCCCAAAAATAAAAAATCAGCTCAAAGGGATACAATTTTCGTCGCCGGAAGATGCGCTGGCTGCGTTCGAGCAGGCTGTAAACGAGGTGTCTGCGGCGGACTGGAAAAAGTGTTTTGAAAACTGGTTTAGGCGCATGAATCTTTGTATAGAGGCTGGTGGAAAGTACTTTAAAAAGATTTGATAAAAATATATGTACGTATAGAACAATTTTTTTTAGTTTCGCAAAACTTTCTGAGTGTCCCACGTATATTTACGATACCTATATGTGTAATATATTTTGTGCTATTTATTTATTTTAGTTAATAAACATGCAGTAGTACGCCACAGACTGTCCCCATGATCTAGATCTTACGTCTCCTTTGTCCATCCAAAGGTTGTCTGGAAGATATCGCTTTTAGCGATAAGACCGCCAATGTACCCATAATTTATAAGTTGTTCCGGTTTACTACTATTTTCATGGTGTACAATAAAGCATATTCTATCTATCTACGTCACGTTTATTCGTTCGATGCCTAATTGCCTAATGCGCATAGTTGCAACAGTATAGAATTATGCTTTACAGGCCTACCTATATTATATCCAATATTGAATGGTGGTCAAATTAACTCTTAAGAAAATTAATTTCGAAATTCAAAATATTTATGTTCATCGTCTTTTGTGTTGACAAATAGGATGCTAGCTGGTTTATCACTACTTTTGCGTTGACAAATAGGATGCTAGCTGGTTTATTATTATAGTGTACATTTAGCCGCATATCGATGGTAACAAGACCAGTATAAGCAGAGCCTGTCTTTTACTATAAGCCAGTTCCGCTTGTAATGGTTTTTTACCATTGATACGCTGTTGACCGTATAATATAATAAGTAAATTAGGTATGGTCAACCGCTTGAGGCCATGATTTATTTTTGAGGTATCAGAGAAGTCTATGGATTGAAGGAACCTTACAAAATAAGGAGGCAGGAATCATCGCTTTTTAGAATCAAATGTTTGTTTGCGAGTAAAGATTTTATCGCCCCAATAATTTATTTAAGGATGTATCCGTACTTTATGGCACCTATAATATAAGGAGTGAGCAAATACGCGTGTAAGTAGGTATATTTTAGGCTTATATCACATTGGAATCATGGACGAATAAAAAAAGGTGGACGGAATCTCGCTAAACAATAAACCCAAGGTGCTTAACCCAATAGTAAGTCGGCTCGCTTGAAAGTACGGGCTGGCACGCACACATTCACACTCATAGTAAGTCTGAAAGCCACGACTACGCAACAAATCTTGTGGGATGGACAAAGTTTTTGTCGTAGTGTCACAAATAAAATAACAATATGTCTTACGATTTAAATTGTGGAAAGAATAAATCGCTCACGAGCAGGATTCGAACCTGCGACTCCTGGCTCAGTAAGCCAGTGCTTTAGCCACTAAGCTACCGTGAACACTGCTCGTGGTATCGTAATTCTCATCCACTTGGTACATCTTTGGGTGACGTCTGCGATATCTTATTAAGAAACAGTGTTTCTTAACCGACTCGACTAACTTTGCAGTTAACTTTGAATTACCACGAGCAGTGTTCACGGTAGCTTAGTGGCTAAAGCACTGGCGTACTGAGCCAGGAGTCGCAAGTTCAAATCCTGCTCGTGAGCGATTTATTCTTTCCACAATTTAAATCGTTAGATTTCGCTTCGCATGCGTAAATGTGTTAAAAATAATAAAATAATTAACAATAACGTTTTGTGTGTTAAAAAAATATCGTCGAAATTATAGTGGGTTAAAGAAAAAAAATTGCGCCTCATTCTTTTCTTAGCGAGATTCCGTCCGCCTTTTTTATTCGTCTGTGTTTCGAATAGTAAACTTTATGACCTAAATGTGTGATCTTTCATGACAGTACTAAAAGAAAGTGACCTAGACATTATCTGTCTGACGGTAGGCTAGGACAATTTTGTAACAAATCGAGCAACTATGAGGTGTAACCTTTAGTGGCGTCGGCGCGAACTACTTTCGTTACGTTTTATTAACAGTAATAAAGTTGGGTTCATTAGATTTTTATTTATTTTCTGCGTAGTAAACTGGAGCTCTGCACGTACAAAGTTCATACTTCATTCAGCTCGTAAAAGGCAGGTCGGGAATTGCTCGAATTTATTCACGAAATCGCGCGCGGCGCGGTGCGGCGTGCTCTGAGTACGAGTGTGAACAGACCTTTATGAGATGACGTCACGTTAGCTAGAGGTTTTCCTGGGGATTTTTTTAAAAAGGAAGGCATTTGAAAATTGAATTTAACAGAATGGAATTTTTCATTCTGAATTTAAACCAAGGGTTTGGCTGGTCTTATTGTTGCTTGAGTATCAATGTTTACAAAATATATGTGTATAAAATTGTGACAATAGGAATGAAGTTGTATAAAAATCTTGGTAGATAAGGCATGAAGATTTCATGGCTCTCGTCCTAACACAAATCGCAAGAAACTATGTGCGGAAAATTTAATAAATAAGCAGTCTGCTACAATTTGATAGTCCATATTGGTACAAATAACATTAGGGATGGAACATTGAGTTACGCCTTTGATATTTTTGTGACTCGCTTTTTTATTTCATGAACGTACTTTCGGAAGAAGTATTTTGAGAGATTTTTTGTAAAATCAAGGTAAGTCGTAGTAAGTGTTAGTTGAGTAGGGCTGAGAGTTAGTAGGGTGCTGGCCAGAAAACCTCCACGTGTGCCTGACGGCTGCTTGTCCTTCTGGACACGTCTGCAGGGCACGGCAGTTGTTTGGCCGGTGCATCCTGAAATCCTTTCCAGGGATTAACCTTCGGGGGATTTTATTTCCTGTGGCGAATATTCTGGCGCGGGAGGGGCCCGTTCTGGCCAGTGGGGAGTTGCTCCACGTGTCCCTCTGTTGCCAACAGACGGCACAGTGGAGGAGCAGGGGCGGGCCCGGTGTGCACTCACCCTGCCACTGGGCAGGCAGCGGGGGGATTGTCTTTCCCTGCCCCCGTCGATTTCGTAACCCCAGGAGTGCCCGCTGAGTATTGTTCTCGCGCCTCTTGGGACCGAGGGTCTTGGCTTCACCGCCCGGACCGCGAGGAAGAAAACCTCTATAAAAAAATTACGGGAGGTAGGAGTTGCGAGCAGCAGACTCGGGGTAGTCTGCTGCCCGACCAGCAGCTGGCGTAGCTGGCACAGCCGGCGTAGTTGGCGCAGCTGGTAAAGGCCCATGAGGTGAGGTGGCGTGCAGTGTTCCGTGTGCGCCACATAGGAGGGTGCGGCCGACGTTAGGCCGCACGGGGAGAAGGGGCTCGCCTGCTTGTGGCGGGCCAGGACCTGTCGGGGGTGGTTGTGTGAATACTCACGGGTTCCCACGCCCCCGGCTAAGGTAGTTGAAGGAACACCGTGGTGGTTTTAGTCGGTAAGAGTCCGACACTGGCTTCACCTACGCCGGGCGGAGTGCGTCGTCCATGAGGATTTACCCACGGCAAAAAAAAAAACTAAAAAAAAAGGGCTGAGAGTTAGTGTGAGTCCGTAGTTAAACCATAAAGGTATTATACTGACGTAATAGAGACACTGTCACCTCATTATCACGTCACCGAAAGCAAAATGAGTTTATGTGCGAAATTGACACGTGTAGGGGTGATTTTTAGTGATGTGACATGGACGTTTCCGCATTATCGATATAGTTCAACCGGTCTTACTTTTAAGGAGTGGTAGTATTTTAAAACTGCTAAGCTATTAAGTAACTATTGTTTTAAAATTACAGATATTCGAGACATAATTTTATTTGTTTTAAAAGATTGAGTTACGCAATTAAGGGCTATATTATAATTACATTATTAATGTCACGAAGGTAAGGAATACATAAGTAAGAAATAAAAAAATCAATTAATCATCATTTCAGCCGTAAGACGTCCACTGCTGGACACAGGCCTCCCCCAAGCATATATTGGGGGGATATGCCATAATCGCCACGCTTGGCAGGCGGGTTGGCGATCGCAGTTGGTTGGTTAAATACTCAGAGAATGCTGCTGCCCATCCTCTGGTCGCCTTTTACGACACCCATGAGAAGATATAGGCTGGTGCAATTTTTTACGTCCGGCACCACACGGAACATTTTACAATTAATCATATTAGTTTTAATTAGGTGTATAGAAAGGTTTTCAATCCCGGAACTAAGTTCCTATACACGATTCCAGAATTGGTCAAATTATTGAATTTTGATGAAAAATTACAATATCTATGAACTTGACAAGTTTTCTTGTCCAGTCAACTGAAGTTACACATCAGACTTATACATTATAATTTTATCGACTTAGATTTAGAAACATCAGTGTTTCGATAATTTCTAGTTATTAGTTAGTTTTTATTTCAAATAGGCAAAGAATTAAATGTCGAGAATTTAGTTGCACGATTCCAAAAACAAAGATATAGGATCTTTGTTTTTGGAATCGTGCAACTAAATTCTGAGGATGAAATTGGAGGTGGAGCAAGAACCTGGCCATGATTTTCGATTCGATACAGACGACCGAATCATATAAAATCAAGTCCGCGTCAGCTCAAGAAAGAGTTTTCTCAGCGGCAGGCAAAATTTGCAACCGGCTAAGAATCTATCTCTTAGCATTCGCATACTTGACAATCTAGCATTTGCAAGAACCCATTTTCTAAATATGGTATATTTTTACAAATTGAATGATCACATGAGACTTTCCGTCTTCATGTCTCAGTTTGGCGAACCGACTTGCAGTACCATTCAGGTAACAGACTAGTTGGTATTTCAGTAGTTATGGGCAAAGGTAACCGCTTAACATTAGGTGGGTCTTTAGCTCGTTTCGCCATCATATAACATAAAAAATAAGTGTATAAAACGTTTTTGTTGTATTTTTTGTATCTATGAGATTTGTTTTAGTAAAAAGGACCTATCTGATCAAACTTAAAGCCGCGGATAGCAACCTAGTCCCTTCCATGATTAAGATGCTCTATGAAGTTTCATGGGAATTTGTATTCCATGAGAACAGCAAGACCAGTGGTTTCTAGCAATGATGACCAAAGAGCCCAGTTCGCGCGCCGTTAATACTAATGATCTCCCGATATACGTGTGTATATTTGAAGAGCTTATTTATTGAGTGCTATCGAACAACTTTTACTACGAGGTCAACCCTGAAATCTAATAAAAAACAGCTATTCCCTACATTTGTGTTCACACGAATCGACAAAATGTAGTAAACAGCAGATTTTTTTCGCGATTTCAGGGTTGCTCCAGTTATAATAATGTACTCTGTGGTTGCTCCCATAGTAAATGTTGTTCGTTATGATGAGTTTTTATTTATTTTATTTATTCAATCACAGGTACAATTTCTTTAGCTTTAATTTACTAGAAAACTCACCAAACTATAAGTTTAACGTCGAGATGCGCTCATACATATGTATATTATCTTACACTTACGTAAACATGCAACATGACAACAAACTTAATTAGCAACAAATCAAACCGTAGGTATGGATCGTTGGTGATTTCATTAAACGATACAGTTATCCTTAAAATATCTACTGCAAACCCTGTAATTTTTTCGAGGCTTTCAGCTTTTTTTATATTTTATTTTATTGTATAGGATGGCGAAACTAACTAAAGGCCCACCATATGTTAAGCGTTTACCTTTGCCAATAACAACTGCAATACCATCTAGGCTGTTACCTAAATGGTACCGCAAGTCGGTTCGCCAAACAACATGAAGATGGAAAGTCTCATGTGATTGTAATTACACCGGCACCCGTACCATTCTGACCGAAACACAGCAATGCAAGCATCACTATTTGGCGGAGAATAGTAGATACGGTGCTTATTCGTTTTAACATTTGTGCCCATCCATTTTTCTTTAATAACAGCATTTACAGGAAATCTGGAAGTTATGAAGTTAGCCGGTCAATATTTTACAGCATTTTTAGCCCGGCCGCACATTGTCATAAAATAGCACCGTATTTACATTTTAATATGTCAAAAGCAGACATACGATTCGGAAAATTCTGTCAGTCTGCGGGGCTGGTACTAAAATTAACTGTATAAATGTAAAATAAGCATTATGAAAGTAGTATTGTCCTGCAGATACTTACCTGTGAAACGTCTCTTTGCCATAGACGTACAACATACTATTATAACATCGTAAAAGTACAACCATGGTATAGGTTAAGGTGCGTCAGATTTTTTCTGTGATCAATGAAGTGAATCATTGTGATTTCCTTCCAATGTGCGGCCGGACTAAATCAACCTTTCAATACTTTCAACGGACTTCAAAAAAAGGAGGAAGTTCTCAATTCGATTGTATTTTTTTTAAAGCAGTAAGGGACACTAACTTGTTACATGTATGGTGCTAGGTAGTACAAAAAATATATAATTGAAACTATCGACATATCGATATATTTTGAGCAATCCATATGCGAAACGGTTTCATTTTCACGTACACAATATTTTTTTATCTAACACATAATTATTTAAAATAACATATTATATAGAAAATACGGTATTTACTGCATGTTATTAATGCATTACTAAATGATTTAAAGAATAACTTCTATGAAAATAAGCATTATGAAAGTTGTATTGTCCTGCAGATACTTACCTGTGAAACATCTCTTTCTTTAGGTTAATAATGTAAATTACACAGCAGTATAACACAGAACACTACACCAATACGATTATTGATATTAATTGGATAAAATACAGAACGATTGTGAAATAAATCATAAAATAATACGAGATTATATTTTGATGGGACGCTATGGGAGATTACAATTTTCAAAATCGGTTCTACTGACATTTTATTATGTCTCTTTCTAGCATATAGGTTTTTTCGTAAAGATCGGTATCTCAGTCGCACACTGTAGTGGTCTATTACGTTAGTATAGAAATGTCTTTGAGTTAAACCAATCCCTGTGGATTGACGAGAACTAAATCTGTAGTCAGAATAAGCTTCTATGGAGATGATGAAAATCATGTCAGAATTTTCCAAATCATCCGGATCTACCACTGAGATACAGGCAATACTGTTCATGTAACAAATAAAAGCATAGCGTTACAATTTGACAGCGCATGCCATCAAATAACATCAGGCAAGGCATTGCATTGCTATCTGCGCCATCGTACCCGATAGATCTAGGAATACTATTGCTAAATGCTGCGATACCGTCGATATCTCTGCATTGTTTCTTCGTGCCGTAAATATTTTTGAGGTCCTGTACCCATTTGAGACTGTGGGAAAGGGCAAATGGTTTTGCAGTCCAAAAAATCATCTGTTACATCATGACATTGTACCAGTCCCGGAATTGGCATTAGGTTCACTTTTAATCACATTACGAGGTAACATTGTTTGGGTTCTACGGCGAGCCGTGGTTGTTCGATAGTTTACCTCTGGTTTCAGATTTATTGTTGAGGATATGTGTTTACAATGCGACTGGAACGCGTTGAACGTCTCAAATCCAACCGGCGTCGGAGCGGAAGAGGTGGAACGTGACAATAGCGGCCTCGACCGGCGACGTCTAACTTTGACAGCTGACAGCTGACAGCCAGATATACTTTCTCTCTACTACGAACTGACGACAAGAGCGCGGACGCAAAAAATCTGTCGCGAATATTTTAATCTCAAACTTGTAAAAAATAGACAAATAAAACGTAGAATCAATATAACAGAACCTGTTTTCTTGAAGACGACCCCAACATTTGGTGACCCCGACGTGATTAAAGAAAAAACTGAAGATTGAGACTACGATGCAGCCGCATTGTTCCTGCTACGGCTGCTACTTCAACGGATGAAAATGGCTTGTGTGTGACGTGTGTTTTTTGGTTACTACTTACAGGGAAGTACGCCCAGTTTTAGTATCTTATTTATTTTACAGTTTTCTTAATGCTGCAGTCTGCCTAACAGTGTTCATTGCAAAATAATTACTTCAAAGCCCGATCACAACCGTATTTCTAATATCTAAATGATTAAAATATCTATGGAGTCAGACTGAAATTACTTTCTGTGTCGATTTTCCTTACTATATGACAAGAACCTAGGTTCATACCTAGGACCCTACTTCTACCTAACTTTGCTTGCATTTCGCTTACGGGACCACCCTGGCATTTTCCAGATTCGCCGTGTGCACCTGCTTCTTGGGTCCTGTTGGAATGCTCTGCTAAAAAGAAAGACACCTGCCTGCACTTCACAGCTTGCGTCCTGTGCTGCGTGGCCTGCTTTGCTCGTGTGCGAGTTGCTGACTGACGAGTGGTTGTCGTAGCTATTGCACGACTTGCACGGTTTGGCTTTTGATTTTTGTTTTAACCGAGATACCTGTTACCAGAATTGGTACTGTATACCTACTTAATCTTTAACAGTCTGTTCAATTTGTTGTGCTTTTCATTATGGCTGCTGAATTAAAACCTCTTATTCAGCAACGTGGAACGATGAAAGCTAGAATAACTATATTTTCAAAATATATAAATACTGTTATGCTGATAGGTGCTGAAAGCATCTCTAAACAAATACTCGCTGAAACTGAGATAAAACTGTCAAGATTCAGAGAGTTATTAAACCAGTTTGATAATTTAAAAACTAAAATTGAAGGTTTAGAACCTGAACAGTTAGAAGAGAATGATGTAATTGAGAGTGACTTTTGTTCAAACATTGCTAAAGCTCAAGTGTTAATTGATAGTCTTGCACCTAGTATTGTACTACCTGAAAATGCTAATTCTCATTCAATAACTAGCTGCCAGAATATAAAACAAGATAGCCGAAACTATAGCATAAAGCTGCCTACCATACAGCTGCCTTCCTTTGATGGAAACTATTTAAAGTGGATGGAATTTCGAGACACTTTCGATTCTTTAATTAACAATAATGATACTATTCCTGATATTAACAAGTTCCATTACCTACGTTCTTCGTTAGAGGCAGGCGCATCTAATATAATAAAGTCAATAGAGTTCACTGGTACCAATTATAAATTAGCTTGGAGTTTGCTTATCGAGCGCTTTGACAACAATCGTATACTTACAAATAATCATTTAATGGCTCTTCTGAATTTTGAAGCAATTAATAAGGAAAATTACAAGTCACTTCGCTATATGATAGATTACTACGCTAAAAATCTTCGTGCCTTATCTTCTTTGAATGAACCTACAACTCACTGGGATACTTTAGTTGTTTTTATAATGGCCACGAAACTAGATGGTGTTACAAGTCGCAAATGGGAGGAACACAGGAGTACTATTCCTACTTCTCCAACACTTGAGGAGTTTTATAGTTTCTTGCGTAATCGTGCTGATGTGCTAGAAACCTTGCAGTATAGCAAGAATGATTTATCAATCAAAACTGAAAAACGTTCATCTTCTTATAATAAGGACAATAAGCACACAAAATCATTTGTTTCTTCTTCGACAAACGTAAAAAATTGTGTTGTATGTTCGCAAGATCATTTACTTTATAAGTGTGATAAATTCAAAGAGATGACATTGGATTCTCGATACAATGAAGTTTCAAAGCACAAGCTCTGTCATAATTGTCTACGCCCTGGTCATTTCTCGGCTCACTGCAAACATAATTCTTGCAAAATCTGTAACAAAAGACATAATTTATTACTGCATAAATCACAGTCCAATAATGATAAAACAAACTTACCTGTTGATACTTCTTCTGTGACATCACTTCCTCAAGTGGCGGAGTCCTCTCAGACGTCTACTGTCACTATGTTCAATCCTATATCACTCTCCGTGCAAATTCCCGGGCAAATTCTCTTATGTACTGCTCAGGTGGAATTAGTTGATAGCCGATCTAATAAAACATTCATTGTTAGAGCTCTTCTAGACAATGGAAGTCAGTCTTCATTTATAACTGAAAGTATGCAAAAGAAAATGAATCTGACTTGTTCTAATACTAATATATCAATTGCTGGAATAAATAATAAATTAACAAATACTAATAAAAAGTGTGATATACAGTTAAAATCACGGGTCAACTTATTCCAAACGAACATTTCTTGTCTTGTAGTACCGCAGATCACCGGTAAGTTGCCTAGCACAAAGATTAACCCTTCTCAATGGGATCTTCCTGAGTTTATAGAACTAGCAGATCCAACCTACTACTGCCCATCTGAAATTGATCTACTACTAGGGGCTGATGTTTACTGGGAAATTGTAGATTCTAAGCTAATTAAGTTGGGGAAAAATAAACCTACCTTACAGAAATCCAAGCTGGGTTGGTTAGTGTCTGGTCCATGTGGTATGGGCCATGCTACTACCATTAATTCTAACTTTTCTCAAGAAATTAGAGATTCTCTGACTAAATTCTGGGAAGTTGAAAATATTCTTGACTTGCCAACAAAAAATACTTTGCTTTCTGAGGATGAAAAATATTGTGAAAATCATTTTATTGAAAATACGGTCCGCCTGAAAGATGGCAGATTCTGTGTCAAACTGCCCTTGCGGAAAGTCGCTAATGAGGCTCTAGGGGACTCTTATCTTATTGCTAAAAGGCGTTTCTTTAATTTAGAAAAGAAATTAGATAAATCTAACATTAAAAATGAGTATATAGATTTCATTAATGAATATAAAAGATTAGGCCATCTTACCGAAATCAGCCGTCCTATTTTCGGTTACTATATACCTCACCACGCAGTAATTCGTGAAAGCAGTGAGACTACTCGCTTAAGAGTAGTCTTCGATGCCTCTTGTAAGACTTCTACAAACATATCACTTAATGATATTCAATTTGTTGGGCCAGTAGTTCAAGATGATTTAATGGCAATTTTGCTCAGGTTTCGTCAGTATACCTATGTAGTGACAGGTGATGTGGAAAAAATGTACAGACAGGTTATGGTTACTGAATCCCAGCGTCACCTGCAACTCGTACTCTGGAGAGAGGACAAAGATCAAGAACTCAAAACCTTGCAACTAAATACTGTCACGTATGGAACAGCTTCAGCTCCGTATCTTAGTACTAGGTGTCTTATACAACTTGCAATGGAGTGCTCTGATGAAACTGTTGCTAATACGTTAAGACATGACTTTTATGTTGATGACCTGAATACTGGTTCAGACTCAAAATCTGTGTTAAAATCTACTCTTTCAGGAGTAATTAAAAAACTTTCTGAGGGTGGTTTTCCTTTGCGTAAATTTAGAACAAATTCTCCTGATATTTTTGATGATATACAAATGACTGATCAATCTCAAGACTTTAGTAAGCAATCCTCTGTGTTAGGATTAAAATGGACACCTAGCTCTGACACTTTGCACTTTACAGTCGAAATTAAACCTATTCCTAAAATTACGAAACGCTCTATACTGTCCAACTCGTGTCGCATATTCGACCCATTAGGCCTCTTATCTGCCTGCACTATTTTTCATAAAATATTTTTACAGAAGCTCTGGTTACTTAAAATAGACTGGGATGATGAAATTTCGAAGGAGATGGAGAACTCATGGATAGAATTCTATAAAGAGACTAATAATTTTGCTCATATTAAGGTACCTAGGTATATTCTCTGCAACTCCCCAACCTATATAGAGGTTCATTGCTTTACTGATGCCTCACAAGATGCCTATGGTGCATGTATTTACTTAAAATCGACGAATAACTTGGGTGAAGTTGAATGTAACTTATTATGTGCAAAAACTAAAGTTTCTCCCTTAAAAACTGAAACAATTCCACGTCTAGAATTGTTAGGCGCTTTACTTGGTGCAAAACTACATTCTAAAGTTCTGCAATCTTTAAAAATTAAGATTTCACGCTCAGTATTTTGGACAGATTCAACCATAGTTTTAGGGTGGTTACACACTCCACCTAAAACCCTTAAAACTTATGTTTGCAGTCGGATTGAACAGATTCGTGATCTAACTGATATAACTACTTGGCGTCATGTACCTACCGAATATAATCCTGCTGATATGGCGTCTAGGGGCATTCAACCACGTCTTCTTTTTAGTAATACCCTTTGGTGGCATGGTCCTTCCTTTCTGGCCAAGTTTGAACATGAATGGCCCCAGTCTAAATCTACTTCTGTAACTTTACCTGAAACAAAAATAAGTTTAAATATTAAAACCCTACCTAATGATGTTGTACCATTTGAAAAATATTCTAAATTATACAAATTGCAAAGAATATACGCTTACATACTAAGATTTATAAATAACATTAGAAAAAATAATACTAAACTAAATGGTGAACTTACTTGTTCTGAATTGAGTAATTCACTGATGCTTATAGCTAAAGCTTCACAAGGCGAAAGCTTTTCAAAGGAAATTCATTCACTTAAGACTTTAAATAAACTAAATTCTAAGTCACGGATTCTCTCTTTAAACCCATATTTGGATCAACATGGTGTATTACGTGTCGGTGGACGGATTGAAAATGCATCCCACTGTCCTTATGGGAAAAAACACCCCATATTACTTGACCCCAAACACACTTTCTCTAAACTTTTATTTGAGCAAGAACATCTTCGTCTCTTACACTGTGGCCCTCAGCAACTGTTGAGTTCTATTCGTGAGCAATTCTGGCCCACAGGTGGCAAGGTGTTAGCTGCGACTACCGTTAGAAAGTGTGTACGATGTCAGAGATTTAAAGCTAAACCTTTAAACCCTATAATGGGTAACTTACCACAACCTCGTGTAACTCCTGCTCCACCATTCGAGACTTGTGGCACTGATTTTGCTGGACCTTTTCTAATATTAAATAGAAAGGGCCGTGGTGCTAAGACCTCCAAGTGCTATTTATGCATATTTGTTTGTTTTAGTACTAAAGCTGTGCACTTAGAAGTCGTGAGCGACATAAGTAGCGATGCCTTTATCTTGTGCTTGCGTAGATTCATCTCACGACGTGGTAAACCTGACACAATATACTGTGATAATGGTAAAAACTTTGTAGGAGCCAATAACGAACTGAACAGACTGCTTAAGAATAGTGAACGATCGGTTAGCGACTACGCGAGCAAGGAAGGCATAACGTTTAAATTTTCTCCTGCATATGCACCGCATTTCGGCGGGATCTGGGAAGCGGGAGTCAAAACGGCAAAATTTCATTTAAAACGGATAGCGGGTAACTCTAGTTTAACTTTTGAAGAGTTGTACACACTGTTTGTGCAGATTGAGGCTATTATGAACTCGCGTCCGATTACTTCAATGTCTGCTGATCCTTCTGATCTGTCAGCTATTACACCTGGGCACTTCCTTGTGGGTCGGCCATTGACCTCACTGCCTTCACCTGTCACCGAGCGAGTCAGCATCAACCGATACCAGCTGATTGAACGCTTAAGACAACATTTCTGGTCTCGATGGACAAAGGACTATCTATCTACTCTGCAGCAACGCGTCAAATGGCAGCATGCACAACACCACGTTAGTGTTGGCGACCTAGTCTTCATTCTGGACGATCAGCTGCCACCTATGAAATGGCTCATGGGCCGGATTGTCAAACTATATCCAGGAGCAGATGGCGTATGCAGAGTGGTCGACGTGAAAACAAAGAGCGGCGTCATTCATAGGCCCGTTTCTAGACTAACACAACTAGATTCCCAAGAGCTCCTTGGGGAACACGTCCCCAAGGGGGGGGAGGATGTTTACAATGCGACTGGAACGCGTTGAACGTCTCAAATCCAACCGGCGTCGGAGCGGAAGAGGTGGAACGTGACAATAGCGGCCTCGACCGGCGACGTCTAACTTTGACAGCTGACAGCTGACAGCCAGATATACTTTCTCTCTACTACGAACTGACGACAAGAGCGCGGACGCAAAAAATCTGTCGCGAATATTTTAATCTCAAACTTGTAAAAAATAGACAAATAAAACGTAGAATCAATATAACAGAACCTGTTTTCTTGAAGACGACCCCAACATATGACTAACTTGAAGTTAGTTTAAAAATCTTCTTATATTCCCTGCAGTCTGACCACATTGTAAGTTTTAGAGTTCCCAGACTGGCTTTATTATACCTTAAGATCCGTAATTGCGTCAGCACTATTGGTTGCAGTTGATTTTATTCTAATAAAACTTGTTTTCATCATTACCTTTTACCAAGAGTCCAAGATATCCAGCCTAACTGATAGGTCATGATACTAATGATTCTGAATAATATCAGTTTATGTGTGATTTCCATCTTACTGAGGCGTTCCATTCTTCAGATGGAATAACATTCCATCAGTTTCAATATTAGGCGTCTTATTGTACGCAGGCACAGGAAATCTAGCGCTCGCACCATTTCGCCAATTGTAGTAGTCACCTAGACACTGAGTTTTATATGGATTTTAAAATGATTGAAATATTTCTTACTTGAACGTAAGTCGCCAGTGAAAACTATACCTATGTTTTACTTTTCTATCATTTTACCAGAGGAATACTAAACCATTAAGGTCATCTTGCTGTGATGTTATTTATTAACTTGTGTACAACTTAAATGACGAGGAAAATATTGTAAAACGAATTTTGCCTTTCAAGAAAAAAAATCATACATTTTTCCGTGCCAATAAGTTCGCAATAGAGAAAATAAAAGTATTGCAAACTTCTGTCCGATCATAATCCAATCTTCAAATAATGAATGTATGCCTTTGAACAAGCTTTATCCCTAAATACGGTTTTATTTGTGAGATTTTATTGAGGGGAAACTCCTAAAAGAGCGGTCTTACAATATTCAGACGCGGCTTTGCTTACGATTTGCGACTTTCCTCCAACAATAGGCATCTGATTTATCGCTCGTCGATGTAACATCGCTCCTTTTTAGGAAAACGACGCCTACACGGGACCGATTCGATATTGAATGCCAACATTGTCACGTAACAGAAGGAAAGTATTGTTGTCAATAAATTATACGAGCGCTTGATTGTGTTCTTGAATATGCATGAACCTTTACGTTTCAGTGTATTTTTTTTCAGAATAGAATTGACATTTATCAAACAGTGTTGTTTTTATATTCGTAGCAGACTGCAGCAATAATAACATGCTTTCACTGTACAATTGTACATGGAACAGAAAAGGTAATAAATACTGTAGGGGAGAAATTATAATGTAATTAATAAAGCTATAAAGTATTTTATCTACACTCGTATCGTAAAATTTGAATTATGAACTCGAAAGTAATGTCATAATGACATACTTTACGCACATGCACCTGTAATGAATTTAAAAAGTTTCATTACGATACAGTTTGCTGAACAAAACAATGCGGTAATTTAATTTTTTTTCCATAACCGCACACTTCAGCCCAACTAAGAAGTTTTTAATGCCACTTCGACCTAACCAAGGAGTTTTCAAACTTTTTTTTAGCAGTCGTACAGTTTGGCACCAATGAATACACAAAATTCAGGGTGGCGCCACTTGTCATACATTGAAAATTTTTATCGTTTAAAATCGCGTTTTTGGCAGAACTTTTGATTGTCATATTGCTTTTAATTATATTTAAGTGTTTACAGGCATATTTTTTGTATGATAAAACAGAGATTGACGGAATCCTGACAAGGATAGAAAATTAGTTCCGATTATAATGTTTTCGCCAGACCATATTTTATTATCTGTGAAGGCGCGCACCAGCGCGCGTGCGCGGCCGCGCGCCACGGTCTACTGGATTTGGTCACCCTAACTTGTAAATTTATTGTTATTGTTTACGTTATTATTATGGTTTTGTATGTCGAAAGTTTTATTCTGGGCAAAAATATCTGACTACAGCAGTGATACTGAACTGAGGAGAATATGACCCCGCCTGAATTTCTGGATGCAGCAACGTAAATTACGAACAATGTTTTACCAGAGAAATCAAGAAAAACAACGACAATGTTACCAAGATTTTGACTTTGGTATTTTATTTAAAATTGTATGAGTGTAGATAAAATAGTGTATGAAACTGACATAATTAGGTATTAAAACACTCGTGTGATACTATTAAAAACCTCGCCTACGGCTCGGTTTTTAAACTCACACTCGTGTTTTAATAACCCCTATTATGCAACAGTTTCATAAACTACTATAATTTTACTTTAACGTTCTACATTTACTTTACTTTTAATAAAATAATAGATATACTGTCAGAGATTTCTGTATTTTTATAAGGTTAGCTGTACCTTAAAAATAAGGTACAGTTAAGCTTATTATTTTGACTAAAGATGGAATAGTGGACAGTGGACTAAAATTTTGTCTACTACTGATACCAGCTGTAGTGTAATAGTACACCCACATTTCGCCAAAACCACCACCAAAAGAACACCACCACCACCAAGTCACAGTCAGTCACCTCGAAGTTCACCGAAATGCCATCCCTACTCTGTTTCTATAAAAATATTGTTATGAAACATTAAAACTCTTGCAGACAAGTGCATGTAGTGTCTAAACATGAATAATTTAGCGAAGACGCCTCTTTATTCGTCGCGAGCAAATCTTTGAATTATAAAGTGGAGTGAGTTGGGACATTTGGGGGACTCGACGCCATCTGGCGGGGCTGCTGCGAGTTAACAAGTTACATTCATACATATTAACTTAGCGCCGATGTTATTCCATATTCATGCGAGAATTGTGAGGTAGCACTTCCGAATGGAGAATTTGCGTGGTGGTTATTGTCTTTAATACCTATCGGAATTAGAGGAATTTGTATATAAAAGGTTTCAAGGTGTTGCTACTACTTGCTACAGTCATTTTATTTGATTGGCATCTGAATCAAGCAAGGTTTTAGCTTCATAAAATCTATATTTTAATATTTAATCATAGTATAGACTTATTTCATAAATTGATATTAATGAGAATTCTAAATTAAATATGGTGCAAAAATCTTTATCTCATTTAAAAATTTCGACGTGAAGGCATGAAAGCTACGCTAATAAAAACACAATACATGAATTATGTTATATCAGACCCTGAATTGTGTTCATAAATCATTATAAGCAGTCTGACACCTTCGGGTAATACTTTTTCTCCGATAAAAAGTACGCATGTGAGAATCTTTATCAATATTTAATTCCTTTGTTCGACAAAGCTAAGTTCATCTAAAATTCATATCAAACTTTCATCGCCCAAGTCTTGTTATTCATGAAACTCCTTAAGGGGCCAATCGTTAAGATTTCTGGCGACTCTAAAATATATGATCAGGAATAAAATGTTACTTTTCTTTTTATTTGTTTTTTGTACGACCACTGTTCGACATAGCCTGTCGGCTTAGCCTGAATTTACTGCTTATGTGGCTATGTCAATGTAATGATGACATGCTACAGTGGTTTATGTGCTCCTTTCAATGTCCATTGCTCTTTTTAAATCCAGAAGCTGAAGGACATTTTGTAGAAAAAATAAGCGTTAGAAGGCCAACTTGGGAAAATACCTATACAATAATTATCCACGTTGGTACAAACGTAAAAAGAACTGCCCCCCGAATGACGAATGACTTTTTCGTTGAGATATGTCATTCCCATACATTTTGAGTGTTTTCTATTAGCGTTGAAGATTGTAGATTCTCAACTTGGCTAGGGGGCCTGAAGCTTAATTAATGTCTACAAAGACTTTTTCTGTCTTGTCTTCCACAAAACTTAAAGCTGTTAATAAAATCGACTACAATCTGTTCGAAATCTTTATTTTCTCAAGATGCGGACGTTTCCATTGATACGCAATCTATACAAGAAATCTGTGTGTGTCACCAAAATCCTTATTTCGAGCTCCGTTCAGGCGAGCTTTATGTCTCGTTTCCTCACAAATCCGAAGATAACGGGCCCGTGCTGGCAGCCCCAACACTAGACGACTATAAAAGTCTGGACCGAGGAACGGTTACAAAGAAATTTTAAAAGAAATTTGCGTTCACTCACTGTGAAATTGTATAGATCCAAATCATCGCGAATTACCACCTCCGATCAAAAAGTTCGAGTATTCATTAAATTATATTGGAGTTTAGAACGAGGTAATATTCCAAGGATTTTGACGTTGCATGGTGGTATCATAATTTAAGGACATTGATTTGAAATGGAAACTCAATTGTGATTTCGAGGGTGAAATATTGTTCTAGAGACAAAAAGCCTTTCTGTGATTTATGCTGAATAGAACATACTATGTTTTATGAAATAAAGGCGTTGACAGGGCTTATCTTGAGCAATTCCGAAGAATGAGGTTCCATGTAGATGGTCGTCTAGTTTTTCTTGAGTTAAAGAAACTGCAATACGGCGGACAAAAAAACTTCAGCTAAGTCGATTGTGTGCGCAGTGGTATTATACATTTCCAAACATTACCTATAGTGTTGTCCAACTCAAATCGATCGAGTACCTGAGCCCAATAGATTGTTGGTATCTTGAACAAGGAACAACTGTAAGGGAACTAGTTACTTAATGGTGTAAATAACTTGCGTTTCCTTCATTTGTCTCTTGGAACCTGTAAGCAAAGATAAGAGCTAGTACCATTTCCTAGTCAATAATAGGGTAAGATACATTTCGTTTATCTAAATCTTCAACTTCCATTTACTGACAGGGTTGGCACAAGCTTTGCTTGTTGCTTTGCTAATTTGAAAACTACTTAAAAATCTGATGACCATGGTCTGGTTTTTTGGTAAACCGTTGTTGTTTTTTTTGATTACTCAATGGTTGTCAATAATTTATAGTGGGATCGTTCCGAAGGGTCTGAGCATCAAGCAAATGGTAACTATGATTCTTTATTGGGTTATAATATACCATAGGATGTCAACTATCATTGGTGGTCTACGGGATGAAACACTTTTGCCACCACCGTTTGCCACCAGCTTCGTTTGCTAGCATGTTGCGTGCTTTATTTTAATTTTTTGAAAACATGCTTGTTAGAGTTGCGATAGCCATAATCATGTTAATAAATCCTTCGTTAGTTCACACAGTAGCATTCACAACACATAGCAATATTAGCAGCAATGTATTGTCAAGTTATGTTTTATGTCATTTCGGATTAGACACAGTTTAGTTGTCACCGAGATGCTGGCAAAGTTTTGTTGTTGGTACACAGTGCAATTTTAGTGGACGCGCGGGTTTGCCTGCTAGTGCTGAGTGCTTTTATCCAGCCAGTGTGGGCGAAGTTAGAAGCGGATGGTGGTTTTGGCAGCGTTATTATAATTTCATTTCATTTCCTTTTCATTTCGTTAGGTCACGCCATCGGATGATGATGATGATGATGAATGGATTTTCACCTTTACAAAATCCATACAATAAGACAAGCCTTTATAAGCTCAATAAAAAGTCAGGGTCGTTTTTTTTTTGTTATTTTTTTATAGTATTGGATGACGAAACGAGCTAAAGGCCCACCTGATGTTAAGCGGTTACCTTTGCCCATGACGACTTCAATACGTTTATATGTAGTATCTGGTAAGACTACATATTTTTATTCTAGACAGCTCAATAGAAAGGCAAAGAAACGATGTGTTAAGTTTTTTCGTTTAACAATCATATTTACAAATTTCTTAGGTTTTCGCGATCACTACACATTATAATAAAAAAAGTTAACAAGTTGAAATTAAAAAACATCCTAATTTTAATAGAGAAGATGGTTGGCAGCTACCACCTGTTTGGAACCCAGTTCTGAAAATAATCAAGTCCCAAACAGCACATAACACTGTTAAAGACAATGACATTGTGAGTGATTACTGCGTGCATCGAAACGATTTTAATGATTAAAAATTGTACTGTAGTTTTTTTTTTTTTAAATCTATGATGGCGTTTGTCATCTTAGCCTTCCTGCGACCACGAACGCTGCAAAGCTTTTGAAACGCCAGGAAACCAATCTAAAGAATATACGCGATATAATCCGGTTAAACATGTTTTATTTATTTATTTATAAAAGTTCAGCCACATCACTTACATTAAAATAATCACTATACACTTAATTGATCTGTAACTGGTCTGATGTACATGACAATAACGGCGTACATAACACTTATAATTATTTGGCTATAAAGAGCTACATAATTCGCCAATGAGAAGTAAAAATGAGTGTAATGTACAATAAAGAATATAATAAATAAATAAATAAAAAAAAATTTGAAATTACACGTTACGCAATTACACAATATAGGCAAGTGCATACATTAAAACTAAAACAAATATAAACCTGATTTTGATATTTTATTATATTTACAAATCTTTGATATCTTAGATGCAACCAACAAGTGATACAATTCGCTTATGATTAGAAATTGGATAATCGGATACATACCTATTTATTTACCTAAAGTTGAGGTGTTGGCTGATATAAAATGCACTTTTGTATCAATCGCAAAAATCCCGAGATTCTGGAATCGACAAGTTTCGAGTTTTTTCTGACTATTAGAATCGGATGCATATCTACTTACACCCTGCATACACAAATATCTGCATTAACACATGCATTAACTTTAAGTAAATATGCATCCGATTAGTTATGCATTCCCGGAGTTCCAGGAAACCCGGGATTTATTTTTCAAAAAATATATTTTAGAAGGCGCTCATAATTTCATAGTCAGAAATTTACTTATGGTAAATATGCATCCGAATATCCGATCTCAGCTTATGATACAACATCTCGTTTGGTAACGTCAGCGCATTGCAATCAAATGATGCAACCGAAAACACTTGTAAACTCAACATCCTGAAAAATGTTCTTAAAGGTAGCTAAATTCTTCAGCACGAGTAAAAGGAAGCAGCAAACGGGGTCGTTAGTTTAAAACACACACTTAAAGTTAGGTCGTAACTTGCGCCACGCGTCAAGTTCAAGCTGTTAAGCCGATGTTACAACAGATTTGCCGCTTTCATCCAGCGCGCGGATGTGGGGGGACAGTGTACACACGCCGAAGCGAAACACCCCACCAAATTGGAGTGATAACAAATGTGTCATATCGAACCGGATTCTCTTCTATAGCTGCACATAAAAACTGCTCTTAGACTGACCCGGTTTGCCTCACAAGCCCTGTATAGTGACGAATTAGTGGTAGTTGTAGAATTGGTAGTAGTAGTAGAGCTCCTTGTGAAGGAGCTCGTCCGGGGAAGTACTACCACCGTACTTACTTCTGGCGCCAAATAGTGATCCTTGCATTGCAGCATTGCTGTGTTTCGGCGTAAGGATCGGGTTCCGGTGAAATTACAATCACATGAGACTTTTCTTCTTCATGTCTAAGTTTGGCAAACCGACTTGCGGTACCATTTAGGCAACAGCCTAGGTAGTATTGCGGTTGTTATGGGCAAAGGTAACCGCTTAACAACAGGTGGACCTTTTTCCCCGGGACGTACCAAAGGCACCGGCGCGGTCCACTGGAGTTCTCGGGGCTCCTATATTTTGTGCAGAGGATGGTCACCGTGTGGTTTTAGTCGGTAAGGGCCTTTAGCTCGTTTCGCCATTCTATACTATAAAAAAAATTAGTTTTTTCCCGAAATAGGTATTTGACCTCTCATACCAGTAGAATCATTTTGATCAACGACACCTATTTGTTTTAAAAATTAGTTTTATATTTGTCACACAATAAATAAATTGTGCGGGTGAATTGTTTCTACGAATATCGATAAAGTGCACCGATTTAAAACGAGTGTAACCAAACACGCTTTTGTATAAATCTATTTTTTGTATGCCTTCACAGCCGATAGGTAGTAAAGCAAAAATTCAGATTATTCTTGTTTCATTATAATGAAACTTAAGTTAAACTTAACCGGATTACACCACGTATATTATTTAAATTGGCTTCCTGACGTCTTTAAAGCTTAGCAGAGTTTGTGGTCGCAGGAAGACTAACATGACAAGCGTCTTTAAAGATATTAAAAAAAACTACCGTCACAGACATAATAAAAATATAGACGAAGTGCTGCCAACAAAACCGTGCTCTGCCGTGTACAAACCAGTACACGGCACGCACACACATGTAGCCGCCGCTCTCAGTACAAAACATGCCAAAACAAATACCCTTCAGGTGCTTGGTGTGTGCGTGAGCGCTGGTTTGTACACGGAGGAGCACAGTTATGTTGATTTCACTATGATTGTTTGCAGCACTTCGTCTATATTTTTTAGTATGTCTGTGTCTACCGTCAAATTCTCAAGTAATTAAATCGTTTCGATGCACGCAGTATTCACTCACGATGTCATTATGTTTGGCAGTGTAGTGTGCTGTTTGGGACTAGATAATTTAAAGAACTGGGTTCCAAACAGGTGGTAGCTACCAATCATCTTCTCTATTAAAATTAGGATGCTTTTTAATTTCAATTGCCTCACGGAACATGCTAGGTACAATCAGGTACATTTCATTCTTGTTTCTTTACGTAGGTATTCCATGCGTAATAATATTTGCGGAAACAGAACATGAAATGAAAGTAACGAATGCACCCAAAGCAACATAAAGTAAATAAGATAGATAAAACCTGGACCAAATGTGACCCAGAGGTGTCGTTTGAAGATGCGGTGCAAGAATGAGCAGCGAAACTTCCGCACTAAGTTTTGGTTTTATATTCTTTCGTAATAAGAAAGGTAGTCAAAGTTACCACTAACTTGGAGACACGTTTGTAATAAAAGGGAAATAGTCATTTATGATTCCCTACAGATAGTTTCGAGTGGCCAAGAAAGTTTGACAATGGAAGTAATATTTTCTTATACGTAACAACGCCAGTAGGTATATTATTATTATTCAATTACACACGTATTTATTATTATTCCCTTTATTCACATAACAAACCTAAAATTTACATTTTAAATATTACATTTATAAAAAAAAAAACAATTACTATTATTATCAGCCTGTAGTGTCCCACTGCAGGGCAAAAGCCTCCCTTCCCTTTTTCAACTTGTCCTTGTCTTTTGCCGTCTGGTTCCACCATCCCATTCTGGACCTGCCGCGTTGTCGTTTGCTGCTGTCTGAAACCTTAGACCAATGTTGGTCTAAGTCTGAAACCCACTGTAACTACCGACCCAGTAGATATATAGGTACTACATGGTAATTTCGATTGAAGGCTGCTACTATTCAAATAACATTATTGGTGTTTATTTATTGTTTTAACGCATTAACGCATGTGGGGCGAAATCTAGAGATATTTATTGTGGAAAGAAAAATTCGCTTACGAGCAGGATTCGAACCTGCGACTCCTGAAGGGCAATTGCGTAACTCATTTGACAGTTTTATTTTGATGTAAAAGTGAAGTTGATGTTGATAACATCGCAATCAAACATTGGAATTGTATAACAACATAAAGGAAATTCATTATGAAGTAAATGACGCCAGGAGGGAAATCCATTTCGATGTAAATAACGTCATGTATGTTAGATCACGTTTCATTATGCAAGTAAACTGCTGCAAGTAATATGCGTTTTAAGTTATAGCATTCATTCAATTTCATGATGAATCCCTCCGACATCGTAATCAACAGTTTTGTAGTTACGCAATTCGAATTGTATCCAGTGCTTTATCCGCTAAGCTACCGTGAACTCGGCTCGTGTTAACCTCCACTTTTTATCCGTCTTTGGGGGATGTCACGTCCTATTATGGTGTTTGTTTTGTTTCTTATTTAAATATAATTCTCTGGAGGCTGATTATAAATTGACTTCTCTCCAACATAATTCAATTGGTTAAATAATTAAAATATGTCCAAACAAGAAAATTGCAGAATAAAAAAAAAGAAATCCTCCTTCTAAATAAAATACCCTCAATTCTCAGTAAGCACCTAATCCTATGGACAATGATTTCGCGAGGCGGGACCAACTAAGAGTTTTTTCTCATAACTCAAAATGAGATCATAACGTCGCAAATCTCGGGAGGCCTTAAAGAATAACAAAAGGAAAAAGCTCAAAATTACGTTGGCCGAGTAATTTTCGGGGCGAGCCACACAGAATGGTTCCTCCGGGACCCTCATCGGGGACCCTTCGCGATTATGTAGCGGTTTTATAAGCTTGTTATGTTTTACGACCAAAATATAATGTTTACGGATATACCTTTCAGGCTCGAAATGACTGGACGACACGTGCGTATTTATTAAAATTTTCTCAATATAAATATTAACGACGCGCTACACCGACCTCCCTTCAACGGGTGGTCATTATAGCTTATAACGTGTTTCTGTTTGAAGGTGCTGCAAATAGATGTGTGAATTATACAAGTACCGCTGACATAAATTTTGTATTCGCTAAAAGTGTTTGTGTTACAGATAAAAATTGCTTTCACTTTATTGCTTTCATTTTGAAAAATCGAGGCGTCAAATATATGATAACAAAGTGCTAAACTTATTCAACTATTGTGTACATAAGAGCATCATTATTATTTTTTCTCACACGTAAGAGCTGTTGTTGTTTCTTTAGTGTACTGGTTTCTAAAGCGAATGACCCAAAGATTTATCTCTCGAGATAAAACCCAAGTTTACTTTGCAAAGTAACAGTTGTTACGGACCAATCAGTTGGAGAGCTTTTTAAAATTAAAAAGTGTGGCATTTGTGTTTTTTATTCAGTGCACCACGTCCAGGCTGAGAACTAAGTTGTTATTTACGGGAGTGCTTTCGTATTAACCATTGAAGGTAATTTCTTTAAAAGTCTTTTAAAATAAGCTGTTTCTAGTTTCGTGGTGAACTGGTAAGGTTGACTTGATATGTGTGTCATCACGGACTTTTCTTATTTATAACCCGAACTAAGCAGTGATGATATCGTTCTTAGGTCCATATTACAGAATGTTCCTCAAGTAAATTTTGATCTTCATACACCTGATCAATACTTAAGGATAGAATCGTTACTTGAGCATCGGTTTTATTCCAATATGGTAATTGTAAGGGATTCACCAGAGGATGGGCAGCAGCGTTCTCTGAGTATTTAAACAACCAACTGCGATCGCCAACCCGCCTGCCAAGCGTGGCGATTATGGCATATTCCCCCCCTTCGGGGGGAGGCCTTTGTCCAGCAGTGGACGTCTTTCGGCTGTTATGATGATGATGATGATGATGATGATGATGAATTGTAAACTTCAATTCAACAAAATAACACACGAATATAATCTGAAATAGGAAAGAAATCTCTACTCAAGTGCGGTATCGACCAAACTTGAGAGTTGAGTGATTACAGATCAAATCTCTGCTCAAACACCGAAACAGGTGACAGTGTAGAATTAAGCTAAACTCAACTGAACTGACTCGCTGAACTGTGATCAATGAATCTATGCTTGAGGAATGTTCTAAAATTAAATTCCAAATCAAAACTAGTTTTAAACTGTGATCAAAGCTTGAGGAACGTTTTGTAATACGGGCCTTAGTGTTGTTGATAGGTTAGTTATCCTATGGGATAACTAACTAGACGTGTCATGTCACAAATTAAAACCGTTTCTTCGTCTCTAACACCCAAATAATTTATTCATAACGATTACCAGAAAAGATAAAAAGCTTAAATAAAAAAATAAAAAAAAATATATATATATAAAAAAAATAATTAAATTAATAATTAATTAATAATTAATTTAATTAATTAATTAAATTTTTTACCAGAAATTACTAAAATTATGTAGAAAAAACTGTGTCGAATTATCTTTAATTGCAGCAGAAAATGTGACAGTAGAACTTTATTCATTTCACAAATGATCTATTACTTATCCGGCGGTAAATGTCAAATCTGTGCTTATTGCAGACAAGAACTGTCAATTTGTTTGGCGTTTCTCCAATATGACGATCCTTTCTTCGATTGTTTTATTTCTCCTTGATAGATTTGTTGCTTTTATTATTTTCACGGATGACGTGTTATTTATTACGGAAAAATAAGATTTGCTTGTGAACCGTTAAACCATGCTCTGAGCATCATAAAGTAGGTTTAAAATTGTTTGGCTTAGGTATATGAAATTACTACGAACAACCATAAAATTATAATTATGCACGTAGTTTACGCTAGCCATAATTGTGGCATGCACACGATGGCCATAGGTCGAATAAAGCTTATTTAATTTCTTTACGGGTTAAGCAGCCTTAATGAATGTAATTGTTGACCAATGGTTAAGTCATAAAAGTGTATTTCAACGTCATCTGAAATTCAGGATTCTAGATAAATTGCCATTATTATTTTTAGGTTATGAATAAGATAGGTTAAAGCATGATAAATTTTATACATTAATTAATTAAATCAATTAATTTATGATCTTTAACTTATGATTTATTCCTGACAATCGAATAAAAAATGTTGTATTATGGGATTAAAACTGGTCGGGCACACCCGATGGAATAACGTGAGTGAAACCGTTTATATTAATAATTATGGGATTATTTGAAATTACAGCAAATACAATTCAATATTGCATCATTTCAATAACAATGCGCCATAGCTTTTATTAAATCAACTGAAAACACTAAATTAAACTGAAAGAATAGCTAGTCCCGAAGCTATTCATGAGTGCAGCGTGTAAATTGAATATGGCAACACAGGCAAATAAACAGCGCCGCTGTCGCATAAACTCGCCAGCTACGATGCGTTAGTTTGAGATGCTCCGCTGGTCATACTGGTGCTGCCACTCGCAATTGCATAGAATTAGGAATTTGGAGTGGAAGTAAGATACAGGAAAAATTAAGTAAATTAAAGGTATGACTTGTATGCAAAATATTGTTTAAAATAACAACAATAGAAAATTATTGAATTAAATTTTATGTAAGTGCTTAAATAGTTTGTAAAATTGAAATATCCCTAATATATTATCTGATGAATTATTACATTTTCCCTATCATATTTTTCTAGTTTTCAGTGTATTGTTTACTTTGATGAAGCTTGATTTCAGACTGCTCGGTTCGGAATTGGGAAACACAGTCCTCACTCATACTGTTTTTTTTTTTTGCCTTGGGGAAATCATCATGGACGCACTCCGCCCGGGGTAGGCAGAGCCAATGTCAGACTCTTACCGACTAAAATCAGCACGGTGTTCCTTCAACTACCTTAGCCGGGGGCGTGGGAACCCGTGAGTATTCACACAACCACCCCCGACATACTCATAACATAACCAGCCCATTTCTGTCCTACTGCTGGGCACGGGCCTCTTCTTAGTATGAGAAGGCTAAAAAGGCTCATACTCAAATGAAAAAATGAAACCAGTAGAAGCATGACTTAATGAAACTAGCCAGCTTCACTCAATCGTTATAGGTATATGTCACAAAACCTGTGTAATTATTAATTTTATCCACAGATCTATTACCTAATTTTATCCAAACTGCAACATGTGGCAACTCTGGTCATACTGTTCAGCATAGTTACGCATTGATAGTGTTAGCGTGGTGTAGCTTGAAACAAATAGCTACAATAATTTAACTGCTATTTTATACATGAGTGAATCCAGCCAGCAACCTCTACTAGGTATGTGGATGTTGTCATATACTGCATTATTTAAGTTTTGCCTATCACTATTGGAACAGGGTGTAATTCCTAGAATAACTAGGCTTAGAACCGCAGTGATTGCACGCGGAGTGAAGCACTTTCAAGTTGGTCTTAAAGGGCTACGTTACTACATTTTTCGCGCACCCGTGTGCGTATTGGCAATAATTTTTCGTGCCTCTTGCGCGGAACTTTGAGTGAAATTATTACTGAGTCTTATTACTGTAGGTGTAATAAGTGAGAAAATTTTCTTGTTGTTTATGACAAAACGCGACGTTTTTTCGCAAAGTTACCTACTAAAATTTTGATGCCAAAATGTTTTTAATACAAATGCTTAATTTAGGAAGAGAGAGGTGAAAAAATATCTAGACCATGATTTATGTCAAGAGTAATACTACTATTGTAGAGACTACATGCTCTTTTGATAAATATTTCTTGCCATAATTCGTTCTAAAAAGTATACTAAAGTCGAAGACTTAAAGTTCTTGTAGAGTTTATATTAGACTAAGTAGCTACTATAATTTTTAACTTTTACTTACAATTTACTTCCTGGTGGGGTAGGCGACGTAAAAGTTATGTTTCTTCTTTGTTTCTAAGGTGCTTTTAAGCATCGTAAGTTTTCATTTGGTTCTGAACAAGTGGAACCAAGCCTGGCTAGTTAGTCGCCGTAAACTCGAAATTTTATGACTTTCACTTACAGACGTAAGAGTTGCTAATATTAATAAAGTAAAATGCTATGGCATTTAGTTTATTTATGGTTTAGGGTTGATACTTTAGGTTTTTTTTTGTGGTTTATTGTTTTGTCTGGGTCTCTTTTGTCTGTCTCAATGAATCATGGTTGCTATCCCTGACACGTTCCACGTTGGCTCTACCACATCAATACGTAATGTGACCACGGTACCATATTAATATGCAGGTGGATTATAGGGTACATAGACGTACTGAAAATTACATTATACATAAAATATTAATTTTGTCAAAAAGCAGTAAATTCGAATAACAACATAACATAACATCACGCCTGTATATCCCCGAAGGGGTAGGCAGAGGTGTATAGTACACCCACATAAAAAAAAAAAAAAAAAAAAAACTAAAAAAAAAAAAAAAAAAACAAATACTGAATAAGGGCCCACCGCTAAAATGGAAGAAAAATATCAACACTAATTAACGTGGCTGGGGGGGACTGGATGCGGAAGGCAGAGGACCGAGTGTTGTGGTGCAACTTGGGAGAGGCCTATGTCCAGCACTGGACTGCGATAGGCCGAGTTGATGAACTTTCGTAGATAGTTACTTAGATATACATTTTACCATCAGTCTTTGTTTCGTTGTATCTGTTGAGATCATAGTTGGCACATTTGCACATTGATTTTATATACTGTCTAATTTGTATGTTTTTGTTTTCCAGAATAAAAAGTTATATTTTATTGGATCAGTGTTCAGTTGATGCGATTTATTGAGAAAAAACCTTTTGAAGTGTTGGAAATATAAGTGAGATGACATTTCAGTATAGTTCAGGTTTTAATAATTTTCTGTTTGTTGCTGAAATTAGCAGGATTGACGGCTGTCGTGCTGTGGTTTACCAATCAGCTTGCTATGTGAGCTAATTACTGCATGCAATATCCCTGCGGGATTGCGAGTTGTGGTGGTTGCGTGGGAACACCGATTTCAAAATTTGGCAGTAGGTACACATTTTTGTTAAAAAGTGAGACGGTGATTTTGTCGTATTGACGAAAACGTAAGCTTTGAAATCTTAAAAATTCCAGATTAACAACAAAATAGTAATAATTTTTATTATTTTTAACGCATTTACGCATGCGAAGCGAAATCTAAAGATATAAAGTGTGGAAAGAAGAAAACAGTCACGAGCAGGATTCGAACCTGCGACTCCTGGCTCAGTACGCCAGTGCTTTAGCCACTAAGCTACCGTTAACACTGCTCGTGGTATCGAATTTAACTTCCACTTACTACGTCTTTTTGTGACGTCAGCGACATCTTATTAAAAAGCACTGGCGTACTCAGCCAGGAGTCGCAGGTTCTAATCCTGCTCGTGAGCGATTTTTTCTATCCACAATTTGTATCTTTAGATTTCGTTCCGCATGCGTAAATGCGTTAAGAATAGTAAAATAATTAGTAAGGGTAAGCACATCTATACGGCTTTAAATTAACTACAAAAGTTAGTCGAGTCGGTTAAGGAACACTGTTTCTTAATACGAGGTCGCTGACGTCACCCAAAGACGTAGTAAGTGGAAGTTAAATTCGATACCACGAGCAGCTACCGTGATAGCTTAGTGGCTAAAGCACTGGCGTACTGAGCCAGGAGTCGCAGGTTCGATCTTAGTCTTGAGCGATTTTTTCTTTCCAATTTATATCTACACTAATATTATAATCTACATTTCTACACTATCTACATCTACACTAATATTATAAAGAGGAAAGATTTGTATGTTTGTGTGTATGTTTGTAATGAATAAACTCAAAAACTACTGTGGCGATTTAAAAAAAAAAATATAACGTTTATTTCACCAAAAATTTATACAACCACTTATAGCAAAACTTAAGGGGTAATATTTACGTATACAACATGGGAGCATCTGTATCCGAAGTAGGACAGATCCTGTATCTCGGTATACAGCGCCATACCCCTCAAACATTAGGCAAAAATAACAATAATAATAATAGCCAAAACAGATATGTCAATCAAATCAAATCAACTCAGCCTATCGCAGTCCACTGCTGGACATAGGCCTCTCCCAAGTTGCGCCACAACGCTCGGTCCTCTGCCTTCCGCATCCAGTCCCCCCCAGCCACGTTCTTTAGGTCGTCGGTCCACCTGGCGGGGGGGCGCCCTACGCTGCGTTTGCCGATACGCGGTCTCCACTCAAGGACTCGTCTGCTCCAACGGCCATCGGTCCTTCGACAGACATGGCCAGCCCACTGCCACTTCAGCTTACTGATCCTACAAGCTATGTCGGTCACTCCGGTTCTTCTCCGGATAATCTCGTTGCGGATTTTATCCTTCAAAGAAACTCCAAGCATAGCTCGCTCCATAGCTCGCTGAGCGACTTTAAATTTGTGGACTAGCCCAACTGTCAGTGTCCACGTCTCGGCACCGTAAGTCATGACTGGCAGGACGCACTGGTTGAAGACCTTTGTCTTCAAACTTTGCGGTATAGGCGACGAGAAGACTCGGCGAAGTTTGCCAAATGCTGCCCAGCCCAGACGGATCCTTCTGTTGGCTTCTTTCTCGAAGTTGTGTCTACCAAGCTGAATTGCCTGCCCTAGGTAGACGTATTCCGTTACAACTTCGAGTGCCGACCCTTCGACGAATATTGGCCTCGGCATGACATGCATATTGAACATCACTTTAGTCTTGTCCAGATTCATGCCGAGACCGACACGTTGAGAGGCTCCGTTTAAGCTGTGCAGCATTTCGCCCAGTTGTTCCAGCGACTCAGCCATTACAACGATGTCATCGGCAAAACGGAGATGTGAGATGTTCTCGCCGTTAACGTTAATACCCTGTCCAGTCCAGTCCAGCGTCTTGAAGACGTCCTCCAACGCGTTAGTGAACAATTTCGGGGATATTACATCCCCTTGTCTCACCCCTCTGCGCAGTTGGATTGGCTTCGTCTTCTGGTCCTGGAGCTGAACAGTCATGGTAGCAGCGTTGTACAGGCATCTCAGCATCTCTATATACCGCTCATCAATGTGACATCGCTGAAGAGCATCCAGAACTGCCCAAGTTTCGATAGAGTCGAAGGCCTTCTCGTAGTCCACGAATGCCATACACAGCGGCTGATTGTACTCTTCAGTCTTCTGTATGATCTGCCGAACAGTATGGATGTGGTCTACGGTGCTGTAGCCTTTTCGAAACCCAGCTTGCTCTGGTGGCTGGAATTCGTCGAGTCTTCCGGCGAGACGATTCGTGATGACCCTCGAGAACAGCTTGTACACATGACTCAGGAGTGAGATGGGCCTGTAGTTCTTCAGAAGGGTTTTATCCCCTTTTTTGAAGAACAGTACCACCGCACTCCCGCTCCATGCCTCCGTTGTAGAGCCTTGTTGGATGACGGAATTAAACAGACTCTGTAGCTCCTTCAGGACCGGAGCCCCGCCTGCTTTTAGGAGTTCAGTAGTAATGCCGTCATCGCCCGGAGCTTTGTTGTTCTTAAGCTGCTCGAGGGCCGCCCTAATCTCGCCCTGGTCAACGTCCGGAAGATCCTCGGTGTAATGGCGCGTGAGCTGGGCTCTTTTGTCGTCATTGCTAGGAACCGCTGGTCTCGCCGTTTTCGTGGAATACAAATGCCCATAGAAGTTTTCGACCTCATCAAGCATCTTTATCTTAACAAAACAGATATGTAAAGATGCATTAATATTCTAGACTTAATATGCTTGTCCAAAACAGAAGATGTGGGTGTAGGTGTGTTTTGTGTAGTGAAGAGTGGGGAAAGGTTGGGGAATTCTTGAGTTATAAGTAGTGTGTTTTTAATACCGAAAAACAAAAACACAACATTAATCATAATTTCACCATTAGAAAGCTACATTCACCCTGAGTAACATAGGCTATATTTTCATGTCCACCCGTGCGAAGCCGGGACGGGCCGCTAGTCTTTAATAAAATTGTAAATTGAAATCACATAACCCTCTGTGACACATAAAAACGCCGTAGCAGTCAAACGATGCCTAGATTTTGATACGTGCCCCGACGCAAAATATCGCAAATATCAAGAACGTGTATTGAAACGTCACGTTCAAACCAATTACGTGAATGTTACCATAAATGTCTGTTAACAGGATTGAGTCGTCGCCGTCGCAGTTCAGCGTCTTGTTGGATTGTCATCGGGTGCCTAACCTAGTTGTCCTGTTTGTGTAGTAGGTGAGCCGTGTTGACAGTTAACACGGTGTTGTGTCAACTGGCATGTCCTCGCCTTATTTGCGAATGACGAGATCTGCTGATTGCAGATATGAGAATTATACTGAACATGAGTTTGATATGCGAGAGCTCTCTGTTGCGTAGCTATTATGATGAATGTCTCTTTCATGTGTTTTATTTCATACTTTGCTCGCGGCTTCGCTCGCGTAGTCTCAGTACAGCTAAAATCATTTAGTTGATAACATAACAACACATAACATAACATCACGCCTGTATTTCCCCGAAGGGGTAGGCAGAGGTGTATTAGTGCACCCACATTCTATTCATCATCTTCATCATCATCATTCATAAATTTTTTATTTTTTTTTCTCCATTTTCTTTAATTTTTTAGTTGATGAATTTTCATAAATCCTTTCTTAATGCTCACCTACGTGGAAACAAAAGGAGGTTATTGTACTCATCAGTATGATCAACTTTTACTATGGGACCAAACCAGAAATCGCGAAAAAAAATCAGCTGATCCCTAAATTTTGTCGATACATGTCAACAAAAATTTAAGGGACAGCTGTTATTTTTTTCGCGATTTCAGGGTTGCTCCCATAGTAAAAGTTGTTCATACTGATAATTAAAATGACCCCTTCAAAAGTTTTCAGTTATTTCAATAACATGTTGTTTAAGGAACTCCTGTGCAAAATTTCATGCTTTTAGAACTACCGGCTTAGGCTGTGCGTTGTCTGATTGTCAGAGTTTTATTAAGTAGATCTAATCACTGGGTAGGTACATACTTTAATCAGGTTGAATGTTACCCACTTCAAGCTGTTACTAAATCAACCTAATGGAGGGTAAAACAATTAGTCATTATCTTCACGGAAATGCGCAAAACTGGAGCACTAATTTCCTTTTCTTCGCTGAAATATTTAAGCTTCGCTTGGCTCTAAATAATGGTGGTTCCCATAAGTTTCATCACACTTTTTTTTTAACTTTGCAGAAAACGTATGTGCACTCAAATACTATGACTTGACTACAACATGTTTCTATTTAAATATTCAACCTAATTACAGGCGCTTATGAATAGTTGATCCAAATATTGGTTCCTCTGGAGAAGAACCGGCAAGAAAACCGAATTTATCATACCCGAGGACACAGATGAATAGACCCATTGAGCGAAGGACCACACACTAGCAAATAATAAATTTCATGTAAAACTACCAAAAACGTACACTAAACCACAACAATCATATAAACAAGTCTTCACATTACAGAAACAAACCAACTTCACATACCTTTGTTAATAACATGAACGCCCGTCGATGAGTTGACGTCACATAAATCTTTAAAGACTCACTCAGTCCGTATTATTAGGGTTCACAGACCATCTTCCAGACAGTCCAACTAGTTTGCGGCTGTAATAGCGAGCCTGTATAAACTGGAGTCAGCTGACATGTGTCACGGAGGTAACGAGCACAGAATGCAGAGCCACTGTTTTCCAGCAAAACACTATGTTATATCTACAGTAGGTATGAGTAGAATGGATGAAGTTGGTTCCATGTTAGTTTGCGTTAAATTTTAGCGTTGATGATATTAAATCTAAGACTACTTTTCATGTTATTCTATATTGTAAAATACTTAATTTATAAATCTATTTCTACGAGCAAAGACTCCTCAAAGGATCATCGATAGCCATTACAATTGGTAGCTGTACCCAGTTTGATTGATTAATTTATTTGAAAAATATGTGTACATCAAGTTATTAATTAATAATGTAAAGTCCTTATCCACATTTTACCATTTACGGTATGCAAATATTATTAAAAGTATTACGTTGGAGGAAAAATGACACATTAATCTAAATTCAATTAAATTACCTACAAAAAATTTATAATCCAGAAAATTAATAAGAATGATGTATTTTAAGATGTACAATAAAGCATATATAAATAAATCCTAGGTGGTTGCATAATTTGTCTGAACAGGCTGAAGGCCCGCTCCTGGCTATAAATAAATAAATATTTTTGGGTAATTTTTTACACAGCACCATCTAGTCCCAAACTAAGCAGAGCTTGTACTATGGGTACTAGACAATGGATACTATAATAAGATAAGATACTTATATACTTTTTTTTTGTAAATACATACATAAAATACATAAGAAACACCCAGACCAACACAAACACTTCAACACATAAATATTTGTGTCCTGTGGGAATCGAACCTACGACTTCGTGATCAGCAGTCCAACACTCGAGCCACTAGACCACAGACGTCGTCAGGCTATTGCAGATAGCTGCTGGTGATGTTGAGCTACTGCAGTATAGACTTATTAGTTCTCATTAGTTAGTATAAGCAGCGTTGGTTGGTTGGTTGGTTGGCAGCTTTCGGGAAGCTACGCAATATCTTCTCGTCCAAAATACCGCAGTGTCTCAAGACGAAAGTCTTTGACCAGTGTGTGTTGCCTGTAATTACTTACGGTACTGAAACGTGGTCGCTCACAATGGGCCTGATAAGAAGGCTCAAAGTCATTTAAAGGGCAATGGAGAGGGCTATGCTCGGAGTGTCCCTGCGAGATCGAATCAGAAATGAGGAGATTCGCAGGAGAACGAAAGTAACCGACATAGCCCGAAGAATTGCCAAACTTAGTGGCAGTGGGCGGGGCACATTGCTCGCAGAACGGATGGCCGATGGGGTAGTAAAGTCCTGGAGTGGCGACCGCGTACTGGAAGGCGCAGCGTGGGTACACAAGGTGGACCGACGACCTGGTGAAGGTCGCGGGAATCCGCTGGATGCGGAAGGCGCAGGACCGGTCGTTGTGGCGATGCTTGGGGGAGGCCTATGTCCAGCAGTGGACGTCTTTCGGCTGAAATGATGATGATGATGAGTTAGTCCTTCCTTCACCTTCTACCGGTGGTAAATGTCATGCCTCTGTATAAAACACACTAGACCACAGCTAATAATATGTAATGCATTCCGAGAGATATAGTAGAATATAATGTTCCATCTTGTTGGGATGCAGGCAGATGTTATATGATGTAGATGTTACGAGATATGAATACGATTTAATTGCAAAGTAAGTGCAGCACTTACTTATGTGTATATATACTAAAATAAATTGTTATTATTTATTGCAAATTGGTGAAAGTGAAAATAATAAATGTGCATATTATGTCAATTAGGAAAATAATAATTCACAATTTTAATTATTTATTATACCAATTTGCCTATAAGCTCAGACTTTCTACAACTGTATGACGCTACTGATCTACACCACGGTGAGGGCTGGTACTCTGGGCTAGAGTATATTTTAGGATGTCAAATTCGACGATTTATTATTTTAACTCCTGCGGTGCTATATTCTGTAAGATAGCAAGCTCACTTCTGAATCCGCAATGAAAAGTACTAAAAACAATACGAAAAAAAAAACACAGCGAATTCAGAAGTGAGTTTGATAGTGACTTCTTACAGAATAGTCACGTTTGTAGCTCGAACGAATAAAAAGGCGGACGGAGTCTCATTAAGAAATGATTGAAGCACTTAATTTTTTCCTAATTTCGACAGCATTTTAACACACCAGATTTAAATTGTTATTTTATTTGGGACACTACGATAATGACTACCGTCACTCGAGATTTGTTGCGTAATCGCCGCTTTTTATCCTACTATGGGTGTGAAATTGTGAATGTATGCATGCTAGCCCGTACTTTTAAGCGAGCCGTCTTGCTATGGATGCTTCACTTATTGTTTAGCGAGATTTCGTCCGCCAGATCTTATTCGTCCTTGGTTTGTCGTCTGATTTTTGAAGGTGAGTTTTTAGTAGTAGGTACTTCCCGATGCATGAGGTGAACTTGTCGAGTAATTTCGTGTGCCCAAGTTACATAATTTTTTTGTCTTGTTTAATAATAATTGTATCACTTGTCAATAGAATAATACTACTTAGATAAACTTTCAGTAACTTTCCCATTTTCCCATTCATATTTTCTAAACCTGCCACAGTAAAACCAAGAAAATGTTTTACTACTATTACGAATTCAATTCAGAGACTACCAATGTTTGTACGAAATGTGACCCACATAGTGGAATACAAATGAAATGAGGTAGCAGCGCCAGTTTTCGTCCGATATTAGAAATAACAAGTTGCGGCGCACGTCGTGCTCGGTGCTACGAATCCGTTTATTATGTACGAGTACGTAATGTTAGATTCACAAATTAAAATTTGTATGAAAAAGTGTAAGTATACATTATGTTTGGTGGAAACTGATACGTATAAAATGATTAAACCATGCAGATAATAGTTTTACTTTAACTAACGCAGACCCTTTTGTCAGATTATATTATTTATCTATAGTATTTGCCATTCTAAAGTCTACAAGTTGCTAGTGCAGCTATACCTGTGCAGAGTTCATAATGGATAGGGTATTGAACCCCTATAGGGGAAAAACTTCAGTGATACCTATATAGGCCATTGTCGGTGCGTGGCAATATGTTGGCTCATCGATTCACTCGTTGTACGGTAGAAGTCAAGCTTACATTATTCAAGGCTTACTGTCAAAGTTTTTACACGAGTGGTCTATGGGTTAACTTCACGCAAAAATCCTACAATGCCCTCAGAGTTCAGTACAATAACATCTTCAGGGCTCTGTTGCGCCTCCCTCGGTATTGTAGTGCTTCAGGCATGTTTGCGGATGCACATGTGGATGATTTTGATGCCATCATACGCAAGAAAATTGCGTCTGTTGTGCAGAGGATGCGGGGGAGTAGCAATGGAATCCTGAAGATGATAGCGGGAAGAATGGACACCGCCGTCCTCAGTCGTTTCATCGATTTGCATGTGAGAGGTGCGAATCGATGATTTATTAATGTTTGTTATCTGTGTTTACTAACGAAGTTATTTAAGTTTTTCATTGTTACTAACAAAAATGATTATGGAATGTTGTTTTCTGAAAATTAAATATTTTATTATTTATTATCATATATCGAAATTACAGAAAACTCTAAACATAACTGTCAATAAAATATCCTAGAAGTGATTTTATTGTAAAATGATAATATAAATAAAATGTTCAATCTAAATCAAAGCTAGGCTATTTAGAAACTAAATAGTCTAAATAGCCTAGCTCAGCCAGTGTTTGTCAGAAAACGGTTTCCTTTTATAAAAGGAAACCTTGGCTGGCTTTGTTTATATCAACATTCGTTTTCAAAGGCATAAGCCCTAATGAAACCGTATCCTAATTCATGAGGAATTAGCACCGAAATTTCCAAAGTTCGCTTTTCAGTTCAGTTTAGTTGGAAGCTAGTGCTGTTTGGAATTCAAAGAGCAGCGGCTAGAGATGTGACACCGAAATGGGTCAAGAGGCCACATTCACTCACTGTTGCACCGCTGTAATTTGTACACTATCCTGAGCTGTATGTTTCCCACAGTACAAATGGTGGCACACATTTTAATGTGAACGTGTTGCGTGCCTGAAAGAAACGTACAGTCGACTGCACGTTAGTGGTAACCCTTGAATTAGAAAACCGCCTTTACTGCTTACGAAATAAAGACGCTGTCAATGTCAAACTTTAGTATACGACTAATGTGCAGTCGGCCGTACGCTTTTATCTCTGCTTTATTTATTCTACGCTGAATTTAAAATTTAGTTTGAAATCAGATTTTTGGATTTCACATTTTAGAGGCCAGCTTCTAAAATAAATCTGAACGAAAGCCAAACAAGAAATAAAATCGGGTTTGCTAGTGGAAGTTTTTAGGGTAGTATTAAGTGGCAATTTGCCAGAAGAGTCTTTTTCTAAAATATGGTTATAAGACGAATATTTCATAACGAAAATTCAAAGCATCAGCATAGAAATAGCGGACATTAGAATAAAAAAATTGGATTGCACAGTATCGTAAAATAGATAAAGTGATTTATGCGTTTCCATTCCCCTAACCAAAATATTATAACGCAAATGCTATTTTGTCGATTTCCATTGGAATTTCCATCTCCCTGTCAAAGATACGGCTTTATATTCGGTCGGGAGTTGGAGAATGCATTTTCTCCTAGGGTAAGAGGTCAATAAGCGTTAGGGGAGGAAAGTTTCCGCGAACCCCTTACAACTGTCAACGCGAGTTATTCACCCTACGTCAACTGGGGTTAAAAAGTTATCGCCACGGCTCAGTAGGAGAAAGTAATAGACGTCTATGGAGTTATAGCTGAAGTTAAAAGTTTTTCTGGATATACAAAAATGTTTGCTAGTTTGGTCATCCCCGTGATATCCCTGGGGACGGAACTAAATCTCTGATGTCAACGGATAGTTTCCTATCAACTGTCGGTGAAATGGGATTCGAAGTTGGAATTAAGTTTTCAAGTTATCTTCACGCTCTTATTGCCTTACAGGGTAAAATCGACTAAGTATGTATGCAGAAATAAAATGTTAGTCTGTGTAAGCGTCTATTTTTTTAGCGCGAATTTTGCTTAATATGATAGATTAAGTAATTTGGCTACCTTGAGGATAAAACAGCTTCAAGGGCAGTGGGTGACGCATTCGGAGTTGCCCGCCGAAGGCCCGTGATGGTGGCGCGCAGCGTTCCACGCGCGCCAGTCAGGAGGAGGGTGCAGCCGCTGTTTAGGAGGCACGGGGAGAAGGTACTCGCTCTTTGAAATGGCTAGCCGGGACTTGTCAGCCTGACAAGTTCTCAAGTATGAGGGGTGATAAGAGAAGCAGATGCGGAGCCTATTCCACGCCGCCGGCCAAAGGTAGTTAAAGGAATGAGGCATTCCAGGAACAGTAACTGCTTGAATAGCACCTGAGCAAATCGCGCCTGACGTATTCCACGAATAGCTACTTTCAATTGGTGGTTTTAGAACATCTGTATTTTTCACGGAGCGACTGCCATCAGACCCCTGCAACCCAGTTACTGGAAAAACCGACATTCGGAGGTTAGACCAGTTGTCAGACTTTCGGGCATCCGACTACCCCTAACGATGCTACCCATTCGCGGTATGACCGCGGCAAGTGTAGCTTAACCTTGCAGATCATACAATCCGCGCAGTTGCTACTTAGCCATGACAGTTGACTCTAATAACATGCATTTCTTAATTATCACCGTTCCTGACTGCTTCGTTGGTGTAGTGGTCGCAAGCACGACTGCTGATCGTGGGGTCCTGGGTTCGATTCCTGGGTGGGGCAGTGTTATTGGGTTTTTCATTAGCAATTCTCAGTAGCAATCCGGTGTCTGGATTTGTGCCCGGTTAATGGCAATAGGCCCGCCCTCTATTACATGGGAGTTATCACATACCTGGCGAAATGTGGGTGATACCATACACCTCTGTGTATCCCTTCGGGGAATACAGGTAATGTGCCATGTATGTAGGTATAAATTACCGTTCCAATTAAATTTCACGACTTGCAGTAACACATAGTACGTCGAGTATGTAAAAGTTAATATGGGGTATCCATTTCCCCGCGCTCGTAAACTCTTTGCGATAAAACGCTAAAAGGATTATTAAACAGCTGCTAATTACAGCTGTGAGCTTAAAAAGTAATGTATTGTCTCGGTCATGTCCACGGGGATAGCGGGGGTTTTTAATTATGTTTATTTGTTTGTACTGTAATGGACTTTACCTGTATTGATGTTTTAGTCTGTGCTTTCGGTGGGAATAATTCCTGATGTGTGGCCAATCGGATATGATCAACAGAATACTTACTTTCACACACGCACCATTATAATACAGGATTATTTATAATTAATTAGCTATTCTTTAAGGGATGACTGTACTGATCAATTTGAACAACTTTTATAATAGGACCAACCCTGAAATCGCGATAAAAAACATTTGATCCCTACATTTGTGTTCACATAAATCGACAAAATGTAGGGTTTTCATGGTTGGTTCCATTGTAAAAGTTGTTAATAATGATGAGTGTGGTCATTCCTTAATAATAGCTAATGAATTAAAAATAACCCAGTATATTGTTTCCCACAATTTATATCATTAGATTTCACCTCGTTTCGATACTAATAGGCATCGGCTCTTAGAAGATCTATGAAAAATTGGGTTGGTGTTGGTGGTGACGAGCTAAGACGCTAGTCACTAGTATGAAAATATTGTCAAATCAGTATTTTGAAAGAAACAACTAAATTGTCGCTGAAAACCTGCGCTGTGGCTCTGGCATGTGGCACAGCAATATGCTGAGTGATGGCCGTTTTGCCTGAATGTGACGCATATCATACCACACTTCTTGACTCTGTAGGTAGGTACATGTATTTGTTGTGTTTTTCTATACATTTTTGGTAATTTCATGCGTCACTATTGATGCAAATAAATTTTTTTTCTTTCATTCTTTCTTTTCTTAAAATTTGGGATAGCCTAGCTGATACTTGATGTTTTAAAATGTTACATGGGTAAGGACAACATTTGATATCGTGGACCTTGAATTTTTAAGGTAACGTCGACGATAATAATGCGTATTCATGTGCATAGGCTTGCAGTTATGTCCATTGTGGTTGATGGAAAGGGAAGCTACTTGTAGGTACAGTAATCTACTGTCGATAATTGTGACGTTCACCCTACATTCAATTACGTATGAAAATCTATAGGTACTAGCTATATTAAATGCCCATGAGTAGATATGTGTAGTTCAGGTACGTATAATAATAAATGCTATAACTAAAGAAAACAGGAAAGGTGTCCTTATTTTTGTCCTTCTTTCCTGTCGCAAGTCTTCTGAAAGAAATTTATTTTAGAGATAAGCAGTACTTTTGTGCTCAAGTATCCGTTTGTTTATTATGTTCTCTATAGTAAAATTTGTAGTGTGTAGTTACATGAATAAATAAATGGAAACTAGTTAGTACGTAAACTCGGAAAAACCATAATATTTCCACCGACTCAACATAATGAAAATTACTAGAAATATCTATTGATTGGTACCTACAAAAAATTTGTAAGCCGCATATCAAATCTAATCAGTGTAATTTCCACAATAACTATCATCATAAAGTTTTATTTTATAACCTACAATATTAAATGCCCATGAGTAGATATGTGTAGTTCAGGTACGTATAATAATAAATGCTATAACTAAAGAAAACAGGAAAGGTGTCCTTATTTTTGTCCTTCTTTCCTGTCGCAAGTCTTCTGAAAGAAATTTATTTTAGAGATAAGCAGTACTTTTGTGCTCAAGTATCCGTTTGTTTATTATGTTCTCTATAGTAAAATTTGTAGTGTGTAGTTACATGAATAAATAAATGGAAACTAGTTAGTACGTAAACTCGGAAAAACCATAATATTTCCACCGACTCAACATAATGAAAATTACTAGAAATATCTATTGATTGGTACCTACAAAAAATTTGTAAGCCGCATATCAAATCTAATCAGTGTAATTTCCACAATAACTATCATCATAAAGTTTTATTTTATAACCTACAATAGATTTGAAAATTCAATTTGTTCCACGACTCATCACGCGGTACATTTTCCCGTCTATTGTCACGTCATCATTACTATTTCAAGTTATCGAATATATTGTAACATACATGCTGTATTTGTTAGTCAGTAATATTTAAGACTGAATATTCAATTGAATTGCCTGACTATATATACAACTATGTATAGTAGCAAATAGTTTTCAAGAGTACCCACTCTAGGAAACAAAAATAAACTTCGTAGAAATTAAAAGGTATTTACAAAGTAAAATTTTGAAACTGTTATTTGTTAATTTAATAGCACATGAAGTAATTCATTCTAGGTACTTAGAAAACAAGAAAGGAAATAGGGGAGCCTAATTCTTACTTACAGGTCCTGACTATTAATTTTCAAAGACCAACTTTGTACACTTTAAGCACACTGCACAACCCTATTTTAGATCTACACGGAATGTACAAGGTTTGTAATGGTCTATCGATATTCAAAACCAGCGCTATCCATTGATTTCCCGTTTGCATTCGTAATAGTTGCTCTTAAATTGGTAACAGTTGAGCACGTCCCTAATTATTGGTGCGCGTTGCAGCCAATAGGCCGAACAGGCGATTCCAGGTTTCGAGGCTAGTTAATTGTAGAACACAGGCTATTGCCGCTCCATAAATCTCCGTCGACTTAACGTCGGCACTGTGAAATATTAACCGCACGCCCGTTTTGACGCCCCGCGCACAATACACTAAATAAATAACAAAATATCGCTGGAAGAGCTTGTAAATACTTTTATACGCGCACCTTGATTAAGAAAGTCATTGTTTTTGTATTGTTGCTCATCAATTTTTTCTCTGTAAGTATTCGCCGCAATTCACTGCATGTCTACGTACCTATATGAAGACAAACAATAAGTTGGAGGAAATGCGGACAGCCTTAACATTAATTAGTTCCATATCATTGATTTAAAAGGTTGTAAGCGCGTTTATTAAAATAAAACCTCTTTTATTAATGATGCCGATTCTTTTATGTTTACGATCTTGGTTTATTCTTTGTACTTTTTTGATTGATTGATTGATTAAAACAAGAATTTGCAATTAAATTATATTTATCTGATCCCAACCAGCAAAAATGTGTACTATAGCAATCGAGAGAACGTTTTTGGACACACTATTTAGTGTATCAAATAAGTCTTATAACAATGATGTAAACGTTTACCCAGGTCGGTTTTGGCGCAGTTACATCGCAATTTTGTAACAAAGCCAAGTTATTGTAGCGCCATACATCACAAGTTAGTACTATACTTGTACTATAATAATGTCGTAAAAGTCTTTTCAAGGTTTTAACAGTGATTTTGTGGCGCTTTCAACACAAAACAGTTACAAAAAAGCCACCACGACTCTATTAATGGACTTTTTTGTACTATAGTAGAGATCGCGGATCTTTTATAGTACAGTGTCATTTCTCGTATGGATTGTGGGTTTGATGTGAAATAAAATTAGAGATTATTTCTTAACAAGTAAATTGATATTACTATTAGCAATATGGCGCTCACGACTTTGACATTAGTGTTATCTTAGATAGACTGCAAATTTTACTTGCGACTTCAATTTTATTGATAAACTAGATAGTATTTTTTAACAAATTTTTAATGCGCCCCTTGATTTTCAATATTTATTAAATTAAAATAAATTTAAACATGGTAATGTCTCCAGTGTTGCTATTAACGGATAAAAGAGTACCTACGTGCTTACTATAGGCTTAATTAGTGCACAGCAGTGACAGTCATCGGCAGCCATGTTAAAATAGGGTTCCTTGGTACATCTTAGATATAACCACTTGATTGTCGAGGCATATTCCGCAAAATAATAATCCTATGACTCTGCATTATCATTATCATCGTCTGAAGATTCACAAAAATTGGCATATACTATATTTGTTTTCCCAAAAAAAAAAAAAAAAAAAAAAAAAAAAAAAAAAAAAAAAAAAAAAAAAAAAAAAAAAAAAAAAAAATATACATAGCATTAGCATATACACAGCAGCCAGTTTATAAACAAAACGTGGGACTTTTATAGGATGTTTAGGTTGATTAAAACTAGTAATATACTACTTTTATGTATCGTAAAGGTACAATAAAAGCGATAAAAGCACTGTAACGTCACTATGAGATATACAAGTTACGAAATAGTGTTTTGAGTACCTTTCAGTGTTAAAAGAGTATACTCGTGACAGCTATGACATTGACACTATAGTAGCTATTTGGAATATTTTATTTCTCAAATTCAATACTTAACAGTGATGCAAAAATCAGTAACAGTACATTATTGTTTTATAGTTGTGTTTTCATCACTAATTAAACACTTGTACTATAATACTCATTTGGAAGTTACAATAACACAAAATTGCTTCAAAACAGTATCGTGTAAATCTTTAATAATACAAGATGGCTCTGTACTTGATGTAGTGGCGTCAGTTATAGTACCTACTGTGATAAAGGCGTAATATGTGGTGTCGATGTAAACGTTCATAACACTTATTATTGTTACCAAAATGCTGTTTAATTTTATACAGCTAAAATATTGTGTAAGTCGCTATTATTGAACACACGGTCATAACGGATACTTTAATAACGCTTTATTTTCACTTTTCTTGGGATTCACGTTGGGATTTGAATGTACGTTAACTGTTATTCTTACATCATAAATGGAAAGTGTATCTTTTCATGTTATAAAAAAAGCGAATGTGCTTTAGACCACACGACTGAAGTAAACTTCACAAAAAAAAAATTAAAAAAAAATGTGGCTCGCACCTCTCTCTTTTGCCCCTACAGTAATATACGAAACTCTCTCTCTTTCTATCTTCAATAATATATAATTATCTCCCTTTCAACTTCCTTTCGCCTCGCCCGATCAGATTTTTCGTAACGCGAAAACACTTTTCGTTACGCATTCACCAGCTTACTCCCCAAGTCAAGCGTGCGTAAAGATGTTTTACTTCAAAGGTTTGTGTTTTATTGTATCATATCTAGCATTATTAGTATAAGATTCGGTGGTCTCAAATTCTGACTTTACTATACATACGGTGCTACGTGGGAGGGGTGGTTTAGCATCAATCAAGGAATTAGGACTATAATCTCATTTGTCCGTTTATACTGCTAGCTCCCTTACGACTATGCGTGAGCATTTGCAATGATAATCACCCGATACACATCGTGAATAATAAGTTATGTACATAGATTAGATTACAATAACTTTTCAAGGAGCAGGCCTAATTGATGATCCATTCTGACATATTTTATCTTTTATCTACCTATTTTAGTCTGACGTCACTAGTTATGAATTGAATGCCGGTTGTTATTAAGGGGAAATTGTTCGTTATAATACTAAGAATAATTACGAACCATACAATTCAACTGCCTTTAAGGGTTTAAGATCGATACAATAAAATTGTTTATTAGACCGTTGTTGGCATGATTAGGGTTGCGAGAATGTAAGAGCAAAAGAATAAGGTTAGTCTGTTTTTTCTCTCTTATCTTATTTTGTAAACAATCTTATGTCTCTTTATTCCAATAACGACTGATAAAATATAATTACTAGTTCTGCACATGTAATTAGCTTAAAAAATGTTACTTAGTGTGTGAAATTGTTAACATAATGTCTTTTAATAATTATTGTTGACGAATTGAATTAAAAAGATATGCCAAGATTATTTACTAATTAAGACAAGTAAGAAAAAATAGATTGTACGAGTACTGTCTTCATGAACAGACACGTTTAGCTCCAATATATTTTAATATAAGTATTTGTTTCTTATTTTTGCCCGCAATGTAACAACTACTTACAAACTGTAGACATTTCTGCATGTTTCTCTTCTACGGTCACAATTTTTCGCGAATTTATTTTTGAAGAATTTTTATTGCGTCACTGGGCCGCTACAGGCCGTAAGTTACGCCAATCCCATAAAAGTGACGAGTGGACCAGTGATATATGAGTGAGGCTACGAAGCGATCCATACGTTCAGTTTTTACGAAGCTCCCGGTCAATGATTGATGGGGCTGACATTGACCCGAATCGATTACCGGTCTCTACTGAATTTAGTGATGTTTTCTTTATTCTGCTAATCATTCATTATTGGCTAAGTTTTGTTGATTCATCTGATTAATAATGAGTATTGTAACAGGAAGAATTATATATTAGTATTTTTTCTTACTTTTTCTCATTCCTTAATTTCTTAGAACAATGAAAATTGCTTAATCACTATGTATTTACCTACTCAACGTGTAATCTATGTCACATGATTGGAACTAGATGAACATCTATTAATTGTAAACCTTTATCAAAATAATCATTCAATAACATGTTATCGAAATTAGTCTAGTAAGTGTTAATCTAATCCCAATACCATATTATTAAAAAGAGATAAAAAATAATCGATTTATTGTTATTTAGTCCGTCTAAATGATAGTTGTAGAATAGATAGATACACCAAGAATGAATATAATCTCAAATATATAAAAAGCTTAAATAATTTTAGATTTGGAATGACGTACAATAGATACGCTTCTATTATAAAATTTTATTATAGATAATAATAATATTCTCTAACGTGATCCAGTACTTCTATTATCAAAGAATCCAACAAGTCACCATCGCTGCACGCTTCAGGCAAATTTCGTTAGGATAGATAGATAGAATATTGAAAGGATTTTTTTTATAGGATGGCGAAACGAGCTAAAGGCCTACCTAATGTTAGGCGGTTACCTTTGCCCATAATAACTGCAATACCACCTAGGCTGTTGCCTAAATGGTACCGCAAGTCGGTTCGCTAAACTGAGACATGAAGATGGAAAGTCTCATGTGATTGTATTTTCACCGGCACCCGTACCTTTCAGAGCGAAACACAGCAATGCAAGCGTCACTATTTGGCGGGGAAGTAGGTACGGATAAAGTAATCTCTGTTTTCTCTTACTTGTCTTATTTAGTAAATAATCTTTGCATGTCTTTTGAATGCAATTCGTCAATAATAAGTATCAAAAGACATTATGTTAATAACTTCACACACTAAATCTGCGTATCGACGAATTTCGTCGCTAAGCATATATTATTGCAACATTTCTGACGAACGTTTTGAATGTAACGAACGATTTAAACGTTTCTAAACTCCACTCAATCTCACTCAATATAAAATGTTTCCTCCGTGATATTCACAGTTGCAAAAAATCTGCGTTACTTAATATCAAATGGAAATACTTCGTTTTCCTTACTCAAGGTGAGGAAGAGCTCAAGGTACATCGCGACCAACCTTTAGGCTTCTTCAAGACTGAAAAAGTAGATATAATTTGCGACGTGATTATTGTTGGTTCTATTCTGAAAAAAATCCGATTTTGACGAAATTATTATGAAATACACGTACCAACACACATACGATTATCCGTCGCGGCGTTATTTATTTCCTCAAAATACATTGAGGAAATGTCTGTGAATAACGGTTTTGATATTATTTGAGGAACCCTTGAAGGCATCCTTGAGTGAGTCTAAGTCTAGAAACGTTTGAAGAAACAACTTAGAATATGTTATGTGCAATATGGCGTTTATAATAGTAAAATCGATCGCAGCGCAAGCTAAAACACACTAAATTCGTCGTCTTTTCGATGGTTTTGAGCTAAACAAATAAATGGGTACTTAACTGCTATTTGAAGTAAAAAGCAAGTTACTGATCCAATAATTATTGGGATATCACTGATTAGTTATAATAATTAAAAATAATAATGTTATAACGAAGTAACTTTACTGGAAATTAATAATTAAGGCACAATTTGGAGTAGTTACATTTATAGATGATTTGTAGAGTCAATGTCACTTAAATTTGCCTGATAATAATTATTACGTTTGGTTCATATTAAATAACTGTGGCCGTTAATTCTTACTTTTTTAATTTTTCTCAAAAGTTCTGTTAAAACTAATTTTCTTCCTTTTGTCACAGCTTCAGGTTGGAAAGTTAAGTAAATTATGTTCTATGCTTTCGAATCCTGTTCCTATTTCACAAAATATTCAGCGTATCTTTTACAAATATTATTTATTGCACTTTAATATCGTCAATGTTTCATATTTCTTTAAGTTTTTTAGTAGATATTATCAAAACATGGCTTAGTAACTAATTGTTAAAATAATACACGGGTCCTCAAAATACGTTCGTTATTGCGGCCGCTAAGCAGTGGCCCTGTCGTGTCCTGTTGGCACATAGCCAATAAGACACTTATTTATACACTCTATAGTCAGAAAATAATTTAAAAGCGTCGATATAGGCAGATATTATTGCTTCTGACTGTAGATCCTTCTTACATTATATTTATTTTAGTATATCTATGTACTACATCCTTCTATGATATTCCATATTATGGGCTGTCCTATGGATAATTATGAAATATATGACGTTTTTTTTTGTCCGAAGCGATATGACGACTAAAGTAGGTAGATACTTATGTAGGTTTTCAAAAGACAAAAACATTCTGAAAAAAAAAGTACTATTTCTCTCAACAATTTATAAAGGCAACTGACAATTAGAACGCATTGAAGAAGTAGCTTTGAAGATTTGCGCGATTGTTATTTGAGTTTACTGTTACTGTTAACTTTACAGCTGGCATAAATTGCCAAGTTTATTCATCGTCTCTCCTCAAGCATGAAACAATAAACTTGGAGGCCTTTTCTCCTATGTCATAAATATCGCGTTACTATAAGTGAGACTAATAAAATTTAACGATATTACCGCTTAATGTCAGGGATTTGACTAGGACTCTGTTTGTATTGGTTTGTATTACGGTTCATAATTTTACGCAACTACGGGTAATGTAGAAGGAATTATGAATTTGATTTGTTTGTATTTTTTTATGTATGGTCCGATAATAATGTCTGCACTGCTGGAATATTTCTGATTAGTTATCATTATCATGTTTTGTTAGAATTGATTGTTGATCGAAAACTGATAATTTCTATATTGAGTGACTTCGTAAATCACAGTGTATTAAATAGTGTTTGTTTGCCATTGCCTATTATTTTAGAAATTCTAGCTAAGTAAATGTTTCGTTTAGGTTTAGTTAAAACAGAACATTGAAACAATTCATCGATATTGCTCTTTTTAGCACCAATCTACAGGCCCCGGAGTCCTTCAGTGTTATCTTTTAGAAAGCATTTATATAATGAAAGAGAATTGAACAGTTGGAACAAAATGCGGGTAGTTTTGAAGCTTTTAGGCTTATAGCATTATACTGATTTTATTTTCGGATTGAATTAAATCGATTGGAAAATAAAAGAGTACTAGCTTCAACGAGGTTTTAGTTGCTTCTATTCTAAAGAAGTATTTACGGAAAAAGGAAACTTAAGTTTTTAACGGTTTTTTGAATGCAGGGTTTCTCCTAATAACACTTGCGTCAACCACAGTGCATCCACATTTTTAGTAAATAAAAAATGGTCTCAGCTGACCATTTTACAGAGGATTTTCATCGCTCCGTAACTCTCCTCGACCAATTAGTGCTGCTTTGATGGACGGCTGAACATAATCCTGAATCTAAATTATTTCCAAATGTACGTTATTTCCCTTCTACGTCAGTAACAATGTACATCTTCGTTTAATACAAAGCTGATGTAACCTCAACTACAACTCGGCACTGACCACGAAATTTAACATTACTCAGAAGTTGCTGTACAAGTTACAAACTTATTACCTAAGCTGTAAGTTCCCTTATTTGTCGTAGGACTTTTGGAGGAAACTTCACAAGTTCATTAAGACGCTACGGTTAGCCTGCACCGGTCAAAGTTGGGCTCTCAGACATGCTCGAGCACCTTTGGATGCCGTCTTAATGTTGCTAACTTAAGATGTACCTACCCTCTCGCACTTTCGTTATTTTATCTCCGACAAGCTTAGTGAGTTACAACCGCGTCTCACTTTTATGTAGTTACCAAGTATTGCCACACTTAGGTGTAAAAGTTACATTTATGTTAGAATATTATGTCTGTAGGAAAGTTTTGTAGTTGGTCAGCGATTTTTCAGTAGATTTTAGTACTAACAACAAAAGGATGGACTAAACTCAGTTTTAATAAAACACAAATGGTTCACGAACCAACAGAATAAAAATTTCAAACAATGGAAAATATCTCTTTACCCTTATCTCGTTATAATGAATACCTTCGGAGAATTCTTTTCGCATAGTTCTGATAAAGAGGAGCGTCGAAACTTCAAATTAAGATTCTTGGAGTTCCGCGCAAGGGAATAAGATTAATGAAGGATGGCACCTGGGGGTCGCCGCCCCACTAACGATAGCACCGGGTCAGAGGGGAAATAACTGTTAAAAATAATAAGCGGAAAAAATCTCCTCATAGATACTCGACTACACAAAGAGTAGTTATGAAAAGGTACTTTCAGAAGGAAGGGATACTTATTTTGTGGAAACGTAAAATAATGTTTTCTGTTCTAGAAAATAATTACTTAACCAATTATGATTTGATATCAACAAACTGAATTTTTGGTGAAAATATGCTTCATTATCAAATAATTTACCACTTCCGAATACTAATGATTCAGTTGAACAATGTTAACGCTTAATTGAACAATATATAAATTTTAAAGCCTCAACATTTTAGCGGCATCACACCTGAATTGCAATATATTTCTAAAACAAACCCGTACGGGTTTTCTATTCAACGCCGCTATTCTGACGCATTAGAGCGTGCCTTAATAAGGCAATATGTATGTGTCTCAAACAATGAGAATAATAACAGCGCATAATGGCGAATGAGAAAATTGCTCGTTGACTGCCACTAGCCTGAATATCACAATGAGACGAGACAACAATAGCCTAGGACCTATATTCCCGAGCCTAGACTAGCGAACTTAATGAAACAAAAACCGCTTTGGAACTTGAACAGAGGGTGTACGCAAATTGGAGAGAACGAGGCGGCGACGCTGTTATAGAGTTGGCAAAGTTAATGTTACGTTCTTTGCCAGGCGTAGGTTTTTATTCCATCTTTGTATAATTTAGATTGTATGTATCAGGAATGGAGTGCAGCGTAATCAAAGACTTCTATTGTTAAGAATAGTTTCCACCATGTTGATCTATATGGTATTTTATCGGAAGTTAAATAATGAATTATGACATTACTCTATGCAATTTTAGCTAAGACAAACTCTAACATTGTGTGGACGGGTTTTTATTTTGTGTCGACTTGTTCACTTCACTATTTGCGGTGATTTGGTATGAATATTGTATTATCCAGTGGCTTATTAAATTGGACGAGCTGCATAGGTATTCATAAAACCTCATTTCTACTTTTTAGTATTTTTAGGTCAAAGCTACTGATATTGATCACCGACTCAACAACAATGCACAAATCAGCTGACAATGTAACTATCGACGCGCAATCGTGGTTTATATGCAGTTGCATACAACTATAGTGCACTAAAGCTGTGCTCGGACGGATTTTTATTACTTTTTGCATGTCAACCGTGAAGTTTATGGACGCAATTATTGTTGAAACATGCCGTGAGATTTATAGCAACAATCACGGTGACGCTTCGATAGTGTTGCGTCCAGATTGTTGGATCTTCATTAAAATATCGCCAAACTTGCTGTGTTTATTTATGTTAGTTGTTCAGTGAGCTTTATGGTTGTTTTTTTGTAGGTATACTTTTAGTTCTTTTAATGATGGGATGGGATTCAATTGATGTTATAAAGAATAGTTATAGTAGAATATGGAAAGTAGCCTACCTATGTAGGCTTGTCACATTTTATCATCTTGTCCAAAACAGTTTATAAAAGTTGGATTGGCATAAACTGTAACATAACTGGTTAAAAGCGTGTAAAAACCAAAATAGATACTTTATCAAACTTTGAAAACTTGTGAATGTTGTTCAAAATACGCCCATACATCGTTTTAACGGAAAACACATATGTGAGAGAAAGTTTAGCAACTTCAGGAATCTTGAAAGCCGCTAAGACCCCAACATCTCATTGCACGGGAAAACAAGACAATGCTTTTAACCGATTCTAATGTGGGAAGGTCTACAGCTCATATATTTACATTTTCCGTAAAGAGTTTTTCCCAACTTTTCTGGAAATATACGTAAATATGCACCCTTTGTAAAATAAATGTTTTGCAACAAAATCAGTATTAGGTTTACTCGGATGTGACTTGCTTAATATATTGCTTAATATATTGAGGTAGATAGATGAGTACGTGACACTGATACATTATCTCTTTTTGGTATTAAAAAGATAAAAAATTATAGTAGGTTTTTGGATGACCTAAAAACATTTTTAAATTGTAAGTTGTGAGGACAATTCTAGGTAGTAAAAATCGGTTACAATCAACTTATAATTATAAACTTGATTGATCTTTTAAATATTATAATTAAATATTTCTGAAGACTTTTTTTGCTATCCTGAAATGGGCTTGCGTTTGACAGCTACTTTAACTGATGTTAAGCGATGGTGCGGTCAATGATGCACGCTTACCCAGCAAAAACCTAGCTGGTTGGTCCAGTACCCAATAAACCAACTTTTGAATTAGTAAATCCTTGTAGAAAAAACGAGCTGAAGACTTCTAAAGTCTTATTTTTCAAGTTTTCGATACTTACTAGGTAGTTATAAATTATATTTTGGCATTGGGTGAAGTGATGATGTGTGATACTAGGCACTGGTTGTAGATACATTTATTCTCTGTAAAATCTCTATTCTCTGAAATTTACAGAACCTATAGTATATCTGTAGATATTTGCTGAAACTCCTAAAAATGTAACGTGATAAAATTGCTAAAAAAAGTTAACCACAACGTGATCATGCAACTTCAATCAACAACCGTCGCTTCACCGTATGATCGGTAGATAAGTGCATAAAACCGCGATGTCCCATGCTCAGCGATCGCAAAATTTTCACCTTATCAATTTGCATGTTTATAGAAATTCTTGTAGGCCCTATGTAAATTCACACGTCCACCATAAATGATTTACGTCGTAATGAAGATCATGAATCACTGGCCATCGTGACTGCCCGTAATTGCTTTGCCAATCGAATTAATTCCTTCGCTTAGTATTTTATGGTACAGTTTTTGTAATTGATTCCACTGGGTTATCAATAAGTTTAAAATGTGTTTATAGTGGTCATATTTTTGAATGTTTATTGTACAACCCGTGTTATGTAATGTTGTTTGCAATTTATAAGGGTTTTACAATTGCTAGTGTTTGTATCGTGGTGTGTATGGAGTTTATTGCAGTTTGATAAATGATTCTATGTTTATTGGTGTTTGAGTCAGTTTCTTGTGTATTCTTATCGTTTTATTCTACTTCCTCCATACCAGTCAAAGGAGGTAATGTCATATTATTACGCCGATTGCTCACTTTTTTATTGCATGCGTTTTGTAGATGTATAAATGTATTTGTGAATAATTTTGCACGCACGTGTAACATGGATGGAGTGATTTAGATACATGAATTGTCATTGGAATTGTGACCGGCGTTATAAATCGACTCAAAATCCAATTTGAAACTATCACCAGCATAATGAAGCTGAATTTATCTTGTCCCATCGGGATGTTTTGGAAACTTACTGAATTAGTTTACAGAGAAATATAATTATAGCATAACTGGCGAAATGTGGGTGTTCTTTACACCTCTGTCTACCCCTTCGGGAATTACAGGCGTGATGTTAAGTATGTATGTAGATATTTTATTACTTTAATACTTTTCTTTTTTTAGATACATAAAATAATCATCCCATATCATCATCATCATCATCATCATTTCAGCCGAAAGACGTCCACTGCTGGAGATAGGCCTCCCCCATCATCCCTTATACCTAAGTAAAAGCATAGAACAAATAATAGTATGGTAAAAGTGATTTTGTGTGTTTTTTAATTTTCATGCAATCATGAGACACAAAATCTAGTTTGTGCTAACCATAGTGTAAATATTAGGTATTACTTTTAGAAAACCTATTGTTACCTCGCCACCCAACAAACATAAAAAATTTACAAGGGCTGTTTACTCGAAAATATTTTGGGACTCTTGTTTCTGTCAAATTATTCTTTTAAGGCGACCCGAGATATTCACTTTTATTACAACAATTTCTTATATTTATACGTCAAAAAAGCAAACTCGTGTACCTTTGCTGTAATAAAAGGTAATGGTGGTAGGCGAACCGTCGTATCGTTTTGTCTGTGAAAGCTGAATCTCAGAGGTGGAGTAATTTTGTCGAGGATTATGGCTTCATCCCCGAATGAGCATTAAAAACACGAAGCTGGTCATTATTTGGACTGAGTCGGTGTAATTACATGTTTATTAAAGTAAGGGTGGAGACACACTGGTATTAGTTGTACGAACTGCAATAAAACTGCTGATTTTTTTACAGGAGTTAAAATCAGTTCTGACGTTTTGCTAATAGATAACCAGTTGAAATTTTCACAGAATATGTGTTACTACGGTGTCTATCACGACAAATACTAAAAACAAAAAAAAAGTCTAAAACTTAAGGGTCCTTACAAGAAACCTCTAAAAACATGCATTTTTTTCAATGTTTTTGTTCCTGCTCTTTCTTCAAAACGGTAATACATACCTACCAGCGTCAAACTTGGTCTGATTATAGTGCTCACTATGTAGTTTAGCAACAATCTGGCTAATCTTTACCCCACGACATGAGCTCTTATCATTATGTAGCTCATGTCGACACGATAGAAGAAGAAGCAACAAATACTAAAAATAGGGCAAACATAGACGTAAGTGGTGGTACCTACGTAAGAATGAGATGCAAAAATGCACACGACCGTTGACGATGACCGTTGTTGATGATGACGACGATCGTTGATGTCTTTTGATAAACTCTCGTAAATTAAATTAGTTTCTATGGGGTATCAGGTCAATGCGTGGTACGGAACCCTTACTGAGTGAGTCCGACTCACACTTGGCCGGTTTAAAAAAAAAAAAAGACGTTTATATAAACGTCATTTTATATATTTTTTGAGCCGTAGTTTGTACGAAAAGTTGCCACGCATGAATCGCATGTAAAATTGTGATTACAATCATTCTATCTATTTCTGTGGAATTGACAGAAACTTAATGAACAGTCATTTGGTTACATAGATTCCGGAGCAAAGTTTTAAATGGACTGTAAAAATTTAACACACTCCCTGTACCACGTTTAAACTCTGCAGTTGCCAGGCGGCACTATACCTACCTTGCGCCTGTATTGTACAATAAAATAAACAGCCAAAGTAAGATCAGAAACGTCACCAAACATCAGGTGGAAAAAAAAATTAGGAGTTGGTTAGATCAAATGGATTATGAAAGCACTGAACAGATTATTTTAACCAATCGTTGATGTGCCTCATATTTCGTAAAAATACACTCTCACATACACTCATACACGCATACTCTCACACAGACACACCTCCACATGCTCTTTCACACACCCCCCGTACACACACATTCAACTAATCCACTATATAATGTACTCTGTGAACTAATCTAACATTGCATTTCTTTCTTCTTTTCTAAACTGTTAAATACCTCTTTTAATAACTTTATAGATTCTTTTATTTTATTTTTGTTTAACGTTTATTTGACTTATACATTGTATACAGGAAAGGAACTGGCTTCGGACATACAGGTCACCCTAGTTTAGAAGCCAGGGCTACACTAATTTGTAAAATTGGACTAAACAATAAAGTTAATTAATTAATTAATTTAATTTATTCAGCACGGTCACCATTGTATGAATTAATCACTTACTTACTTACTTACTTACTTATACACTTTCAAGAGAAAATCTTTTACCGGCCAAGTTGACGGGTCAAGGCACATTCATTAATTACACTTTTAATTTTATAACTATATGCCTTGTTTATGAAATATCTTGTATGCTTATTGTGAGCTAAGTCTCACTATCTTCAAGAAAATATCCGTATATTTGTATCCTACTTTCCCAAAAACTATGTGGAATAATGGACCATTTGATTATGTTATCTGGAGCTGGTATCTATTGCACCATTTGTAATACACACACTATTTGACACTGATGGTGATTTTATCATAAAATAAAACGATTTGTGGATATTGATATGACGGTTAGCATCATTACTTTTTATGTTAACTACCGGATTCGCGCGAACCCCTGCTCTCAGTAACAATAGTAAAATACACTAGTTTATCGAAAGTACCTACAGAATGGTGCACCAACAGGAAAATAGTTCGGTTTTGTTACAATATAAGAATGTTATATTGGCCTAATATAATGTAGTTGTAATATGTTATTTCTAAATGAACCTGTTTTCTCTGTGGTAACCAATAGACCTGCTCATTGATTAGTAGGTATGGGGCTTGTGAGACACAACAAAGGGATAATAAAGCGCTCATACATCATTCTAAATTTAGTGCACTAGTTAGAATATTTTATTAAATTATGTAGTACACATTAGTGATTTAGTTAGATTAGTGTCCCTAATTTGATAGAATGCTGTGCTATAAGGTTACTAGAACACCCTATTGTTATAGTTTGCATATATCGTCTGCCAAAATACCAGAAAAGCAAAATAACTATGTTTTTTGAAACTTTGAGCAACATTCTTAGTAAAGAATTAAATCGAAAAGATATCAAAATAATAATATGTGGTGATTTCAACATAGATCTTAAGAAAAAAAACTTTAACTCTTCTGAATTTGAAAATACTATCTTAAGTTTTAATTTAAAATTTGGGACAAGAGAATCAACTCGTTTAAGTAGCGGCACGTGTATTGACAATATCATTAACAATATTAGAGGTAGCAGGTGTGACATCATAGACTTTGCTCTTTCAGACCATACCGCTCAAATATTGTCATGTCCAGTGAAAAAAACCTGTCTTATTAAGCACTGGTACACAAATAGGAGAGATTTCAATAATGAAAACAAAACAAAATTTAAAGAGTGTATCAATAGTCTTATATTCGAAGAAGTATTTAGCGAATCGGACCCCGAAAGGGCATTTAATAAATTTTTCGAGTCTTTTCATCTATTTTATAACCTTTGCTTTCCAGTGATTAGAGTAAAAAACACTCCAATCAAAAGACCTAGATGGATTTCGAAGGGCATAGCCAAATGTTGCCGACGGAAGAGAGAACTGTTATGGACGTATCGCAAAACAGCTAACAATGCGGATAGAAATACATTTAAAAGTTATTCGTCAAGACTCAAACGGATAATTAATTTAACTCAAAAGTCACAAAACGACTACTATATAAAACAGTCAAATAATAAATCTAAGGCAACTTGGAAGATCATCAACTCCACAAAATGTAATATTCCAAAAGAAAACATAGCCCGAATCAATCTAAATGGAGAATCGTTAACCAACCCGCAACAAATTGCTGAAGCTTTTAATAATTACTTGCTTTGTCGACCTAGTTAAACCTATAAATGTTGACTCTTCTAATGTTACAATAAATTCATTGACATCTAACGATAATAAAATGACATCTGATGATATGCTGACATTAATTGATAATAATTTTGATTCCTTGTTTATAAACCCAACCATTCCAAATCAAATTTATAAAATAATACATTCTTTAAAAAATACACTTAGCACAGGTTATGATAGTATCTCCACTTCCATAATAAAATATGTTGCTCTGTCAATCAGCCCGGTTCTGAGCTACTTAATTAACTTATGCATCGAACACGGAAATTTTCCTAGTAAGCTAAAAATTTCAGTAATCAAGCCTTTGTTCAAAAAAGGTGTAAAAGAGGACATTGCTTGCTACAGACCAATAGCGCTGATTCCAATTTTTTCCAAAATAATTGAAAAGGTTATATATAATAGCATTTATAACTATTTTGAGAATCGTAACCTTTTTGTCTGCGAACAAAATGGGTTTCGTAAAAGTAAGACCATCAATATGGCCATCTATAATCTCCTTATAAAGATATACAATAATATGAATAATAGAAAACCAGTAACTGCTATGTATATGGACATGACCAAAGCTTTTGACCATGTAGAGCACAAAATTATGATCAAAAAGCTGTATAGATATGGTATACGAGGTAATGTCTTAGATTTAATAAAATCATATTTGAGTCAAAGAACTCAAATAACTGATATAAATAAGCTTTGTTCTTCAACAAAAACAGAAGTAAAGTATTTGTCCAGTCCCAGAACTGTCACATATGGTGTACCACAGGGAAGTGTTTTAGGTCCTTTGCTTTTCCTCATCTATATAAATGATTTACCGAGAGCGGTTAAGTTTCCAATAGTACTTTTTGCTGACGACAGCACTGCTGTTTTTAATCCAACTGACATTAATACCTTAGAAAATGATATGAATGATACTTTAAATGACATTATAAATTGGTTGACATGTAATAATCTCTTAATTAATTTAGATAAAACTAAAATAGTCAGCTATTCTCAAAGAAAAACCCCATTGACATTAAACGTTAATTATAAAATGAAAAAAATTGAGGTAACAGATACAATAAAATTTCTTGGTTTATGGATTGACCAAAATATGTCATGGAAAACGCAAATTAGTACTGTTTGTAAAAAATTAAATCAATTTTCTTACGCTCTATACAGAATATCAAAAATTGTTAATCAAACAGCTGTACTAACTGCTTACCATGCTTATGTGACATCTACAATTCTACACTCAGATACTGATTGATTTTTTGGGGAAACGCTACTGATAGAGAACTTGCTTTTAGAGCACAAAAAAAATGTATTAGAGCGATTTGTGGCATACACGTGCCAGATAGCTGTATGCCCCATTTTAAAAAACTAAAAATTTTAACATTCCCTGCCCTGTATATTTATGAAGTCGCAACATTTGTTAAAATGAATAAATCTAAGTTCGGTAGCCTACGTTCCTGTCGACATGCTGACAAAATTGTAAATAATATGCCCTCGAAAACAGCCTTATATTCCAAAAGCTTCTTTGGCATGTCCTCGAGAATATATAATAATCTACCAAAGCAAATAAGAGAGGTCGAAAGTGCTCAAATTTTCAAGAAAAGGTTGAATTATTTTTTGGTAACTAGGCCGTATTATACAGTTAATCAGTTTTTATCCGAAAGATTCACCATTTAAAAGATTGGTACGATTAATCATTTTAGTTTTTTGATGCAGGTAATATGACACAATATTAATAAGTTATGTAACATTTTTAATTTTTATGATTTTTGTTTTTTTCAGTTGTTGTAATTTTATATGAATAATTAATTGTAAATTTTAATCTTATTTATTGCAATTTTAGATCGTATATTTTATCTGTCTGTTAAATTATTATTATTTATTTAATTGAATGGTTTTATAAATTTTATTATAAATTATTGTACGCCTAACATGGTCGAGCAGTGAGATCGCACACCATGCTCTTTAGTAATAACACCTTTTAACCACTGTCTCACAATAAAATACTTTGACTTTGACTTTGACACAACAAGACTCAAGTTTTCCACTGGTAGTTGTGACGTCACTAGAGACGTGCCACCACGATGACGTTCAGGACAGTACAAAGACAGCAACATTGCAGGTGAGCGAGGGCATTTCACGTTGTGACTTTGATTCAGAAGCATAATAAAGAGCTCATCCTGCACCCATATAGTCTATATTAATATCTGAGTTTGACATAATGTGAAGGCAGCTTTAAAATGGAACTGGAAATGGCGAACTGAAAATTTTTGGGAACACAGAGGTTCCCAAAAATTTTCAGTTATCGGCGCACTTGCAGGTTTAGTAGTTTATCGTCTCTCTTTACTCTCTACGACGCACCAGGGCGTCGGCGCGCACACTTGTAATAAACCTGTGTTAATAAAATAAAGTCACTACCTAATCTGTCTTTCAGACGTGCGTCGATTAGCGTAGCAGTTTACAGTGTACGGATTTTTATAGTTTACGACATGTATATTGATAATATTGTGTGTAAAATATAATCTCTAAAATGTAATCCATTGTATTGATAATTGTGTATGTGACTTCATAAAAATATTCTCTTGGTATGTGGGCTTATTAAAGTATGTACCATCGCAACTTTTCGTCGATTACGATAAAAATATTTCAATTTAGGTAGGTATCACAGACCAGTAAGCCTCAAGACCACAAAGTTAAGAAAGGGAAAGACGCCGCATATAAACAAAGATTTGCATGAGAGCACAGTCGTAAAATGTTGGCGGGGACAGGGGGTGGACTGCGTTGCATGAGAACATAGTCGTAATATGTTAGCACGGACAGGGGAAGGATGGTGGGTTATGATTGGTCAGCTCAAAAGTTCGGTGGTGTGATTGGTGCCGCTCGCTGACGGAGTGATTGGTGGCAGGGCGTATGATATGCAATGCTACTGCATATGTTTAATGACCGAGGGTGTCAGGCTAGTCGGCGTCTAGAGGCTTACTGGTCTGTGCTAACAAAGCAATTTTTTTTCAATTTCTATGTACAAAGCAAATAATTGATGTTGCTCACAAAGCCGCAAAATTAAAGAGGGATTAGGCAGGCCACCTCTGCCGTATGCCTTCTGAGCTGTAGGCCAAAATTACCTCACAGTGGAGCTCTGACACAGGGAAGCGGCGCCGCGCCGTCGAGGCAGACCGCGAAAGCGATGGCGGGACGAGTTAGGCAAGTAGATAAGGTCAACAATTGCGCAAAACCGTGACCGTGACCAAAGAGTAGTCTACTATATTATTATGATTATGAATGTACTCTCTCTATATTATTTATGATTACAAAAGGTGTTACTTTTTTTCGATTATTACAATATTTATTCTGTTTGAAAGTATTGATTTTTAAATTTTCCCTAATAAATTTACTTATTTGTGTTTTAAAATGCTTCTATGACGTCATCCGATCTGCACCTTGTATATTGACATTTTCGGCACACATAAAATTGAAGAGTTTTGCCCTCGTATATTTTTAATTTTGGGATGCTGACATTTTTTTAAATTTATTTTTTCAGATAAAGTTTGCCTTTCCGCGCGACATAGTCGACAAGGGATCGCGCCATATGTACGCTTGCGATCCGCTTTTTCACGCTCCCATAACCGAGTTACTTATACACAAACTTGCTATGGAATTCTTTGTATCCATATTACTTTGGAATAAAGCTGAAAATTGGACACAACAAGTTTGCATACAAGTTTGTGACGCAACGGGAAACTCTCAAACGTCCCGTGGGCCCGTCCGGCCGGCATGCGGCAGTGCGCAGAACACTGGACTGAACTTTTCTTCAAATATTAATTGTTCAGGCGTTTGCAAGATTCCAGCTTTTAAGATACGAATCCATTAATATTGCTTTATATTGCCACAGTTTTACCAATTGCGTATTTATTTTGTAAGCAAAACGACCAATTTTGGCAGAATCGTTTAATATCTTTGCCAAAAGAAACATAGTGTTGTATTCAAGTGTATTCACAAGGAAGTTTTATATATTGATATAAAAGTTCTTTGGTTGTATTGTATGAAGCCAAAGATAATATAATATAAAATAAAATATAAACGAAACCATAGATATCATACCTATATACACACCTATATATTTGCCACCGTGCCACAGACCTAGCCTAGAACTAAACGGATTATATTCTCTTTGAATCATGCATGAAGCTTTTTAGGGTTCCGTACCCAAAAGGTGCAAACGGGACCGTATTACTCTCGCTACGCTGTCCGTCCGTCCGTCCGTCCGTCTGTCCGTCGTCTGTCTGTCACAGGGCTATATCTTTGTAACGGTAATAGATAATGGTAATGTAAAGAATATGTGGTACTATGAGGAGTATAACGATAAATACTAAAAACAAAAAAAAAGTCTATAACCAAAGGGGGTCCCCATACAAGAAACCTCGAAAAACATGTATTTTTTTTATCGTATTGTTCCTGCTCTATCTTCAAAACGGTAATACATACCAACATCAAACTTGGTCTGATTATACTATGTAGTTTAGCAACAAATACTAAAAATAGGGCAAACATAGACATATGTGGTGGTACCTACGTAAGAAATAGATGCAAAAATTCACATTTCGCGTACGATCGTTGATGTCTTTTGATAAACTCACTAAATTAAATCAGTTTCTATGGGTATCAGGTCGATGGGTGGTACGGAACCCTTACTGCGTGAGTCCGACTCACACTTGGCCGGTTTTTTTGACTTTTTTGACGGTTATTTCTAAATAATGTCACATTAAGTTTAATCGTGGTAATAAAATGTAAATAATTTAATGTATAAACTCATTAAGTTATACTATATAGAAATTAAAAAGTATTACAATGAATTATGCTGATAGGGCATGTGAGCTCGAATGTGTTAAAGGCGAGGATGGTAACAGACGTGAGTTTGTGGGTCCCGTAAAAATAATATTAGTTGACCCCTCACCCCAAGATTATCAACGAAAAACATGGGGTTCAGCTTTTTTCACATTGGCGATGTTGTTAATAGGAGCTACAGTTTTCACAGTATTTTTCTTTACGTTGAGGTTTAAGTTACCATTCGTGTTAAACGTACATATATTACTGTGTACAATGGGAGTAAGTATTAAGTACTATTAACTTGTGTTAATACGGTCCGTGTGGTGCCGGACTTAAAGAATAGCACCACCCTTATCTCTTCTCATGGGTGTCGTAAAAGGCGACTAAGGGATTCACCAGAGGATGGGCAGCAGCGTTCTCTGAGTATTTAACTAACCAACTGCGATCGCCAACCCGCCTGCCAAGCGTGGCGATTATGGCATATCCCCCCCTTAATTGGGGGAGGCCTATGTCCAGTAGTGGACGTCTTTCGGCTGAAATGATGATGAACTTGTGTTAGCGTGGTATGCCACTGGTCAAATTTCTTTGTCCAATGTGACTTTGATCAAAGAAATTGGATGATTTTAATCAAATGTTGTATGTATTTTATCACTAATCATCAAATAAATTGGATTGGACATAGAAACTTGACGAGTGGAGTGGCATACCACCTTGCATACCACTACCACCCTAAACGCCTCTAAGGCGACACTCTGACCAAAATACCACCTAATATACAGGACACAAATATTTGTGTGATGAACATGAGTGTTTGTGTTGGTCTGGGTGTTTCTTATGTATTATAAGTATGTATTTACAAAACAAAAGTATCTAAGTATTATATCCATTTTCTAGTACCCATATTACGAAATAAAGATGCTGCTAATGTCAAAGTGTTACCACCGACGTGCGGTCGACCGTACAAGCTCTGCTTAGTTTGGGACTAGATGGTGATGTGTAAAATGTCCCAAAAATATTCATTATATTTAATATTAATAGTAGGTATGGTTTATACTTACAATATTTGTCGTTGTGTTTATCCATATGTTTTCAAAATCTATGGTACTTCAATTCCTATATTATTATGCCTTTTGTCCAGTAAACACCGATATTACTTTGTATCTTACAATTTGTTGATAGTCAACTTATGATTAAATCTTCTTTTCAGTTCCAGTTATTTCTGCCGTCAGGGATTCTGATGGTTAACAATTTATTCGGCGGAGCGGCATACCTGAAAGCCGTAGATAAAAAGTTGCAGCACATATTCTTACAAGTATGTGCAATCGGCTGTGGTGTTACTGGGTCTGCCTTAGTGTTATTAGAAGACACGAATTACACACCTCATTCTTACACAGGTCCATAAAAATGTCAATCTCAACTAAAAATTGCTTCATTTTATTTGGTTGGCGTAAGAAGTGACTATGCTAAAGCGCGAACCACACACAGCGTGGGTGCATATCGGGCACGGGTCGGGCCCGCGTCGGGTGGAGCGCGGGAACCGCGCGCGGCTCCTGTCACGCGTGGCCCGTGCTCTGTCTGTAGTTAGTGGCGGGAGACACGCGCGACTCCCGCGCTCCACCTGACGCGGGCCCGACACGCACCCGCGCTGTGTGTGATGTCATCCATATAAAATAAGGTTAATTTACCCGCCGCGGACCCGACTTGACTCGCGCCCGTCCCGCACCCACGTTGTGTGTGATTGGCGCTTAACAGTAGTTCGCTTATACCAGTGCTCTGTCGGATGTACCTACATGTAGCTAAGTATGCCTATAATAAACGCAATGGTACCCGCAGTTATAGTTATGGCATTAGGCAGGGAAAGTGAGTTCTTTGTGAAAGAGCTCGTCCGGGGAATTACTAACAACGTACGTGTTTCTGCCGCCAAACAGTGATGCTTGCATTGCTGTGTTGTGCGGAGGGTATGGGTGCTGGTGAAATTACAAGCACATGAGGCTTTGCATCTTTAGGTCTCAGTTTCCCGAACGCGATTTGGAATATCATTTAAGCAACAGCAGAATTATGGGCAAAGGTAACCGCTGAACATCAGGTGGGACTTTAGCTCGTTATGCCATAAAAAAAGTGGTTGGTGGTGATATTTTGACACCCTGTCCTTCACCAGATGCTGGCCAATATTCACGATTTCGTCGCATGTGAGTGAGGTTGTCGGATTGGCTGTAGTCACTCCGAGTAAAATTATAAAACTTGCACGTGTTAGACTTTCAATTTCACCATAATTAAGAACATAGCATAAAGGAAAAACAATGTTGATATTGAATAGTGGCTGGCTAGATCGTTCTACTTGAAAGAAAGAAATAATTTATTTTAGGCACGTTACAGGCGAAAAAAAAACAGATTAACAAAAAAACTATAAAATTAAAAATAGCTTGCCTATATAAGATAAAAAAAAGCCCCATCTCAGCATATGCTACGAAATGAAAAAGTTGAAAGTTTGAAACTTGAAACTTTGAGGAAAGTTTATTTATTTCAGTCAGTGGGAAATATGATACGATAACATAATTTTCGTTTTCAGGCTTAGCAGCAACTGCACTAATTCTATGCACCAGTCTCATCGGCCCAATCGTTTTGTTTTCCAACCAAGCTAAGGCATGTGGGCAATTTAACAAGAAAGTACACATTATCTTCGCACTGCCAACTTTTTTACTGTCTACACTCTCCTTTATTCTCGGATTGCTGAAAGAAAGTTTTGTTGAATGGGAGCCGGTACAAAATTTGCACATTATATTAATTGGATTTACTTTCATATATTCTATAGCTATTGTACTGTCTATTTTTATAACATCAAGAAATGGATTATAGATGTTTTACATATATTACACTGTTTCATTGAATAAAATATCACCTTTATAAGATTACATTTCTATGGATATTAATATTAATAATTCATGCTAAGTAGGTAATATTATACATGCTGAAATTTGAATCGCTTATTTCCCGAAAAGGAGTAATTGTACTCATCATTATTCAATAAAAAAATCAGTTGGTCCCTACATTTATGTTCAGTTAAATCGATAAAATGTAGGGACCAACAGATTATTTTTTCGCGATTTCAGGGTTGGTCCCATAGTAAAAGTTGATCATAATAATGAGTACAATTACCCCTTTTCGGGAAATAAGCGATTCAAATTTCAGCATGTATATGCGGTAATAGAAGTCCGGCTATGCTGCTGTGTTTTATATTGATAAATTATTTATGAAGATAAAATTTATTATAATCACTGCATGAAGATTTCTTCTAACAGTAACACAATGAGTGAATTCCAATATGACGACTTAAGAAAGAAAACTCATTTTACAGCTAGAGCGCTAAGGGTTATGAACAGATTTCTGTCTAATGAGAGTCGTGGGGATCTGTACTGCCGATCTGTTTGGTTTGCTTCGTCCATGGGGATCGCTCACAGCTTTATTGGTGCTTCTATTATATCTTTTATTATATATTCTGCCCACGTGGGAGATGGTCACGCAGCAGTTTTTGCTGTAGCAGTAAGTCTTTAAGTTTTTTACATTTTAGAATATCTTTGGAAGTAATAAGTAAGTAATATTGAAAGTGAAGGCCTAGCCTATATTACTGCGACAAAATGCAAACACATTTATTACTATGCTTGAAGTTCCTATGAAAAATCAGAGGCTTAAGTGTCTGGTTCTATCTAGACTGCATATAACATAACATAACATAACCAGACCATTACTGTCCCAATGCTGGGCACGGGCCTGTTCTCAGTACGAGAAGGCTAAGGCCTTAGTCCACCATGCTGGCTTTAGACTGCATATGCATGTTTAAATTTTATCCCTTTCATCTCAGCCGAAAACGTCCACTACTGGACAAAGGCCTCCCCCAAAGGGGGGGATATGCCATAATCGCCACGCTTGGCAGGCGGGTTGGCGATCCCTTATCGATTGGCGATGGTTTATCCCTTTGCTGAATTCAGACTCATTTGCTCTTAAACTGTCTGGAAATTCCATAGATTAATCTTACGATCTTTGCAAGGTTCCAGAAAAGGCCACCCCTTTTCAGCCATGGTACGCGTGGGGTAAGTTATAAGGTAATGATTGATTGACAGCAGCGTCCTACACTCTGCTGTATAAGTAGCAACTAACAACATTTTATATCAAGCACTGTGGTCTGTACGACCGCATCATGCACGCGTACAACACTTTGACTAAGGAAATAGATTCCATTATCAAAGGTACAACAGTGTAGAATTGGCGCCCGGTGTGTTCTTTTGCGCTCGCTACGCCCAGACGCAAATTATACAGACTTCAGTGCATTGAAACAACACGCAGAAAAGATTATTTATCTCATGTTACGGGTTCGATTTCCGGTTCAACCATGTAATTATTTAAATATGTATGAATGCAGTTTAAACTGTTTTTTAAATTCAAATAAAGTCTTCTTTCAGTAAAATGTTCCATCTACAATATTCAAGGTACTTTCCCTCCATGTGACATATCCGTGGGACGCCCTGTATAACATGTCTTGAGGTGGCGAATATTCTGGCACGTGAGGGGCCCGATCTGGGCTAATGGGGCGTGACTCCGCGTGTCCCTCTGAAGATAACAGAGGGCACAGTGGAAGATGAGGGATGAGGAAGAAAACCTTTATAAAAAATTACGAGAGGATAGGCTCTGCGGGCAGCGGATTCAGGGTAGTTTGCTGCCAGGCGTAGCTGACGTGGCTTGCATAGCTGGCGTGGCTGGCAAGGCTAGTGTTGCTGGCGTAACTGACGTGGCCGTGACATCGGCGTGTTAGCTGCATCATGGCGGGGCCCGTGAGGTGGCGTGCAGCGTTCCATGTGCACCTCCGGGGAGGGTGCAGCCAACGCTAGGCCGCATGGGTAGAAGGGGCTCGCCTGCTTGTGGCGGGTTGGGTCCTGTAGGGGGTGGTTGGCGAATACAGAAGTTTCCCAGGCCCCCGGCCAAAGGTAGTTGGAGCACCGTGTAGTCGGTAAGAGTCCGACACTGACTCCGCCGTCCCACAAAAAATAAAGGGCGTCTATACGCAATTGGATGCGCTTATACGCTTTAAAATTGAAAGCTATTCGTATTTATAGGCGTACACCCATATTTTTACTTTTTTTCATGCAGTCTGTCCAAGGTGGACCGACGACCTGGTGAAGGTCGAGGGATTCCGCTGGATACGGAAAGCGCGGGACTGGTCGTTGTGGTGATGCTTGGGGGAGGCCTATGTCCAGCAGTGGACGTCTTTCGGCTGAAATGATGATGATGATGATGATGATGTCTGTCTGTTTCTTTTAAAACAACGGATGGAATAAAGTGAGGACTTTTTACCAATACCTTTTTGATATTTTTTCTGAAATCTGAAATGTCAATTTCTTATTTGAAAATTTGAAATAGGTTATCAAATTATGTCTGGCATTGATGATGCCAGCAAAATTACTATTAAATCTTTAAGGACTCATAATGCGTCTAGAGCTAGTCTGAAATTTGCTTCACCCGTGAAAGCCCGTGTTATTGGAAATATTGGGGACAAATACTTTAAAACTGTGTGGTGTGCTATCTGTGTAGGCATTTCCCATGTGCTAATTGGTGCTATTGTTATGTCCACAACTATTTACTCTTTCTACAAAACAGAGTTTCATGCGGCTATTTTTGCTTTGGCAGTAAGTTTACATTTTATTAAGTCCTAGCTGTGTTTGCGACATTATCCGCGTGAAAGTCTAAAAATAAAATCACGTCTTATTCATATAACTAAACTAAAGTCTATTTCAATCTAATTAAATAGAAAGGTAAATAAACGAGTCATTATCAGTTATTAGTCAGTTTGTCAGTCATAGAGAGTTTAGTGATGTCCAATTGTAGTGCCAATTACAAATCAATTAATTAATTGAATGATTCGATTTGATTAATTGAATATGAATCAAATCGAATTAGAGTTAGTTAGAGTTAGAACATATGGTTTTTTTGGGACCTTTCTGAACTTTATAAGTTGTTTTTCTTGTAGCAGGCTAGAGTGAAATGAACCAAAAACAATTTAAAAATGATAATCAAACGAATATTGTTTGGAAAAGTGGTCAACTATCAAGTTGAAACCTTCAAAATACGGATGAATGTGTTACTAATTCCATTTAGTGAGTGAATGTGTGATAATTTTACCGAAATTGTGTTTGATTACATTTTTATTTAATTGGATTGACATAGACTATAGGTAGGGCATTGTTAGCTAAGGTCCTTTTAAGGAGTGAATTTACTCAACTTTTACTATGGGAGCAACCCTAAAACCGCGAAAAAAAACAGCTGTTCTATACAAAGTCATCAATGTCGCTCGACAAAATGCGCTGTAGAAAACAACTTTGTAGATATAATGTTGTTTTGGCGTTACAAATAGACAGAAATTATAAAAACTGCAGTTTTGGCATCAGTACATATCGTTCTAATTGCTTAGCAATTTTGTTTTTCAGGATCTAGTACAGGTACAATACAATTTTTTTTTTTTCGATACGATTTTATTGCATGAATAAGTCTACAAATTCCAGGTCTCTAATAAAAAGTGCGATAGTTTCTTAGATAACATAACATAACATCAAGCCTGTATTTCCCCGAAGGGGTAGGCAGAGATGTAATGGTACACCCACATTTCGCCAGTTATATTATAGCCCCATGTAATTAGGGGGCGAGCTTATTGCCATTGACCGGGCACAAATCCAGACTATGGACTGCTACTGAGAATTTCCTAATGAAAAAACCCAATAACACTTTGCCCAACCCGGGAATCGAACCCAGGACCAGCAGTCGTGCTTGCAACCACTAGACCAACGAGGCAGTTTCTTAGATACATTATATTAATTCGTGAAACTGTAGTATGTTGTAGATGACTGATTTATATGTGAAAGAAAATAAATAACACGTTTTATACACTTTTTTTTAATAACAAAAAACACTTCATTTCACAATATTTATTTTCAGTTGTTTTTAGTTGTATAATTGTTGGGGTGCATTAAAAGAGCCTCCAAGAGTGACGATATTTAATTGATCGTCCGGCGCACCCTGGGCAGTCAGCCCCGCTACCAACCTGCTGACTGGCTAATCTTTTCCCCACGACATGAGCTATTATCATTATGTAGCTCATGTCGACACGAAGAAGAAGAAGTTGTATAATTTATTATAACTGTGGATGATAGTAAAACAATCTAGTACTAAGTAGTGTATTCGCTGAACAAGAGCAACCTCTAACTTAATTTTGATGTTTCAGTAACATTTTTTTTCGGCAGAAGCTATAATGACCCTGAGTTATATCAACGGTTGGTCGACACCTATGCGGTGGAAGCATCGAAAATTTGTTCACATATTTCTTCAGTTATGTGCAATTAGTTGCGCTGCAGTCGGAACAGCTGTGGTCGTAGTTAAGAAAGGACTATGGAGGACCATACACGGGTTATCAGGTGACAATTCATACAATACTATGGTGCGGTGATCGCTTTCAAGTCAGTATACGTGTATCAGTGATGCTATATTGTACGCAAATCTAAGGCGATGTATTAATCGGACAACATAGCTGCGTACCCAAATTGTGATCAAAATTTAGTTCAATCTCAGTGTGTTGTTAGTTAGTTGGTGTTCTGAATTTACAGTCTTGGTCTTTAGATCAGTTTCACCATTTATTTCGTATTAAGGCGCTTGGTCAGCAAGACCGCAAATTTACCCAGTATTTTGAGAGGCTATGCGTTGAATCGTGTCCAATGTAAAAATTAAAAAAAATGTATGTGAATTACCAAGTCTTCAGCTACAATCGTAACGCTAAATTATTTTCATAAAAAATATAATCTTACATATAAAATTAATAATTGAAAAAAGTTCTTTTATCCTGCTAAATTTTATATATCTTCTAAAGGAATGCACCAATTTGTTTTTTTCTAATTAATTGTTGCTGGCTAATCTTGAATCGGCACGTTCCATTTTAAAATCATTCGATATCTTGATATCAACATTATAAGCGTGATCGACAAGGCAAGGAAGAGATGAAACTATACTGAACGAATAGCACCATCACTTTTTAGTTTGCTCAAGGTCATCGGCATACCTAAGCGCCTTACTTAATGTGCAATTTTATGTGTTCATTAACTATTAAAGGACTCGTTCTGAGATTTCTCTATAGTATGATGATGAATATATAAGATCATTCAGTTAAATTTCGAAAGAAGTTTTATAGTGAATAGGTTTCTCTTTAAATAAGTACCCTATTTTTCCATGACTTTGTAAAAAAAAAATATTTATTTCATTTCTGTTGTTTCAGGATTGATTACACTGGTTCTAACAGTGTTGGCCTTTGTAGTCGGCCCTTATGCTTTTAAGAAAAAAAATGAAGCAAACGTACTTCACATGACGTTTGGTATACCATGTTTTTTTACGTCCGCTCTCTGCACAGATCTAGTACCGCTCTCTGCCTATGTTTTGGGTTGTTAATTGAAGAATTTAAGAAATGGGTGGGTATGACAATTGTCTACATTTTACTGAGATTTGTTATTTTCTACTCATTAATCATAATTGTTACAACATTTATGAAATGTGTACAGAAGATTTAAGCTTAAAATTTATATAAAATATTCTTTTTTTCTGGATAAAATTTTATTTCTTTGTAAATATTATCTTTCTTTTTCATTCTTATTGTACTTTACCTCAGCCATTGTAAGTTTTTAATTTACGCATACCACTCTGTCCTGATTTGTTTCCCTAAAGTACAAGTTTCTCTTCAGGCAAATTTTACGCGTTATTTGATAAGTAGCTACTAAGTACCTTCACGCGACGATGAGGTGTCTGGCCACTCACGTAGTGAACATAACCGCAGATTTCCTTAGCTAAAGCATCCTGATACAAATACCTCAGTCGTTTTCTTCCATTTTCTTCGATATCAAACAGAAACCGACGAGTAAATGCATAACGTTTCTTTTTCTGTAAGTATTACATATTATTATTAGTTCCTAATTTACTATTATGTACAATCATCATCCTCTTGCCCTTATCCCAATTTATTTGGGGTCGGCGCAGCATGTTTTTTCTTCCATACATCTCTATCAGCCGTCATATCAGTGTTCACTTTCTTTCTATTCATATCATCTTTCATACAATCCATCCATATTTTCTTCGGTCTCCCTCTTTTCTTATAGCCATCAACATTCATACTTAAAACTTTCCTCGTAACATGCTGCTCATTCCTCCTCATCACATGTCCATACCATGATAGTCTGTTGCTACTTAACTTCTCTGTCACTGGCGCTACTTTCAGACTCCCTCTTACATATTCATTCCTTATCCTATCCATTCTCGTTACACCACACATTCCTCTTAACATTCTCATCTCAGCTGCATGCACTTGCTTTTCATAAATTCCTTTCGTAGCCCAACATTCCGATCCATACAGGACAGCAGGTCTTATCATGGTCTTATAGATTTTCCCCTCACCGCACGTCGGTTCGCCAAATGAAGATGGAAAGTCTCATGTGATTGTAATTTCACCGACATTCTTTAAATGTTTTAGACCTTCTATTCGTTTGTTTTGTAGCATTAGGAATTAAAATCACGTGAACATAAGAAAGTCAAATATCTCTTCAAATTGTTAATTTAAACGTCTGCTGGTCCGGTCGTTGTGGCGATGCTCGGAGGAGGCCTATGTCCAGCAGTGGACGTCTTTCGGCTGAAATGATGATGATGATGAAACGTCTACCGAAAGCAATAATTTGGCAACATTGATTTTATTTTGATTACTTTTCAAGAAATGTCGTAAACTTAAGCGAATTCTTATCGAACAGAATGGGTCATAAAATATCTATTATCTTACTTTTACAGTAAGCATGTTTTTTATCGTTCAAGCCGGTCATTAACGTACCTAGTAAAAAAAAAATTGTGATGATGATAAGGTCACAAGGTAAGAAATGATCAATCAATATAATACCTATTTAATTTAAGAACGAAATGATCAAAGATAAGGATAATGGTGAATAACGTCAAGAAAAAATTAAAACAGTTGGATATACCTATTTGTGACAAGTAAATACGCAATCAGTCAAATCGGAGAGACGAGCGATTAGTCTAGATTTATCCACGCACTTTATTGTACTCGTTCGCTATTCATGAAGACCTATTGGTGAAAGAACGGATGTAATAGGAATAACATTGTTAATTTGAGTTAATTGCTGTTGGTCTCCTAATAAATATAACAACAGTAAAAAAAAAACGTTTTGCGCAATAAGTTTAGTATAGAGAGTAGTATATTCCTTGCTATAACAATCTGTCTCCTCCAAATCGAGATTGCAGTTGATGTAGAAACAAATATTTTGTTATGTAATATCTGACGATATTACATAACAAAATATTTGTATACATAGTTGTCAATATTCGTTTATCATTGTTCGAGGCTAAAGCTGAAAAAAAATATCAAAAAAAATAAAAACCAAATAAAGCACCCCATTTATCATTACATCTACATTACAGCTAAAGTTGATGTGAAATTTATATAAACAAACAATCATGATTAAAATGGTATCGTTTGATAAAAATAGATTTTTCAATAGATATGATTTGAATAAGGTGTCGATTAGTTGGCACTTCTTTGTGTATAGACTAATAATAATAATATATTTTTTAGCTGTGTATCAATAATATGAAATGCATGTATGTAGGTATGTTTGTTTTCACAAATTTCAAATCAACATTTTAATAAAACAAGTGGAACCGGATTACATCGCGTACATTATTTAAATTGGTTTTCCTCACGTTTTGAAAGCTTTGCAGCTTTTATGGTCGCAGGAAGCCATACGGCCAAACTTAATATCCAATCTATCCACTGTTAAAGGTGGTTTCACACCGGCGAGGCGTGGCATGGATGGGCCGAGCGAGAATTGAAATTTGTATAGCAAAATTTCAATTCACGTCACGCCCATCTTTGGTGTGAAAGGTCTGGATAGGCGAGAATTGAAATATTTGTTGGTACAACATTAAACTTTATTGCTGCATGAATAGAGTATTTATTACAATGCAAAACGGTACATCGTGAGCACGCGCGTGTCGGCGCTGGTCGGCGCGTGTTCGCGATGTACATCTTTTGGTGTGAAAGGGTCAGCGTGATTTCAATTCACGCCCATCCCACATCCAATCCTCGCCTCGCCGGTTTTGAACCACCAGGGTAAACCCTACTAGAGATAGAAATTTGACATATTTTGTATGGAGCTTATGTCAAATTCCTATCTCTAGTAGGGCAAATCGTGTATACGGATATTAATTTTGGCCGTAAGATGACAAGAGTCTTTTTATATTCAAAAAATAGTCTACCATACCATTTTTTGCTTGAGTGAGGTGGTTGTTTTTAGGGTTCCGTACCGAAAGGGTGCCAACGGGACCCTATTTCTCTCGCTACGCTGTCCGTCCGTCCGTCCGTACGTCCGTCCGTCCGTCCGTCCGTCTGTCTGTCTGTCAAAGGGCTCTATCTTTTGAACGGTAATAGATAACCAGTTGACATTTTCACAGAATATGTGTTATTATGGTGCCTATCACGATAAATACTAAAAAGAAAAAAAGTCTAAAATCAAAGGGGGTCCTCATACAAGAAACCTCTAAAAAATTGATTTTTTCAACGTTTTTTCTTCATGCTCTATCATCAAAACGGTAATACGTACCAGCGTCAAACTTGGTCCTATTATGGGACATACTATGTAGTTTAGCAACAAATACTAAAAATAGGGCAAAAAATTGACAAATGGTGGTATCTGCGTAAGAAAGAGATGCAAAAATTCACATTTCGCGCACGGTGCGTTGGTCTTTTAATAAACTCTCGTAAATTAAAACAGTTTCTTTGAGGTATCAGGTCAATGGGTGATACGGAACCCTTAAAGCGTGAGTCCAACAAACGGACCCCTAAAAATATACCGGTTTTTTAACAAATTGATAACAGTTGATCGCATTGCGTATGCAATAGAATGTTGAATATTTTAGGCTGTTTTCCGATCAATCAATCATATTTTTATCATATAGATAATTTTATCGAAAACTCTTTGTATACTTACTTACTGTCTCACTATATTTTAACATTTTACTTTGTCATGTTGGCTTCTATTATGTTCAGAGAATAATAAGCAATGAATTCTTAATAAATAATAATTTATAATCGCTTTTGCATCGGCATAAAGCGAATATTCACATATAATACAAAACTCGTTTCTGCTCTGCAAAATAGTTTCATTATTTTCTTTGAATGCAGCCTTCGAACTACAGATTCATAAAAAAATGGACATGAAAAGTAAGAAAATATAAATATTCATAAGAAAATGGATTGTTTTTTTATTCGATATTTTTTGTTGTCATCCTTTGATATACTCCTTTTTCCTTTGATCTGAATTGTCATCCTATTTTTTCACGACATTGAAAGGTTTGTAAGGGCTCGTTTATGGACACACGGCGCGATGAGCGGCGCGCCGGCGTTGGGTGGCGCGTTTCGTGGAGAATTCAAACGTATGGCCATGTATGAGAGCGTTCACGCAGAAGCGATTTTTTATATGCATCGTTGTTACCGGTGCGGCGCACGCAGCGGGCAACTCTGAAACACCCGCGGCGGTGGAGTCTGCGATCGCCATATGTTTCTATTTGCGCGTGTGACGCCGCAGGCATCGCCGCGGGCCCCGTCACTGGTATCGCTACGGAGAGCCGCGGGTCGCCCCGCACAACGCGCCGCCCCACGCACCGCGTGTCCATAAACGAGGCCTTAGCTGTACTTACGTTGTAACGTAAAACAGGATTTTGTAATATTGGAAAAATTATCCCAAGCTTTTTCTCTAGGACTACTACTTATGGTCAGTTACCTATAATCTCATTCTACTTATTTTAATAAAATGACCAAAGTGATACATTACATACTGCGACCTTTATCAAAGGCTGGCGATAAATTTCCTGTATCGAGAGCTCCACCGTTTATCTTGCGAGTGTCATCTAAGCCACTTGATAATGTAATATCGGCATACGTCATGTCCTACCGTTTGTGGCTCTCGAATCCGCCGATAGAATACGAATAATGTCACAGTGGGCTCTCGGTCAAAGGTCCACACACTCCTGCACGTAGTGTAGTGTCGCATTTATCAAAAGATATGGTCGTACATCTCAAACATTAGCAATGGCAACAATAGTCTATTCCAGAATGTGCGTATCGAGGGCCATTACTCTTCTCCGAGTTTCCTTTATATGTTTAGATGCCATAAAGATAGGTGGTAGCGCACCGACTAGTTATCCGTTGTGATCGCTTACCTACCTGTTCTCAATCGAATTTAACGATATCTTTTTTAATTTTTATTGTGTGTCGTCTGTTTTATTTATGTATGCCTTTGTTTTATTTAATTATTTTAAAAGTATCTGATAGTGGCTTTGTGTGTGTAGAATCAGGATTAGGAGGTACGCTAATGGATAGGTAGCCTTAGGAACGACACTGAAAAAAAATCTGTTTGTTGTATTCGTATTATTATTTACCTTAAAAACTAAGAATGTCACTTATATTATTTTGTATAAACAGTAAAAAATTGGTATTTTCTTAAGGAATGCATAATTATGAGGTAAATAAATCTCAAATAAATAACATTCACTTTGGATTCATACATTCCAATACCTAATAATCTCAACCGTCATCACTAATACCACTAATCAGTGCATCTGGAGCAAAAACAAATATTGTATTTTGCTTAAGTAATAAAACGATTAGGTATAATGGTGCCTATCGTTTATCGTTTTCATTCATTTCTTATCGTTAATTATTTTAAGATTTTATTTGAAGACTTTTTTTCCTAGACGCCGCTCCAAAAATTCATTTGCTTTAGTTGCACTTGATTTTCGCATAAAACGTAAACAAAGGGGTGACGATAACGAGGAAATGTAAGGCTGCGGTGAACCCAATGACTGTGTAACCCATAGGATTTCCAGTCCAGGCTCTGAAGAAGGGCTTCTCAAAGCCGTAGCAGAGGGCGATGCCAGCAGCCACGAAGCCGACGATTCCGAAGCAAATGTGAGTGAGTTTGGATAGTTTCGCAGGGATGAACCTGAGCTCATAAGCCCAGAGCGATGTTAAACCGTTGACTAAGCTGACGACTGTGAATACTAGAGCCACCAACGCTGTAATAGAAATAGCCATTTAAGAAACTATAATAGTTGATACAAGCTTAGGGGCTCTCTTTCTTGTATAAATAATAACAAGATTATGGGATTACCCGTATATCTACTGTTAACTAGGAAGTCCCTAGATAAGGAACGACCACTCACATCTTTTCAGTCGAGAGTAAGGTAGCGAATGTTATCTATTGTAAATACATGCATTCACTTCTAGCTAAATTGATAATTTAAAACCGGAAGATAGATTTGCTACAGATAGCTGACGGGAAACACTCGTTGGGTACGTGAACGTTAAGGAATAGTAAATTATCTAGGTACCGTAAAACAGGGTAAATATGGATGCAGGGATGAATAGGGACAAAAGTGAGCGTGGATTTAACATTGAAATAAGATAGTTTGTTGCCTACAAAGACTTGAGAATATTTGCAAACTATGGCAAAACATTTCTGATGTCTTTGTCGGCAACAAACTATCTTATATCAATGTTATGTTATGTTATGTTGTTATGTTGTTGTTTGTTGTTGTTGTTGTTTATCCTTGCCCATTTTTGAACCTATTCACCCCGGTATCCCTAAACATTCCATTTGACCCGGTACTTTATTCAACAAATAATTATAAGTAAACTTAGGAAAACATTCGAAGAGAACGAGACGAACAAAAAAATTAAGAATGACACAGAGCAAAATTACTCACCAAATTGTCCGTGCAAGGTATTCCAATGCACATTTTTGTCAAGAATCTTAATAAAGCTACCGGCGATGGCCAACCCTGACCCCAGAATTTGAAGGATCCAATGCGCCCGTCGTTTGTCCACCAGTTTGAGATGTGCAGACCAGCTGTTATCGGGGGACAGACTGAGAATCGCTTGGGTCATTAGAAGTTGGTACTGAAAAAAAAAGGTATTCAAGGACTGATTATGTGATAAAACTAATATAATGGAATTAGGGATTGATAACGGCACGTCGAGAACAACATAGGGTACAGTTAACGACAAAAGTCGATCAGCATATTTCAAAATTTCATAATTAATTTTTTCAGAAGCTAAAGTTGTCAGTCTAAACTAATAATTATACAATTGTTCAGAAGGTGGACCGACGACCTGGCGAAGGTCGCGATAATCCACTGGATGCGGAAAGCGTATACAGGACCGGTCGTTGTGGCTATTGTTCACAAGGTGGACCGACGACCTGGTGAAGGTCGCGGGAATCAACTGGATGCGGAAAGCGCAGGACCGGTCGTTGTGGCGATGCTTGAGGGAAGCCTATGTCCATCAGTGGACGTCTTTCGGCTGAAATGATGATGGTGATGATGACTATTATTCACAAAATTAATTTTAATTCGTTATTTGTTATCAAAAAAATATTAAATTTATACCTACTCCTAAAAATAGGCCTATGTCCAGCAGTGGACGTCTTTCGGCTGAAATGATGATGGTGATGATGATACTCTTACAAATTAAAGGCTGTCGACAAAATTTGACGAATATTGTAATTGTTAGATGTACTAAATTAAAAAAAAACCGGCCAAGAGCATGTCGGGCCATGCTCAGTATTATAGGGTTCCTTAAGTAGGTATACAAACGAATCAAATCGAATATTAATCATGGCTATTTTAGTTTTTGCAATAATCGGCAGCATTCGCGACTCAGAGCGTGTTGTTAGTAGCGCCATCTAGCGATAAATTCAAGAAGCCAAATTTAAGAAGTTTGTCATGTCAAAGTTACTTTTTGTGATTTTTTCAAATAGAAAGTAGCTAAAGGAGCATTATTTGCCATGATAATTTTTCTCTAAGGTCAATGACCTTTGAACTAGGACGTTTTAAGTATTTTTCAGTTTTCTGTCTATAACTCAAAAAATTATAATCACATTATACTCAAAATAATTTTAAAAGAGAGTGTTCACAAAGGTCTATCAATGTAGAAGATTATAAGTTTCTACGTTGCATAGTTTAGAACTGGCAGGGGGGGGACACATTGCAAGCCACTTTGGCGGGCTATATTTCACAGATGGTACACCTGATAAACAAGTGATGTATGAAACATTACCTTCATTTTAGTAGACCTATTCAATGATACCCCACACGAGGGGGTGCAGCGAAAAATTTTTTTTTTCCCCGTTTCACATGTATGGGCGCCACCCCTAAAGAACGTAAAAACTATTTTTTTATTCTTTTAAAATTGAGATCTATATGCAGACTATTTTTTAACAAAATTTCATTTACTTATGTTTATAACTGTAGAAGTTATTAAGCTGTAAAGGATTAGGACAGACGGACAGACGGACAGACGGACAGACGGACGGACATGACGAAACTATAAGGGTTCCTTGTAAGACTTCGGAACCCTAAAAAAGCTTACAGCCTTTTTGGTAGATAAGACATATTACTCCATAAATGACTTCTTAACGGATATTAAAATAAACGACAAAATAAAATAAAATTCTAAATAATGTGTTATGTCCAATTTCTTTGTTGTGCTGTTATGAATTTTGACATCAATAATGTTTTTTCAATTGTAATTTGTGTATTGTAATTTGTTATTTTATTTTATGACATTTGTAATTTTGTATGCCATGAGGCTGATCACAGATGGTACTGTATTGTATTTTATTAAAACCTATTTATTACCTGTGTATCACAAAATAAATTATTTGAATTTGAATTTGAATTTGAACTTAAGGGGTAAGCGATGTTTTCCACTGCTAAACATAATATGTACCTTTTCTTTACAAGGCTTTATAAATGTATACAATACGGGTATTTTCAAATTAGTTCATTACCCTTTAAAATTCAAGTACATACAAAAAAGATAAATTAAACTTGAGAAGGTCACTAATTTTTATTTATTTGCTTTGTGTTGTATTTAATTAATAGTATATGGGCAGTAATTACAGTCTGCTATCAGACTAAAGTATTTTATCACCAAATGCATACAATAATGTTCAGTAGTGAAGTACCCTAACCTAGTAACCTCGTATGAAGAGTCATACGAGGTTAAAATATACATCTTCTTCTTCTATCGTGTCGACATGAGCTACATAATGATAACGGCTCATGTCGTGGGGAAAAGATTAGCCAGTCAGCAGGTTGGTAGCGGGGCTGACTGCCCAGGGTGCGCCGGACGAACAATTAAATATCGTCACTCGTGGAGGCTCTTTTAATGCACCCCAATACAAATATAAAAACAAATATACATGATAATTTTATTATTTACAACCCATTTACGCATGCGAAGCGAAATCTAACGATTCAAATTGTGGAAAGAATCATATGTTATTGTGTGTACACATAAATTATAAATAAATAAATAAAAAATCGCTCACGAGCAGGATTCGAACCTGCGACTCCTGGCTCAGTACGCCAGTGCTTTAGCCACTAAGCTACCGTGGACACTGCTAGTGGTATCGAAATTCTCATCCACTTGGCACGTCTTTGGGTGACGTCACCGATATCTTATTAAGAAACAGTGTTTCTTATCCGACTCGACTAACTTTGCAGTTAATTCAAAGTCGTATAGATATGCCTGCACCCTTACTAATTATTTTATATTTTTTAACGCATTTACGCGAAGCGAAAGATTAGAGAACGATTATCGTTAGATTTCGCTTCGCATGCGTAGATGCGTTAAAAATAATAAAATAATTATGGATATAAACTGAATTAGTACAGTCAACAGCAAAAGTCAATGAATTATCTCAGGAGTTAATTGTCTGTCTAAATTGATCACAGTACTATCTATAAATAATTAACTTCTTTATCATTATTTGTTAAAAAAAACAATAGTTAATAAGTTTTCATTCCTGAAACGATTTTGAAACTTTGGGCAATCATCACAAACTTTAGATGGTGACTGTATCCGTTTTCCGACTAACCCTGTTTCAGTTATAATTGTATTGTTGTAAGGTTGTCTGGAAGATATCGCTTTTAGCGATAAGACCGCCCATGTACCCGTAATTAATACGTTGTTCATGTTTACTACTATTTTCATGGTGTACAATAATAGTACATTACTGTCGAGGCCTGAAATGAAGCAATTTACGGCCGAGTAATATTGAAGTGATTTTGAAAGGACGAGGTGCAAGCCGAGTCCTTTTTAACTAAACGAGGCCGTTAATTGCTATTTCGGCCGAGACTTGTATAGTACTTTTCTCTCATTTGCGAGGAAACACAACACAAATTAATTCAACAGTATCTCATTTTCATTCACGCCAGTTCGTCCGCGCGCGGTTCTTATTCTATTTTCAAAGTTTTGAATAAAAAAATACTCATTCAGCCTGTATAATAATGTATAATATTTTGTACCTAAAAATACCTAATTTATATAAGTGTGTACTTAAAAACCTCGGTAGCAAATAAAAAGTATCCGGCAATTTATATTATTGTCCTGTTGGATATTACCGGCCTGTTATTTCGTTGCGTACGGAAAAGAGCCGATTGTTGTATTCTTTTTTTTGAATAATGAACCAATTTCCGAGCAAGTGGGAGAAAAGTATATCCTATCTGTCTATTACATAGATAATATTAATTATTATTTATTGATTGATTATTTTTATGTCTAATAAAAACATAACATTAACAATTTAACTGAGTTTAAACTGTTTCACAATAATTTATCTACAAAGTTAAGATTGACGGTCCGAAAAAAAATACACTCACCCCGAGTACACATAACACAACATGTAAAGGTGTGGCTGCAGTTGGCTGTCCTAAACTAAAGGCGTAGGTTAGAGAAACACCAACTATCAAGCCTGTTAGTAAATGGCTCAACAGATTCGCCGACGTCTGAAACGTCTTAAAATGGTATTCCCTTGAGGTCATCGCTGCTGGTTTAGAAGGTGCACGGCTTCCATTCTCAGCGTCACCGTTCGTTTGAGTATCCATTATAAAAAAAGAAAAAAATCCTACTACTACTTTGAGGTTCAAACTGTGAATGAAGATATTAGACAGAACACGAATGTAATATCAGTTGATAATTTTATCGTAGACTAGTGATTAGGCTCGACTTTGTTCGCTGATTTGTTTTTATTTTTCAATATCTTGATTTTACTTGATGGATCATGGAACCGCTCTGATTTATGGTTGACCGCATAACAAAATGGTAACTAAACCATTATAAGCGGAACTGGCTTAGTATGTAAGTTTGATACAAGACAGGCTAAGCTTATATTGAGATATAAATTGAAGAAAAAATCGCTCACGAGCAGGATTCGAACCTGCGTCTCCTGGCTCAGTACGCCAGTGCTTTAGGCACTATCACAGAAATAGATAGAATGGTTGTAATCACAATTTTACTTGCGATTCATGCGTGGCAACTTTACGAACAAACTACGCCTTACATTTTGACGTAATTATTAAAAAAAAAAAAAAACCTATGTACTTTACAGCTTTTGTTTCTGCAGTTAGAAACAGCACAATAAGGCATTTTTGCTAGTGTTTATAGAAAAAAGTCATAAGGCTTGCTGAGAAAGGCTTTGAAATATCCTGGACTATAGTGCATCGTGCTGCTACGCACGCCCTGCCCACATGGCCATTCTATCTATTTCTGTGGGCACTATACTACCGTGAACACTGCTCGTGGTATCGAATTTAACCTCCACTTGGATACGTATTTGGGTTACGTCAGCAATATCTTATTAAGAAATAGTGTTTCTTAACCGACTCGACTAACTTTGACTTTGACTAATTTATATCTTTAGATTTAGCTTCGCAAGCGTAAATGCGTTAAAAATAATAAAATAATAAAGCTTATATTGGTTTTGAAACAGACGTAACATAACTTTTTAATACCTTATCAGTTTTACGTACAAAACGAAAACGTAATTTCCTTTTACGTATACCTACATTATTATAAGCCGTAGGTATACGAAAGCATTTTTGCGTAATGATAGCGTAACACAAAAATCAATCGGTTGATAAGATTAGATGCGAATTATGGAAATTCCATGCAGTTATCGAAGTTTATATTTGTGTAGCTATCAAAGTTGCACTGTAATTGTACAGTCAACCGTAAATCGATGGTTGCAAAACCATTATTTAGGTATAACCATACCCTGTCTTGTATGAAACTTCCATTCTAAGCCAGTTTCGCTTATAATGGTTTGGTTACCATTGACGTGCGGTCGACCGTACGTCATGCTAACTTTCGATAATTTTAAGGAAACAATCTAAATTATTTGAATTATAGTGACGTCATTATTATATATCAGCCCGTAGATATCCCTTACTTAATCGGGTATTTTGTGTAACGCACTCATAATAACGTTCCGTGTGGTGCCGGACATAAAGAATTGCACCATCCTCTATCTCTTCTCGTGGGTGTCGTAAAAGGCGACTTGGGGATTACCCAGAGGATGGGCAGCAGCGTTCTCTGAGTATTTAACCAACGTACCCTAAGGTTGTCTGGTAGAGAACGCCTATGGCGTTAAGACCGCCTTTGTACCCAGCTGGACATGAAGAATTAAATTAATAAATAAACTGCGATCACCAAACTACCTGCCAAGCGTGGTGATTATGGCAAATCCCCCCTTTTGGAGGAGGCGTATGTCCAGCAGTGGACGTCTTTAGGTTGAAATGATGACGATGACTCACAATGACTGATTTAATTATCTTTAATTTTGACATCACAGCAATATTCATAACGTTGTGCATAGTTGCTGAAAAGATAGATTGGCAAAACCAAACCATCGATCTTACCATGGTATAAAACATCTTATTATACCATGGTACAAAACAGCTGCTCAATTTGTACCAAGCACAAGTTCGGTCCTGTATGGAGTACTGCTCTCATCTCTGTGATGGCTCGGCTAAATATCAACTGGCGGCTCTCGAGTCGATTGAGAGGCGCGCCAAGAGGCTCGTTGGCAACGATGCGCTGGTCGATGCCAAGCTACAAAGTCTCGAGCATCGGCGCAGAGTTGCTAGCCTATCGGTTTTTTATCGAATGCATTTCGGCGAGTGTGCGTTGGAATTGCACAATTTAATTCCCCCAAGCCCTTTCCATTATCGGACGACCAGACGCACGGCGATGCGCCACCGTTATATGGTAGATATTCCACCCTTACGCACGAACCGGTTTGCTAATAGCTTTATCATGCGTACCGCCAAAGAGTGGAATTCCTTGCCGGCGTCAGTGTTTCCCGAGAAATATAATCTGGTGGTCTTCAAGACTCGAGTGAATAGGTTTTTGCTGGGCAAGCGTGTACCATCGTCGACCGCACCATCGCTTAACATCAGGTGAGGTGGCGGTCAAACGCAAGCCCGTTAAGAATTAAAAAAAAAAAAAAAAAAAAAAAAAAAAAAATTATTAAAATCCTTTCGATGCACGCAGTAATCACTCTCAATGTCATTGTCTTTTACAGTGTTGCGTGCAGTTTGGGACTTGTTTTTTTTTTAAAATGTTTTATTATAATGTGTAGTGATCGCGAAAACCCAAGAAATTATTAATAATAGTTTTATTAAATTGCGTACCTATTCTTATAATTTGGCAAAACAATCAGTGATTCAAGGATATCAGAGGTTAAAAAGGCTTGTAGCATAATAACGTGTAAGCTATAGGCATACCCAAACCTAAATAAAATTCATTAAAATATTATTTTAATTATATACCAGTTTCTTTAATATTAATCAGAAATACGTCATATTGATAATCAAAAATCAATATTACTATCGCAATATCCGGCTACACCCAATAGCACGAATCAATATCGAATTTACTACAGCTATCCGTATCAGACTTCTGAAAAAAATGTCGCATGCCGTGCCCGTGTCCACGCTATCGTAAATAATGTGTTGATGATAGTGACTAGTGAATAAAATTCAAGGTGTAGGTACGTCACGACATCAACACGTCCACAAACACAAACAACAAAATCCACAACAAAGTTTAACCGGATTAAATCGTGTATATTATTTAAATTGGTTTTCCTCACGTTTCGAAAGCTTTGCAGCGTTCGTGGTCGCAGGAAGACTAAGATGACAAGCGTCTTTACAGATATTTCTAAAAAATATAAAATCGTTTCGATGCACGCAGTAACCACTCGCAATGTCATTGTCTTTTACAGTGTTGTTATTACAGTTCTAAAAATAATCAAGTCCCAAACAGCACGAAAAATATGTTTTTGTGTATTGTATCCCTTATCAATTTTGACACCTTAATTATTTTGATACTCCTAAAACTTCCGTAGATAAAGCGAATTCGCACTATTTCTGAAAACTGGCCCCTACCAGACCGATCGAAAAAACATTTTCAATGTTAAAAATATCCAGTTGTCCCACACTAGGCAAGTCTATCCTGTGGGTGCCAGACACAAGATAACCAAGTTGAAATTACTTTGTTTGGGTACTAAGACTTGGTCGACACAATTCAAGTAGGTAAGTACCTAATAAAAAAAAATTTAACAATAAAAATAAAATAAAATAAACAGCCTATTACTGTTCCACTGCTGAGCATGACATTGCCCAGAGCGAGATCCCCTCTCAGGTGTGCAGGTTTCCTTAGCATGTTTTGTTTAGTTTTTCTAAGTTTATGCATATGCTAAACAAGTTCTGAAAAACATGAATTTTAAATTAGTGGTATTTATTTATTTACTAGCTGTGTCCCGCGCTTTCATTCGCCGAAGCCATGCGTCGCATCGCGCGCCTGCGCATTACTTCGTTTTCACTTAGCGTTCTTCCTGACTTTTAACATTGAAAATTTTTTTTCGATCGGTCCGGTAGGGGCCAGTTTTCAGAAATAGTGCAAATTCCCTTTATCTACGGAAGTTTTAGGAGTATCAAAATAACTAAGATGTCAAAATACGCATATTGATAAGGGCTTCAATACACAATAACATATTTTTTGTAAAAAAACATAACCATTTTTTTAATCGAAAAATACTGAAAAATGTGGTCGTTATTTGCCGGCTCTTCTCATGCAAACGCTCGTAATTCAAGAAGGTACCAATATTTTTTTTAAATGAAAAAATCCCTCGTGGTATGACTTTACTTTACATTTTGAAATAATTTAAATGTAAAAATATTAATAATTAAGACTAGTTAGCTTCACCCTAAAATGGACCGCGCGCGCGCTTTGATAGAATTTGTGACGAGCTGCTTGTTACGCGATGTGAAAATTGAATTATTTTAATATTTTAGTTTAAATAAATAATAATAGGTCATTGGGCCCCATAGTATGAAAATTATACCCACATCCTTCAGAAATAAAACATTGTAGGATGACTGTAACATAATAATGTTACAGTCAAAAGCCGATATATTGGCCATCTTAGGTTTGACCAACGGCTTTTAGCATACCCCGAAAAATATTCTAATTTCGGCTTTTGACTGATATTTTTTTTTCTATCTTAGAAATACCTAAACATGGTAGTCAAAAGTCGGAAGTAAATAATCTGTTTTGGACTTTGCATAATCTAACTTGGAAGCGACTGAAATGCGGCAGTCAAAGGTCGATTTGACTAACGGTCAGTTTCTAGATGAACAACTAAAAGTAACAGTAAAATTGTTTACTTTTACTTGACCATTACAGATACGTGTCTTCATTCAAGTAACAGCTAAATTTAAAATTAATTAAGTTGCCATAACACAAACGACGTAATGTCCCCAAAGTATTCTGGGGAACTTTTTTACACATAGGAGAACCGGGATGTCACGGTCAAGCAGGTACCTAAGTTGTTGCACATGTCGTAGTTGTGCTCTCAGATCAATAACTGTTTTAGTTTTTGTGCTGAGGTTGTGATCACTGGTAGTCATTGCAAAGTTGTTCTTTCGTGTTTTTTTGCTGTAAATAATAATAATTAAAACATTAAATTACAGTCCTTTAATATGGATCTTTCGATGAAGAAACTAAGTAAGAAGAAAGTAAGAGGTTGGTTGAAAGTATTAAATTCGCGCACCCTTACTGCGCGTGGTCAGACTTTGTCCTACCACTAGAGTCTAGTGTTTTTTTTTAAATTCCTGGAGCTAGAAGCTCGTGAAGGAGCTCCTGAGTGTAACGAGTGCACGAGGCCATAGTGTAGCGAGGGAGGAGGTGGCAAGCGTAGCGAGCCGCTGACCTCTCGAGCGTAGCTCTGGTCGAGTGTGCGAGGGAAGCGAAGGGGCGACAAAGCGAGTCTTCTGGCGGAACAAATTCAGAAACACTTGCAAATGCTTGGGATAGGGTTTTGATTGTAACACTTGTACCTAATTTAGGTCTGACTAGTTAAACCCCGATTTTATCAAATTGAGTTTCGGCGTTTGACTGTCCAAGTTAGTCTCTCCTAGGATTAGACAAAAATCCTTAGTCAGAGGTTGAAACACACAATCGTTTTGACTTCTTGTCAGACCTTAGGATTGACTAGCCAAACCTAGGAGTGACGAAGCTTTCATCTTTGACTATAACATATACACCAATATATACACGATATGCCGTTTTTTCTATTTTTGGTTTAAATTTACGAGAACAGGAATGTCACTTGACATAGAGATGGAATTTTTGAGCTATTCGGCGATATCCATGCAATGCAATGTAATTACATATTTTTACAGTACCATCTAGTCTCAAACTAAGCAGAGCTTGTACTATGAGCACTAGACAATGGATGTAATACTTTCACACTTTTTTTGTAAATACATACATATAATACATAAGAAACACAATTTCATAACAAATTTAAAATACTGCTCCTGAATCGGGCGATGGCTACGAAGATAATAATGTGCGTCCATTGTATTCATTCGCTTTCGAGATCATGGGTGTCGTAAAAGGCAACTAACGGATTCACCAGAGGATGGGCAGCAGCGTTCTCTGAGTATTTAACCAACCTACTGCGATCGCCAACCCGCCTGCCTAGCGTGGCGATTATGGCATATCCCCCCAACATATGCTTGGGGGATGCCTATGTCCAGCAGTGGACGTCTTTCGGCTGAAATGATGATGCTATAACTGAGTTCATTTTCAACGCAACTCGAAGGTCGTGTTATGCGCGAGATCTCTGAATTTTTTTTCTTTTTGCTCAGCTCCTATGAGTCATAGTGTGATAGCTTTAATATTCCTCATGAATCTGGCTATCATATACAAAAATAATTCGATTTCGATTCAAATCCGACTGGTAGTTCCAGAGATACAATGAAACAAAAAACTTGTCAGCTTTATTATATTAGTATACATTTAAAATCTTTATGCACATAGAACTGAGTATAAACAGAATTACTACAGTACTTCTACTATAGTAGAGGCTTTTCATATAAAATATGTCCCGGTTTGTAGTAATAAAACTTAAAGGGCGGTAAATACACTCAGTTTTATCGGTAAAAACATCCCACTTGTGGGGTCCAATCCCAACACTCCCAAAGATAGAGCAATTGTAGTATTTGACTTACCTACTTAGACATCTGCATAAACAAACAATCATAAAGTCACACAGAGGTGTAAATTTAATATTATTTGAAACGTTGTATAGCACTATCTAAAAAAATATTTATTTGTCATACAAAACTCAAGTTACTTTTGTAATGAATCTTATAAGTGAGATTTTAAACATAATTTGACACGATTTAAATTATGGAAAGAAAAAAAATCGCAATAAGCCAGGAGTCGCAGGTTTGAATCTTGCTCGTGAGCGATTTTTTCGTTCCACAATTTAAATCAGTGTTTTTCAATCCTTTCCATAGCACGGCCCGCCCCCTTTCGTAAAAATAAATGCCCGTGACCCTCCTAGACCTTCGCGGCAGCGGCGGCGGCGGTCACAGAGAAAATAATCACTGCGGCGGTAATGCTTTTCAATAAACATGATTAAGTTAACTAACTATAAAACTTTTAATTTCTAAGTGACTGCGACCCCCTTGTACAGTGTTAGCGACCCCCCGGGGGTTCGCGACCCACAGTTTGAAAATGATTTCGCTTCGATGCGTAAATGAAATAATTTGACACGTTATTTTTACATTTCCTAAAATACTACAAAAACTTAAATACTAAAAAATTATCGTGTATGCGTTTTTGTTTTTTTGTTATTTTTTGAGTTATTCTGCACATTATTAAAATAATAAAAGCTCTAAGTACGTCAATTATCTTAAGAAGGTACAGTTACACATGCTCATTACTAGCACGAAAGCATGCCATGCTATTGAGCGATTGCTACTTATTTTTTTTTTATAGTATAGGATGGCGAAACGAGCTAAAGGCCCACCTGATGTTAAGCGGTTACCTTTGCCCATAACAACTGCAATACCACCTAGGCTGTTGCCTAAATGGTACCGCAAGTCGGTTCACTTAGTAGCATGTGTGTCGAAAAATTGCTAGTAATGAGCATGCTCATGTCAAGTTTAATCTTCTCATTCCTTCTCTTTTTCTTTCTTGACAAAAGTTATTGGACACTTTTTGTATTGCAACCAAGATGTTGATTTTATTCAATTCTGTGGAGAAGACCACTTGGTTTTCCATTTTTCACCTGCACTGGAACACTGGCGGAGAACTTGCTAGAATGTCAAATACCGAAGATTCCAGCCCGTGCTTAAATATTATGTGTGTTCAATTGTCTGCTGTGAGCACGCTTTTTAGAAGTATGCTTAAACATACTTTTTAGTTAAAAATTGCGAGGGTTGATTCATAAATGTTTATAATACCAATTTGAGAAAAAAAAAAATATTAACCTTTGCTATCCCACTGCTGGGCAAAGGTCTCGCTCATGTTCTTCCAAACGTTCAATCACTATTGTGAAAAAAAAACCCGCATATCAGCCAAGAATTCTCAGAAAACCGAACCAATGAGCAGATCATCTAGATAGGCGAAGCTAAAATAAACTGATTTATTGAAGCTGGTTAAAAAAATTCTCAACCTAAGTCAATAAAATTGATATGGGACCACCGCGCGGACTTTCTCTACCTAATAAAAAAACAACCACGTAAATCGGCCCACAAATCTCGGAGTAATCGGTGTAATCCTCCTCCTTTTTTTGAAGTCGGTTAAAAATATAGATAGATAGAGTATACTTTATTGTCTGCACACCATAAAAATAAAAATTTGTTTTATTTAATTATTTTCAAAGTATCTGATAGTGGCTTTGCGTGTGTAGAATCAGGATTAGGAGGTACACTAATGGATAGGTAACCTTAGGAACGACGCTGAAAAAAAAAGCTCTGTTTGTTGTATTCGTATTATTATTTACATTGGCCTTAAAAACTAAGAATGTTACTTATATTATTTTGTATAAACAGTAAAAAATTGGTATTTTCTTTAGGAATGCATAATTATGAGGTAAATAAATCACAAATAAATAACATTCACTTTGGATTCATAGATTCCAATACCTAATAATCTCAACTGTCATCACTAATACAACTAATCAGTGCATCTGGAGCAAAAACAAATATTGTATCTGGCTTAAGTAATAAAACGTTTAGGTATAATGGTGCATATCGTTTATAGGTTTCATTCATTTCTTACCGTTAATTATTTTAAGATTTTATTTGAAGACTTTTTTAAGTAAAACTTCTTTACGCACGCTTGACTAGGGGAGTATGATGGTGAATGCGTTACGAAAAGCGAGACGAACGGAGGGGGTTGTGCGGAACGCAGGAAACGAGGTGCTCGCGACGGCCGGCCACGACACAGCGCCGGCAGATGTACGCGCGCCGCGTCGCCATTCCTTTGTTCTTATTGAAATAATATTGAGGGAGATATAAGTTAGTGAAGTTTTACTTCAGTCGTGTGGTCTAAAGCACACTCGTTTATTTTCCTAGACGCCGCGCCGCTCCAAAAATTCATTTCGCTTTAGTTGCACTTGATTTTCGCATAAAACGTAAACAAAGGAGTGACGATAACAAGGAAATGTAAGGCTGCGGTTAACCCAATGATAGTGTAACCCATAGGATTTCCAGTCCAGCCTCTGAAGGAGGGCTTCTCAAAGCCGTAGCAGAGGGCGATACCAGCAGCCACGAAGCCGACGATCCCGAAGCAAATGTGAGTGAGTTTGGATAGTTTCGCAGGGATAAACTTGAGCTCATAAGCCCAGAGCGATGTTAAGCCGTTGACTAAGCTGAAGACTGTGAATACTAGAGCCACCAACGCTGTAATAGAAATAGCCATTTAAGAAACTATAATAGTTGAAACGAGTTCAGGGTCTCTCTTTCTTGTATAAATAATAACAAGATTATGGGATTACCCATATATCTACTGTTAACTGTGAAGTCCCTAGATAAGGTAAGACCACTCAGATCTTTTGAGTTGAGAGTAAGATAGCGAATGTTATCGATTGTAAATATATGCGTTCACTTCTAGCTAAATTGATAATCTAAAACCGGAAAATCATGTTTCCACCAATAGATTTGCTACATATAGCTGACGGGAAACCCTGACACTCGTTAGGTACGTGACCGTTAAGAAATATAAAATTAACTAGGTACCGTAAAACAGGGTGAATAGGGATACAGGGTGAATAGGGATGAAGGAATGAATAGGGACACAAGTGGGCATGGCTTTAACATTGAAATAAGATAAGCCCACAAAGCCTTGAGAATCTTTCCAAGTTATGGCTAAAAAAATTCTGATGTCTTTGTGGACAACATCATCATCATCATCATTTCAGCCGAAAGACGTCCACTGCTGGACATAGGCCTCCCCTAAGCATTGCCACAACGACCGCTTTCCGCAAATGGAACAAACAAACTATCTTTGTGGACAACTAACTATCTTATTTCAATATCCTTGGCCACTTTTTAACCGACGAAAAAAAAGGAGGAGGTTCTCAATTCGACGCGTATATATATTTTTTTTTTTAAATGTATTACCACGCAGAACTTTTTACAGAGTAATCCGATTTTGATGATTCTTTGTTTAATGGATAGTGTATATCTCAAAGTTGGTTCCATTTAAATTTGAAAATCAAAATCGACCCCTAAGGGTAGGAAAACAGGAACAGGGATGAGTGCTTGTTCAACCACTGAATTCTTACATGTTAACCAATTCTGTTGAAACTTGGCACACATAAATGTAGTTCTGGACATTACAACATTATTTATGGAGACCTGGAGTTGGATTTTAGCCACAAAAAAATTAAAAATTAAACTTTTTTACGAAAAATTGAACCGACGAAAACAGAAACTGAAAAGCGAAAAATAAAATGAAGATTTTTAGTCTTAATAACTTTCCTCCTAACTAAACTAATTTAAATAACTAATTATGAGTCGGCGCCAAACAAACAATCAACGAAGATCATTTAATTACTTTAAAGAAATAATAAAAACAAAATAACATCAAATACAACATGAAATTTTCAACGATAAACAATAACTTTTCAAAAATGCGTTCTCCGCTCGACCACTTGCAACTTGCACGTACTTTGCTTGTTTGTTTGGCGCCGACTCATAATTAGTTATTTAAATTAGTGTAGCTCGGTCTCTGCGGCAAGTTCTTTCTCGGCTTGATAAGTTCAAACCGTGCAAGGCTTGCCGCGGGGGAAGCTCTCTTCCCACGCTACCGAGCGGGTGGGCAGGTTGCGGATGGCCCGCCCCGTCTGATATAGCCGCGGCTGTATGAGATGGGGAATGTTCGTAAGCGAACCCCGGACAAGGGAAGGGTTGCCTCCACCCCAACCAAGTGTAGGCTACCTATCCTTACCTTTCTCCCATGTTCCTCCCTTCTACAAACACCATCCCTTCCCGTCATCTTTCCCCCAGTGACGTGCATTGGCCTACTCCATTCGAATTCAATTGTGGTGCAGCTGTGCTCTCTCTTTGGTACGGTGAGTAATCATCGTGCTAGGGAGGGAGCAATGGCTTGCGCCGCGGTTGGGTTCGGATGGAGTGGACACTAGGCACTGCCTAGTTTGCCTTTATATCATGCACGTCACTGTTTTCCACCCTGCTTTCCACCCTGTCCTGGAGGAGTAAACCTCGACTCTAAAAATCCTCAATCTAACGTGTCATCCGAACCGTGCTGATGGATGCATGGCTGAGGAGCAGCTCAGTCGCAAACGGTGGATCCTCGATACCAGGCAGCCTCGAGGATTAATTTGCCTTATCCCCGCATGCGGGGCTCTGCGGGGATGGACCACCTTCCCTAGCTTCTCGTGGGAACTTTATGAGTAACCCTTATAAGAATATTTTAGCTTTTAGTAGCTCCCCCCTTACCGAGGAGGAACAATATAGTCCCTCTTCGGCTATGTCCCCCGGAGATCTCTTCGAGGAACACTCAACACTGCAGGATGATGGGCTAAATCTCCCGACTCCGACTGTAGTGATTGAGACTAGTGCCGGGCCTAGTGGCCCTAGCACACAACAGAATCTACCCAACTCCGAGGGCGTTTCCGATGCCCGAGGTGGTGGTAAGAGGTTCCACAAAAGGCTCTGTGGCGCGGCTAGGAAACGGATCTCCTGGTGGATGAAGAGAGGAAAAAGCCTCGCTGAGGCAAAAGCCCTCTCTGAAACCCACCTCAAGGAGTTTCCTGAATACCTAGCCAGTCTGGAGGAAGAAAAGAGGCTAAGGGCAGAAAAGAGGCCCAGGCATGATGGTTCTTCCTCATCTGCCGAGAAGCCGGTGAAAGTACCAAGGTTGAATACGCCTATTCTGAAACCGACTTTTCGGGAGGTGGTGGGTGCCGCCCGTATGGGGATAATTGATGCCGCTGGGCCCATGCCCGAAGCCCGTATTGAGGAGCTTAAGGGTAAAATCCTTAAGCTCATCAGTAAGGGAGTGGGCCGTCAAGGACCAAAATTCCTTGGCTGTTCAACAAGGGCCGGTGGGCTCTTAGTCACGTGTGCGGATGAGGCGTCTAAAGAATGGCTCATCACGTACATACCGCAACTTCGACCCTGGGAAGGTGCCAGCCTATCCGTCCTAGACGAAAAGGCCCTACCCAAACCCAGAATCGGGATCGCGTGGATACCTGGGTCCATTATGGACCCAGAGGACATAATACCCATTCTCAAACACCAAAATGAGAATGTGGATTTCTCCAGCTGGAGGGTTATCAATAGGAAGGTCGAGGAAAAGGGACAGTTTTTGACCTTTTCCTTCGACGAAGCCTCATTGGGACCCTTAATAGACAACACCTGCTGTATCTTTGTTGGGCTACAGAAGATCTTCATTAGGGTCAAGCCTAAGCCAGGTGATGCCATAGGTAAGGGAGTAGAAGGACCTGGCGGTTCCACTACAGGGCAAAGTGCTGCCCAGACTGAGGCTCCCGTCATGGAAATTCCAACTGCCGAGCCTGTGGCATCAACCTCGGCAGCAACACCAGCTGTACAGCTCAGAGGAGGTGAAGGGCATGAAATGGCCCCTACTGACTTCTGCAGTGGTCCAGCTGGTGCTGCTTTGAACCCTACACCACCTGGGTGCGCGAAATGGCCGATCACACCAAATCATGCACCAGGTGGGTCTACTGGACCTGGTGGCTCTACCATCAAGTTCAGCAATAGTTCCTCTGGCGGGCCTTCATTTCCCACCAGAGGCGCAAAAAGGGGCCGTGGAGCTAATTCCGGCGTAACTAGGGGAGCAGCACGTGCCCCCTCGTTAGCCAGGGAACACTCCAGCAAAAAGGCTGCACGTAACCCCTTCAATAACCGTCCAACTACCTAACCCCTACTAACCACTTTTTACTTTTTATTTTTAGCAGCTCCCTCCTAGTCCTTTCTTTTCCAACTCCTTACCCTAATCCTATCCAACAATTATGTTCAAAGTCATTCAGGCAAACCTACACCACGCCAAGGCGGCAACAGCCGTGCTCAGCAAAAGATTCGTAGAAGAAAAAATTGATATGGCTTTGATTCAAGAACCGTGGATTAACGGGAACACGATTATGGGTCTCAACTCCGTAGGCACAGTATTGTATAACACCGACGGTAGAAGACCCAGAGCTTGCATACTCTTCAAAAGAAGCGTGAGATTCTTGCCGATTCCCTGCATGTGCTCGGACGACATAGTTGCTGCTTACATTGAACTACCAGGAGGCGGAATCAGGCCTATCGCCTGCTCTGCTTATCTTTCTGGGGATGAAGCAGATCCTACCATTGAATTGGCCAACACGGTAACCTACTGTGAGGATCAGAAGACTCAGCTACTTGTGGGTTGTGATAGCAACGCCCACCACACAAGCTGGGGAAGCACTGACACCAATACCAGGGGTGAGTTACTGTTTGATTATTTAGTGTCTAATAACCTTCTTGTTCTCAACAGGGGCAATTCCCCTACCTTTGTTAACAGCGTTCGCCAGGAGGTGCTAGATATTACAGTTTGCACAGGCTCTTTACTGCACCGTGTAAAGAAATGGCATGTCTCTGACGAGGCATCCATGTCTGACCACAGACACATCAGATTTGACTTAGCTCACTCAGGTATGAGAAAGACTAATTCTTATAGAGATAGGAAAGCAACTAACTGGGCAGGCTTTAGGGACTGTCTCAGGTCAAACCTGCTCTCCATTAACAGATCTGTTAGATCTATAGTACAATTGGAGGCGACAGTAGGGGACCTTGAAGGCGGCATCAAGACTGCCTTCTTCCAGAACTGTCCGCTCAAAACCTCCACCACCATGAGAGATGTCCCATGGTGGAATAGGAACCTAGAGCGACTCAGGCATAACGCCCGAACCTTGTTTAACAAGGCCATGAGGGATGAAACCTGGGACGACTATAGGAAAGCGCTAACTGCGTTCAATAGAGAATTGAGGAAGGCCAAAAGAAAATCCTGGCGCGAATTTTGTGACTTCATAAGAAGTACCTCACAGATAGCCAGGATTCATAAAATCATCTCAAAGTCACCTCAAGCCCATTTAGGGATGCTAAGACACCCAAACGGGACCTACACAAGATCCGCAGAGGAAACACTGAAGCTCTTAGCTGAAGTGCACTTTCCGGACTCTGTGCCAATAAACAGAAGTGAGGACTACTCCTGCCAAAACCCTCGGAACTTAAGACCAAGGGTCGAGGATTGGAGGATGGCCTCGCTTATTTTCAGACCCGATCGGATCGAATGGGCTATTAACAACTTTAAGCCCTTTAAGACCGGAGGGGAGGATAATATATTTCCAGCTCTACTACAAAAGGGGCTAGATATCCTACTACCAACGCTGATAAGGGTCTTCAGAGCGAGCTTTGCTTGGGGATACATACCCACAGCATGGACTAAGGTCACTGTCACTTTTATCCCCAAAGGGGGGGACAGGGACAAATCACTGCCTAAGTCCTACAGACCAATCAGTCTTACCTCCTTCATGCTTAAAACCATGGAGAAGGTACTAAACCAACACATCAGGGCAACCTACTTGGTTGACAAACCCCTGCATGTGAATCAGCATGCCTACCAAAAAGGCAAATCCACTGAGTCTGCATTAATGGACTTAGTGGATAAGATAGAAAAAGCAATTGAGGACAAGGAAATTGCCCTGTGTGCCTTTTTGGACATAGAGGGAGCCTTTGACAACACCTCAACAAATGTCATACTCAAGAGTATGGAGCTACGCAACATTGACCGAACGACCATTTACTGGATCGAAGCAATGCTGCGCAACAGGGTGGCGTCAACAACACTTCTAGACACCACCATACAGATGAGGCTAAACAGAGGATGCCCACAAGGGGGCGTCCTATCTCCCTTGGAGTGGTCCTTAGTGGTTGACAGCCTACTAAGCGAGCTTAATGAAGCTGGCTTTTACACGCAAGGCTATGCAGATGATTTGGTGGTGGTTATTGTTGGCAAGTGCCAACCAACCATCTCCAATTTGCTGCAAACTGCCTTTAGAAAAGTCGAGAGATGGTGTAATGAGTCCCAACTCTCAGTAAACGCAGACAAAACGGTCATTGTGCCTTTCACAAAGAAGAGGAAGTTGGATGCCTTAAAACCACCAACCCTCTTCGGTAAAGAGGTAAACTTCTCATGTGAGGTCAAATATCTAGGAATCATCCTAGACCAAAAACTCACATGGAATGCGCACATCAAGCATGTGATAAGGAAAGCTAAAATTGCTTTAGGAACCTCATGCAGACTGGTCAACTCAAGATGGGGCCTTAGGCCACGGGCAGTGCTGTGGCTATATACTGCTATAGTAAGGCCCATGGTAACTTATGGCTGTGTTGTATGGCACAAAAAAACCCATCAGATCACCTGCAGGGATACTCTTTCAAGTCTTCAGAGACTTGCATGTCTCATCACGACGGGTGCCATTGCATCGACTCCGACTGCTGCACTCGAGGCACTGCTCGACCTTGTACCCTTGCACGTGCAGGTGCAAATGGAGGCCAAGGCGGCTATGGTAAGGGCGAGGATAGCAGGAAGGACAAGATGGAGCTCTAATTCCATGAGGGCACTGCAAGAGAACCTTATGAAAGAAGACATCATGGCCATGCCCACGGATGCGATGCTAAAGGAGTACAGCTTCAATAGGCTGTTTAGGGTATTTATACCTCAGAGGTCTGAGTGGGAGGACGACATGCCTTGCAAATATCAGTCCACTGACGTTGTTTGGTTTACCGACGGATCAAAGAAAGGGGGTCTGGCAGGAGCTGGATTCCACGGAGGACGACCAAAGGTTAAGAAATTCGCTAACCTAGGTCAATATACCACCGTATTTCAAGCGGAATTATTTGCCATCATTGGTTGTATCCGTGAAAGCCTGCAAAGGGCCTACATAAATAGGCGAATATTTATATTCTCTGATAGCCAGGCAGTCCTAATGGCCTTAAAATCAGAGGAAATCGACTCCAAGCTTATCAAGGAGTGTGTCCAGCTACTAAATTCGCTAGGAAAAACAAATTCTGTGACACTAGGATGGGTACCTGGGCACTGCGGAATTAGGGGTAATGAAGCCGCTGATGAACTCGCTAGAGCTGGTGCGGAATGCCCCACTGTAGGGCCGGAGCCAATTTGTGGGGTTCCGAAATGCATCACCTCGGCTAATCTTAAGGACTGGGGAACTCATCAAAGCATTAGACTTTGGAAAAAAACCCCAGGCCAAGAGCACTCGAAAGCGCTTCTAGTAGGCTTCAGGAAGAGATTTACAAAAGAAGCGCTTTCGCTTAACAGGAACCATATAAGGATCCTGACTAGAACCCTTACAGGGCACTGTAAACTGAACAAACATCTACACAGGATGGGCCTCACAGATATCACAGTTTGCAGATTTTGTCGCGAAAAGGACGAAACGCCCATTCATATCCTATGCGAATGTGATGCAGTGCACCACATTAGAAGTCAGCATCTTGGAGGCCACACAATCTCAGCTGATGAGATCAGATCCTCAAACCCCAAGGCTATAGTCGACTTTATGGTTGGCTTGCGGCTTGGAGAGGTGCTGTAGTATACTATTAGAGGCGTTACAATAGATCTTTTAGGTCGCAGTGACATAGGGGACTTGCATAGACCTTACCTCTTTTCCAAAATAATAATAGTTTAGTTAGGAGAAAAGTTATTAAGACTAAAACGCTTCATTTTATTTTTAGTTTTTCAGTTTCCGTTTCGTCGGTTAAATTTTTTGTTAAAAAAAATTATGTACATATTCACTCCGTTTTACCCGGTACTTTATTCAGAAAATAATAATAAGTAATTGTAGGAAAATACTTGAAGAGAAGGAAATGAAAAAATATTAAGAAAGACACAGAGTAGAGAAGGTAGTTTGAAATGTTCAAACTACCTTTGAAAAATTACTCACCAAATTGTCCGTGCAAGGTATTCCAATGCACACTTTTGTCAAGAATCTTAATAAAGCTACCGGCGATGGCTAACTCTGACCCCATAAGTTGAAGGATCCAATGCACCCGTCGTTTGTCCACCAGTTTGAGATGTGCAGACCAGCTGTTATTGGGGGACAGACTGAGAATCGCTTGGGTCATTAGAAGTTGGTACTGAAAAAATAAATAAAGCTATTCAAGGACTGTTTATGTGATAAAACTAATGACACCAGTACACCCATTAAAATTAAGGAAAAATAGAAAAAAAAAAATGAACTAACAAATAAATAAAATAATGTTTCTGTATTGTACATTATAACTGACTACTGCATTGTATGTACGTTAGCCTACGAAGGAACACTGACTCCCAAAATACAGGTTATAACCTAGTTTGGGAGGCAGCGGTTTCAAAGGACAGTGTCAGATTGGTGCCCAACATTGTAAGGAAAATTTAAATGTATTGTATGTTAATAAAGTATGTTATTAAGTGAAAGTTAATGATTCTGTTAAGCACTCTCAATTTTGATGTTTCATGAAAGCAGTTTGGCTGAAGAGTCAATGGACGCGTCTAATGAATATGTTGCGTAGTTTAATTGCACCTTGATAACCAAATTAAATGCGATATAAGTAACTGTAAGTAACTGTAACTGTAATGAAGGTAGGTAGGTAGGTAAGGAACAATATAGGGTAACGACAAAAGTCCATCGGCATATTTAGAAATTTCATAATTAATTTTCTCAGGAGTTAAAGTTGTCAGTATAAATTAATAATTATAAAGTTGTTCAGAAGCTGGACCGACGACCTGGTGAAGGTCGCGGGAATCAACTAGATCAACCGGTCGTTGTGGCAATGCTTAGAGAGGCCAATGTCCAGCAGTGGACGTCTTTCAGCTGAAATGATGATGGTGGTGATGACTATTATCCAAAAAAAAAATTTTAATTTGTTAACAAAAAACGATTAGATTTATACCTAATCTTAAAAATAGGCCTATGTCCATCAGTGGACGTCTTTCGGCTGTAATAATGATGGTGATGATGACTATAGCTCACAAAATTACTTTTTAATTTGTTATTTGTTAACAAAAAAAAAAAGATTCATACTCAATAGGCCTATGATCAGCAGTGGACATCTTTCGTCTAAAATGATGATGGTGATGATGATACTCTTACAAATTAAAGGCTGTCGACAAAATTTGACGAATATTGTAATCGAACTTAAGGGGTAAGCGATGTTTTCCACTGCTAAACATAATATGTACCGTTTCCTTACAAGGCTTTATAAATGTATACAATGCGGGTATTTTCAAATTATTTCATAACCCTTTAAAATTCAAGTACATACAAAAAAGATAAATTAATCTTGAGAAGACCACTAATTTTTATTTATTTGCTTTGAGTTATATTTAATGAATAGTATATATGGGCAGTAATTACAGTTAGAATAGAAGTTAAAATATCCATAATAATATTTAATTTGATTATTGTAATAAATATTAAATATAACTTTTTACACCTTTAATACCTATCTATCTACCTGTATTCATTTATATACAATATAAATAGGTACAAAATACAAATTAAAATAAAACACAAAAAAAAGAAAAAAAGTGGACTTAGGCTTCGTAGAACTCCTCCACATCACTGTCATCTGGAAGCGTGCCCAGGAGACTGGCAGCATTGCCACGTTGAATGGCAACGCTTATTCTTTGCCCAAAGAACCTGCCAGCCCTCTGGCCACGCGAAGCGTCGACCAGTCTCTTAGTAATTTCCCTGAAAAGGAGCCGTGCACTTGGACCCCATGGCCCGATCGTTTCAACCACATACGGCTCAAAATCATAACAACCAATGAGGTTGCTATATTTGCGCCGCTTGAGGGTCTCCGCAGCTGCAGCGGCAGCGCAAGCACAGCCCGCTGAGCTAGGAAGGTGGGATGGAGCAAGGGTGTCGACACAGGTTGCGTCCCACACCAGAGACCTACCCATCTTCCAAGGCAATAAGGTCATGCCATCTAGTCTCTTCCCATCGTCACGTGCCAAGCCATTAGGTTCTTGTACGGCTGGTACGCCGGCGGTGGCAAGAGCACGACGAATAATGCCGTTAATATTGGCGCATAGCAATGCGGCCTGCACTCATGCAACAAGAAAGGCCATAGTGTCCAAGGCTGTCAACCGCTTCACCAAAATGACACCGATGTGGAGCAACGCAAGGAGCGCCTAACCGTAAGCACGTAGCGAACCGAAAAGTCGTGTTATCCAACATAGTGCCTAAGTTGGGGGACGGGCGGGCCTGAAGCCACAATCTCGATTCCCATTCGCCCACAGCCAGCAGACGGGCATGCTTGGCAGTATTGACTGACGTATTAAAAAGATGATTCCGTGTCAAACTGCAGAGAGGCCCGTCCCACCGTCTCTGGGAAGATGGGATGAGGGGCAAATCCGTACTGGGACAAGCAATTTTCTTAGCATTCACAGCATCGGTCAAGCACGGTACCTCAAAATCAACCAGTGAGGATGCTAACATTTTCCTAGTTAATTTGTCAGTACCGTGAACCGAGGACAGGAACGCCGGGTAAGCTAATACTGGAAATTTTGCGGAAATAATAATAATAATTTAAAAAAATCGAGATATACTTTTTAAATTTTACATAAAAATAAGCTAAGGCCCAATCATCTTTTGTATTTATACAACGTGTTATTGAAATAATTGAAAACCTCTTAAGGGGTCATTGTACTCATCAGTATAAGCAACTTTTACTATCGGACCAAAAATTCGGAAATCGCGAAAAAAAAAGATGCTCCCTCTACATTTGTTCACATAAATCGACAAAATGTAGGGAACATCTGATTTTTTTTCGCGATTTCAAGTTTGGTCACTCGATAAAAGTTGTTCATACTGATGAAAACAATGACCCCTTAAGAGGTTTTCGGTTATTTCAATAACACGTTGTATTGTAAGTCATGTTTGGCGTAATAGATTAGTTCTGTTTCTAAATCAAGACTGTCGTTTAAAAAAAATCATTTATTTTTGTATTTTTAACATTTGCACACACATTTGATGGGCTACACCGACCATACAGCTCAATAAACCCCTAATGTTGACTGTAATGCGTACAATAAATTCTGTCAACTAGCCGAGGCTACTGCAATCCTATTGGCTCTATCAATGCGGCTATTGACTAATCACGAAAGCGGATTTTTTGACGGCTCAGGTCAGAAAATCCTCTCAGGCTCAGTTTTCGAGTGACGAATAGTGGCGACCTACATTAGTGGAATTTCATAGATGTGTTGACAGACATCGGTCACCCGTTACGAGGCATCTATGGGCTGTGTGGTCGATGGGCTACAGTGATATATTTGAAGACAAACTGGATTAGTACAGTCATCAGCAAAATTCAATGAATTATCTCAAAGTTAATTGTCTGTCTAAATTTATCACACAACTATTCTATAAAAAAATATTTCTTTATCATTATTTGTTATAATTAATGAGTTTTCATTCCTGAAACGATTTTGAAACTTTGAGAAATCATCTTCAATTTAGATGTGACTGTACCCATTTTCCGACTAACCTTGTTTCAATTATAATTGTATCACATAGATAATATTGTTTTTTATGGATTGATTATTTTATGTCTATTTACAATTTAACTCACAAAACACCACACCACCACCACTCCTCACAAAACATCACAAATAATACACAAACCCACTCAAGAGTATGCTGAGAATACCTAAACATTGTTCACTTGTGTTTCTTTAAATCATATTCTAAGAATTTCATGTCCAAAAACTGTCTCTTAAGATACAGGTTACCCTAGTTTAGGAGGCAGGGTTAGTAATTTTTTTTACAGATTTTGCAACATACAAGAATTGTAACCCAACGGTATTCTACTTTTTTTGTATCACTCTAATATTTCTTGGAACTTCTGTAATTTTTTGATGAATAAACTATTTAATTGAATTTAATTTTTAATTTAACTGAGTTTAAACTGTTTAACAATAATTTACCTACAAAGATAAGATTGACTGAAAGTCCGAAAAAAAGAAAACTCACCCCAAGTACACATAACATAACATGTAAAGGTGTGGCTGCAGTTGGCTGTCCTAAATTAAAGGCGAAGGTTACAGAAACACCAACTACCAAGCCTGTTAGTAAATGGCTCAACATATTGGCCAACGTCTGAAACGTCTTAAAATGGTATTCCCTTGAGGTCATCGCTACTGGTTTAGGTGCAATGCTTCCGTTCTCAGCGGCACTGTTCGTCTGAGTATCCATTATAAAAAAAGAAAAAAAAAAAACCTTCTACTGTGAAGTTCAGACTGTGAATGAAGATATTAGGCAGAACACGAATATATATATACAGTTGATAATGTAATCGGTGACTAGTGATATGGCTCGACTTTGTATGCTGATTTGTTTATATTTTTCAATAGTTATCTTGATTTTACTTGATGTATCATGGCACCGCTTTGATGTACGGTCAACCGCTTAACAAAGTGGTAACTATTATAAGCGGGACTCGTTTAGTATGTTAGTTTACATACAAGACAAGCTAAGCTTATAAATAAAATAAATAAAAATAAAAAAAGCCTTTTATTTCATGCAATTAGATAGGTTTTACAATAAATATCCAAGTACGCTTTATAGATCTCAGCCTTAAGACATCGGACTGGCGCTCAGCGTCGCGTCTTATGAATCTTTGGACTCGGCTTAATACAAAATATTATTTTTTTGGTACAATTAACCTATATTAAAAATTAGTGATCCAAACCATTCTAATCTCGATTCTGAACAACCTTTAAGTTTCAGGTTTTGAGTTAGAGCTGGAGGGCAAATTACAAAGCTATTAAGTTAATTAAGTCTTACTTAGTTTAGAGGAAGGTGTTCAGATGGCCAAGTTGTTTGGTCTTAGTTTTGTATTCAAATCAATGTTGTACATTGGAATGCATCGTTCCAATATTAATTCTAAGCCGCTTATTGTACTATAAACAACAATCTATCTACAGTGTATACCTACCACACTACTACTACTACTACTACCTAGTTTAAGACCATTTTTGAGAAATAAATATAAAAATAAATAAATAAAATTAATTTAAATTATTATGAAAACAGAGTAATTATACGCCAAAGGAAAGGATTCGTGAGGTTGAGTAAGGAGAAAACAGAAAGTCCAAATAAGGTAGTTGAAGGAACACCGTGGTGGTTTTAGTCGGTAAGAGTCCGACACTGGCTCCGCCTACCCCGGGCGGAGTGCGTCCATGAGGATTTCCCCACGGCAAAAAAAAAAAAAGTTTTTTTTCTTTGTAAGAATAATACCACCGTGTATAAAATTATTAAAATTAATTTTAACCAAACATCACTCGATCATGTCCTCGATGCGCTTTACCAAAAATTGGCTTATTTATATACTTTTACAAATAAATTACAAATTACTTCTAACAGTCTTAACAAGATGGATCACTTTTTTAGTCAACGTGACCAAAGGATTGATGAGCATAATTAAGGTGAAGATGCCTGTAAGAGCAATGACTCCGGTGGTCACTTGGTCATTGGTCCAGGTTCTGAAGGAGTTCTTGTTGAAGCCGTAGCAGAGGCAGGAGGAGGCACAAGCGAAGGCGATGATTCCTAAGACGATGTGAGTCAACTTGGAGACGTAGGCTGGGATGTATTTGCTCAATGGATGGGCCCAAAGAGCCGCTACTCCAGTGAAGAGGTTCACTGATGTGAACACTAGGGCTGTCAGTCCTGAAAGTACAGAAATAATTGTTTTGAGTGTTACTGTATTTAAATTTATCGCGGTGGCTTGGCATAACGATTACAGAAAGGGTTTGGGTCTACGAAAGAATAGACAAAATGACAAGATTCGTTCTATACTAATGTTATTTTGTCTACTTTTTCGTGGACAAATCTCTTGTCAACAGAAGTGATGCTACGCCTGAAGGAGTAAATTCTTTGGAGTTGAATTAGTTTAGTGTCTAGAAGTGTAATGTCTATACTAATAATTGGCTAGTATGATGATTATAACTAGCTAGTTTTGTAGTACGTTGTACTAAGCCTAATTTCAGCAGTAGTAGAAGAGCTCTTTGTGGAGGAGCCATCCGGGAAAGTGTTACCACCACCGTATTAAGCTGTTTATAGCTGATTTGGACAGACGGACAGACAGACAGACAGACAGACGGACAGACGGACGGACATGACGAAACTATAAGGGTTCCTTGTAGGAATTACGGAACCCTAAAAAGCAGTTGACGTTTATATGCGTAAAAGACAATTATCAATTTAAATGGAGTGAGCGTTCCAAGTTTACTTTTATATTTCACACCTGCATTTCCCTGTCAATGTGACTATTTCCAAATTAGTCATTGGATGTGCTAATAATATTGAACTCAGTAAATCCTGGATATTGGTTTCATTAATCCAATCATTAATAGATTATAGATTATTGTTTTATCGACTGAATACCATCATGTTAGTTATAATTACAATAGTAATTCTATATTTACATAAATGAAAAGTGTTTGTTTTAAATGAAGTGATTTTAATCTCTTTGATTTGTTTATTCAATATTTTAATTCAATTCTATGTCAGTGTTGGACAATTCTCAACCATAACACAGATAATATAATACTACTCAGCGAATAATTTTCTTTACTGATGGGGGCGCCACTTAGCTCTTAGTAGCGAATTAATAGGTAATGCTTCCTAACTTACCAAGTTTTCCATGCGTCGTATTGAAGTTAACATCTTTATAAATCATGATGATTAAGCTGCCAGCGATGGCCATTCCTGAGCCCAGCAGTTGTAAGACCCAGTGTGCCCGTCTTTGGTTAGTCTGACTAAGCCCTGAAGACCATGTGTTGTAGGTGCATAGGCTGAGGAACGATTGTGACATCAAAAGTTGATACTGTAATGAGAAATAAGGATTGGTTTAGTTGATTGCTCATTAGATAAAGATCAAGATTATTCATACCACCTCGTTTCCCCTACACGTGATCGTTAGAAAGCTTATAATTACACTTCCGTTGGTAATACATAACATATTGTTTGTTTGATACAGCCAACGTATGATAGGTACGGGCTACACATCAAGCTGTAAAGGACATTGATAAAAATAGCCTTAAACTGTTACAAAGATGAACAATATACGAAAATTACATGCGATTTTTTTCGTTTCATAATATATATTGTATTTAATGCGGACAGTACAAGAACCATTTTTTATATTTTGAGGAGTATCAATACATTAATGACGTAACCGGATAAAATTGTATCATCTATGATATCTGTGTATCATCCATATTTTTATTTCGATACCCTATAGTCTATGATTCAATATTATAGACTCCTTTTCACGTGTTTCCACACAAGAAATTCCAAAAAATTGGCATCGACTGACAACTTGACGACAATGTAGGTTGTTTGACATAACAAAAAAAGCAAAACATGACATCAAAATAGCTCAGATATCTGTGATATATGTGTCAAAATAGTAAATATTTTAAAATTCTAAAATTTTATTTTGTACTGTCCGTGTATATGAATGTATTGCAATACATTGGCTTGTTTGAGTTGTATATGGTGAGCATCAACTTTAATTTGTATAAGGATCTTTAACAATGACCTTTCCAGTGCATATGCAAGTTTCCTCACGATGTTTTCCTACACCGTTAAAGTAAGTGATAATCACATTATGATCCGTACACGAATTTGAAAAGTTTGTGGTGCGGGTCGAGTTCGAACTCACACCCCTACATGGAAGGCAAGCGTTCAACCCTTAGGCTATCACTGCTTATATCTTCAATAGAAGTAATAACATCTCGTTATGAGAGTTTAATTAAAGTTCATCATTCATCCTCATCATTTCAGCCAAAAGACGTCCACTGCTGGACATTGGCTTCCCCCAAGTAGCTTGGGGGCGTATGCCATAATCGCCACGCTTGGCAGGCGGGTTGGCGATCGCAGTTGGTTGGTTAAATACTCAGAGAACGCTGCTGCCCATCCTCTGGTGAATCCCTTAGTCGCCTTTTACGACACCCATGAGAAGATATAGGGTGATGCAATTCTTTACGTCCGACACCACACGGAACACGATACACGGACGATGAACTAATTAAAGTTGTTCATCGTCAACTAAGGATCAGATAAATGCCATGAGCAGTTTTTCATGAATTGGGAAATTTAAAATACATCACTGCTATTGTACCCCCGTAGTCTGTCGCAATAAGAATTAAACAGTTTACGTATTAATCAATGCTGTTCTTCCGTCAGGTGCCTAATCCTCTTTAAAGTTCAAGAAAAAAACGCAAATAATTTACATTAACTATTGTTTATACATGCTGAAATTTTAATGGCTTCTTTACCGAAAAGCGGTCATTGTACTCATCATTATGATCAACTTTTACTATGGGACCAACCGTAAAATCGCGAAAAATAATCTGTTGGTCCCTACATTTGTGTTCACTTAAATCGATAAAATGTAGGGACCACCTGATTTTTTTTTCGCGATTTCAGGATTGGTCCCATAGAAAAAGTTGTTCATAATGATGAGTACAATGATCCCTTTTCAGGAAAGAAGCGATTAAAATTTCAGCATGTATATACATACCCACATAGCCCATATACCATATGGGCATATACCCCATGGGGTATATACCCTATTTTTCTGATTGCGCATTCAGAGTGCGACATGCAAATAACGAGGTGGCCATACTGCGACTGCCGACCTTGTTATTTGCATGTTGAGATGTGTTATAGTCAGAGACAGTAGTGCTATTTTTACGTATTAATTTTTCTTGTGTCATAGTTACAAGGGCCCTCATTTGATAATTATACCCATTCACCCCTTAAGACCCGTGGAAAAAAATGAAGTGGTCGAGTTCAAGAAATTGTGACGCCTTATCATCATACATGTATAAGTATTGAAGAGTATTACCTATTAACATGACAGACTCGTTTAGCTTATGAAGTGTTGGAAAATTTCGTCAGGGTATGCCTCATCACGGATCTTGAGATTATGGAATGCAGATAAGATTAACAAAAATATAACTTATTGGCATTGAGAAACTCAAGAAATGAATCATATCTTCAAATATGCGGTGCAAGCGATAATATAATAATTACAAAACAATTCGGAGATGAGTTCATCAATTTATCGTATCACGATTAAGTTTGATTAGTTATAAGTTTTGGGGTAGATAACTACATATTTGTCATTTAAGGAAAAGTAGACTCATAACGTATGATGCTTATTTCTATAATGTTGTACTCACACCCTCGTTTGTCACAACTGTAAAGGAGTTGGACGGTTTTGGTACAACAATCATGAATAAAACGACCGTATAAAGATTTATATATCGCTCAAAAAGAACGTCATCTGTTCTGCGCCTTATGTTTCAGACCGCTGGGCATTAGTTTTTCATCTCCATTCTTTACCGACTGTCTAAATCCGGTGCTTCATTTAAACAGTTTATGTGTGTGTTTTATTTTTTTACTTGTTTGACGAAAGATTTTTTTATTTAAACTATTCTTCATAAACTTACCCCAAGCACACATAACAGAACATGCAGCATAAGGATGTCTGCTGGAGCAGACGTTGCATTGAACTCCTGCACGACTGCGAAGAGTATAGGTACTGCCACTGTCACCCCCATCAGTATGTGGACCAGCACATTGTATGACGACAAAGCCGTTCTAACCACAATATTATCGTAATTAAACATTGCCATTTTGACAATTCTTAAAAAATATATTATAACTAATTAATATATCACAGTTTTTATCACAGAATACACCTAATTTGTACACAGAAAGTAACTAATTAATGATATCACACTTAATTTGCGCGCGCGCTTCAATCGTCCATACTGAAGTGCCAATAAAGTTATTCGTAGATTAAATTTATAATCAGCATCGAAATATTAATGAAAGATTATACTTTATCAGGATATACTGATAAAATTAAGGCTACGATACTGTTTGAGAGATATGAAAATTTATCTTTGCATACGAATTTATTTCGGTCGTTAGAAGCAATTACTTGTTGACAAGGCAAGGCAAGGTTGTTGTTGTTAGGGATTTAAATATATAAAAAAATGTATAGTATTATAGTTTATCCAAAAACAATAATGTCGTAGTTGTAATCTTTCCATTGACTCATAATATTAACTCTAGATTATTGTATATGACTGCGATTAATAATATTTGTCTACGACAAAAAAAAACACTAATTGACCAATAAGATATTTATCTTGATTTCAATTTCAATTTTCAATTTTCAATTTCAATTTCAATGTTTTTTTTATTTCAAATAAACCTAATTACAGGCACATTTGAAAGGTAAGGCTCTAGTTGCACGGTTCCAAATTGTGGGTCCTATGGAGAAGAACCGGCAAGAAACTCCATGGATAAACTCTTTTTAAAATAGGTAATTGTTTCAGAAGCGATTATTTTTTGCCGTAGACAAAATAATCTGTTGTTTACTTATTTTCATATTTCCACTCTAGTTTCATCTATCACAGGTAAAGATGTTGTAATCCTTAAAAACTCTGTTATTTGTTTTTCTTTTAGAGTGCGTTAAACTTGTGAATGTGGTGTTTGCCTATAAGTGGTTATGTATTATTATTATATATTTCTGTCATATGGTTAAAATTATGTATTAATAATAATTAATAATCTTTCTTTCTCTTCACAAAGGTTCACAACTGGTAGATTGGATTGACAATATGCAATATGTATTAAAGTTATAACGATGGAAATCTAACTATTATAACTACAACCAACCATACCAACCAGCCTACCAATCAACCTAATTATATTTAAATAAATAAGTAGGTACTGTGATATTATAATTTGCTGTTCCTCCTTTGTTTTATGCAGTGTCGTAAGAATTTTTATTTTCACAGTTAATATCTTTAGATTTCGCTCCGCATATGTAAATAAGTTAAAATAATTAGTACGGGAAAGGGTAGGCACGTCTATATGACTATGAACTAACTGCAATGTTAATCGGCTGTCGAATTGTGTAACTAACTCGCGATCGCAACCATCTGGATTTCAATGTTCATTGCTCCGTGTGTTTTAATAATCCGTCTACGTACCACGTACCTCGATCTACGTACCTACCACGCAATGAATATTGCTGTAATTTCAAAATGAAAGATAATATCGAAGTGAATAATACATTACACAATTACCCCACCACTGGTCGGTTAAGGAACACGGTCTGTTTCTCAATGGGATGCTGCTGACTTCACCCAAAGAAGTATGAGTGGAAGTTACACTCTATACCAAGAGCAGAGTTCACGGTAGTTTGGCGGCTAAAACACTGGTATACTGAATCGCCACGAACACAAAAATAATTGTTGCCCAGGGGTCTCAGGTTCGAATCCTGCTCCTGAGCGAATTTTTCTTTTAACAATTTATGTCTTTAGGCTCATATTTACCTGAAGAAGATTACGTTCTCACGCGATGCAATAAAGGAGTCCCCACACTTGGTTTACCCTTGAGAGTCAGCTCTGTCACCGACCAAGCTGACGGTATCGCAGGTTATATACAGTCGCGGCGTGCCGCAGCGAATCGCATTCATTTTGCCAAAGTTCAGTAGCCGGCTCAAGTCACTCAAAGGACAATGGAGAGGGCTATGCTCGGAGTGTCCCTGCGTGATCGAATCAGAAATGAGGAGATTCACAGGAGAACGAAGGTAACCGACATAGTCCGAAGATATGCCAAACTTAAGTGGCAGTGGGCGGGGCACATTGCCCGCAGAATGGATGGCCGATGGGGCAGTAAAGTTCTGGAGTGGCGACCGAGTACTGGAAGGCGCAGCGTGGGTAGGCCCCCCACAAGGTAGACCGACGAGCTGGTGAAGGTCGCGGGAATCGGGATGTGGAAAGCGCAGGACCAGTCGTTGTGGCGATGCTTGGGGAAGGCCTATGTCCAGCAGTGAACGTCTTTTGGCTGAAATGATGATGATATGATGATGATGATGATGATGATGATGGTGACGATGATGATGATGCTAGTAGCCGTTGCAGCCTGCTCGTAGTGTGTGATGGTTCATATAAAATGTACAAAAGTGATGTGGGAGGATTTTTGCATTGCGATGTATTGCGGCGCGGCCCGATGCGCAAGCCTTTACGAAAACTTACTCATAATTTTATTATATGCCTAATAAGGCATAACTAATAAGTTGAAAAATTCTCACAGGATATTGACCCTAGACCCTGACACATGTTAATATGAACGAGGATCGATCAAATTGTATGTATAATATACAATTAATATCATTCACATTGAGTAAGGTTTGAAAGGCTCATTGAAATGCAGGTCAAGTGCGGTTTGCATATTTAACGCTAACTGTTTTGGTTCTATCTAATGGAGTTGAGCCTCTTAGTATAGAGGGTGGCGTAAACGATAGGACCTAGCGATTATGTAGCAATCAAATATGAAAAAGACTAGGTGTAGGTACGGTAAGGATCCTTCATGGTAGTACATTTTGTCGACAAAATCCCTTGAACGAATCCTGCTACATTACACATGCCTACGGCTGCCATCGAAGTCAATCTAGCAAGCGATTTTAGCCTTAGTGGTTGTTCACCGGTAAGATTTGTGACTGTACTTGTTACCCGCGACTTAACTTGCCTGTTCTCCGAGCCTTTTCCCAATTACGTTGGGGCTGGCTTCCAGTCTAACCAGCTCCACGGTAACCAGTTTTCGACCGGTTCGGTTTGTTATCTCGTTTCGTCTGATGATTCACGTACCGAGACAAAAAGGGCTAACAAACCGAATCGTTCGACAACTGGTTATCGTGTGGTTCTGAATCGGGGAGCAGATGCCGCCGATCATCAGTATTTTACATGGAGCGACCGCCATCAGACCTTCGCAACCCAGTTACTGGGTAATACCGACTTCCTAAGGTTAGACCAGTTGCCAGACTTTCGGGCTGACTACCTGTAACGTCTGCCATAAATATTCGCATAGCAACCGGGACCGATTACTTAACGTGCGGTTAATTACCGAGGAATTGTGGATCGTAATAAATAATATCTAGTGGTGTTGCTTCTATTATTAACAAACTAAATTAATTTAGTCACACTATAGACAAATAATTTTTTGTGTTTCTAATGTGTTATCATTCTATGGAAAATAGACTTGATGGTACACACATGCATATCGGCGTTGACGGTTATGGGTTCCAACTTCCATCCAATTTTCATCATCATCATCATCATTATTTCAGCCAAACGACGTCCACTGCTGGACAATGGCCTCCCCCAAGCATCGTCAGAACGACCGGTCCTGCACTTTCCGCATCCAGCGGATTCCTGCGACCTTCATCAGTTCCTCGGTCCACCTTGTGGGGGGCCTACCGACGCTGCGCCTTACAGTACGCCAATTTTTAGATAGATAGATAGATCATTTATTTGTCAGAATATGGTACAATACAGTTGTTACAAAAAATTTGATCCACCATATTCTGCCGTCCGGCGTACAAATATTTCAATTTTTGATAGATATTAGAATAATTTTAGAAAACAGAAATTTCAATAAACTATAATTATTAGAAAATTTATAATTGAATAATCATAGAAAATTAAAACACATAATTAAAATACAATTTTTGTTACAATATTACCTTGTAACAAAAATACCTAAATAATTATTTAACAATAACAATTTATATTAATAATTTTAACATAAAATAGAACTTTAACCTGAATGCGAGTCAAATTTGTCATTTAGGAAGTCGTTTACCAAATAATAACATTTATGTAACAAAAGAAAATTTTACTTTATTTCTATTCGACTTGAAATGAAACTCAACATCACAAGTTATTCATGCTTGTTAATTATGTGCCTGGTGAGACGATATATTCAGAAACACACCGCTACTTCATTTTAAATGTTACTGAAATTCGAGGAAACATTGCCATCTACTTGATGCTTGTATTTTAATTAAGGACCGACCGAAGGTTCGGTTTCGGTTTCGGCTAGTTTCGGCCAAAAAATCTAGTTTCGGCCACAGTTTCGGTTTCGGCCAATAATTGGCCGAACCTTCGGCCCCGCCGTAACTAGGTATTCGAGAATTATCGCGCATCATTCGGCGAACTTCGAGTGAGAGAACGTGGTTGCCAGTTGAGTTCGCTAGCCATAGGTTGTAAGTTGTAATAGAATATAATTCATTAGATATTTTATTGGGTTCTGTTGAGTTATTCCCTAGAACTTATACAATATGAATTTATGTAGAAATTAATGTAACACTTAAAAGATGTGTGAAGATACCTGTGATGTTTGATTCAAACATTACTATATTTGTTTGTAATTGTTGTTGGATTAAATTTTGTACCCGTATTCGAACTGCCCCGTAAATCCGATACACAACTACCTCCGGTGATTTAACTATTACCGTGAATGACCTTCAGTACTATTAGTCATGTTGCATTTTTTCCTTTTAGTACGCGAGGTGCTTAGTCAATTCGGACGCGTAATACAGTAGTACGGGAAAGTTTTCTAGTTAAATTTCATTATTTACTACTACTATGACTACTATCACGACAAATACTAAAAATAAAAATAGTCTAAAACCCAAGGGGGTCCCCTCCCCATACAAGAAACATCGAGAAACATGGATTTTTTTCAACGTTTTTGTTCCTGCTTTATCTTCAAAACTGTAATACATACCAGCGTCAAACTTAGTCTGATTATAGTGCATACTATGTAGTTTAGCAACAAATACTAAAAACAGGGCAAAAATAGACATATGTGGTGGTACCTACGTAAGAAAGAGATGTAAAAATTCACATATCGCGTACGCGATCAACGAGATGTCTTTTTATAAACTCTCGTAAATTAAATCAGGTCTTAATGGGGTATCAGGTCGATGGGTGGTATGGAACCTACTGCGTGAGTCCGACTCACACTTAACCGTTTTTTTTTACATACGTTAATTGTTGCATTTTATTTTTTTACACTTGTTAACTGTCTATATATGCGTAAAAATACAATAGATTTAACATGCTATAAAAAATTCAAATAAGTTTCGGTTTCGGTTTCGGTTTTGGCCGAAACTGGGACCAAGACCGAAGGTTCGGTTACGGTTTCGGCTGAAAATCCTGTTTCGGTCGGACACTAATAATTAATGTACACACAAATCCAATAATTAACATTACGTAGAAAAATAAACTAATAGCTTGTTTCTTTTAGACGTTTCTTCCACACATAGAAATCTAAATAAAGATAATAGAAGTGGCAAAGGCGCGTGAACTTGTCGCCGCATACAGGTGTCTTTTAGGACACCAGTGCGTGAACCTTTTGCTTGATCATCAGTGCTGTATTGGACGCAGAGTCACTAATATTTTATTTTGCAGCATATCTAGAACCGTTTTTTTTTTTTGCATTTAATGATAGAAACATGGTGGGCGTGATTGAGTATTTATGTGTTGTTGGCAGAAAACTGACGACATGGGTTCCCGTAGTAAAAGATAGTAGATAACACTTCTATTACCTTATTATTTAGATTTCTATAGTTCCACACAATAATTTTCGCAAACAAGCCTATTAGCAGTTATAGACTAGCGGTTGAACGCTTGCCTTCCATGCAGGAGGGTCTGAGTTTGAACTCGGCCCGCACCTCTGACTTTTCAGATTCATAAGTGGATCAAAATTTGATTATCACCACTGTGACTTGCGTTTACGGTGAAGGAAAATATCGTGACAACTTACATACCTGGGACCGTTCGTCGAAGCAGTTCTCGATGGTGTATTAAGTCCGCCAACCCGCAATTGGCTAGCATGGTGGATTAAGGCCTGCCTCCTCCTCATCCTGGAAAGGAGTGGCATGGCTCAGCAGTAGCATAGTAAGATAAGAGATAAGATAAATGTTTATTTTCTCGCCACATTATTTAATTCGTATTATATATACATATTGTGGGAGACTGGTGCCTAAACTAGGCTCGAGGCCTGTATTTCAGGACACCAGGTCTCCACCATTCAAAATTTGGTACATTTTATTTCTATATAGTGTTAGTAAGATTAGTATAACGGTGTGTAGGTGTGAGTGTGGTGGGGTTGTGTTAGTGTGTGTAGTAAGTTAGGGTACTGTTAATTAGATTTTTAAATTTAAGTTAATAATGTTGTAAGTAATCAGGTATTTTTTCCATATCAGTAGTAATAGTGATGGATTTATGTCACTTGACTATGCACACCATAATAATTTTCAGAGAAAACAACATACCTACACATTAATTTTTGATTCTTTCCGCTCTCCCTTATCATTTATAACTGTTTAGTGCTTGAAATTGAGAGTCATTAGGAGAGGTATAGATCCTATTGGCGATGTTAATTAATGTTCGGGCCATTCCTATATTAGTGTTAAAATGTTATGTAACTGGTTAATTGTCACAATAACAACGAAACTCCATAATACTCAGTTACCAATACAGTAAACTTGTGTACCTACCTATACATTGTATTTCTACATTTTTTTTCGTTTGTAGTAAGTATAGTTTTTCTTTCTTTTTTTAAGCCATGCTTTCTAGCATAAAAAAAAGAAAGAAAAACTTTTATTTGACACAGAACAGTGTCAGGACAACACAACAATGACATTAATAAAAACACTAAAGTTAGACAAAAAAATAAAAGTTAGGTAAAGTCATATCTCATAACCGTTCTTGTATACCTACTGGATGACGCGAAAAACATATATTAAGCCGGGTACCCTGTATTATTTTCTACACTATTAAGTATTCTGGAAGGTCGCCATGGTCGTATCTCAACATCAAATTGTGTTTTTCTCTTACAAAATACAAATGACAATTTAATTTGGGTATATCGACAGCTTTAAAAAACTTTAATGAACATTAGAAGTTTTTAAACTTTCGCGAATTTCACTCATATTGAACTATATTTACGGGACTTGTCGCGCACAATAAAATCAAAACATAACAAACATTTTGACTAACCTCGACGTTTCGGCCAAGTTGCATTGGTCGTGGTCACGAGCAGACTGAAGTATGCAAGTGTCATCGTCTTCAGCGGCGGGTGTTTTCTCGAACTACCCGCGGTTGGTTTTTCGTAACGTCGCTATCCGTAACAAGATATGCTGAATCACGACACACAATGCTGACAGTTTCGGCGGACATACATGTAGACATACCACGACGCGAACACTTCTCGATTACCGGATTTTAAAAAAACATGAAATTTTCAATCGGGAAGATGGATGTAGGTTGTCCTCCTCGTGGAATCCGGTAATCGAGAAGTGTTTGCGTCGTACACATTATAATTTATAACGCGCCATACCGGCCAATATTCGCATGTTTGCGAATGTTCTCTATAATAAAATGACGCACGTACACCAGCGAGGTCCAGGGCTATATAATAAACCGGCATCGGTCAGCACAATTAAGGGGTCCCATTTGGACCTTTGCTAATGGAATTAAATCCAATTAGATTTTAGGGTTACGAGGTGAAGTTTGCCGACGGTAAACAAATGGCTTTCTATTAGGGTTACACCTGCTGTTTGGGCTATTTGTCCACAGATAAATGTTGCTACTCGGTTTGACGTTTTTGCCATTAATTAGTTTTATCTTAATTGGTGCTCGTCCTGTTGCTTATTGTGTTAGACATATTGTGAATATTAATTTTGTCTCATTCAGGCGTCCAGTAATAATTGGTCACCTGGCCATCTTCATTTGCCCTGATTTTCATTTGACGTGATGATACCTGCAAGACAGGTTTGTTAATATTCTATCTACCCCATAAATGTTGCCTACGTAAAGCTAGATGTAAAATTTCGAGTACATGGGTTTCCGAGACTCAATTAAATGCATTTAGCTAAAGTTGCAATCTAGTTTCGCAAGTTCCTCACTATCCTCTTGTTACATAAAGACATAGGTCCGAACAAACTAGTTAGATATGTTTTAGGAATATACCTACAAAGTTTTTCCTCCATTTAATGAGTTGGTAGACGTGGCACTGACGACTGTAGACATATCATTACATAGTTTGCGAACATTGCTATCGCTATGACGCTCACAACTTTTTGTCAACACAAACATGACTGGATAAAATCAATCAGAATCCATCTCACGAGTATCTGAGATCAAACACGCCAAGTGTTCCGAACTTGTTTGGCTTAGAGCGTGCTGGATGCAGCATATTTGATAAAATCCATGAAAGTTCCCCCAGCGAGAACATTTTCTCTTGCTAGAAGGTTTCTTGCTACGTGCGGTTTTCGATCAAAGTTTTCAGTTTCATCGTCTACAGACTAGTGGGAGTTTACGACCGTGGGTATCTATCCGCAAAATGCCATGTCTGGAAATAAGAAAATTTGTGATTTACGGACATTCTTATGTTATATTTTCTTCAGACTTTTGGGTTGATATAAAGTAATAAGTGGATGGCGCAGCGTGGGTAGGCCCCCACAAGGTAGACCAACGACCTGGTTACGGTTGCGGGAATCCGCTGGATGCGGGTCAGGTCGTTGTGGCGATGGTTGGTGGAGGCCTATGTTCAGCAGGTGAACGTTTTTCGGCTGAAATGATGATGATGATAAAATTGTAAGTGACTTGACCTTCTTTGCCTATTCCACAAGTTTAATATAGAACTTTGATTTGCAGTTTTCCCACGAGAAATTAACACGAGTATATTTTAAATGTGAGTTACGAATTATATTGCAGCATTCATAAATAAATCTTCTGAAATGTTTTCTGATCTGTGAAATTAAAGATTTTGAGAAATAAGTAAGTCATCATTTTTAGATAGGTTATTTGGATATTCTCGAATCTCCAGTGAGATCACAAATTGAAAGCACTTTATATTGGTTCGGTCTAAATAGCTTTCGCTGTAAAATTCTTCGAACCAACGTGTTTCGCGCTAACGTTACATCGCACTAATAAGACTTCGAAGTATCGTAGCTTCGCACTAACGTAGCTTCGACATAACGTGTTCGAACTAACAAAAATCGAACTAACGGCGTTCGCACTGGCATAGGGAACTCTTACGGAAACTAACTGGACGATAGCAGGCTAAAAGGATCGTATGACAGGTGCAGCAATCAGAAGATTTGCGACCTATTCGTGCATTATTTGCTACAGCTGCACCAATGACCCTGGGGTTTTCCTTCTACTTCCGGCCATTACACGAGCAAACAGTTATAAACAAACAAGTAATTTACGTTCAGCATTCCCCTGATCCAAGGCAAAAAATTCAATAACATAGAGACATTTGACTGACTACAGCAGACTGGACGGATAGTATGACAGGTGCTGCAATCAGAAGATTTGCGACCCATTCGTGCATTATTTGCTACAGCTGCACCAATGACCCTGGGGTTTTCCTTCTACTTCCGGCCATTACACGAGCAAACAGTTCTAAACACACAAGTAATTTACGATCAGCATTCCCCTGATCCAAGCCGAAAAATTCAATAACATAAAGACAGTTGACTGACTACAGCAGATTGGACGGATCGTATGACACGTGCTGCAATCAGAAGATTTGCGACCCATTCGTGCATTATTAGATACAGCTGCAGCAATGACCCTGGGGTTTTCCTTCTACTTCCGGCCATTACACGAGCAAACAGTTATAAACAAACAAGTAATTTACGTTCAGCATTCCCCTGATCCAAGGCAAAAAATTCAATAACATAGAGACATTTGACTGACTACAGCAGACTGGACGGATAGTATGACAGGTGCTGCAATCAGAAGATTTGCGACCCATTCGTGCATTATTTGCTACAGCTGCACCAATGACCCTGGGGTTTTCCTTCTACTTCCGGCCATTACACGAGCAAACAGTTATAAACACACAAGTAATTTACGATCAGCATTCCCCTGATCCAAGGCGAAAAATTCAATAACATAGAGACATTTGTTAGCGCAACCGGGCCGGCTTTCATTTGGCGGTATCTCCCCTAGGCACTTAAGTTTACATTAAACTTGTCCAAGCGCGAAATTGATCTTTTAGTGAGGGGATCCCTCAACGAAAATATAAATTGCCACGCGATCCTATTGATATTACGTTCCAATGTTGAATTTTGGACGCCAAAGTATTTGCTTTTCGCTTAACGATTGTCCTAAGTGTGGGGGACGACAATAGTCACTGGTAAAGGAAAATATTTTGTCAAGCGAGAGTTATTAGGGAACTGAGGGAAATTAGTTTTTCGTGGTCATTGAACTGGTAACCGCGTCAGTACATATTATTTACTGTAGCGCGAACCTTAAATGAAGATTGAGCTTCGTATTTTGGTATTCGAACCAAGTCGTTGGTAAAATGAAATTTTAGATTTTTGTTTATAAGCAATTATTGCAGTTTCGAGAAAATATTTATTAAAAATTAAATTGATTTTAGCTTGGCAATTCAATGTCCTTACCTTACCATTACTCATTACGATACAATGGGCAATATAAGGTACATAATAATTCTCAACTTACAAGTAAGAACCATATATGAAACCTACTTAATTATTAACAGACGTAAGTACACACCTATGTAGGTAAGCCGCAGAATAATGAGGTTTTTAATTAAAAACCTACATCGATATAAATAGTAGGCACACAGTATCCATCGCAGGATTACGTTTGAAAATTTTAAAGTAAATCTCCAGTGGGGTGAAGTGGGTAAGAGGTGAAATATTTCGATTTCCTTAAATATATGCAGGTAAGGCTTTAGGCGCGCCAAAGATACTTAATTTAAGGAAGCGCCAACGTGTAGGGCAAAAGCGGAAATAACTTAATTTGTGTGTGTGAATCCGGTAGTTGACTACTGTTAAAAATACTGTAAATATTATATTACTTTAAAGAAGGTACAGAAACGCAACATAGTTGAAAAAAAAAAATACATGAAAAATGTAACTCTTTTACAGTTTTTGGAGGGGGCATTTTCTGTCCTTGTCGTGCTAAACGGACATTGTACGGAGAGATGTCAAGTTGCTATGAGGGTTTTGAACAATGACGTCATACTTGCATAGTGCTGTCTCTGTCAGGTGAACAAATTTAAATGGCTTATAACTATTTCATTAAATATTTTATTGGTTTTTTACTGTTGCTTATTTTTCTTTTCTTGATAAAGTTTCGAGATTTCTAATAAAAACTACAAAAAAAATTGTCACCTTTCCTTATTACTTATTAGGCTTTCCACCTGAACTGTGCAAGGAATATGAGTGGTAAGCTCCTAGTGAGGAAAAAATCATCACTAGGAGAGCTGCGCTGTGCGTAGCTAACAAAATGAAGCAATCCTATTGGTGGATTTTTTTCTTGCTCACCACTCAGCTTCCTCGCACAGCTCTAGTGGAAAGTCACCTTTATTAAAGGCCAAAATCAATATCCTATACATCCACGATTTGCCCTACTTGAGATAGAAATTTGACATTAGCTCCATACAACTTATTTAAAATTTCTATCTCTAATATAGGGCAAATCGTGGATAGATAAGATATTAATTTTGGCCGTAAATGAAGGTTTCCTACATAATAAAGGATGAGATTAATGTTTAACTTTGTTTTACTTTAGGACCAAATCTGAAATATCTATGTTTAATTGGACTAATAAGAGAAAAAAAATTGGATATGACATTTTATTCAGTGATATTTACAATAAAAATTGGGTGAATTTGAGCATTGTGCAAATATAGCATATAATACAACAAGAATGATTGTGAATCAAAATAATATTACGAAAAATGTTGTCAAAGAAAACCTGCCCCACAATTTATTTGAATTACAACAAGAGAAAAACATATTAGATACAGGTATTTTTATAATAAAATCTCATCCATTTTCAGCCAACATCTTTGACTTTACCCTCAAATCTGAGCAGGAGTGGGACGTAATCAAGGATTAATTTTCTACTTGGATTATTTTCAATCCACCTTCGTATGTGAGCTTTAGATGCGTCTTCAATTTAAAGGGCTCTCAGCTCCTTTAATAATTTCGAGACGTCAGGTATCTAGGTCGTGAACTTTAAAAGTGACTCGAATTACAAAATACTGTCTTCGACTTTAAAAGCACTAGGATACTAGAATGAACATCTGAGTACTAATTTTCTTTTTGTTCATGATAGCACGCCTACCATCCTTCATTAAGAATTCTTCGAATAAATTTATAGGCATGAATTATTTAAATAGTATAATTTCGAATGAAATATAGACAGCCACTTTTGTTCTAGTTACGAGTATTCGTATGGTATGGTAACCCTCTAGTTACGAGTATTCGTATGGTATTTCTATATTTTAATTAGTCTGTGTAGTTAAGGTAGTATAATGTAATAAAATACATGGAATATTTCTCTAAAATCACTTTGTAATGGGAGCCTGTACTGAATATGTTGAATTTATATTCTCTCTGAAGATAGGTACTTTTGAATGAAGGTTCTTTCATATCATAATAGCGTGTGTGAGGAGATTTATGAAGGCGTTAAAATAAAATACAATATCATCTCCCGTTTCGGCCTTGCACGGAGCAGAATTAAAAAAATCTACATATAATACCAGTTCTCATATTCAATGGGCATACATTACCCACGCGATGACACTTATTACGTTTGTAAAGAGATCTAAATCGTGCCTAGACGTGTGTTATGATTTTTTTTGATAAAATGCCCTCATAATAGCAATACGTTATTTAATTTTGAGATAAGTAACTGAAATCTTGTTATTTATGACGCATTATTATTAAATGATTGCCAAGGTAAGTCTTCATATTTGCCATCTTACAATTTTGTTCGCAAAAAGGATTAGTTCACAGAAAGTCTGATATATGTATACAGAAATATGTAATTACTTTAAACAAAACAAGTTAATCTGTACGTGGGTTGAGAAGATTGAAGAATCAATTTGACCTAATTTAATTTGTAACATTTATGGAAGAGGGATGGGGTAAAACTCGAAACAACTGTGTTTATTACGAAATTTCGATTTTAAATACAGAATATTACTCGAGAAATGTTTTCTTTGGAATAGTACCTAAACGATCGACTTCGTTCTTTAACGGCTTTTAATTTATAAAGTCGAGTTAAGTGAGGCTACCGGGAAATCGGGGGCTACGTTAACCAGGAGCGGATATTATGAAATTTATTGCCAGTAGAAAATAAACGGGGTTTTATCGTGTCCCGACAATTTCCCATCGTCAATTTAATTTAGTAAGGAATTTAGCATTAATCCGTTAGATTTTAATTGGTTTGACTTAGGTGTAAAGTATTAGCTTTTTGTTAGTGTCGTGTCGTTTCGTTTAAGTAAATTGAATAAGTAAAAATTATTAATTCATATGTACAAATTTATAATAATTCGTGTTCGGGTGTAACACCTCAGATCTAGGTTTCTTTTTTACTGTCAGATTTTTATTGTAATTAACTTATGTAATTTTTTTATGAATAAAGAAACGAAATGACATCACTAGACTATTTTATTACTATGTCTTTTCAATAAAATACATAGTTTTTTCTCAGAATTTAATCTCTTAGCCATAGTATTAATACAACATTTACAACCTAACTGAACATACAAATGAGAATAATCCGAACAAAATCTATCATATCACTAACTGCAATCTTCATATCCCGCTCAAAGCCAAGCAATAACTAATGCGCCTTATCAAACCAGCAATGTATAAAGTCCATATCAGTAAAATGGGATCTATCACTAGAAAAGCGAGATGCATTGCCGGCGGACATCCGAAAAGTATTTCCGGGCCGTGTTTGTTGCAGGAACACTGTGCATGGAGCTATGAATGTTAATGAACGGGGCACATTTGGATTTAGAATGATTACAAAAACGTATTTCAAAACCTAACATTTTTGGCTTTCGGTCATTGTGTTTTGGAAATGACGTCATTTTTAAAATGATAAACGGAGTCCAGTTGAATCATAAAGGTATTATACTGACGTAAATTGAAACTATCGACATATCGATATATTTTGAGCAATCCATATGTGAAACGGTTTCATTTTCACGTACACAATATTTTTTTATCTAACACATAATTATTTAAAATAACATGTTATATAGAAAATAGGGTATTTACTGCATGTTATTAATGTATTACTAAATAATTTTAAGAATAACTTCTATGAAAATAAGCATTATGAAAGTAGTATTGTCCTGCAGATACTAACACAGGTAACGTCTCTTTCTTTAGGTTAATAATGTAAATTACACAGATTACACAGCAGTATAACACAGAACACTACACCTATACGATTATTGATATTAATTGGATAAAATACAGAACGATTGTGAAATAAATCATAAAATAATACGAGATTATATTTTGATGGGACGCTATGGGAGATTACAATTTTCAAAATCGGTTCTACTGACATTTTATTATGTCTCTTTCTAGCATATTGGTTTTTTCGTAAAGATCGGTATCTCAGTCGCACACTTCAGTGGTCTATTACGTCAGTATAGAAATGTCTTTGAGTTGACTTAAGAAAGGGTTTTCCGAATGTAGATTTTGGATTGATGTAGGTATACAGTCAACTACAGTCAACCGCTATCTATGGTAATAATATCAGTACAAGCGAAGTCTTTTTTTATCCTCATGGACGCACTACTATTCTTAGCGACTAAAACCTCAACTACCTTTGGCCGGGGGTGTGGGACACGCTCTGCATTTGCCAACCATCTCCGACAGGTTCCGCCTCGCCACTTAGCAGGGGAACCCCTTCTCCCCGTGCGGCATCAATCTCCGCTGCACCCTGCTGACAGGCGCGCGCGGAACACGACGCACCACCGTCATGGGCCTTGGCCAGCTTCCAGCCACACGCTGACATCGGCTACGCCAGCTACACCAACTACCCAAGTTACGCCAGCTACGCGAACTGCTGGTTAGGCAGCAGACTACCCCAAGTCCACCATCCGCAGGCCCTATGCTCCCGTAATGTTTTATAAAGGATTTTTTTCCTCGCGGTCCGGGCGATGAAGCTAAGACCGTACTGAATGACAGTAAATGAAGTACTCGAGAAGTAGGTACAGTGCACTTCACAGATCAAATGTAAGTCGTGGGTGTGATGGATACACATGGATATTACTATTTAGTCTCTACTCCGAATTAATTCAATTCATACTGGAGAGATGGCGCCGGTCGTCCAAACTAGGAAGCACTTAATACTGAGCTAGAATTAATCGATGCACCGCTTATTTCTTACCTTATTTGTACTTAGAATATTATAGTAAATCTATATCATTCACGTAATTAAAATGTACTGGCTAAAGTATCCGAGTAGTAATCCGCTGGATGCGGAAGGCACAGGACCGGTCGTTGTGGCGATGCTTGGGGGAGGCCTATGTCCAGCAGTGGACGTCTTTCGGCTGAAATGATGATGATGATGATCTCAAAAATCATTCGTTGATATATGTCATTCCCATACATTTTGATTGTTTTCTATAGCATTGACGATTGTAGATTGTCAACTTGGCTAGGGGGGGCAGAAATTATAACATAATTGTCAGGAATAGACCAGAACATCCTCATTAAAGCTTTAATATCAATGTGCCGTCATTTTAAGATTTTTATATAGATTATTTTCATTTACCTGCAGAACGTTTAAGGTTAAGCTAGATCTTTATCTCTGAAGATTTATGCATTAAACGTGTGAGTAATTACTCTGAAGTGGGAAGCTCTTTATGATATTAATCTATTTTTTGCGTTGAATGTCGGTGGATGATGCAGCCGCTTAATATAGCTACATCATCATCAATAATGGCTAGCTAATGTACTGCGGGACATTCTAACAGCTGGACATTCGTTGGATTGGTGCCCGCAGTAAAATGTCATTAGTAAGGTTGTCAATGTAGGACTTCACAACTCCATCCAGCCGCAATGAGGACGGGGTTGTGGAAGGAAAAACTCCCACCACCACCACCTGATTTTGTAGCCCCGCAAGATCACCCCCAGGTCACGATCTCTCGTGGCCAGTCTGGAAATCTCTCAACCGGCTCCGGACTCAAGTCAGTCGCTGTAGAGAAAACTTGTGCAAATGGGGAATGCGAGTCTCCTCAAAACTGAACGTGATTGTGGGGCCCCCATTCAGCCCATGGCCCATTTGCTTACTTGTCCCTTGTGCCCTGTCAATTGAATAAGAGCAGACCTAAACGAAGCCACGAGCACCGCCATAAAAGTGGCCAAATACTATATAAAAAAAGTGCGAACCATTGAAAGGCAAGAAGAAGAATGCGAGAATGTACCGTCCCTTGGGTATAATATCCTTAAGCCCAACTGTCAAACTCTTCTACAAAACCATTTACCCAGAAAAAATGTTTGTAATACAGAAGCGTCACCATAAGAGAATTGCGTGTAGAAGACTGAGTTCAGGCAGTTCTTAGCCTGATTCCCCTTTTTGAACGTTACCATATCTGGCACTAGCTGACGCCCGCGGCTTTGCTCCTATGGTATGTCAATAAATAGTATTCTATGTGTTAATCCAGGACATGGTCTATCTCTGTGCAAAATTTTGTTCAAATCTGTTCAGCCGTTGCAGCGTGATTGAAGGACAAACAAAAAAACAATCAAACACCCATACTTTCGCTTTTATAATATTAGTAGAATAGAGGTGTATAATGTTTCTAAGCTCCTTCAGACATGTAGATGAAGCTAAGACTACAAAGACCCTATTTCCTAAATTAGTTTTCTGAAAGACAACTATAGTTCAATTTCGATCTGTATACTGTAAAGTCGTTTACGAAAACCCAATTTACTAAAGGGTTGTGGAGAACAGACAGTCATTTCACCGGTTAAAAGCAGAAATTGCCCATATTTAGCGCGTGATAAGTGGGTTACGCGCTGGCTACATCCTGGTTATTTGTTTTAACTAAATGGATCAGCTAGAAAATAAAAAGATAAAGAAAATTACTTACAGATGCTTATTGAAAATAAAAATGGGGTTATTGTCCATCAAGGGTAGATTCGCCGCCTTCGTTGGTAAAACGCCCGCACGACCAGGATTTCACACCCACTGCATGATCGATTAATTACCATTCCACTTTTCTGCATTTTTCCGCATTTCTTGTCTCCGATCCCCAGCGTCATTAGGCTTATAGCGGTCACCTTTAACCGTTTTTTGAGGCTCATCACGTCCGGGGGAAGCAGAAAAGGAGCTTTGCCAAGAACGAACACAAACAGTGTCAGGTAAGGCAAGGTTGGTTGCCTTGCCTTGCCTTTGAGGTCAGTCATGCTTTAGTTAAATGCAAGCTCTTTCAGCATACCGATCGGTACGGATACCGGTCGGTTTCCTTGATTATTTACCTAAATTCTCTTTACCTAACAATAATAATGATGTTATATATTTATAGTTATATATGTAGGTATGTATAATAGGTATATTTTATTATATGTATAATGTACATAGGTATTTATGTATTTTTATTATATGTAATTATAAGTCCGTAGTACGAAACATATTTTACTATTTTACTGGTGCATCTACCTTATTCTTTGTTTCTGCATTACCCTAAGGTTGTCTGGTAGAGAACGGCGGTCCTATGGCGTTAAGACCGCCTTTGTACCCTGTTGTGCATAAAGAATTAAATAAATAAATAATTACTAAGCTGCAAACACTGCAATAATTGAAGAGAACATTCTCACTGTTCAGGTTTATCATGAATCTCTTTGAACTTATCTGTAACAACGGGTTATAACTTAGTAAAGTAAACAATCAATCTTATTTATTATTATTCGCCTTTGTACCCTGTTGTGCATAAAGAATTAAATAAATAAATAATTGATCCAGCGTACTACTACTGTTTTAGACAGTCATGTTTTGTGACTGCCACGCTTATACACACTAGTAGACAGTATTTGTTTATGTTCTATTTGCTCTACTATTTTACTATCGTTCCCCTATTCGTCTTCCACGATCCAATACTGCCGCAGTTAGTTTTTAATAGTTTATTTAGCACATACTTAAAGTAAATGAAATGTATTCATGGCTTCGAGTACGTCCTTCTATTCGCTGAGTCAATATTGGAGACACGCGTCTCCCGAGCGGCGGAATTTAAATTGCAAATGGACCAGCTGAAACATTGAATTGGGAATATTAAAAAAAATGTATTACCTACACATAAACATGTATGGTGAATTTGTGTTTTAGTATCATTCAGTCAGATTTATGAGTAAGCAGGTATTTTGAGGCTTTTTTGTGAAGACGAAAAAGACATTCTTCACTAGACAAACCCAACCATTTTCTTCGATTTGATAAACCACAAGTCCTGGCAAAGGAAAACCGATATGTACTTAGAATGCTCCGTGAAGCTATTTAAATTAAAAAACATCCTAATTTTAATAGAGAAGATGGTTGGCAGCTACCACCTGTTTGGAAACCAGTCCTAAAAATAATAAAGTCCCAAACAGCACACAACACTGTAAAAGACAATGACATTGTGAGTGATTACTGCGTGCATCGAAACGATTTTAATTAATAAAAATTGTATGGTAGATTCAAATATTTTTTTAGAAATATATGTAAAGACGCTCGTCATCTTAGTCTTCCTGTGACCACGAACGCTGCAAAGCTTTCGAAACGTCAGGAAACCAATCTAAATAATATACGCGATATAATCCGGTTAAACTTGTTTTATTACATTCTTCACTGTTTATTTTATAAGAAATGTGAATTAAAAAAGGCATACATTTTTTTAAATTAAGAATCCCCATCATCATCATTTCAGTCGAAAGACGTCCACTGCTGGACATAAGCATCCCCCAAGCATCGCCACAACGACCGGTCCTGCACTTCCCGCATCCAGCGCATTCCCGCTACCTTCATCAGGTCGTCGGTCCACCTTGTGGGGGGCTTATCCACGCTGCGCCTTCTAGTACGCGGAAATTAGGAATTTGGAAAAATGGGCACCTCTGCGTAATCTGACCATCTCAAAATAAAAATGTAGAGGAAAAAAGGTAGGGTTTTCGGTAAAGCAACCTATTGGTATTAGGTCATCGGAATGGCTACACAGCTGGCTGCAGAGACCGTTAATTCAGGTAAGCTGCAAACTCTTATCACGGAATATCAACTGACAGCTGGGATTGTATTTTTTTTTTTTTTTACGAGCCTGTTTTGTCCCACTGCAGGGCAAAGGCCTCCCTTCCTTTCTTCCACTTTTCGCGGTCTATGGCAATTTGTGGCCAATCCTTTAAGTAGGAGTCCAGCTCATCCCGCCATCTCCTTCTGGGTCTACCGCGTTTTCGTTTCCGGCTGTCTGGGATCCACTCTGTTGTGAGTTTCGCCCGTAGCCCCTCCGGCATGCGGCAGATGTGGCCAGCCCAGTTCCATTTTAACTTGGCAGCCGTATGACCTACGTCTGCAATTTTAGTTTGGGAACGCAGTATCGAGTTTCTTACACGATCAGTAAGTTTGACCCCCAAAATACTGCGTTCCATTGCTCGCTGACAGACCTCGAGTGCGGACTTTTGACGAAGTGTTAACGACCACGTCTGCGCTCCATAGGTGAGGGTGGGAAGAATGCACATGTCCATGAGCTTCCTTTTTAGTGAAGTCGGAAGAGTTCCTTTCATCATATCTTTCATCGACCAATAGCTTTTCCAGGCGTTTTCGGTGCATCGTGCAATTTCTTTATCCTGTCTCGCCTGGAAAGAGACTATTTGGCCGAGGTATATGTATTCATGAACATATTCAATCCCCACACCCCCCATTTCTATGTAGCTTTCTGTGCTGTTCGTCATCAACTTGGTCTTCGTCATATTCATTGTGAGTCCGACCTCGAGGCTGGCACTGCTCAGTTGGTCGAGCATTAGGCCTAACTCGGCTGCCGAAGAGGAGAATAGAACTATGTCATCGGCGAAGCGGAGATTAGTTAATCGCTTTGCTCCAACAATGATGCCCTTGTCCTCCCATTCAGCGTTAATTTTTTGGAATACTTCTTCAAGGGTGGCTGTGAAGAGTTTTGGAGATAACGGGTCGCCCTGCTTAACTCCTTTTTGAATTGGAAAAGATGGTCCAGAAGTATTTATTTGTACGGCTGCTGTGCTATCTTGATACATTTTTTGTAGTAGCAGGATGTATGTAGATGGAACGTTATGTTTTTTCAGGGAATTAAATATGGCTGAGTGTGACAAACTATCGAATGCTTTAGAGTAATCAATGAATGCGAGATATAATGGTAGGTGGAATTCTTAATGTTTTTCTATGATCTGGTTTAAGGACTGTAGATGGTCGGTAGTAGATAGGCCACGACGGAATCCAGCTTGTTCGGGAGGTTGGTACCAGTCTAGTTGGCCACATGATTTGACAGTGATTGTAATAACAAAGATAAAATCAATCTTTATACAAATATAGCATATTAAATACGTACTTACTCAACTATGTCATACTTGTTCATAATATCTGAACCATAATCTAATTGTCTGTGTCACCCTTATGGTACCTACAAAACTGTATAAGCTCACTTGCACTAAAAGTTGTCTTTGTATTTTCGTAAAATTCAACTTGGCTATAAAATTATAACTTGCAGACGGGTCGACAGTTGGGACTGGCTCTTGGATCTAGCTGAACGCTGGTCAGACGGAAACTTCAAAATTAATTTCGAAGTTTGATCGAAAAATGTTTTGCTCTGTCGTCAAAGTGACTCGGCGGGCTGTGTGGACCTATGCTACTGGGAAACGGGGATCGGATGAGGTGAAGTTAAAAAGTTCCTCTGATGAGTTTTTTGTTCTAAATTGTGTTAAACGAGTACGATTTTGCCTTCAAAAACGTTACTCCGGGAGTGAATTTCAACATCGACATAAAAAAGCTGCCTATAAATAGTAATAAATTATTTCACATAATTTTAAGCCAAAATGTGACAAAGAATAATGTCTTTTTATCAGCTTAAAATTATTCGTAAAGAGACTAAAAATTACCGCTGTCATATTCCGCAAAGTTCACAAGTTCCCCGTCAGAAATACCTATGGATACACATCATCGGAATATAATCAAACAATACCCACTCAGCTCGTCTCTCGCTGTCATTGATGGACGGTGTAGATTTAATAGATGATTTTTCTAACATTTCAAACAATGAGGCTCGTATCATTAATCTCGAGACTACCGGTAACGGGCCGCACCGCGGACAATGATAGCTAACTACCTACCGATGCTATCGGATTAGATGGAACTAATCGATTTACTGGTCCCCGGTTGGCTTTCATTAAAACTATTGGGTCACGATGTGATGATGATGATAAGTGTTTTGCGCCAGTTAACCCATTACTGTTATATTGGGAAGCCAAAACAAATAGAAACTAATACTCTATCAATTAACCCGACGAGATACGAATCTCTCCATATTGTAAGATGCATTTCAATTACATCTTGTAAGCAAACTTGTTAACAGTGAATGGTTGTTTGATTTTCACACGGTGTTACATAAGATCAAGATTAGATTTCTGATAGTGAATTAACAAAGGATATGTTTAATTCAATCAAGATCACTTAGCAGCTTTTAAAGTTAAAATAATCTATGTGCGGAAGCTTCTTAACTTTGCTCACGAAAAAATAAAAAAAGCGATTTTATCAGACTAAGTGCCGGAAGCGTAACTAATTATTTCATAAAAGAGCCAATGCAAAAATGAGTTGATTGGTAGTCCTAGAATTCTCAGCTAGCTTTCATCGTTCCAGTGGCTTTAATAATACCAGATTATTATCCTCTGTCTAAATAGAATAAACTAACAGAAGTTATCGCGAACGAAAAGCGTATAAAAGCAAACACGGTTACTTAACACGGCGCACATAAATAAAACTAAGATATTTAATTGGTAGTACCGTCCGCTCAAAGCTTGTTGTTGCTATCAAATTGTAAATACGAGCGTTTGCTAAATTGCCACAAAGCCGACGTTTGCGGATACTCGTGTGTGATGGAAATCTCATGTCAACATTGTATTTTGGTTTGCCTTTATTGTGGTATGATTTACATAGTAGTAGGTAAGTCAAACATAAAATTACAGAAAAATACTCTTGTTTGTGTAGAGCCAGTAGAATTTTAATCGATAAATGTTTGTTGGAAAATCGATTTAATCTGAAAATTTGGATTTTCACGATATCTAAGACGTTTACAAGAGTATTGCAGTAAGTCAGATCGTGCAGTACGACTGTGACATATAGATACGAGTGTACAACCGGTTTAACCGTGGCTCTCGAGATGCTCGCACCGTGATATCTTTGCAAGAGTCGGAATGGCTCCAAGGAATTCTTTCTGATGTTTAGAGGTAGCAACAGTGGAGATAGTGACACGCAAGCCAATGTAGGCATCGATGTGTACCGGATTGAATTTTAAACAAGAACATTTGCGTTTAGCAAGAGACTTATAATTAATGGCTACGGATTTACAATGAAATAGTTTCGTGTTACAAAACTTAGAATTGTACTAGCAGTACCCGCGACTCCGTTCGCTGGTTGTCGGAAAATACCATCATGTTGCGTCTCTTAAAATAACATATTTAGGACGATTATAATACTATATTTCCGGAAGAATAAAAAAGACGGACGGAATCTCGCTAAGAAAAGATTGAAGCACTTTGATTTTTTCCTAAACCCACTATAATTTCAACAGAATTTTATTTGTGACACTACGACGACGACTATCGTATCGAATCAGAAATGATGAGATTTGCAGGAAAACGAAGGTAACCGACATAGCCCGAAGAATTGCCAAACTTAAGTGGCAGTAGGCGGGGCACATTGCTCGCAGAACGGATGGCCGATGGGGCAGTAAAGTTCTGGAGTGGCAACCACGTACTGGAAGGCGCAGCGTGGGTGGACCGATGATCTGGTGAAGGTCGCGGGAATGCGCTGGATGCGGAAAGTGCAGGACCGGTCGTTGTGGCGATGCTTAGGGGATGCTTATGTCCAGCAGTGGACGTCTTTCGGCTGAAATGATGATGATGGTGATTCCTATAATAAACAGAATGGACTGATGTTTAATTCTCATGAATACTGTCATTACAAAAGTTTGTCTCGCATTCGGAATTAGAATAGACCAACAAACTGTTAAACATATTATGTTGAGTTACACGTTAGGGCGGTAGTTTCACCGGGTGACGTCGCATACATAGGACATAATAATAAAGTGCATACATAAATACATAAGTAGAAGGTTATACATACGCATACATGATGCTTCACAACCCAGTGATTACTCTTTAATCGTAAGAATACGATCAGCTGCCATCATGCAGATGCACATCTTTGATCTCAGCCCTAATCAATTGGTATCGATATATCGATGTTCGACAATCAAGTCAAATCGAAAACGATGCAACCCACGCGCTGCCTGTCTTATTCCATTAACGAAGGATTGTGATTAAAGTTCTTTATGAAGCGCCCACGCATGTTGTTTTGATTGTTTGTTTACAAAGTAAATGCGGTCCTATGAATGTCCATTTATCAAATAGACTCATAAAGCAAGGACTGGCTGGAGTGAATGTCCTTAAGAGTGCATGATTTGTATGTTTGTTTACGGATATTTATGGCAATGAAGATTTGATATATTCTGTACAGTTTCATATTTCTATGCGTTCTAAACTGTTTATCGTAAGCACAGAATATCTAATAGTACTACGTACAGAACGGCCACTCACCGCCCCCCGCCAATTTAAGTTCCTCACCCGCGCCCTGCACGTGCCCTCAGTTTAGCGGCAAGTTGGGCTGCAATATTCAATGGATATCAATCGCCAGTCGAGTGCGTTACGCAATATATTTTTTGGTATTTGTAGTTATATTTTAATTGAAAATGGTAGTGTATTGTGCTTTATACGGATGTGTGTCTACATCTAGACAAGGAAACAGAAGATTTTATCGATTTCCGAAGGATGAAATAAGGTAAGCCACAATAAAACCTTTATAGGTAGAACTACAGAACAGCGAGCATTTAATTTTACAATTAAACGATTTTTTTGTACTTTGCCAGTTATGACAAAAAGGAAAAAATAATTTGCTTGTAATAATAATAATATAATCTTTATTTTGGATCAAATTAGGTATCCATATTTTGTTAGTAACATAAAAGCTGCTTGAAAGCAGATTCCTTTGGGTACCTATTTATTGTATTTTATTAAAGGTAGGTATCTACTTACCGCGAGAGTTTAATTTTACAACTATAGTGAGAGATTGTTTACTGTAAAATTACGTACTTATGATAAGAGAAATATAAATTATTATAAATTGTAATTTAATTTGATTTAATTTTATTACCAAGCTTCGTTAATATATCATATTCATCATACAATACATCGATAATTCGATAGGTATCATTACCAACTGCTCGTGCTATCAAGTGCCTCGGCTCGGGTCCGGGACGTAGGACCCAAATGTCAACGCCATCTCTGAGAACTACTGAGAAGCGTTTGGAACGCAGTCGGCATTTCGAGCGGCAAGCAACCCTATTCATTCACGTGTGTGCGTGTTTGTATAAGACGTAAGCTTGCGTATGTAGGCGATGCTAGCATTCTTAATGTATTGAGTGGCCAGGGTGTGTCGTAAGTTTACTTGAAGTGTACTGAACCAAGACTTCGATGTCCCTCGGATGCAACCACGGAACAAAAAAACCCTTAGTTCTGTGGAGGAACGACGTATCATGTTCCTCCAACACAAAGGGAGGATCCTCCAGCCAGGCTAGGTCTGCGCCTGGCAGGCTACTGCCCAACGGTTGATGTTGGGCTCTTGTATATATGTTAACTTGCGTATAAGCTCTGCTTGCGCGATGTAGGATAGTTCTCATGTCACCGGATAGATGTTGCTACACCACTCCCCTCCGAGACCGGAGTTCGATGATCGTCTTGATGTCGTTGCGTCTTGAGTGCTTGCCAGTGCCAGTGAAGGTTCCAGTGAGTCGGAACCAGATGCCGCGTAGTACTCGGTGAGTCGGTACTGTGTGCGCTGATGCTGTTGATGCCTCAGTGAGTAGAGGTGGTACAGTGTTGAGTAGTGGCTGGCTGCTGCGTCGACCAGGAGGAAGAGTCCTGCTAGGAGACCGGCCGAAGTGCAGTGTGCTGTGCCGTTGCTGAAGTGGGCTGAGGGTTGTCCAGGTCTGCGCGTTCGCTACAGGCGTGTGGACAGGTCTCTTTGAAGCCGAGGTTACTGGCTGGCTGGATGCCGAAGGAGTGATGAAGGAAGGTAGGCGATTGATGATGACTTCGATGCTTATGATGTTCATGCTGGCGTCACCAGTGTGGAAACACTGTCTGTGACGATCACGACGGGGTCACCACTGTGGAGGGACGAGGTACCATGTTCCTCCAACACAAAGGGAGGATCCTCCGGCCAGGCTGGGTCTGCGCCTGGCGGGCTACTGCCCAACGGTTCTGGGCTTTTGTATATATGTTAACTTGCGTATAAACAATGCTTGCGCGATGTAGGATAGTTCTCATGTCACCGGATAGATGTCGCTACAGTTCCATGGGTGCATCAGTGTTGCAAATCACAAAAATATAAAATATGTATATCGTATCACCCGCAAACCGTTCTCAATTAATACAAAATATCCTACTGATTCCGTGGCTGAATCACGAAACTCGTAAATAAACTACGTATAGTGAATATCGATGCAAAGTCAATTCGTGACCGTTAATGTGAATTTGAAAGTCGAACATAACTCGAACGGTTAACCGGGGGCCATTAAACACTGATATAATAATGTCGAAATTATAAAATATTGCTTTCAGTGCGCCTTGGGACTATCGGGGCATCGGGCTTACAAATTAACAATAAATATTCATGCGGGCAACGATTACACACACTCAATCGATACGCTGTTGTATCGATGTAGCCACTGTGTACTCGATCTCGATTTTTATGATTGATTAATGATTTTGAATACCTATTCGATACATGACATGACACGTTATGTTTTCTTAGGTACTGTTGCTTTTATAGTAAATCGGTTTTCCCGAACAAGACTGACATGGGAGCCTTCAAGAAAACAGCATAAAGGTCAGCAAAACATCGGTGACTCCTCTGGTATTGCGGATGACCATTGGCGGAGGAAATTGCTTGATTGAGGACCCGCTTGCTCGTTTGCCCTACTATGTTACATAAAACACTCAGGTCCTTAGCTTTAACTAAAAACTCCGCCGTGTACCTACTCTCGCCTTGGTGGATGAGCCACGAGAACTGCGATGCATGGCATTCGCGACCCATCCAGCGCGGCCCATTTTCGGGTCCCTCTCTCTGTAGTGACGCTCCTTAGGTGATGTCCGGGTACACTTGGGACATCACCACAACTAGAAGGCCGTGCAATGCGGACGACTGACTCCCCAGTCTATCGCCCGCTGGCCTCTGTTAGGGCGGCATCAGTTCGGCGTAAAGCCGCCTGCGCCGACCCGTCCTCCTGCGGCGGATTGGATCAGCGAAGGAGTCTTCTGCCCTGACCCGCTCCGCCGCTTCTTTCTGCGAGATAACCTCCTCACAGAAAGATGCGACCGCCTCCCACGCCTCCACACTGTCAGCCATGGCCCTGACCACGGCTGGCAGCGATACGTCTCCTCCAATCGCTGCAGTGAGAGCACGGCGCTGCAACACCCAAGCAGGACAGTATGCAAGGGTATGAAGGGCCGTGTCCTCACTACAGCCGCACTGGTGGCACATGGGAGTAGCCTCCCGTCTCGCCACATTATGCAGGTATTTGCCGAAGCAACCATGCCCCGACAACACCTGCACCAGACGGAAGGACAACGTTCCATGTCGCCTCCGTACCCATTCCTCAAGGATCGGCTGGATAGCCTCCACAGTCCAACGACCGGCACTGGGCGTTTCCAGCCTCTCCCTCCATTGCACCATTATGGCAGCCTGTGCCTCCCTGCGCCACGTTTTTATGACTTCAGGCAGCGGGCGTCTGCCACTTTCTGCCTGATGGTCCACTCCCTGCCGATAGATCTCGGCGAGCACCTTGGCCTCTAAGTCCCACGGGGGGGTGCCTGCAAGTGCACACGCCGCTTCCGCAGATATTGTGTGGTATCCGCGTAGGGCTAACTAACCTAACCTAACCGGTAAAAGATTGGGTATGTAATATATCATTCCAAGTAAAGATATGTGTCCGATTTGTATACCCATATCCGCTTAATATATCCGAGACTGACGTAACTTTACGTTGCATGCTATAGCTGAGATAGGTAACACCGGCTTCTAAATAAATCCACTGGAGTGAGGCCGGATGTAATATAGCCGATGGATACTGATAAATTGATAAATCCGTGGAACAATTGATTTCTCTTCATACTTTACGGGCTTAAGACTGCTTATCAAATAAAACAATATGAAAGGCGTATTTAAAAATCAAGTATTAAGTACAATGATCATCTAAACTTCGTTTTTCGTTCCATACCGTTGTCGAATGTCGGGCGTCGGAGTTACTCGGATATAGGATATGTTTATTTTTTTGAATGTGAAGTAGTGATACATATCCGCTTTGGGATATATATCCGAAGATAAAGATGTGTCCGGAGTTACCCATGCCTACTTGAAACGCATAATATGCTCTATAAACTTTATAGACCCGTTTTTTTCTACACTAATCTGGCAATGAAAAGGATGCGTCGACAGATTAACGCTCGTCATCCTTTTGCAAGATTCCATTGAACATATATATGCATATAAATGCTTCATAATATAGTAAGTACTTAAGTGGCCAGTAGATAATTGCTACTTACAATTGACATGAACTTTATTATTTTATTGAAGCATAGTCATATCTGTGCAATTTTGTTCCCACAGACAAACTGTGTGTTTTGTGGGGCTTTGTTTATCTTAAGTTCTATTTAAAAGTGGAAATGGTAAAAATATACAAAACACATACATACAACATCTATTATACCACGAAGAAACAGGAATATATACTACTTAACCATTTAATAAAAAAGTTATTAATTTTTTTTTCCTTTTTTAATATTACTTATTATTATTTATTAATATTATTATTTAAATCCGGGAATCCACTGGATGCGGAAAGCGCAGGACCGGTCGTTGTGGCGATGCTTGGGGGAGGCCTATGTTCAGCAGTGGAAGTCATTCGGCTGAAATGATAAAGATGATGATGATTTAAATAATATTACTTTAATTTAGTCTGTAAGATCCCACTGCTGGGCAAAGGCCTCCACCCTTGATTTTCATATGGCAAGGTTATAATATATATGCTGAATTTTTAATGAATTCTTTCCCGAAAAGGGGTCATTGTACTCATAATTATGAACAACTTTTACGATGGGACCAACCCTGAAATTGCGAAAAAAAATCTGTTGGTCCCTACATTTGTGTTCACTTAAATCGATAAATGTAGGGACCATCTGATTTTTTCATTTTTTTTATTTGGTTTGATTTTTTAGTACAATGACCCCTTTTCGGGAAAGAAGCGGTTAAAATTTCAGCATGTATAGATAAGTAATATTATTTCCATATGCCATATGTGGTGCATACATAAAAATAATATTATGATGAAAAAGCAAACTTTTTATTGAAGTAGGTAGGTACCATAGTGAAGTATGTACTTAGTTTGAAAAAAATATCAGTCGATGTTATAATAACAATTTAACTTCTCTGTCAGACTGTTTGCAAACTCTCCTCATACAACGTCTAAGTGAAAGTATCTCACACTCGCTCTTTGTGAACTTTAAGTCAATAAACACTGAATGTATGACTGATGAGAAAGACTAATGATTAATGGTGTTGAGAGCTTTACCGTTGCTCTAACTGTGAGTTAAGCTGTGTATTCACTAGTAATTAAAATTAAATGTTGAGTGAGCAATAGCTTTTGGTAAGATTTAGGCAACTTAAAATTGTTTCAGGATATCGGTTAATATAGCAAAACTATAGGTACAAATGCAGTTCTTAAAAAAACATTTGAGTAAACGTGGATAGAGTAATCTAAAAAGAAAAAATGATTTAAATTCAAAATGTCGCGTGGCTATCACTATCACTACATAGGCTACATAGTATAAAACAAAGTCGCTTCCAGCTGTCTGTCCATATGTATGCTTAGATCTTTAAAACTACGCAACGGATTTTGATGCGGTGATTTTTAATACATTTTTAATACATTAGATTCAGGAGGAAGATTTATATGTGCATTTTGTAGTATATTTTGTTTCAGCATTGCACCCGGGGCGGGTCACTAGTTGTTAATATAATAAAAACTTTTTAACAAAAAATAAAACCGACTTCAAAAACCTTAACTAAAAAGTAAAAAATAATCATTTTATGTATTTTTAAATCTTAACTTAAACAACATTTTTAAGGCGGCGCGTGGTTGACCCTTTGCGTCATGTAATGTACAGTCGAGCGCAATATCTATAGTAAAAACAGTTTATGTGAACGTACATGAAAATCACGCGCCGCCTTCAAAATGTTGTTTAAGTTAAGATTTTAAAATACATAAAATGATTATTTTTTACTTTTTAGTTAAGGTTTTTGAAGTCGGTTTTATTTTTTGTTAAAAAGTTTTTATTTCATACTTTTTAGTTGAGGGTTGATTCATAAATGTTTATATAACCAATTTGAGAATATATTTTTATTAACCTTTGCTATCCCACTGCTGGGCAAAGGTCTCGCTCATGTTCTTCCAAACGTCCAATCACTATCGTGACAAAAAAACACGCATATCGGCCAAGAATTCTCAGAATGAGGAACCAATGAGCAGATCATCTAGATACGCAAAGCTAAAATAAACTAATTTATTGAAGCTGGTTAAAAAACTACTTAACCTAAGTCAATAAAATTTATATGGGACCACCGCGCGGACTTTCTCTTCCAAATAAAAAAACAACCACGTAAATCGGCCCAGAAATCTCGGAGTAATCGGTGTAGATACATGAAAAAAAAAAAAAAAAAAAAAAAAAAAAAAACCCGCGGAATACATAACCTCCTCCTTTTTTTGAAGTCGGTTAAAAAAAACCTTAAGCTTTATGAGCTTTAAAGTTTATTGGAATTCACTTTATGTAATTGTCTAGAACTAATACTGAATGGGTTTTTTATCAGCTGTCAATATTACCACGATGATTCTGTGCAATATAGCACGATGATGCAGTCAACTCATTTTGCTCAGCGTTCATTTCCTAGTGAGTACGTGCCTTTAATTATGATCCATTGTATAATCAGTCACTTAGATCATGCGCCGAATAAAAATGTTTGCGTTTGGTTGCGTATCGAACAGAGATGGTGATTGGTGAATAGATGGAAGCTTAACTAGCTGGATGTTTTGATAAATCACTTACAGTTATTGGCCAGAGTTGGAAATAGTACATTATGATACAAGTGAGCTAAGATGTTCATTATATTCGAGGCTGGATTGCAGTCCGAGCCGAAGGCGAGGGCGTAATAAAGCCGAGAGTATTTATTATAATTAACATTGCTCATGCGATTCATACGACGTTTTTCAACACACTTGCGAGGAAAAAAAACATAAATATAGTATAGAATAATATAAAATTTGTGAAAAATGACGCGCGGTTTTCTGTAATCCCTGTAATGCACACCGTGTCTGTGGTTGAGTGACGTATAGCTATGTGCGCGCAGGTGGTGGAAGGAAGCCGCCAAACAGCCTATTATTTAATTAAAAATATAATAAATGGGATTTTTTATTTATAAATAAATAAATAAATATTTTTGGGATATTTTTATACAACACAATCTAGTCCCAAACTAAGCAGAGCTTGTGCTATGGGTACTAGACAATGGATATAATACTTATATACTTTTTTTTTTGTAAATACATACTTATAATACACATGAAACACCCAGACCAACACAAACTCTTATGTTCATCACACAAATATTTCTGTCCTGTGGGAATCGAACCCACGACCACGTGATCAGCAGTCTGAACCTCAAACCACTAGACCACAGACGTCGTCACATATACTATGACACAAATTAATGATTTAATGATAATTTTTTGACAAAAATAAATAATTTGATGAAATGATATGTTTATTTATTATATTTTAACTAACACAGTTGATTTATTCGCTAAAATATTTAATTTTGTTTAGACATAAATACTCTTTGTTGAGATGTAAAAATTAACTGTAAAGTTAAAAGCACTAGTACGATAATGTAAAGTTAAAAGCACGCGTGCGGTGCGTTATAAGCTGCATTATGAACCTAAAAACGGAGCAATAAGAGCCACTTTACAAGCAAGTTTGTTGAAAATTATATTAATATATTAGCATGATGACTTCGTTATCAATGTATCTACTATAATCTACTTATTGCGGTACCTAAAAATATCCTACTAATATAATAAATGTGAAACTATGTTTGTTTGTTTGTCCTGCAATCACGCTGAAACTGCTGAACGGATTTGGACGAAAGGCGCACAAATAATAATAATAAATAATCTCCACCCAGCCGAACTTTAGTACGGGCGGTCAATCCCAACATAATATAAAAGTCGTTTGTGTACTTGCGGCTCTACTGACATGAAAATAATTTTCCAAGGGAAGCAATTAAGAGGCTGACAACACCTAAAAAATCAGACCTCTGCGGTCACTGTCGTTTCGTACAGAACTGAAAGAGAGGCAACGAGCCGAGGGACGTCGGATACGCCGCTCATCTTGAATGAAAATTAACAATATTTTTGTTTAATAAAAAACTAAAAGCTTATTTGAAAAACAGAAACAACAAATGTTTAGATTATTGTCTTTCTCAAATGTTTTCTTAATTTTATTAATAATGTTTAGTAAATAATAGAGATTGTTTGCTTTAAAGCATGTTTTAAGAGGTTAGTTTACAATTCTTTTCTATCGAGAAAACTTCAAGAAAATGTATTTTGGGCACAATACAGTTTCAGAAAATACGATCAAGATTAACATATTTTGTTTTCACTGCCACAAACTGAATAGATACAGCTAAAAATGTTTTTAAAAGAAGCCTATTTGGGGTATTTGGCTGTTGTCAGCGTCTTAAGCTTTTCATTAACGTTTAATTGGAAAAAAACACATACCTACATTCATGAAAACTTTCACATTATCAATAATGAGATAATCTTAAATTAAAACTAAAGTTTGCACAAGATAACTAAAACATTGAAAGTTTGGTACTTCATTCAAACTGTTTGTCCGGACGATTTGAATGACTTTCAATCAAGAAACTTATGAAAAGAAACTTTTCCAAACACGTAACTATTTACTTACCTTGTCCAACGTTAGAACTATTTTCAAAGTTTATCTAATAAACTAACTTATGTTAACAGTTACCACCACATATATAAATAATGTAGATGTAATGTTAAAGAAAATCCATACACGTAGACGTATACATGTACCAACATATACAGGGTGGTCGATAAACTGACGTCCAAAGGAAAACTATAGATGTCGTGCCCTATATGAAATGACCCATGTATGTTCCGTGATTTTTAGTAGTTAACGAGAAATTCACGTATAAAATGGTGGTTTTGATGTCAACAAACATAACATCATGCCTGTATTCCCCGAAGGGGTAGGCAGAGGTGTATCAATCAACTCAGCCTATCGCAGTCCACTGCTGGACATAGGCCTCTCCCAAGTTGCGCCACAACGCTCAGTCCTCTGCCTTCCGCATCCAGTCCCCCCCAGCCACGTTCTTTAGGTCGTCGGTCCACCTGGCAGGGGGGCGCCCTACGCTGCGTTTGCCGATACGCGGTCTCCACTCAAGGACTCGTCTGCTCCAACGGCCATCGGTCTTTCGACAGACATGGCCAGCCCACTGCCACTTCAGCTTACTGATCCTACAATCTATGTCGGTCACTCCGGTCCGGTTCTTCTCCGGATAATCTCGTTACGGATTTTATCCTTCAAAGAAACTCCAAGCATAGCTCGCTCCATAGCTCGCTGAGCGACTGACTGACAGAGTTGTATAGTACACCCACATTTCACCAGTTATGTTATAAGTCCTATGTAATAGGGGCGAGCCTATTGCCATTAACCGGGCACAAATCCAGACTCCCGGCAACTAATGAGAATTTCCTAATGAAAAAACCCAATAACACTTTACTCGACCCGGGAATCGAACCCAGGACCCCACGCTCAGCAGTCGCGCTTGCAACCACTAGACCAACGAGGCAGTCGAGTCGATGTCTTGATGTCAACTCGAATTTAAAATCTTCTACGGACTCTATACTCTCCAAATCATACAAAAAACAAGTACTTTACGGGGCACTTTTCCTTGCAAATCGGCAAAGAAAATGATTTTTCCTTTGGACGTTATTTTATCGGCCACCCGGTATAGTAGACAATATGTAGACAAACTTCACACATACGAAGTGAAAGGCAACCGAACTTGTAACCATAGATGGATGTTGTGTGTTCACTGACTGATTCGGTGTCGTCGGTTCTTAGTTAGAGGATCATTGTGATCCAAAGATTGATGGTAGTCTAATAGACGGTCGACAAACCCGCGGTGGCCTTCCTGGCTTTAATGAATGGTACTGTATGAAGCCGCTTGAAGATTTCAAAAGCCGTTTTTTGGTATAATAGGATCTGAGAAGCAACAAGTGAGGTATTTAGGAAGTTAAATACGTATTTTTAAGGGCTTGTTATGATACTTGCTTGGAGTTTGTTTGATAAAAAGTAATAGGATGTTAAAAATTAACATTTGGGATGAATTTTATCCTCATATTTGAATATTTTTTCTAGAAAAGTCGGTTACATTAGGTTAAGTTATGTTGTATTTATTTATTACTTATATTCAAATTCAATAGTTTTTTATTTCGAATAAGCACAACCAAATTTTTTTTTTAATTTTTTTTTTTTAATTTAGTTTTTTATTTGACATGCACCTTCAAAACCTTGAGAATATTTTAATGAAAATACTACTACCATAATTATTATTTTCTCTACACTAATTTGTTACAAAAAAAAATTATACTAAAGTATCTAGTTTTCATTCACAAATCACTCTTGAGACTGGATAATATTCTTCCAACGTATTGGACAGTAACCTAGTTTCGTTGATACTACTATAGTATTATATTATCTGTGGTTGATACATACAGAAATTTTTCGTAAAACGGAGAAATATTCCAACAAAGTTTAAAGCTTCTAAAAATGCCACATTTTCTTTGGTACACCTTTGTATTCCATTGTGTGATGTGATACTAAGAAACGCTTAAAGAATTTAAATTACAAACACACAGAGGTCGCTAGTGTGTCCACAGCTATTTCGGTGAGGGCTTAGCAAACATTTAAATTGGGCTTAAGCAAACAATAAACAAATCATAACAAGGCTCTGAGGGACAGAATAAACTTTATAAGGGTTTGTATGATTTATTTATTTTACAATATTGTCCTTTACCCCTTTTGAGTGTCTACATTCCAATGTTCTGTTATTTAAAGATAAGACTATTTTTTTTTATAAATAAAAAACCGGCCAAGAGCACGTCGAGTCATGCATAGTATAGGGTTCCGTAGGTAGGTGTACAAACGAATCAAATAGAATATTAATCATTACTATTTTACTTTTTCCGTTTTTGCAATAGACGGAAGCATTAGCGACTCAGAGCGTATTGTTCTACAGCGCCATGTAGCGGGCTAAATTTAAGAGGTGTGTCGTGTCAATTTATCACACTGGTACATTTTATTTATTTATTTATTATAATTTTTGTGATTTATCTAAATAGAACACTGGCTCCTGTGATACAGTAATTATACTAGCGCAGGAGTCAGGGAATTCTATAAAATGTACAAAGTAATATGTCAATAAAGAAGGTAACTAAAGAGGCATTGTTTGCTAAAATTATTTTTCTCTAAGGTCGTTTCTGATTAAACTACAGTACCTAGTACCTACTGTACTTCAATTGTTAAAAAAGATTTTCGATAAATGATGTACTCAGCGAGTAATATTTTTTTTACTGATGGGGACGCCACTTAGCTCTTAGTAGGGCGCTAAGCAGCAGTGATAGCTTTTTTTTTGCTGCGAGGAGGAAACCTTCAAAAGGCTGCCGGCCTCATGGGGGATGGAGGCCGGGGTGTGTGGGATTCCTACCCACTAAAACCCACCCAGTGGCTGTCTACAGCACAATAAGGGGGACTCCGGGAATGTAATATGCCTCCGGAGCCCTCCCTATGCTACGCCTGTAAGGCACGTCTCAAGAGAGTATTTGTCTCCCGGTACGAATGCCCGGTTCACATGGCGGCACGTGACCACAGCATGCCGCCGCCTTCCCAGACGTTACTCATTGGACAATCAGAGCCCCACACCAGAGTGCTTCAGAAAGCTGTTAAACGCTTGCGTTCCATGCCAGAGAGTCCGGTCGAAATCGGCCCACAACTCTTGACTTGCCGAATGAATGTGCGAATCAATTTGATTATAACTTGCTTTAACGGTGAAGGAAAATACCGTGATGTAACCTGCACGCCTACGTTCTATACCTACAGTTCTCGATGGGGTATGTAGTCCTTTAACCAGCACTCGGCCAGCGTAGTGGACTAAGGCCTTAATCTTCTCATTCTGAGAAGAGGCCCGTGCTCAGCAGTGAAACAGTAATGAGTTGATGATGAGGTAAATGACCGACATTTGCAAACATGGTGGTCGAAACCTACAGAGATAATACATACACATGGCCCAAAATAAAGTATTATTTGCAAACAATGATAATTAAAATACAGATATGTTACTTGCAATCTGAAGACTCAAAAATAATTTGGACGTTTTTCTAGTAATCCGCGTCAAGTAAGGCGCTGATAAAAATAAACTAAAATGTCGTCGTGTGTGTACAGAAAGTGTTCCAATTATGACGTGAAAGTAACATGAATTAACCAGCTTACTTTTTACTAGTTTATGCGTATTGTGCTGCCGCTGGGTACGGAACATTTTTTCGTTTGTGTTGTTAGGGTATGACATATCTATATATTTTTAAATATCATTGTTTGCAAGCAATTTAGTATTCAATTTGCCAAAGTTAATCGATACTGCGCCAATCGCGGTTACGGCATAAATAACCGCGTGTTGCTCTGTTAACGGTTACAGTTTCAGTAATATTCCCACACTCGGGTGGTCCTCATAAAGGTAGCAGTTAGCGTCGGCACTCGATACGGAAATAACTAAATAACACCAACCATTTTAACTCAGTTCTAGGAAATTGAAGAAAAATCGATTTCCCACCTGAAAATTAATGTTTGTAACTTAATTAACTTGCTCGTTAGTTGTGTACTGTGTTTTTCATTGAGTGTTTTATTTAAAATGTGAGAAATGTTAGTTGTTTGAGCTGTTTTATGACACGTCTTTTGTTTCTGTTGCTTTGAGGACATTTTTAATGAAATGTGCAGTTTGTCGAGGTGAATAGATTAAAGTTTGCACGTGTATTGTTCACTACCTGTCGTAGTGCGAATTGTGGTCATATTTAGCACTGTTTTGTGTGATTTTTTTTATTATGCATTGCAACTGCACTTTGTTTAAGATGAATTCTTTTTGGTATCGATTGTGTGAATGTGGTCATTCATTTTTTGTTTTTCAGTTGTCTCTTATGGAAATTCTACTAGAGCCAAAACGCATCTTTATGGAGACAATATCGAGTGTAGTGCAGTGCTGATGAAAATCGCTTAACATAGGTATTTTTCACATGGGTGAAGGCGGAAACTAAAGAATCACGTGCTTTGATCCTAATCTAATACATTCCTTTAGCGTTGATAAACATTAAAGTATTTTATCGAGAATACTACCTATGTTATTATCGTAGCACTAATAATATTAATAGTCTTATCAATTGATCCGTATACTCTTCTTAGCTCACGGCACATTGCTCGCAGAACGGATGGCCGATGGGGCAGTAAAGTTCTGGAGTGGCGACCGCGTACTGGAAGGCGCAGCGTGGGTAGGCCCCCCACAAGGTGGACCGACGACCTGGTGAAGGTCGCGGGAATCCGCTGGATGCGGAAGGCACAGGACCGGTCGTTGTGGCGATGTTTGGGGGAGGCCTATGTCCAGCAGTGGACGTCTTTCGGCTGAAATGATGATGATGATGACTCTTCTTAGGGCGGCATTTGTCTAGTAATTATGTGATTAACGATTTATATCTTATTTCACATTATGTCAAGAATAAATAAAACAATTATAGGTATTTAAAGAAACCATGCGTAAAAGCCGTTGGATTTGTTAAATATTATTCACTACTACTAACTTATATAATCTGAATATAATCTGTGCCACTTACTATCACTTAATTGTGAGATCATGCGGATCACTAATAATAAAGGATAATTTTACTAGATAAGATAAATTATCAATATCTGGTTGGTTTGTACTTTAATTCGGTGTTTTTAATATTTTTATTTCCTTTCGGATCCTATCTTCTGGATTTTCCTTCTAGATTTACTTAATTGAACTTTTTGATTGTTGTTCTTGCGTAATTTCACACTCACAGCTCTGGTTGTAAATTTATGACTACTGCTGGCTCCTCTTTTTTTTTCTACTTACGGTATTTCAGTCCAAATCTTTATATACAACCTTATTCTTAGTTTACACTAAAACTCTCTACTCATCATTATGAACAACCTTAAATTTGTCGATTACTGTGAACACAAATGTAAGGTACAGCTGATTTTTTTTCACGATTTAAGGGTTGGTCCCATAGTAAAAGTTGTTCATAATGATGAGTACAATGACTCCTTAAGAGGTTTAGTATAAACTAAGAATAAGGATGTATAGGTACTTATCTCTGTATGATTTATAGTTGCCGGCACGAGTCGTGAGCACAGATTCCACTACGTAAGTGGTCGAATCTCTGTTCACAGTACAACAGAACAGAAACTGGCACTTGCATTGGCTTAATTACATGATAATGCATAATTGAATATACGTCAAAAACGGGATACTAGAATACGGTGACGACAGAGACTATCACGCAGGTACAATTTGTGCTCACGTCTCGTGCCGGGAACTATACTCTTAAATAGCTTTTAAAGCTTTAAGATCGATTCTTATACGAGGTTTAATTTTAACTGCCTTTTATCTAAAACATTTTTAAAAAAACACTCCAATGTGGGAAAACACGTTTAATATACGCTGTCAAAGAATAAATAGAATATTTTCCATATTTAATCATGCATGAAAAACCAGATGTTTGATAACATTTTGTAATAATAATGTGGGATTTTTAGCTATCGACATCTTATCATAAGGATATTCAATGGGATTGCATATTTTGTTGTTGTCTAACGTCTTATTAGTTGTTGAGTGAGTGAAGATGTTGTTTTGATCTGTAAAATGCATGATGTAAATTCGGTAATGCATTACAATAGCAGTGCAGACGTGAAAAATAATATGCTTACTCATCTCATCATCCGAGACTCATACTGTACTTGACTCTTACGAAACTCAAAGATGTTTTACTTCATACAGGCCTATACACCTAAACCTATACCTATTATTGTCTTTGTTTTCGTTTGGTGTAATGTACAATAAAGAATATAATAAATAAATATACAGGCACTTATAAAAATACAGACGTAGTTCGTTTGTTCTTATTTTATTATTCGAACTAGGAAAAGAAAATCAGTAGGAACTTTGTAATCAGTTTAATCAATTTAGTTTTAGCTTGAAATACATAGATTAGAACATTGTAAAAGGGCCAGTTTTTCAATCGTTTGATAACTTTTAATTGAGGAATAGATGTGACGCTCTAATAGATCTTCTATACGACATCATCATCATCCTGCCCTTATCCCAATCTTTTACGGCTTCAGTTTTACGATCGGTCGCCTGCCTGACATCAACCCTCCTTGGGAATGCTTTTTGTTTAGCCGTCACCTACGGTTTCACTGCAATCTCTCTAGCCAATAAATTACATACATGAATAATCAGCCACCAGGTTCAGATCATAACATACAAAATAAAGCTCTACTAACCGGGTTTAGGACTATTTTCTATACAACAATGGCAAACTTATTTCTCAGATGTCAAACCGGCCCTTATATATTATTTTCAATAAATAGTAACGGCAAGGAAACGAGCTTGTTCTGAATCACAGACATAGTAAAAAATATAGACGAAGTGCTGCGAACAATCATAGTGATGTCAAAAAAACCGTGCTCCTCCTGCTCACGTACACACCGGTCCGTGCACCTGAAGAATATTTACTTTCGCGTTGCTTACTGGACGATGCAGCGACACTGACGATGTACTGAGAGCGGTGAGTACGGTTTGAGGTGCAAGGTGCAAGTGTATGCATGCATGAGCGCTGGTTTGTACATGGAGGAGCATGGTTTTGTTGGCTTCAGAATGATTGTTCGCAGCACTTTGTCTATATTTTTACTAGGTCCGTGTTCTGAATACTCAACAGCGAAAAATTGCAAATGTCTCCACAGGGCACAGACTACAATCAACATATCATCAGAAATAATACCAACACATGTAGGAAATCAGGTAATAAGTAGCATGCAACCGTTTTTAAAGTGATTTTAGACAAATAGTGGAGTCGGTCCCACAGTCGGGTGGGCTGTAATCGCCGCCATTACGCCGAACCGGAGGGCTCTCGTGCTGCTTAGGGCTGCCACCTGCTGAAAAACAAGCTTCTATAAGAAGTATTAAAAAAAGTAAAGCCAGCGAACATCATTGATCTTTAACATAATTGAATTATATATGGACAAAGGTATTTAGTACTGCCTGAGTGCAATTTTCAGAAATCTTTTTTCCGTAGGGAGTGTACTGTGATTATAAGGGCTGACTAAAACCATAGATTTGACCATTTCATTATCTAATAATACTTTGGTATACATATGCCTAACACCAACCCAACTTTTGATTAAAATTTAAAAAAAAATGGTATCCCGGCCGAATTTCGGTCACGGCGGCCAATCTCAATGGAGACTAGCCATCTGCGCGGGACATATTATAGTGCACAAGTGTGTGCGCAAACACAGGTGCACTCTCTATTCCCTCACTCTCATAATCCGATTATCAACTTTTGATTAGTCAGTACAAAAAATGCAAAGAATGATAATAGATTTTTGTGTAGGAGAATCGGATGCTCTGCTAGCCTGATTTGCCTGATTCCTCTTTCACTACTCCTATGGGTAGCCAGCAGTCATCGTGGTTTGGTGGTTAAATTAAATAGAATGTTATTTATTATCATTCTTTTGATATTTATATTTAATATTTGCTTTATCTTCTCTAAATTAAATTCGTTTATTATTAATTATTATTGATCTAACTCTTCTCACATCATTCGCTCGCTATTCGTTAGCCAATCTTAAAAATATTTCCGTCAACCCGTGTATTCTATTTTTTCTCTCCTGTCTTTTTTTTTATTTTTTTTTTTTCCTCTATTTTGAAAATTGGGGTTTTTATCCATGTGGATATGTCAACCCCATCATGCCTTATGCCATCTAACTAAAACCAATATAAGATCAACCTAACTCTCCTGTCTTATTTAGTAAATAATCTTGGCATGACTCGTTATTCAAATAACTATTGATAAAATATAATGACTAGTTCTGCACATGTAATTACGTTATAAATGTTATTTAATGTGAGAAAAATTTCAACATAATGTCTTTTAATAATAATTATTGGCAAACTTCATTTAAAAGATAAAAAGACATGCCAAGATTGTTTACTAAACAAGCCAAGTAAGAAAAAATAGAGATTAGGTACTTTTCAATACGAAATTAGCTCAATTTTTTAATATTTAGTGTTTTTAGAATTATATACCTAATTAATCCTTAATACAATTGAAATTGTGTACTGTGTATATTTTAATGAAAAATTACCCAATAAGTCTTGTCACTTTTTGACATTGGATTAAGTTTGTGATCGGAATTATTTTCAAGAGAAACCCCACAGGTGGTATCATATGCCTTATCTCTATCCCAACAAAGATTGACAAGGTACGAGATAAAATGTGATAAAAGGTATTTTATGAAGTGTTTTCCAATAACTGGTCAAGGTCAACTCACTATATTTCGATTATGATTCATGCGGCGTAAAGTAGACACAGTAAAGACATATTGCTTGATTACCGGGAGTCTTAAGAATGCCTATTGAATTAAAAAATCTAAACCTTTTCTGAATTCCTAAATGATGATGTTCTAAAATATTAACATCAACTGACCTAACTAATGGGGTTATAATGAATTACAGATGACAAAAAATAAATCAAATTCGCATCCACCAGACGCGTCGTGAATCTTACAAGTAAACTTTTATTTGGCTGTCTACAGCTAAATCATAGTAGTTAAATGTTGAGGTAGACCACGACGGGCTGTTCTTGTTAATTGTGATACCTTTATCTAAATCGAACAAAAAAAAACTGTTGTGAGTTTCTGTGGTTGTGACAACCCTGTCTCCAGCTATTGCTCCTATGTGATTGTTCAGCCCTGCGAGCGAACCTCCGCCAATGTCATAATTCGTGTATTGCATGTCTCAGTGATTTACGTTTTTAGTGCTTTTTAATTGTTACTAAATTGAAAGTGTAGCAGTCTAACGAGCGGTTATGCTAAATTGTGGGGCATTTAGTGCTAATGGCAGACGAAAATTTAGCTTTGCTGATTTTATTACTCAGGATAATTGACTGGAAGTTTTAATAGAGCTCGTATGGTCTATAAGAAAAAGTAATTGAAAAAAATATATGTAATTGCTCCTTTTCAACGCAGGCTGTAATAACTTCTGCATACAATTATCCACGTGAGCCACTTTAATATTAGCACTGTATACATTTTTTCATAGTGCCTCTTCAGTCTTCACTCTATTTAAACTTTTGCCCCCTCATTACTAAAGTTTAGAACAGTTTTAAACCCTTCTTTAAACTAGCCAAGTTGACAATCTACAATCGTCAACGCTATAGAAAACAATCAAAATGTATGGGAATGACATATCTCAACGAATGATTTTTCCCTATTGCTAAACCCGATTTTTAATAAGGTGTCAGTGATCTATTTTAGTCCCCCGGGAAATACAGGCGTTACATGCAGTAATTTCTTATAATTTTTATTATAATCCAACATACATATATAGCAACTTAGGTGTATGATGTGTCCTAACCAAAAGCAGTACACAATTTTCTGAAAAATTGTGCAGGGCTTGGAACATACATGTGACTACGAATACGTGGTTCGATTATTTTATTTTACAAGGTTTTGGTTTTTTTGTCGGAAATGAATCAGTGCACTACACTTTGAACTTCTAAAAAATACTGTATTTATTTTGATAGAATATTATTATAAAACGAATGTGTTGTTACAGATTTGAATTATACTACGCCACTAATATTATAATATGAAAGTTGTTGAAGGTTTTTGAAACTTTGTTACTCAATCACGCTGAAACGGCTAAACAGATTTGGATGAAATTGGCACACAGATAGACCATAACCCGGATTAATATATAGGCTATTTTTATTCCGGCAAAATTAACAGTTCCCGAGGTATGCGCGAGAAGTCTTTCTGTGATAAGCCGAATTAAGGCGCAGGCGAAGTCGCGGGCAAAGTTTGGTAAAATAAGTTTATTTTGCCATGTTTTATTTGATGCATGACTTTAATTCTTGATAATAACTTGACAATAAATATTTCTTGATTATCTTATAAAGGCTGGGGTGACTGGATGCGGCAGGCAGAGGACCGAGTGTTGTGGCGCAACTTAGCAGAGGACTATGTCCAGCAGAGGACTATGTCCAGCTGTGGACTGCGATAGGCTGAGTTGATAATGATGATTTTAAAAAGTAGATTGTACAGGCTAAAAAAAAAAATAACAATGACCGCGAAGACAGATTTGCCAAAGCTTTCAACATACTTTTATACCTATTATTTAAGGGGCCGAAACCCGAAGTGAAGTCAACAAACTAATGCAAATCCCGCTCAAAAAATACTTACTCTGTGGTACTGAAATTAAAATACATGTACACTCAAGGATAGACGTGCCAATATTATTAAGTCCAAAACATGAATGCACTTATTTGGATCGATCATAAAAATTGCCAAACATACCTCGAAACTGTTTATTTACAAACAGTTTCCTAAATATATCCCACATTTATTAGTATTTTGTTATAATATTTTACCTAAATATTGTTTTATTATTTTGAAATAATTTTACTAAGTCATTTTATCGAAAATACACATATTTTCCGAGTAATACTTTTTTTTCGCTTATATGCACTTTCATTCGGAGTGGCGTCAACTTCATGCCGCACTACTCCTTCCCGGCAAGCCTTGTATTTTTCTTCGCGCTCACTCTCGTTCCGCGGCGTTCTGGACCTTAATTAAAGCTCCCTTTTTAGGGTTCCGAAGTCCTACAAGGAACCCTTATAGTTTCGTCATGTCCGTCCGTCTGTCCGTCTGTCCGTCTGTCCGTCTGTCCTAATCCTTTACCGCTTAATAACTTCTACAGTTATAAACATAAGTAAATGAAATTTTGACAAAAAATGGAATAGATATAGATCTCAATTTTAAAAGAATAAAAAAATCTTGATTACGTCTTTTAGGGGTGGCGCCCATACATGTGAAATGGCGATGAAAATATTTTTTTCGCTGCACCCCCTCGTGTGGGGTATCGTTGAATAGGTCTACTAAAATGAAGGTAATGTTTCATACACAACTTTTTTATCAGGTATACCCTCTGCGAAATACAGTTCGCCAAAGTGGCTTGCAATGTGTCCCCCCCCCTGCCATTTCTAAACTATGCAACGTAGAAACTTATAGTCTTCAACATTGATAGACCTTTATAAAAACTCTCTTTTAAAATTATTTCAAGTATAATGTGATTATAAATTTTTGAGTTATAGTGAGAAAACTGAAAAATAATTAAGACGTCCTAGTTCATAGGTCATTGACCTTAGAAAAAATGATCGTAGCAAATAATGCTCCTTTAGTTACTTTCTATTTAAAAAAATCACAAAAAGAAACACACTTCTTAAATTTAGCTTCATAAATTTAGCACTAGGTGGCGCTGTTTACAAAAACTAAAATAGCAATGATTAATATTCGATTTGATTCGTTTGTAATTAGACCTACTTAAGGAACCCTATAATACTGAGCATGGCCCGACATGCTCTTGGCCGGTTTTATTTATACAAAACACCCCTTTTCCCTATATTTTTATTATATTTATTTATAAAAACAAACAGTTTTATCATCAAATTACAGAACGTTGGAATGTACTTCAAGTGAAGAAAACTCACTTTTGATTTGTAGAAACGCCCCTGATGTACAGTCAACAAATCGGAATCATGACCCACTCAGCCGAGAATTCGTATGATATTGTCAAAACAGTAAAATTGTCTTCTTATTAGCATCGTGCTGCACTTAGGACATTTTGAATATTAAGGAAACTGCGTTAATAAGGGTCAGAGGTCTATGCAATTTTGAGCTTTGTTATTAAATGCAATAGATTAATAATTGGATAAAAAGTTACGTTTTTGATAAAGCTAGAATAATGTTTTGAATTTCGAATTAACTGTCGTTCCGCATAGTTCATCTATAAAAAAGAACTAATTTTTTTATATTCAAAAACCTATATGGTCTCTTTTAATTCCAGAAGAATATCAATCAAATTCGAAGAAACTAACTGTCACTGTACTATAAAATTGATGACAAGATTGTTGCCACGGAAATATCTTTGAGCGAAACTCGACCTAATTGTATTAGAATGTTTATAGAAAATTAAGCTTATGGTGGGTCATGATTCCATTTGGTTGACTGTACAGGCCCCTTATAGCAACAGTAAACAGTAGGCTCTGTTTACAATGAAAGCACTGTACCACGTAATTTGAGTAGCTATCTAGTATTCGCAACGACCCTCTAGTTATGCAAACCGTACAATTAGACTGATGAAATGAGAGGCCTATTGAATAAGAATGAAGCGTCTTTGTATTGATATTGTTTGAAGAATAATTGGAGCCCCTTTCGATTTTTTTTTCGAGTGTTTAAGTTAAGACTTAATTTTGAAAGATTCTGAGTTCATAAGGGTATCTGCATCTACATAGTGATGTTCACTATAATGTTCGTTAAGCTGTCGGTCCCGGTTGTCATACGAATATCTATGGCAGTTGTTACGGGTAGTCAGAAGCCTGAAAGTCTGACAACTGGTTTAGACCAGGACCAGGTTTAGGGAGGTTAGCCTCCGAATGTCAGTATTACCCAGGAACTGGGTTGCGGGAGTCTGATGGCAGTCACTCCGTGTAAAATACTGATGTTCAGCCGCATCTGGCTAGACTGGAAGCCGACCCCAATATAATTGGGAAAAGGCTCGGAGGATGAGTGATGTTCATTACCATTGATTCACTTTAGGTCACTTGAGGAATATTTTCTTTTTACAAGCTATTATTTAACTTCACTTGTTACTATCAAGAATGCCAAGTATGTTTGGGACACATCTAGCAAGTGACTTTTGAAGCTTTCACTGCTTTTCCCGTTATCAGAATTGAGTAAAATTTTGTACACATATGCAAACTCGATGACATTACAACATTTTAGTGACAATGAGCTGATCTGATAATGGAGACGGAAGTTAGAGTATGGAACTCTTAAATGAATAACAGTAGAATGATGGTGCTTGTGCTCACTTTGATCAGCTGATACTATTGAATTCGTGTCTTATAAAAGCTCGCCTTGAAAAATATGTTTTACAACAAAAAAACATGTGCGGTCAGGGGACAGGCAGGAAGAAAATTATCCTTAAAATTCATATTTTTATGACAGGTTCATCATCATCATCATCATCAGCCCATTATGTCCTACTGCTGGGCACGAGATTCTCCTCAGAATAAGAAGGTTAAGGCCGTAGGCCACTACGCTGGCCTAGTGCGGGTTGGCGGACTACACACACCATCGAAAACTGTAAGGAGCTCTCTAAGGTGTGCAGGCTTCCTCACGATGTTTTCCTTCTCTGTTAAAGCAAAGTGATAATCAAATTTTGATCCACACATGAATTCGAAAAGTTAGTGGATCGGGCCGGGTTCGTGCTCAGACCATCCTGCATGGAAGGCAAGCGCTCAACCGCTAAGCTATCATGCGCGTGTGCGTTGCGCTGAGATACAGCAGGGCCCAGGTTCGATGGATCGAACTGTGGACAGTGAAACATGTTTTTTTTATTAGTTAGCTGTAACTATGACGTTACCGACCAGATGGCGCTTAAATGTGAGGTCAGCAGACAACTATGTCCGTATATTCAATGTACTCTATGGGTATAACGCAAATCATAGCGTGACGTGACGTGACGCTACATTTTCTCCCGAATCACACACCGCAAGCCCCCATAAGGAACTTCGTTCCAAAAAGATGGGACGTATAAATCATTGCTTGTCCGAGATTTAGACCACATTTAATATTTGTGTACAAACGCAAGCGTAACTACTTGAATTAGGTGATTGTTTAACTAAATTTTAAACAAAAAATAATTGTGTTTCGTGTCCACAGACATAGTAAAAAATATAGACGAAGTGCGGCGAACAATCATAGTGAACGATTTAAATGGTGGAAAGAAAAAATCGCTCACGAGCAGGATTCGAACCTGCGACTCCTGGCTCAGTACGCCAGTGCTTTAGCCACTAAGCTACCGTGAACACTGCTCGTGGTAACGAAATTCTCATCCACTTGGTACGGTCGACCGCACGTCGGTGGTAACACTTTGACATTAGCAGCATCTTTATTTCGTAAGAAGGGCGATTTTAGAATTGAAGTGTTACCACTGTCATGCAGTCGACTGTACATCTTTGGGTGACGTCAGCGATATCTTATTAAGAAACAGTTCACGGTAGCGCAGTGGCTAAAGCACTGGCGTACTGAGCCAGGAGTCGCAGGTTCGAATCCTGCTCGTGAGCGATTTTTTCTTTCCACAATTTAAATCGTTAGATTTCATTTCGCATGCGTAAAATGCGTTAAAAATAATAAATTATCATAGTGAAGCCAATAAAACCGTGTTCCTCCATGTACAAACCAGCGCTCACGCACACACATGCACCTCAAACCGTGCTCATCCCTCTCAGTTCACATGTCGTGGCATCGTCCAGTAAGCTTCGCGAAAACAAATATCCTTCAGGTGCATGGTGTGTACGTGAGCACTGGTTGTACATTAAGGAGCACGGTTTTTGTTGGCTTCACTATGGTTGTTCGCAGCACTTAGTCTATATTTTTTTACTATGTCTGTGTTCGTGTCTTACGTTTTCTGAAAACCTCGTCTAACTAACGTAAGGTATCATAATCAACAGCTCTTTCATGGATGCTTAGCTTGAAACATCGAAACAGATTTTTTTTCATAATTTATTACTTACCTTCATAAAGTTGACATATATCCATCACACAATTTACGACGTAACAAACAGCAGCTTGATATATTAGACGTTTAACATTAAGTGCGTAATCCAGCCGAGATTTCTCGTCATATTTTAGGCTGCTCGCACACTTAGCGCGGGCCACGCGATAAAACGACGTAGATTGCCTTTAAAAACACTTTATGACGTCGTGAACACACTTCAATCCGACCTGTCTTATGTCTTTATTAGTTCGTTCTCTCTCGGTTAATTTCTTAAGAATCTAGGTTATCCGTGCACGCAGAACCTGTTTGGTTTGCTGTGAAACGCGGTGAGTTGATTAGGTTTCCTAAGAACTTTGCTGCGTGAGGCTTCGATATAATACCAGGCCCCTCAGAAAGTATTGCGAAAAAAAGTTTTTATATATGGGAGACTGGCCAGTTATAATGTTTTTCGAAAATATGATTATTTATAAGTAAAAATAAGTAAGTTCCAATTTCAAAATTTCCCTCCACATTTTTTGCGAGTTAATTCAAAGTATTGTGTCTCACTGAAATATGGATCTGCGCCGGGAACATTTTAGAGCTATGATTTTATACGATTTCAAGTGTCGCCTGAAACCGGATGAATCGTACGATAGACTTCAAATGGCATTCATGGATGAAGGCCCTTCCAAGGCAACCGTGTATCGTTGGTATAACGAATTCAAGCGCGGTCGACCAACTTTGGGGGATGACGAAAGAAGCGGTCGCCCTTTGACGGCTGTTACCGAAGAAAACGTGCTAGCAGTGAAAAATTTAATCCAAGACAATAGGCGAATTACATATCAGGAGATTCAACACATATTGAAGATTGGATCGGGAAGCGTTCACGAGATTCTACACAGCCATCTTCGCGTGAGGAGGATAGTATCACGCTGGGTGCCGCACAACCTCACCGATGCTCAGAAGCAGGCCCGGGTGGAATGGTGCCGTGATATGCTTAACAAATTTGAAGCAGGCTCGTCTCGGCGTGTTTACGACATCGTTACAGGTGATGAGTCCTGGATTTATCAATACGACCCAGAAACCAAGCGCCAGTCGACTGTTTGGGTGTTTCAAAATGAGCCAACGCCTACCAAAGTGAAGCGATCTAGAAGCGGGGGTAAGATTTTGATCGCTAGCTTTTTTAATTTGACTGGCCACTTGGTATCAATTCCCTTACGGGATCAAAGAAGCATTAATGCCGAATGGTATACTACCAAATGTTTGCCAGAAGTTTTCTCTGTTATAAGCAACAAGCGACCAAACACAGGGCTCCGCGGGCTACTGCTCCACCACGACAATGCACCTGCGCACACCGCACTCAAAACGAGGGACTTCCTGGACAGCACGCCAGTCAAACTCCTGGGTCACCCTCCTTACAGCCCTGATCTAGCACCGTGTGACTTCTTTTTATTCCCAAATATAAAAAATCTGCTCAAAGGGATACAATTTTCGTCGCCGGAAGATGCGCTGGCTGCGTTCGAGCAGGCTGTAAACGAGGTGTCTGCGGCGGACTGGAAAAAGTGTTTTGAAAACTGGTTTAGGCGCATGAATCTTTGTATAGAGGCTGGTGGAAAGTACTTTGAAAAGATTTGATAAAAATATATGTACGTATAGAACAATTTTTTTTAGTTTCGCAAAACTTTCTGAGTGTCCCACGTACATGTTGCGGACATTTGAGGCTATTTCTGTTCCATATATTCTTGAAGTTAATTGTGTTATGCCTCTAGCTACAATGCTACGTGTTGTTAACGACATGATTGTCTTTTGTTATTTTCATATTATAAAAGCACTCTGGTTATTTTGTCCTTAATGACTAACTCGAGTTTCAAGGGGCTTAATTGTCTGGTGTGGACAATGCTGCTGATTATATTTATGTTAGTAGTGACGTAATATCCACCATACCACATATTTAGCTTTTAGGTTTGTCAGTAGTGACATATGCACGATACCACGTATCTACATAGCTAGGGTTGCCATCTCTAAAATTTGGCAACCAGGACAAGACGCGTGAAAACCCCGGATTTTAGAGCCCAGAACCCGGACATGTCAACAGGTTTTTTTAAACATAGTGTAATAAAAACGCACCGTGGCAACTGCGACGGGAGGGATGGGGGGACGGTGAATTTAGCGAGTCGGTTCGTCGGTTGATCGCGGCGTGCAGGTACAGTGTGTGTCGCGGGCGGCCCAAAACTTTACATTTTTAAACCCGGACTACAAATGAAGCCCCGCCCGGACGCTCCCAGGATGCCCTCTAAACTAGGACAAATCCTGGGAAACCCGGACGGATGGCAGCCCTACATAGATAGCTATTACGTTTGTTAGTAGTGACATATGCACTATATCACATACACTCTGTTTTTTCTTACTTGTCTTATTTAGTAAACAATCTTGGCATGTCTTTTTACTCTTTATTTATTAAATAACTACCGATAAAATGTAATTACTAGTTTTGCACATGTAATTAAGTTATAAAACGTTATTTAGTTTGTAAAATTGTTCATATTAGGTCTTTTTAATAATTATTAATGACTAATTACATCAAAAAGACATGCCAAGATTGTTTACTAAACAAGACAAGTAAGAAAAAACAGAGTTTACCTATTTTACGTTTGTTAGTAGTGACATATCCTATCCACCATACCACATATTTAACTTTTATGTTCGTTTTTAATTTGATTATATATTTAGGAGAGTACCTATTAGCTATTATGGCTAATTTGTGGTTCGGTTCGGTACAGCTATTACGTGGTTGAGTTATGTGAGAAACTTGTGTCTATATAGCCTAAACTAACTGAACCTAAACCTATAAAGGTTTCGACCTAATTTATTTAGGTTTAGTGTTTGTTAAATCATTATTGACATGGCTTAGTTATTTGTATACTGTGCTCTATGGTAATAGAACGTTAAAGTTGACGCAACATTTTAAAATATTAATTGAATTGTTTGTTCTGGTTTCAGCAGCGTTCGATATCAAAGTTTTTAACCATCCGAAATTTTATAATATGACACGAATTTTGTTAACGTAAACTGTGGTGAAGTTAAGCTGTGGCTGAGCGTTCCGCACGGAGCGGAATTTATAATAACATTCGCGGAATACTTCTCTGGTTGAAATTTTTAATGAGTTATGGCTGTACACTCCGAGTTCGAGAATTAAAATGAATAGAGTCTCCACGAATTACAACCAAGAGTTAATAAGAGGACGGCCCCCATTGAAAAGTTTGGAATTGTCGCCACCTGGCAATCGTGATACGAAACAAAGCAAACAAAACAGCCGAAATCGTCTTCACTTGGAAATTATTTTGTTTTATTTATTTTAAGTACATCGGATATTAATTCATTCTCTCAGAACGATGCGTGTATTAATACCGAATCCAATTTTAATATTTCTCAATATTAATTATTAAGTAGGCACGTCGATTCAGACGAAATATAATTATTTTGCGCTGTATTTCAGATCAATATACTTCTCCACGAAATTAACTCCTTAACATACTTCTCTGGTATCTCTACGTAATTAATTTAGCTAAATTTATTTGACTCATTACCTACATGGTTAAGAAAATTACTTCGCTCAAATTTCGCTACCATTAATTTTGTGAAGATAACAGGGTTTCAATTCAATAGAGCCATGGCGAAACTACAAACTTGATAATAATATGATCTAAAGTAAACTATCTTTGGGAGATTTAAGACATAATTGCTGTTGTGTAACTGGCGTCTTATTTAATAGGTAATTTTATATTACTCTACCGTCAACGAAAGACAAAGACATTTATTGCTCAAGCTGTGTACACAATATGTAAAGTCTGTTTTTCTCTCTTTCATTATTTAGTAGATAATCTTGGCATGTCTTTTTATTCAAATAAATATTGATATAATATTGTTAGGAGTGAGCAGAGAAAAATGGCAACAACAACATTCTGCTCGAAAGATACTGCCTAATTATCAGACATGATAGGCTCGACGCGTTCAGCTAGCTAATAGCACCACTAAACACATGCATATTCATTGTATTACAGGCATTTAGCCGAATTCTATCACTGGTTAAAACGATATCAAAGGATAATAGTGCTACGGCGCGTGGCGTGCTTATAATAGCTGGCAATGTAATTAGTCGTTTGATTGGCTTTACTGGCGTGTTTATAATGGTGGTGACAGTTTTAGAGAAGACACTTGGGGTGCTAATACTTGTTTTATAGAACAACATTAATGTAGATACTGTGAATTATTTAGTAAGGCTCCATTCAATAAACCAAACGAAAAGATAATAATATTCTTTGCTCAAAAGAATACTTATTCAAGCAATATGAATATGACTTAGTATAGAATATGATAAATGAAAAAGGTCTGGCAACAATACAATATTATGGATTCCTAGCCGTTCACTAAGCATACATCTATTTGAAATAATATTTAAACGAATAATAGTAACGGTATAAAATCAACCTTTTTCATAAACATTGGATTTGGAGAATAGAGCCGTTTGGGTATATCTAAGCCGAATTTTCGTCTGTTTATCTCAAGCTAAGTATTTGAGTGAATTGTTAGGGAGGCTGGCGCCTCGAGCGGCGCTCATAATAATGGAGTAGGTACCTCGAGTACTGATCATCAAAGGGAGTTAACAATGAGTGTTTTTGACGGTCATTGCTCAATGCTCTTTGATCTAAACGTTCGTGGAGAAATGTGCCAAATATTTAAGGTGGAATCACCCTCAGGTCAAGCGAGCAAAGGATTTGTGTCGGTGCCGACATCCTCACATCTCAAGCCCCCTACACTGGTTTTGGAGAGGAAATTTTAATAATTTAACATTTATGCCTACAGAAGCGTAATTCGGTATGACGTCATTATGCTTATGAATAGCCAAGAAAATTACACAACTAACAACGTACCTAATGTACTTTACCTTATTAAAAAAGAACACTAAGTGGACATTCTTATTTGAATAGAATAACATATTTATGAATTTAGAACACTCATCATAATCATAATGCGTCAATTTCCACTCGTATTAACCCTACGAACGCGTACGTGCAAATAAGCACAAAACAATACGCATTGCGTGCGTTAATGACCCCTAAACTGGTTAAATCCGTTTCATGCTCGGTTTGTTTCATTCACGATATTTTGATAATGGCGTAAATTTATGCAGCCGTACTTCGAAATCCGAGACTGCATAATGACTTGGTGTCGGGCTTGTTTTATGCTAAGTATGAGGATGAAAGAGCCTGCAAATGTATGCAGATCGCTTGCGTGGGAAGTGGCAACAAGTGGCCGAGACGTTGGTTCCGAAAATATAAAAAAATGCTTTTGGGTCTTTTTGGCAGTCGAGATTAACCACAGGTTAATTAAAACATTAAGCGGAGGTACAAGAATTCTTGGAATCATGGCGACATACAACCATCTTCGTCACAAAAAAACATTAAAAACCTTAGAGGTTGTATTTGTGTGGGTTAAACACCTTAGAAGTATTTAAATAACGAATAATACAATCAAAATGGATGGGAGACAACTATCTATTTCATATTTGCGGAGTCATGGTGGCTATATGTAATAAAAATCTTTTATGTAACCAAGATGTATGTATTTTTATGATGGGTATTTATTATACTGTTATTAACGATCTTTGCTGTTTTTTAATGAAGATTACGATCTAAGAATTTATTTTTACAGTTTAGTCTTTAGAGGATTTCGATATCGATTTTCTATAAATCAGACATTAAACTTGGAACTTCCATTAAATGCGTGTTTAATATCAGGTATTGGGTTTTTATTTATTTATCAGAATAAATTTTGTCTTAGCAAAAATAACTGAAAATATTTACTTACATATAAAATTGAGAGCCCATAAAAGTTTATGCTTGAATCAATTTATGCTAAAAATATTTCACTATAAGCATTCTGCATTCCTGCGATAAAAGGGGGTCTATAATAAAACGGTTTTCCTGCGTATAAGCTATGTAGTTTTCTATCGTGAATCGAAGGGTTGAAAAGTGCAATGAAATCAGAAGCGACGTTGACTTCTTACATGAGACAAATAATATGAGCTCAACTGCCAAGTAAAAAAACACAATAGTTAAACAATGGACGTCGACCTTTAAAAGGTGGTTTGGCACATGAGGGGATAAAGAGCTGATGCGGCGTGTACACCTGGCTTTGAATTGTGATAGTGGTCGTGCCATATTACTGCACGACGTCTATTGTGCTGAACATAGACCAAATATGCATCTACAAGTTGTAAATGAATTAACTGAAAACCTCCTAAGGGGTCATTGTACTCATCATCATTATGAACAACTATGGGACAAGTACAGAAATCGCGAAAAAAAAACAGCTGATGACAACATTTTGTCGAGTATTGCGAACATAAATGGTGCTAGATGGTACTGTGTAAAAATGTCCCAAAAATATTTATTTATTTATAAATGTATGGGGAAGCTTTTTACATGCTTTTATTTAACTTGCAATGTTTGTTAGTAGGTTTAGGTCAAATCTTGCAAGGCAAATTTAAACCGGTGGGGCAATTATGTAATGCATTCACTTTGTCATTAGCTTTCATTTTGAAATTAAAGCATAGCATACATGTGACTACGAATACCAGTGGGGTAATTGTGTAATGCATTCACATCAAAGACATTTCTAACGTCAGTATAATACCTTTATGATTCACATTAACATCAGCTTTCATATTGAAATTACAGCAATATTCATTGCGTGGTACGTAGTTGCCGATAACACGGATTGTCAAAACACACAGAGCAATGAACATTGAAATCCAGATGATTGCGATCGCGAGTGAGTTACGCAATTCGGCAGCAGTTCCCGTTATCAGAATTGAAATTTGGTACACATATGTAAACCAGATGATAATGCAATGTTATGGTGTTTAGGAGCTGATCTGATGATGGAGCCGAAAGGTGGTCACAGGATCTCTGCTGTAATTACTGTTGACACGCCGAGTTGGGTTACAGTAACAAATCCGTGTCTTATTAAAGTATTATCAAAAGCTTGTCTTGAAGAATAGATTTTTCAACAAAAAACTTATTATTTTCACGATTTCTGGATTGGTCCCATAGTATAAGTTGTTCATAATGTTTAGTATAATTACTAAGAGATTTTCAGTAATTTCAAATTAACCTATTTATGGGTTAATCCGTTGATGAAAAGGTAATCTATGATTCACAAGCGGGGTGAAATCTAAACAGTGTGATACTATGGTGTACTTGCAGGCTTAGAATCCTGCTCGTGAGCAAATTTTTCTTTTCATTATTTATAACTATTGAAAAGTACATTCTTACGAGACTATAGAGAATAGTCCACAAAGAAGCATAGTCATGTATTTTATTGTCCCGTGACTTTTGGACTCCAGTTTTAATCTGTAAGCTTCTTGGTGCATTTGCATACAGACGCATGCATGTTCAGGCGCGCGGTGGGGCGTGTCGTCGCGATCGTATCGACGATCCAGTAATTACCGGGCATACACTAAATTTTCACAAACGCTCTTTATCAGATATTCAGTCAGTATGTTAATAGCACATATTCCGAACTATAATATTTGTCAAAAAGACAGGAACTTAAATTATTACGTGCCAAAAAACATTTAAGTTGCTTACTACGACAACTGGGGCTTCCACCCTACACTTGTGGGCGGTTTTAATTGCATTGCGTGAATTCGTATTGTATGCTTACTTTATGCATTAAGCTAGAAATATTATAGTTTTATGTGAGTTGTAAAACAGCATGACGTGCCAGTTATTTTACTTCCACATAAAATTGAATTATTGAAGTAGTTTTTTCACATTCTACAACAGTTTTGTACAGCTCTGAATATGTAGAATAATGGCAAAAATACTTAAAACATTGGTATTGTTGTTTAAAAAAATTATTAATATACTTTGTACTTATCTCTTCTCATGGGTGTCGTAAAAGGCGACTAAGGGATTCACCAGAGGATGGGCAGCAGCGTTCTCTGAGTATTTAACCAACCAACTGCGATCGCCAACCCGCCTGCCAAGCATGGCGATTATGGCATATCCCCCCCTTAATTGGGGGAGGCCTATGTCCAGTAGTGGACGTCTTTCGGCTGAAATGATGATGATGATGACTTTGTAACGGGAATTAATGCACACATACCTATTGTAGGCCGGACGTTACGACCAGGTCGTGGTCACGAGCAGACTGAATTATTGAAGTAGTTTTTTCACATTCTACAACAGTTTTGTACAGCTCTGAATTTAGTAAATGTAGAATAATGGAAAAAATACTTAAAACATTGGTATTGTTGTTTAAAAAAATAATTAATATACTATGTAACGGGAATTAACGCACACATACATATTGTAGGCCGGACGTTACGACCAGGTCGTGGTCACGAGCAGACTGAAACAGCAGTGCCACTCTGATTCTAAGGTAAAAGATTTTTTTTCTACCCTCGGTTTTTTTGTATTACAAAATAATCGGATTGGCTCGGTATTATTACAATTTGTTATGCCTCAAATGACAAAAACCGAGTTTCTTGCAATTAATGCACTTTATCAAGATAGCTGTGAAGGTATTCCAGGATGAAGAAGATTAGGTTTGTATTAACAATTGTTTGTTGCAGAAAGAAAGACACATACAGTGAATACATAAAACTATAAAATTATTTAGACACTCGCATAAACTCACTCCCGAGCTCACATCTACTTTACTTTTAAACACGAAAAATGTCAACTCTTCCTTACCAAATGGAAGTAGTAGAAAAGTTGGCATTTTGTCGGGTGATTCATGAAGGGAACCGACGAAGAGGTAGATTTATGGTGCCTCCACCTGACGTGTGACGTTTATTGCACAGAATAGCCCCTCGATCCGCAGAGCAACAATTTTGTTTGGTTGTGTACCGAATGTGTTATTTGTCACAATGTGTTATGCATTTTTGGTGTTACCATTTTGAGGGTTAGATGATGCTTGATTTTCCTTTTGGTTTAGTTTACGATTTTGAATACTTATTGATGGTTATTTTTGAATGGTAAGAAAGAAAAACCAGTAGGTGTACATGAATAGTCACTTGGTGACTTTTTAGAGCTAAGGGTGCACGTACTGTCATTAGACTTTTTATAGGGATTTTATGTTGTTATATGTCTGCCATGCATTTATATTCCATTGCACGATGACGTGGCCCACTGACCCCACTTTACTATAAAAGGATTTTTTTCTTATATCACTTTTACCTTATGAAGTTGGCTACAGTTATTAAGAGTATAAAAAAAATACTTTCAAACATTAAAACGACAAATCGTTCATAATTTTAATGAGGTTTATCTTTTTACTTATAATTCAGTTTTATCAATAAATGACAACTTATAAATAGTTAATCTTGATAAAAACAGTCGTCTCTTATTTCATGCGAATAAGTTCGCATATATCAATAAATAATTGCAACATTTGTATCTCGATAACTGTATCGCTTGAATATCACTTTATATTCAAAACAAGCGAGTGCAGAAATATTTATTTTAAATGTAACATGAATGTCTTTGGCATCTGCTCTAATAAAAAATATTAAACACTCAGCACGCATGACTATGACCACTTTATTTTACACTGGGAGACAAAAAAATTACAGCAGTATCAGCTATCAGGCGCACTTATCACGTAATGTCATTACGTGCCTTTAATGGCAAGGTGTAAAACCAGTTACAGTGTCGCGCGCAGGATTTGCTTAGTAGGTAAATTGCATTGCATCCATTGCACCTAGAGAGAGGCGTAAGTCAGCGAGCGCCCGGGGCAATGCAGTTATGACGTCATTAGCACGTTATGTGACGTCATAACTCTCCAGCTATCTTCCGCCTGTCAGCAATTACCGCGATGGATGGAGCTACACGTGGTCCAAATGTGCCTTATTATTTTATTCTATAGTTTATTTGGCAGACAGTTGGGGCTGCCATTTACTTAAAAGCTCTATGAAATACGGTAGGTTTTAGTGGATATTTCGCTATGTGCCTTATTTCAATTTTACTTTTTAACACATAAAGTTTTACGCTGTGATAACATCTAAATGGCATGCAATTACGCAGAACTTTACGAAGCTGTAAACAAAGAAATATAAACAGTTTACAATAGAAAGCAAAAGATCGAATAAAAAATCATCCATATATACAGGTGCATCGCCCAACTTGTAGACGTAAATGAGAATAGTTGGTTCAGACAATGGATTCATAAATCGCGTGATCCTATCTACTTGTAAAACTGCTAAAATAGAACGCTGGCGACGTTTATTATGCGTATTTAGTTCCATTGTAATGAATGTTCTACCAAAAGGGGAGGACATGAATATTACAATAAAGAATATCTAGTTAAGCTTTGGAGGTTGTTAAGTGGTAAGTGCTGGCAGATAAGCCGACATTAAAATGCTAGTTCTGTGTTTAGTTACTGAATAGCTTTTTGCCATACGTGCTTTTAAGTTTTAGTAACAAAGGGAGCATTTTCGTATATTTTTGCATTAGAAGCTGTGTGGGCATCTCGTGAGATTTTTACAAATAATTGAATGGAGCAATCTCTTTACTTGTGTCACGTCGTGGTCTCAGTAAGGGTAGCTCAGGCAGGAGGCTCAGAGGGTCGAAGGTTCGGCGGCTTGACACGGTGACACACGGGAACTTAGAGAACAGGAACTAGTGCTACAAGAACTGGTAGTCAGGAACTGGTAGTCGGGAACTGGTAGTCGGGAACTGGTAGTCAGGAACTGCAGGAACGGAACTCAGAGGTATGGAGGTATGGAACTCTGAGGTACGGAGGGTACAGAGGGTCGGTAGTACGGAGGGTCGGAGGAGTGGTAAGTAAACTCCGACGGTGAGCTGCTGCTATGATAGTGCAGCGAGCTCTGGCAGGAAGCAGATAGGTAGGTAGGTAGGTAGGTAGGCACAAATACAATAAAATAAGCAGGAACGACTTGAATTCTCTATCTTGTAGATTGGATAACACTGATAAGATACACTGTACTGATCATGTAAAATAATATAAAAAAAACTGTTATTGGACGGGCACGTCCATGCTCGGCCGAGTCTGCAATGTAAGTCCATTGTTTTAAGTGAAAAATAGAAAATTATGGAAGAATTTTAAATTTTGAATTTGGATAGGTGAAGTTATAATAAAGTGGCCAGGAAATCCAAATAAAATGGTAAGCAGCGTAACGAGTTGAACCTCGTTACACTTGTAATGAAGTGTACACCTACTCAAATGTTTTTAAATGTTTTTGGTTGGTGTAATGCTTATATGATTTCTGGAAGCATTTCTATAGAGAACCTATCAAAGTCCTACTAATATTCGTGATTGTGAAGATGTTTGGATGTTTAAATATTTGTTACTTAATCACACTGAAACGGCTAAACGGATTTGCATGAAATTTGGCGCACAGATATAAAATAACCCGGATTCACATAGGTTACTTTTTATTCCGAGAAAGCAAACATTTCCGAGGGATATGCGATAAGTCTCTCTGTGATAAGCCGAATTATACGCGGGTGAAGTCGCGGGCAATGTCTAGTAATTAATAGATGTTTATAAACATTCATGTATTGAATTTAAGAGCGATTTTATTTTATTAAATCTATTTCATTCTACACAAATAAATAAAGAATTTCTTCTCTCTACTACGTATATATTTTTATTAAAACAACAACCCGAGTCCCCAAAAGCCATGTATTCAGGCACGTGTTCCTAGTTAGCCCCCGTAGTTTTCTTCAGTATCATCTGTTGTTCCTTGTCTCCCCTGCGGCGACGACCTTTCCCTTTTCTGTATATTTATCTTAAACATCTCTGATGGACTGAAACGTTTTTGTCTCGAATTGGGAATTACAGAAAAGGTCATGTCTTGTTAGACTGTTAGTAGGTATATTGACATTGGTGCCTCGTTAGAAATAAGCTTAAGAAAAAAAAGAAAAAGTTTATTGTCCCAGTTAGCAACAATTTAAAAAACCGTAACAATGCAAAGCAGGTATATGAAAAAATACATATTAAATAACAGATAACTACAAATAATTAAACCGGCCAAGAGTGAGTTGAACTCACGCACAAAGGGTTCCGTACCACCACATCCTCGGGTTTAGACTTTTTTAATATTTAATTTATTTAACCATGCTAGAGGCCATAGTAGCACATCTAAAAATTTCAGTTGGTTACCTATTACAATTTAAAAGATACAACTCTGTGACAGACAGACGGATGCACAGTCGGACAGACGGCGGTGCACGGTGCAAGCATAGTAATAGGCTACCGTTGGAACTCTTTGGGTATAGAACCCTAAAAAAACTCGCTTGTATTCTATGGGCTATACAATGTTTAAGCGTAATTCATAGTTTCGTAAGAATGATTTTAGGTGGATAAGAAACTACATTCATTAATTAAATTATTCATTAGTTATTGGAATGTTGTGTTTCTGAAATTAAATTAAATTAATCATCTAAGTAATGGTATAGCAAATTGCGTTCGCCAAACTGATACCTAAAGATGGGAAGTCTCATGTGATTGTAATTTCGCTGGCATCCGTAACCCTCGCACCGTAACACGGCAATGCAAGCATCACTGATTGGCGGCAGAAATAGGTACGGTGCAGTGGTAGTACTTCCCCTGACGACAGGGTTACCAGATGAGTATGAATGATAAGTTATCGTACTGACGTTCTAAAATTATAGAATAATAAGGAATTACGTGAAATATTATCGTATACAGTGCTGAGCTACGAACTCAAGAAATGATTTTCAGCATCAAAGTTATCGTATTTTTACGTACGACAATCTATTTTGTATCTTACCAGAAGCAATTACGATAATTATCGTACGTCTGGCAGCGCTGCGACGAGCTGGTGATCTACTACTAATGTATGCATGCTTCTTCGTTCAAACTCCAAATTCTTCCAGATGTCCTCATCCAAATAAACACATAAATACTCACAGATGACTAGGAATGCGTAATCATTCCATTAAAAGGCGCGTTCCTAAGGATTTGCTGGTACCCTTTATCCTACGGGGATCCAAAGGAAAAAAAGGTCGAGTCATTTGTCTTTACTTGGAGGATTTATGTAGGGATCACCAGTATGGAGCAGTCGCCTGAGACTGGATGCTCTCGGAATGAATTGTTGATTATAATCGTCCTGTACGGCGTATCACGTAACTGATAGAACGTAGGTAGGTATTGTATTGCGAGTAGGATTAGTTATACAGGGTGATTGGATGAACGGAGGACATATTCAAGAATATGGTAGAATGAGCGAAGACAAAAAAAACTTGTGTTGTGTTGTTGTGTTTGTGTTGTATCAGGGGGACCCCCGTCAGGAACGGAGTTATCCTTAAAATTCATATTTTTTTGGCCGGTATAACCAGTCAAAAAAAAAAAGATATAATGCTAATGATATGGTTTTTAAAAGGAAGTAGTTATGACAGAGTACAATATTTTGATAGGTGATGAAAAGGTGGAACAAGTGAAAGAGTTTGTATACCTGAGTTCCATGTTTACGAGAGATGTGAAGGACATTAAAAGGAGACTGAGTGCTAGTAATCAGGTGAATGGGGCACTACACACCTTCATGAACAGCCGCAAAGTGTCGAAAAAGGCATGGCTGGCTGTTCATGGGGGAGTGTTAGTGCCTACACTTATGTATGGTAGTGAAAGTTGGGTAGTTGGTTGGCAGAAGAAACATGAAAGCAGAATAAATGCGGTAGAAATGAGAGCTTTGAGAAGTATGTGTGGTGTAACTTTGAGAAATAAAGTAAGGAATAACGTGATAAGGAAGCATTGTGGAGTGAAAGAAGATGTAGTGACAAAGATTGAGAAAGGTATGTTAAGATGGTTTGGACATATAGAGAGGATGGACGAGAGGAGATTGACGAAACAAGTATACGAAGCGAGTGTGGATGGAAGAGTTGGAAGGGGACGACCTCGGCGAACGTATCGTGATCAAACCGCGGACGTTCTCAAAAAATGCCAGGTTAAGAGTTCTCTAAACCGACGAGCATGCATGACGAGGTTAATGGACGTAGGTGAAGCGAAAGAGGTGTGTCAGGATCGTAGCAAATCCATAGTCTCTGCCTACCCCAATGGAAAACAGGCGTGAAACAGACGCCACTGGATGATACATACATACATAATATGTATGTATGTGTATGTATATCATCATCATCATTGCAGCCTTATAATACCTATTTTTGGGTGTAGGCCTCCTTCAAATTTCTCCACTCCTAGCGGTCTTGAGCCCTTGACGTCCAATCTGGCCTGTGTGTTGTCGGATGTCATCCACCAAACGTTTGGGTGGTCGTATGTATATGTATGTATAATGCTAAATTTCGCAACTGTAATACAAGCATAGATGGCAGGGAACATCATGCGTCAGACTGAGATACCACAGGGCTCAGGTTCAATGGGGTGCTGGCCAGAAAACCTCCACGTGTGCCTGACGGCTGCTTGTCCTTCTGGACACGTCTAGAGGGATCGGCAGTTGTTTGGCCGGTGCATCCTGGGCACAGGCAATAAAATCCTGTCGAGGGATTAATCTTCGGGGGATTTTATTGCCTGTGGCGAATATTCTGGCGCGGGAGGGGCCCGTTGTGGGCCAGTGGGGAGTTGCTCCACGTGTCCCTCTGATATCAGCAGAGGGCACAGTGGAGGAGCAGGGGCGGGCCCGGTGTGCACTCACCCTGCCACTGGGCAGGCAGCGGAGGGACTGTCTTTCCCTGCCCCCGTCGATCTCGTAACCCCAGGAGTGCCTGCTGAGTAGTGTTTTCGCGCCTCTTGGGACCGAGGATCTTGGCTTCACCGCCCGGACCACGAGGAAGAAAACCTCTATAAAAAATTACGGGAGGTAGGGCCTGCGAGCAGCAGACTCGGGGTAGTCTGCTGCCCGACCAGCAGCTGGCGTAGCTGGCACAGCCAGCGTAGTTGGCGCAGCTGGTAAAGGCCCATGAGATGAGGTGGCGTGCAGTGTTCCGTGTGCGCCGCCTAGGAGGGTGCGGCTGTCGTTAGGCCGCACGGGGAGAAGGGGCTCGCCTGCTTGTGGCGGGCCAGGACCTGTCGGGGGTGGTTGTGTGAATACTCACGGGTTCCCACGCCCCCGGCTAAGGTAGTTGAAGGAACTCCGTGGTGGTTTTAGTCGGTAAGAGTCCGACACTGGCTCCGCCTACCCCGGGCGGAGTGCATCCATGAGGATATCCCAACGGGAAAAAAAAAAAAAAACAAAAAAAAAAAGGGCTCTGGTTCAATCCCCAGTAAACCATGGATTTTGTATGTTTTATTTAATAGTTAGCTGTAATTTCGACGATACTCACCAGATACCGCTTTAAGGTGAAGTCAGCTGACAACGCTATGTCCGCATAGACATATAACACATATGTCCGTATATTCAATTTATTTAATCGTATTTTCAATGTACGCTATGGTTATAACGCAAATCTTAGCGACGACATCTGTGGTCTAGTGGTTCGAGTGTCAGATTACTGATCACGAGGTTGTGGGTTCGATTCCCACAGGACACAAATATTTGTGTGATGAATGTGTTTGTGTTGGTCTGGGTGTTTCTTATGTATTATAAGTATGTATTTACAAAAAAAGTATATAAGTACTATCCATTGTCTAGTATCCATAGCACAAGCACTGCTTAGTTTGAAACTAGATGGTGCTGTGTAAAAATGTCCCAAAAATATTAATTTATTTTATTTTTTGAATCCTTTATACCTAGGGGTTACGTACAGTCGACTGCATGACAGTGGTAACACTTTATTTCGAAAACCACCCTTACTGCTTACGAAATAAAGAAGCTGCTAATGTCAAAGTGTTACCACCGACGTGCGGTCGACCGTACGTATGGTTAGCATACTAGTTTTAATCTTGTCATTGTCAAATGGAAGTCACACATGAAAAAATACTGCAATCATCAATACAGTTTCTCGCATGGTTATTGAGGCAGTAATTTCATTCAGCGATAAATTAGGTTGACTGTTTAGCTATGGAATTATTGAGACTCTAGACCAGGGTTGCCAGATGAGTACAAGTGGATTATCGTTCTGATGTTCTAAAATTATCGTATATCAAGGAATTTGGTGAAATATTATCGTACACAGTGCTGAGCTACGAACAAAAGCAATGATTTTCAGCATCAAAATTATCGTATTTTTGCCTATTTCAATCAATTTTGTATAGTACCAGAGCCAAAATTATAGTATATGTACGATAATTATCGTACGTCTGGCAACGCTGCTCTAGACTGAGAACAATTTTATATATTCCTTCCCTCAAATGGGCACGGCTTGCTTAGATACATAACGAGTTTATCCCAAGATTAGCATTGAAACATAATAATTGTATAAATAAATCGCATGATTGAGGAACATGACGCACTTAGTCGAGTGTCAGTCATCATGATGAATGTCTGACACTTGAAATATGTACCCGTTGTAGGTACCGGTAGTTCTGACGTGTTCTGAATGGACAGGTTAGGTATCCACTGCCGTTTTTAAGAAATAATACGTGATTAGAATTTATGGATGAGGGGTTTTCTCGTAATAGGTGTTTGATGTATGTAAAAAGAAGGTCCAATTATCGTACAATAGGCAGCAACAATATCTTGTCGTGAGTTGGTTTGTATAAAAATATTACAAAAAAAAATTAATTAACATAAACAAAAAACCCGACTGCGTGTAAAAATAACAGAACAGTTGATAAGTCTTGTTTATATCTTTTCTGTTATTTTTACACGCAGTCGGGTTTTTTATTTATGTTAATTATTTTTTTTTAGTTTTGTCATGTTTCATTTATCATACTATTAATGTTTTTTTTGAAAAGTCAAATTCATTTTAAAAGATATAAATTGTGGAAAGAAAAAATCGCTCACGAGCAGGATTCGAACCTGCGACTCCTGGCTCAGTACGCCAGTGCTTTAGCCACTAAGCTACCGTGAACACTGCTCGTGGTATCGAAATTATCCTCCACTATACGTCTTTTGGGTGACGTCAGCGATATCTTATTAAGAAACATTGTTCCTTAACCGACTCGACTAACTTTACAGTTAAATAAGTAATAAGTAGTAGTTTAATAAGTTCATTTTAAAAGTTGAATATTTTGTTATTTTTTTGCATTTTTCATTCCAAATTACATTTAAACATATAAGTTGTATATATTTTTGTAAAGCATTTATAAAACCCTTTATTTTGATACCCCACTCGATAGTTTTTGAAGGAAAAAAAAAATTTTTGAAGAGGTAATATGGCGCCAAAAAGCGGCCATTTAAATTTTTTAAATTTTGATGTACCCAGTGTCACTCTCAGAATTAAGACGAATCTAACGACACCTCTCAATCTCAAATCCATCAAGCCGTTTAGACCACAGAGCGTGCCAAAGAAATATACATACATACATACATACATACACTCGAAAAACATAACCCTCCTTCTGGCGCAGTCGGGTAATAAGTAGGTGGGCCTGACGGACCTGAAGGATATTTGCTTCCGCGATGCTTACTGGACGATGCCGCGACATGTGTACTGAGAGGGGTGAGCACGGTTTGAGGTGCATGTGTGTGCGTGAGCGCTGGTTGTACACGAAGGAGTACAGTGGCTTCACTCTGATTGTTTGCAGCACTATGTCGTATATAAATCAATATGTATATTTTTTACTATGTCTATGGTGGTATATTAGAAGAATGAACTTGTATACCTGCGAGCGTGCGTGATCGAATCAGAAATGAGGAGATTCACAGGAGAACAAAAGTAAACGACATAGCTCGAAGAATTGCCAAACATAAGTGGCAGTGGGCGGGGCACATTGTTCGCAGAACGGATGGCCGATGGGACAGTAAAGTTCTGGAGTGGCGACCACGTACTGGAAGGCGCAGCGTGGGTGGGACCCCCACAAGGTGGACCGACAACTTGGTGAAGGTCGCAGGAATCCTCTGGATGTAGAAAGCGCACAACCGGTCGTTGTGGCGCTGCTTGGGGGAGGCCTATGTCCAGCAGTGTACGTCTTTCGGCTGAAATGATGATGATGATGATGAACTTGTATAGCTACCTAAAGTTTTAGTAGATACCTATAAACATTTTAGGCTCTTGGGTTAATGAAATGACACTGTTTTGTTCTTTTTCTTGCATAGTTGTCTAACACACTCATTTAATTAGTGATAAACCTTTATTCATTTCCATTTTCATTTTACTCTCTTATTTTTTTTATTATGCAGGGGGGCAAACGAGCAAGCGGGTGAGCACTTACCGTCACCCATGGATATCCGTAACACCAGGGGAGTCGCCGATGCGTTGCTGGCCTAGAAGACAAAATACTCTTTTCTTGAAGGCTCCTATGTCGAATTTGTTCTGGAAAACCGCTGTTCCTGCAAATGTGTAATACAATTCACATTTAGGCATTCAAGATTAGTTTACAAATATATAATCATCCAATTTCTCGATCGCTCGCATAGTAACGTCATCTTATAGGTATGTAATCATCATCTTTCAGCCGAAAGACATCCACTGCTGGACATAGGCCTCCCCCAAGCATATGTTGGGGGGATATGCCATAATCGCCACGGTTGGCAGGCGGGTTGGTGATAGCAGTTGGTTGGTTAAATACTCAAAGAACGCTGCTGCCCATCCTCTGGTGAATCCCTTAGTCGCCTTTTACGACACCCATGAGAAGAGATAAGGGTGGTGCAATTCTTTACGTCCGGAACCACACGGAACGGACGAACGGAAACGAACGAACGTACGGAGGTAACGGAACGAACGAAGGTAATATATGAGGTGTAATTTAAGCTATGTACCAAGTCTTGGGAGGCAGCCGTCCGGCAATATGTACAGTAGCAACTCATGCGTTCGAACCATTGCTGCATTGCCTCATTACGCCACACGTGTGCTCCAAGCCGCAGGCGCATAATCAAATGGATTTCAATAAAGTATTGTTAATTATTTATATCGTCATTATGATTTGAAAAGAAAAACTGTCTCCTCATTATTTCTTTCCTTTATGAGGTGCTTCTTCTTATCGTGTCAATGGTTCAAATAAGTATATTCTGTGTTAAAATATTTTTCTTCTTCTTCCTGTCAGTGGTACGACTGATCTTTTGTCAGACTTGGCAAGCCCAAAACTTTGCAACCTCTACAGCGTTATCAGTGGCGGCGCAGAGGTCGCTTAAGGTGTTGGGGCACAAAGGACAGGATAAGAGGTCAGGCATAGTTTGAGGGTCATACCCACAACCATACACGCAATATTTTTCGAGTAGAACGTGGCCTCTTTAATGGCGTTTTCAGTGGCGGCGAATAGGACGTCTCTCGTGCAGGTATTCGGGCACAAGGGACACGCTAGTGTGACATGGATTTCTCTGGATCACCGCATGATGAGGTCTTGTGAATGTATGTTTTTCGTTGCATATTTATTTTAAACATAATTAGGTATGCTTTTTATTTTGAAGCATGATTTTAAGTCACGTTTTTATAGCCAAAATAAACCTTATTTCTATTTACTATTTTTAACGAATTGGTATACTGGGTGTAAGGGGAACGCTTCCGAAAACGAAGATAGGTGCTGGTGATGACTGATACGAAAACACGAAAAAATTATGCGATTCTTTTTTTAGATTTTTTCATATATTTTTTTTTGCATTTTTCATACATAACCAGCTTTGGGCAGTTAAATAAAACTCATAAATAATGAAAAATGCAAAAAAAAAATCTAAAAAAAAATCGCTTTTCTTTTCGTGGTTTCGTATCAGTAATCACCAGCACTATCACCTATCTTGGTTTTCGGAAGCGTTTCCCTGACACCCGGTATATATACTTTTATGAGAACTTGACACATGTTTTTTTTTTTTTTTTTTTTTTTTTTAAATTATTTGAAGGGCTTTGTCGCTTAGCGACCATATCACCCAATTGCAGAAAAACAAAACATAATAAAGAATACATAGGTAGGAGAATAGGTATAGATGTATAGATATACAAAGTTAAAATCCTACACACGCTATTAGTAAGGCAAATTGTTAATAATTTACCTTACCGCCAGCATATACAGAACCCTAGCCTCGTCTGACAATGGAAAAGCAAGAATTGCATTACAAAGTCCAATGTCATAGATTCTGCCATGACCAAAAACATTGCATCTAATATTTTCGTTTCGGACACATTCCATTAAAATGTGGTAGACATCGTCAACTACACCACAATCATTGCAGTTTGGAGACAAAACCTTTTTCATTAAAAATGAGAACTTGTTTGAAGGAATATGTCCGGAGCGAAGTCTTAAGGCTATCGTTAATAAGTTTTTATTTAACGGGCAATCAATCCATGGAATTCTTATAATCTCTGGCTGGATAGTCTTGTACCAAATCCCCTTCTCTTTGGATCTCTCATCGAAGTATTCTTGCCAAATATCTAAACATTGTCTTTTAGCCTTCCCAAAATAGTCAGAATAAAGAGGAATAATGTTCAAATCCACTCCATCATCACAAGCTTGTTTGGCTAGCACGTCAACCCTATCGTTCTCTTCTAATTGTATATGAGACGGAATCCATTGGATACATATAGTTTTGGAAGATTGAAGCTTTAAGATTGATTCATATATAACGTAGGCTATCGGAATACCTCGCACGTGAGAGGTATGCCGAGCCAAATGTTGCAAGGAACTTTTCGAGTCGGTCAAAATGACAAACTTGTTGCCCCCAATTGACTGCACATAGGATAAAGCCTCCGCTATCGCAATCAATTCAATGTGCATAATAGAAATATCTGAATCAATCTTAAGCTTCATATAATTTAAAAGTAAGGGGTCCAGAAAGGCAGCGCCTCCTGTACCATTATACTTGGAGCCGTCAGTAAAAATTTTATAATAACCCGAATATCGTTGCTCAATATAAGACATGCATAATTTTTTTAATTGTAAAATGTCATAATGACGTTTAGCAAAACTAATAGTAGGAATATTATCACACACTACCTCTGAAATATTAATGCTACTTACCCATGTGTTTAAAGAGAACATGTCGAGTTGGACGCTTGAGTATATTGGAACCAAATTATAGACTGAAAGAATGTCAATGAGCAAGGGTAATTTTTTATGTGACCAGTAGTTAGAACGTTTATATAGAGAAAGGTTTTCTAATAATTTAATAGTTTTACTATCTTGAAATGACTTTGATTTTAAAACAAATTTACTGCCTAAATATCTTCTGCGAACATTAAGGGGAGGAAGACACAATTCATTTTCCATTACATGTATCGGTGTACTCCTTATGAAACCACCGATAACACGCATAGCCTGGTTTTGAATTCTATCTAATTTTTGTAATTTACTTTTACAGCTATTATCATATAAAAAGCTGGCATAATCGACTCTGCTTCGAATAATAGAAATATACAAACGTCTCAAATGTTTCTGATGGAGTCCCCACCCTGAACCAGAGAGAACTTTAAGTAAATTTATAAATTTCATCACCTTCTGTGCGGTTTCATTAATATGTTTACCCCATCTTAACGAACTATCCAGCCACAGACCCAGATATTTTACACTTTTATCTACTTTAATTGAATACTCATCAAAACTAAAATCAACGGATCTTCTAAAACAACCTTTTTTAAAAACACAAACCTTAGTCTTGCTTGGAGAAATAACTAAACCTAACTCATTTAATAAAACATTAGTACGTTGTAACGCTAATCGTAATTCTGCAAATGCTAAATCTAAATTACTGTCTGATGTGTACAGCACGAAGTCGTCAGCATACTGAGATATATTAGCTCGATCCACGTCTTTACAAATGTGTAATGTAAGAATGTTAAACAAAAGCGGACTCAATGGATCTCCTTGGGCTAATCCACGACCAGTAAGTCTTATTATTTCACAATCATGTGTTGACACCCTTAAGTGTCTATTTGTTAGAAATGACCACAGATATGCACATATTTTAGAGCCAACCCCAAGCCTATCAAGAGTGTTCAGCAGGCAAGAAATATCTACATTATTGTAAGCATTCTCTATGTCAATAAAACAAGCTGTTGTAACAAGATTTTTAGAAAATCCCAATTGAACATTAGACACCAACTGCGCAAGATTATCTAGACAGGATCGTGCCTTACGGAAACCTACCATCTCTTCAGGAAACAAGCATTGATTTTCAAAAAACCATTCAATTCGTTTAGCTAAAATAGCATGGTAAATTTTGCAAATACAAGATATTAATGAAATAGGTCGTAAAGAATCAAAATTACTATGTTTGGGAATTGGGATTATTTTTATTTGACGCCATTGCGAGGGAACAAAACCGAAGGATAAACATTTATTATAAATAGAAAGTAATATGTACTTACCAGAAGGTGGAAGATTTTTAATCATGGAAAAAGAAACTTGATCTGACCCGGGAGCGGTATCGGTTTTTTTAATACAATTATCTAATTCAGACATTAAAATTTCAGATTCCAATTTAACATTACTAGAATTAAAAATAGGTTGGGAAGGGCAAACAAAATCTGGAGTGAGATCTCTGAGCAGGCGTTCAGCTTTATCTTTCTCAACGCATGAATTACGGACCTGCCGACCCTTCAGCCACTTCATTTTACGCCACATTTCACTTGCAGAACACGTTTCATCTACAGAGGAACAAAACTGCTGCCAGGATTGGCACTGAGCTTTTCGAATTGTTCGTTGAGCAATACTGATTTTTTCTTTCAATACATCTAAATTCCTAGGAGTAGGGCAACCTCTCAATATCCCAAGAGCCAACCGTCGCTCTGCAACTGCCTTCGACAGCTCCACAGACCAATAAGGTTTTGGACTGAATTTATCACATATACCTTGAGGGATTTTAGTGTACGGGATATACTTCACAGCGGCCTGTTGCATAGTATTAACTAACAAATCGTATTCGTCCTGAGGTTCGTATGGAATCATGCAATTTCGTAAATGGTCGTCTATAAATGCAGTATAAGATGCCCAATCCGATTTTTTGAAATTCCTTTTACGTTGAAATGTACGGTCAACATTAATAATGCAGTGTAACTTAATAATTAAATGATCACTACCGAGTGATTCACTAGTTGTCCTCCATGTAAATAACAAAGCTAAGTCCGAAGACACAAATGAAATATCAGGGCTAGACTGCTGCAGCACCCCATTAACCATTTTGATCCGAGTAATGCTACCATCGTTCAAATGAATAAAATTGTAATCCAACATTGAATCAAACATTTGGGAGCCTCGTTGATTAGTACGAAGTGACCAATTGGGGTGATGTGCATTAAAATCTCCCAGAATGAGAGTTTTTGTAGTAGCAATAGAGAAAATCGCGTCCCAATCATTTTGACTGGTATGCACGGATGAAGGACAGTAAACCGAGATAATATTCTCCACCTGCTGACAATTCATGATTCTTACATGCAATAATTGAATGCCAGGATTACGACTTTGCGTTGCACAAACAACCGATTTTACTGAGCTATGAGTCAAAATAGCAACACCACCGTAGCTGTCTTCTCTGTCCAATCTAAACACATTATAGTTACTTAATTTGAAATGACTCTCAGGCTCTAGCCAAGTTTCACTCAGAAAAGCTACATGAATTTTTTCTTGACTAAGATAAAGTTCAAGAGAACGAGATTTAGGTCTTAAACTTTGACAATTCCATTGTATTATATTCAAGTTCATACAATTATCATCCATTTTTAACAAATAAATCAATAAAAAAGTCAATGGATATGCTACTTACAATTTTATGTGTTAGCCATTCTGTAAAAATGGATACTGATTGCTGAATTTTAACTTGAAAGGATTCTTTACTGCGTATAATATTTTTAATTGTTTTTATCAGATTAATAAAAGTTAATTTATGAGAGTGCTTATCAGACTTTTTAGTACTGTCTAAATTTGTTGTATTATGCATGTCTGAAGCATCTGATTCAAAATCTTTATGCCATACTATTCCATCTGTGGGGGAAGGGGGTCGATGGCTTTTTCTCCTCAAATTTCTTCTGGGCATAGATTTGTCTTGTGTTTTTGGCGTGGAGGTAAACAAGCTGTCCTTATGCGTATTTGTCCAGATATTTGGCTCACCCGAAAGTTCTGTTACACTAGTTGCGGCAGTCAAAGGGGTCGTCTGTTCAATATTAATCAACTTGGACACCTTGTTTAATTCAGGCAAAGGAGACGGCGGAACGTAAATTGTCAGAGCTTTTCTATACGTACAACTGAATTCGGACATTAGTTCTCGTATTCTTCTTTCCTTCTTAAATACTGGACAAATTTTTTGCATTGCCATGTGACTACCGGAGCAATTCACACACGTAAATGATGATATAGAACAATTTTCGTGGTTTCTAGAGCACTTCGGACAAACGATCTTTTTTGATGGGCACAGTTTATTAATATGTCCGAACTTCCAGCACTTCGAACATTGTGTCACCGGAAATACAAATGACTCAACTTTAATTCTCAATCCGTAAATATAAACATAAGGCGGAGGAGAAGGCATTTTAAATCCTATTCGAATCGTTTCACTCGGAATCCAGCCGTTACCGTCGGACGTGTTATGTGGACTTCGTTTATTTAATCTTTTAATAGATACGATATCAATATTGCTCGACAAATTATTCATAAGATCTGCATCTGTTATGTCTAACTCCATGTCCTTGATAAGGCCGTATGAAATACCTACTTCAGACGTCTTTTGACATCTCCAATTCAATTCAGTCAACATTTTAGATTTCAAAAATTCATCTGCGTCGCTCTCATTAAGAAAAGTTATTAATATTTTATATTGGTGTATGTATTTAACTTTATGAATGTTACGGCTAGCGATGTTATTTGATTTGAATAACCGTGCCAGTGCAAATTGTTTGGGCAAGGGGTCTTTACAAGTCACACAAATCTGTACCTTCTCCTCAACCATCTCATTTTGATCCTCTCTGCGTATATATTTCTTTTTTCCTCTAGTGACTACGTTCCATCCATCTTCTGTCAAATTCTCCTCGATATGTCTTTTCCTCCTTATCAACTCAGTGCTATCCTGATGTGTATTGTCCTCATCTTCCATGATTATGCCGTCTTCTAGCTCATCAACGCTCAAACATGTGTTGTTGTTTACATTAGATAATTCTAACTCACTCATGCGCACGATATAACAGCTGCAGGGCCGCCCGGCAAACCGGTTGGCCCGTTCGCGCACTCAACGCGATAAAAAATATGCACACAATAATACTCCGGGTAAAAGTAATAAACGACCGCTCTCAACGACCCACCGCGCGGCTATGATGTTGACACATGTTAAACTCAGATAACATCATATTTATTAAATAGTAATTTAAAAAATAACTAAGGTAAATAAAAATAAGCAAGCTAGCTATTAAATATAAATTGTATGTTCATCATCATCATCGTCATCATCATCATTTCAGCCGAAAGACGTCCACTGCTGGACATAGGCCTCCCCCAAGCATCGCCACAACGACCGGTCATAAATTGTATGTTCATCCGTTGCAAATTATACCGCATAAAAAATACTTAGGGCGTGAACGTACAACACTACTCACTGGGCAATGCGTCTTTGCGTCACCTCATTACATTACACGTCGCGATTTACGTTTTCGCTGCACGCACGTTTCGATCTCGCGTGTCTGGAACTCTGGACATGCGGCCTTATTCCCTTTTATATTTCTTTTAGCAAGTTCTCAATACTGAGATATGGATCAAATATAGCATTGAAGGCTAGCGTGGGTAGTTGTTGATTGATACTTCATCAGTATTCTATTCGATAGTTCAACTAGTCAAGTAGTCACATAAATTCTGACAGGGTTGAAATGGTGATTAAGATTCTGTTATCTATCATGTTATTAGTGGTTTTTACAGGAAAATCTTACAGCTACCTTTGTAACTGGAAGATGTTATTTATACAAACTTGATATATGGTCTGTTCTTATCATTTTCATTTCAATAACAACAGACAGCAGCACAATTATGTGACATATAGATGCGTAGAAGCCCCTTTGCGAGAGACTGGAGTCCGTACTAGGGAAACCCTGTGTTACGGATAGATACCCAACACGTCAATAATAGAAATAGCTGGACAGTTTTTTTAAGTAGGTAACACACTTACATAAATTAGATGTACAAAATATTTATCATTAAAATAAAAAATGACATAACACGAAACAACATAAAATCTAAACTTAAAAAACACCTTTTAGAGGAATTAAAACCTAATCATGACTTATAATTTTGTAACATTAAGAAAAAAAAAACATGCTGTATTTTTGTAAGCAATTTGCTATTGAGAAGTAATATAAATTAGTTGAGGGTATTTGGGAATTTTTGCATGGGGCGAGCGAGCGCGATGCGTCGTGTTCACCCACCCACATCTTGTTGTAATGAATGTCGACGGACCAAGCGGTGTACAGAAAAACCTAAACAGGTTTATGTTCTACACTGTATCTGCCAAATGTATGGTTTTTTTTTGTGGAAAATAAATAAAATAAATAAAGGCTGAATGCGCATTTTTATTTTCATAAGTTTGAAAATAGAACAAGAACCGCGTGCGGACGAATTGGTACATACGAATGAAAATTTGATACTGTTGAATTTTTTTGTGTATTGTTTCCTCGCAAATGAGAGAAAAGTAATATATATAAGTCTTGGCCGAAATAGCAATTAACGGCCTCGTTTAGTTTAAAAGGACTCGGCTGGTGCCTCGTTCTTTTAAAATCACTTGGGAAGTAGGTACTCGGCTTCGCTTCGTAGTTTTTCCAATATTACTCGGCCGTCAAATGCTTCATTGCAGGCCTCGACAGTAATGTTTTATTATTGCACACCGTGAAAATAGCAGTAAACAGGAACGACTTATAAATTATGGGTACATTGGCTTATCTCAGATTGAGAAGGATCTAGGCCTTAGGGTACGTTTATACGACTACGCTTTTAAACCGCGTACACGCTGCAACTCTTCTGCAACTTGCAAATACTATGCGTTTACAACGCGAATACGCAGCAACCGAACAGCGTCCACTTAGCACTAATCAGCTAGTAGCTAGGATGCAAGTAGCAAGAGTGGGAGTGGGGTTCACGGATTGCACGCGGATCAGCGATGGAAGGACGCGCGAGCGCTACGTGAGCGCTGGGCGTACGCGACGCTGGCTAAAGTATTTTAAAATAAGCTTTATTAGAGTTAGTATAGAACCCAAAAATTTAATAACCTCTGTGACAACACGCGGATACGCGTCAAATTCGAGGCGGTACCGAGCCGAAAGAAAACGCTACTGTACAAGTACATAGTACGAGTTTTTATGGGCAAAATTAGTATCCTATCTATCTACATAGAAATATATCCATATCCACATTTCCAAATTTGGAATAAGCTCCATACAAATTATGTCAAATTTCTATTTCTAGTCAGGTAAATTGTGGATAGATAGATAGATATAAATTTTGGCCGTAAGTCTTTAGTTTATCTCCTGGCCCACTGCGGGTTAACAGACTACACATACCATCAAGAAATATATGGAACACTCTCAGTTGTGCAGGTTTCCTTACGATGTTTTTCTTCGCCTGAAACTTTAATCTCACCATTCACATATTAGCTCCAAACATAGCTACTCTATGGAACTATCCATTGTCTGGTGTCGTAATATTCAAAAAGCCTCAGATTTTTCAAATAAAAGCAAAACAGGAATATAGACGAAATAACATTAATTCCACACAAGCGACTGCGGTTCGGCAAATATTATGAGTGGCCTCACAAAACACTCACATATGAATTGTTCAGTGTAACGAAAACGATGCTATCCCTACGGATATCGTATAAATTGTTGAGGACCTTTCTTTCAGAACCTTTTGTTTTATAGGGGATTGGATTGTAAAGAGTCTAAGTAACTACCTTTGATAGAAACAAGGAAACAACTTCTAATATTAATTGATGAATAAAAATAAAACTTTCAAATGATTTACTGTCAGAACAAGATATGATGCGGTAGGTGAACATAAAAATAACTTCTTACATTTTAGGAATTATAGTGATACATAGTTGTAACATCATAAGCAAAGTAACTTTGCATGTCGTAAATTTATGCGGCAAATAATAACAGTTAAAAATAAAACCGACCAAGAGCATGCCGGGGTCATGCTCAGTATTATAGGGTTCCTAATTACAAACGAATCAAATGGAATATTATTCATTGCTATTTTAGTTTTTGCAAACAGCGCCACCTAGCGCTGAATTTAAGAAGCTAAATTTAAGAAATATGTCATATCAATATAACACAAAGTTACTTTTAAATAGGTAGTAACTAAAGGAACATTATTTGCTATGATCATTTTTCTCTAAGGTCCTATGAACTAGGACGTCTTAAGTATTTTGCAGTTTTCTCACTATAACTCAAAAATTTATAATTACTTTATACTCGAAATAATTTTAAAAGAGAGTTTTTATAAAGGTCTATCAATGTGGAAGATTATAAGTTTCTACGTTGCATAGCTTAGAAATGGCACTTTGGCGGGCTGTATTTCGCAGATGGTATACCTGATAAAAAAGTTGTGTATGAAACATTACCTTCATTTTAGTAGACCTATTCAATGATACCCCACACGAGGGGGTGCAGCGAAAAAAAAATTTCATCCCCATTTCACATGTATGAGCGCCACCGCTAAAATACATTATCAAGATTTTTTTATGCTTTTAAAATTGAGATCTATATCTAAACCATTTTTTACCAAAATTTCATTTACTTATGTTTATAACTGTAGAAGTTATTAAGCTGTAAAGGATTAGGACAGACGGACAGACGGACAGACGGACGGACATGACGAAACTATAAGGGTTCCTTGTAGGACTACGGAACCCTAAAAAATGACTATGCTCATGATTTTGTCGTATAATAGTGCTAATTTATTTTTATTTATATATTTTACTTTAATTACAACGGTCTTAAACCAATTACAGTTATTAAAGATAGAGGAATGTCACATAAAATATATAGTGAATTACACATCTTTCATAAACCTCTCTCGCAATGCTTCAGGCATACTAACAGAATCTTCTTCCAATCATCCGCAAACAGATCATAATTCGGATTACAATCCAAGAGTTCGTTGCTAATAAATAGGCAAAGCTAGCGAATTGGTGATAAGGGACGGTATACACCAAATGTATTGTCAGCTATATATATATATATATACTATACGCTGTAGCGTACAAGTTCAAAAATTATGAAAAATCTGAAAACCACGCAAATCTAGCTCGTATTCGTTGGCTAACTGTGAGCCTCACGACATTCCAAAAAGTAGCATTATGTTTCTTACGATTGTTTTATGTAGCAGCTTATTACGCCCTTATATACCCAGCATCTCTTACGACATCTATGTGAGGGGCGTTTGCTAATTCTAAATCAGCCAGCGAGCATGTGTCATTTACAAGTAATGTATGAACAGTGCTTACGTCGTACAGAATCTACGCTAGACGGTGAGTGAATTCTAACCTTTCCTTAATTTATTATCAGGTTAAATTTAGGAAAACATCGCGAAGAAACCCACTATTTACAAGTTTTAAATATTTTTTAAAGAACCTACAATATGATCGTCTTTTTGAAAAGTCTCAATAATAGCTATAAAATTTGAATAATATTGTCATCAAACATGGAAAGGCTGGTCAATAAAATTCGTACCTGACACCACTATCGACGAATTGTAGGTACCTACATCTTCTATCAAAAGGTCGTAACTATTTTTGAAATTAGTTCCACAAAATATTCAATGATGTCAAAGGTTTATACAGGTAAATTGGTATAGCTGCTTAAGTATTTAGGTAGTAAAGTTCCTGTAAGCTAGGTTGAGCTATTGCAAGGATTACTATGTAAATGGCAGGGTTCTACTGCTAATAACTTGCGTGTAAATGTTACGCCTACCGTGAAGTATTCGGTAAGGTTTATGTGCCAGGGGTAGTAAAATAGAACAAAGATACGGCTTTGACAATATGTTTACTAAAATTTGTTGTTTATAATCACAGACATAATGAAAAATATAGACGAAGTGCTGCAAACAATCATAGTGAAGCCAAGAAAAACTATGCTCCTTCGTGTTCGTGTACGGTCGACCGCAGGTCAGTGATAACAGTTTGATATTGACAGCGTCTTTATTTCCTAAGCAATAAGGATTTTCTAATTCGAGTGTTACCACTGTCATGCAGTCGACTGTACAACCAGCGCTCACGCACAAAGCATGCACCTGAAGAATATTTGCTTTCGCGATGCTTACTGAACGATGCCGTGACATGTGTACTGAGAGGGGTGAGCACGGTTTGAGGTGCATGTGTGTGCGTGAGTGCTGGTTGTACACGAAGGAGCATTGTTTTTTTTGGCTTTAACAGTTTGTTCGCAGCACTTCGTCTATATTTTTTTACTATGTCTGTGTTTATAATGTAATTCATTTAGTTGTTTCTCATTATTAGGGTTCCATCCGTTCGTCTTTCTGTCACAGCGCTGTATCATTTTAACCGTAATAGTTAGCAAGTTGACATTTTCACAGAATATGTTTCTTGCTTGTTGAATATATTGCTATAGCTTTTATCATGGCAAATACAAATAAAAGAAGACTGCTGGATGAAATTTGTTAGACATCAATACCGTTGTGTGTGTGTTTTTTATTTATTTATGTTTACTTTTGTAAAATGTGTTGTGTTTATATAAATAAATAAATAAAACGAATAGTCTCTCGGAAAGGGGACTCCCTTTGGTTTTAGACCATAGAAGAATGCCCCAAAAAATTTTTTTTGCTTCAGGCTTTCACACCAAAGATGGGCGATGGGCGGATGGCGAATTTGAAGTCGTTAATATGAGTACTATATAGTAAAATTTAATAGAGAATTTTAATAGAGAAGATGGTTGGCAGCTACCACCTGTTTGGAACCCAGTCCTAAAAATAATCAAGTCCCAAACAGCACGCAACACTGTAAAAGATAATGATATTGTGAGTGATTACTGCGTGCATCGAAACGATTTTAATTAATAATATTGTACGGTAGATTAAAATAATTTTTTAGAAATATTTGTAAAGACGCTTGTTATCTTAGTCTACCTGCGACCACGAAATGCTGCAAAGCTTTCGAAACGTCAGGGAAACCAATTTAAATAATATACGCGATTTAATCCGATTAAACTTTGTTTTATTACTATATAGTCAATGATATTTAAGAGTATAGACATATCATACCCTAAGAAAACAAACGAAATAAATGTTCCGTACGCAGCGGCAGCACTCATACACATTGGTATGAGATCGCTTTTTGTTTGTTTACTTTTGCGTCATAAATGGTACTTTCTATATACACACGATGACATTGTTGTTTTTCTGTCACCGGTCAAGCTCGGTGCCATGTCTTGCCATGGTTGCTTAATACGGACTAATAACGAAATGTCCCAATTAAGATGTTTTCGAGTCTTCAGATAGCGCGCCTGGTAATATATCTGTACTTTTAAAATATCATTGTATATGTATAGTCACAATCCTCCCTACACCCAAAAAACCCCCAAACACCCAAAAATCACCAGACAAACACCCAAAAACTGTAAAAACACCAACAAAAATCGTTACCCTTTTCAACATAACCTTACGTTACTTCTTTTACTATCATGTGTAGGTTTCATTTCGTTAGTGATACGAGACGTGCTTATTATAAGGGTAAATTGGATTTCTGATCTCCGAACATCTTAGATTAAAGCCGATCGGATTCCTGTCAACAACGTTACTTCGGATGTACTACAAGTACATTACGTTACGCCGAGTTCATCATCATGTGGTAACATGGTTAACTTATTTATGGAATACAAATTTGTAGCAAACTTGAGAGACAGGTACAGTCAACCTTATATCAATGGTAATAAAACCATTATATGCGGAACTGGGTTAGTATAATTTTTCATACAAGCTAGGCCATGCTTATACTGGTTTTGTTACCATCGATATGAGATTGATTGTACATGCAGCATTTCCATAGCAGTAGTAGAGCTCTTTGTGAAAGAGCTCGTCCAGGGAAGTACTACCACCGTACCTACTTCTCCGCCAAACAGTGATGCTTGCATTGCTGTGTTTCGGTCTGAAGGGTACGGGTGCCGGTGAAATTACAATCACATGAGATTTTCCATCTTCATTTCTCAGTTTGGCGAACTAACTTGCGGTACCAATAAGGCAACAGCCTAGGTGGTATTGAAGTTGTTATGGGTAAAGGTAACCGCTTAACATCAGATGGGCCTTTAGCTCGTTTCGCCAATCTATACTATAAAAAATAAATGAAAAAAATAAGATGATATAACCTTTCTAATAAGCTAAAAGTTTCGGTTTCCTTACACCCACACCGTGGACAAGCAAGGGTACCAATTAGGTTTCATGTGAAAGTGGGCGGTGCTATTTCTTATTCAGCAGGCATACCCGATTTGGATACCAAAAGTGTTAATTTAGTCACCTGCAATATTTGAAGGTAACACAGTATTTGATTAACAATAAAAAGTGACAAAAATATTGTTAAACTAAAATCGATTTTAACTATCATAATTCCTTGTCCGAAAGGGCAACATATGTCTACGCCACCGGGTCAATGTCCAGTATCGCGCACGGACAGCTGAGCGCTTAAAATTGCAAAAAAAATGAAAAATGATTAAAATTTTCCCTTCATACTTCACCTTTTAGTAGTTTTTTGTGTTTGCAATAATACGACAGACATTTTGGTGAAAAATTAAAGTAAGTATAATTTTTTTATTGATTCGTGGCTAGTACTAGTATATCGTGACTGATTCACATCCTGACAAAGTTGGTCTACTACAGTAACACGTCTTCCATAATCTCATAATATAACGAAATGAATAGAATGAAAGGTTTGAAAGATGACTGATATACTGACCTGAGTTAATTTTTATAACCGGCATTGTGAAGCAAAAGGTAACACTTCTTTTTATTTCACATGGAAAGAGGTGTAAAGATTTGAAAAAAAAAAGTTTGTCAAATGTATAAAATAGACTAGAATTTACAATACGCGCAATCTAACATGACCGGCCTGAAGCACTGAAGCGATCGGCACTGCGTAAGTGCGTAGGCAGCGTAGGTTTACTCCAGCCCTTGCCATCAATGACACCCATAAATGATTACTGCGATGGTCTTGTGACAACTTCAGATCGGCCGACTTATATTGAGCGTACGTAAACCTACTGTTACTGTTTTGGTGGTAACAATAGGTACTGTTAGCTTTTACATGTTAATAGAATTATACAAATGACAAATAACAGATCCTTGTAAAAGCATATCAAATAATTCAACCTAACAATAACAAATAAGTAATCTTGCACATAAAGCATGTTGTCAGAAAGATTAAATATGAATGGATGAAAACAAAATGAATGATAATTTATTCGCAGATCAGAGTCTAGGCTTTCTGAGACTGGCGACAAATTAACATCTGACAAGATTAATATTAATGCAAATGCACTTAAATTAATTAAATCAAAGTCAAATGAAGCACTAGCACTTAGTCACAATTGTAGGATTACTTAAGTATTTGATTGTGAGTATTAGACTGACTAATGATGTCTGCACCCTTGGCCCTTGAAGCTAGGGTGGAGACTGAAGGTCTTTAGGTATTATAATTTGAATTTTTGTTGGAAAATTTTGGTTCTGTACATATAGGTTTTTACAACATGTATAAAACTTTCTTTAAATATTATTATTATATCATTTATTTCAGACTATATGGTCCATAATTGTTAATACAACTTAAAAAATATGTTAGTATAGAGATACAATTTTAAATAATGTGGAGATCGGTGTATTCAGCAATATGTATCTAAAACTATATTGCTGACTACACTCATCTCTCCGTATGAAGACGATATTCATCATCATCATCATATTATCAGCTTGGCGTAAATAAAGCCCTTATCCATAGATTTCGATTAAGATATTATTTGGATCAAAATACTGTTATGACATTTTGTAAAAGGAAGACATTTTTACTAGCCATCATCGCTTATAAAATCAAAACACAAATGATACTTAGTTGCTTCAAAGGTTTTCAAAAAAGGTCAAAGACGACAATTTCCGTCCTATTTCTGATATTGGCCTTTCGAATGCACCAATTACCGGGAACAATTCCCATAATTCCATAAAAAAATACCCGACCTGGAAATCGAATTCAGTTAGCCTGTAGCTGTTGTTTCCACACGACCAATGACCTAACCAATTATATTTCAATGTATCATATTGCTACAATGCAATCCATATCCCTTTGTGAGAGAAGATTGATAATGTATATCCCATAGCCGAAGTTAATTGCAATCAACCGGGCTACGTAATACGATATAAATATTTAACATTCCCAACGTTGTCATGGAAACACGTCACTCAGACGAATCTTTTCGGTCACAATTTAAATATTAAATTATTTTGATTTTTTCAATATTGATGACGTAGACGAATGAAAAAGAATTTATTTTAAAATCTCGCAGTGTTGGTAATAATATTATTTCGTTAACTCAAATGGTATCATTGCAAAAAGTCTTCAATTTGTACTCAGAAAAACTATGTTAATACTTGTGCTAGAAATTTTAAAAACTTACCGAACCTAATTTGTGATATCATAGTTCTGATCAACTTTTATTTAAAAATGCAATTAATTTATTTTTCGTTTCATAAGGACCGATTAAGTTGCGGAGATTTACTTATTAGGTACTGCAAAACAACAAAAATGCTGAATTTGCTTATACAGATCTAAAAATATAGGTCTGGTCACGCAATAAAGAAATCGGTCAGGCATTTTCTGATCTCCACGAATAGTTCAAAGGAGACTTTATTCACCTAGTATTACGGTCAGCACAAACGTTGAGCTTGAAAATAAACTGGTAGGATGAGACAAACAAAATCTAGTTATCATAATAAACTGGTTAAAACAAACTAAGTTTTCTATCAACAATGCATGAATCTAGGCGTACTAAGGAGGTTCTACACGAGTTGAAAGGAATTTCTGCAAGGAACATACAAGTATGCAGATGTTAATGAAATTATTTCTGGGAAAGTAAGATCTGAGACGGGTGCAATGCCCTGAGTGCTGCCAGCAATTTGCATTTTGAATACTAATGACGGGGAGCACTCATTCCGACGACATCGCCGTGAACACTATAGAATAATAATAAAATTGCACGAAATGTAATTATTGATTAAAATGTTGCTTGCCCCACAATGTTGCAGGAAAAATTGTTTGCCTGCTTCGTTAATGGCATTAAAAACAATATTATTGGAATGTTTTGTATGTAAAAACCAACTGAAACATTCTAGTTGCAAGCATAAGAAACAAGATAAGATAATACAGCTAAGAGATTCGACAAAAACGAAAGGGAGAGAGACAATCCGCCCAAACACTTAACCGACTTTAAAGCAATTCTATTCAACTTCAGAAGCCCGCAGTAATTTCAGAAGAATAAAAAGTACATCAGTGGCTGTTAGCTGTTCAACAAATTGTCCATTTTGAAATTTTCGAGCGACTCTCACAGGCTGCAAAAACTGTTCTCAGTAGCGGACAAGGCGATAAGGAGTGCTTTTATTAAATTTTCTCGCATCGCCTGACTAATGCTGTCCAGCTGACGCGTATCCGACACACTTACTTTCTCTTTTCCGCTCGCTTGCGAAATTTATACGGATTGCTAAACAATGGCGTCATATTTTCCACGAATTAACTGCTTTGGGACCATTTTGATACATTATTATTGCGATACAATAACGTTTCAGTTAACATAAGGTTTCATAAACTTACAACCTGTTAAATAAATAATAATTGTGACAATACCACTAACAGTAATTCCCTGTTAATTGATACGGTAGCTGTCTGCAACAACAGATCTTCCGTAACATGTATTTAATCACAACGTTTCCAACTTAATCAATCTAAATGAACAACGGATTAAATGGAGCGATTTAAAATTGGCTAACATCATTGAACATCTACAATAGCGAAACGTTGGTTCTGTTCACATTAATTAAGAATGTTCGTTTTGCGAACACTACAGTCAATAGGGAGCGCTTCGCTCGTTCGATTCCATGAAATTCATTAATTAATTTAAACATTCTGCTTAATTATCGAACTCTTCAATTAAAAATCCCTTGTTAATTGTTGTTTTGTTTATTTACTCTATTACACTCGTTAAGTTAAATGCAAATATCGGACTTTTTGCATGGAAATCTATGTTTATCGTTGGCCCATCGGCGGTTGTAATGACCGAGTAATTAATGATATAATTATGTTTAACGGTGCTAATTAATTATGGGGCGATTTAATGGCGATCAAACACGTCCCTGTTGTTTAATTCAATTTGACCTTCAAGTAAATCACTGAGCAATTAAGGGTTTCAATCATGATTCTAATTTCAGAAGACACAAAATCAAAATTGTGTTTCGTTCTGAAGAAAAAAAAATTTTGAATTGTTTTGAACGTTTAGAAGATTCTTATGGGTTTGTCAAGTGGAATATTTTTGTGATATTTTTGTAAAAATGGGTACTTTACTGTTTTACCCATAAACTCCAACAATAGGTGACCCGGTTTATATTCGAGGGCTTGAATTTGGGATAGTATCAAAGAGAATGAATTTCTTATCCTTACGTAGGCAGCTACGTATCACTGAATCAGAAACTTTTAATGGTGCGACTCGTCAGCAATCTGTCTGCGGGGTCTAAAGAAGGCATTCTATTAGAACGTAGCACAATCATGAACACGACCGAAGGAAATGTTCTCTCGTAAAACTCCTGACATTTGAATTTTGGACAACTAGGTCTTGAAATCTAGCCAAGAAAAGGTAGTTCAGAGTAAAGCAGTGTCAGTGCATTGTCAGCAAAACAGTGAAAAATATCACCTTTAAAATCTTTTCCTGCTTTTATTTTGTGCTTTACTTGATACCCTCGATATTCACAGTGTTTACTGCGCAGATTTAAGAGTATCAAGTAAATCTTTCACCAGAAGAAAGTTAAAACTGTTACATCAATTATTGCTGTAACAGTTTTAACTTTCTTCTGGTGAAAGATAATACGTTTCATTCGTAGTTCTAGATTCACTAATGTATGTTTACAACAAGATTGAAACAGCTTCTAGTTAATATTATAAGAAAAAATCATTTGTTTAATATGCGATTGTAGCTATATAGAAAAAGTTAATAGAAAAGTTAGTTAGTTACTAGCGCTTTTAATAGAGATAGTTATATGTTTTCGACTGATAGGCTCATACAGGGGTACTTTAAGAGTACTTAATTTGTTTCTATCGATGTGTATATAATAAGCTCGCCCCTTGGAAACATTGGATTGGAGTTCATACTGTCTTCGGTATAATATAATACACCTACATTTCCCTCAGAAAATACAGGCGTGACGTCATATATAAGAAGTTAAGTTGAATTCGTTTCGGTGTGATAGAGGGACATTTCACGTGCACGTCGTCTAGAGCTTGTTATTGAACAAACTTTCCACGTGACCACTTCTAATACTGCTTAGTCATATTTTTCGAGAAATATGTACTTGAAATTTTCTGATTTTCTTCAGTCGTTTCGTATTGTTAACCATTATAGTAAAAAGAATATTGGGTAGATTAGGAGAAATTGTGTTACCAAGTATCTATTTTTGGTCTTGTTACATAGATGACGAGTCACTTCATCAAGTCCCACATTCCGCAATTTTGGTGTGACAAACCTCGTCTTTGGTTTGCTCAGTTTGAAGCGATGATTGCCAACCAGAACCGCGATGGCGATAAAGGAAATTTTGCACTTGTAGTCGCGAATCTTACGAAGCCTAAAGTGGTAACCCTGAGTTTGAAAATGTTGAGCGAAGAAACTATTGAAATTATTAAGCAATCGTACACCGAGAGTTTACTTTCTGTCTTCCAAGAATACCTAAAAATGGTGATGATGATGTGAGTGCAAAGAATAACTGAATAAAATAATTAAATTTAAATAATAATCATATTATAAAGAGGAAAGGTTTGTTTGTTTGTAATCGATAAACTCTGAAACTACTAAACGGATTTAAATAATTATTTCACCATTAGAAATAGAAAGCTAGTTTATCCAGAAGTAACATAGGCTATATTATATTCCAGTACACTTGGGGTCGCAGGAATCCGCTGGATGCGGCAAGCGCAGGACCCGTTGATTTGTCGATGCTTGGGGAGGCCTATGTCCAGCAAGCAGTGGACGTCTTTTGGTTGAAATGATGATGATGATTATGATGACAAAAATGACAAGATAATCAACCAATTTTAAAATCTTGTGTATATGAGGATTTCATTTTCGACAATACCAGTGGTTGTAATTTTGTATTTGAATCAGCTCGTAAAGGAACAGTGTAACGTGAATAATAATATCTACACAGGATCATGGATCAAGGTAAAAGTGTTTTCTGGAAAGAAAATGAGTGAGCGTTTCATCTACAGAAGGTATGTTTAAAATCCCAAAAGACGATAGGATAAAGAAAGCATGTCGGTAATAATGTAGTCCGACATGCTATTTGTGGATCAATCAAAAGCTACAAATCATTGGCCTGCTTGCTAAGGGTGACTGTGGTGGACTGGATGCGGAAGGTAAAAGGCCCAAACATCGTGAAGCTACTTGGAAACGGCCTCTGACTAGCAGTTGACTGCGATTAGCTGACTTGAGTTGATCGCTCGCCACGCTTGGCAGGTGGGTTGGCGATCGCAGTTGGTTGTTTAAATACTCAGACACCGCTGCTGCCCATCCTTTGGTGAATCCCTTAGTCGTTTTTTACAACACCGATGAGAAGAGAGAGCACGAACCGATTTGCTAATAGCTTTATCATGCGTACCGCTAAAGAGTGGAAAGTATAATCCCGATAAGTATAATCTAGTGGCCTTCAAGACTCGAGTGAATAGGTTTTTGCTGGGCAAGCGTGTATCATCGTCGACCGCACCATTGCTTAACATCAGGTGAGGTGGTAGTCAAACGCAAGCCCATAAGATATAAAAAAAAAGAAAAAAAAGAGAGGGTGGTGTTATTCTTTAGGTCTGGCACCACACGGAACAAAACGTAGGTACAAATAGTATAATAGCACTTATGTTTTATCTACAACAGTTTTGTGTTTTAATTCAATGGCCCTTCTTACTCAAGTAGATAGCTTATCATGATAGTGTATTGTTCACAATAATACGGTTTTTTTACTATTTTAAGATATAAAGGACCCATCCAAGAAACGATACATTGGTCCGTAAAGTGCACCATCTGCGAGGTTAGTTTGATCTGATTTTTATTCAAACAAAATTTTATGCCCAGGATGGACCCGAGATATTGTTTACAAAGCATAAAGAAGAGAAATGAAGACTAGTGGAGCCCAAGCGTACGTTGGCATGCCTGCGGTTGTTGTGTGGCGCAAATGTTAAGAGGTAGAGGGACTGACGTTACCTGAATTGGGTCAGAGGTACATCATTATGATTATTAGCTCACATGAATTAGTTACGTATACTAACAGTGACTTTATAGGATAGAAAGCGAAGAAAGAAATAATTTATTTATGTCTCGTTACTGGCGAAAATAAATAAATAATAAATAAATGAATAATAAATAAATATTTTTGGAACATTTTTACACAGCACTATCTAGTCCCAAACTAAGCAGAGCTTGTGCTATGGGTACTAGAGAATGGATATAATACTTATATACTTTTTTTTTTGTAAATACATACTTATAATACATAAGAAACACCCAGACCAACACAAACACACAAATATTTGTGTCATGTGGGAATCGAACCCACGACCTCGTGATCAGCAGTCCGACCGTCGAACCATTAGACCACAGACGTCGTCAAATAAACACATTAAATAAAATTCAATAAAGTAGCAATAAATAATAATAAAAAATATGCTTAATAGCATATGGGTACAGTTCTATCCTGCAAAATTGCCCCTTCAAGCTGAAATCGTATAGAGAAATAACTAAACACGCTGTTCCCGACTTTTGATTAGCGGTAATTGTTGCCCTAAGTGTCAGCAACACACGTTTTAAAAATTTTCATTTTCAGAATGAAAGTGTTGCTGTGGGATAGCCCCCAGGAAAAAGCAAGACATGATTGAGAATAAAACTGGATGGAAGCGGCTCGAACCCATTCCTTATAGAAGTCTATGCGGATCAGCAGTTTTACTAATCTATGTTCCTAGATAAGACCGCTTCATTCCGAAAGGTTTTCCCTATAAAGTCCCCCAGTCACTAATAGCTGGTCAATGTGTATCTCTCTGCCCAATTCAAAATAGGATCACTTTCATGACTGACTGAATGACTTTATTTGTAGTGTAGTGTTTTTTGAACTACTTTTCAGAATGGAGCGCGGGAGCCTTTAATTCGGATCAAAAATAAATTACAGCAAAACCTAACCTTGATGAAGTAAAACGACGTATGGCGATAACAAGGTCAGCAATGGATAAGCTGAAAAAATATATATATGGAGGAATCGAAACATCAATAAAGCCACTAAGACCCGGCTCGTACAAACACTAATATTCCCCATATTTCTCTACGCGGCTGAGACGTGGACGTTGCGGGAAATTTGAAAAGAAGAAGATAGATGAGAGCATCTGCATGTGATGCTGGAGGAAAATGCTTGGGATATCGTGGACTGAACATCGAACAAATGTCTCCATACTCCAAGAACTCGGCATCAAGCAGTGTCTATCGACTTTGGCGCGGCGTAGCTACGACGCTATAGACCGACTTGTCGTACAGGCTAGAATAGAAGGCTCAAGAGTGCGCGGAAGGCCTCCCATGCAATGGACTGATTTATTGAAGTCTGCCGTGGGCCTGCCATTACATGAATGCTCCAGACTAACCGAAAGCAGGGAAGGGTGGCGAGGCATCGTAGGGCGAGCTACAGCAGCTCCCGGTAATAGTACACGATGGCCACGACCGCTCTGTCAAGAGCGAAATGACGAATAAGAAGTGTATCTTTACTAATATCGCTAATATCAGATAGATAGGTTTATGGATAAAGATAAAGGTTAAACCGCACTTGAGATGCGCGGCGCGGCACTGCAGCGGAGCGGCGCGACACCACAAGTATTCTTTGTATTGATTTGTATGACCCCATCCGCACTACAACGTCGCGGCAGCGGAACGGCACGGCGCGACGCTTCAGTACAGGACCAACCGCACTTTTGCGCGACACGGCGCGTAACTGCAGCGGAGCGGCGTGACACCAAAAATATTCTTAGTATTGAATTGAATGATCCTAACTGCACTACAGCGTCGCGGCAGCGGAGCGACGCGGCGCTTCGCTGCAAGTTGGCTCCCGGAGAATATTTTGTCGCGCAGCGCCGCTGCCGCTATAGTGCGGTATAGCATTACAATGTACTCTGTGGGTATAACTAGCGTCAGCGGAGATGCGTGGCGCGGCATTTGCGATGTGAATTCTCTTGTCAGTTGTCATCTTGACATCTTGTCAGTTATCCTAAATCCTAATTATCACATTGTCTTTGGTCACTTCACGTTCAACCTTTGTGAAAGGAATTACTTTCCATAGTCAAAGCGTGCAACCTACAAAGATGGACGATGAAAAACAATACCAGATGGCCAACAACTGCAAAAAAAATGCCGCGTGCTTTTAGAAAGTGCCGCGCCGCGCCGCGCATCTTAAGTGCGGTTACAAAGTGTGGCACCGCTCCGTTGCAGTGTCACGCCGTGCATCGCAAGTGCGGTTTAACCTTAAATCCAATCAAAATAATGATTCGTTTCCCACCCTTCCGCTTATGTTTTAAACTCTACGACTAAATTTGCATTCTGGGCGGGCTGGCGGGACTATCCCGGGAAACTCTCCCGCCGGGACACTATCTGAATAGGTATGTATTTCTAAGTGGCCTAACTCTGCCACGTAAAGATATATGTTCGCGTAATTGTTTCTACTTTAGTCAAGTCACTTCAGCTATTTATGGATCCGTGTTTCTTGTTGTTTTCAGTGATGTTGAAGTTATATCACCCACGTTTGAAAGTGGGTGCTGACAATTTTTTGCAGATTTTTGTTCCAAAGGTCAGGCTACAAAGTTCAGCTTTGTGACTGCAGGCATTGCTGAAAATAATCCGTTCAGCTGTATAAGCAAAGTTGATTCAACTTAGCACTAGCTAGCACTACTCTAGTTAGTATAATTTTATCACAGACCAGTAAGCCTCAAGACGCCGCATAAAAAAGTTGTGCATGTCACAGTCGTAAAATTTTGGCGGGGTACAGGGGGTGGACGGTGCATTATGATTGGTCGGCTCAAAAGTTCAGTGGTATGATTTGTGCCGCTCGCTGACGGAGTGACGTCCCGATTGGCGGCAGGGTGTATGATATGCAGTGGTACTACATATGCTTGGTGACCGGGGGTGTCCTTCTAATCGGCGTCTAGAGGCTGACTGGTTTGTGAACTTTATATAAGGTCCTACAACATTAATCAGAAATATTTAAAGATGTATCTTCTACAATGGCGTGGTAAAAAAGTTATATCGTGTCAAATAAATGATTTTTCCGTTTAAAAAAAATTACTATAATTAAATTCATTTTTTTCTTGGGCAAATCTTCATGGACGCACTCCACCCAGGGAAGGCAGCGCCAGTGTCGGGCTCTTAGCGACTAAAACCAGCAATGTGTTCCTCGATCTTTATCCGGGGGTGTGAGATAGGTTCTGCTTAGGGGAATTCCTACCACCCCCGAGACGTCACGGCTCGCCACTAGTAGGCTAGGCCCTTTTTTCCTGTGCAGCCACGTCAGCCGCATCCACCTCCAGACTGGTATCGCACGGAAACACTGGCTTAGCGATAATTTATACACTTTTTACATGGTCTTGAATGTAATGCATGGCTCAGTGCATGTTATTTATAAAGGAATAATGGTTTAATACAAACGGAAACAAATATTATTAGTTTTTTTTTGTGAATGTGTTTAAAAAAGTTTGATAAAATTAATGTTTTTTTTGCTAGAAAGCATCTTTGCAACCTATAGGTTAAAATCTATAGATAACCTCTTAAAATATTTCGGATTTATGTTAGAGGACATTATATACCATTATGTAGAACAATTGTTCGAAAATAAATGGCATTTATTATCATTTCCAATCGCTTTAACCGCTACCGATAATGGTTCAGTGATTCCCAAACCAAATGCAATAGAATAATAATAATCTATTACATTAATGTTTACTTCAATGAAAACTACTAATTCCATTGTGTTATTACTATTAGTATATACTACACGACATAGTTTCTATTAGATATTGTTCCACGAATATATTTCGTTGTTTTGCTACGGGGTGTTCTACTTACAATATGGTGAAAAATCGTCTGTTTACCGGGGTTCCAGCCAAGAAACTAACAAAAGCTGCCGTTCTGTATCCACAAAAATTTACTTAATAGTATTTGGCAGAAGAGCGCTTCCAACCGAGTGGCTGGATTATAAAAATTACTGGAATAACGGAGGCTTTAGGCACAGAATATCTAATAGTACTATCGTACTTTAGGAGCGAAAATTGGTGAGGGTTTACTTGGTAAACTGCGCCATTTTAGGGTTTTAACTTTGATATTTTTATTGGAGTTTCTATTTTCAGAAAACTGTTTTTTTTTAAGTCTGTATAATCTGTTGGTCTTAAAGGCTGGAGTGGATAGGGTTTTGCTTGACAAGCGTGTACCATCGTTAACCGCAACATCGCGGTGAGGCCAAACACAAGGTCATTAAAATAAAATAAAAATGTATTTCTTTTGTTGAGTGGTTTCGACTTTTTTGGAACAAATAATTTTAGGTAAAACATTTTCCAAAATATTAGTTAGGCTATTTCTAACTGCTGCCAACAAACAGTCTTATGTAGTAACTACATATTTTTTGTGCTAGACAGTTGTAGATATTATTTATTTACGTACTTTTTATTACTACTTAGTTGTTTTCTCCGGGATTTGCTTACGTGTTACAGGATTGGCCAAACATGTTTACTGTCTAGTATTTTATAGATATGGCGTGGCTTTTCCGGGCTCAGAAAATTACTAGAACAATAATAAAATACAAGAAAATAAAAATAAATTGCATAGGTATTGTAGTAGTTTGTTGTTATGTAAAACTTACTCGGATCAGATGTTTACATCGACCATATATACATCCCGTAGACGCCTCCGACATAACAGGCGACCGATATCTGTCAACACATCTATGAAATTTCACTAATGTAGGTAGCCACTATTCGCTACTTGAAATCTTAAAATCAGTTTCGACCACTTACATGAGCCGTCAAAACTGCCGCGTTAGTGATTAGTCAATAGCCGCCTTGTTACGGCCAATCGGATTGCAGTACCCCGCCTCAGCTAGTGGCAGAATTTATTGTACGCATTATATTTAACATTTGGAGTCTATTGGGATGTATGGTCGATGAATGTTTATTTTCGAGAGAGTTATAAAAAAATTGTGTTACTAATTATTTTATTATTTTAACGCATTTTACGCATGCGAAACGAATTCTAAAGATGTAAATTGTGGAAAGAAAAAATCGCTCACGAGCAGGATATTTATATCTTTTTTAGGGTTCCGTAGTCCTACAAGGAACCCTTATAGTTTCGTCATGTCCGTCCGTCTGTCCGTCTGTCCGTCTGTCCGTTTGTCCGTCTGTCCTAATCCTTTACCGCTTAATAACTTCTACAGTTATAAACATAAGTAAATGAAATTTTGACAAAAAATGTAATAGATATAGATCTCAATTTTAAAAGAATAAAAAAATCTTGATTACGCATTTTAGGGGTGGCGCTCATACATGTGAAATGGGGGTGGAAATATTTTTTTCGTTGCACCCCCTCGTGTGGGGTATCGTTGAATAGGTCTACTAAAATGAAGGTAATGTTTCATACACAACTTTTTATCAGGTATACCATCTGCAAAATACAGTTCGCCAAAGTGGCTTGCAATGTGTCCCCCCCCCCTGCCATTTCTAAACTATGCAACGTAGAAACAAATAGTCTTCAACATTGATAGACCTTTGTAAAAACTCTCTTTTAAAATTATTTCGAGTATAATGTGATTATAAATTTTCGAGTTATAGTGAGAAAACTGAAAAATACTTAAGACGTCCTAGTTCATAAGTCATTGACCTTAGAGAAAAATGATCGTAGCAAATAATGCTCCTTTAGTTACTTTCTATTTAAAAAAATCACAAAAATAAACACACTTCTTAAATTTAGCTTCATAAATTTAGCGCTAGGTGGCGCTGTTTGCAAAAACAAAAATAGCAATGAATAATATTCGATTTGATTCGTTTGTAATTAGACCTACTTAAGGAACCCTATAATACTGAGCATGGCCCGACATGCTCTTGGCCGGTTTTTTAAATTGTGTTACATTAAGAGAATAATTGTACAAAATCACGCCGGACAATGTAGGTGTGTAAAATCGGTAAATAGAATAGGTTATTTATAATCGATATATTCACCACGATTGTATCTTATCCATTCACTGGAACTAAATATACAGTCGTCGCATCTCATTTGTCTTCGATTCATCTACCACCCATCACGCTACGGCACCACATCGTTCCGAATTTGGTTGCGGCGAAGAGATTTGCATTTAAAGCGGGTTCCTAGTTCCTACCACGACGTTATCGCGACTCCGCGGTCCCAGCTTAATGTCTCGTCGCGCCGCGGCAAAAAGGTCCCATAGAAAAATGGGCGAAAGCATTTTTTGGAAAGCTTGGAAGCAACCCTAGACGCTCCATTAAAAAGAAAGATGTATCTTCGCTGCCTTTGTGAGCTACCGTCTCTTCCGACACTGTTGAAGTAAGTGAACCTGTTATTTTCAAGATGTAGGTCAAAGCAGTAGCTTTAGTTGTAAGATTTGCAATAAAAGCAAGAATTTATTTCAATAACACACTAACACAAATACACCTTACACACATAAAACATCCACACAAGAACTCATAACACAAACCCATTCAAGTACACACACACACTTTCACCTGATGTGAATGTGGCATATAATTAGTTAGTTTTTTACCACTTTTTAGGAAGACCTGTTTAACAGTAGGTCTTTGCGTTTCTGTGTAATTTGTGAACTGATTCCCTATATACAGGCATGCCTACATTGGGAATCCAGTCATTCAACTGCAACTTTTTGCTACGATTGATGTAAACAAGTCATTAGTGCGGCGACGGAGCAATCACCTAGCACCCGTAACACAGGTTGACTCCTAGCTCGGGACTGGGTCTTGCTCTGTCTCCCACGTAAAATTCCAGATGTATCTGTTGCTCAATCTAGTACTTAAGTTGACCTGTACTCATACGTTTATAAATAAAATTTATGATTATTATGATTATGATTAAGGAACGACTGCGCGGATTGTACGATCTGCAAGGTTAAGCTGCACTTGCCGCGGTCAGTCTGTGGATGGGTGACCGTTTCGTTACACACCGAGACCCCTCCGTGCCTCGGAGAGCACGTGAAGCTGTCGGTCCCGGTTGTCATACGAATATCTATGACAGTCGTTACGGGTAGTCAGAAGCCTGAAAGTCTGACAACTGGTCTAACCTCCGAATGTCGGTATTACCCAGTAACTGGGTTGCGGGGGTCTGATGGCAGTCGCTCCGTGTAAAATACTGATGTTCAGCCGCATCTGGCTAGACTGGAAGCCGACCCCAATATAATTGGGAAAAGGCTCGGAGGATGATGATGATTATGATTATGAATATTCGTTTGCGATCATCGAGGCACACATTATACTTCAAAAGGGTAGCAGAAATTTAAATTTATTATTTATTAAATGAACAGCGATGCGAATCTCGAATTTTCACGTTGGTAATGAACGACGCGGTATGAATAAGTAACTACTTATTAAATCACAAAAAAATGCGATACAGGACATGCATTAAGTATTTTATATGGAGTAGGTCATTTTTTCAACATCATTTCACCCGAAAGACGTCCACTGCTGGACACAGGCCTCCCCAAAGGGAGGAATATGCCATTGCACACATTGCACTTGGCAGGCGGGTTGGCGATCGCAGTTGGTTGGTTAAATTCTCAGAGAACGCTGCTGCCCATCCTCTGGTGAATCCCTTAGTCGCCTTTTACGACACCCATGAGAAGAGATAGGGTGGTGCAATTCTTTATTTCCGGCACCACACGGAATATATATGGAGTAGGTATATAATTATTATTGAAAACACATTTAAGTTTCGGAAACGCTCTTCATTTCAGCCGAAAGACGTCCACTGCTGGACATAGGCCTCCCCCAAGCATCGCCACAACGACCGGTCCTGTGCCTTCCGCATCCAGCGGATTCCCGCGACCTTCACCAGGTCGTCGGTCCACCTTGTGGGGGGCCTACCCACGCTGCGCCTTCCAGTACGCGGTCGCCACTCCAGAACTTTACTGCCCCATCGGCCATCCGTTCTGCGAGCAATGTGCCCCGCCCACTGCCACTTAAGTTTGGCAATTCTTCGGGCTATGTCGGTTACTTTCGTTCTCCTGCGAATCTCCTCATTTCTGATTCGATCACGCAGGGACACTCCGAGCATAGCCCTCTCCATTGCCCTTTGAGTGACTTTGAGCCTTCTTATCAGGCCCATTGTGAGTGACCACGTTTCAGTACCGTAAGTAATTACTGGCAACACACACTGGTCAAAGACATTCGTCTTGAGACACTGCGGTATTTTGGACGAGAAGATATTGCGTAGCTTCCCGAACGCTGCCCAACCGAGTCGGATTCGACGATTGACCTCTTTCTCGAAGTTGGACTTACCTAGCTGGACAGTTTGTCCTAGGTATACATAATCGTCAACAACTTCGAGTGTAGATTCTCCGATGCTTACGGGAATGGGTGCTATATGGGAATTCGACATAACCTTTGTCTTGTCCATATTCATTTTAAGACCCACTCTATCGGAAGCTCTACTGAGGTCATCGAGCATTGTACCGAGGAAACGCTCTTGAATCTATATTATTATGTAAACTAAACATAAAAATAATAAAAAACACAATCACATAGGCGTCTTTAGAATTATTAAAAACAACTCTAATTATCTTTTGATGTTCCAGCTGACATCACACACTCGCGTAATAAGCACGCTCACGGCAAAATTAGCATGTTACATTTTTCTCGCGTGTTGCGTTCGTCGGTCCTTACGCGAGTGCTATCAAAATAAAATGCCTTACGCTTTGGCACATTTCAACGGAGTTCCCTGCAGGTAGTCCTAACTTCAAAGCGGCTTACAAACGGACGCCCCTAGACAACATTCGCTAATTCACTTTGATGTCACCCCTCGCGCCCCTTTCTCCACCCTCCTAACCTAACCGGTAACGAGAAAACGCGTAAAACTTTAAACTCTCCGCGATGTAAAATATTATTAAACGCTCGCAACAAATTTCTAATATTTTTTCAAACGAGAAATTGTTTTTATACTTCCTTGAATAGGAATTTTTCCGACGCCCGTTAATACAAAAATAAAATTCGAGCTGTTTTTATTAATTTAAAAAAGCAGAGTTAGTAACATCGCTTTGAAGTTTGAATATCTTTTTTTTGAAAGTCCAAAATAACTAAATTGGCCCCAAGTTGTATTATTTTATCACTCTTGTGTTATTTTTAATGCTTTGTGCTGTTATCCTTTCTCAAGATTTCATTAATTTATTATTAATATTTGATACTCAGCTCGCTAACGACAATAAACACCTCCTGAAAGATATAGATTACATGGGACTTATAACATAACTGGCGAAATGTGGGTGTACTATACACCTCTGCCTACCCCTTCAGGGAAATACAGGCGTGATGTTATGTTATGTTGTGTTATGTGAAAGATATAGTTGTTTTAGTGAATGTTTTGAGTTTGATAGGGATATTATACGTTGCTGATAAATAAAGGCCATCATGATCCTACTTACTTAGGTGACTCGTTGCTATTCTTTCCATTTTTCTATGCTCTAACTTTCTACAATACCTTATCGTGATTATGAAGAGAAACTGAACTCATTCCTTTTTTGAAACATGTGTCTATAGGAATGGTATACATTTGAGTAGAAGCATTATTCTCAACGTTTACCTATTGCAAATACACATACGATGTTGGTATGGCCATTGTTAGGCGCAATTATATCTTCTCATGGGTGTCGTAAAAGGCGACTAAAGGATTCACCAGAGGATGGGCAGCAGCATTCTCTAAGTATTTAACCAACCAACTTCGATCGCCAACCCGCCTGCCAAGCGTGGCGATTATGGCATATCCCCCCAACATACGCTTGGGGGAGGCCTATATCCAGCAGTGGACGTCTTTCGGCCGAAATTATGATGATGAATATGATTATTTAGTGGATTACGTGTACGTGTAACCTTTATTGTGTACTGATGACCTGAATAAGGTAGCGTTGTGGCGTAACTTGGGAGAGGCCTGTGTCCAGCAGTGGACTACGATAGGCTGAGTTGATGATGATGATGATGGTAATCTTTATTTGTAAATATAATAACAATTAAGGGAATAAGTACCTACATAAAAAAACACGTATACTTACAGGAAAATGAAGTACATTTTTAAAATGAATTGAATATTAAATCCAAAACCTCTGACATGGGTTAATTCAATTTCGAACTAAGAATAAAGTCTTAAAAACACATTCACACAGTGCGGTGCGGCACGGTGACGCAAAATTCGGCTGTAAGAGCATTGCAACGCACAAACATCCGACGCGGCATTTCATAACAGAATAAGAACTTTGTTGTGTAGTTTTATATCCCACACATAGAAATAGTAAAAAATAAAGACGAAGTGCAGTGAACAATCAAGTGAAGCCAAAAACCGTGCTCCTCCGTGTACAAACCAGCGATCACGCACACAAATACACCTGAAGGATATATTTTTTAGCGATGCTTACTGGACGATAAATAAATAAATATCTTTGGGACATTTTTACACAGCACCATCTAGTCCCAAACTAAGCAGAGCTTGTGCTATGGGTACTAGACAATGGATATAATACTTATATACTTTTTTTTTGTAAATACATACTTATAATACATAAGAAACACCACGATGCCGCGACAAGCACGGTTTGAGGTGCATGTGGGTGCGTGAGCGCTGATTTGTACACGGAGGAGCATGGATTTGTTGGCTACACTATAATTGTTTGCAGCACTTCGTCTATATTTTTTACTATGTCTATGATCCCACACTGATAATGTTTCCACCTTTATTTACTACACGCTTTATTGATGAAGCGGTCAAGCAATCATCCACATCAAAGATAAACCTGTCCAGATACACTCCCAAAAACACATAAAGCAATATTGATATTAGCATATGAAACTCTGGACGCAGTTAATACATATTAAGCTTTCAGCAATATTGCTTTGTGAAAGCCCAGCGGTTACATCGCGCTTTCATAACGTAGATTGAAAACGATACAAAGCGACCACAAGAACGCTTTGTGGTATATTTTGCGTCTCTTTTGTTCACAACTAAACTGGCCAACAAACTCGAGTTTGTTGTTTGGCTAACAACGGACATACCTGTGGTACGCATGTTTCTTGAGGTAAATACTTTAAGTACTAAACTCGGTTTTAATGAGCAGTTTGAAGTTTAGCGGCTAATTAAAAGTATGTGAGGTTTTGTTCGTGTGAAGTTTGTTGGGGTTGTTGTTATTTTTTTAATGTTTAGATTTCGTGTGGTGCCGGACTTAAAGAATTGCACCACCCTATCTCATCTCATGGGTGTCGTAAAAGGCGACTAAGGGATTCAGAGGATGGGCAGCTGCAGCGTTCTCTCTGAGTATTTAACCAACCAACTGCGATCGCCAACCCAAATGCCAATGGCATATCCACTCCCTTTTGGGGAGGCCTATGTTCAGCAGTGGAAGTTATTCGGCTGAAATGATGATGATGAATGTTTACATTACAGGAAAATTCAATACAAGGATTTGGCTCTATTTTCATTTTTGTACACGATGTGAACAATTTGTTACCGTTGTTCAAAGTTTGTTTAAGTACTTATGTAAAGTGTTACACTTTAAATAAAATAAGCTATTAGCCAATGCTGGGTTTAGTATTGACTAAATACTCCAAATAGTTACTTATTTTTTATATAATAAATAGATTGAAGTTGAATTGAATTAATTTACTCTAGGATGCAGTTTAGGCCGGATAATTATCGCAATTTGATCCGTTTCAACCATAGAAATCATTCTATCTAAATTATTCTATATACATTTAGATTTCTGTGTATTTAGATTTCCATGGTTGCAACATTGTATAATCCTTCATATCTAGCTGTAGCTATTATAAATGGCTAGTTTTTGTCGATTGAATCGTTTTAGTAATCGGACTAAAACTGTTTGTAAAGGCCAGTTTAATCGGTAAATGTTTGTACCCCATACATCCTTTTATTTATTGGCAATCAAACTAAACTACCGAGTGTTCAAAAAATTGTAATGGTACAGTCTAAAATATTACACTCATCACTTATTCTTGTTTTATTTTTAGACATTCACATTTGACTGGAACATATTGATTGGTCTCTAGTAACCTACATGGATCTAATGATACAGTAGCTAAAGTACTCGTTAAAATATCTCGTGTTTTCATAAAAATACCATTTATAGGTACTGTAATGAAAGTTGCCTCAATAAAAGTAACATGTCAAGAACAATTAAGAATTTCATTCTAAACATTTAGTCATCTTGACTAATAGACATTCATCATTATCATCATTTCAGCCAAAAGACGTCTACTGCTGGAAATGTGCCATAATCGCCACGCTTGGCAGGCGGGCCAATGTACCCTTATTTTACATGTTAGTCCTAAGTTTAATAATGTTATTGGTGTACAATAAAGAATATTCTATCTATCCTAACAATCTTGGCAGGCGGGTTGGCGATCGCAGTTGGTTGGATAAATACTCAGAGAACGCTGCTGCCCATACTCTGGTGAAACCCTTAGTGGTGGTTAGTGGTGGTGTAGTCGCCTTTTACGACACCCATGAGAAGATATAGGGTGGTGCAATTCTTTACGTCCGGCACCACATGGAACATTACAATATTAACAAGACATTATTCGCAATCTATTGGGACTACACGATAAAGGCACGATTAATATTCTCGACAGTCTAGCAAAGGTAACAGACATTCGCGCCTGATCAGAAACAGATAAATCAAAGTAGGCTAATCAAATCAAAGATTTAATAGCGACTATTACCTCACGAACATTACTAATAACATTCACAATCGACTCGTGAACATGTGTTTAACTAGTCGCTATTTTAATAGGTCTGTAGAACACGTAATTACCAAGGAATCTACTCGCCGTTTGTGAGTTAAAAGGGCTCTGTATGCAAATGTTTGGTGCGCAATGTGCGACGATGGTGCAAGCTATTCGCATTGTCTAGCATCCTAGTTACGACTCAATTATCTTCAGAAAGTAAGGAACACCAATTAACATCCTTTTATACTGTCCCTACTTCACTCGGTAAAAAACGAGTTTCGCAATACTCGACAATTTTCATTTGCCGCTCGCAAATTCTTCATTCAGGGAGAGTCGACCTTTTATTTTGGTACACAAAGAGTAACTTTTAGTTTTTTGATGGCAACATTATTTTTGTAAGTGGGTAAGGAGTGATGCACACTCATTTGCAAGTGTCCACGGCTAGATTACGTTTTGACATGTCTTAACAAACGTAACCAGTTGAACAGGAGTCGCTTCGATTTGTTTTATTAATTTAAAGATTACTTTGTGAATAACGACTGTACTCTCTACTCTGGATTAGTTAGGAACAGAAATAACTAGAAATTGTATCATGATAAATGGTTATTTTAAAACGAGTATGTGTCATTCTACAAGTCTGTGCTTACGAAATGTTCCGTGGTGTTTCTGTATTGTGAAATACTACCCAAATACTTGGGAGGTAGTATGGAATAGTTGCAACTAAAATATATTTATGTTAGCATTAAAAGCAAATAAGTCTGCGACAGCATAAAAGCACAAACATTTCTACGCGGACCATAGAATGGGAGCCATAGCACAAGCGTACAGACGCGAATAAAATTGTTATCAGAATTCCTTCTTTGACCTCTTTGTATGATAGCTTATATACGTATACTCGTACATGACTGTTGATGGACTAGTATTTTTATTATTATCCTGCTTTGAAATGTCAATTCGAGTTTTGTGAAATAATTTGTCAATCGTCAGTCTCATGAGTTTTGAGCAATATGGGTCCCTTAGAACAAAATTCTTCTTCTGAATATTTGTAGGTTCTTGTTGTATGTTATACAACGTGTATCAGAAATGCGTGGTCATATTTTAAGAGCTCATTCAGGGCATAGCATAGGACAACTCTTACTATGGGACCAACCCTGAAATCGCGAAAAAAATATCAGCTGTTCCCTACTAAATCATCGATGTCGCTCGACAAAATGTTAGGATCAGCTGATTTTTTTTTCGCGATTTCAGGGTTGGTCCCATAGTAAAATTTGTTCGATAACATCCCCTGAATAAGCTCTTTAAATATGACCACGCATTTCTGCTACACGTTGGATACTGTTGTCATTAACGTTTATCGATTTATTTTATGTTTTTACTCCTTATCTCATTCTCAACATAACATATATCCCGTAACAAAACGCCTAAATTCCCTTAAACAAACCCATTGTTTGCGGAGGTACGCAAGCAAGGCGGTGTTGCCGGCAAAGCAACGTGCAGGTGCTAACTCGAGTTCCATTCAATATGGCCCTATTGTACCATTATGGGTAATCGAGATACATTTAGAACGAGATGAGGTGTCGAGTTTATTACTAATATTGCCTTGTACGTATTGCTATTATTATTGTAGAAGCAAGCAGTTTTAGTATTGGAAAAATGGTATGACAAGCTTAGGTGCGATGTGGGTGGTGATATTTCTGGATTGGAACTGTGATTTGATATCGGGTACGTGAAAATGTTGACGACATTGACTGGGAAAGTAAAAGACATATTTCATACAGAAACTTGAGGAAGAAGAAACTTGATAATGTGAAAAAAGAGTTACAGGTTTACAAAATGTGGAGTACAATATTAACGGCCAAAATTAATATCCTATCTATCCACGATTTGCCTTACTAAAGATAAAGATAAATTTGACATAAGTTGTATGGAGCTTAGGTCAAATTTATATCTCTAGTAGGGCAAATCGTGGATAGATAGGAAATTAATTTGGCCGTTAGTGTTGATTCTGCCAAACTACAGACGAAACTTATAGAATTATTAGTTACACGGGGAGTTGTGTCCGGCTAAACTAAAATAAAACCGGCCAAGTGCGAGTCTGACTCGCACAGTAAGGGTTCCATGCCTCTCAACAACCTGATACCCCATTGAAACTGATTTAATTTACGAGATATTATCAAAAGACATACACAGTCAACGTACAGTGCACGAAATATGAATTTTTGCATGTCTTTCTTACGCAGATAACACCACATATGTCTATGTCTGTCTTATTTTTAGTATTTGTTGCTAAACTACATAATATGCACTATAATCAGGCAAGATTGACGCTGGTATATACTACCGTTATGAAAATAGAGCAGGAACAAAAACGTTGAAAAAAATTCATGTTTTTTGAGGTTTCTTGTAAGGTCAAAAAAAATTTCAACCGGTTACCTATTACCGTTCAAAAGATACAGCCCTGTGACAGACAGACGGACGGACGGACGGACGGATGGACAGCGTAGCGAAAGTAATAGGGTCCCGTTTGGCACCCTTCGGGTACGGAACCTGTTATAATTTAATTACTGTACGCAGACTACAAGTCAGTCAATAAAATTCAAGAATTCGCAGTACTTTCCTTGTTCGAAACTTAAGTAAGATTGTCTGTTCATGGCAAAAATAATTGTGTCATCGTAATTATAGTGGAGTCTATAATTTTACGTAATAAACAAACTTTTATATGCGACTATAATGTACTAGATTTTACGATCCCAAATTCCAGCCTATGTCTATAAAAGTGGAAGCACTTTAGGTCATAAAGTGTCCCCTAACCTTTCATAGGGGATATTTAGTGGGGTGAGCTCACTGATCGCATATCTACATGTTTCATAAAGACCTACATTTTTGTTGACGACCATCAATGGTGCACTTCATGCTCGTTTGTGGTAGAGTTGGTTTTTATCGTAGCATTTTTTTTGTTAACCTAAATAATCGTATGTCTTAAACATATTTTATTGGTTTAGTTTATGGGTTCAATCAAACTTTAATACTCCCAACGACCGCAACTCTTGTATATACGCCTAAATCTAAAAATGGCGATCAATCAGAAAAGAGACAACGGAGCTCACCATGTCCTGGGAAAATGGTTGAATTGTCAGCAATTAAAGGGATCAGTTAGAAAACTGGTATGGTAGGAAAAAATTGACTCGTGATTCAGGTATCAGGTATCTATCGATCACCCAAACCCACTGTAGTTCACTGAAAGTTGCTTCTGAGTTCTTTCATATCATTAAAATGTCCAAGATTTCCTATACAATTCTCTATTTCATAACTCTCAAACCAAGTTAGGAACTTGCAAATGACAAAATTAATACAGTTACATTGTGTAATTGAAAGTTAAAGAACATTCCTGAACTGGCTTTTTAAGATTCTTAAAGTAAGACTTTGTTGCATTTTACGTTTTGAATACTTACATTTAATTTCATTTTTGTGTTTGTGGTCTTGCAAAGAGTGATTGGCTCGTGACCACAGGCGCGAAAATGTTCACTTTTATTTCAAAACATGCGTTTTTTATATTTGTTGTAGATACTTGTATGTGATATCTAAACAGCAACACAAGCATTTACTTAGATATGTACGTAACTAGCTACTTATATTTTACTTTTATCGTAGGTTTCGGAACACTCTTGCGCCTCCAGAGACGAATCTAAGCGTGAACTCATGCTTCCAACTGTCAAATAGTACTGCATTTTTACAGCATGAGTTGACGCTTATATTCGTCCAATGATATTTAAAAGTACAGATATGTTACTTGCGCTCGCAATCTGAAGACTCGAAAACGTCCTAATTAGGATGTTTTCTATTAATCCGCGCCAACAAGGGCGCTGGGCGTGACCAGTGACAAAAAATAAACTAAAATGCCGTCGTGTGTGTATAGAAAGTGTTCCAATTATGACGTGAAAGTAACTTGAACTACCTAACCAACTAACTTTGTACTGGTTTATATGTATTGTGCTGCCGCTGCGTACGGAACATTTTTTTTGTTTGTTGTGTCAGGGTATGACATATCTATTCTTTTAATATCATTGTATTCGTCTCAGAATGTAAGCCTTGGTGACTGTGCCAACCTCGTAGATGGTACCTCTTGTTAAATGTATGTTTTTAAAAGCAACCCACGCCAAGCCGTAAAAGTTGATTGTGGTTAGGGTTGATACCACTTATAGAAGTAAGTAGTATTAACCCACGAAAGGGAAGGCTTTGCAACCTGGCACTGCATACACCATTGTGAGCCTTCAAGGATTCAAGACAAGTAGCATTAATTTGTCACCGTACCAATCAGGGACCCACTAATTGTAACTTCTCAGGGATCATAAGTGTGCCAGTAAATTATGTAATTTTGTACAATTGGCGCATGAAGTTTCGCAACATAAGCAGGCAACTTAGCGTAGTTACGTAGGAAAACGTGTGGTGTGGTGTACCGCTGATGTATTTACGACGCACCCGAGCCGACGTGTTGTCTCATCCGTGTAATTTAATCGACGTTATGATGCTGACTCCGTAATTAATGAACTCTATCTGCTTTATATTTTGGAGTGGAGGAAATTGCTGCAATATTGGACTGTACACCTCCTGTAAAGCAGGGAGTTGTTATTTTGAAATGAAATGAATGCCGCGGCTGTATGGAATTCATTAAAATGTCTCCTCCGAAAACGTGGTCTAGCTGCATTTCGTATTAAACCTGTTGATTTTCTCTTCATTGCAATGAAACGCAACACAGAAAATTGTAATAGGTAATTGAATCATCACTAAACTGAGAAAATGATAAAATCCGTTATATACCTAGTACTTAGGTAAATGGACAATTTTTTTTATTGTTTCGTAAGCCAAACAATTTTTTATTAGGGTTCCGTACCCAAAGGGTACCAAACGTGACCCTATTACTCTCGCTGTTCGTCCGTCCGTCCGTCCATCTGTATTTCTGTCACAGGGCTGTATATTATGAACGTTAATAGGTAGCTGGTTAAAATTTTCTTACAATATGTGTTGCTATGTCCCCGTATCATGACAAAAACTAAAAATAAAAAAAGTCTAAAACCAAAGAGGTTCCCATACAAGAAACGTCGAAAAACATACATTTTCTTCTACGTTTTTGTTCCTGCTCTATCTTCAAAACGGTAATACACACCGGCGTCAAACTTGGTCTGATTATAGTGCATAGGTAATATATAGTTTAGCAACAAATACTAAAATAAAGCAAAAATAGACATATTTTAGTATTTCTGAAGGATTGACCCCAGAAGGCAAAAGACAGGGACAAGTGAAAAAAGGGAAGGGAGGCCTTTGTCCTACAGTGGGACACTACAGGCTGATAATAATTATAATATAATAATAGACATATGTGGTTGTACCTGCGTAAGAAAGAGATGTAAAAATTCATATTTCGCGCACGGTGCGTTGATGTCATTTGATGAACTCTCGTAAATTAAATCAGTTTCTACGGGGTATCAGGTCGATGGGTGGTACGGAGCCCTCACTGCGCGAGTCTGACTCGCACTTGGCCGGTTTCAAAGTTATCATCAGATCAACCCGATACCTATATACGTCGTCGCGTTTACTGAACCCCCATACAAATATGTTCTACTTTGCGATATTACTTCCATAATTTACGACCCCTTGCAATGATAAAATAAGCATTTGATGTATTCAAAAATACTCATATGTCATAGGTGTATTCCTCATAAATGCTTCATCGATATACGATAAAATGTTTATATCTGCTAGTCATGATGTCTGCCGTTATGTTTGTACTTTGTTCTGTGAATATTGTGAGATGATAATAACCTTTTGGCATGATATTCTTTAAGGCCTTGTACACACGGCTACACATCAACCTGTACAAAACCAGTAAAGGCTGACCTCGCGATTTAAGGAAAACCTATACAATGCGAGGTCAGCTTATACTGGAAATTACAGCTTGATGTGTAGCCGTGTGTACTCATGATACTGTAACCGCGATTAGAGTTTTCGCAGCAACCGTCAGTTTTCCCCGCTGTATCGACGAAAATTGACGACCTCTGTGGTCTAGTGGTTCGAGTGTCGGACTGCTGATAACGAGGTCGTGGGTTTGATTCCCACAGGACACAAATATTTGTGTGATGAACATAAGTGTTTGTGTTGGTCTGGGTGTGTTGCTTATGTATTATAAGTATGTATTTACAAAAAAAAAGTATATACGTATTATATCCATTGTCTAGTACCCATACCACAAGCTCTGCTTAGTTTGGGACTAGATGGTGTTGTGTAAAAATGTCCCAAAGATATTTATACCAGGCCCCTCAGAAAGTATTGCGAAAAAAAGTTTTTATATATGGGAGACTGGCCAGTTATAATGTTTTTCGAAAATATGATTATTTATAAGTAAAAATAAGTAAGTTCCAATTTCAAAATTTCCCTCCACATTTTTTGCGAGTTAATTCAAAGTATTGTGTCTCACTGAAATATGGATCTGCGCCGGGAACATTTTAGAGCTATGATTTTATACGATTTCAAGTGTCGCCTGAAACCGGATGAATCGTACGATAGACTTCAAATGGCATTCATGGATGAAGGCCCTTCCAAGGCAACCGTGTATCGTTGGTATAACGAATTCAAGCGCGGTCGACCAACTTTGGGGGATGACGAAAGAAGCGGTCGCCCTTTGACGGCTGTTACCGAAGAAAACGTGCTAGCAGTGAAAAATTTAATCCAAGACAATAGGCGAATTACATATCAGGAGATTCAACACATATTGAAGATTGGATCGGGAAGCGTTCACGAGATTCTACACAGCCATCTTCGCGTGAGGAGGATAGTATCACGCTGGGTGCCGCACAACCTCACCGATGCTCAGAAGCAGGCCCGGGTGGAATGGTGCCGTGATATGCTTAACAAATTTGAAGCAGGCTCGTCTCGGCGTGTTTACGACATCGTTACAGGTGATGAGTCCTGGATTTATCAATACGACCCAGAAACCAAGCGCCAGTCGACTGTTTGGGTGTTTCAAAATGAGCCAACGCCTACCAAAGTGAAGCGATCTAGAAGCGGGGGTAAGATTTTGATCACTAGCTTTTTTAATTTGACTGGCCACTTGGTATCAATTCCCTTACGGGATCAAAGAAGCATTAATGCCGAATGGTATACTACCAAATGTTTGCCAGAAGTTTTCTCTGTTATAAGCAACAAGCGACCAAACACAGGGCTCCGCGGGCTACTGCTCCACCACGACAATGCACCTGCGCACACCGCACTCAAAACGAGGGACTTCCTGGACAGCACGCCAGTCAAACTCCTGGGTCACCCTCCTTACAGCCCTGATCTAGCACCGTGTGACTTCTTTTTATTCCCAAAAATAAAAAATCAGCTCAAAGGGATACAATTTTCGTCGCCGGAAGATGCGCTGGCTGCGTTCGAGCAGGCTGTAAACGAGGTGTCTGCGGCGGACTGGAAAAAGTGTTTTGAAAACTGGTTTAGGCGCATGAATCTTTGTATAGAGGCTGGTGGAAAGTACTTTGAAAAGATTTGATAAAAATATATGTACGTATAGAACAATTTTTTTTAGTTTCGCAAAACTTTCTGAGTGTCCCACGTATTTATATATTTATATTTAATTAATTTTCATTTATTTTGTTGTACATAACATAATCAGCCCGTAGCGATGCAATGACTGCGCGGATTTTACGAACTGCAAGGTTAAGCTGCACTTGCCGCGGTCAGTCTGTGGATGGGTGACCGTTTCGTTACACATCGAGACCCCTCCGTGCCTCGGAGAGCACGTTAAGCTGTCGGTCCCGGTTGTCATACGAATATCTGTAGTCAGCATGCGGCAGTCGTTACGGGTAGTCAGAAGCCTGAAAGTCTGACAACTGGTCTAACCTCCAAATGTCAGTTTTACCCAGTAACTGGGTTGCGGGGGTCTGATGGCAGTCGCTCCGTGTAAAATACTGATGTTCATGGAAGCCGACCCCAATATAATTGGGAAAAGGCGCGGAGGATGATGATGATGATAACATAATCAGGCCATTACTGTACCACTGCTGGGCACGGGCCTTTTCTCAGAATGAAAACGATTCAGGCTTTAGTCCACCACGCTGGCCTAGTGCGGGTTGGCGGGCTACATGTACAGTCACGATCCTTCCCGGCGATACATTTTGTCGACAAAGTCCCTTGAACGAATCCTGCTACATTACATGTACCTACGGCTGCCGTCGAACACTGAGCGCAAGCGATTTTAGCCTTAGTGTTGGTTCACCGGGAAGTTTGCTGATAGTACAATCAAGCACTTTATGGAGCACTAGCACTTTTTTTTAGCAAGTGATAATCAAATTCTGATCCGCACATGAATCCGAAAAGTCAGAAGTGTGGTTGGTTTCGAACTCACGCCTTCCTGCATGGAAGGCAAGCGTTCAACCGCTAGGCTATTACTGCTTATAATAGCTTATTTTGTTTTAAATACAAATAAATACAATTAGTAGTAATCGAAGCACAAAGTGGACAAGTTTCGTATAATTCAAAAAAAATCTCAAAGAACTACTCTAGATTAAATAGATTAATAACAAACTTGAAAAATAAATGTTCTTCGCTATCAGTAGGCACGAATCTTTATGACGGCTGTGAAGTAGCGCTGCGCAGCGCCCCGCACCCTGATTGACACCCGCGCATTCTGAATTTTGCCACTGCGCAGCTATACGCCTCGTGTTCACAGCCGTGATAAATATTGGTGCGTACACTATTTCTGTAAACAAAGAAATTTCCAACAAGATAGATGGTAATTTTGATATACCACCCATACAACATAATTGTGAAATCACGGCATGAAAAGCGCATATATCAAGATCTTAGGCGTAAAAGTGAATGTGAATAATGTTTGATAGCAGAATATTTAACCGACTTCAAAAAAGGAGGAGGTTATGTATTTCTTAACCAAAGGCTCCAGAATTTTGTAAACTATGTTGTTCCAAATTTCAGAAAAGCCAAGAGCGTAAAATCACGCAATTGTGATCTTTGTATAAATTTTTTAATGTCAAACCATACCACCACCACCATGTCACTGCCTCGTTGATCTAGTGGTTGCAAGCGCGACTGCTGAGCGTGGGGTCCTGGGTTCGATTCCCGGGTCGGGCAAAGTGTTATTGGGTTTTTTCATTAGGAAATTCTCAGTAGCAGCCCGGAGTCTGGATTTGTGCCCGGTCAATGGCAATAGGCTCGCCCCCTGTTACATGGGACTATAACATAACTGGCGAAATGTGGGTGTACTATACACCTCTGCCTACCCCTTCGGGGAAATACAGGCGTGATGTTATGTCATGTTGTTATGTTAAACCATACGATTACATTAAATAAGTCAGTGTCAAAGAAGGTCGGGAGATTCTAGAGCCCTGTTAAAGCGTCTGCTAGACGGTGACAATCCAGCTTCCCCACTAAGGTGACCTTGCTGGTTTCTAACCATGTAGACAGTGGTTTGTTACCAAGGTCACCTTGGCGGGGAGGCTGGTTGCTCACCGTGTAGCACACGCTTTAGGTTATTTTACTCTTGATTAATCATTAATTTTGTCCTATCTTGCTCCTACAAGGTTCGACTTGCTTCGACTGTAGCTGCCCAGCGATGCTAAAAGTATCATGTGTGCGGCAGCCTAAACTGTAAAAGCATTTATGACTGGATCATTGTGGGGTATTCATTCGCACAGGAAGCCATTTAGTTGATACTAGAACCGCTAAATGTTTATGTGTTTAGGCAAAGTTAATATCGTTATCTCCAAACGTTCATGTTTTTGTTTTAAATGACTTTAAAGGTGGACGAAATGGGAGCGAATTTTCACACTGAAAATTTGAATTTTATGTCTGAATGCGGTTTTAAAATGGTTATGTGAACGTTACAGCGAAAACATGTCATTTGATATTTGAATAAAACTTTAGGGTTCATTTACATAGTGTTTACATTACGCCATTTTCTCAGGAGAGTGAACAGAAACGCCGCATGCTACTACTTTTATGCTTCCTTTTGCTTTTTCTATATTCATGAAAAAAATATCTACGTGCAGGTCGGTTAGGGGCACTTTTTATAGCAAGGATGGCAAAATGATTTTATTTTTTTAATAAATTTTTCTCATCTTCACAATACAGTACAGAGTCAAAAATCAACATAGAATAGAGACTGGTGTCTGATTTAGGTAAAACCTGTATTACAGATCACCAGGCTTTCCCACTTTGAGACATTAAAATAATGACCCTAACTGTGTTTTAAACATCTAATAGAAACGCGAACATAATAATATTTAAATTACCTACACAAAATTTCATCAAAATAATACCTGGTAATCAATAACTTTATTTTTTTCAATATAAGTAATGTAATGATAAACAAGTAATTTGAAAAACAAGTAATCAAAAACAACGCTTGTGACAACAGCAGTGAAATACTTTGCCCGTAGCAACTGCAATACCACCTAGATTGTTGCGTAAATGGTACCGCAAATCGCGTTCGTCAAACAGAGACATGCAGATGGAAAGTCTCATCTGATGATTATAAATAATAATAATAAATAATTCTTTATTATCGGATTCAAAGATCCATACAAACAAAAACTAATTTAAAACATTAAAATTACAAAATACAGTTAAATTTTTTTAATTCGTTTAAATTATAATGTTATAACATTATAATTTAAACGAATTAAAAAAAATTTTACAGTCAAATTAGTTTACGTGTTACATTTCTTTGTATTTTAGTGGGCACGTTCCGAGATCACGACTAAACTTGTATGGAAATTTTTATTCCGACTAATTTGACAGCTCTAAAACTGTTGCCATCCCGTTCTTGTATCTACTATTAGTAAAAGAGAGTGATAATTTAAAATAAGTTTAAATAAATATAAATAAAATAAATATCTTTGAGACATTTCTACACATCACCATCTAGTCCCAAACTAAGCAGAGCTTGTGCTATGGGTATAATACTTACATACTTTTTTTTTTGTAAATACATACTTATAATATATAAGAAACACCCAGCCTAACACAAACACTCATGTACATCACACAAATATTTGTGTCCTGTGGGAATCGAACCCACGACCTCGTGATCAGCAGTCCGACACTCGGACCACTAGACCACAGAGGTCGTCAACAGGAGAATCGACACCACTGTGTCTTAGTTTGTTATACATCAACTACAATCCAAAAGACATAAATTAAATCAAGTTGGGCAAAATTGTATGGGCAATACTTTCGTAACAGAGACACGGAGTATTCTGCCATTCATTCGTCCTCGTTGGCCATAATAATGTTTTCGTACATAAAGTCCATTTGATAAATATTAACATAGGTAGATACATGTTTGCAATGTTACTTTAATTATGCAAATATTCGTACATAGTTTGCACCCTTAAAACTTTGAGATCGTGGTAAAATACCACCAGGTACAGCTCCCACGTCGTTGCGGTCGTAGACATGTTGCCAAGTGATGAACTAATAGCGGGATGGCTAGTGATAGAGTAATTAAAAAAATGTTAATCTTGGATGACCTATTATAACTTGGTACCTTGGTAAGAAAGCAAAGTAGACAGTACTTCAAATTTAAAACATAACGAAGAACGTACACACGGCTACACATCAACCTATACAAAACCAGTAAAGGCTGAGCTCGCGTTGTAAGGAAAACCTATACAATGCGAGATCAGCTTATACTGGAAATGTACAGCTTGATGTGTAGCCGTGTGTACAACTGGTATAATGCTATGGTCTTGCTAAGGCGATTGCTGGAAAAGGCTAAGCACAGCGTGTATCGGGATGACGCAGGTGGTTTTACGGCGACCAGATGCCACCGTAAGAGAGGCCAGCGGATGATAGATTGGGGAGTTTATCGTCTGCATTGCACGGCCCTCGAGTTGCGGTGATGTCCCAGGTGTGTCCGGACATCGCCAAAGAGAGTTGTACAAAGAAAGTAGGTGGGCCCGAAAGTGGGCCACGCTGGATGGGTCGCGAACATCTTGCGTAGCAGTTCTCGTGGTCCATCCACCCAAGGCAATAGTATACGGCGGAGTTTTATGTGGGTGCGAGCTCCACATAACCACACTACCTCCCCGGTAGTGTGACATGCGACAGGCATTTTCTCGGCTTAAAAAAAGAGCGTATACTATAATAATGGTATTCTGTATTAAAGCGGCATTTTATCTTTCACTACTACTGTAGTACGAATTAGAGACTTAAGGAGATTCATTTTACCCATGTTAGTGGATAGCGTCCACATTCTATTTCATTCAGTGGCTTCAGAATAGTTACGGTTAAATGAAATGGTTCCTGAGTTTGTGTAAGTATGTAGCACCAAACGTATGTACGTACAGTCGACAGCATGACAGAGGTAACACTTCAATTCAAAAACCACCCTTACTGCTTACGAAATAAAGATGCTGCTAATGTCAAAGTGTTACCACCGACGTGCGGTCGACCGTACCTGCCATGGACCAGTAAGCCTCAAGACGCCGCATAAACGAAGTTTCGCATTAGAACACAGTCGAAAAATGTTGGCGGGGACTGGGGGGCGGACGGCGCGTTATGATTGGTCGACTCAAAAGCTCGGTGGTATGATTCCGTATGATTGTGCTGCTCGCTGACGACTGACGTCCTGATTTGCGGCGGGGTGTACGATATGCAGTGTTACTGCATATGCGTGGGGGGTGTCCGGCTAATTGACGTCTAGAGGTTTACTGGTCTGTGCCTGTGGTACCTGCACAAAGTAATTCATAATAGCACTCTGAATTCTAGCCACCAGATATTGTAACTAGAAGTCACAAAAACATGTAGGTGGAGGTAGCAGTCAAAGGAAAGTCCCATTTCCCTTTACTTAAACCACACTCATACTCTCTTGCGGTCCAGTTTACAGCTGCAGTCCTTTGTTTGGAGGCGACGCCCGCGGGCTGTCATCAGCCGTTAAACGTTGTCGACCGTCGCCATGTAGCTTTGTTAATTTCATGCCAGTCTGAATACGTCCTTGGGCGAAACGGTCTAACTAATTTATTTAACAGCTGCAGGATCAATTACGTTGTAATTAACGTGTCTAATTGATGGACAATTATGCTTCAGTTTTTTTATGTGTGTTTTAAATATGATTGGTTAAGTTTTTTATTGATTGAGAGTTAATCAAAGTTTTTTAATATAAATTCTATGCACCAGTTTTATATTATTCAGGTTTGTGTTGCTTCCATCTGTTGCCAGATTTAACTAAATCTATTCCACTTTGCCGCACTCACAGTTTTCAAATGGCAATAAAAAAACATTCAACAGGAATGTTTTAGTAGCTGAAGAGATCGAAAAAATACTGTTTTAACATTTTTCTCAAAAAATTGTGCGAAGAAACCAAAAAAGTTAGTCCTGTCATAAAAAGTTTAACTAAACATTTTAGTTTTACTAAACATAATAATTTAAATTTATAATTTATAAAACTAAAAAAGACGCTTTGAGAGGTAAGTAATGTACTAAAAAGCCAAACCTTTTTAGTTTTTCATTATTTATTACATACCGCGTGGAATAAGTCCTCGTTATCAGGTGAAGTGAATAGGACTCGTTAAGACAAGTCTAATGAGCCCAAACTCGATGGTTTTACTCACAGAAATCTATATTAGACGTTCTGTGGTTTTACTAGTAACCATTCAAGGGTTCCGTTACCCACCTTCGAGGTCCATCATCAGACCCTCGTCACCAAGTGAAACACATATAGGACTCGTTAAAACAAACCAAAAGAGCCGAATTTCAAGGGGTTTACTAATAGCCATTGAGAGTTCCACTATCCACGTCCCGGCTCCATCATCAGACCCTCGTCACTAAATGTAATGTATAGGACTCGTTAAAACAGTCCAAATGAGCCCAAATTCGAGGGGTTTACTAGTAGCCATTGAAGAGTTCCTCTATCCACCTCCTGGCTCCATCATCAAATCAGTTCAATGTTGGCAAATTATTGCGTTGTCACCCAGACTGCATATACTTGCAAACTTTCAAAGCGATATGACAGTAAGAAGAAAAAAAAAACTTTATTATTCAGAGTGTGGTTCAACTTATCTAGAAGGTTAAAATGGACTTCCAAGATTTGTTTATATAGTAAGTTAGTTACAAGTGAAGCTAATTTAGATAAGCGTGTTAATAATAATTAGAAATCGCCAAACCAATCCGGTAGAGGGTAAAACTGATAAAAACTACGCAGTCTCAGTTTAAATTTAATAATACTGAACTAAGTTCATTTGGCACTCGAAGAAGGCAGTAATAGGTACATAGTTAGGCACATTAATTACAGCGAAGAAGTCAGCTATTGGAAAATTGAACAATTTCTCCAAATTTTTCATTTAAAATGGCGGAGACTGTATGGAAACTCGCAAGAACCGGACTCATCTTAAGATTGCAATTCTCTTTTAGGCTAGGGTTGTCTAAATTCTTAGCTCACCGCAATGTTGGTTAGTTTCGGTCCAGGTTTGATTTTTAGGGGTTTTTAAATTAGCAATTACGAATAAATCAATTACGAAATTAATTTAGATTTATTTTGGAGATGGAGTTAGTAACTGCATGTACCTTTCTTATATCACATGCCTGAGGCACGTAGAATCGCCTTCATCCATTATGTCGCTAACTCTAGACTCTATTTTTTTTAAACTCGGGTTTAAATGTTTAAATAATCAATAAAGAAAATATTACTTAAGAAAGGATATCGCTAGGAATAGGCTCAGTCTGTTACAAATATAAAAACATACGACAGTCACATGCGTATTTTTTCATTTATTACTGTTCATCGTGTCAGTACAGAATACAATTTTTATTTTAAGGGTTAATGAACATAATAAAAACGTGAGTGGCTATGATACGCTATTTGACTTGATATTTTTGACCAATCCCTTGTGAGTACTTTATGATTAAGTGAAAAAATATGTTGGCACAAATAGCCAATCTCTTTGTAGCTCCCTTACTTCTATAGGAATAGAAGAGCTAAACTGTTAGGTTGCTAGGCAACCACTTTCAAAATATTTAATATTGTGGAGCGTGGATAACATCTGTGGTGTACTATCCGTTTATTAAAATTATGGCAACACATTGCCCTCATCGAATTTTATATTATGGTGAACACAGATCTATATATTTTATTATAAAGTTCCATAGGCTTTGTTTAGCCATTTTAATTCTATGGTTTAGCCTTTAGTGAAATTTTAGCAATGTCCTTTGTACATAATGTTTGCTTTACTTATGTTTAAAATAGCGATCTGACAATCAAACTAATGACACAGTTTTTTGAGACAGTGTTATTTATAATCTACCTACCTCACATAAATAAATAACAATAACAAAAATAGATAAAAATTTTAAACAAAAATGGTTATATTTCAATTAAATATCCATTAATTTATACGGAAGTATTATCAAATTGTATCGTACCTTTACATAGTTTTAAAATGGATTTTTTCTGCCGTTACACGAGTCAACCCTAACCCTCTTGAAGTACTTTATTGCTCGCTTCATTAAGCAAAAAGTATGCTGATGTTACGATCCAGGAAAACAACCAATTAATTAGTTTAAGTAATTGGTAGTATCTGGACCCGTAACTTTTCCCATTCCAAATAAATCCTTTAACTGCTTGAATAATGTATGAAATATTTTTCCTTGGAGACTTTTTAGATGAAAATTCGTGATTTTTAGTGTTGACTTTGGAAAATGTTGGTTGTTATGTCGCTGACTAGTCCATAAATGTATATTATGTCAAGAAGAGCTTTAGGGAAAGGTAAAAACACTATGCTTGAGTTTTCAAGTTTTTAGATTGGAGAATATTGTACCTAATTATTATGAAAACATAAACACACACATAAACACTGTGTTTACAAATAAATATTTTCATTTAAATTAATTAAATTTTTTGAAATTTATGTATTTGTTCAAAAAAAATTACTTTTGTTTGTGACCAGTATGAACATAACATTACAGGAATTTTGATCAATAAATTAACCTATCGCAGTCCACTGTTGGACATAGGCCTTTTCCAAGTTGCGCCACAACCCTCGGTCCTTCGTCTTCCACACACAGAAACTCGGGATTTCTTGCAGGAATTCGACCTTTCGTATTCAATTTGCCATGTAGGAATCACGTAAATTATTGATTTATAAGTACTAGTCTCCTGAAAGTTAAGTAAAAGTACATAAAAGCCAAGAGATTTCTCAGAAACAACTCATGTACAAACAGACATGATAACTTTTCGGTAAAGTTTTTCTTGTAAAAAAAGAGTAACCGTGTTATCCGTCCAAAAAGTTTTAACGACGTCTCTGAGTTTCTGTGATGAAGCGAAAACTAGTCATCGTTTACTGAGGGGCGATTTATTAGAACTGCCTACAGTTTTAGAAACACTGGAAATTTTGTTGTTGTGTTTAGGGATTGCTTTCGTGAAAATGGAAAATGGTACACTTACATGTAGGTATATGATTTTTGCTGTTTGCCTTTGCTTTGTCATGTTTAGGGATTTCTTAGAATGTTTATTTAATTTCTGTTTCGATTTTTTTTTCCGTGTCAGTCAATGATATTTAAAATTATAGATATGTTATACCTTCACAAAACCGACGAAAAAAGTGCTTCGTACGCAGCGGCAGCACACATACACATAAACTAGTACAAAGTAAGTAAGTTAGTTACTTTAAGTTACTTCCGAGTAATAATAATAATAAATATAATTGGTACACTTTCTGTAGACACACGACGAAAATTAGTTTTTTTTTTAATCAACAGCCATACTCTCGGCACCTTGCTTGACGCCGCAGACATCCCAATTAGGACGTTTTCGAGTCTTCAGATTGTGCGCGCAACGACATATTTTTACTTTTAAATAACATTGGTGTCAGTGTGATCAATTTATGTACCTACCTATTATTTTGTACGTATCGTAATAAAATATTTTTTTTTTTTTTTTTTTTTTCATGTATGTACACCGATTACTCCGAGATTTGTGGGCCGATTTACGTGGTTGTTTTTTAATTTGGTAGAGGAAGACCGCGCGGTGGTCCCATATAAATTTTATTGACTTAGATTGAGCAGTTTTTTAACCAGCTTCAATAAATCAGTTTATTTTAGCTTCGCGTATCTAGATGATCTGCTCATTGGTTCGTTTTTCTGAGAATTCTTGGCCGATATGCGTGTTTTTTTTTCACGATAGTGATTGGACGTTTGGAAGAACATGAGCGAGACTTGGCCCAGCAGTGGGATAACAAAGGTTGATAAAAAAAAAAACTCATATTGGTTATATAAACATTTATGAATCAACCCTCGCAATTATCAACTAAAAAGTATGAAATAAAAACTTTTTAACAAAAAATAAAACCGACTCCAAAAACCTTAACTAAAAAGTAAAAAATAATCATTGTATGTATTTTAAAATCTTAACATAAACGAAGATTTTGAAGGCGACGCATAAACTGTTTTTAATTTACTATAGATATGCGCTCGATTGTACATTATATTTACATGACGCAAAGGGTAAATCACGCGCCGCCTTCAAAATTTTGGTTTATGTTAAGATTTTAAAATACATACAATGATTATTTTTTACTTTTTAGTTAAGGTTTTTGGAGTCGGTTTTATTTTTTGTTAAAAAGTTTTCATTCTTATGTTTGTGATATATCTAAAACTAGTCATCGTTAATTGTTGTACATACTGTGTGATTTACTTGGACTACAGTTGTAGAAACACTGGATATTTTGTTGCTGTTTTAGGGATTGCTTTCGTGAAATGGAAAACTTATGTGATTTTTGTTATGTGTTATTTGCCTTTGCTTTGTCATGTTTATGGATTTTTGTAACAGTTAGAATAGTTATTTATTTCTATCTTTTTCTATTTTCTGTTCTTTGTCAGTGTGATCACTTCGTGTGTTATTTTAACCGACTTCTTGTAAGTTGCCGTCGTACTAAAACAAAATTAATTTGTCTTCTCATTCTATAGTTTTATCATGTAACATTTAACAAGGTCCGATTAAAAAGTTTTAACGATGCCTTTGAGCCTTTGTGATGTTACTCAGCTATTATATTTTATTAGTTTTTAAAGCATTATCGCAAGCGGGCGAAATCTAGTTATAAATCATGGAATAAAAACTCGTTCCTCGTGAGCAGACGAAAGAAACTAGTTTTTATTGTTGAGCGATTTACTTAGTAGAACCATAGCACAAATGATCATTTTTAGAAACACTGGTTATCTTGTTGATTGCTTTTGTGGAAATGAATAATGTTTCACCTAATGTACTTTTAGCTTATTATAATAAAAGAAAGTTTAACCGGATTAAATCGCGTATATTATTTAAATTGGTTTCCCTGACGTTTCGAAAGCTTTGCAGCATTTCGTGGTCGCAGGTAGACTAAGATGACAATCGTCTTTACAGATATTTCTAAAAAAATATTTTAATCTACCGTACAATATTAATTAATTAAAATCGTTTCGATGCACCCAGTAATCACTAACAATATCATTATCTTTTACAGTGTTGCGTGCTGTTGCTCCTGCTCTTATCCCAATTTATTTGGGGTCGGCGCAGCATGTCTTTTTCTTCCATACATCTCTATCAGCAAACACCTTTTTCGATATGAAGTTTAAAAAGTATTTATTTAATAAGTCTGCAATTTAAGAAATTAATCTGTATTTCAGCAGTTTGTTTTCTTTATAACTTTTCTTGAACTTTTCGTGGTCTGCACTGCACAGGTTTTTACTCCACTGCTTGTTTCTTAAGAAAAGGGTAACTAAAATAAATTATGAAGAATAGAAAAATTAAGATATCAAAAAAGCTGGAAGTAAAACAGCCAAATTAAATTACAGCTACATTCAAATTTGCGAGGAAATTCTGCGCTGCACACGCGTCTCGAAGCACAACCTCTGGCAGGCGACGATTACACGCTACAACTATTCCACTGCTACGTTGACTTTTAACGCATGTTTGTTGCTAAGAAATTTCGCTTTAAATTCTCATTCCGTTAACAAAATGTAAACAGAAACTTCTGGCTGAAGGCGTCAGGGGGCGGGAAGCGCGGCCCGTTTACACTCCTCCACTGATATAATTGAAATTTTGTTCAACGCCGCTCCTCCGCTATCTGTCCCCTCATTTATGTTCGTAATGGGAGTATGCTAATAAATTTTCCTACTTCGCTATTTTGTTTATTATGACGGCTATTTTTGTGGCGTTCATTTGTCCGGTTTATTAATTGAATTGCCGATTTGGAAAAATATTATTTTAATGAAATCATTGTACTGTTTGGCTTCTTTGAGACGTTTTATTATTCAGGGGAAAAGGACGAATTTTCCTTTTTTCAGCAACAGCTTTTTGCCGTAACAATTTTCTATAGTGTTTTGTCTTCAATATTGTAATATTGTTTGATTCTTTAGTACTGGGTTTTTAATTTGGTATGTATTTATGATGAATTTTATTAACTAAAAAAAAGGCCAAGTTTTTTTTAAATATAGTATAGGATGGCGAAACGAGCCAAGGGCCACCTGATGTTAAGAGGTGGGGTGTAAGTGTGAGTCGGACTCACGCAGTAAGGGTTCTGTACCACCCGTCTACCTGATAGCACATAGAAACTGATTTAATTTACGAGAGTTCATCAAAAGACACCAACTCACCGTGCGCGAAATATGAATTTTAGCATCTCTTTCTTACGCAGGTACCACCACATAATGTCTATGTTTGCCGTATTGTTAGTATTTGTTGTTAAACAATATAGTATGCACTATAATCCACCAAGCACCAACATTGAAGTTGGTATGTATTACCGTTTTGTAGATAGAGCAGGAACAAAAACGCGAGGTTTTTCGAGGTTCATTGTATGGGGTCCACCTTTGGTTTTTTTTTTGTATTTCTCGTGATATGGGTCATAGCAACACATATTCTGAAAGAAAGAAAAAATATTTGTTTGCTTCAGAAGTGACTAAAAATAAATATAAACACAAATTTTCAGAGAAAATTTCAAGTGGCTACCTTTCAAAAGATACAGCTCTGTGACAGATGGATGGACGGACTGACCGACGGGCGAATAGCGTAGCGAGAGTAATAGGGTCCCGTATGGCACCCTTTGGGTACGGAACCTTAAAAAGTAATATGAGGAGGCGTATGCCTGGAGGCTCGTGGCTAAGTAATAACTGCGTGGATCTATCTATAAAAATAAATAAATAAATAAATATTTTTGGGTCATTTTACACTTCACCATCTAGTCCCAAACTAAGCAGATCTATCTGTCTATGAGGTTAAGCTGCGTCAGCCGCGGTCAGTCCTTGGTTGGGTGACCGTTTCGGTGCATATTGAAACCCCTCCGTGCCTCGGAGAGCACGTAAAGCTGTCGGTTCTGGTACGAATATTTATGGCAGTCGTTACGGGTAGTCAGAAGCCTGAAAGTCTGACAAATGGTCAAACCTTAGGATGTCGATGTGGAGGAACGAGGTATCATGTTCCTCCAATACAAAGGGAGGATCCTCCGACCAGGCTGGTGGTCTGCACCTGGCGGGTTACTGCCCAACAGTTTTTTTTTTTCGAGTGGTCTCTTGCAGATGGTACCCAAGATAGGTACCCTAACTGCCTAACCAGGTGGGTGGCGGAGAATTCCGTTAGGGACTCCATCCGCCGAAAACCCAACAGTTGATGTTGGGAGCTTATATATGTACTAAGTTGCTTGCGAGTTGTACTTTGCTTGTGCGATTCAGGATTTATGTCGTCATCGACTACGTCCGTGTTAGTTCTCATGTAACGCGATAGATGTCGCTAAATCGATATTACCCAGTAGCTGGGTTGGGAATGTCTGATGGCGGTCATTATCATCATCATCATCATTTCAGCCGTTAGACGTCCACTGCTGGACATAAGCCTCCCCCAAGCATTGCCACAATGACTGGTCCTGCGCTTTCCGCATCCAGCGGATTCCCGCGACCTTCCTGCAGGCGGTTGCTTCGAGTAAAATACTGATGTTTAGCCGCATCTGCTTAGATTGGAAGCCGCCCCAACATAGTTGGGAAAAGGCTCGAAAGAAGATAGAGTAAGTAAATACTCATTGTTGATCTACTCTGAATCCAACAAATGTTGACTACAGAGTAACTCAAGGAAGTTCAATGATTTGATAACCTTGAATAATAATCGTTGCTGCCTAATTAATATTCAGCAACCCCCATCAACTCGATGTTATCAAAACAAATGAAATATGAACTTCAATATTGACCAATGGTGTTAGATTGTTGATTGTATTAATTTAAACTTAGAATTAGGGTTGTTTTACAAAAACCGCTTGATTTGGGTATCGCGAAGTTTAGTGATGAGGGTCCTTCGAATGATCCCGAGTGCTTTTAATTTCTGACGAAGCGTTTATTTGTTACATTGCGTATGCTCTCGTCGATGTATGTGGATACATCGTTTATGCAGATTATCAACTTAATCATCGAGTCAATCAATTATTCGAATTGGAAATGGCTGGACTCCAGAATAAGTCATACTTAGCTCAGTTACTACTTAGTCATGATTTATGTTTTGTCAAAAAATACTTGACGGGTGTTTAGTATATTTTGTCGAGAAGTACTTAACCGGTGTTTCACCTAACTAATCATAATATTTTATGTTATTTTCTTATTTATTTATTTAAAAAATTACGGAACACGCACAGCTCACAGAAAGTTCAAGAAAAAAAACTTACTTAACATAACTTTCTTCATAATTATTTTCGTGGAAAAATTACGAGAATGATAGTATTAACTTAAACTTTCCTGCCCCAAGTCTCAACTACGCTTAACGTCTTTATGAAAACTAACTTAACTAAACTTTATATCCATTTTTTCTTCAAAGAAAGTAATTAGTTTTTAAATTATCCTTCGTCGTTTACAAGGATAGTATGAGGGAACGACGTCTAAAGCCTGGGGATGTTTTAACATTTTTTTTTTACTGTCTTTATGAAAAAAGTAATTTATAACATTCTGCAGACAAGTCTCAAGAATAATTGGTCTTTACTGCAGACTATTATATTTTTCGTAAGTAGGCTTTAGATTTTTTGACGAAAGGAAATTAGGATTGTAGAAATATAATTAATAAATATAGGTTCTTAATTTTTGCGAGATATATTTTATTATTCTGACTAATGCTAGGTATATATTTCGATTTAAGTGCTATTCTACCAGCGCATGATCCCTGATGGGTCCACTAGATATCATCATCATCATTTCAGCCGAAAGACGTCCACTGCTGGACAAAGGCCTCCCCCAAAGGGGGTGGGATATGCCATAATCACCACGCTTGGCAGGCGGGTTGGCGATCGCAGTTGGTTGTATAAATACTCAGAGAACGCTGCTGCCCATCCTCTGGTGAATCCCTTAGTCGCCTTTTACGACACCCATGAAAAGAGAGGGTGGTACAATTCTTTACGTCCGGCACCACACGGAACACTAGCTATAGGGAAGGGATTCACCTCAAAACCAAAAAGAGTAGATGTACGTTTACTCGAAACAATATTTGTCAATATTTGTTTTTTTGGGTTCACGCAAGACATGCTTGAATATCACTACAATTTATCCATACTGCCTTTATGGAACTTTTCGATGTTCGTGTATAAATGAACGGTCTGATGACAGTCGCTTCGTGTAAAAACCGATGTTTAGCCGCATCTGGTTAGACTGGCTAGGAGAATGATGAATGATGAAATAAACGTGAAGTCAAAACATTATTAAAGTAAATAATAAATAGTAAAATGTTTATTTTCATAAAATTGTTACACTGTTCACATATTTATTAAAAAATTAAAAATGAACTTTACAGAAAAAGAGGTAGCGTTGGTACCTGTACTAATGAAAAAACATTGTATCACGGGCACCAGTGCCTTCCATTTTCGTTATACAGTAAAATAGTTACGTACGAATAATATAGATTAAAATTAATATAATTAATTAAAGTTGTGTGGAGGGGCCAATGATTTAGCGTCGTCTGTATCGGCTTTCAGTGCTATTTGGAATTAAAAATAATAAAATACCTTTCTAAAACAGAATAACTTATCATGCGTACCGCTAAAGAGTGGAAGTCTGTGTTTTCCGATAGGTATAAACTAGATTTCAAGACTCGAGTGAATACGTTTTTGTCTGGATAAATGTGTACAAAAATGTGTGTTTGAGTGTGTGTGTGTGTGTGTGTGTGTGTGTGTGGGTGTGTGTGTGTTCAATTGTCGACCACAATATCGCTTAACATCAGGTGAGGTGGTGGTCAAACTCAAGCCAGATTGAAAAGAAATATTGATCTAAGAATATCTGGGGTGCATTAAAAGAGCCTCCACGAGTGACGATATTTAATTAATCGTCCGGCGTACCCTGGGCAGTCAGCCCCGCTACCAACCTGCTGACTGGCTAATCTTTTGCCCTCGGCATGAGCTATTATCATTATGTAGCTCATGTCGACACGATAGAAGAAGAAGAATATCTTCTACAAATATTATTATGCCAGTATAATGTTCCATATTACAATTATGAATCCAATCATAACTTACTAGAACATTCCGAGAATTAACAACGACAGCTAATTCTGGACCATTCCAGTTACTTTAAAATAAGGGTTCGTTGAAGTGGAAATGAAAAATAAAGTTGATCCAGGTTGATCTCGAGTCTAGATTAAAGTTAAACTATTGAGAGTTAGCCCGGCTAAGCCAGCACCGGGGATTAATTCCATCATGCTTTTTTTGTTTCAATTGTCCCCTCTGTGTCCCAGTTAGTTGAATTACTAAGCCTATTTACTGTTGTTAACGAAGGTAGTTATAGTTTGTTACTTGACTTTCTGAGCTAAGTAGATTTACTGTGCTGTTTAATTCGATTCTTTGTATTAGATGTTTGACTGTTTTATTAGAACTTAGTTTTGTTTCAACACGAGTATTAGCTCAGTTAACTAATCCATGGTTGATTATTCTTTTGTATTTTGTGGTAAATCTGATTAAGTATCAAATTTTTGTTCATCTTACGTAATATATTATGTTTACAGAAATACGTCAATGCATATGGCTAAAACCAATGATATTTAAAAGCAGAGATATGTCACTTGCACTTGCAACTGAAGACTCGAAAATGTCCTAATTATGTCATTTTTTATATTAATCCGCGTCAAGTAAGGCGCCGAGTATGACCAGTGACAAAAAAAACTAAAATGCCGTCGTTTTGTACAGAAAGTGTTCCGATTATGACGCAAAAGTAACTTGAAGTAACCAACTTACTTACTTTGTACTAGTTTATGTGTATTATGCTGCCGCTGCGTACCGAACATTTTTTTCGTTATCTATACTTTTGAATATCATTGGCTAAAACTGAATATTTTGCAAGACAATCATAAATTTCTTTGACTTGCTACAAAATTTAATTTTCCTTACACTGTACATCTCTTCCATAAGAGAAACTCCTAACCTTAAGTCTGACATGAGCAAATTAAGTTCCACAAAGCTGACCTACATAATTTGCTTCTTCACTCCAAAACGGGTAATTTAATTTTTCACCCAATACAAGATATAGGAAGTCTATTCAACGTGTTTTGGCATGTGCACGGGGAGCTCGTTAGCGCACCACTCACCATCGCCCAATTATGAACCAAGTTCAGATGACGTAGGCCATCAATTAAATTTGTACGGGAATTTGCCACGAATGAAATGATGTAAGCCTTTTGTTAGTTATTGTTGAACTGCTTGTTGTTTGCGCTGTGGACTTTTTTTGTTTAGTTTTATTCTGTGGTTCGCCGTTCGTTGTATCTGTGTTTGTGAGTTGTGAGTGTTGTGACGGATGTTGTAGGACGTTGTTACTGTTGGGATTTGCGTTTTTGTTTAGAATATAATCGGAATGTCTTATGTTCAGAAGAATTCCTCCTATTTTTAGACTCATCATTGCCTACAAGTTACAAAACAAGGACTTAATAGTTTAAAAAAAAACAAGAAATATTCGAGAAAACTAGTGTGTGGAGTCAAACTAAAATAGACAAGGCTTTAAAGAATCACAAAAGCATTAAATACAAAAAAAAAACTATTCTCCTTGATTATCCGTAAAACAAATACAAACACTACCTACCGTAGATTTTAGGTCTGTGAAATGTGACCGCCTTTGTACCTCTGCTTACGAGGGTTGCCAGTCTAAAAAATGCAAAACAAACACATGTTTGGCCTCGTTTGTCTAACAAGCTTGCGGTGAACTAGGACTGGCTCGTTACTCCAGTCTAACTGGGAGTACCTACTGGTAACTGGAAGTACCTAACTAGTAGGGTCGCGACCGGACCCGACCGCATCACTTTTTATACAACTAGGTATTTATATATTGTAATGTAAACCAACACGGGACGGCGGAAAATGTTTGTTTTTGTTATGCCATTTGCTAAACATATACTTGAAAATCTAAACTAAACTGGGAAAGAAGAAATTTTTTCTATGTTGTTGTTTTTCAGATCAGAAACACTTTGAAATGTGTAGTAAGCACCTATCATCATCATATCATCTATCATTCCACTAAACAATAGGTTTAAAAACATAACACGCAGTTATGTTTTTAAACCTATTGTTTAGTGGAGGGATCTTCAACCTTTTTGATGGGAAGGGCCGAGAATGTAAATTTAATTTAGGTTTCCACGGGCCGCATCACATGGGCAAACCTATTTTTTTTAGATCCTTGATAACGTGTCTAGTGTGAAATGGGGCTCGCCTGCTTGTGGTGAGCCGGGACCTGTCGGGGGTGGTTGTGTGAATACTCACGGGTTCCCACGCCCCATGAGGATTTTCCCACGGAAAAAAAAAAAAGAAAAAAAAAGGTCAACTGACAACTCTATGTCCGTAAATTCAATGTACTCTATGCGTATAAAGCAAATCTTAGCGTGACGCATTTTGCAAGTCCCCTTAAAGAACTTCGTTCCACCAATTAAATTTAGTCAAGAAGAATAAGAATAAGAAGCTGTCGCTGGACGAAGCTTTCGCGGGCCGCATGCGGCTTGGGGTCCGTGTGTTGGTTTAGTGTTATTTTAGTTCGTAGTATCGTAGTTTGTTATTTTATCACTTTTACCACTTAGTGAACACACACACCCACACACACTTTTATCACTTTTGCCTCATTGGTCTAGTGGTTGCAAACGCGACTGCTCAGCAGTCGCGCTTGCTACTTACTACTTACTATGATACAAATCTCGGGATTAAGTAAAAAAAAACTCTGATACTTCAATCATATTAGACATAAGAATAGTAACTTTAAAAATGGAATTGATCACGCTTCTGGTACTATTCTGACTAAATACATTTATTTCAACAATCAGCCTTTAGCGTATTACACGTAATTCGTTGGTATAGTGGTCGCTAGCGCGACTGCTGAGCTTGGGGTCCTGGGTTCGATTCCCGGGTCGGGCAAAGTATTATTGGGTTTTTTCATTAGGAAATTCTCAGTCGCAGCCCGGAGTCTGGATTTGTGCCCGGTCAATGGCAATAGGCTCGCCCCCTATTACATGGTACTATAACATAACTGGTGAAATGTGGGTATGCTATACACCTCTGCCTACCCCTTCGGGGAAATACAGGCGTGATTTTATGTTATGTTACCAGTTAGTCAAAAGTTATTATGAGTGACAAATACGCCTGAATGCATCGAATGTTAGAAATTCTGCAGTAACCTCCATCAACGACCGCCTGACCTGAATTCCTTTCAACAATCCTGTGGCCTGTCAATTTCTTAGTAGTAGTCTGTCCTGACATTGCTATTTGAAGGCTTCATTTCTGTTTCTGGACAACGAATGATTGACGGTTGGAAAACGTTTAGGAAAAGAAAGCTTTTTGACGGATGTTTGTGACAATTATAAGTAGCAGCCCGGAGTCTGGATTTGTGCCCGATTAGTGGCAATAGGCTCGTCCTCGTTACATGGGACTGATAACATAACTGGCGAAATGTGGGTGTACTATTACACCTCTGCCTACCACTTCGGGGAATACAGGCGTGATGTTATGTATGTATATGTTCGTGACAATCTGCAGTCTATCCTGATATTGCCATTTGCAGGCTTGACTTCTGTTCCTGGTACTATACCATACTTTATTGAGGAATAAAAAACTTACTTTTATACTAAATTTATAAGATTGTTATTAAAAAACCAAGTATACGTGTAACCCACACCAGGGTCCGCGAAATAATGTAAGTACCTGGATATAATTAGACGCGTGCGTTAATTTCGAAGTGAATTATGGTAATTTAAAGTACCTATTTTTACATTTCAATAGCCGTCTTTTTGAATTTTAAATGTGAACAAGTGTGAAAATTACAACCTGTGTACCGATAGCACAGAACAAATAATACCTATAGTGGATACGTTTCTAAGATGCGACGCAAAGGCGCCTATTTCTTATCCTGAGTGATGTTAAAATACGATCACTGGATCCGTTTAATTTTTATTACCAGAAAATTTTGTTTAGTTCAGCATTATCTTCCTACCCTAGTCCGAAATTACTTTGTCGGCGGAATATATCTTCTTCCATTTTTGTCTATCAGCCGTCATCTTATCATTTACGCTCTTTTCATCTATCATTCTTCAGGCAATCCATCTATCTTTTATTTCGTCTTCCTCTTTTGAAGCAAATAAATATTTTGTCTTTCTTTCTTTCTCACTCTCCATCCATGAAAATTCATATTCATAACTCTCTTGGTAACATGCGTTTAATCCCATCACATGCCCATACCAACCCAAACGATTTCCTTTCAACTTTTCTATTACTGGCGCCACTTTTAATCTTCCTCTGATATGTTAATTTCTTACTTTATCCATTCTTGTCGCTCCACACATCCATCTCAACATTCTCATCTTTGCACAAGCAATCTTTTTTGATCCGTCTTCTTCATGGTCCATTCCGATCCATACAGAACGACAGGTCTTGTAACGGATTTGTAAATTTTGCCCTTTAATTTGAGGGGCATGCGTGGGTCACAAGTTATTTCTGTGACCTGTCGGCATTTCATCCATCCTGAGTAGATCCGGTGCATAACGTCTCGGTCCACTTCACCATCTCCTTGGACGAGTGGCCCAAGGTACCGAAAGTCGGAGCATATAAGTAAGGAAATTCCGGCTAGAGTTGTATAAGGCACAGGACTGGAGGTACCGTCGAAATCACAAAACATGTACTGTATTTTGCTTTTACTAATTTCCTAGTCAACACTCTCCAGTCTTTGCCGCCATTCCTCTACTCTGCTCTGGACCTCTAGACCATTCTCGGCCATCAGCACGTCATCGGCAAACAGCATACACCAAAGGCTTCCTGTACGTCTGTGTGACGTAACTGTTATTTAGTTATTTTCCTCGAAAAAAAATTCGGTTATTTTTTAACGGATAGATAATACGCCGTACGCGTTGTTGAAAAAAACGATTTCACTGCATGCGTAAACGCGTTAAAAAAAACTAATACCATTTCAGAAAACACAGAACAGTTTTTATTTAAGCCATCAAAACCGTGCTCCTCCGTGTAAAAACTAGCGCTCACTCATACACATGAGCCTCAAACTGTGCTCACCGCTCTCAGTACACATGTCGCGGCATCGTCCAGTAAGCATCGCGAAAACAAATATCATTCAGGTGCATGGTGTGTCCATGAGCGCTGTTTATACACGACGGAGCACGGTTTTGTTGGCTTCACTATGATTGTTCGCAGCACTTCGTCTATATTTTTTACTGTCTGTGCTTTTAATACACTTCATAAAAATGTCCCAAAATATTTATTTATTTATAAGTTATAATTTTTTCTGTGTATTTTTAAATTGTGTTTTCGGCTGTAGTTAAGCTGGTTTATCTGCTAAAAATATATTAAGAAATAAAATTAATAACATAAATTAATACAAAGTCTATTTATTGTTTACAGAAAAACATGACTTTATTTTAACTAAATATTCTATTTAGTCATAATTCGCTGCGTTTATAATTTCTATTAGCTGTGATGAGTTCAGTACAATGCGCGTTGGTTAAGCTCGTTTTAAGCTGGATATTCTTTAGGGTTTGGTTCAAGTTATAGCAGTTTTTCAATACTCAGGAGTTTTCTGTTCAACAAATTGTGCTGTAAATTTTGTAGAGAATCACAATTAATATAGTCAAGTTGAAAAAGAAACTGTGAAAGTGTTATTTCCATCGAAGCATAGAAGAGAGTTTTTTTTTCTCAAATGCTTTGTCCAACGTATTTGAGTGAAATCAGTTCTGCAGTTTTCATATGATCCTCGTAATTTTTTTTATGGAGTTTTTTATCCAAATCAAATTATAATTTGTTTTCGTATTAGGTATTATGGTTACAAGTGTTATGGAATTATGATTGACAGCATATTCTGCATCTTGGGGCGTTCAAAAAATATCTCATGGGTAATATTTTATATTAATAAGCTACATATTTCATCTTCTAAATATTTTTTAACGCTATAATAGTTTTTTCCTCATTAGGAAATTGTACAGTTTGTTGGCGATTTTTTTTTTGGTTTGCGTGGAATACTGGGAATTGAACTGGAAGGAGCAGCGTGGGTAGGCCCCTCACAAGGTGGACCGACGACTTGGTGAAGGTCGCAGTTATCGCTGGATGCGGAAAGCGCAGGATCGGTCGCTGTGGCGATGCTTGGGGGAGGCTTATGTCCAGCAGTGGACGTCTATCGACTGAAATGATGATGATAATGATGAATCGAACTGCGCCGGAAAAGTTCTTAAAACGACGACGATGTACACAGTGCACTGTTTACTTTTTTAGTAGTTAAACCTACTAACTTTAGTAATAATATGACCAATAATTCTAAAACCTATAGTATTGTGTAAACATTTTCATTTGTAGCATAAGCAATGGCAGCGAAACTTGTTCCCGCTTTGCCCATACTAATGTACCAAACAGAGGAGAATGCGATCCTCTCCGCAAGAGATACGTGTCGCAAACAAGCACGTGTCGAGGATTAAGTTGTTATGCATAATAACCACCCACTTTATGTACGCCCTATTTTGATAACAAGGCTTAAATACAATAGTGATATTATGTAGGCATTACTGAGTGTTTTGGGTAGCTTAAAAACGCAGAAGAAACTGTTCACTAAGATTTGTAATGTGTTCTTAGATTTTTGATATTGCTAACTATACACATTGTAATACCATTGACGATGCATCTAAACGTCCGAATGGAGTGCTTGCATTCCAAAATTTGTCCGTGAATGTTGAAAACGTATGTTGTTTTTAGAACAAGTCAAACTTTTTTGGAAGTAGTAATTGAAACGACGCGCGACGTCCGAATGGATACATCGTCAGTGCCCACCTTATGAGAAGGCAGAGGACCAATGATCTAAAGAAGCTAACTGACTCAGAATAAATGCGAAAGGTGGAGAACCATGGATGATTTACTACACGCCCGGTTAAGCAGTTAGGGTATCGGGTATAAGGTATAGGGGAGTCCATTCGAAAAAAATAAAAATAAACCATGGATGATTTGGCTCAACTTGAAATAGGGTAATGTTCAGCAGCGGTCTTCTACAACCTGTTACTGAACCGTGAAATCTAAAAAAAAAAACAGCTGATCCCTACATTTGTGTTAACATAACTCGAAAAAATTTAGGGATCAGCTGATTTTTTATCGCGATTTCAAGGTTGGTCTAAAGTTGTTCATACTGATGAGTACAATGACCCCTTAAGAGGTTTTCAGTTATTTCAATAACACGTTGTATAGGCTGAGTAAAGTTGATATGGCAAATACAAGCGCATTACAAGTGGCAAAACCAGAATCAGATTGTATGAAACTTACTTAGCCAGTTCCGCTTATAATGGCTTAGTTACCATTGGCGTGTGGTTGACTGCACTTATAGTAACTCAAAATCATGAAGATCGAAATTTTAAACATATAGGAAAAGCACCTATTATAAATTATTTTAATACTATAGTCCTCTAAAGTACAGGATACTTAATCCTGTGTCAATCAACGTGATGAATGCCTGGCATCGTTGTAAGGGTTCGAACTAATGACGCGTTTCTGTCCGGTACCCCTAATCACTGGGATATTGCGGCCTCGCGATTGGTGGAAAATGGTTAATTGACATCTTGTGAGGTCGTCGCCATTTGCTGATTTTTATTTTGATGATTTTGTATTCAAAAACAAAATTTCGTGACATACAAGGTAAATTGAGTTTCCTTGTATAAAAAATCAATTGCCACGTGTATGACGGAACATCACTTGAGAATAGCTCGACCGATTTAGCTGTTTTTTTGTTGTTTTCGTAATTGTCAGGGAAAGGTTTGTATGGCTGAATTTTTGGAAAAAAAATGTACCCGTGTGAAGCCGGGGCGGGTCGCTAGTTGAAGATAAACAGGCATTATGCTTGATGAAAGCAATTCCGAAAAAGGCCGGAAAAAAAAATGATATCTAGATTTGCCACACGAGGTTTCTGACATGTGGGATTTTGACTCAGCAGTCAACGTGCCGATTGTCGTTACGGCAAATGGAATAATTGCAAAGAGTCTCGACCAACATCTGCAGACGCTCTCATTAGGCAGCTGGATCAAGGGCTTGATACAGAAAGCGGTACTTCTGGACACGGCGCATATCGTTAGGAGATTCCTCTCTCGGAGGCCCCGGTTGCCGGTAGCTAGGACTCTGTTCCTGATGCTGGCGGGCTACTATTTTTAAATGATTTTATTTATTTTTGTTAGTAGAAATTCATTATAAATAATTTCCGTAGGCAGTCAGAGCTAGTTTTCAGTCTTATTAGACTAAATTAAAATGCTTTGAATACTGAGCAACTGACCTCTGACTGATATGACTTTATACGTAAACTCTTATTTTTTTACTGAAAATACTTAAATGTGTCAAAGTACCAATTAAAAATTCAATCTTCTCTCTAACGCAGCCCTATAACTATATACCAGGCCCCTCAGAAAGTATTGCGAAAAAAAGTTTTTATATATGGGAGACTGGCCAGTTATAATGTTTTTCGAAAATATGATTATTTATAAGTAAAAATAAGTAAGTTCCAATTTCAAAATTTCCCTCCACATTTTTTGCGAGTTAATTCAAAGTATTGTGTCTCACTGAAATATGGATCTGCGCCGGGAACATTTTAGAGCTATGATTTTATACGATTTCAAGTGTCGCCTGAAACCGGATGAATCGTACGATAGACTTCAAATGGCATTCATGGATGAAGGCCCTTCCAAGGCAACCGTGTATCGTTGGTATAACGAATTCAAGCGCGGTCGACCAACTTTGGGGGATGACGAAAGAAGCGGTCGCCCTTTGACGGCTGTTACCGAAGAAAACGTGCTAGCAGTGAAAAATTTTATCCAAGACAATAGGCGAATTATATATCAGGAGATTCAACACATATTGAAGATTGGATCGGGAAGCGTTCACGAGATTCTACACACCCATCTTCGCGTGAGGAGGATAGTATCACGCTGGGTGCCGCACAACCTCACCGATGCTCAGAAGCAGGCCCGGGTGGAATGGTGCCGTGATATGCTTAACAAATTTGAAGCAGGCTCGTCTCGGCGTGTTTACGACATCGTTACAGGTGATGAGTCCTGGATTTATCAATACGACCCAGAAACCAAGCGCCAGTCGACTGTTTGGGTGTTTCAAAATGAGCCAACGCCTACCAAAGTGAAGCGATCTAGAAGCGGGGGTAAGATTTTGATCGCTAGCCTTTTTAATTTGACTGGCCACTTGGTATCAATTCCCTTACGGGATCAAAGAAGCATTAATGCCGAATGGTATACTACCAAATTTTTGCCAGAAGTTTTCTCTGTTATAAGCAACAAGCGACCAAACACAGGGCTCCGCGGGCTACTGCTCCACCACGACAATGCACCTGCGCACACCGCACTCAAAACGAGGGACTTCCTGGACAGCACGCCAGTCAAACTCCTGGGTCACCCTCCTTACAGCCCTGATCTAGCACCGTGTGACTTCTTTTTATTCCCAAAAATAAAAAATCAGCTCAAAGGGATACAATTTTCGTCGCCGGAAGATGCGCTGGCTGCGTTCGAGCAGGCTGTAAACGAGGTGTCTGCGGCGGACTGGAAAAAGTGTTTTGAAAACTGGTTTAGGCGCATGAATCTTTGTATAGAGGCTGGTGGAAAGTACTTTGAAAAGATTTGATAAAAATATATGTACGTATAGAACAATTTTTTTTAGTTTCGCAAAACTTTCTGAGTGTCCCACGTACTATAAAATAAACTCATCGAATTTAAATATAAATTAATACCATTAAATCTCTAACAGAAGCCAAATCTACCATCGAATGTATTATTAATTTATTACCCAATAGAATGTCCTCCAAAGGCCTGCCCCCGGTCCTCCGTCCGATCAGAGGGACTGGCCAGGCCCCGGTCGATTATTTGCCGATACAGACGACAATCAACACAAATTTGCATGTGAGCCGTATTGAATTGAGACAAGCGACCGTCACGAGCCAGCCCTGATGGGTCACGACTAACGACGCCATTTTACTGGATATACCTACCACTCCTTTAATTGGTTTGTTGATATTTGTGAAATAAATAACTGAGTGATATGTTCAAACAAATGGCTGCACCCAACCACACAAACAAACATTCCGTACACGGCATTCTCACACTCTACACACGCAAACACACCCCAACACTACATAAATAAACACTGCACACACTTTCACACTTTTCACATAGGTACTTACTTCGATTTAAATTAATAAAATAAAATATGTTTTTCTTTTTAATTGCTATTCAATTGTTAAACTTTTAGGCTAAATAATGTAACTTGTCTTTGAAGGACACTGCCTCCTAAGATACAGGCTATTGCCTAGTTTAGGAGACAGGGGTTCAAATCATACAGCACAAACAGCCTGCTTTTTACTATGTTGCATACGATTTAGCTATAATAATTTGAGAAATTGTTTTCTAATCAATGTTTAATTATAAATTTATGTAAAAGGCTTATATGAATAAATTAATTTATTATTAATTATTATTATTGAGTAGTATGTTTTATAGTCTGTTTTTTTCACACTAGGTTTAGTTGAAGGCAACTCAGACTTTAAAAAATTAAAGATATAAATTGTGGAAAGAAGAATTGACTCATGAGCAGGATTCGAACCTGCGACTTCTGGTTCAGCAAACAGCCGCTAAGCTATCGTGGAGACTGCTCGTGGTATCGAATTTATCTTCCACTTTGAATCCGTCTTTGGGTGACGTCAGCTACATCTTATTGAGAAAACGACCCTGTTGCTTAACCGACTCGAATAACTTTGCAGTTAATTCAAAGTTGTATAGATGTAATAGATGTGCCTACCCTTACTAATTATTTATATTTTTTACGCATTTTAACGCATGTGGAGCGATATTTAAATATATATAATATTGAAAGAAAAACTCGCTCACGAGCAGGATTTGAACCTGCAAGTCCTGGTTCAATACACCAGTGCTTTAGCCGCTAAGCTACCGTGAACACTGCTCGTGGTATTGAATTTATATTCAACCAATCCGCCACTTCCAAAAAAATAATTGGCTGCTGGAACGTTACAGAAACATTTCGTTAAATAAAGCAATGATTTTATGTAATCTACGTATTTTATAAACAGAACTTTAGCTGTAAAACTAAAACAAAGAGTACAGGACCTACCTACCAACTTTGTATGAGATGGAAGTAGATGTCTGCCAGCATATCCGCAGAAAATAAATAGCTTCTTAATACGACAATTTTCAGAAAAAAAAACCTTAAAATTAATACATCCCGAAAACGAGACAAGTTATAAAAACCAGTGTTCTTGTTGCATTATTACAGCACATTTTTATGAAGGTCTCGTTGACGCATCCAGTATACTCGTATTTATATCTTGCGACAAATTTGCAATTCAGTAATCTACCACCAAAGGGAAAGATAGCTGGAGAGTTCAATTAACCGTCTGTATCACGGGTCAACTGTTCCATCCATTTCATTACGTTACGTATATTTTTATGGTATTGTATGAAATAATTATGTTCCGTTTTTGTAATGGAAGAAAAACAGCAGCTGCGGAATTTCCCACGCGAAGTTAGAGAAGGCCGTTGTGATGAGTATCAACATAATTATATTCTGTTGATGTTCTGATGAAAGGCACTGAAATGGTTATGTTGGGTCCGCGTCACTTATTTAGCTCACGGTTTCGAGAAAAGAGTCAATTTATAGTCAATTACAGGATAATAAAACAGTTCTTTTGGTTTGTTACAGGTCTACACGTTCAGCTGTGGACTTCGATAGGCTGATTTGTTTGGTTGACGGATTGAATAAGAATAAAAACGTTTATTTTCATGAAATGAGTTAAAAAAGTTGTTATCTATATCCATATCTATATATATAAAAATCAATTGCTGTTCGTTAGTCTCGCTAAAACTAAAACTCGAGAACGGCTTGACCGATTTGGCTAATTTTGGTTTTAAAATATTTGTGGAAGTCCAGGGAAGGTTTAAAAGTTGAGAAAATGTGGAAAATTTGCGAGGAAAATAGTAAAAACAACAATTTTATTTTTGCATACAAACTGTTCCTATCTGTCAAACATATGATGTTCGTCCCGTTCGGTATGGTAAACTCAGATCCCCTCTAATTTAAAGAACGTATCAAATAAGATTTCGATGAAATTTTGTATGTATGTTTCAATGGGTTCCTGGATGGTTTAAAAATACATTTGGCGCTGCTGTCGGTATGTCACTGATCACCTAAACTGATAGATGATAGATTTTAATGATATTTTTTGTGTAGGTACGTTCGAGTCCGGGTCCCTGCAGGGTTTGAATTAACGACGACGACGGGATGGGACATGGGAAGGGACATGGGCCTGGTAGGTGGCACTGCAGTCGTTGTGTCACCAAATTTGATTTGCTGAACAATTGATAACATGGGACGGGACATGGGGGACGGGACATGGGACGTGATGTGACGGGACATGTGACATGGGGGACGGGACATGGGACGCGACGGGACATGGGACGGGACATGGGACGCGACGGGACATGGGACGGGACGGGACATGGTACGCGACGGGTCATGGGACGGGACTGGACATGGGACGAGATAGTGGGATAGTGGGATATTGAGATAGTGGGATAGTGAGATAGTGGGATAGTGGGATAGTGTGATCGTGGGATAGTGGGATCGTGGGATAGTGGGATAGTGAGATAGTGGGATAGTGACTGGACTGGACTGGATGGTCCGAATGAAAGGATGGATGGAACTGGACTAGACTGGACTGAATTAACAGGATCCGTCACGTGGGTTAGCAGAATTTTACGCGAGCGAAGCCGCGGGTAAAAGCTAGTCCATATATATATAAAAATCTATTGCTGTTCGTTAGTCTCGCTAAACTCGAGAACGGCTGAACCGATTTGGCTAATTTTGGTTTCAAAATATTTGTGGAAGTCCAGGGAAGGTTTAAAAGGTGAAATAATGTGGAAAATTTGCGAGTAAAATAGTAAAAACAACAATTTTATTTCTCATACAAACTGTTCCTACCAGTCAAACATTTGATGTTCGTCCCGTTCGGTATGGTAAAATAAGAATATTATTATAATAAATTTTAATAATGTAATAGCATGTAATAATGATAACTGAAAATGTAATTTTATTTACTTAAAATGTTACTACTATTATCAATAAATAACTATGAACTATGTACCCTCTAATTTAAAAAACGTATTAAATAAGATTTGGATGAAATTTTGTGTGTATGTTTCAATGGGCTCCTGGATGGTTTAAAAACACAATTGGACCCGGTAGGTGGCGCTGCTGTCGGTATGTCACTGATCTCCTAAACTGATAGATGATAGATTTTAATGATATTTTTTGTGTAGGTACGTTCGAGTCCGGGTCCCTGCAGGGTTTGAATTAACGACGACGACGGGATGGGACATGGGAAGGGACATGGGCCGGGACGGGACATGGGACATGAGACGGGACATTGGACATGTGACGCGACGGGACATGGTATGCGACGGGTGGGGTGTTGGCCGAAAACCTCCACGTGTGCCTGACGGCTGCTTGTCCTTCTGGACACGTCTGGAGGTATCGGCAGTTGTTTGGCCGGTGCATCCTGGGCACGGGCAATAAAATCCTGTCGAGGGATTAACCTTCGGGGGATTTTATTGCCTGTGGCGAATATTCTGGCGCGGGAGGAGCCCGTTCTGGGCCAGTGGGGAGTTGCTCCACGTGTCCCTCTCATATCAGAAGAGGGCACAGTGGAGGAGCAGGGGCGGGCCCGGTGTGCACTCACCCTGCCACTGGGCAGGTAGCGGGGGGACTGTCTTTCCCTACCCCCGTTGATCTCGTAACCCCAGGAGCGCCCGCTGAGTAGTGTTCTCGCGCCTCTTGGGACCGAGGGTCTTGGCTTCACCGCCCGGACCGCAAGGAAGAAAACATCTATAAAAAATTACGGGAGGTAGGGCCTGCGGGCAGCAGATTCGGGGTAGTCCGCTGCCCGACCAGCAGCTGGCGTAGCTGGCACAGCCGGCGCAGTTGGCGCAGCTGGTAAAGGCCCATGAGGTGAGGTGGCGTGCAGTGTTCCGTGTGCACCGCCTAGGAGGGTGCGGCCAACGTTAGGCCGCACGGGGAGAATGGGTCACCTGCTTGTCGCGGGCCAGGACCTGTCGGGGGTGGTTGAGTGAATACTCACGGGTTCCCACGCCCCCGGCTAAGGTAGTTGATGGAACACCGTGGTGGTTTTAGTCGGTAAGAGTGCGACACTGGCTCCGCCTACCCCAGGCGGAGTGCATTCATGCGACGGGTCATGGGACGGGACTGGACATGGGACGAGATAGTAAGATAGTGGCATAGTGGGATAGTGTGATAGTGGGATAGTGGGATAGTGACAGAACTGGACTGGACTGGACGGTCCAAATGAAAGGATGGATGGATGGATGGAACTGGACTGGACTGGACTGAATTAACAGGATCTGTCACGTGGGTTATCAGAATTTAACGCGAGTGAAGCCGCGGGTAAAAGCTAGTAATATATAAAAATTAATGTTTCTATGTTTGTCCGCTATGCGCTCCAAAACCATTTATCCGATTGTGATGAAACTTTGGTGAGTCGTTTTACGTACAACCGCGAAGGTTCCAGGCCCAAAAAAAAAAAAATGGCATTGCAATACATGGCACAGCTAGTTATTAAATAAAAATCCTTCATTGATGTGACGCTTTTAAATAAAAAAAGAGTTTATAATTGTTACTCTATTTTGTGGTTTCTTCTTTTTCTCTTTGAAAAATATCATATACCAGAAAGATTAGACTTCAAAGAATTATCAGCATTGTAGTGCGAATAAAATGTTGGATGAGTTGTACAGAGTTATAACTTTCGTGTGACATGTTATTGTTGTTGGAGTGGAATAAGTCACTACAGCTGAGCTTCCCCATTTTTATAGTTTACTTAACTTTCAAGTTATCTTCAAGCAAGCAGGCTTAGGTTACTTTTAGTTCTTCATTTTGCTGAAGGATATCTAAGAGTATTTTGTTTTTACTTTAATAATGAAATATGTGAAACAATAAATTGTTACTCGTTCATAGTCGTTAGTAATACTTCATTTATACTAATAGTTTCTTGTAAACTGTTTAAGAATGCTTATGTACCTACATGTTAAATACACAGACATAGTAAAAAATATTATATATTTTTTACTATGTCTGTGGTTAAATAACACACAACAGTTACAGTTACAGTTTAATAAAATACAAGGTTTGCCGGCCGTAAATGTACATAGTTTTGACCTAAATTATGGCTGTGCCGTTTTTCAAATAAGTGAAAGAAATGTGCATTATGAGCTGGGTACTTATCCCGTGAAATATGGCGGTCTTTTGTGCGGCCGGTGCAGTAAGCTTGGTACTTTTAACAAAAACACGAAAAAAATATTTCTCAATGGAAACTCGGGGTGATGAAGAAAATGTTTTCGTGTAAGAAAATACACGACAAATTTAGTGTATATTTGTATTTCAATTATAATAACATCTACCAACAAAAGAGAACTAGTGGTTCCCTGACATATATACTTCTCGAGAACGAAGTCCTTTATACAAAGAATCGTAGAACCTGGTCTTCGATAGTCTACTAGACAGTTGCTATGATATAATAATGTAAGTACACATCGACTTCCCCTTTTCAGACTTTGCTAACAAATAAATACTTAACTTTATAATATTGGTACGACAGGAAAAGTCCTTGGGATCAGATTGGACAAACATTGCTTGGGCATAATTGCTGGATCAAATTCTCCCGTAATTTCCAAAATTGTCCCTTAACAACCCGATATTTAGTGCCAAGTCAAATTTTGATGGGACTTTCACGAAAAGTTCCATTTTCTCTTAAAGGGAGAACGGTAATAAAAAAGTTTTAATTACAGATGCCATATTTTACTGAATTATCAAAACTGCGCGAGCGAATCCGAGGGTAGGGGTAGTTCATCATCATTATAATTTTAAGTACTGAGTGCGGAACCATTACTGGACGGACTTTCATGAAATACGTCAACTAATTACTGTTAAATGCAAGCATTTGCGTAGTAAGTTATTGTGAAATGGTTGAAATTGAAATACTTACAGTTTTCCATCTTATAATTTAAGTAGAATATTTTTCAAGCAACATTCGTAAAAAAACTTAGTGGCTAAGTAACAATCGCATGGATTGCAAGATCTGCGAGGTTAAACTGCGCTAGCCGCGGTCAGTCCTTGGATGGGTGACCGTTTACTTGTACATTTTGCCAACTAAGTGTCCATATTGATGTTAGGTTGTATCCTCCTGCCTACATCTGTTGTACCCGTAGAACATAAAAATCAAATTTATTCATAGATTGTATTTTAAATACCATTTCAACAGAGCCATACCATTAAAAATTATTAATACTACCTATTTTAATTAATTTAATTTTGATTCTTATGTATTATAAGTATGTATTTACAAAAATAAAGTATATAAGTATCATATCCATTGTCTAGTACCCATAGTACAAGCTCTGCTTAGTTTGGGATTAGATGGTGCTGTGTAAAAATGTCCCAATGTTTTTTTTAAATATAATCTATAAATAAATTTTATTTTTATGTTCTATGGGTAGAACAGATGTAAGCAGGAGGATGAATATAGTTCTTATAAACTTAGTCGCCTTTTTCACCTCTGTTCCTCGGAGAGTATGTTAAGCTGTCGATTCCGGTTGCCATAACAATACTATGTAAATAAAGAAACAAAAATTATTTAGTCAAGTTAGTCAAGTCTAGGTAGCCTAACAGTCGTTACAAGTAGTCTGAGTGTGTTCGCAGATCGGTGGGATTCACCAATGCTGCAGAGGTGGATGCAGCTCCACACCATTTTAAATTCTGTTTACTAACATTATCAATCAAATCAACTCAGTCTATCGCAGTCCACTGCTGGACATAGGCCTCTCCCAATAATCCCAACATTAGATAATAAGCAAATTGTTACTAACAATATGGACTTTGTCTGAGAATAAACGAATTTTATTTTTATTTTATTACCATTTAGCCAATTACAGTAGTTCTGGACAAAGGTAAACAAAACAAAAGCAAACAAAACAAAAAACTAAATAAGCTAAACATCAGGTGGGCTTTAGTTCTTTTCACCAGCGTACCGTAAAAAAAGAATAATATAAAACTTTTTAACAAAAAATTGAACCGACGAAAAGTGAAACTGAAAAGCGAAAAATAACTAATTATGAGTCGGCGCCAAACGAAATTTTAACAAGCAAAGTGCGTGTAAGTTGCAAGTGGCCGAGCGGAGAACGCATTTTTGGAAAGTTATTGTTTATCGTTGAAAATTTCACGTTATATTTGATGTGACGTTGTTTTTATTATTTATTTAAAGTAATTTAATGATCTTCGTTGATTGGTTGTTTGGCGCCGACTCATAATTAGTTATTTTTCGCTTTTCAGTTTCACTTTTCGTCGGTTAAATTTTTTGTTAAAAAGTTTTATTTTTCATTTTTTTGTGGTTAAAATCTAACTCCAGGTCTCCATTATGTCGTAGTGTCTAGAACTATATTTATGTGTGTCAAGTTTCAACAGTATCGGTTAATAGGTAAGAATTCAGTGGGTGAACAAAAACTCATCCCCTGTTTTACTACCATTAGGGGTGGATTGAAATTTAAATGGGACCAACTTCGAGATATACCCAATCCATTAAAAAAAGAATCATCAAAATCGGACCACTCTTTAAAAAGTTATGCGTGGTCATACATAAAAAAAAAAAAAATATATATATATATTAACGCGTCGAATTGAGAACTTCCTCCTTTTCCTCCTTTTTTTCGTCGGTTAAAAATCGAAAAATCACGAACGGTCTTCATTGTAGCAGTCTACGAGGTGTACGTCTTCAGTTGATGTTTACATTCTAATTTGAATACGTGCCTGCTTTTTTTGACCGGGGAAATCCTCATGGACGCACTCCGCCCGGGGAAGACGGTGCCATTGTGGAACTCTTACTGACTAAAGCCACCACTGTCCACCACGGTGTTCCTTCAATTACCTTTGGCTGGGGCGTGAGATATGCTCTGTATTCTACACCCACACCCACACCCGACAGGTCCTGGATTGCCACTAGAAGGCGAGCCACTTCTCCCCGTGTGGCCTCAACGTCAGCCGCACCCTCCTTCTGACATACATAACAAATTATCCTAAAAACTCAAAATCGCACCTCCCGACTTTTATAGCCAATATTTCAAAGCAACACTATTTCCAGTAACATTTATTTAGCTTGTTTTAATCGCACGGTCCTGCCGAATGCGAGATTTGTTTCGAAACTAAACTGAAATCATATTAGAGTTGAGCAGAGTTTGCTTTGGCGTGTTTCCAGGCGTGTTAGTCACGGACAACCGAACTAAGGCTTCGGCCATAATGGAACTTTTGCGGCCAATCTCGGTGACCTAATTTACTTAAAAAGATTGGACTTTAAAGGCTTGCCGATTAACGGCGATTCGCGATTAGCGCGTCACACACACACCCGATATACCGAAAGTCCGCCACTTTCAAGAAATTCATTCCTGATGCAGCAACGGCTGCTAGGGGGACATAGGAACGGCGGGGTCCCCCTGCAATGCCCCAGTAAGCCGAGGTCGGAGCCTCCCCTTGGGGGATGCCCTTATGTGGTATTGCAACCGCGATTTTAGTTTTTAAGTTTAGGATTAGGGAAAACTTTCGGCCCCACATGGGACTCTCCGCCACCAGTCCGGTTAAGCAGAAGTGGTACCTCGGTACCACCTGCGAGAGTCAATTCGAAAAAGAAAAGAGTATGCTCGTTTTGAACTTATATTAGGTTAATATCAGGTTTAGACTCTAGTCGGTAGGAGTCCGATATAGGTACCCCTCCGCTTTCTCCAGACGAAGAGTGTCCACGAAGATTTCCACTCGTTAACACAAAAAGGTGATATCAGAATTTTAATGAATAAATTGGAAAGCAGAATAATTTATTCTTCTTTACTTATAAAGGCGCAAGCGATCCATGGCTGTCACGACCTTCAAACATGAGGATACGACTAGTCGTAACCTAGGAAAAAGAACGTTTTGGTGAATTTAAAAAGCCGACTCAGCTAAGTGAAAACCTTATAGAACTTAGAAACTATTTACGACGAGTTATAGAGTCTTTTGTTTGTCACCAAATTCCACAAACCAGATTTTTACCATTTCACAATGAAATATACAACAAAATTTGTAACACCATACTTTCTGAAATCTAAATATTTTACAATATTTTGGAAAAGAATGTGAAGTGTATATGTATACATGTACCTCAGAGACTACTATATTGCTATTTTCTAGCCTTCACCTCATCAGATGTAACCTCATCACTTTTGTTATTAACAAGGCAACCACGCGTTTCGTTAACCTAACAAAATTCAGCATTGATGATTTTGGAATTGTACTTTTAAGGAATTCAAAATACTCTTACTCATCTAAAAAATATGGCCAAGTTGCATATCTGCGGGTATAAATATACAAGTTTAACTCCATTTATAAGTGTTTATTTATTTAGAAGATAATTTGAAGGTGTGTCGATAACTAACTATTCTAAAAAATGTAATAGCTATGAATGTGTTAACTATATGAGATTTAGTACCACTTAATTCTATACACAGGTGTCTCATTTTCGTAATGATCGTATTGCCATTTAATGCAAATACAAGTCATGTTGTATACGGCATTTGTTGCATAAAACTGTTTCTTGCTTCACCTTATACCGAACGCCACTCAATGCTATTAGTTTCGAGTGCTGGCGACACTAGTAAGTATTTTAATGTCTTTGGCTGGCGACTACAATGCGCTATTTATTTAATCCGTAAATATCCACAGCTAAACATGGACTTATATGGCTAAAGGATATTAAAAGGATATTGCCGTAATCACTTCGATTGGCAGGCGGATTACTCACAGAATGATGTGTTATTATTACAAAGGTAGAATAGCCTGTAGATCAATCTGATATAATCTCGTGTCTATGCTGGCTACACCTACGGTAAGGAGAGTTCAAGGGTTCAAGTGAATATGGTATTATATTTACTCTCGCATAGTTCAAAATAAATATACTATACACATACAGCATGACTGGTTGAAGGAGGGACTTGTTGAAGGAGCATGCACTTGATTCAGTACTTGATTCTCGTTCCAAAAAATGTTCGAGGATTTTTTTAAATAATAAACCAATCGATTTCATCAATTACTGTGACACTTTTCCGCGTAGTAAATCGAAATTAAATTAGTAAATCGAAGTTGTATGCGGTAAAGTGACCACCTCGACATTGTCCATCGGTCGCCATTTTCACACTCTCCTCCTTTTGTTCTAGCAAGCAGACCCCTAGTCAGTCAGAGCGTTCATCATCATCATGTCAGCCGAAAGACGTCCACTACTGGACACAGGCCTCCCCCAATTAAGGGGGGGATATAAATAAAATAAAATGAATTTATTTCAGGTATGTACCCATATGACATAAAATTACATAAAATATAGACACAAAACACATATTAATAATTACAATAATAGCATTCACAATCACATTCATTTCATTGACATTCAGGCACTCCCAGCAACATGTCTGTTACAGCAGTGCCTGATGTAAGGGCAGTCCAGTCGCCCAGCAATCATCGCCAGGACAGTATTGGAGCTGGCCCGCATCCTGCGCACCAAGGACGCCATAATCGCCACGCTTGGCAGGCGGGTTGGCGATCGCAGTTGGTCAGAGCGTTAGCGAGCAATTTTACTCCTGCGCGCGTGATTTATAGTAAAATATTTAAAAATGAAACGTTATGTGTCCCCTCTACTATAATTCTTGACTATGTCACTTGTTCATCCAGTCACCCGGTATACAACATCCAATCATAAATATGCAACCGCCAACATATTTCAATAACATAACATAACATAACATCACGCCTGTATTTCCCCGAAGGGGTAGGCAGAAGTGTATAGTACACCCACATTTCGCCAGTTATGTTCTAGTCCCATGTAATAGGGGGCGAGCCTATTCCCATTGACCGGGCACAAACCAGACTCTGGGCTGCTACTGAGAATTTCCTAATGAAAAAACCCAATAACACTTTGCCCGACCCGGGAATCGAACCCAGGACCCCACGCTCAGCAGTCGCGCTTGCAACCACTAGACCAACGAGGCAGTCAATAAGCTTTAAATATTAAGCTTTCAATATTTCAATAAGCTTTTGTAAATAGGTACTTTTAATAGTCTGTGACTAGTTGATTTTATACTTGACCCAACCATCCGTTATTTACAATATATGTAATAAATATGAATAGTTGCAATATAAAATACGTCATAAAATCGATGTTTGAATATCGATCTAAAACGATGCATTGAAAGTAGAAACAATGCGGAGTATAAAATATAACATTCTAATGTTATGGCACTTATGGCTTCTCCTTTCTATGGTAATAAGGAGATCGTAAATAATTTTACGAGCGCCTTCAATAAACTTTCATAGTGAAATTATGCCGTGGTTTAAAGTATGGCATCCGTTTTAGTGTCGACAGAAATTAAAAGGACGAAGATTAAAGTGAATGAACTTTTCACGGCACGAACTAAAACTTATACGTACCTACCTATGTAGAGTTGTTAAGGCCGAGAGAATGAACTATGAATGACGAAAGTGCGGGCCATTACAGAAGTTACATTTCTTTAAAATTAAGAAGTAGATAATAAGAGAACTGCTACATCTTTTGAAGTTATATTTGAAAAGAAGAAAAATACAATAATGAATTTTATCAAATCTTTTAACAGCCTTACTAATAAAAATATTTAACACAACTGATTAACAACTGTATACTTATACATTGTATAAGCTATGGATAAGAGTTACACACTCCCTCTACTAATAATCAGTGCGCAGGCATTGTATAGTTATAAATTGGCTATAACAGAAACCACTGGCAACTTTCTTCGGAAACGTTTTGAAACTCGATTACAAAATTAAAGAGACTTTGTGACAAGTGTGTAAAAAGCGTATAATTTTTTTTGTGATAAATACCGTAAAATGGTGGCCGATTTATTGTTTTGTAATATATCTATAAATAAGTTTTATGTTTTCCTTACGATAAAAACAGAAAATTATTTTGAACTTTTAAGTTTATGAACGCACCTTTCAACTGAGTTTCAAACATTGTCTAACTCTCCAACACACGGTGACACACGTGTTAGTTTACAACAAAGAGATTTTTTATGCTAGTTTGTGGGGCAGGGATCTTACCTGATTGTGAATAACCATAATTACGATAAAATAATACAATACGATTTTGATGTATAGCCTAAATTTCTGGTGAATAAATAATTTACTTACTTATTATGTTTGTATTTTTTGATAAAATTAATAGAACTCAAATAATGAATAATGAAATCAAATAATGGCAAATAATAATGGGAATATTATTTTTATTTTACTGAATCTATTTCATGCGAAAGTCTGATTATCTGATAGCCTGACATTCGAAACGCATTTTTGTAACGGTTTATTTAATTATCTTGCTTTTTCCGTTCTTCATGATCCATTTTATCAAAAAATTCGAAATAATGTAAGATATACGCTTGTTATACAAGGGTCGGGGACTGAATAACGGTTGCGTAATATCTCATACAATTTTGACACCCATTATAACAGATGTATACAACTGAACTGCCAAAAATCTTTTATTGGTAATGAAAGCGTTATAACTCTGGTATACATCGTAGGTAAATCTTTATTAGTAAGGCTGTAAGTGTATAGTAGTGTAGTGATAGTGATGTAAAGGAGTCGTTCAGACAAAACATCAAAAAGGTGCAATTAAAAACTACCGAAAATGATTCATAAATCTCTATATTTTTTTCCAAATTAAAGCGGACCCCACACGGCATTTACCAGGTCACGAGCAAAGTAAAAGGGTGCAACGAGCTCAAGGGCATCACTATGGAGATAAAAGCCTCGGTTTGGGAGCTCGCACAAAACATCTCGGTACCCATTTGTGCCGGTAACCGTAGAGTTATGTTTGCACTAGGGTAAGTTACTTGTATATTTACGGAAAACTATAAGTGCCTTTAAATACAAAAACAATTAATACTTATAAATTTTCGTACACATTTCATGTTTTACAGTCGTATAGTACAATATACTAATTTTAAGTCTTTTTTTTTTAAAGATTTAAAGAGATTTTAGGCGATAAATATTGAAAACCAGCCAAGAGCATGTCATGCAGTTCCATAGGTACGTGTAATTACAAACGAATCAAATAGAATAAAAATCCGTTTTTGCAATACACGGCAGCATTGGCGACTCAGCGTTTTGTTTTACAGCGTCATCTAGCGGGCCAAATACGTGGGACACTCAGAAAGTTTTGCGAAACTAAAAAAAATTGTTCTATACGTACATATATTTTTATCAAATCTTTTCAAAGTACTTTCCACCAGCCTCTATACAAAGATTCATGCGCCTAAACCAGTTTTCAAAACACTTTTTCCAGTCCGCCGCAGACACCTCGTTTACAGCCTGCTCGAACGCAGCCAGCGCATCTTCCGGCGACGAAAATTGTATCCCTTTGAGCTGATTTTTTATTTTTGGGAATAAAAAAAAGTCACACGGTGCTAGATCAGGGCTGTAAGGAGGGTGACCCAGGAGTTTGACTGGCGTGCTGTCCAGGAAGTCCCTCGTTTTGAGTGCGGTGTGCGCAGGTGCATTGTCGTGGTGGAGCAGTAGCCCGCGGAGCCCTGTGTTTGGTCGCTTGTTGCTTATAACAGAGAAAACTTCTGGCAAACATTTGGTAGTATACCATTCGGCATTAATGCTTCTTTGATCCCGTAAGGGAATTGATACCAAGTGGCCAGTCAAATTAAAAAAGCTAGCGATCAAAATCTTACCCCCGCTTCTAGATCGCTTCACTTTGGTAGGCGTTGGCTCATTTTGAAACACCCAAACAGTCGACTGGCGCTTGGTTTCTGGGTCGTATTGATAAATCCAGGACTCATCACCTGTAACGATGTCGTAAACACGCCGAGACGAGCCTGCTTCAAATTTGTTAAGCATATCACGGCACCATTCCACCCGGGCCTGCTTCTGAGCATCGGTGAGGTTGTGCGGCACCCAGCGTGATACTATCCTCCTCACGCGAAGATGGCTGTGTAGAATCTCGTGAACGCTTCCCGATCCAATCTTCAATATGTGTTGAATCTCCTGATATGTAATTCGCCTATTGTCTTGGATTAAATTTTTCACTGCTAGCACGTTTTCTTCGGTAACAGCCGTCAAAGGGCGACCGCTTCTTTCGTCATCCCCCAAAGTTGGTCGACCGCGCTTGAATTCGTTATACCAACGATACACGGTTGCCTTGGAAGGGCCTTCATCCATGAATGCCATTTGAAGTCTATCGTACGATTCATCCGGTTTCAGGCGACACTTGAAATCGTATAAAATCATAGCTCTAAAATGTTCCCGGCGCAGATCCATATTTCAGTGAGACACAATACTTTGAATTAACTCGCAAAAAATGTGGAGGGAAATTTTGAAATTGGAACTTACTTATTTTTACTTATAAATAATCATATTTTCGAAAAACATTATAACTGGCCAGTCTCCAATACATACTCCAAGACACAATACATACTCCATCGATGATACTCAGAACCATACCTCATGAAAATACCACTTACACCGTTCTCACATTAGGTTGTACTCATCTACTACATACTAGCTACAAAAAATGTATTTTCTCTGAAAAAAGATTGTCAAAAATATGTAACATATCTGCTTGTCTTACTGCAAGAAGCATTTCTAACAGTGATGAAATTTTCGGACTCACCTCAATACATAGTTTTACATAAATCGAAAACATACACACAGCGCAGGCGAAACAGCCTAGTCTACATTTAAATGTGGCAATATTTTAAACCATAACTGAGATCAAAGCCTGTAAATAGATACATTACTTAACTCTAAGAGCAATAACATGTTTATTAGCACTAACCTACATACTATTGGCCATTTATAAATAGTAAAAAAAACATTACGCTGTCCTTCCAATGACAATTTTATTTTAATTTAGACGGTAGGTGTTCCGATTGCAAATGTATGCAAATTATTTGCGTGGGTCTCGGTCGACAGCAATCAAATTAAGTGACAGCAAAAAGTCCAGCAAATGGCGTGTTAAAAACGTAGGTATTTTGTTTTTCTATTTTTATATATATTTTTTGTTTTTATTTTATACTGTGACAAGTACAGATACGACGCACGTTGGTGCGAGCTAAAGCAGTTGAGTGTCCCATTTTTTGTAGCAGAATTTTATGTAAAAACGTAGGTTATTAAGTATTTGTGTAGGTTTCATGGTTTCTGGATCAATGGTTTTAACCAGTGCGGTTTTGATTAATACCAATGTTGTAAATGTTTACGTTCCCAACGACCATACGGCCGATAGACGCCTCATAACAGGTGACCGATGTCTGCAATACATCTATGAAATTTCACTAATAACGGTCGCTACTATTCGCCACTTGAAATCTTCAAAACATTTTCGACCACTTACATGAGCCTTCGAGCCTTCAAAATTGCCGCGTGAGTGATTAGCCAATAGCCGCCTTGTTAGGGCCAATCGGATTGCAGTAACCCGCCTCAGCTAGTGACAGAATTTATTGAAAGAAAAGAAAGAAAGAAAGAAAGAAAAATAGTTTATTGTCACAGTTAACGACGCGCAACATTTAAAACACAGTGATAAACACAAGCAGGCAACTTATAGGTGGGGTTACATAGAAAGTAAAAACAAAAGACACATAGGTAAAAAATTAAGAAAGGACAGTCGATACAAAATATAAGAAAAGTATAGTTGACCGCATGACAGTGGCAACACCCGAGTCTGAAAACCGCCCTTACTGCTTATGAAATAAAGGCGCCGCCAGAGCCAAACTGTTACCACTGACGTACGGTCGACCTCACCTAAAATTACATAATAAAAATAAAATATTGTACGCATTATATTCAACACTAGCTTTTACCCGCGGCTCCGCTCGCGTTAAATTCTGCTAACCCACGTCAGTCCAGTCCAGTCCAGTCCATTCCAGTCCAGACCACTGTCCCACTGTCCCGCTGTCCCGCTGCCCCGCTGCCCCACTGCCCCGCTGCCCCACTGCCCCAATGCCCCGCTACCCCACTGCCCCGCTGCACCACTGCCCCGCTGCCCCACTATCCCACTGCCCCACTGCCCCACAGCACCGCTGCCCCGCTGCCCCACTTCCCCGCTGCCCCACTGCCCCACTGCCCCGCTGCCCCACTGCCCCATTGCCACGGTGCCCAGCTGCCCCGCTGCCCCATTGCCCCGCTACCCCACTGCCCCGCTACCCCACTGCCCCGCTACCCCACTGCCCCGCTGCCCCACTATCCCACTGCCCCACAGCCTGCCCCGCTGCCCCCCACTGACCCGCTGCCCCGCTACCCCACTGCCCCGCTGCCCCAATCTCCTACTGCCCCGCTACCCCACTGTCCCACTGTCCCACTGCCCCACAGCCTGCCCCGCTCCCCCACAGCCCCGCTTCCCCGCTGCCACTCTGTCCAGCTGCCCCGCTGCCCCACTGCCCCGCTGCCCAGCTGCCCCTCTGCCCCGCTACCCCAATGACCCGCTGCCCCTCTATCCCACTGCCCCACTTCCCCACTTCCCCGCTGCCCTACGGCCCCAATGCCACGCTGCCCAGCTGCCCCGCTGCCCCACTGCCCCGCTACCCCACTGCCCCGCTGCCCCACTATCCCACTGCCCCACAGTCAGCCCCGCTGCCCCCCACTGACCCGCTGCCCCGCTACCCCACTGCCCCGCTGCCCCAATATCCTACTGCCCCGCTACCCCACTGCCCCACTGTCCCACTGTCCCACTGCCCCACAGCCTGCCCCGCTCCCCCACAGCCCCGCTTCCCCGCTGCCACTCTGTCCGGCTGCCCCGCTGCCCCACTGCCCCGCTGCCCAGCTGCCCCTCTGCCCCGCTACCCCAATGACGCGCTGCCCCTCTATCCCACTGCCCCACAGCCCCGCTGCTCCGGTACCCCACTGCCCCGCTGCCCCAATGCCTCGCTGCCCGCTGCCCCGCCCCCGCTGCCGCCCCGCTGCCCCGCTACCCCACTGCCCCGCTGACCCACTATCCCACTGCCCCACAGCCCCGCTGCCCCGGTACCCCACCCCGCTGCTCCGCTGGCACGCTGCCCCGCTGCCCCATTGCCTCGCTGCCCCGCTGCCCCGCCCCCGCTGCCCCACTGCCCCGCTGCCCCGGTACACCACGGCCCCACTGCCCCGCTGCCCCGGTACACCACGGCCCCGCTGCCCCGCTGGCACGCGGCCCCGCTGCCCCACTGCCTCGCTGCCCCGCTGCCCCACTGCCCCGCTGCCCCACGGTCCTGCTGCCTCGCTGTCCCGCTGCCCCACAACCCCACTGCCCCGCTACCCCATTGCCCCACTACCCCACTGCCCCACTGTCCCACCGTCCCACCGTCCCGCTGCCACTGTCCTACTTTCCTACTGTCCCACTATCCCACTGTCCCACGGCCCACTGTCCCACTGTCTCGCTATATCACTAAATCACTATCGTCCCGTCCCATGTCCCATGTCCTGTCCCATGTCCCATCCTATGTCCAGTCCCATGTGCCGTCCCACTGTCCTGTCCCATGTCCCGTCTCATGTCCCGTCCCATTTCCCGTCCCCTGTCCCGTCCACTGTCCCGTCCCCAGTCCCGTCCCCTGTCCCGTCCCCAGTACCATCCCCAGTCCCATCCGCTCGTGCAAATGCATAGAAGCTTCGATCTGTCGGGTGAGTACGCAACCTACGATTATTTTTATTTTTTTTCTTTCTTTCTTTCTTTCTCAAAACCCATACCAGTTTTTAAGTCAGATCATCAGCTTTCAAACAAAAAAAAATTATCAAAATCGGTCCAGTAGTTTTAGCGTGATGCTGGAAAAACAAACAAACAAACAGACGTTTACAATTTTATAATAGTTAAGATTATGAAGATAAGATAATATACGTGGGACACTCAGAAAGTTTTGCGAAACTAAAAAAAATTGTTCTATACGTACATATATTTTTATCAAATCTTTTCAAAGTACTTTCCACCAGCCTCTATACAAAGATTCATGCGCCTAAACCAGTTTTCAAAACACTTTTTCCAGTCCGCCGCAGACACCTCGTTTACAGCCTGCTCGAACGCAGCCAGCGCATCTTCCGGCGACGAAAATTGTATCCCTTTGAGCTGATTTTTTATTTTTGGGAATAAAAAGAAGTCACACGGTGCTAGATCAGCTATGCTATTCTCTAAGGATACAGCCTTGCGTGCAACGCTGCCGCAGCGTCGAAACCTTGATTTGGTATTCACTAAAGTACGAAAAGCTACACTAGCGCTCAAGGCTGTGACGGCCGTGAGTTGGAACTACTCGACAACAGAGAAATTGACACTTTTTCATACATTTTGGTATTCCGTAAACAAAAACCAGCGTCGAGATCGCTCACAGCCTCACGCACAGCCCAGTGTTACCAGATGGCAAGTTTGAAATTATCACAAATCTAGAAAAAAATATCTTATGTTTATCGCATACGTGAAGAATGACTCTCCTCCACAAAATTGTAATTATATTGATATTTAGAGGTCTCAAGTTTCTATTAATTAGTGTGTTTTATTTAACACTAGCTATGCCCGACCATACGTTCCTATCAACATTTTTTTTTCACAAAATCCATCGCGTGCTCCGCACTCGCAATGTTAAAAACAATTCGCCTAAGTTTTATCGCAATAGGATGAATGGTATAGGAACGCATACGGGACAAAAAAGAAAAATATATTTTTATGTGTAGATAAATAAATTCAGAAAATTATTAGAAAAAGAAAAGAAAAATTTCTTACTGTCCCAGTTAGCAGCGTGCAACAGTTAAAAAAAACGTAGCAATGCAAAGCAAAAAAAAAAAAAACAGATACCTAACTAATCCAATAGCACTCAGTCTGATAGTCTGACTCTAGGTCTGACTGTCCTGACTGAACTGGTAACTGATGCAAACCGACCCACGAACTAAGACCGAACAAAATGAATAAGTGGAAAAGGACGCAGTATGCGGTTGGAAGGGAAGCATCGTTTTTTTATGTTCTTATGCGTGCATTTTATTCAGTATGTCGTGTGCATCACACTGCACATATAATGAGTGAGAGTGACGAGAATGTATGCTTAAATGCTTGTTGTTAATGCTGGTTGTTGTCTAAAAAATTACTAAGCCTCAAAAATATCACAGCGTTATTAAAATTATCGTATGAATTTATAAAACTATCGTTCGATACCCTGCTATTATTTTTTACCGCAAAGGACTTGCATTCATCGTAGATGTACGATAATTATCGCACGTCTGGCAACGCTGCCACAGCCACGCTTCTATCTGTCTAATCTAAAAGCTAAAAAGCTACACTAGCGCTCAAGGCTGTGACGGCAAAGAGTTGGAACTACTCTACAGCGGACAATTTGACACTTTTTGAACATTTTGGTATTCTCTAAGCAAAAAACAGCGTCGAGGTCGCTCACAGCCTGTCACAGCCTCGCCCTTAACCACGATTCTATCTGTCAAATCTAAAAGCTACAAATATCCCAAATATTGCGCTGAGTCTTATATAGTTTAGTAACAAAAATCATTATTACTCGTAATTGAAAGTGCAAAGAAATGCAATAAAAGAAATGGAAGCAGAGCACAGATGATTACAAGTCTCTATTTATTGGAAAAAGCTAAAAAAGTGAAGATTTCAAGAAGGCACGAAACGAAGGCAAAACAAGACAGTTCAACACTTTTCCCAGGATGTAGAGTTTATCCATATTTACAGGCTTTTTAAGGATTTAATTAATGTATTAGAAAGTGATTTTACTCCATATATGCCTCCATATATAACATTATTGACTGTATTCTAATTTTACTAACAGTTTTTTAAGTATAGAATGTTTCTGAACTTATGAGTACTATTGTTACTTATAAAGAATTTATTATTAGGTATACATATTCATACTTTTGATATATAAATATGAGTTTGTGAAGATATTTGTTACACTCAATCACACTGAAACGGCGGAACAGATTTGGATGAAATTTGGCACGCAGGTAGACTATAACCCAAATTAACATATGGGCTACTTTTTATCCCAGAAAAATAAAAAGCTCCCGAGGGATGCGAGATAAGTCTTTCTGTGATAAACGGAATTATATGCGGGCGAAGCTGCAGGCTAAGTCTACATAACATCACGCCTGTATTTCCCCGAAGGGGTAGGCATAGGTACACCTCTACTATACATAGTAGGTACACCCATATTTCACCAGTTATGTTATAAGTCCCATGTAATAGGGGGCCTATTGCCATTAACCGGGCACAAATCCAGACTAAGTCTAGTTAGTAGGGCTGTCTTGTTTTTAATTTTTTGTGTGTTTATGTATGTACATATTAAAAGGCAATGATAAATTAAACATGTGTATTTTCCTTATCCATTTTTTATTTACATTGAAAGAAATAAGTAATATAATACATTATCATATTTTCCACCAAAATGCACACAAATCCTGCAGTGCTTGGGTCTGCCTTGCAAAATCCTTTTCTGGTTATCAATAAGGAGTCTTTGATTTTCCGACCAACAACAGAGACTCTTCAAAAAACCATTCATTTTTCAAACGCTTTTCTTCAATGGCGATAAATCTTTCAGTCCGGCTCGCCATTTGTGACTGCCTTTGTGAAGGTGGTGAGCGCTGGAGCAGACGTCGTTGTGCCGTTGTTAACAAACGACGCCTACGAGGTGCTAAAAAGAAAAGCAATTGGTTGTAAATTTAATAAAGGCAAGCCAAGCCGTCTAAAAGCTTCACATGCGCTTGGGATGGGATTACGCCATAGACTTATATATTACTAGCGTCTTGACAAGCAAAGATACACAGTAGATTTTAAAAGTGTTTTAAAACAATAACGTCCTTTGACTGTCGGCGTCCAAGAACTATTGATTAGTGTCTCGTTTTTACTTTGTTGATGGGTTAGTATCCCGTGGACCAAAACTTAAACAATAGCAAATAAAAGGTTAGATACCTTAAGGTTACCTGTAACAATACTTACATACACTTCAGCTTCTTTTTCAAGTCACAAAACCATGTTTAAAACAATACAATTATGTGATATTATCGCTAATACAATAACTTAACTAAATACGAATAGAAATCAACTTCTAAAAAATTTACAAGTCTCAAAAATGTCGTACTTAAATATCATTAGGAAATCTGTGAGAAAATGTCAAGTGCAGTCCAAGGAACTTATATATCAAGCTGGAAAGCGGACGGCTGACTAAAATTCAGTCCGATGATTGGGGAGCCTTTTGTCTCTTTCTATAGGGTGTCCATACATGTAGGAAAGGGACAGCGGGCTCACGGTAATACTATCTCAGAAGACCGGCCTCGACCGGTATTTTCTCCCTGATTTTGATTGAAGATTTTGGACCTTATATGAACGGGATATTATTCATTTTTGAAGTTCTTAAATTTCTCCGTACGCATTCTATCTTGGGTAAAAATTCTTTGGTGCAGTCACAGAGTACTTTTATATATATGAAAAGTGCAGTGCAAGTGATTATATACTCTTTGGTGCAGTGTTGCTAACCCTTACCAAAAACTTTCTTAAAGAAAATGTTGACATCCCCCTAAACACCCCTAACTTTTCCTATTGCCAATGAATCATTCACACATAGCAAGCTAAAACTTTAAGAAATGATTTTTTTATGATTATTTTTGGTAATAAGTACTCATATTGATCAAATTAATATTATACCTTAGAGACATAAGTAGTTGACTTTGAGCCGTTTGGGATCGATACGCTCGGGCCATGGTGTCCGAGTGCGCACTCTCTTTTTAAAGAAATCTCTAAGAGGCTGGTCGACACTTAGCGTGACCAGAGGGCTGGCTTGTTCTTTGGTCAAAGAATAAGCGTTGCCATTCAACGTGGCAACGCTGCCAGTCTTCTGGGCACGATGCCAGATGACAGCGGTGTGGAGGAATATTTTGCCGCCTAGGCGCGCTTTTTTGTATCGTTTTGTTTTGTACTTTGTAAATATTGTATCATTTTATTTTTTACTTTGTAGATATTGTACCTATAAGTCAACACAATCAAATATTTAGGCCACATAATAACAGCTATAAAATTTGATGAGTAAAACACCTAATTTATCTATAAAAAAAAAGTTCGGCGTAAAAAACAATAATCGAATGCGGGAATAAAAGACTTTTTTAAATCGCTTTTCTGGCAGAATTTAGGATAGTCCCATTTATATAATTATATTATTTGCACACCCCGGATGAGACAATAATAATTAATTAATTATTCCTTGAAATGTTTCTTCTTACATAATATATTATGTTCATACAGTTTTTTTAAGAACATTGTAAAACATCGCAAGGTAAAAATTCAAAATTCAAAATTTATTATTTGTCAAACATAGGTATGATGTATAAGATATGGTGTTAATTTATAAATAATCCAGTATCACTATGTTTTGCCTTGATATTAGGCGTACAAATTTGATAACTTATAGATAATACTTATTATAGATTTGTGGAAATTAATTGTTTAATAATAATAATAATAACAGTTTTTATTAATATATAATAATGAATAGTAACAAAGAAATCGGACTCTTGTGTATTTACCTAAAGTTTGTTGTATCTGTCAGAAAATCATTTACTGAATAGTAAGCTTTCAGAACAAGAAAATCTTTGAGCTTCTTTTTAAATGTACGTATATCATCACTCATCAGTCAATTTAATGTTGTGCAAACCATCATAATGAGAGATTTGAAGAAATATCGCAATAAATTACACTTAAAAATGTCATACGATCCCAATAAAGTACGTTTTTTGCTATCGTGTATTTTGACATTTCTTTTCAATCCTACGAATCGAACCACGATTGTGCGATCCAGTGGGGAGTACGAATTTCTCGTTCACAATGAATGTTTCGTTCGTAGTTAGTTTAAAGTCGTGCTACCACACGATCGTGCGCTTGTGTACATTAGGCAATGTAGGCGTTGAAATTTTGATACAGAACTCGAACCAGTCGGGAGTAAAGCTCCGGATAGGAACCAAATCGAAATAGAGTTAGAATCAAATTTTCAGGAGTAAGCCCCCAGCTCAGTTAAAGAATGGGATTGAAAATGGCGGACACTGGTGTGGTGCGAGTAGATATTCCCTACTAGCATTAGAAATTACGTCATTTTCAAAGCCAATCAATAACTGCGCAAGTTATGCGAGTTAAATTATAATTAAATTGTTTACAATTAATTCTACTTACATGCCGCGTTCAAGAATTAACTCGATGTGGAGTTTTTATAATGCCATCTTTCTCACATTCACAGCAAAATGTTTTCTCTGTCCAGCTATCATTCCATATTTGCTGGTTTTCTTTGAAGCCCCTAAAACCCCAAGAAATTCCTGGCCCTAAAAATATCCCTTTTAATACTTCTACCCCCTAAATTTAGGGGTAAAACCCTCAAGCTGTCAACACACAACACTGCAAGTGGTTTAGTTTTTTATTTACAGTAGAAGGTTCATGCGTTTCGGCAAAGGAATCTTCATACAGCCTTAAAACTCAGCCCATAAAAATGTTACAAGCTCTTAGAATAATAACTTATTATTTGTAATTTTAATACGTTTCTTAAAAAACCTAAAACATTGACCTTATAAACCCATTAAACTATCAGTCGAGAATTATCGATTATATTGTACAGATATTTGTGTCAAGCCCTAACTCGTCTACGCAACAGCGACGAGTCGACACAGCCTTCAGTTCGTCGACGAGCATAAATGCGTTAGTGAATACCGTTTGAATCAGCGTTGCGCTCTCGGACGTTCGTAAAGCTGTCTAAATGTCAAGCCTGTCATGACATACAGCCACGAAATTGTAAAGCGCAAACCACACCGAGAGCGAGTGCGGGTCGGGCGCGGGTCGGGTCGGGAGTACGGCGGGTATATTGACCTGTTTTTATATGGACGACATCACACGAAACGTGGGCGCGGGTTGGGCCAGAGCCGGGTGGAGCGCGGGAGCCACGCGTTTCTCCTGCCACTACAGACAAAGCGCGGGCCGCGCGGGTCGGGTCGGTCGTCGAATATACGTAGCTATTCATAGAGTAACTTTTTGTACGTATTCACCGATATGTACTTACACAGAGAGCTTGCGTGGGTCGTCAGCAGCGCGTATCAAGTGTTTGTCAACAAGCTGTTGTAATTATTTACAAAAAAAAACTCTTTCTCGTCATTTATCTAAATGATAGTGTTCGTAAACATTGCCTACTTACACTTTACTTACTTAATTACTTTTTTTTGCCTTTTGAAGAGAAGCTTCTATGGCGTCGTTGCACACACCGCCGACCCGCGCTGTGTCAGCTGTGTGTGAAGTTCTCACTGTGAACACAACAAACAGTGCGGCTCACGCGAGCAACACGACCCGACTCGCGCCCGACCCGCACCTGCCTTGTGTGTGATTTGCGCTTTAGAGAATAGCATAGCTGTCATTTTACTAATTGAAAGTACTCGGATGATTACAAGGCTCTATTTATTGGAAGAAGCTAAAATAAGTGACGATTTATAGAAAGATTGAAAGGCAAAACAATAAGAAAGTTCAAAAATATTTCCCAGGATGTATAGTTTATCCTTATTTAAGACTTTCTGAGGATTTCATTTATGTAGGTATTGGAGAGTGATTTTTATCCATATACCTACTTATGCCTCTGCAAATTCGTGCCGGTGGTTTAACTACTAGGCTGAAGGTTTGTTTATAGCTTGGTTTCTTAATAAATTATGATTAATAAAGATACCATCAAAAGATTGTATTACATTCGTAATGTTTCAGGTATTATGCACTCTTTATCATTTTTGGCTAATGGAAGTTACCAAAAAATTTAGACACATATGTGTCCCAGGCTTCTGCTTCTAGAGCCATCCACCAGGTTGTTGATGATAGAAATAATATTAACATTATCAACAAATATATCAGAATTCTTCAAAATCATGATGGACAGCAAGTTCTCAAGGAAAGATAAATGTTATAATACATATAAGTATTATCAGCTTAGACATAATTCTTTGTTATTCTTATTGTTATACCACATTTAAGTAAAGAAAGATTGACTAATAATATGAATATTATTATGGAAAATAAGTTGAGTACCTACCTACATTACTATTCATTTAATTGTTCGTGTCTGTAAGTTTATCTGGAACTCTGCAGCAGTGATAGTTTTGTTTTATAAATTGATTGACTGTATTATAGTTTTACAAACAGTTATTTAAGTAAATAATGTTACTTACCTTACGAGTCCTATTGTTTGTCGAAATAAATAATTTATTATCATACATATTCATAGTATTGACAGCTTTGACTAATTTTTAGTAGACAGCATGTCGGTGGTAACATTTGAATAACAAAAACCGTTCTTACTGCTTACAAAATAAACTGTCAAGGTCAAACTGTTACCACTGACATGCGGTCGAATGTACTACAAGGCAATGAGAAATTAGAAATATGTATTTTCATTATCCATTTTTTATTTACATTAAAAGAAATAATTTTATTCTTATTTGTTTAACAAAATTACTAATTCCTATTAAATTATTCATATTTTCCACCAAGGCACTGGGGGATGCACACAAATCCTGCAGTGTTTGGGTCTGCCTTGATCATGACCTACTAATCTCTATAAAAAATATCAACATCCTTTTCTGGTTGTCAAAAAGGAGTTTTCTATTTTCCAACCGTCTTTCTGCAAATATCCTCTCATTATACAAACGCTTTTCTTCAATTGTGACAAATCTTTCAGTTAGGCTCGCCATTTGTGACTGCCTTTGTGAAGGTGGTGAGCGCTGAAGCAGACGCCGTCGTATCATTGTTAAAATAACTATGCCTACGAGGTGCTTAAAACAAAAAATCAAGGGGTTGTGAAATGAATAAAGGCTAAAATCTTCCAAGCCGTCTAAAAGCTTCTCCAATTGCGCTTGGGATGGGACCCCGTTTCTTGACATGCACACAGTTGTTAATACAATGACATCCTTTGACTGCCCGGAGCCCGAGAACAATTGATTTTCTATTGTGGCTCGTTTTTGCCATGTTATTAATTATTAATAACCCATGTTATTAATTTACCATCCCGTGGACGACAACCATAACAAATGTAACAAAATTTGGTTAGGCATAATAATATTTACTACATATCTTCACTTCAGCTTCTTTTTCAAAAATCTATTTTTAAAACAATACAGTTCAGTTTAGTACAATCGCTAATATAATAATTTATCGAAACACGAATAGAAAGAAGCATTACCTACTACAAATACAACTCTCTCAGAAAATAATCACTACGTTACAAACAAAATGTCAGTCAGTGATCAAAGATAATATAATCGCTACGTGTCAGTGATTATTTTACTCAAACTTCTTGGTCATTCATGGTGAATAATTACATTATTTTTGAAAAATGCAGTGCTGCCAGTGTACTTTTGTCAAAAGATACCTGAGAAGAGTTATCCAAAATTAACCATTAATATGAAAAGTAATTTTCGATTAACTTAAGATTCAATATAGTCTACGCAGACGAAGTCACGTGCAAAAGCTAGTTTTACTAAACATTTACAATTGTAGCACTGCCAGATATTTACGTAACACTTTACTTTTAGATATTTTCAGTTTTCTATCATTTTCAACTACTTATATACTAGCATATGTGTACTCGCATTCAGATGAAGTTTTTAATTAAATAGATAAAAAAGTTCTTGTAGAACACTACAATTTCCCATTAAATCAGCTGGAGGTACCTGTAGTCCATCAAAGGAATCACGCAAAGTACTGTAGGCACGTTCGTGTAGGTAAATAATAATAAATTATTGTTGGTTCCTCGATTATAGCTTGATGCGTAGTTTATTATTGCTAAGGTACCGTGTGGTGCCGTACGTATTGCATGAACGAATTGCACCACCCTCTCTCTTCTCATGGGTGTAGTAAAAAGCGACTTAGGGATTCACCAGAGGATGGGCAGCAGCGTTCTCGAACGGCGATTCGCGAAACGCGTCACCCATCCGATATACCGAAAGTCCGTCACTTTCGAGAAAACTATTCCCGATGCAGCAACGGCTGCCAGGGGGACATAGCGGCGGTGTCCCCCCGCAATGCCCCAGTAAGCCGAAGTTCGAGCCCTCCCTTGGGGGACGCCCTTATGCGGTTTTGCAGTTAGGGTATCCATTCTGGGTACCAATTCTGCGAGAGTCCAATCGAAAAAAAAAAAAATCGCCAACCCGCCTGCCAAGCGTGGCAATTATGACCCTTTGGGGGGTGGCCTTTGGCGTTTTTCGGCTGAAATGATGATGATGATGAAGTTTTAGTGTAAGAACAGAAGTATAATTGGGTCGGTATCTTTTGGTCTCGATCTCGATATGTCTAGGTTGCCCGTAAGACTAGATCGCGAAATGACTGGATCTCGATTGGACTAGACATCGTAACGTCTACATCTCAAAATATTTTACATCTGTAAACAGAACAGTATCAAGCGCTCGTTGTAACACGCCGCGCTACGCGTTTTCTCAGTACCAAGTAGTACGCACGGCTACACATCAAGCTGTACATTTCAAGTATAAGCTGATCTCGCATTGTACGGAAAGCCTATGCAATGCGAGGTCAGCATAAACTGGAACAATACAGCTTGATGTGTAGCCGTGTGTACCAACTATTTAATTCTGTGCACACGCATTGTTGTGAATACGAGTTAGTTATCTACATGGTAATAATATATTTGAAATTAACACATCTATTACTACGATCCACGACGACAAAAAGTACCTTAAAAAGTAGATTGCTTGTTATTTGTAATACGGTTTTAATTAGTGCGAGAAGAGATTACTTTGTGCATAAATTCATAATAAGTAACAATAATTAATAATATATTACTGTTTTTAATTATCACTTCATCTTCATCATTATCATCATTTCAGCCGAAAGACGTCCACTGCTGGACATATGCCCAAGCATCGCCACAACGACCATAACGATTTTAACATAAAAAATGTAATTTGTGGAGATAAATAAAAAAAAAATATTGATTATTTATTTTATATAATATCAATAAAATTCCATTCCAACATTACAATAAAATATCTAATTCGATTTCGAAAAGATACCTAAAAGCTGCCTAAAATTTACCTTTTAAGTCGTCTAACCTGGAACTTGACCGAGATAAAAATTACCTAAAGGTTACGAAAGTAACCTTCTGGCAACACTGGAAAAAGTCAAAGGTCAAACTTTTGTTGTTTGTTTTTAGGGTTCCTTACCCAAAGGCTGCCAAACGGGACCCTATTACTCTCGCTACGCTGACCGTCCGTCCGTGCGTCAGTCTGTCTGTCCGTCCGTCTGTCTGTGACAGGGCTTTATCTTTGTAACGGTCATAGATAACCAGTTGAAATTTTTACAAAATATGTGTTACTATGGTGCATATCACGACAAATACTAAAAATAAAAAGTAGTCTAAAACCAAAGGGGGTCCCCATACAAGAAACCTCGAAAAACATGCATTTTTTTCAACGTTTTTGTTTCTGCTCTATCATCAAAACGGTAATACAGACCAGCGTCAAACTTGGTCTAATTATAGTGCATACTATGTAGTTTAGTAATTTTATATGTGGTGGTACCTGCGGAAGAAAGAGATGCAAAAAAAAAATTCGCTCACGGTGCGTTGATGTCTTTTGATGAACTCTCGTAAATTAAATCAGTTTCTATGGGGTATCAGGTCGAAGGGTGGTACGGAACCCTTACTGCGCGAGTCCGACTCGCACTTGGCCGGTTTTTTTGTTAACATTTAATTTAAAGTATCATGGGTCTCGCAAAGGAATCGTCATTCAGCCTTAAAACTCGGCCAGTAAGAATATTATAAGCTCTTAGAATAATTAGGTATTTACTATTTAAAATGTTACTACATTTCTTAAAATACTTAAAAATAGACCTTTATTATAACTTTTAAACCCATTAAACTCTCAGTCGACATTAATCGATTATGTTATAAAGATATTTGTGTCAAGCCCTAACTCGTCTATGCAACAGCGACGAGTCGACACAGCCTTCAGTTCGTCGACGAGAATAAACGAGTTAGTGAATACCGTTTTGCGCTCGCGGTCGTTCGCAAGGCTGTCTCGACGTCGAGCCCGTCTCGACGTACATCCACGAAATTGTTAGTTAGTGAATAGCACTGCAGGGCTGTAAGGAGGGTGACCCAGGAGTTTGACTGGCGTGCTGTCCAGGAAGTCCCTCGTTTTGAGTGCGGTGTGCGCAGGTGCATTGTCGTGGTGGAGCAGTAGCCCGCGGAGCCCTGTGTTTGGTCGCTTGTTGCTTATAACAGAGAAAACTTCTGGCAAACATTTGGTAGTATACCATTCGGCATTAATGCTTCTTTGATCCCGTAAGGGAATTGATACCAAGTGGCCAGTCAAATTAAAAAAGCTAGCGATCAAAATCTTACCCCCGCTTCTAGATCGCTTCACTTTGGTAGGCGTTGGCTCATTTTGAAACACCCAAACAGTCGACTGGCGCTTGGTTTCTGGGTCGTATTGATAAATCCAGGACTCATCACCTGTAACGATGTCGTAAACACGCCGAGACGAGCCTGCTTCAAATTTGTTAAGCATATCACGGCACCATTCCACCCGGGCCTGCTTCTGAGCATCGGTGAGGTTGTGCGGCACCCAGCGTGATACTATCCTCCTCACGCGAAGATGGCTGTGTAGAATCTCGTGAACGCTTCCCGATCCAATCTTCAATATGTGTTGAATCTCCTGATATGTAATTCGCCTATTGTCTTGGATTAAATTTTTCACTGCTAGCACGTTTTCTTCGGTAACAGCCGTCAAAGGGCGACCGCTTCTTTCGTCATCCCCCAAAGTTGGTCGACCGCGCTTGAATTCGTTATACCAACGATACACGGTTGCCTTGGAAGGGCCTTCATCCATGAATGCCATTTGAAGTCTATCGTACGATTCATCCGGTTTCAGGCGACACTTGAAATCGTATAAAATCATAGCTCTAAAATGTTCCCGGCGCAGATCCATATTTCAGTGAGACACAATACTTTGAATTAACTCGCAAAAAATGTGGAGGGAAATTTTGAAATTGGAACTTACTTATTTTTACTTATAAATAATCATATTTTCGAAAAACATTATAACTGGCCAGTCTCCCATATATAAAAACTTTTTTTCGCAATACTTTCTGAGGGGCCTGGTACTTGAAGAAGAAGGTAATTAAAAATTGTAGACTGAAAATAGTATTTTTTTAGTTACACCAAGATAACTTTATGCTTATTCGTATATTAAGATGGATACAATATAACAACGTTAAGGTACTTCTAAATTTTATTGCTTTTCATACAAAAAATTAGAGAAATCGCAATTTAGAGGTAGCTTCCGGTCCTTGTCTGTAAGTCGAAAGATTCTGATTTTCGGTTGGCTCAAAAGACTGCATTTCCAAGATGGCACCACCCACATACGACAGGATTTTTTTTTATACTCTATAAAATTCGGCCCGACCAAAAAGTTTTTAATGCAATTTCTTTAGCAGCCGTATTTTCTCTATGGAGGCGCGCGCCAGAGCGCATGCGTGTGAATGACAGCTGGATATGAGCCCCTTATTCACCTTGATGTAGGCAAAATTTTGTAGAAAAATATAATTAAAAATCACCGGTTCCCGTCATCGTAGCGAGGTAAAATACATACCAGTTTTTAAGTCAAATCATAAGTTTTTAGTCACAAACCCTTTCAACAAAATCGGTCTAGTAGTTTTATAGTGATGCTGGAACAAACAAACAAACAAACAGACAACTGACATTTAACAATTTTATAATAGTAGTAGATTAGGCGTCTATTGGCTGAACGGTCGTTGTTACGTCCGTTTCAGTGTATTATTTTCTTTTGACATTATATTTATTTATTTATTTATACTATGTTTCAATCTGGACATAGGACCGAGTGTTGTGGCGCAACTTGGGAGAGGCGTATACTATGTTTATTATTAGAAAATTATTTTTTCAATCCAGTTATTGAAATTAAAGTTCACTCAGCTGTTAATAATTCCACAAAGCATTTCAAAGGTACCTACATAAATTAAAATCGAAAACAAAAATAAATACCTAGCAAAACGTTTTTGTCACAAAACTGAAACGCTGAAGCAGCTTAACAATTGTTGTTCGTGCAATAATTTAAATTGGATTATTTTACTTTCACAGCACATTTCGCGAACAACCTAATTCCGGTTATCCCCGACGACACTCAAAACAAACGAAAGTCTGATAAATGTTGCTATTAATCTTCCGGCAGCTTCAACGTTCACCCTTGCGAGAAAAGGACGGAAACAATTATAATAAAAATCTAGATTTGGGTTAAGTGTACTTAGGCAGACATTTTATGCCACTTTATGCCACAGTTTTATGCAGGCGAGGCAGACATTTATTTATTTATAAATCCCTTTTATTGGATTCGCCGGACCAAAGCTCTTGGCGCATTTTTTCACGAAAAACCAGCACTAAAGCGGAAAACTAACGGGTCTTGTTTACTGTGAAGAATGGAAATTGGATTCGTTTGCAATGATTATAAATAACATAAACTAGGAGGTTCTGTGTATTCGGTATATTTAAATTTAGTGCGTAAAATATTGTAAAAGCATTCTGTGGAACTCTAAATTTTATACTGAACTTAAATGTATATTTACTTAATGAGAAATGCGTTTGGTTGTACATGTACTGTACACTATTATGTATGTGTATGAACACTGTACATACACTGTACATACATTGTACATACACTGTACATTGTACAGCTATCCAAATAAATGGTCTACCAAGTTTGACAATACTTTCTAGGAACAGCAAATATTGCTAAGGACGGTGTCAGATTATTTTTGCTAGTGAATATGGACTATTGTTATATGACGTGCAAACGAATTTCAACCTTAGGCAGACCACTTTTTGGGGGACTGTACCACAGAGTAAGAATGTTTATACTGTGACTGTACTTAATTTTTAGTACTTGTTGTATATTTTAGGCTTTGTGTTATAGTTTCAAAAGAGAAAGGACAACTCTTAGGAAGTTCTTCTACGTTAAATAATTTCTGCATGCTAGCATTTTCCAAGGAAGGATTTTCTTTTCTTTGCCACAATTTTAATGACCCTGTAGTAGAATTATGCTCGTTAGAAAGCTCTCTTCATTCAAAATAATGTTTTGGAAAGTTAAAGGTTCCTCAACATGTTCCTTCTCGACGTCCTTTTTATTAGGGTTCCCTTTATAGTTTCGCCATGTCCGCCCGTCCGGCTCCCGTTCGTGATGGCGCATTTACATTATTCGGTTTGGCCGTATTCAATTGCATTCTGTTTGCGGTCAACTATTAGTATAAACATTTGGCCGTATCGGTCACAAGTGTCACAACCCGACTGAGCTATCTTCGGCTTTCCGAAGTCGTTCGTCGAAGGCGGCAACCGACCTTTGTAAACGCGCTCATTTTTTGTCATTTTACTCGAAGACTGCGAGTCCTATGGAGTTGAAATTTAGCATGGTTGAAGTTTGATATTCTACTAACGCCTACAAAAAAGAAAAAAAAAATGTGGGTAAAAAAGAAAAAAATTGGTTGGTTTTGGGTTGGTTTGGGTTTTCCTCTATTAATATATCAACATCTCTCTATCGCTCTAAGGTTTGCTGTAACAAAACTCATTTTTGAGATAAGCTCGCCGATGTAAATAAGCTTTCCAACTGTAATTATACTACAGGCTTCGTTCTCGATATATGTATTAACCATGCAGCTTTCTCGAGTTACTCGGCAACTGAACGCAATTTTCAGAGCTAAAACTAAACGTAAGTATAAGTACATTGTCTATGTCCTTACGTCAACTGTCATTCTTTTCGTTTGCGCGGCAACTGTTACTGTGTTTCTCTGTGTTTATTTAAATAATTGAGTGTTAAAACTATATTTCAACCAAAATATAAAGCGTCGTCGGAAAGACGAACATTATTCGTCATAAAATAAAAGTGATAGACATCTTTTTTTTAGTGTTCCAGGTAATAATACGTTGTCTTGTGATTGCTATTACACCGGTACGGCTACTAGCTTTTATAGTAGGTAAGGCCGCAAGGGTTGTTTCGTAACCTTTGTACCGGTTGACACGGGTGGTGTACGAGATACATTGACGTGCTCATTCGTCTCGGGGCTTATACGAGATATACGCACGAGATCCTTCTACTCTTATGTGAGGTCCGTGAGACCTTAATAAGCAGTTTTACCAATCACTTGTACGATCTGTTTTTCAGTGGTATGGACACCACCACCAGGATGACCAGATCGGGTTCCAAAAGAACCCAAACCTCTGTTAGTGGAAAATACTATCTCCACCCTAACGGTTGATCCTGAGCCTACCTCAGCAACACCAACAATAAGCTATGAGGTATTGTTAGCAGATAAGCCACATCTTATGCCAGATAAGCCAAAATGTGGTCCTATAAATAGAGACAGCTTTTATTTGGAGCTATATTTTGAAAAATGTCTTAAAGACACAAAAACTGTCTATAGTAAGTAATGCATTATCACTGTTGTTGGTAACTATACAGTAGACCGATTGAAATTGATCTCACTAGGTACTTAGTGATGCTGGAAGGATCCTGATGGATATATCCATCGTCTAGTACCCACAGTACAAGCTCTGCTTAGTTTGGGTCTAGATAGTGCTGTGTAAAATGTCCCAAGAATATTTATTTATTTATGGATTTAAATTGTGTCCAAACAAAATCAAGGACCAACTTCCCTGTAGTATATCTATGAAACTAGTCTTATTATTATTATTATTATGATACTTTATTGTACACACAAATACACATTAATATTACAATAGGAAAGCTTATGTACATCGGCGAGCTTAACTCAAAAATGAGTTTTCTTACAGCAAACCTTAGAGCGATAGAGAGATGTTGATATATTATTAGAGGATAAAAACAAGTGTACAACAGAATAACAAAAATTTTGACTACATAACTTATCTAACAAGATTAAACTATTTACAAGTAAAATAATTATATTAAGATATATATACTTATATACATAAATAGGTACATACATATGTACATAAAATACATACATATATATATATATATAAAATACGTATATATATATAATACATATGATTTATGGTGAAAGAAAATGCTCCTTAATCCTTCTCTTGAAGACATCCAGTGAAGAGCTATCGCGTAGAGAGTGTGGAAGAGAGTTCCACAGGCGCACTGCATGAATGGTGAAAGAACCGTCGTAACGGCTAGATGTGTGATAGGGCATACGGAGGAGAAGGGAAGAGGATGAGCGACAGGGCAAGACAAGATCAAAGTCTTAGTGACAAGATCAAAGTTTTGAAAACATGTCAATAAAGCGGTCAGTCAAACTTACAACAAATCATAAGGGAAACTTAACTGCGGTTTAGGTATGGACACCCAGTCCTCAATGCAGGCCCGGGAACATCACAGCCAGCATTATCAGTCCACGGTCAAGAAAACCAAAGCCTACCAGAAGAAAACTTCTGCTCGAACATAGAAGTAAGTCATGCCAGAAGGCTAGCAGACTTTTTACCTTGCTGGAATTAAATTTGCAAAGACAAGTCCATACTTAACTATATCAAAGGTTACCTAATTACCATTGTATAGAAGGCTCATTAGAATTTTGTGCCAGTACCTGCTACAGTAAAATCAGCTATGAAAGATAGTGATATACTATATATAGATATCTGCAATATAATAAAATTGTGTGTATATCCCCTTGCAAGCCATGCCATATATTTTTATTCCAAAACATAATTTTAGTGTACCTACGAGAACATAACATAACATAACATCACGCCTGTATTTCCCCAAAGGGGAAGGCAGAGGTGTATAGTACACCCACATTTCGCCAGTTATGTTATAGTCCCATGTAATAGGGGGCGAGCCTATTGCCATTGACCGGGCACAAATCCAGACTCCGGGCTGCTACTGAGAATTTCCTAATGAAAAAACCCAATAACACTTTGCCCGACCCGGGAATCGAACCTAGGACCCCACGCTCAGCAGTCGCGCTTGCAACCACTAGACCAACGAGGCAGTTTACGAGAAGGTTCATATTAAACTTGTCTCTGAATACATTTGTAATTATTTGTAGACACATCTCATTTCAAGATGGGGGACTATAGGATGGCAACATTACCAGTCTTCGGGAGATTACGTGGCAATAATTTATTTGAAGAAATCATATTTATTAATACTAATAATAAAAACATTTATTTCTCCAGCACATTAAGGACATTAACATCAGTATTCGCTTAACATACGTTATAGAGGCTGGAGCCTTTACTAGATGAACCTGTGTTACAGGTCTCAATTGTATGAGTTTACTGCCCTCCCGTATAGCTTGGGCTCTGTACTTAATAATCATGAAAGCTGTGGTGACACATCTAAGACCTACTTTGTAAAGCATCTAGTAATCTATCATGTTTAGAGGATATTAAAGAAACATTAGCTCTCTTAGTTCTTGAGATTTGTTATTTATTTTGATAAAAGCATAATAGTACCGTCAGTCTTGATAATTAAATTCAAAGTTTTGTGTCTGACACAAGAAATATGACATTGCAATATTGCCTACAGGCAAAGTATTAAACATTAAAAAGTCTGTCCAAAAGTACTTAGACTTGAAAAGTTGTATTATAAGAGATCTAGCAAAGTTAATTGGAATAATAATTACAGCCTGCTCAGGGGCACCTAGGCACACTACCACTACAGTGGTACCATATGGTTGGTGTTACCTATCAAATTTTAAGAACATCATATAATTATTATTATCCTCTTTATTGCACAAGAGGTCATGATAGTTCAAACAAAAAACAAACAAAATTACATAATTATTCCCTTTATTTGCTACATTCTCTTATTAATATTTACAAATTGAAATATTTTATTAAAACAAAAACAAACAAAAAAAAAAAAAAAATGTGAATCTTTACATACATGTTATTATATCTTTATTTTCATAAAATGTGGTATAAAATATGGTTACATTTTAATCTATAGAACGGGCATATTTTTCCAATGTAATAAAATAAAATAGGAAAGCAATATGAATAATGTAAAAGTAAACATACATTCAGAAATAAAATTAGATCTGCAATGCTGGGCTAATAATATCAGTACAGAATGGGAATTAAATATTGTGACATTTCAATTGTACCTGAACTGGGAGAACCTAAAATAGATTATTTGCATCCCGCACTAATTCTAAATGTATTTTCTATGCCTGTTGGCGACAAAATCCAAATATTCTGTCTTGGACAGAATATTTCTTTGCTTTTTGTCCATTCAATTTAATATTTTATTTATTTACTAGTCTATGCTCGCCACTTCACCCGGGTGAATATCGTTTATCGTGCACCCTTCCGGAACTATTCATCTTCCCGGGATAAAAAGTAGCCTATACATTAATCCGGGTTATGTTCTATCTGTATGCCAAATTCCATCGAAATCGGTTCAGCCATTCTTGACCTATAAATGGTGTAACTAACCCGACTATGTTTTATATATTCAGATGCCTATAAAATACTAAAAGGCTACAGGTATCATGGTCAGGCCCCACTGGCCTTCACAACCCTGGTACCATTACAGTGTAGATACAATTACTTCCATCTATACCATTTATTACATATTTTCTAACAAAATCATTTTATTCTGGGACTGCCTATGGTACCTCAAACTTAAATTCTCATAAGTCAGCTCTATCTTTGTAGGGCTCTAAAATTGGGGAGGATGCTTGTACAAAGAGACCCTTTAAAGGACATAAGTCCAAACCAGCGTTGGCAAAATATCAAGCAACATGGGATCCAAATAAAGTTATAAGTGTATTTACAAAACTGGACTCCTAATATGGCATAAAGTCTTGATGTAGTATGTCAAAACACTGGTGGTTTTTTGCTTCCACTAAGTACAGCTGAATGAGCACAAACTTTATTATTTACTAAAATATCTAAAATAACGCTATAAAAATAAAATGTATGTATTTTACAAAGTTATTATAAGTAGAACTAACAATAATTATCAGATTAAAATATATAATAGTATTATAGCTCACACTGAGTGATGTTTGAGCCAATATTGCCATTAATTACATAGTATGATTACGATGATCACTAACAATGTGTATAAAAAATAAAATAAAAATTGATTTGCCCTGACAAGTCACAAATTGTGTGATTACATGATTCAATATATTATCTCTATAGAGGGCATGACAACTATTTCTAATTATCAAAAAATAAAAAATAAAACTGTTTTCTGCTTCTACCATTGGCAAATGGATTTAAAGTACTCTCAGTGTGCGGTATATTTATATGAGTGGCTTTTCAGGACATAATAGCTACATGCGTCGCCTCTATGTCCAAAGCTAAGTCAAAAGGAACTTATTAGATGTAATCAGAAAGAGTGCTGGTTGGATAAATAACTCATAAAAATTTTCGAAAATGTTTATGACCAACCATTTTTAATTCAGGGGATTTAGCCCATGCTGTGCTGAATAAATAAAAATAATTTTATTTACTAGTAGTACTATCTTAGTCGCTGTTGATCTCAAACATCATAAGTGCCACGAGTAGAAAACACTTTCCTGTTCTTATAGCAAATAAGACTGATCATTAAAATTTTTACTTTCTAAGATTATTAACGTTGGAATTTCTATAGATGTTTAATCATAGAGAAGAATTTAAGTGGTTCTAAATAAAACAATGTTGATTCCATAACATATGTTTATTCCATAACAAATGTTTATTCAATAGGAATCCATGATGATTTTAAGGTTCATCTCAAGTTTACCATCTCTCTAAACATCTGCATGGTTAATACATATATCGAGAACGAAGCCTGTAGTATAATAAATAGGTGATCAAACGAACTTACCTGTGATGTTCGATCATTATTATACGAAGGGCTTCGTTCGAAGATATATGTACCCTACCCGTCCCACCCCCGGTAAAATTGAGAAGACCTTACAAGACTCTAAAAAGAATGACAGTTGACGTAAGGACATAGACAATGTACTTATACTTACGTTTAGTTTTAGCTCTGAAAATTGCGTTCAGTTGCCGAGTAACTCGAGAAAGCTGCATGGTTAATACATATATCTTCGAACGAAGCCCTTCGTATAATAATGATCGAACATCACAGGTAAGTTCGTTTGATCACCTATAATAATGTGTATATTATATAATATGGGTACCTGCCCTACATGTAAAGTAGGAGTGGTTGTTTTTCTTTCGCGTATCCCACCATGTAGGGTATTGGTATAAAAATTATGAGGGCTTTTTAAAACTTTTTAGATACATTGGACGGATTGGCCCAACTCGGACTAAGTCTGCAGGACAGCCGGCCTTTCGACCAATTGCCTCATGTATGTCCGGGCCAGTCACTGAGTCGGCAAGGCCGCTAATGCGCAATTCAGCGGCCTTCGTGGGTCTGGAGACCTTGACGTCTTCAGAAAAGACTAATTGCAGCTTCTCTGCAATGCGATCTGCTCCTGCAGTGCCATCAGCCCCCGGGAACTCTAACATACGAACCCCGGTTGCGGCCTGGCGAAACCTGATATCAGTGATACCGAGCTCCACCAGGTTCAAACTCTGCATGGCTCTCGCCATCACAGACGCGTACGTAAGGCCTCTATCCGCTGCTTCAGGCTGCAGCGTTAAGACTACAGCCAGCTGACGTTGGCACCCGACGTCTACGCTTCCTTGTCCTTTTATTGGGCCCGCCCGGACGAAACCCCATCTCCCTGCTTAGCAGTGTTCTTCGTGGAAGCATTTTTCTTTTTCTCCCTTCTCCTTTTGCCTTTTCCGACAGTCTGCCAACCATCCCGGGCAGACGCCGACGGATCCGGGTCGGGAACCTGCGCAGCAGCTGCGGACCCACTCGAAAGTAGAAAGAAAGAAAAGAAAGAAAGAAAAAATATTTATTTGCTTCAAAAGTGACGCACAAAATTACCAAAAAATTCAAGAACACAGAACAAATACAGGTACAGAGCCAAGAAGTGTGGTAAGATATGCGTCACATCCGCGCAAAACGGCCACCGCTCAGCATATTGCTGAGCATATTGCTCAGTAGAGCTGATTGCTGTAATCCAGCTGATTGGGATACCTCCTGTGAGGCTCGAACTTATACCCTCCTGCAAAGGAGGCCAGCGTTCAACCAATAGGCTATCACTGATATCACGATGAGCGCTTGGCTGAGTTTTTTTCTGGTACCTAAATATCTCAGCTTACAAAAACTACCATGAAAATAAAGGGTGGTCTATTTTTAGCCTTAAAGCACAGCGTGTGGTAAATCCTTCGTACACAATTTTTACTTACCGTTCGGCACGTGTAATTGGGGTATTAAGTAATGCGACACCACCAATTACGTAGCAGCAATAAAAACTGAGTTGCAAGCAATGAAAAGGGTTTAAGTTTAAATATTGCTGAATGGGGTCAACGAAGAGTAGTCGCTGCCCATACAATGGTAACAATACGGTGGAATATAACTAGGACAAATTGCATGGGAACATTCTGAATGCCAACAAGTGGACTGAAACTCCCTGAAATATGATTATCATATTCCGGAGCCGTATCCCCTCACCTGTTTCATAATGTTTTTGTTTTTTGTTCGCCTGCGTAACGAGCATCCTGTTTCGTGGTTAATTTGAATGCGTGTTTTGTTGCTAGAAAGTCGTTGGATTTTTGTCACTTTTATTTTTTATGCGTATCCGTAATTTTAGCGGAGGGATTTGTTATTTTTATAGGTCCCGCTATGTCATGGGGCTGAAATGTATTTTTTTTACAAGTGTTATAGAATGTACGGTGCCTAACATAACAACTGGGTGAGAACCGCTTCGCTTGCGGGTTGGAATCCTACTGAATAATGGAAGAGCACTGCTAAACACTGCCTGACCCATATTAGACTAACATGCCGCTTTAAACGGTATAAACATTTGTTCAAATGAGGAAAAATGACGTTGGAGAAAATTTATAGTTGCTGGCTTTTGTAATGAGAAACTCGAACTAATGGACGACGTCTGTGGTCTAGTGGTTCGAGTGTCGGACTGCTGATCACGAAGACGTGGGTTCGAGTCCCACAGGATACAAATATTTATGTGATGAACATAAGTGTTTGTGTTGGTCTGGGTGTTTAATATGTATTTACAAAAATAAAATATACAAGTATTTGTCTAGTACCCATAGTACAAGCTTTGTTTAGTTTGGGATTTGGGATTGATAGTGCTGTGTAAAAAATAGTAAAAATGTCCCAAATATTTAATATTATTATTATTTATTAAAAACATTAAAGGCAACAGGGATTAATCGTAAATCGTACGTACAGTCACCCAGACACCAATGGTAGCTTCTTCTTCTTCTATCGTGTCGACATGAGCTACATAATGATAATAGCTCATGCCGTGGGGAAAAGATTAGCCAGTCAGCAGGTTGGCAGCGGGGCTGACTGCCCAGGGTGCGCCGGACGATCAATTAAATATCGTCACTCATGGAGGCTCTTTTAATGCACCCCACCACCAATGGTAGCTACACCAATATAAGCGAAACTGGCTAAGTATGTATGATTCATACAAAGCAGGTTCTGAATGTACTGGTTTTGTCATCATCGGTATGCGTTTTATCCTCAGGCTTGGTGGAGAAATTTATGTCCAGCAGTGGAGTAATATAGGCTGATGATGATGATGCGTTTGACTATACGTTAAAAACTAAAATGTCATCCTCTAAAATGGCTTCCAGTCTAACCAGATGCGGCTGAACATCAGTATTTTACGAAGCTACTGCCATTCATTATCATCATCATCATTTCAGCCGAAAGATATCTACTGCTGGACATAGGCCTCCCCCAAGCATATGTATGTTGGGGGGATAAGCCATACTGCCATTAGACCCCGGCAACCCAGTTACAGGGTGATACTGATATTCGGAGGTTAGACCAGTTGTCAGACTTTTGGGTTTCTGACTACCCAGATATTCGTACAGCAACCTGGACCGACAGCTCAACGTGCTCTCCAAGACACGGAAGGGTGTCGATGTGCAACGAAATGGTCACCCATCTACGGACTGACCGCGGCAAGTGTAGCTTAACCTCGCAGATAATACAATCCGCACGGATGCTACTTAGCCTACCTAGTTAAAAACTAAAATATGTACGTAAGAATTTACCGCTTGTCGTTGTGGCGATGCTTGGGGGAAGCCTATGTCCAGCAGTGGACGTCTTTCGGCTGAAATGATGATGAAGAATTTACGTGGCTTATATTAATATCGATTTATTCGGCCTCCTTGGTCTAGTGGTTGCAAGCGCGACTGCTGAGCGTGAGGTCCTGGGTTCGATTCCCGGGTCGGGCAAAGTGTTATTGGGTTTTTTCATTAGGAAATTCTCAGTAGCAGCCCGGAGTCTGGATTTGTGCCCGGTTAATGGCAATAGGCTCGCCCCCTATTACATGGGACTTACAACATAACTGGCGAAATGTGGGCGTACTATACACCTCTGCCTACCCCTTCGGGGAAATACAGGCGTGATGTTATGTTATGTTATTCGGAAACTTAAGAGTCGATAAACGAAAACAACATCAGTCCCAATCTTACAACCTTCAATACTCTTAATCGATAAGAAGTTGGCCCTTTCAACGAGCTTGCAAATTAAATTACAGAAATAAGAATACAGTAAGTAAAGTAAAACAAACTTCGCGAGATAGGCCGAGCCTTTGAACAAAACGAGAGGGGCATGGTAGCTTCAAACGTTTTATCCTGAAAACACCTAAATTAGAATTAGATCCCCACCTACAAACGAGTTTACTAATTAATTTTGTGATAATAGGTTTAACGTTTTCGCGTGTTTTTTGTCGTGAAAATTAGTTTTTCTCTCTCTTCCATTATGGTTTGGATTCAATCTTACATCGGGAGATTTGTTTTGGTTATAGTTTCATTTAAGTTTTAGTAACTAAAACTTCAATTGTTTTATCTTTTAAATAGGTTGTGTTGTTATTAAACCAATCCATCGTTTGTAATATTTTTCTAAAAACCTACATAAATACATAGATACGCGTGAAAAACATAACCCTGTCTTTGTTGTCGCGCAGTCGGGTAATTAAATACTAATGAAAGTGATTATAAGTCATTCGACCAATGTCCTATGATTGCCACTTCCCCTTTCACCACGGATGACATAATGGCCGGAATACACATGCCTGTACTGGCATGCCCGCTACACTCAGTATATGGAAGTAACTGGCACACTATGGATACATCTTAAGTAATCCTACTACAATTTTATTACTTGCATGCCTGTAACTGCCAAGCAGTATACACGTGCCAGTACGCCACGCTACCGACGTATTGATACCACATTTTCTAGTTTTTTCAGTAACGGAAAGCTTTCAAAGTGAATTAAGTAGTGTCATATTGTTACTAGCAGAAGAATGTGTAATTATGAGACAAAAAAGAAGAGAAGAAGAATACGGATTTGGGTGACACTGGCAATGGCATGCCTGCAGCTGCCGCGTACGAACGACGTGTGAACACACGTGCCGGTTGCGCAGCCCCCCGCAAGCCCTCCCTCATATTGAATGCCAGCCAATCAAATGTTGTACAAGCTACTTGTTTGCCAGGTACGGATATGCCAGTTAACATATACGAATGAAAGTAGCTGGCACGTGCAAGAAGCTGGTATGCAAGCGTGCAAGTTACAGACATGTGTATCAAAGGATTAATGGGCGATTAAATTATTATATCAGCTGAGTAGACAGAAGAATCCTGGCATTCAAAGATAACATAGTAGTAGGGAGTGTGGGGAAGTCCGTGTGGTGCCCGACATAAAGAATTGCACCACCATATCTCTTCTCATGGGTGTCGTAAAAGTGGACTAAGGCATTCACCAGAGAATGGGCAGCAGCATTCTCTGCGTATTTAACCAACAAACTGCAATCGCCAACCCGCCTGCCGTCTGCCTGTCTTGTCGTCAGATCATAAATGGCGACAGGAATATCGTGTACTATCTTAATAACTATATTATCAACATCTGTAAGCAAAGATGGTCTAGTACTAGGCAGAGAAGATAATAGGAAAGTGAAAATTAAATTAACATAGCTCAGTAATACATTAATTCAAGTTCCAACCAACACTACTCTTTTAGTTCGGTACATCATAAATTATAATGAAAAGCATAAATTACGGAGAACTTTCTCAATTTAAAATTATTCGGTTCCATCAAGATTCCAATTTTGAATATATTTTTATCACGTAAGCCGGGAAGCCGTCTCCTTGCAGCCGATAGTGATTCGCGCCACTTGCGTCATCAGAATTCGTCCCTCAAACACAATCTCCCTCTGATAAGGTCAGAATATCAGTCGTTCGCTCTAAATGCAAATATTACCGCACCCGGGAGAGGTGTTATAGCCTCGGTTTTGAGGTAAAAAAGGACGAAAACAGCGCTAAATGGCAAGAAAGCGCTTTTTATGCTGACGGAATTGGGTAGTTAAAGATAAAGAATGGATAGACCGTCTCCTTAGATAGTTGTTTTAGTACACTATAGGTAGATAGGTACGTGACATTCTGTTTTATTTATGTAATGGGACGTAAGTTTTTTGAATTCTGCCTTTTGGTGAGGCGCGTTAGTTTTGATGGGCAAAAGGTTCTACGAGATCATTACGTTGTAAAATGATAGGTAAAGTAAATGTAAATTCGGTTTTAGAGACGCTCGTTTTCTTTTTTAACCGACGAAAAAAAGGAGGAGGTTCTCAATTCGACGCGTATATATATATATTTTTTTTTTTTTTTTTTTTTTTTTTATGTATGACCACGCATAACTTTTTACAGAGTGGTTCGATTTTGATGATTCTTTTTTTAGTAGATAGAGTATATCTCGAAGTTGGTCCCATTTAAATTTCAAAATCGAAATCCACCCCTAAGGGTAGTAAAACAGGGGATGAGTTTTTGTTCACCCACTGCATTCTTACCTGTTAACCGATTCTGTTGAAAATTGACACACATAAATATAGTTCTAGACATAATGAAGACCTGGAGTTAGATTAAAACCACAAAAAAATGAAAAATAAAACTATTTAACAAAAAATTACGAAAACAGAAACTGAAAAGCGAAAAATAACTAATTATGAGTCGGCGCCAAACAACCAATCAACGAAGATCATTAAATTACTTTAAATAAATAATAAAAACAACGTCACATCAAATACAACGTGAAATTTTCAAGGATAAACAATAACTTTCCAAAAATGCGTTCTCCGCTCGGCCACTTGCAACTTGCACGCACTTTGCTTGTTAAAAGTTCGTTTGGCGCCGACTCATAATTAGTTATTTTTCGCTTTTCAGTTTCTGTTTTCGTCGGTTCAATTTTTTGTGAAAAAGTTTTTTTTGTTGACTGGTTATGCTTTGTTTTGAATATATATTAAGATGATAATGTGCCTATTGATTTAGCCATATTTAACATATACCTCTGAGTATATATTTTTAAACGATCGCTTATCATGTCTGTGAAACTGATAATTCTTTTTTGCTACAGTTATAACACACTAAGCATTCATAAACCTATAATTGGGAATGAACTAACTCCTAAAACACAGGAATGACCTAATTTAGGGAGTAAGGGACTTATTTAAATAGCTACGTGAAAGTCTATCAAGTATTTATTTATAATTACGTTCCACCTTTGTGCAGTTACGGCTTCATACTGCAGTATTCGTTTATGATTAAAAAGCCGAAGGAGGTCGATTGTTTCCGTGGCGGTAGGAAACGAATCCTACTGGGAAATGAAACTACGAAGCGGAACGCATTCTCTTCACTCTTAGTTATAGTACAGAGAATTGATTTATGTACTTACTTCAAGTATATGTAGGTTCTTAGTGGCTTTGAGGAATAAAACTTCTTGTTCCGAGACTTTATATTTCCGAGAAATTGTCAACATGTGTTAGGGACGGTTCAATTGATTCTGACTTCCTTGAAATGAGCTTATTATTCTTTGGAATGTAACCAACCGCTGGGGAATATGTGGTTTGTGATTTTGACTTGCTCAAGGTAGGAATACATACATACAATACATTAATAAAGAAAAGTCCTGACTCACTCACCGAATGACTCGTCAACGCTCAGCACAAACTCTTCGACCTAGAAAGCTGTAATTTTGGGATTCCGGATTTTTAGAAATTCCCACGTGATAATAAAAGAGGATTAAAAAAATATTAACGTGGGTAAAGCCACAGTGTGGGCACAGGCTAGTATTTTTTATCGTCATTATGAATTCCTAGTTAAATTTATAGTTAAAACGGACTAGAAAGTTTAAAGAACCTTAAGTATGTTTTGAATAAAAAAAGTAACTGAATACTGTATTGAGCTACATTGAAAAAAATCTGAAAAACTTTTGTAAAATGTTGTCACCTTGATAGAGAATTCTGTCGTTGAAAAATATCGCAGTAAGAGAAAACTTCTCGCCAAACGCCTCCCTGCTAAATTAAATCATAAATATCGCATTACGAGAAAATTTCTCATCGAACGCCTCCTTGCAAAATTAAATCATCAACGGTCGTATGCACTCGCAAACAATCTACAGCACACGACCACAATAAGATCTTGTTTGCAGTTTCAGAGTAAGTTTAGCAAGTTAGTCGCCACATCTGTCTTTTCTAGTTATATGGACGTAGATACACTATAGGTAACTTTATGTCTACTTCTATCATGGTGACATGAGGAATACAAGGCGTAATCATTAAGTGTGGCCAGATATACATGTCAAAGAATTATTATAATATCAATAAAAGTTAATTAATAATGTCAAATGTAAAAGCATGTCACAAAAGAAATATAAATTATCATATATTAATCAAATTATTATTACACGTGAATATTGTATTAAAATTAAACGAATGCAACTGATTGTCATGGACAGTGACACAATTGTCAAATTTTCTGCCCCACCTCTGGTTTACAGGAGCATGTAAGGCCTTTTCATTTATTTATTTTTTCCGAGGAGGAAACCTTCAAAAGGCTACCAGCCTCATGGGGAAGAGGCTGGGGTGTGTGGGATTTTTACCGCACTAAAACCTCCCTGGTGGCCATCTTCAGCAAAATAGAGGGGGGACTCTGGGAATGCTTATATTACCGGTGCTTTGCCTAAAAGGCACGTCTCTGGGAAGACTTTTGTCTCCCTAAACACCTTCCCGATGAGACAACAAATGGTGGCACGGGACCACCGCGTGCCACCGTCATCACTGAGGTCACCCAGTTAACGCCCAAAGCCCCCACTTTGGAAGGCCGTGACCATAAAGGCCCCCCTGTCCTATCGACAGGGGATGCGGCGTGTTGCCCTAATGAGCTAGGCACCGGAGCGGGTGCCTCTCCGACGCCGCCTTCTCCGAGCAGGATCGGCCCTCCAGCCTCCAGGCTCCGCAGCCTCTTTCTAAACCATGACGGTCTCACAGAAAGTGGCCACTTCCCTCCGATTTGTCGTCACTGCCAGCATAGCAGACACTATCGCTGGCAGAGAGAGATCTTGCCCGATTTTGTCGACCAGGACCCGCCGCTCCGAGTTCCACGCAGGACACTAGGCCTGCCAGTGCCTCAAAAACGGCTCATCCAACCAGTCGGCAACGGTGGCCAGGAGGCTGTTGCTACTGTCCCTGTTGCTGTTATTATTTTGTAAATATAAGAGAATATAAAAAAAAAAACTGATGTCGAAAGCACGTTACCTATTAAGTAAAATGAAATCAATAACTTTTTTTAAATAAAACGAGAAATCTCCAATTTTTTACTTTAAACACCCCCATATATTTACTATGACATTCGTAAAGAAACTTTAATTTCTGAATATAGTTTTGAATACAAAAATTTGTACCTATTTACATAAAATAAACATCACTTTCATTTTATTAAAAATAGTTTCATTATTTTATTAGGTACATGAAGCAGTTTTGTTAACTCTTAAAGCTTTTTGATACCTCTTAAAATAAGAAGTTCTAGTAGGTAGATAAAACAAACTTATACAGATATAGCAATACATTTTTTGTACGTTTATACATACAGGTACAGGCCAACCGAAACCAAATTTTAATTTTCAGCCCAAAATGAAAACAAAATTTGGCATAAACTATATTTTCGGCCAAAAACCGAAAACATAAAGTACAAAAAATAAAAACATGTACTACTTTTTCACATAGATAAAATTTTCTTTGGTAAAAGTATTAAGTAAAGTAAGTAAATTATTGTTTAGCGCGATTCCGTCCGCCTTTTTTATTCGTCCGAGGGTGGAACATTATCAGCTGAGGTTCTTTTAAGGGATGAAACTCATCAAAACGAACAACTTATACAATGGGAGCAACCCTAAAATCACGAAAAAGTTAACTGACTGTACAACAGAAAGTCCTTGATAAGTACACCCCTTAAAAGGAGCTCAGCTAATAATGGTACACCTTTATAGACCTTTATATATAACACCGAGCTTTATATACCTGATGCAATGTGAAAGCTTAAAAAGCGATACGTTAATTGACTCGATTCCCAATTACTGTTAAAATAATGTCTAAACGCTCATTTGAAGCAGCTTTATAAATCGGATTTGCCTAATAACACAACGATGATAAATTCAACTAATTCTCCTATAATAGATACTAAATTGAATACAGATTTAATAGCTTTGTAGATAAAAGCTAATAATTCCTAGCAGACAGTCAAGATATTATGGTTAAGGAAATAAATTATTATGATGTTCTGTTAGATAGCTGGTACCGTTACAAACATAAACGCACCAATTAACCTGGAAATATAACTAGGCGTAATTGCAAATCATTAAAGGGTTACGTACGTCTGAATATCCCACACAATTTGATAAATAGTTCTATTTCCTTCTCAAATCGGGACTAAATCTACAACGTGTACCAGAAATGCTTGGTCATAATTCAGGGGATGCTATAGAACAACTTTTATTATGGGACCAATCCTGAAATCGCAAAAAAAAAGAAAGAAAGAAAGAAAAAGATTTTATTCTTGCGCTCCATTTGACGCACACACTACAATAGTAGTTTATGAAACTGTTGCATAATAGGGGTTATTAAAACACGAGTGTGAGTTTAAAAACCGAGCCGTAGGCGAGGTTTTTAATAGTATCACACGAGTGTTTTAATACCTAATTATGTCAGTTTCATACACTATTTTATCTACACTCATACAATTTTAAATAAAATACCAAAGTCAAAATCTTAGTAACATTGTCGTTATTTTTCTTGATTTCTCTGGTAAAAGATTGTTCGTCATTTACGTTGCTGCATCCAGAAATTCAGGCGGGGTCATATTCTCCTCAGTTCAGTATCACTGCTGTAGTCAGATATTTTTGCCCAGAATAAAACTTTCGACATACAAAACCATAATAATAACGTAAACAATAACAATAAATTTACAAGTAACGATGTCCAAATCCAGTAGGCCAGGCGCGCGGCCGCGCACACGCACTGGTGCTCGCCTACACAGATAATAAAATATAGTCTGGCGACAACATTATAATCGGAACTAATTTTCTATCCTTGTCAGGATTCCGTCAATCTCTGTTTTATCATACAAAAAATATGCCTGTAAACACTTAAATATAATTAAAAGCAATATGACAATCAAAAGTTCTGCCAAAAACGCGATTTTAAACGATAAAAATTTTCAATGTATGACAAGTGGTGCCACCCTGAATTTTGTGTACTCATTGGTGCCAAACTGTACGACTGCTAAAAAAAAGGTTTGAAAACTCCTTGGTTAGGTCGAAGTGGCATTAAAAACTCCATAGTTAGGCTGAAGTGTGCGGTTATGGAAAAAAATTAAATTACCGCATTGTTTTGTTCAGCAAACTGTATCGTAATGAAACTTTTTAAATTCATAACAGGTGCATGTGCGTAAAGTATGTCATTATGACATTACTTTCGAGTTCATAATTCGAATTTTACGATACGAGTGTAGATAAAAACTTATACATAACACTTTACAATTTCATGACACATTAGTATAATGAAAAACAGCTAATCCTTATATTTTGTCGAGCGACATCGATGATTTAGTACAGCTGATATTTTTTTCGCGATTTCAGGGTTGGTCCCATAATAAAAGTTGTTCGATAGCATCCCCTGAATAAGCTCTTCAAATATGACCACGCATTTCTGGTACACGTTGTATACTACATAGGACTACACGTTTAAAAGGTTGGGCCTGATCCGTCTCTTAAGTTGTTGTAATTTTTAACGTCTTTGAACCTCTGTAAATCTAACTTCTGTAAATATTGTGCAAAAACAAATTAATTTTACCAAAATTTTACATACGATCAAGTGCTGTTTGAAAGCAGTAACGTGAATCATAATAATTGTCTCGATAAACAAATCACAAAGATGACACTTAATGGCTATTTAAAACGTGTATAAAAAATATTCTATCATGACCATGTTAAAGTTATATCAAAAGAGAAGTCTTATTTCTTTTTTGTTCATGTTAAGAATAGATTTTTAATATAAACGTTATTACTTGTTGTCTGCAAAAAAAGCTAAATCCAGCATTTCAAGATCTCGCGCTAGTACCCTACACTTCAACTGTGCACTACGACTACGACCTTATGTAAACATCATTTAGATAGGGTATAAAATCGGAATGTGTGTACCTAAATTTAACCTGGTGACGTTCAATGCTGTTCAGTGCTACACTTTAACATTTTTAACATAATCACCAATTGCTGCCAGCAGCGTCCTTTTGCCTGCTAATAACAACAAACTTTAAGTACCAATCCGTCTGCCAAGAATGGGGATTATATCAATTTCCCTTCGATTGCCCACTGTTATGTGATCAACTAACAACTCCAGAGGGCCAATTCTCGCAATTTGAAATGTTCAAAATACAGTTCCGATCTAGTCTCAATTTCCTAAATGTCACAAATAAACGTCACCGTCACCGTCATCTACTGTCATGAAATTGACAATTACAACATTAAGATACTTTACGTTACTTAATTACTGAAATCTATATGCTATCGTCAACACCCGATTATAGGGAAAACTAGTTTAGACTAGACAAAATTAATTTTACCTGAGCGTAAACGGCAAAATTAGTGGTAGTCTAACGCAATAAGAAAAATTGCACACAAAGGGGCGAAAACTTGGTTAGGTTAAGTTAGAACTGTGAACCCACACAAGCCAGAATACTATTTTTGTCTAGGCAATAGGTACTAGCTTCACCTAAACGTGTTAGTCAATACAAGTTTTACCTAGAAATGGGGTTTTCGCTGTAACATATAGGATAATATTTAAAGAAAATTATATTGATATTAGATCGGAACTACAATTATGTTGAAAAAAATGTATGAGAATTGGCCTTTTGGTTCATCATCATCACCATTTCAGCCGAAAGACGTTCACTGCTACACATAGGCCTCCTCCAAGTATATGTTTGGGGGATATGCCATAATCACCACGTTTGGTAGGCGGGTTGGCGATCGCAGTTGGTTGGTTAAATACTCAGAGGACGCTGCTGCCCATACTCTGGTGAATCCCTTAGTCGCCTTTTACGACACCCATGAGAAGAGATAGGGTGGTGCAATTCTTGACGTCCGGCACCACACGGAACTTTGAATGAATGAATGAGTGTGATGACATTATGGCATTTCGATTTCACACTCTATCTACAAGATAATTACTTAGAAGATGAATCTGGCCCAACCATGGCTCATATTAGGTATAGTAAGTTTCTGGGTCCAACCTTTGGAAAGATAAAATAGTCCATTTTTCAGTTCAGTCTTTACATATTTAAGTTTATTTTAACGTTCAAAACCAACACAGTTTGTTCAATACTTGTATAGCTTCCCATTACGTTTTGTTATGTTTAGAAATCAATGGGATATACGAGTACAGTATGAAATTTTCCAAGCCATTGTCTATAAGTATCATAATATTATGAATTCCGTTTCCGCAATTGACTTTTATAACAATGGCCAGGATCAATTTAATATGTTAGAAATACTATAAATTCTCCTTTATTTTTCTGGCTAGGCAGTTTTGAAAGGAACTTAACCGTAAATGTGATTTAGATGTCGATGCTTTGACAATTATGTTCAATTTCTTATTTTTTTCTGTGGATGTATTTTCTGACTTCTGAATTTTTAATTAAATAATTGTAAAACAATGTTAATGTTGATCCACATTTCACTAAATAATGTAGTTATATCGCTGTAATGAAAACATTTGCACACCATTAATGGTAATACACTAAGAACATTTTATAATAATTTTATCACCTTTTTGACCTGTGTTATGCAAATAAATGTATTTGATTGATTGATAAGTTTGAGTCATGGAGAATTTGATTCCAGTGTCTCCTTTTGAAAAACCCTTGAATAAATTGCTATTATAATAAAACAAGTTAAACCGGATTACATCACGGATATTATTTAAATTGGTTTTCCTGACTTTAGAAAGCTTTGCAGCGTTCGTGGTCGCAGGAAGATTAAGATGACAAGCGTCTTTACAAATATTTCAAAAAAATAAATTAATCTACCGTACATTTCCACATATGTACGGTTTTTGTAAATATGTTTGGAACCCAGTTCTAAAAATAATTAAGTCCCAAACAGAACGCTACACTGTAAAACTAATGATACTGTGAGTGACTACTATCGTGCATCAACATTTTAATTAATAAAAAAATGTACGGTTTTCTTAAATACTTGTGAAGACGCTTATCATCTTAGTCGTCAGGAAAACTAATTTAAATAATATACGCGATGTAATCCGGTTAAACTTGTTTTATTTTTAGTAATCGCGAAAACCTAAGAAATTATTAAATTGCTATTATAAATTTTGGGGAGGAGCTCGTGACTAAGTAATAACTGCGGGGATTGCAAGATCTGCGAGGTTAAGCTGCGCTAGCCGTGGTCATTCTTGGGATGGGTGACCGTTTCTTCGTACATCGAAATTCCTCCGTGCCTCGGAAAGTACGATAAGCTGTCGGTTCCTTCCAGTTGCCATACGAATATTGCGGCAGTCGGAGTCAGAAGCTCGAAAGTCTGACAACTGGTCTTATCTTAGGATATCGGTAATACCGAGTAACTAATTAGCGGGTCTGATAGCAGTCACTGCGCGTAAAATACTGATGTTCAGTGGCATCTGGTTAGACTGGACGTCGACTCCAACATTATTGTGAAAAAGGCTCTGAGAAAGAATGATTGAATTAGGAATAATTACTGAAGAAGTTTGGTATTTTGCGTCACCTCATAGGTGCAAATAAATATTTTTTCTTTCTTTCTAAACATCAAACCTGATCTCTTAAGCAAATTTTTATACGTCCCAAGTTATGGTGTTTTTTACGGTCACTCATATTTTGTGGAGCCCGAGGAAACGATCACTCGAATAATCATACATTACCAAAACCTTAGGATGTGAAAATAAACATGTAAACTTTTCCTTGACCTGCCCAAGATGGTAATCAGCTGATAGGTAGGCATCCCAAGATCCTCATAAAACAAAAACTATAACAAACAGAAACGTATACACATATCATTTTTATCCAAGAATACCAAAAGATATTGAAGCATAAGACAATTGATTCCAATCCCCAACGTTTCCCTGATAGAATATTCAGGTTTTACGTGAATATATTTATCAGAAATATAAGCGTACAGACGATATCTGTTGAAAATGGAAGGCAACGTCTTTCCCCTGGGAGCTCATTAGATTGTCGCGCACTGGTCGCCAGGGGATCGACTGCCGGATAACCGATTCACCGCTTCGATTTCAGAACGAACCGTGTAAAAATACAGGGTATTGACAAATGTTCGTGAATATTATATTGATATATTATATAGTTCAATGATATTTAAAAGTACAGATATGTTACTTGCGCTCGCAATCTGATGACTCCAAACCGTCCTAATTAGGACATTTTTCTATTAATCCGCGTCAAGTAAGGCGCCACGGGCCCACGGGTGACCGGTGACAAAAAAAACTAAAATGCCGTCGTGTATGTACAGAAAGTGTTCCAATTATGACGCGAAAGTAACTTGAAGTAACCAACTTACTAACTTGGTACTAGTTTATGTGTATTGTGCTGCCGCTGTGAATATTTTTTTCATTTGTTTTTTTAGGGTGGTAGATATGTCATATATCTATAATTTTAAATATCATTGTATTAGTTTCATTTTATAGTATGAAAGTTTGCAACACTCTGGTGTTTAATTAAAGCATACAGAGTTGTTTCCAATGAAAAACATTTTAATAGAATTCGTCTTCTGAAGGAGGTTGTCAATCCGATTTACCTACACATTGTAAGTCAATAAATTGCTCCACGTACATATATTATATTTTACTAAGATTACTCTCGATAAAATGCCTTCCTTCTTAAATACGTCTCGTATGTATGTCTATTTTATGTCAATCATCGGTGTCAGATTGGCGTCTTCCTTAACGATGAAGGTAAATCTTTCTTATTTCCATCAATTTCTCATAAAGTTATTACTTCTTTATTGAGCGAAATGACTGACATTCGTTGAGGAGAACGAGGAAATCCCAATAAAGTCTTTTTGTCTTGATCAAAAATGTGTACGCCGCGCGCCGTACGTGTATTGTGTAACAATAAAATAACTTCCAAATCAAAGTTTTTCCAAGCATCTGTAACACTTAAAACTTTGGTGAGCACATAATAGCAAGCAATAGATCGTAACACACACTGAAGTATGTCTACTGTTCGCAACCATTGTGTTCATGACAGATAGAACTTGGAAACTACAGGGAGCAAGTTAAATATTGAAGTTGACAAACTGGAAACCAAGTCTCTTCGGTACGGGATCTAATTTGAGGTTAGCTTCGCCGGTTCTTCTTGCCAGAAGAACCGGCCTTATGAATAAGCTTGTCTAATGGTTTTTGATTAAGACTAAGATTAATTATGGCCTGATGTGACTTAGGACATAATTTATAATATTACAAGGGCTACGGGTAATAAGCGCTTAAGAGTTATTACCTCAGACTTGTGACACATGGATCGGGGAATTTGCGAGCACACAGTAAATTTAAGTTGGACGGTAAATCAGATCAGAGGGGCTCGTAGCGTCGCAATGACTGCGCGAATCGTACGATCTGCAAGGTTAAACTGCATTTTCCGGGGCAGTCTGTGGATGGGTGACCGTTTCGTTACACATCGAGACCCCTCCGTGCTTCGGAGAGCACGTTAAGCTGGTGGTCCCGGTTGTCATACGAATATCTATGGCAGTCGTTATGGGTAGTCAGAAGCCTGAAAGTCTGACAACTGGTCTAACCTCCGAATGTCAGTAATACCCATTAACTAGGTTGCAGGGGTCTGATGGCACTTGCTCCGTGTAAAATACTGATGTTCAGCCGCATCTGGCTAGACTGGAAGCCGACCCTAATATAATTGGGAAAAAGACTCGGAGGATGATGAGTAAATCAGATAATAATTAGGTTGTGTGAATGAAAAAATTACAAATAATTTGCGTTAAATATTTTTCATAAATCCTATGTAATCTCTGTGTTTTATTCCTGGTCTTATTTAGTAAACAATCTTGGCATGTCTTTTTAATGCAATTCGTCAATAATAATTTTACACACTAATTACACACTTTATTAACCTAATTACATGTGCAGAACTAGTAATTATATTTTATCAGTAGTTATTTGAATAAAAACACGTGCCAAGATAACTAAACTAAGCTAAACTAAGAACTAAATAAGACAAGAGAGAAAAAAAAGAATATATCAGTAAATATTATTTTTCAAAATCACAATATTACATGGTTTTTAGGCATCAGTAAGTTCCCGAGTTGGTTAAGTAAGTAAGTAAACTTTATTGTTTCTGATTGAGTGGTTATAGTTGTTATAATACATCTTGATAGTGTTAGTTAGATACATCAACAGTGTTGGTTGCTGGATAGTTGCAAGATTAGGGGTAGGGGTAGGATTTAGGGGTAACCTGACACACCAAAACTCATTTCGCTGGTCTTCCTGGACCTCAAGCACTTACTCGGGAACCGCTGATACACTTATTTATCCTTAGTATCCAAACTGAATTTTCAAATGTATTTTTTGGGAAAAATGTAAAAAGGGAAAAAAACTGTCATAATCGATTCTCTTAGTGATTCTGAACAAACTACTTTCAGGTCTTGCGTTCATTCTGTTGCATGTTGTATAGGTCGTAGGGTAATCGGGCATATCGAATCTTTGCGAAAATCCTAGGATGATTGCAAAATACCGGATATTTGGAATCTCTGAAAGATTTTCGTTATAATAGAGCTATTATCAGGATCATTGCAAAAATCCCAGTTTGTTTAGGATGAGTCGTCTTCATCGCGTTGGTCAGAATATGGTTCGAAAGGTGAAGGAATTTAGCTGACAACCAATCAGCGTATCCGTCAGTGCATAATGTTCAAATCAGTCAATCAGCGCTCATTACGTGAGAGGTTATTCGTGACTAGCCTAAGATATGGCGGATTTTTGCAATGATCCTAAAAATAGCTCGGATGATAACAAAAAACTTTCATAGATTCCAATTATCCGGTCCTTTGCAATCATCCTAGGATTTTCGCAAAGATCCGATTTTTAACCGACGAAAAAAAGGAGGAGGTTCTCAATTCGACGCGTATACATATTTTTTTTTTTTTTTTTTTTTTTTTTTTTATGTATGTCCACGCATAACTTTTTACAGAGTGGTCCGATTTTGATGATTCTTTCCTTAATGGATAGGGTATATCTCGAAATTGGTCGAATTTAAATTTCAAAATCAAAATCACTCCTAAGGGTAGTAAAACAGGGGATGAGTGTTTGTTCACCCACTGAATTCTTACCTGTTAACCGATTCTGTTGAAACTTGACACACATAAATATAGTTCTAGACACTACGACATAATGGAGACCTGGAGTTAGATTTTAACAACAAAAAAATTAAAAATTAAACTTTTTAACAAAAAATTTAACCGACGAAAACAGAAACTGAAAAGCGAAAAATAACTAATTATGAGTCGGCGCCAAACAACCAATCAACGAAGATCATTAAATTACTTTAAATAAATAATAAAAACAACGTCACATCAAGTACAACGTGAAATTTTCAACGATAAACAATAACTTTCCAAAAATGCGTTCTCCGCTCGGCCACTTGCAACTTACACGCACTTTTCTTGTTAAAAGTTCGTTTGGCGCCGACTCATAATTAGTTATTTTTCGCTTTTCAGTTTCTGTTTTCGTCGGTTCAATTTTTTGTTAAAAAGTTTTTCCGATTATCCTACTACATATTATATACGCGGAATCAATATTTTAGCATCATATCCTTTTTAACATACTTATCACCAATTGTTAGTGAATCGTTTTATTGATATTATAACTAAACCTTTTCTTGGCTCGTTAAGTTGCCCGCCATACACACGTCATGAGTAACATGGAAATATAACTATTCGTTCGGCACATGTGACGGTAAATTACAATTTGTGACCGGGCGTTAACTCTACTGACAGATTTATTCTTCGTATACACGTCCTACTCTGTGTCACAGCTCATAAAGATGTCGTTACGTTGAATTAATATGGTCACACATTGAATTAATTTATACTAATAATGTCGTTCGAAAATAAAAAGGGCCGTGACCAAAAATTGGTTTATTTATTTATTTAACATCTTTGGTAGAAAGACGCGTGGGGCTAATTTAAAAATGGAATGTTAAGCAGACACGTTTGACCTAAAATCTTTGAAAAATGAGGGTAATTAATCACTGGAAAGAAGTTATTTAGGCAGGTTGGGTTACTTTTAGGGATACTTAGGGATTCACACGAAAGTTTATCGAAATAAATTCTGAAATAGTAATTCAAACGACTGGTACATTAGAAGCCTGTAGCGGCCAGGGTCTTTACAGAGTTAGTGAATACGTAAACATTTTATTTCCCACCGACTATCGATACTTTGACTCAATCGAGGAAAATTATTTTAGTGATGTTTGGCGATGCTTTGGGATGTCTTTCGGCTGAAATTATGATAACGATGGTGACGTTTGAACAAAGGTAAGGACTGAGAGGGGATTGCACTTAAACACTACAGCCAAAAATAAAATTACCTATCTACGTAGATGTTTTTATTGGTATTTTTAAGCTCATTGTACTCACATAAATTCATTGTTGGTACTGTTTTATCAAAAGTTTTCTTAGAATTAAAAGTTTTATTAAAAGTTTCCAAATGCAATTATACTTTCAGTGTACTGCAGCCCAACTTTATAAGTTTAGTAATAATGATTTCTAAGAAGCTTCTCTCATCTAGATTAAATTTGTCCGGAGCAATGTGAATAAGAAAATGGATCCCGGGATCCCGAGGAAATTAACTTGAGTGAAGATTTAAATTTTTCATCAAACCAACCTAATTAACTTCATAATTAAACTTGGCAATCTTGTGGAGTTTTATTCATCTATTGAGACTTGGCTCATTCATTCACGCTTTGATCAAGTCTAATATATTATTTCGTTTTAGTACTGAATCGAATTACGGTTCAGTTCAATCTCACAGTTTCTCATTAACAATAACATTTTATAAGTAATTAATGAATACGTAAAATTTACAATTAAGCAACGAAATGGCTTTCCTTCAATAAACGTTTCTGTAACAAAGCGTCGCTTCAGATAAATAGGAAACGAGGAGGGTGAGGTCCCTTCAAAATAAGCATTGTTAAATCTTTTTGAAGTCCCCAACTTTTCGCCATTAAGTACAATTTAAGTATAGAACTTAAATGAAGTGGAAAAGTTGACCGGAAGAAATCACCGTAGGGCAAGACCATCTCATTTACAGTGTGAGCTATAAAAGCAAATTATATTTATATGGGTAAGATTTTTTCATTAAAACTTCGTTTTTATGGAATGGTAAAGAGTGCAACCGTAGAGTCACTAGATAATGTTTGTTGGCTTTGTTGTATCATTTTGTTACGATTTATCGAATATAATATGAATAGAATATAATATATCGAAGTCATAGTCAAAAGTTTTTATTTCATACAGACGAAATAGGTATACGAGTAGTTATAAAAAGTCGACGCTAGTTGCACAATTATAAATCGAGAGTCATATGGAGAAGAACTGCGTGAATACGTTACGGGCATAGTCCGCAGAAGGTGCATAGTCAGCACTGCCCGGGCATTGTTGACATTGCACCAGGCCCTCAAAGCAAAGTCCAAAAATATGAATTATTTGCGTGCTCTGCCTGGTTTTTCATGGGCGTTGTCAACACTGTGTGAGTGACAAAGGGCACTGTTGAATGACTTCATATATTTGCGTACTTTTTTCAACTTCGATTGGGTATTGTTGACATTGCTAATTATTCTACGTATGTATACCAAAGTGTTAAGTTGCTTACCAAAGTGTTAAGCAACTTAACATTTTATATATTGGGACTTTGCTCTTATGAGAAGCTCTATATGGCCTGGGCAATCTCGACAATGCCCGGGCAGTGCTGACTCTGCACCCTCTACGAACTATGCCCGTAACAGATATACTCTTTTTAAAATAAATTGTTTGATTCAGTGAGTGTAACTGAATTCATTCATAAATCAACTGAAATTCATTTCTATGAGGTACTTGCCTTACTTTTATGTTTGGTATCGTTTACAGCAGAAACAGTAAGACCTGATTCATAACGTTAATTTAAAATCATGGCTTATAAAAAAAAGATAATTGCTTCATTTGTTTCCTCATTACAGTTTAAAAATAGAACGAAAAAACGGATGATAGCGTGCCAGCCAGGCCATCCAATTAAACAGCGATTATGTAAGTACACACCATTCAATGTAATAGTTATGTCAAAGGCCGTTAAACCCGTCTGCTAATTGTTAGTTCAAAGTAGGTCATATACTGCACCGCGATACTTGGGTAATATACAAAGTTTGTTGACAAGGGTCCAATGTGCAGGGCCCCGAAAACCGCTTCATTAGCGCACGAGTTTTAGTTTGAGATTGTGCTTATATTAGTGTCGTTTTAACAAAACACGCTTCCGCTAGGCTCGTGTTAATTACGTTATACACTTGAAATACAACAATGTTAATTGGAAACTGAAAGTTATTTGATTAGTGACCTTTTAGGCTTTATAGGGTTGGTAAAAGTATGTATGTGTAAGGTTAATCAAGAGTTATTTTTTATATAGACTAGAAAAGAGTACGTAAAGGACATTCTTTTTTTATTACGCGTCGAATTTTGAAGAGAAAGATTGCGTAACTAACTTTTCCTCTGCAACTTTCTAAATTAAAAAACGGATATCTAAAATTAAAATCATTGCTTTTCAAACGACTTTTCACCATTACGTCAAACCGATCCAAAAACAGTTTTAAAATATTGGAAGGATTTTTCCGATTGCATGGTTGTCTATAGGAATTGGAATTAAAGTTTTCGGAGAATTTATAGTGGTGGCGACACTCCTCCACGCCACGTGTGTGGCTTGAATGTAGGTACGCAAAAACTATTCCAGCATATCACTTCGTACATTTGTTGAAAGGATTTAGTGCAAAACCGAAGTTAAATTTCAAAGAGAATTGATTCAGACGTTTTTTTAAGGCAGTGTTTTTAAATGTGGTAAGGACGTTATTATATTACCACCCAGGTAACATTAGCCGTTCTATTTGGCTATATTAGAGAAACTTCAACATTTATCTGATGACTTATAACCACAGTTGTATTGAACTTCAGCTGATGTGTATTTTAAATCAGTATGTATTTAGATGTAAATACGGAACCCTAAAAACGATGGACATGGAAGAAAAGTACATTAAATAAAGAAAAAAAAGAAAAAAAAAAAAAAGTTAAAATATAGAATAAATAAATTATTCGTTCGTTTGTTCGTTGTTGAATAAAGAGTATTTGTATTGTATTGTAAATATTGAAAATAGGAAATATTACTCTAGAAACCATTCTTTTATTTTTTTAACTTACTTCAAAAAAAGGCGGAGGTTCTCAATTCGATTGTATTTTTTTTTACGTTTGTTACCTCAGAACTCCGTCATTTATAAACAGATTTGGAAAATTCTTTTTTTATTTGAAAGGATATACTTCCAGATTGGTTCCATTTTAATCAAAAACTAGTTCTGATAATGGGATCCATGTGGAATTGAGGGAACTCCTCCAATATTATAGGCATAAATATAGCAATTTTGGTATTTTCATCAACAAGTCAAGCATTTGCATTCAGTAAGTATCATTTGGTGAAGATGTGATGAAGATATAATAATAATAATAAATATCTTCGGGACATTTTTACACAGCACCATCTAGTCCCAAACTAAGGCGAGCTTGTGATATGGGTACTAGACAATGGATATAATGTTTGTTTGTATGGATCTTTGAATCCGAAATAAAGAATGATTTATTCATTTATTATTTATTATTATTATATACTTTTTTTTTTTTTTTTTTTTTATTCGGAGATAAAGAAGGGAACTCTTCAATGGATGACAGCAAATCATCCAGGATTGCAGCAATCGCTTGTCATTATATTGTTAGTGCCACTCAAAATTTAAAAATAAAATAAACTAAAAAAAAGTTAAAACCGACTTCAAAAATAATAAAATAATTTGTGTGAAACAGTTTAGGAAGAGGTTACCATTTTTTTCTTAAATCAAACCGAATCAAAGGCAGCTACTTCCTAAACTGTGTCACACAAATTATTTTATTACTTTTGAAGTCGGTTTTTTAAATAACAATAATTGCATTCACAGATCTCTGAAAACTTTCTTACCTGAATCGGGAATTGAACTAAAACCAATATAAAAAGTGCTATCTTATGGCTTATGTTGATAGGGCAAATAATAAGGACCAAATCTGTCCAATAAACATGGTGTCTTAAAATGAAGGAAGACCATGAAATATGTGTTTTTGTGAAAAATATTTGCTTCCTTGTATATTGTAATGTAACTAAACTATGTTAGATTTCATGATCTTTCTTTAATCTAGGACAGGGGTTCCCAAACCTTTATGGTTTCGGAACCCTAAAAGTAAAAGAAAAATATATTTTTATTTTATGGAACTAACAATAACTAAACTAACTCAATTGGTTGAAATGATTTTTTTAGCTTGTTTGCGGAACCCTGGCTTTCCTTCATCAGAACCCACTTTGGGAATCACTGATCTAGGACACAATGTTTGTTTGAGTAATTTGATTGTTAGTATCGAATCTATCGATTAGTGGCTTTAAAAATACTGGGTGATATTTTTTGCACTATTGAAGGTTCAATTCCCGGCTGAAACAAGCGAGTTTTCAATAATCTTGAAGGAATGTTTCCTATGAGTAAAATTTGCTATCTTAAATATTTAATGTACTTTACCTCCATGTCCCTTAGGTTTTTCCACCATGTTTATGTATCTGGGTTCAATATTTTCCCATTTTACGGTATCGTATCTTTACAAAATTTAAATTGAATTTTACCTTCAAATTATTAATGGTGGTAACTGGTAACTCCTCCACAACACGTGTGACTTGAACTTAAGAAAAAGCTATTCCAGTATTTCAAATCGCACCTTTGTCGGTGCCTTTGTTTTGGAAAAATTTAGTAGATACTTAACGGAATAAACAAAAAAAAATGCTTTTATGAAAGGTTCAATTTATTAGGGTTTGTTTTCGAGTTCTACAGAAAATATATGCCATAATTTTATGTATACTTACGGGCTTTTACAGTAGATTTAAGCGGCTTGTGCACAACATTTTATTTTGTTTTATTTATAAATAAATAGTAATAGCTACAACATAGTACACTCGACTGCACGTCAGTGGTAACTGTTTGACCTTGATAGCGTCTTTATATCGTAAGCAGTAAGGGTGGTTTTATATTTCAAGTGTTACCACTGTAGTACTATCGACTGTACATAAATAAAAATAAAATCATAAATTATAATGTATGAAAAAATTTGCAGCCCACTACATTATACACAGATTTAAAAAAAATGCAGTGGGTGCCACCATGTGTAGACTTTGGCAAAGAACTATTAATATCAGAGGCGGCCAATAACCTATGTAGTTACACCGACTGGCCGTTGGGTGACGATGACAGTTTAAACTGTATGGAAATCCCTCAATTTTCTGAATACTATCAAGACATTGTGTCACTATCATCATCATAATTTCAGCCGAAAGACGTCCAACTGCTGGACATACGCCTCCCCCAAGCTTTGTACTGGTCATTTTTGGGGGGATATGCCATAATCGCCACGCTTGGCAGGCGGGTTGGCGATCGCAGTTGGTTGGTTAAATACTATAGGGGTGCATGCCTCCACGAGTGACGATATTTAACTGATCGTCTGGCGCACCCTGGGCAGTCAGCCCCGCTACCAACCTGCTGACTGGCTAATCTTTTCCCCACGGCATGAGCTATTATCATTATGTAGCTCATGTCGACACGATAGAAGAAGAAGGTTAAATACTCAGACGACGCTGCTGCCCATCCTCTGGTGAATCTCTTAGTCGCCTTTTACGATACCCATGAGAAGATATAGGGTGGTGCAATTCTTTACATCCGGCACCACACTGAACATTGACACACAAGATATTGTATATGTGTGTTTTAATATGTTTGTTTCTTATAAACACTTGTTCCATACGGGAATGAAATCTGCGATCAGGTAGGTACCTACTGATTACGCCATCGTTGTGGGAATAATCAGGACACCACACAGCTCGAGGAACTTGCCATGCGTGTAGCTTAAAGTGGCAGGACCTGCTGCCTTACTTTTGAAAATAATTTCGATCAATCGGTATTAAACTAATGTCAATTCGTTCATTTAAATGCAATTTTTTCAGTGGTAACTCGGTTGTAATTTATAAGTTATATATAACATTTACATGACCCACAAACAATGATATGGCCCACAAATGAAATGAAATGCATCGAGCTTACAACGTTCACTTAGAATTACTGCACTTTGGAAACCTCATAAATAGTTACCTAATCACGTGTAAAAAACTTGGACTTTACATATCACGAGCGCCAGCAAAACTATTCCGTAACTATAATAAAGTTCCCGACTTTTATGAACCAAAATGTTCCCCAATTTAAAGTTCTATCGTAAGCCAATGTGACATTTAAAATCCTAAATCCTTGTAAGTAGCTACTTCAATTTGTAACCGACTGTGGCAGACTAAGTTGTGCTAGCCGGGGGCAACGTCTCCTCCCTCTAGTTCCATACAAATTGATATTTACGGTAATAGCATGAGTTTTTCAACGAGAAGGCAAAGTTAGAGGATAACAGGCTCAGTTGGATACGCTCCGGAATCCAAATGGGCAAAAACGTTGAGCTAAGGAAGTGAAAAACGGATCTACAATTTTCCACGAGCGGAATTATTCAAGATCAATTTAATGTTATACGAGTTAGCTTTTCAGTGGGGATTTTGTAAAGAATAAAAGCGGACGGTTTCAGTGTGGACTGTGTCAGTGGATATTACATTAAAAATACCACCAACATTCTGCCGGAAGTGAGGCTGGAGTGGTCAGCTACTTAACATTTATTACGTATCGTAGCTTTTAATGATTGCGTAACCTGGAAAGAATGAAAATAAATTCATTTGTTATTTTCATTGCGATTGTTCTCATTACGTAACATTATCAGAGATATGGACACTGACAGTTGGGCTAGTCCACAAATTCAAAGTCGCTCAGCGAGCTATGGAGCGAGCTATGCTTGGAGTTTCTTTGAAGGATAAAATCCGTAGCGAGATTATCCGGAGAAGAACCGGAGTGACCGACATAGCTTGTAGGATCAGTAAGCTGAAGTGGCAGTGGGCTGGCCATGTCTGTCGAAGGACCGATGGCCGTTGGAGCAGACGAGTCCTTGAGTGGAGACCGCGAATCGTCAAACGCAGCGTAGGGCGCCCCCCTGCCAGGTGGACCGACGACCTAAAGAACGTGGCTGGGGGGGACAGGATGCGGAAGGCAGAGGACCGAGCGTTGAGGCGCAACTTGGGAGAGGCCTATGTCCAGCAGTGGACTGCGATAGGCCGAGTTGATTGATCAGAGATATAAGAATATACTTTAGGAAATAAACGGTCTTTTATTTTAAAAAGTGGACATTCCAATATTTATGGTTGGCCATTATAGCTTGCGAACTTTCAGCTTGCGTTGAATAGACTACATTAAACTTATCATATTAAATTATAAACAAGTCGTTTGTTAACCTGTTTGTCATGGGTATCAAAATAGGACTTATCTGATTAACCTTTTGGCAAGTTTATAGATAATATCAAATGCCGTGTAGAAAATTTACTTACAAAATTATGTATAAATTGTGTATTGTAATTGTGTATTGTCTTTTTTTCCTATTATGTACTTTTTTGTTTTCATGAATAACTTCAGTTGCACACTTGACAAAAAATCATTGACAGGTAAAAAAATCCCCCTCCCATAGTTTTGATTACCTGCTGAGGAAAAATAATACACCCGATCTAGTTCATTGACGTAACAACGTCTGCAAACACACACATACAAACACAAAGGGCTGATCCTCTGCACACAAACACGGTTACAATAAACACCCCGCGTATCCATTTCTTATTCAGCGACCTCAAGTACCCATCTCGATATTAATAACATCCGCAGAATACGTAACTATTAGATCCAGGTGCATGATTCTGAATAGAGCAAATAAGCGGGCGTCCCGTCCGCGGTACAGCGAGTAGGTACTCGGGTACAGTCAGCCCAATAAATTATGCGGCGGACCACAGTACCGGGATCCGGACGCCTGTCGAATCCAACGGGAACCAATTAGTCGCACTCGAGAATATTTATTTGCGGTTTTCTCAAACAAGTGAGCATCCGACACTTTAACCCCGCACACGCTTCGTGACTCGACTTCTTTATGGGATAGATGTAGTGGCCGTTCTTCTAAGTGATTACGATTAATGCCCATCTTATAGGTGTTCTCTTTATTTGGCGCCGCACTTATCGTAGATTCGCAGCCATGTATCAAGCTGTGTTGATCTCAATAAACTCCTTTGCGGATTAGTTTGTGGTGATGGTTTGGTTTTTATTATCAGTCATGAACTTTATTGAAGTTAAGTGTGTTGATTGAAATGTCAAGTGAGTACAGCTACACACAGAGAATGGATACTTACATGAAAGTTTTTTGGTGTTTTACAAAAAAGTTTATTATCGATTGTGTTAGCTTTCTGTCAGTATAATTTTTCAGTAGAATAGATAGGGTCACGTAACATTGCAACTGAACAATACACAAAAAAAAAACTCAGAAAACCTAATTTCTTCCCAAATACTACTACTATTACAAGCTGTCCCCGCGGATTCGCCCGCGCACTGAAATCAAATATAATCTTTGTTATTCTGGATATAGTAGCTTTTTAATGGTTAAAGAATTATTGAAATCGGTTCAATAATTTTATCGATTACAAACAAACAAATCCTTCCTCTTTATGATATTATAAGTATAGTATAGATATACCACCTCACATAGATATATAGATGAGTATAGATATATAAAAACTATATCAACTTTCAAAAAACTACTCAAACTACACATCATTAAAAATTCACACTTACTACAATAACTTCGAGCCACTTCCAGCTTTTCTGTATCGTGAACGTGAACTTATTTTATACTAGAGCCAGTGTCAAAAGAAACATTGCATATTTTTTTTAGGACTACCTACAAAATAATTTGTTTCTAATGTTAATTTTTTGCAACAACTTTTTATACTTATGTATTAGTTATTTCTCAAGTAAGTGAATGATTGTATTCTTGTGAGAAATAAAGTTGTCTTAAACCTCAACTTAATATTTATTCATACGCACGTGAGACTCTGTACCTCATAAAGAAAATGTTCCAAAATACCAATACCCATCGTTATCCGTAACATCCATATTTCAATACCCTAATAAATAAACGGGTAACATAATTCGCTAAACGTAGTCGTTTTTACCTATCTGTCTAGTTAGGTGGGTCGATTCGGCTAATATGAACCGATGTCGGCAAGTACTTCCATGTCACGCACGGTAAACACGCAACCGAATATCGTTGATCCCCACATAATGCCATGATTGATCGATGTTGGCACTTACTACATTAGCCGTTGTGAAAAATATTAAAGAGGTGGCGAAAAAATGTCGCCTATTGTACCTATAAAACACGGAGCAGTAAAAATGGAATGTTAGATTTGAATCACACAACCTCACAATTCAAAAGTCAAAAACATTTATTCAAAATGGACTAAATTCAATTGGTAGTTCTTTTCAAACGTCAGACATTAATATAGTTCCCAAAAAAGCCTGCTCTTCACTGCTACCTGCTGCTGTTATTTAAGCTAGGAAGAAGCGGCGTAACAAACTCCCCAGAGCATCTCCGTAGTAGTCAACATAATTATTTGTATAGGTACAAACAACCAATATTATGTATTGGATTTAAAAAAAAGCTTTGTCACACGTCATGTCAGCTAGCACTTATCGGTACTCCGTATAATAATGGGAGTAAATCTTCATCTCGAAATTTGGCGAATACGCAGAGTATTTAACACATACATATACTTACCACATCTAAGGTTGGCTTGTAGAAATTGCCTAAGGCCTTAAGCCTTCAGTAATTTTGTGTCTAAAGAATAGATACATACATATTATTTTCTCCCGTTTCGAGAGACTTTTGTCTCATTGGACTATTGCGGGAATCTCGTTATGCAGTGGTATTCCCATTGACGACTGTTGCGACCATGTGCCCAACTTCATACGAATGCCTTTTATGTGGTTCACCTACAAATATCAGTTTACTCCATTGTTTGCTACTCTGTGTTACAAGGTGTGTGGTAGGGAAGTACGTGACCTTTGCGGATTGTTAATTTTGTGCTAGTTATGACAAATGGATTCTGAATCTGAAAATAACTAGCTTTTGTGTAGTTAGCTAACAATTTGTCCCTATTCTAACGAAGTGGAAGTGGAATTGAGGTGATGATTGATGCCAACTTTATGTGTTAGCAAACTATAATAGAGCAATTTTAGTTATAAAATGAATTAATGCGAATGTGGGGCCCTCATTCAGTCCATGGCCCATTTGCTTACTTGTCCCTCGTGCCCTGTCAACTGTACAAGAAGAGCTGACCTAAATGAAGCCATGAGCACCGCTATAGAAGTGGCCAAATGTATTTGAAAAAAGTGTGAACCATTGACACGCAAGAAGAAGAAGTTATACAACATTACTTTTTGTTAACGCAATTTGAAAAACTAGTTTTTTCAGAAACACTAGGAGAATCAATGGGGATAGTTTATTTTTATAAACCACAAAATTACATGCTTTTAGAGCTGCTGTAAGTTTCTTAGTTGGTTAGCGAAGAAAGTGAAAGTGTCGTGCAGGAACTACCTGATGCACGGAAACTAATCGAGCCGGACTTTCTGTATCTTAAGGACCTATTCACAATCGTCTGATGTACTGAATTTAACCATAATAACCAAATTGAGTTTTGGTTTTAATATAACATGGTATAAAACTATCACCACCGTCCCTCTTCTCATGGGTGTCGTAAAAGTTGACTAAGGGATTCACCAGAGGATGGGCAGCGGCGTTCTCTGAGTATTTAAACAACCAACTGCGATCGCCAACCCGCCTGCCAAGTGTGGCGATTATGGCATATCCCACCCCCTTTGGGGGAGGCCTTTGTCCAGCTGCAGTGGACGTCTTTCGGCTGAGATGATGATAATGATAAAACTGTCCCAATCAATTCTCCTCGTGATTCAGAACAAACTAGTTTCTCAAATTTCATCAGCAAAAAGTAACGTTGTATACAACGTTTTATTGAAATAACTGGAAACCTCTTAAGGGCTCGTTGTACTCGTCAGTATGAACAACCTTTACTATGGAAAAAAACCCTGAAATCGCGAAAAAAACAGCTTTTCCCCTACAGTTCGCGATTTCAGCATTGGTCTCATCGTAAAAGTTGTTCATACTGATGAGAACGATGAACCCTTAAGAGGTTTTCTGTACTTTTCAGTTATTTCAATAACAAGTTGTATAGGTAATTATTTGACTGTTTTAATAATACCTAATTCGTTTGACTTACCACTTAATTAAAATTTAATAGTATCTTTTCTCCTAAAATTAACATTTTACTTGCATGAAATTTCAAGTTGCGTGGGAGCAACGATTTTTCAAAAACAAATTAGGTTGTTTACATATAAAGCACTAAATTATCGTAATATGTCTGCCATCTGAGGAAAACTCAAGGGAGCACTCTCACGATACTAACATAATATTAAAATATGTAATTTGTTATATCGTTTACGTCTACGAAAATAAATTGGAATTATACGAAGTTATTAATTTAATAATATTTCATTTGTGTAAAATAAATTAAATGTTTGTAAAGTTTTTAGATTAATTGTCACAATCAAGCTGAAACTCATGCTGTTTCACAAAAATCTCAAGACATTAGTTATATATTAAGAATAATAAACTGTTGACTTCCGACGACACACAGGCCTAGATTGGATAGCAAGGGCTCAAGGCCGCCAGGAGTGGAGGAATTTGGAGGAGGCCTACACCCTAAAATGGGTATTATAAGGCCGCAATGATGATGAACCTACCACGTAGTAAAACACAGTGGTTTTACTTTACCACATAATATATTCATTGCAGAAATTAAATATACAGGCTGGAATATGATGTTTATATTTATATCAATAATGACTTATAATCGAACGCAAGTAGTGTCAATTTAAAATAGTTCAAGTTGATCATAATAATGAGTACAATGACCCCTTAAGAGTTTTAGTATAAACTAAGAATACGGTTGTACGTAGAAAATATACAACAGAAAATATAATACAGTTCTATGCCTACCTTTATTGAGTAAAAATATACAATTGAGACATATTTAAAAGCTGAAAAAGTTCAACAATAGCGTCACGAATTTTCCCTACAATTGTGTTTAGTAATGACGCAAATCCTGATTACGTATTAACCTTATTTGTTTACACAAAGTACGTAGGAAAGTAAACAGCTATTTTCTTACCCTGCTATTTTGTTTTAACCTAATTTAACTTTAGCTATTGAAGGCTCATTTTGCGTTAACGAAGTTATCGCGTAGGGGAACCATGTTCGTTGTTTTGTAACTGGCGATGCCGTAACGTAAAATTTTCCTGGTTACGGTAAATATTAATAAATTTTTGATTAAAATGATGTGAGCGAGAGCAAGCAAAATATTTAGTGTTTTGAGAGCGTAATGGAGCGCGCTGTTGACCTAAACGCGTGAGTAATTGATGGCAAATACGAAAAAGTTGAAACATTTTAAGCATAATTTCCCGTTTTGTTTTATATTTTCAATTATAATTTTGTTTTATATGTACTAAGAATCCAATACATTATCATCAGCTCATCATAACTGTCCTCTTTTGAGAATGAGAAGGTTAAGGCCTCAAATAATAAGGTTAAGGTTTAGGCTCGAAATAAAGTTATTCTATTCTATTCGGAGTAAACCGCGCAAACTTAGTGCGCGTTGGCGGTGAAGTCCACAAGTCCACACACACCATCGAGAACCGAATGGAGCACTCTCACTCACGTTTGCAGGTTTCCTTATGATCCTTCATCGTTAAAGCAAGTATCTAATCAAATTCTGATCTGCACATGAATCCGAAAAGTCATGGTTTCAAAGAGCCCATTGTTGTGATACAATTACAGAAAAGCGAAGATTTCATCTCTTCCCTTATCTCTTCTCATGGGTGTCGTAAAAGGCGACTAAGGGATACACCAGAGGATGGGCAGCAGCGTTCTCAGAGTATTTAACCAACCAACTGCGATCGCCAACCCGCCTGCCAAGCGTGGCGATTATGGCATTTCCCCCCCTTAATTGGGGGAGGCCTATGTCCAGTAGTGGACGACTTTCGGCTGAAATGATGAAAATGATGAAGATTTCATGTAAATGAGCAAATTAGGTGATTTAGCTTAAGCATCGTTTATAAGACAGATGGTTAACCGTTTTAGTTCAGTCAAAATAGGATCTAACCTCGGAATGAAAGGTAAGATTTTTTTTAGCATGAACCTTTATTTTGATGTTCTAAAGCCGTACTGAGAAGTCAATTTTTGTGACCCTTTGAACTTTGTGTCATATTTAGTGACACAGACACGAGATGATATGAGACTTTTCAGTACTTACTTCATAAATAATAATGTTAACAAAATAATAAAAATTAAAAATAAATAAAAATAAGCATGTCATAAATTTAACAGAAAAAAAACAAATAAAAAAAAAACAAGAAACATAAAAATTCAAAAAAAAAACAAGAATTTAATAAAACAAGTTTAACCGGATTATATCGGGTATATTATTTAAATTGGTTTTCCTGACGTTTCGAAAGCTTTGCAGCGTTCATGGTTGCAGGTAGACTAAGATGCCAAGCGACTTTACAGATATTTAAAATAAAAAACTACCATACAATTTTTATTAATTTAAATGGTTTCGATGCACGCAGTAATCACTCACAATATCATTATCTTTTACAGTGTTTCGTGCAGTTTGGGACTTGATTATTTTTTAAACTGGGTTTCATACAGGTGGTAGCTGCCAACCATCTTCTCTATTAAAATTAGGATGTTTTTAATTTCAATAGCTTCACGGAGTTTCTAGGTACATATCGGTTTTCCATCGCCAGAACTTGTGGTTTATCAAATCGAAGAAAATGGTTGGGTTTGTCTACTTTGTGGAGCGTCTGTTCTTGACGTGTTCTTTAATTCAAGTGGCTATACTACGTTTTGTTTGCCCTATGTATGATAACCCATAATCACAATCAATCTTGTAGACCCCTGCATCTTGTAAGGGAATGTGTCACTTCACCGGTCTTAGGAGTTGGCTGATCTTTCTTTGTGGCTTGAAATAGGTTTTGATAGAAGCACGCTTCAAGACGCTCCACAAAGTCTGCAGTGTGTGAACATGCCTTGGACAAACCCAACCATTTTCTTCGATTTGATAAACACAAGTTCTGCATCGAAACGATTTTAATTAATATAAATTGTACGGTAGATTAAAATATATTTTTAGAAATATCTGTAAAGACGCTTGTCATCTTAGTCTTCCTGCGACCACGAACGCTGCAAAGGTTTCGAAACGTCAGGAAAACCAAATTAAATAATATACGCGATCTAATCCGGTTAAACTTGTTTTATTATAATATTTTTATTCTGAAAAAAAAAAAACAAAAACAAAATTACAACATACAACGTAAGGAAAGAACAATAGCATGTAATATGAATTTTCATGGACAACGTATTTTGATAGACTTTTCCTTTACCATTCACTGGATTAATATACGGCAACTAGATTGTTCGGACGTGCTCTGGGCAGGTTTTCAAAAACCGTGGTTATGGGCAGACTCGACGTTTACCGCCGTATAAATTGCTATTTATTATTATGAGTAACTTTTTTTACTACGGTGAATGTCCGTGGTAGCCCTAAATGAGGTCCGTACTTAACCCAGCTTAACATTTTGTGTAGATAGGATTTGTGAAAAGCGTTTATTGAGGAAAATATTTCGTAGGAAATTGTAGGTTCATGTATGCTGGCCAGTTTTCTAAGTCTTTATACCTGGCTGGTGAGTCTCTTGTTATATAAATAATTGTAGGAATGTCTTCTTTGTTTCAGATACTCTATCCGATTGCAACAATCTACAGAGCTCTTATCGAAAGGGAAAACTGGTGCACTTGTAAGCCAACATACGCCAGCACCTTTCGAGCGAATTAAGAATTAGCAGAAACCTATTATGAACATACACACACACACACATAAAAATAAACTAATAATAATCATTATTATTGTCTTGTGGCAAACAGCCTCGACCACCAACTTATGAGGCTCTCGTTATGCGGCTGGGTCAAAGGTTCTCCTTGATAAGGCGCGTATGGTGAGGAGATTCCATTCTCTGGAGCTCTGACTACTGGTAGCTTGGATCCTGTACCCGATACCGATTTTTTTGTAGAAATATTTACAAATTTAATTTATATGTAAATTTAGTCGATTATAGGAAATAACAATAGCATTTGAAAGTTGTCGCAATTAAAGTAATAGTCTTTTGTGGAGTACCAAAACCTTAAAATAGTACCTCAACAAATTCAAGACATCATGACATTCATGAAAAATTCAATGAAAATATTTTTAAATTAATTAACTTTTAATTTTAATTTATTTTTAATTAAAAGTTCTATTGTTTACACAAGATAAAAGCTTACTTAAAAGTGACCAAAAAGATTTTATAATAATTATAATTATTCATTTAGTTTTATAATTATTCTTTATCTAGATTCTTGTTAAATTAACAAAGTTTTAATTCTCAAAGCAAAAAGGTATGTAATTATAAAGTTTAAGCTTTGACCCAACTTTTAGTTCTAAGTGTAATTTCAAAAATAGCTTCGCTTAGTTTGAAAAATGTTAGTGCTCGCTTAAAATTCTTATTAGGGACGGGACCCGAATGTTATCAACACAGACTTCAAAGCTAGTAGAAAATCAATCAAAATAAACTTGTTTACTTGTATAAGAGGAATAAATCTAAAATTTTATAAAATATCTACTATTTTATTTCAGAACAATTCCTTTAGTTTGGGGTTTTATGTAAGAGGGAATAGACCAAGAAAAAAATAACTGTTACTTTGCAATCAAGAATCTAATTTAAATTTTCGCTCATAAATGTTAGCAGTTTGTTTCTTCTTTCTGTTTACCACTCGTATCTTATCTGCTTTAGCTGAGATTAAGATTATATTAAACTAGTTAACAAAAAAATACAAATAAATAAAATTACAATAACGGGGAAATACAGGCGTGACGTTATGTTATGTTAAACTAGTTAAGAATTGTAAGTAGCAAAACTATTAAGTTTTTTTTCATCTTACATTGATCAAATACTTAAACAGTAGCTATCTAACGAGTAAACAATTCTATTTCAAAGGCAATATTGGTACAGTCGACCGCACTTCAGTAGTAACACTTGAACTACGAAAACCGCCCTTACTGCTTACGAAATAAAGACGCTGTCAAGGTCAAATTGCTACCACCGACGTGCGGTAAATTTTACTAAAAAACCGTCCATATTCCTAATTCTCATCTCCTTCAAGAGTTACCATTCCACAACTTCCAACAAAGCGAATTTAAAGTATTGCCTTCACAGCACACATCAAGGTTTGAATTTATTAAGTTACGACTTTAGTTTTCACGGAGACTGAAAAACACAGACATGATGACGATCCGACACAAATTTGCCCTAGCGTGGAAAAGATCTTCCAGTGACCATAAATGCAGACTGATAAGGCAACGCCCTTTGTTCTCTGCACATAAAAATAAAAACACAATGCCGGTACGTTTCCCAATCCCTTCTCGCCTACCACAAAAGTTCCCATGTAGCATACATCACGCAAAAACAGAAGCTACCAAAAACACACAAGCTGGTCAAGATAAGCTTACATTTAGGCGCATAGGTGCAGCCATATATCGGACACGTCACAGGAGTCCGCGTCAGTGCTGAGTTATAGCCCGGTTCGCCCGTATTTTGGGGTGAATTGTTAATTAAACCACACCAATATGCCACTCACAACAGCTTAATAAAATTATAGACCCAATTTCCGATCAGATTTAAATTGTTGGTACGTACGTACCTACGTCACGTAATTAGCTTATAGGTTCTGGTTGTGTAAGCTATCAGTTAAAGTAGTTATGAAATGATTGAGCTTGGAATGGAGATGTGGCTTTATATTAAAATTGAAAAATTTTATGCTGGATTTTGGCGATAACTTTTAAATGTATACTATTCTTGTTGTCCTGTGTTGTCGAAACATAGTTCTATTTGTTTGGATTTTAAACTATTTCGATGGACCACTTTATTGAAGTGATGGACACTGTGATGCTCACTGACTTCAATCACAGATTAAAATTATTATGATTAGATTAAGTTAGTCTCTATTAAATTATATTTTTTTAGTAATGTTTTATGTGTAATCTAATATGGACTGTATGGTTCGAAATAAATGTTTTTTATTTATTTATTTTATATAAAGCAGTCTAGCCTGTATAGCTGACAAGTAAAAAACTGTCTCCTGTGATTTTTGAGAAACAAGAACAAGAAACTAGACCCTACGGGACCACAGGGAATCCTAGTTGAGGTCTAGTGCTTCAACCATTGATTTGTATTTTTTGGTACAATAAAGATATTTTGATTTTTTCAAATCTCAGTTATTTAAAATCTCTGTTCCCACTTTTATCATAACAACATAACATAACTTCACGCCTGTATTTCCCCGAAAGGGTAGGCAGAGGTAGTAGTAGTAGTAGGTAGTACACCCATATTTCGCCAGTTATGTTATAGTCCCATGTAATAGGGGGCGAGCCTATTGTCATTGACCGGGCACAAATCCAGATTCCGGGCTGCTACTGAGAATTTCCTAATCATCATCATCATTTCAGCCGTAAGACGTCCACTGCTGGACACAGGCCTCCCCCAAGCATATATTGAAAAAACCCAATAACACTTTGCCCGACCCGGGAATCGAACCTAGGACCCCACGCTCAGCAATCGCGCTTGCAACCACTAGACCAACGAGGCAGTCCAGTCCAGTCCCACTTTTAAAAGTATTAAAAATAAATTGTCTTCAAAATTTATATTATTTGACCTAATTTAAATCTTCATGTCCCTTGTTATTTATTATCTGTACGAAAATCTGAGGGAATGGTTTCTGGATATTGTTTATTGTTTACTGTGCCTGTTTGTATCACAAATGAAGTAGAATAAAAAAGAAAAGTCTAAACTAAATTATACTTCGATGTTGCATCCGAAGAGATTCATTAACAATGTAGTCCGTTTCCAACGTACTGCAGGGTCACACTTTTTAAAGTTTTGCTAAAACAAGCAAAAATTCAGTAAAAGGAATCGATTCCATATATAGTCGATTCCGCTTGCCATCACTAGTTCCTGTTCACAGCTCGTCACATCACTGCGACCGTAATGTCATTCGTTTCTTTTGTGCAGCACCGGTCACAACGAATACTTATATTTCGTGTGTCTCATTAACTTCATTTTAGGTAATTGTGATCAAACTGTACTATTACAACATGGGAAAAAGGCGGCATAAAAGTGATCATGAAATACGTAACAAAATACGGCGTTTGGAATCAAAACTTCGTAAACGACACAAAGGTAAGTCATGACACTGCATTAACACAACCCGCCATTTTGTGAAGAAGCGTCGGTATCAATACCGAAAAATCATGTTAATACATGAAATTATTACCATCTTAACGTGATAACACGAGATGTTATCCTGCTGGTAACCAATTTATTTTGTTCCCTAATGTGGTAATACGAGATATTATCCCGGAACAAATGTACCGTACTTTCTTAACGTGATGGTACGTGATACCATCCTGAAAGTAACGAAATATTTAACTGTTTTCAGCTGAATGGGATAGTTCCAATGGAACGCCATCGGGTGGCTCATCCCCGGAACATTACTCACCTGTCGAAAAATATGTGTCCGACGAAGACGTTAATTTTAAGGAAAATGATCCACCCCTTAACGTCACGTCACCGCTACAAACGGGCGAAACACCACCGGACCCAATCCAACCCTCACCTCAGGCGGTGATTACAGTCGATGAAGACCTGCCATCTACCTCGAAAGTACCGGAGGAAATCTTAAATTTACTTGGCGAGGCCAAAAAATTAGAACAGGATCTAGGTGAAAAAATACCCGAGGAGATCGCTGAACGTTGGGGTAAAATCCTACTAGATGGGCTGAGTAAGGAAGCAAAAGAAACCCTCATGGGGAAAATGTTAGTACCTGAAAATTTTTTACTAGTGCGGGCACCCAAACTAAATCCTGGGGTAGCTTCAGTCCTACATGATAGTCCCAAGAACCGGGACCAACGACTTGAAAAGACTCAGAACCAACTTGGCTCTGGTATAGCTGGACTTGTAAATTTAACGAAAGACTTAATTAACTCTAATATAGATAAACTCAATATTATAAAAAGGATATCGGAGATAAGCCAAGTCCTATTGGATTTACATTATGAAGAAACTGTCAATAGACGCAAACTCATAATTCCTCTATTGGACAAGAAATTCTGGAGTACCATTCAGGGAATTAAAAGAGAAACATTTTTATTCGGAGATAAGCTCGGAGAAAATATTAGAAACACTAAGGATATTGAAAAATCTAGCCAACAGATCAAGAAACCCACAGTTAACTTTCAGCGAAAGAATCCAATATTGGGAAACTCGCGGGTTCCTCCTCGTCAACCAAACCCAAAGACAGCACCAGCAGCCAATCGCTACTACAACGCGCAGCCAGCAGCCACGATGAGGAGGAACACCAACACGAGGCAGACACGCAGCCGAGCGCCAGCAGCGCAACAGGGTCGCCATGGCGACCGGAGGCGCAAATAGAGGTACCGCATGCTGGACGCATACAATTTTTTATTCATAACTGGTTGCCTATTACTGATGACCCTGTCATCCTGTCCTATGTAAAAGGATACAGAATTCCATTTCTCCGTCAAATTGTACAAACCAATGAACCAAATAACCCGTTGGTCTCAAAAGTTGAAATGAATAATGCCATTTCTAAATTATTACATTTAGGTGCCATTTCTAAATGTCACGATGAGCCTAATCAGTTCATTTCCCCTGTATTTTTAACCCCTAAAAGCACTGGCGGTTTCAGATTCATATTAAATTTGAAGAAACTTAACAAACATGTCCACACCCATCATTTTAAAATGGAAGACATTCGCACTGCTGAGAAATTAATATCCGGAGGTTCTTATATGGCCAAAATTGACCTCAAGGAGGCTTATTTCTTAGTACCAATACATAGATCTCATAGAAAATATTTAAGATTTAGATTTGACAAATTTTTATTTGAATTTAATTGTTTACCTTATGGATTAAGCTCAGCCCCATATGTTTTTACAAAACTTTTAAAACCTGTATTGTCACACCTGAGAGGCAAAGGGCACACAGTAGTAGCATACCTTGATGACATATTGTGTATCGGTGACAATATTAAAACTTGTGAGAAAACTGTTAATCTTTTGATACAAAACTTAGACGATTTAGGGTTTATTATTAATAAAGAAAAAAGTATGATAACCCCAAATCAAATATGCAACTTTCTTGGCCTTCAACTGAACTCTCATTCAATGTGTCTGCAATTACCTCCGGAAAAAATCGGAAATATCGGGAAAATGGTCAGGAAATTGAAGCGTAAGGATACAATAATAATTCGCGAATTTGCTAAATTTATTGGCACACTTACTGCTGCATGCCCTGCTGTTGCCTATGGGTGGCTATACACCAAAAACTTTGAACGTGAAAAGTACTTAGCCTTATTAAAACATAATGGAAACTATGACTGTAAAATGCCCCTAAAGAGCTACTTACATGAAGACCTCACATGGTGGGCAGATATAAGCAACAAAGCGGAAAATAAAATTCGTACAAACCAATTTCAAATAGAAATTTTTACAGATTCCTCTCTCACCGGTTGGGGAGCGGTGTGCGATGGTGAAGTGGCTAGAGGCCACTGGTCAGATAAGGAAAGGAAACATCACATAAATTACCTGGAATTACTGGCCGCGTTTTTAGGTCTAAAATCTTTCGGCCGGAACTGCAGAGATGTAGATATTCTGCTTAGAATCGACAACACAACTGCCATCTCTTACATCAATAGGAAGGGGGGAATACAATATCCTCACCTAAACAAAGTCTCTAGACAAATATGGCAGTGGTGTGAACAGCGGAATATCTACATCTTTGCTTCATACATTAAATCCCGTGATAATACTGATGCAGACCGGGCCTCTAGACACATCAACATCGACACGGAATGGAACTTAAATATGAAATACTTTCAAAAGATAGTGATCATTTTTGGAGAACCAAACATAGATTTATTCGCATCTCGACTTAATAAGAAATGCAATCAATATGTTTCTTGGATACGTGATCCAGGAGCATACGATATTGATGCATTCACACTCAAATGGGATAACCAGTTCTTTTATGCTTTTCCCCCATTTGCCCTTATACTAAAATGCCTGCGTAAATTAAATAACGATAAAGCAAGGGGAATTTTTGTCGTACCCTACTGGCCAAGTCAACCATGGTTCCCTTTATTTATGTCTTTAGTAGACTCAGATATTATCTATTTCAAACCCAACAAAAATCTTTTACTGTCTCCTTCCAGGGAACACCACCCGTTGTGGCACAGACTTACCCTGGCGTGCGCCATATTATCCGCCAAGCCTACTTAAAGAAAAATATACAAGAGGATACAATTAGTATAATGTTAAACTCTTTATCAAATAATACTCTTAAACAATATGATGTTGCAATAAAACATTGGTTTAATTTTTGTAAATCTATTAATGTTGATTGTTACAATGGCTCAATTTCAGACATACTAAAGTTTCTTACTGAACATTTTAAAGAAGGGGCTAGTTATGGTACCCTAAATTCATTTCGATCTGCCTTATCGTTGATTATGGGTAAAGATCATTGTAATGATTGCTCTATTGCTAGATTCTTTAAAGGTGTTTTTAAAATGAAACCTAGTTTCCCAAGATACAATTCAACCTGGGACCCAAATTTAATATTAAATTACCTCGCTCAACATTACCCCAATGAAAAATTGCCATTAGACACCCTTACCAAAAAAGTCGTAACTCTCCTTGCGTTGTCCACAGGACAACGTGTGCAGACGTTATCAGTTATTGATTTTAAAGATATCCTTAAACAAGAATCCTGCATTATAATACCAATTAATAATATTATTAAAAGCTCAGCGCCTAACAGACGCAATCCAAAAATGATTGTTCCATTTTTTACAGAACGCGATGCTATTTGTCCGGCAAAGGCTCTGTCTTGTTACATGGAAAAAACGGCTCAGTATAGAAGCTTACCAAACACAAGTAAACTCTTCTTAACTGTAAAAAAGCCTGTGCATAGCGCTACTTCACAAAGTATCAGCCGTTGGATTAAGCAGACCTTAAGCGACAGCGGCGTGGACGTGAGTGCATTCACAGCGCACAGCACACGGCATGCTTCTACCTCTGCGGCTAACAGGGCCGGTGTCTCAGTCGACTTGATTAAGAGGACAGCCGGTTGGACAGGCAGCTTTTTATGCTTTGCTAAGTTTTACAATCAACCCCTTGCCGACCTTGAACAAGACAGATCCTTTGCCGAAGCCGTGTTCAGTATACCCAAGTAGGTAGTGATTATAAATTAATAAGACTGATTAATAATTACAAATGTATAAGACTGTTGAATAAGGTTATAAATGTATAAGACTGTTGATTAAGATTATAATAATTTAGTTGATTTTTTGTTGAAAATTCTATAAGAAGATTAAAAATATTTAATGTAAACTGGACTTTACATTCCACAAAAGTCGCTAAACATCTACATTGTTAATGAATCTCTTCGGATGCAACATCGAAGTATTATTTATGGTTAAAAGAACTTACCTGTAAGTGAATTTCAACCAGAATTATACGAGATGTTGCATCCGAAGAGATTCATCACCCGCCCACCCGTTGGTCAGAGCTCAGCCAAGAGTCGTGCTCTGCCAGCCCAGTTTCTTTTTGCAGAATGTACATTAGATGACTCCAAACTAAATGACATTACGGTCGCAGTGATGTGACGAGCTGTGAACAGGAACTAGTGATGGCAAGCGGAATCGACTATATATGGAATCGATTCCTTTTACTGAATTTTTGCTTGTTTTAGCAAAACTTTAAAAAGTGTGACCCTGCAGTACGTTGGAAACGGACTACATTGTTAATGAATCTCTTCGGATGCAACATCTCGTATAATTCTTGTTGAAATTCACTTACAGGTAAGTTCTTTTAACCATAAATAATAATTGAGTTAAACAACATGGCGAACTTTCGTCTGAACCAGAAAAGGGTACATACCTTACCTACATTAAAGGAATATTTTTTCATATTTTAGTCGTTTTGCAACGCTGCAGCTGTTGCAAGTTGATTTATGTTGGAAAATGAGAGCCGAGGGGATAACAATAAGTTGAGAACCCAAGAGTTATGTATAAGGAAGGGAGAAAAAATATCAGTAAGTACGGCTGTGACAATTTTTTATTTTGGCTGATGAAGAAAAAGGACTTGAACCGGTTTTTCATCAGTACGGTATATTAGTACCAAAGTTTTGAGCTTAGTAGGTATCTAAATAAATAAACAAAAGGTGATCTTATACTATAAATCAAAATAATTAAAGCAATTCACATCAAGTTTGTAACCAGCAAAATGATTATTCAGCCTAGGTGGTATTGAAGTTGCTATAGGCAAAGGTAACCGCTTAACATCAGGTGGGCCTTTAGATCGTTTCGCCATCCTATACTATAAAAAATAAAAAAATAAAAAATCGCAATCATACTAACAACCAATAAAATTAGTGCAGGTACAAAATACCTCATCTCTTCTTTGACCGATATAAAATTTTCTACCAAACCGGTAATTTACTTAAACCGATACAATACGACATTCCACAAAATCTTAACTCTGATACAAAGTCAGTCATTCATCCAATCAACAATACTATTCCCAACTATCTGCAGTGTAACTAACCAAGGTATTACATTCATATACAACGTCTAAAATAACTTAAAACCTGAAACTAGTTTGTTCAGAATGGACAGTATACACACACGCACACGTTGTATTAACCTAAAATTTTCGTGTACAGTATCCTAAAGATTGGCACATAGCCCTCGGCTATTCTAAACACCAATTACGTGCCCCAGATATCTCGTACTATCATTATGTAATATTTTGAGAGCCCTGCCAATGACTTTAGTTTGGCGCGTGAACCAATCGGCCGCCATTACACACTCTGATAACGGCTGAAAGTTTCAGCTTGATATGAAACGGTCCTGGGCTTAGTTTCTTGTTCAACGATAGTTTGCATTTATGGGGAACTAGTCTTTGCCTGCGGCTTCGCCTGCGTATAATTCTGTTTATCACAGAAAGACGCTATCGCGCATTCCTCGGGAACTGATATTCCCAGAATAAAAAGTAGCCTATATGTTAATCCGTGTGATGGTCTATCTGTTTACCAAAGGACATCGCTAATTGTAGCGACACACCTGCTGAGAGTAGCTTCGCCGACACTTCAGCGGGTGAACTATCGGTCGTAGTATTCGGTTGGCATGACACACCTAACGCGCCGAACGTTCGGCATTAAGCGGCGTCTTGTTCAGCGTACTACGTGATGGAAAATTACGTGGCGTTGTCGTCGGTCGGTGTCGTCACTTAAAGGACGCACCGAACTTTCCGTCGCGTAAAGTATTGCGTGATGTCTCGCTTGATATGCAAAATACATTAAATGCGTTCTCGCTGAAATAGACGCTCGACAAAAAGTTCTGCGCTACGTAGAACGCGACGTAATTTTGGTTGATGTATCATAAAACAAAAACAAAAAAACCTAACATCACGCCTGTATTTCCCCGAAGGGGTAGGCAGAAGTGTAATAGTACACACACCACAGATACAGGTACAGGTAGGTATGTGTCATAGGTTACTTAAAATATACTGCGAGCGTATTGAGCCAAACGTTCCGCAACGCTACTCTCGGCAGGTGTTTCGCTACACTAAGAATAGCCTAACAAAGATAAAAAATACACGACAATTACATGCATATTTTTTCATTACTTACTAATGCGGACAGTACAGTAAACATTTTTTACACAATAATATATAAACACAATAATAACGTGAGAGACTTTGATTGGATTGGTCTAAAATATGAAGTCAAATGGTACTCCATTTGACTTCATATTTCAAACCAATTTTATTCATAACTTCCATAGGCTGGGCTTTAACGGAACTTTAGCAATGACCATTTTAATATTTATTCATTCTCTATATTTTTACATTCTTACCGCCATTTGGTGTGCCGGCGGCCCACACATATTCCTGCATTATACGCCACCTAGACTTTCATGTTTTGAGTTTGGCAGGCCATATGGGCGGCCGGCGCACCACAAAGTTCGCACCAAAATGTTTGTTTATGTCGCTATTCAATCACTGCGTGCCAACCATAGAAATTATAAATTGCCCGCCGACCGCCCACGTGGCTTGCCTGTGACGGTGTCTTCGCGCACTTTTGTGTAACGAAGTCAATGTTGATTGTTTTCGTCAAGTTTTCACGACATTTCGAGAAGTGACAGTGATCCAAATTATCGGGAAAAATAAATTCTGGAAAATCACCACAATTTGACCAGCGAAATAGAATAATCAGACGTAGATGCATTCACTGTTATAAAAAAAACAGAAGTGCAGGAAAAAAAGCGTGGTTGCACGAAACCGAAAGGAAATTAAACACAGTCTGTCTACAATTGCTCCACACAAACCAGCGTGTGCGCGGATTTTTTTGAAAATTTTCATCGATAATTTTTGTTTTAGAGTTTGTGATGATTGTGACACTAAATAATAATCGTTTATTGCCTGTAACTACCTTTTTATAATTGAATTTTTAGTCATTTATAAATCCTTCTAATTAAAAGCTATTCACTTCGTTCTCTTTTTAAATTATTGAACCAACAAAAAGCTACTCAAATATTTAAACAGCTTACCTGTAGCAGCACGCCAAGCGTAGTAATATTGCTTTGAATTTAGGGGACTACAGCGGATCACATGGCCTGCACGTAAAACATATTTTGTGCCCGCCGGCGGTCCACTTGGCGTGCTACAGAAGTTACAGCTTTTTAAATGTGGCTTGCATTCAAATAAATATAGTGACCCGCCGGCGGCCCACACGGCGTGCTCTACTAGAAATCCAAAAGTATTCATGGCAGTGAGAGTGTTAACTGAACAGTTTATTTTTCCAATTAATATTGATAAACAAATTATCATAATACATAATCATTTATTGCTTTCATGGTTTTCAGAAGGTGTAACAGTAGAATAATAGAAGTTTTTAAACTTTCGCGAATTTCACTCATATTGAACTAAGTTTACGGGACTTGTCGCGCACAATTAAATCAAAATATAACAAACATTGACCACATTGCATTTGCCACGCATTTGCATTTGTTTCATTGACCACGGCCAATGCAACTTGACCGAAACGTCGAGGTTAGTCAAAATGTTTGTTATATTTTGATTTAATTGTGCGCGACAAGTCCCGTAAACTTAGTTCAATATGAGTAGAATAATAGTATCAAACATGAACCCTGATAGGGCACAGCAACATCATGCCCTATGTCCAGCAGTGAAATGCAATAGGCTGAGTTGATGATGATGATGAACGAAGTAAACAGTTTTGAAATACATCCCGCATCTGGTTAGAGCGAAAAACAATCCAAAGATAGTTGGTCAAAGTAAGGTGATATTTTAGTGGTGGATGTATAATAACTACTTTGAATGTAAATATTATACAAAATCTTAGCTTATAAAACATTTCCATCTGAAGTGTAAGGAAAGAAAATGCTGGCAACCGGTCAACGCAAGTAAAATTGAAACTTTTTTAATACATCACGGTTGCACGAGGATTTGAAAAATGGCGTTGCATAAGTATAGACACTGGGGCTGCAGTGAGAGAGAGATGAAAGATAGAAAATACAATTTTATGATACCATTCAGAATATCGTATAGCCGATGATAAATAAACAAATCCTTAGTTATTACCAACGACGTCAAGAAATAGACACGCGATCTTAAATAAGCAGCATGTTCCAAATACAGTTGAAGCAACCGTTGATAAAATTTACGTGTTTTCGAGAGACAGCTGTCAAGTGAACTAATGACAGATGACAGTGTAGTTCCGGAACCATAACTCGTGTAACCATGTTGTTCTTCTAAACAGCGCATACATACTAGATGCGCTGTTTAGATGAGTACGGTCGACCGCACGTCGGTGGAGACACTTTGCCATTAACAGCATCTTTATTTCGTAAGCAGTAAGGGTGGTTTTGGAATTGAGTGTTACCACTGCCATGCAATTGACTGTACATATATTTCGATGGTTATTACGAAATGTTTATCGTTGGACATTATAGTTAGGTAACCTATCTATCCTCGCAATAATAAGAAATCTGATATGTTCTTTATCTGTCTTTGGTAGTCATTCATAGATTAGAATTTATAAGCAATATAGTACTTAGTTGTCTACTAATACAATAAAATATTTCAGAAGAAGAATCTCAACTTCACAATTCAATGCAAACGAAGGACTAGTTACAGTTACATAACCGATCCCCAATAATATCGGAAACCGTCCTAGCAGCATTTCGTTGTTTAATCTTAGGGCTTATATAAAATTTATTAAAGGTAAGGTTTGGCGAAAAACGCGAAAGAAAAGTAGAATTCTGATTCAGAAATGAAATGAATACGGGCTTGAGGCGTTTCGTCGCCAATGAATAATTTATTTCAGAACTGGGTTTTCGCGAAATTACTTGCCATCTCATTTGAAAGAGTGTGCCGACGTTTGCTGAATCGACTGTTAATGCAGTACGCAGGTCTTTTTATATTTATATTGTTTTGTAAGGAATGTGAGGATATGAAAGATGTTGAGAAGATTATATGCCTGGGGAGCGTGAATATGATTAGGTATGTAGAGTTATTAGATAAGAAAAAAAACATGAACACAGAAGAATATCGAACACAAATGTAGCGACATCTATTGCGGTATTTGTGAACTACTACTGTCATACTGAACATCGACGATATGAATGGGATGACGTGACTGAATCCTAAATCGCCCAAGCAAGATCTGACGCGCTGTTAGCATAAATACAAATACCTGACATCAAGTCCTGACGTCAGGTTTCAGTTAAGCAGATTAAGTACACAGGTACAAAAATACCGAGTTACGAGTTTAAACCCAGTTTAAAAAGAAGCAGAATAATTGAAGGTATAATTATTAATATAAAATGGTGATAAAACTATATTTATACAATTATGTGTGTATTTGTGTCCCAAACAGCACGCAACACTTTAAAAGGTTTTTTCGCTCACATTGTGAGTGATTACTGCGTGCATCGAAACGATTTTAACTAATAAAAATTGTACGGTAGATTAAAATATTATTTTAGAAATACCTGCAAAGACGTTTGTCATCTTAGTTTTCCTGTGACCACGAACGCTGCAAAGCTTTCGAAATGACAGGAAAACCGATTAAAACAATATACGCGATGTAATCCGGTTAAACTTGTTTTACTAAAATGTGTAGTGATCGCGAAAACCTAAGAAATTACTATATGTGTGTAGAGTTTTTGACTTACACTAAAGTTTAATGTCTCCCGTGTCTCCCTCTACAGAGTCCCTCATATGGGGGCGTTTTGTGTTATACAAGGAACTCTTATTATCACCGTCAGCTGCTAGTTTCCCACTGCATAATCCTACTGTTTATATCTATTACACAATTTTGTATTGTGTTTCTACGAGGGTGTCAGCCTTTGATTACCACAACGTTTTGATATGTTAATTTGTAGGCCAAATGACAATTTAATTGTATCGCATTGTATAGAAGCTTGGAAATCGATTTAGCCTACGATAACTTACTACCCATTTTTGTCTAATATAATAGGACCCTGCCCTGATTCACTATACAAGTTGAATTTTGAAAAAAAAATGAGGGCCAACTCCAAAACTATTAAGCAAGGACAAAATTCGTCAAAGGAGTCGCGTGTTCAACTTTGGGAAAACTGCATTTTAGATTTTTTGGAAAAGCTGCAGGTTTAACCGGAACTCGAACCCAATCTTTTTTTCCGCGAAAAATACCAATCTTTTTTTCCGCGAAAAATACCAGCCTTTAATATACCACCAATAGATAAGATGGCAACAATTCCCGCAAAGAAAAGTTATGTAGCAAATAGAAGAAAATGGCTCTCCCTGTGCTAGTAATGTGCTTATCCCATTAGATATAATTGTACATTTGTAGTTTTTGATATGGCTGCTTGTCATTGGACAATGATTTGTCAATTTCAGAAAATTCTACCTATAATAATATTTTTCCACCAGCAGATTGGGATGTGTCAAAGTGAATAAAATTAGACCCCTAGAAATAGTTATCCTGTCGTGTCTGGAGTTGCCTGTAGTCACCACATAGACGGGTAGTAATGTTTAGCTGGAGTCGGAAATTCCACATCGAAGGCCCGTCTGCAGCGCGTAGTTGTAATCCATCAGTTGTTTAAATCTATTAACTCATTTAGTGACAGGATGGACCAAGATACAAGTGTCAGTGACGTTTTGAAAAGCTGTTTTGGGTTTTCACTTTTACTTCACAAGTTAACATCCTTTGTAAATTACTTAAACAGCAAATAATGTGACGTCTACGTAATTGTGTCAACAGATTGCAACTATTCCTAGCATTTTTAATGCTAAGAATAGTTCTAGGACATTGAATGAAATGGGCCAATGTGTAGAATAAAACCAATATCATAGTAAAATAATGAACCAATATCACTGAAAAATGAACAACAAATGTATTTATTGCACCTGAATTGTAAGAAAACCCCTCAGAGCAATGTATTATTAGAGGATTACAATATTGTTTGGTACCGAAGTTTGTTAGATGGCGTTGACACTATTATAAGTAATTAATATTTTAAATGTAATATTGTCAAAACTCTGCTAGATATTAAAGCAGTAAAAAGCGATTAATATACAGCATAATTGTATACATAAGATTAATCTAGGTTATATTCAGTTACAACCTGTTACAACATAGGCCCGAAGCTTCATACAAGTTGTACCATGTCCTTTGGTTTTTATAACAATATTTTTTATTTGACTGCCTCGTTGGTCTAGTGGTCGCAAGCGCGATTGTCACCTCTGCCTACCCCTTCGGGGAAATACAGGCGTGATGTTATGTTATGTTAATTTTTATTTTTAACAATAAAATATATTTAATTCCTCTAAAATTATGTAAACAATAAAATGGCCGAAATATATATACAACTCCCGGTTAACTAGCCGCAACTGTTATGGTTGCCCCATAAACAACGAAAATTAACCATAACATGAAAATGAGTTGCCGTACCTCCAAACTTGAATGTAACCGGTTACCTACAGGAAATCTCAGTAGAATATTTCTTGGAAGTACCTACCTTTATTCATTAGATTCGTGGAACTCTATTTGACACATATTATTACCTACATTAATTAGGTAAACCAAATATTTTTGTTTTATTTAATGTTAAAATTACCGTGTTTGGTTTCTGAACCCGTCATAAACGTCAGCCAGCTGTCAATTTATTCATGTTCAGAAATTAGTTTAATGTTAATGATAAATTATGTTTTTATTGCGGGATTTAAAAAATATTTTAAATGGTGAAAATTATTCTTTAGCGACCAAGAATGAATTGTAAAACAATTCGAACTTTTCTAAAAATCTGAATTTTTTGTACAAATCAATGTGTAGATCTCGCTATGATTGCGTTCAAATCAGTTAAGCCCAGTATGATTGACAAAAAAACTAATGTTTTTTATTTCACATAAACCTAATTACAGGCACTTTTGAAACGTCAGGCTCTAGTATCAACTACTAACTACTGAAAGACAAACAAACAAATAAACAAAAGGTACATTCTTTCGAATTTATAATAATAATGTAGGATAGGTAGAAGTCAAACAAATAAAAAAGTACAACGTAAATAAACAAACCTCCTGAAAGCAAACAGATATTCATTTGGGTGCTCATAACAAATTGCGTGATTGACATTCACCATTTGTCATTCTTAATTAAAATGAGAACCACGTTTCAATATTGCCGAATACCAGCTAAATGACAGCCACTCAAACCATTTCGCCGTGAAAACGATTTTCTTACAATTGAAGAAGTTTTAACACGCAAAATAAAGGCTCGGTTACCGCAAAGTATTTTTCCTAAACAAATGTTCTAAATTGATTAGGAAAATCGTGAAGTTCTTTTAAATTCATGGAAGTAAGGATTGTGAAGCGTAGTGATCGTAAAACCTAGCCACGTTTTAGAACTAAGTTTCAAATTAGGGTTTCGTGGCGCGACCGAACGACGCGATCTTCGCAATGAATGTAATTAACATAAAACTTTTGTTTTTATTTCTGGTTTTAAGGTGGGCACTGATGATGCATTTATTCCGACGTCGTTTTAATGAATACATCCAAAACAGCTTGATATGTTCTAAAAATAACATACGTTTTCAACATTCACAGACAAATTTTGGAATGCGACTACGCCATTCGGACTGCTGGATGCATCGTCAGTGGCACCTTTAGGATAATATAGTTTTCTACACACTTGCTCGTAAAGTGGCTCTTATTGCACCGATTTTAGGTTCATAATGTAGTTTATTACGCACGCGTGCTTTTTTCATTATATTATTGCACTTTTTACTTTACAGTTTATTTTTAAATCAGAGCAAAGAGTTTTTATCCCTAAACAAAATTGAACATTTTTGGGAATAAATCAACTGTATTAATTAAAATATGCTAAATAAACATTTCATTTCATCAAATTATTTATTTTAGTCAAAAAATTTACATTAATTTGTGTTATAAATAAATAAAACAATTTATTATATTTTTAATATTACCTAGGCTGTTTGGCGGTTTCCTTCGACCAACTGCGCGCGCATAGCTGTATGTCACCGTGCGATTACACTAATGCGCGCGCCATTTTTCACAAATTCAATATTTATATTATTTGTCTAAATTAATGTATGTATGTTTTTTTCCTCGCAAGTGTGTTGAAAAACGTCGTATGACACGCGTGAGCATTGACTATTATACTCTCGGCTCCATTACGCCCTCGCCTTCGGCTCGGGCTGCAATCCAGCCTCGAGTATAATAGTCAACTTAGTTCACTTCTATCATAATGTATAGTACATTATGATACAAGTGAGCTAAGAACTTCCACACTACTAATATTATAAATGCGAAGTTATAGATGCTTTCTTGTTTGTTTGTCCATTAATAACGTTGAAATGGCTCAACGGATTTGGATGAAATTTTCACACAAGTAGACCATAACTTGGGTTAACATATAAGCTACTTTTTAAGCTGGGAAGATAAATAATAACATGTTTGATAACATCTTTTGTGATTATCCGTGAAATGGCGGGCATAGCCTAGTTTTGCATACTAGGGGTTAGTGTGCTACGTTTAAGTAAAAGTGTCGTCGGGCTTTTGTGTTTCTTTGAGAAACTGTGTTCGTTCCAAAGTGTAAATGCAGGTCTAGAGAAATCTTACACAGCAAACACTACATATATGTACAGGCACCGACATTGTAAAAATATAGACGAAGTGCTACGAATAATCAGGTGAAGCCAAAAAAAACTATGCACCTTCGTGTACAACCAACGCTCATGCACACACATGCACCTCAAATCATGCTCACCGCTCTCAGTACAAATATCGAGGCATCGTCCAGTAAGCATCGCGAAAGCAAATATCCTTCAGGTGCACGGTGTGTGCGTGAGCGCTGGTTTCACACGAAGGAGTAAGTTTTTTTGGCATCACTGTGATTGTTCGCAGCACTTCGTCTATATTTTTACTATGTCTGTGTGTAGAGGTGTATATTTCTGTACTTACTTTGTTGTATATCCGATATACGTGGGACACTCAGAAAGTTTTGCGAAACTAAAAAAAATTGTTCTATACGTACATATATTTTTATCAAATCTTTTCAAAGTACTTTCCAACAGCCTCTATACAAAGATTTATGCGCCTAAACCAGTTTTCAAAACACTTTTTCCAGTCCGCCGCAGACACCTCGTTTACAGCCTGCTCGAACGCAGCCAGCGCATCTTCCGGCGACGAAAATTGTATCCCTTTGAGCTGATTTTTTATTTTTGGGAATAAAAAGAAGTCACACGGTGCTAGATCAGGGCTGTAAGGAGGGTGACCCAGGAGTTTGACTGGCGTGCTGTCCAGGAAGTCCCTCGTTTTGAGTGCGGTGTGCGCAGGTGCATTGTCGTGGTGGAGCAGTAGCCCGCGGAGCCCTGTGTTTGGTCGCTTGTTGCTTATAACAGAGAAAACTTCTGGCAAACATTTGGTAGTATACCATTCGGCATTAATGCTTCTTTGATCCCGTAAGGGAATTGATACCAAGTGGCCAGTCAAATTAAAAAAGCTAGCGATCAAAATCTTACCCCCGCTTCTAGATCGCTTCACTTTGGTAGGCGTTGGCTCATTTTGAAACACCCAAACAGTCGACTGGCGCTTGGTTTCTGGGTCGTATTGATAAATCCAGGACTCATCACCTGTAACGATGTCGTAAACACGCCGAGACGAGCCTGCTTCAAATTTGTTAAGCATATCACGGCACCATTCCACCCGGGCCTGCTTCTGAGCATCGGTGAGGTTGTGCGGCACCCAGCGTGATACTATCCTCCTCACGCGAAGATGGCTTTGTAGAATCTCGTGAACGCTTCCCGATCCAATCTTCAATATGTGTTGAATCTCCTGATATGTAATTCGCCTATTGTCTTGGATTAAATTTTTCACTGCTAGCACGTTTTCTTCGGTAACAGCCGTCAAAGGGCGACCGCTTCTTTCGTCATCCCCCAAAGTTGGTCGACCGCGCTTGAATTCGTTATACCAACGATACACAGTTGCCTTGGAAGGGCCTTCATCCATGAATGCCATTTGAAGTCTATCGTACGATTCATCCGGTTTCAGGCGACACTTGAAATCGTATAAAATCATAGCTCTAAAATGTTCCCGGCGCAGATCCATATTTCAGTGAGACACAATACTTTGAATTAACTCGCAAAAAATATGGAGGGAAATTTTGAAATTGGAACTTACTTATTTTTACTTATAAATAATCATATTTTCGAAAAACATTATAACTGGCCAGTCTCCCATATATAAAAACTTTTTTTCGCAATACTTTCTGAGGGGCCTGGTATAATGGTCTTATTTTCAAAAAAAATGAAATAAACCTCGATATTTACTTGTATAAAAAGAAACAAAGAGCGACGAATGCTTACAGGTTATTTCATCATGTCAACCGAAAAACGTCCACTGCTGGACATAGGCCTCCTCCAAGCATATGTTGGGGGGGATATGCCATAATCACCACGCTTGGCAGGCGGGTTGGCGATCGCAGTTGGTTGGTTAAATACTCAGAGAACGCAGCTGCCAATCCTCTGGGGAATCACTTAGTCGCCTTTTACGACACCCATGAGAAAAAACCCTCTGGTGAAAAATGAGATATTCAATTGTTATTCAGTGGAACCCAAAATCCTGTAACTGAATTCCCATAATTTATTCTAATTAAGTTGTTCAAGTTGCACTTATTTTTATTTCAAATTAGAATCAAGATAAATCAGACAAGTACACAGTACACTACACCAAATACCTAGGTATATTGTATGATTTCAGGATTCCTAACATTGTTCAGTTTGAAATTGTCGCACAAACTTTAGCCTTAACGCAAGTAGTTTGTATTTCGATGTCACAATTACGGCAAGCAATAAAAGTTTTCTACGGGGTAGTACGTGCCGACGATACGTAGACGTTACGTGTGACGAATGGACAATACTGTAGATGGTGATACCTGGTTTCAGACTAGGTATAGATTTCGGGGAGATTTGGTTTCGTTTAAATATTTTATTGGAAACCAGCTGATATCTGCGGCTTCGCTCATAGCACCTCGGGTCCAGATTTTGTGATTTTATTTTTTGGCACTAAACCAACATTGATATGAGTCATTTAGGGTCTATAAATCTAGAATTTGTTAAATACTTGACCACAGCGTCACCTATCGGATCCTAGCATAGACATGAATCGTCTTGTCAGAACAAATTGTGTCATATGACTTCAATCGGTCAAATCGTTCAGAAGTTACCTGATTACTGACAGACGCACCAACTATTCATCATTCATCATCATTTCAGCCAAAAGACGTTCACTGCTGGACATTGGCCTCCCCCAAGTAGCTTGGGGGGGTATGCCATAATCGCCACGCTTAGAATGCGGTTTGGCGATCGCAGTTGGTTGGTTAAATACTCAGAGAACGCTGCTGCCCATCCTCTGGTGAATCCCTTACGGCCAAAATTAATATCCTATCTATCCACGATTTGCCCTACTAGAGATAGGAATTTGACATAAGCTCCATACAAAATATGTCAAATTTCGATCTCCAGTAGGGTAAATCGTGGATAGATTGGATATTAATTTTGTCCGTTAGTCGCCTATTACGACACCCATGAGAAAAGATAAGGGTGGTGCAATTCTTTATGTCCGGCACCACACGGAACGTACCAACCGAATCGGTATTCGTGAAAAGTTGAATGCACAACAATACAATTATTATAATAAAAAAATATTTAGCAATTACAGAGACTGGAAGTTTTTTCGACCTACCCTATCTCTCCACGATTTGTTCTACTAAAAATGGGTTGAACGGAGCTTATGTCACTATCTCTGGTAGTCATCGAACCCGATGATGCTATTACACTCCTCCAGGAGTCAGATAAAAGCACTAGCACACTCCGACGCCGTCGTCCAAGATATCGTCCCCGCCGGCGAGGACCGACGAGACACACACACAGAATCCGAGAGTCCGACTCTCGAGAAACAGAAACACATGCCGACGCAGCAGCGGCTGCTGGGGGGACCGGTGGCGGGGTCCCCCTGCTGCACCCTGAGTCGAGGTCCGAGCTCCCCCCTGGGGACGCCTTCACGGTGTAGCAACCGGAGATAATCTCGTCACGCGAGACCGGCCCTATGCTCTAGAGTAGTTCCTAGGAGCAGGCTATTGCGTAGCCACTGTTTAGGTTTTAGGTAGGTCTTAGCCTCGCCGGCGAGGCTTGCCGCATAACGGCGTTTAGCGCGTCACCCGATAGACCGAAAGTCCGCCACTTTCGAGGAAATCAATTCGATGCAGCAACGGCTGCTAGGGGGACATAGGATCGGCAGGGTCCCCCTGCAATGCCCCAGCGAGGTTCGAGCACCCCCTTGGGGGACGCCCGCTTGCGGTATTGAAACCGCGTCTTTAGTTTGTAAGTATTTAGGATTAGGGAAAAACCTTCGGCGTATGGAGTCCCACATGGGACTCTCCGCCAACTTAGCCCGGTTAAGCAGAAATGGTACTTCGGTCCCACCTGCGAGAATCTAGTCGAAAAAAAAAAATTCTCTGGTAGGAAAAATCGTGAATAGATAGGGTGTTTATTTTGGCAGTTATGTAAATATAGTTATGTTTTTTATGGTGTACAATAAAGCATATATAAATAAATATTTTACAACAATCGATCATTGTATTTTCATTCAGAAGGCGCAAGTTTTAGTGATGGACGTTTGCAAGGAAAAGAGAGAAGATATATCGCCGTGCCACTAATAGCCAGCGAGGTAATAGACAAAAAGATTAATACGACTATTAGGTACTTATCAGTTGAACTTAGATTTTAGTATCTTGAACCTTCTTGCTAGGCAAGTAGTGGTTTATAGAGTCTTATTATACTTATATAAAATAAATTGCCATGATATGCTCCAAAAAATACACGCCAAGGGCAATTTTCTTTGACACGTCTTCCCGAAAACGGCTTATTTTAAAAAGATTTGTCATTTTTTGTATAGACACCTGGTAGCCCCGAAACTCCTTCAAAAAAGGTACCTACGTGTTTCGTCCTCACATAAAAGTGGATTGAAGAGAATGTTGTATCACTTTGGGAAATGAAGCCACTTGAGCGTTTATCGGTGTTTTTTTTACTTTGATACGTCTCCAATATTCGATAGAACGTGATATGATGCGAAAAAAGTTCGTGCTAAACTTTGTGTTTATTCAGATAAGGCTTATTATTAGAAGTGCTCTTAAGAAAATATATGGTAAAAGTTTTGCGAGAATGTATAAAGTATATACTGACCCAAAATACTAAATGTATAAAATTACTGTGTTGTAAATGACTGGCTGACATTATAATATTACCTCTGTCAAGTAATTTAACAGATTTTCTATCCAAAAGAACAAAATATGAATATATATCACAGAAATTGATAGAATAAACAACAGTTATTACTAGTGCAGGAGTCAGAGAATTCTACATTAAGTGTTTATGCATTAATGTCAATAAACGATTATATATATATATATACGTATATATAATAGCCAAGTAGGCAGGGCGCGCGTGCCAACACTCTGCACCATAGTGCAGTGCATTTTAAAGCCTTTCTCAGTACGCCTTATGACTTGTTTCTGTAAATACTGTAACAAAAACCCGCAAAAGCTGTAAAGTACATTTGATTAAAGTTTTTTTTTTTAAATTAATGACGTCAATATGGGAGGCGTAGTTTGTTCGAAAGTTGTCACGCATGAATCGCAAGTAAAATTGTGATTACAACCATTCTATCTATTTCTGTGGTATATATAGTGATATATGATAAATTAATTACATGACATGCAAAGTAGGTATCATACATTGATAAAATGATTCAAGAAATGTACCTAATTAAGTATTTTTTATGTGCACCTACCGCATGTCGTCTTGTTGTGGCAATAAATATTTTTTCTTTCTTTTTCTTTTTCTTTTCTTTCTTTAATTTATCCTACTAATAGTATAAATGTGAAAGTTTGTGAATATGTTTGGACATTTGGATGTTTGTTACTCAATCATGCGATAGTCGTTGAACGGATTTGGATAAAATTTGGCACACGAATAAACCATAACCGGATTAACATATAGGCTGCTTTTTATATCGGGAAAATAAACAGTTCCCGAGGTTTGGACGACAATATATTTCTGTGATAAACCAAATTACACGCAGGCAAAGCCGCGGGCATAAGCTTATTTTCTTTTTATTGTACTTTGTCTTGTGATAGGTGCTTTGGCCTATCATTAAGCCCTTAATGAGAAAATGAACACATTTGGCAAACAGATTTATTATAGCAGTAAGTAGTAGCTCTTCAGTTAATGAGTCCAAATATCATGTAAGCAAAGTTGTAAGCGAAAGGTAATTACTTTTTTTCTGATACCTGTGTGCACGTCTAAGATTAGTTAGAAAGAAATACAGAAAATAAATAATAATAATATTTATTAGTTCAATCTTCAACTATTGCAGGTCAGATAGGTTACCGATAACTTTTTTTTATCTGACCGAAAACTTTAGTGAAATCTTTAACTTAAAAAAAGGCTTTACACGGCTCAAGTTAGAAGTAATGGAACCTATCTATAATTTAAAAAGTTTTTGAAATAAGATCGTAGACAATAAACGGTATTTATATCTTGACTATGATGCGTGTTATTTTCATAGCTAGATCTGAATTTCGATAAGCAAAAATAAAATTCGAAAAAATACCAAGTTTTTCAAAGTATCTAATAAACCATATGGAATTTATACAAGTTTCTGATGTAAAATCTTGAAGCTAGCTACTTAGCAAATAACGGCTTATTTTGTTATTCTTTGGCACAAAAAGCTTTTTCGCAGACGATATCAAATAAATAAAATAAAAGAGTTTTTTTGTTTATTGTTTCAAAAAATTCGTGAAAGTCTACGCGTTTTACTAAAAATACGAGAAACGAAATTACAGAATTTTCTTTGTCAACGTTAAGGCAAAACCAGTCAGTTAGGTGTTATTTAGTAGTTTATAGTTGGCAATTATTTACGTCACCATGTATAAAATGCGTGATTATATATATAAAAAAAAAAAACTTTATTTCTGGCAATGCGACGACATACACATACACCTATATCATCATCATCATCATTTCAGCCGAAAGACGTCCACTGCTGGACATAGGCCTCCCCCAAGCATCGCCACAACGACCGGTCCTGTGTCTTCCGCATCCAGCGGATTCCCGCGACCTTCACCAGGTCGTCGGTCCACCCATACGTGGGACACTCAGAAAGTTTTGCGAAACTAAAAAAAATTGTTCTATACGTACATATATTTTTATCAAATCTTTTCAAAGTACTTTCCACCAGCCTCTATACAAAGATTCATGCGCCTAAACCAGTTTTCAAAACACTTTTTCCAGTCCGCCGCAGACACCTCGTTTACAGCCTGCTCGAACGCAGCCAGCGCATCTTCCGGCGACGAAAATTGTATCCCTTTGAGCTGATTTTTTATTTTTGGGAATAAAAAGAAGTCACACGGTGCTAGATCAGGGCTGTAAGGAGGGTGACCCAGGAGTTTGACTGGCGTGCTGTCCAGGAAGTCCCTCGTTTTGAGTGCGGTGTGCGCAGGTGCATTGTCGTGGTGGAGCAGTAGCCCGCGGAGCCCTGTGTTTGGTCGCTTGTTGCTTATAACAGAGAAAACTTCTGGCAAACATTTGGTAGTATACCATTCGGCATTAATGCTTCTTTGATCCCGTAAGGGAATTGATACCAAGTGGCCAGTCAAATTAAAAAAGCTAGCGATCAAAATCTTACCCCCGCTTCTAGATCGCTTCACTTTGGTAGGCGTTGGCTCATTTTAAAACACCCAAACAGTCGACTGGCGCTTGGTTTCTGGGTCGTATTGATAAATCCAGGACTCATCACCTGTAACGATGTCGTAAACACGCCGAGACGAGCCTGCTTCAAATTTGTTAAGCATATCACGGCACCATTCCACCCGGGCCTGCTTCTGAGCATCGGTGAGGTTGTGCGGCACCCAGCGTGATACTATCCTCCTCACGCGAAGATGGCTGTGTAGAATCTCGTGAACGCTTCCCGATCCAATCTTCAATATGTGTTGAATCTCCTGATATGTAATTCGCCTATTGTCTTGGATTAAATTTTTCACTGCTAGCACGTTTTCTTCGGTAACAGCCGTCAAAGGGCGACCGCTTCTTTCGTCATCCCCCAAAGTTGGTCGACCGCGCTTGAATTCGTTGTACCAACGATACACAGTTGCCTTGGAAGGGCCTTCATCCATGAATGCCATTTGAAGTCTATCGTACGATTCATCCGGTTTCAGGCGACACTTGAAATCGTATAAAATCATAGCTCTAAAATGTTCCCGGCGCAGATCCATATTTCAGTGAGACACAATACTTTGAATTAACTCGCAAAAAATGTGGAGGGAAATTTTGAAATTGGAACTTACTTATTTTTACTTATAAATAATCATATTTTCGAAAAACATTATAACTGGCCAGTCTCCCATATATAAAAACTTTTTTTCGCAATACTTTCTGAGGGGCCTGGTATAACATTATTACAATTAGAAAATTAGAATTAATGAAATGAATTATTATTATTACTTTATTAATAAATTATACAATTATTATTATTCTCATTATATAATCACTTTACCAAAGCATTAGCTTATAGGACTGTTCTCTATAATAATTACGAACACTAAACCTGTAAATTTTTAATGTATGGTCACGATACTTCGCGGTGGTACATTTTGTCGACAAAATCCCTTTAACGAATTCTGCTACATTACACGTGCCTACCGCTGCCATCGAACGTTGAGTGCAAGCGATTTTAGCCTTAGTGGTGGTTCACCGGAAATATTTCTGATTGTACCTATATACGTAACAATCGATTGCCAAGCGTCGATGGGCAAATATTAGCATTGACATAATGGCAAAACCGCAGAGTCAATGGGATTGTCGGGCTTGCGGTTTGATTTCGGTCTATTGCGTGCCTCCGTACAGTTATATTACCCTATACGGCTAGTAAACATCGAAAAGTATTTGTATATTCATTCACTGATGTTGTGATTGCAAGATGACCTACAGAAAGTTATTGCTTATTGTTTAAAACTCTTTAGCGTTATTGCATCGCGATACGATTTTAGATAGTATCATCATACCTGTTTATAATGTCCGCCTGGCCGAATTTTCGGGCAAGGCGGCCAATCTCAACAGAGACTAGCCATCTGCGTGGGACATAAATTATAGTGCACAAGTGTGTGTGCAAACACAGGTGTACTCTCTATTCCCTCGCTCTCATTATCTGATGGGACGGCAATTCAACATGACCGGATAGAGCACGACCGAAGAGAGCTCAACCAAAGAGAGCACGACCAGAGAGAACACGACCGGAGGGAGAACAGGCCCAGGACCAACGGCTTTACGTGTTATCCGAGGTACGGGCACATTACTCTGTGGCACGGTGGTATAGCACCGCCACTTACGGGCTGCTACAGAAAAAAAATCTTGACAGAAAAATCCCAGGACCTCAAATTTTGCAGTCACGCTTACAACCACTAGATCAACGAAGCATTTTTTAATACCTAAGTAGAGTTGCGAAGGTACAGTCAAGCGCATATCAATGGTAACAAAACTAGTATAAGCAGAGCCTGTCTTACATGAAACTTACATATTAAGCCAGTTCCGCTTAAATAATTTAGTTACCACTAGCTGACGCACGCGGATTCGCTCCCGTGGTATGTTAATTAAAAGTAGTTTATGTTTTAATTCAAGACATCTGGTCTTTTCATCCAAATCCGTTTAGTCATTTCAGCGTTATTGAAGGACAAACAAACGAACATATTTCTTTAGGTCCACGGGTGGCAGTGATTGATTACCATCAGGTGACCCGCTTGCTCGTTTGCCCCCCTATATAATAAACTAGCTTTTACCCGCGGCTCCGCTCACGTTAAATTCTGCTAACCCACGTCAGTCGAGTCCAGTCCAGTCCATTCCAGTCCAGTCCACTGACCCACTGTCCCGCTGTCCCGCTGCCCCGCTGCCCCTCTACCCCACTGCCCCACTGCCCCGCTGCCCCGCTGCCCCACTGCCGAGCTACCCCACTGCCCCGCTGCCCCGCTGCCCCACTATCCCATTGCCCCGCTGCCCCACTGCTCCGCTGCCCCGCTGCCCCGCAGCCCCAATGCCCCGCTGCCCCGCTGCCCCACTGTCCCGCTACCCCACTGCACCACTACCCCGCTGCCCCACTTCCCGGCTGCCCCGCTTCCCCACTGCCCCGCTGCCCAGTTGCCCCGCTGCCCAGCTGCCCCGCCGCCCAGCTGCCCCACTGCCCCACTGCCACGCTACCCCACTGCCCCACTACCCCACGGCCCCACTGCCCCCCACTGCCCCGCTGCCCCGCTATACCACTGCCCCGCTGCCCCGCTGCCCTGCTGCCCCGCTACCCCATTGCCCCACCATCCCACTGCCCCACAGCCTGCCCCGCTGCCCCACTGCCCCACTTCCCCAATGCCCCGCTTCCCCACAGCCCCCCTGCCCCACAGTCCCGCTGCCCCACTGTCCCGCTGCCCCGCTGCCCCGCTGCCCCGCTGCCCCGCTTCCCCAATGCCCCGCTGCCACACTGCCACGCTGCCACACTGCCCCGCTGCCCCGCTGTCCTACTAACCCACTGCCCCACTGCCCCGCTGCCCCGGTAACCCACTGCCCCGCTGCCCCGCTGCCACACTGCCCCGCTGCCCCGCTACCCCACTGACCCGCTTCCCATCTGCCCCGCTGCCCCGCTGCCCCACTGCCCCGCTACCCCGCTGCCCCACTTCCCGGCTGCCCCGCTACCCCACTGCCCCTCTGCCCAGTTGCCCAGCTGCACCGCCGCCCAGCTGCCCCGCTGCCCCACTGCCCCGCTACCCCACTGCCCCGCTGCCCCACTACCCCACGGCCCCACTGCCCCCCATTGCCCCGCTGCCCCGCTATCTCACTGCCCCACTGCCCCACTGCACTGCTGCCCCGCTACCCCACTGCCCCACTATCCCACTGCCCCACAGCCTGCCCCGCTGCCCCACTGCCCGCTTCCCCACAGCCCTGCTGCCCCACTATCCAGCTGCCACACTGCCCAGCTGCCCCGCTACCCCAATGCCCCGCTGCCCCACTTCCCCGCTGCCCCACTGGCCCGATGACCAGCTGCCCCAGTATCCCACTGCCCCACTGCCCCGCTGCCCCGGTATCCCACTGCATCGCTGCCACACTGCCCCGCTGCCCCGCTGCCCCGCTACCCCACTGCCCCGCTGCCCCACTGCACCGCTGCCCCGATACACCACTGCCCCACTGCCCCGCTGCCCCTCTATCACACTGCACCGCTGCCCCGCTACCCCACTGCCGCACTGCCCCACAGCCTGCCCTGCTTCCCCACTGCCCCGCTACCCCGCTGCCCCACTGTCCTGCTGCCCAACTGCCCAGCTGCCCCACTGCCCCGCTGCCCCGCTGCCCGTCTATCCCACTGCCCCACTGCCCCGCTGCCCCGGTAACTCACTGCCCAGCTGCCCCACTGCCCCTCTACCCCACTGCCCCACTGCCCCGCTGCCCCACTATCCCACTGCCCCACTGCCTGCCACGCTGCCCCACTTCCCTACTGCCCCGCTGCCCCGCTACCACACTGCCCCGCTGCCCCGCTACCCCACTGCCCCGCTGCACCGCTACCCCACTGCCCCGCTGCCCCGCTATCCCACTGGCCCGCTGCCCTGGAACCCCACTGCCCCGCTCCCTTGCAGGCACGCTGCCCCGCTGACCCAATGCCTCGCTGCCCCGCTTCCCCGCCCCGCTACCCCGCTGCCCCACTGTCCCACTACCTCACTGCCCCGCTGCCCCACAACCCCACTGCCCCACTGCCCCGCTACCCCGCTACCCCACAGCCCCACTTTCCCACTGCCCCACTGGCCCACTGCCCCGCTGCCCCACTACCCCACTGCCCCACTGCCCCGCTGTCCCACCGTCCCACTGCCACCGTCCTACTGTCCCACTGTCCCACTATCCCACTGTCCCACTATATCACTATCGTCCCGTCCCATGTCCCATGTCCTGTCCCATGTCCCATCCTATGTCCAGTCCCATGTGCGGTCCAACTGTCCTGTCACATGTCCCGTCTCATGTCCCGTCCCATTTCCCGTCCCAAGTTCCGTCCCCTATCCCGTCCACTGTCCCGTCCCCAGTCCCGTCCCCTGTCCCGTCCCCAGTCCCATCCCCAGTCCCATCCCCTGTCCACTCCACTCCACTCCACTCCATCGTACATTACTATCGGCTCGTGCAAATGCATAGAAGCTTCGATCTGTCGAGTGAGTACGCAACCCACGAATATTTTTTTTTCTTTTTTTTCTTTCTTTCTCAAAACCCATACCAGTTTTTAAGTCAGATCATCAGCTTTCAAACAAAAAAAAAATCATCAAAATCGGTCCAGTAGTTTTAGCGTGATGCTGGAACAAACAAACAAACAAACAGACGTTTACAATTTTATAATAGTTAAGAAGATAAGAAAACGAGTGTGCTTTAGACCACACGACTAAAGTAAAACTTCGCGCGTACATTGGTCACGGGCGTCGTTCGCTGAGATGTGTTCTGCTCTGCCGTCTGCCGGCGCTGTGTCGTAGCCGGCCGTCGCACGCGCCTCGTACCCCGCGTCCCGCATTACCCCCTCCGTTCGCCTCGCTCGATCACACTTTTCGTAACGCTCTCGCCAGCTTAATCCCCAAGTCAAGCGGGCGTAAAGAAGTTTTACTTCAAAAAAACATCCATACTTTTGCAGTTATGATATTAGTAGCAACCATAATACGTGGGACACTCAGAAAGTTTTGCGAAACTAAAAAAAATTGTTCTATACGTACATATATTTTTATCAAATCTTTTCAAAGTACTTTCCACCAGCCTCTATACAAAGATTCATGCGCCTAAACCAGTTTTCAAAACACTTTTTCCAGTCCGCCGCAGACACCTCGTTTACAGCCTGCTCGAACGCAGCCAGCGCATCTTCCGGCGACGAAAATTGTATCCCTTTGAGCTGATTTTTTATTTTTGGGAATAAAAAGAAGTCACACGGTGCTAGATCAGGGCTGTAAGGAGGGTGACCCAGGAGTTTGACTGGCGTGCTGTCCAGGAAGTCCCTCGTTTTGAGTGCGGTGTGCGCAGGTGCATTGTCGTGGTGGAGCAGTAGCCCGCGGAGCCCTGTGTTTGGTCGCTTGTTGCTTATAACAGAGAAAACTTCTGGCAAACATTTGGTAGTATACCATTCGGCATTAATGCTTCTTTGATCCCGTAATGGAATAGATACCAAGTGGCCAGTCAAATTAAAAAAGCTAGCGATCAAAATCTTACCCCCGCTTCTAGATCGCTTCACTTTGGTAGGCGTTGGCTCATTTTGAAACACCCAAACAGTCGACTGGCGCTTGGTTTCTGGGTCGTATTGATAAATCCAGGACTCATCACCTGTAACGATGTCGTAAACACGCCGAGACGAGCCTGCTTCAAATTTGTTAAGCATATCACGGCACCATTCCACCCGGGCCTGCTTCTGAGCATCGGTGAGGTTGTGCGGCACCCAGCGTGATACTATCCTCCTCACGCGAAGATGGCTGTGTAGAATCTCGTGAACGCTTCCCGATCCAATCTTCAATATGTGTTGAATCTCCTGATATGTAATTCGCCTATTGTCTTGGATTAAATTTTTCACTGCTAGCACGTTTTCTTCGGTAACAGCCGTCAAAGGGCGACCGCTTCTTTCGTCATCCCCCAAAGTTGGTCGACCGCGCTTGAATTCGTTATACCAACGATACACGGTTGCCTTGGAAGGGCCTTCATCCATGAATGCCATTTGAAGTCTATCGTACGATTCATCCGGTTTCAGGCGACACTTGAAATCGTATAAAATCATAGCTCTAAAATGTTCCCGGCGCAGATCCATATTTCAGTGAGACACAATACTTTGAATTAACTCGCAAAAAATGTGGAGGGAAATTTTGAAATTGGAACTTACTTATTTTTACTTATAAATAATCATATTTTCGAAAAACATTATAACTGGCCAGTCTCCCATATATAAAAACTTTTTTTCGCAATACTTTCTGAGGGGCCTGGTATATCTGGTTGATCGTACCTTATTCAAGTGTCTGCTTTTGGGTAAATTATTATGTAGCTGGGAAAGGTAAACACTCCCACTTTTCTCCAGCTTCACTTTTCTCCAGCTACTGAAAGTGAGATCAAAAAGATAATTCTCTCCATCAAATCCAAAGCAGTGGGTTGTGACAATATCAGTCGTAGAATGATCGTCACATTACTAGACCAACTCCTCCCAGCTATATCCCATATCATAAATTTCTCCCTAGATACCGGGTTTTTTCCTACCTTGTGGCGTAAGGCTTATGTCTGCCCCCTGCCAAAGATTTCCAACCCATCTCTACCCTCCCATTTCCGACCTATTTCTATCCTCCCCTTCCTTTCCAAAGTTCTAGAAGCCTGTGTCCATAAGCAATTCTCCCGTTTCATTTATCTCAACAACCTCTTAAATCCTCTTCAGTCTGGTTTTAGGCCAGGACATAGCACTACCTCCGCCCTCCTCAAAGTGACAGGTGATATTAAGGCTGGTATGGAAGACACCATGGTTACTGTTTTAGTGCTGGTTGATTTTTCCAATGCTTTTAATACTGTCAGTCACAATATTCTCCTATCTATTCTCTCCCATCTTATGGTTTCACCTGAAGTGCTGGAGTGGTTTTCTACTTATCTTCGGGATCGTCAGCAGTCTGTCCATGTTGAGGAATCCTCTTCAACTTGGAGTGAACTAGAGACTGGCGTCCCACAAGGCGGCATTCTCTCTCCACTTCTATTTTCAGTTTTTATTAACTTCATTACCCAGAAGCTTCAGTGTTCTTATCACCTTTATGCCGATGACTTGCAGTTATATTCTCAAGCAAGGGTGGAAAATGTATCCGACGCGATAGATGCCATAAATTGTGACTTGATGGCCATAAAAAACTGGTCTGATATGTTTGGGGTTGAAGTGAACCCTAATAAATGTCAAGCCATCGTTATAGGGAGTCACTGGAGTAGTTGCAAACTGAGCTGTGCAACACTTCCTTCAATTATATTTAATGGCATGGTCATCCCACTCAGCCCTAGTGTCAAAGACCTTGGTTTGCATATTGACACCACCTTAAGCTGGCAAAACCAAGTGGCGAGTGTCAGCCAGAGAGTTACGGGAACATTACGGTCGCTCTATCGCCTGAAAAACTTCCTCCCACCAAATACTAAAACAAAGCTTGTACAAGCCTTGATTTTCCCAATTGTTGACTATGGTGATGTGTGCTACTTTGACCTGAATGCAGTTCTTCTCAACAAACTTGACCGGCTTCTTAACAACTGCATTCGATTCGTTTTTAATCTTCGTAAATATGACCATGTGTCTGAGTATCGTTTGCTTCTAAAATGGTTGCCTATCCGCCAACGTAGGCATATGAGGGCATTAACTACTCTATTCTCTTTACTTTTCTCTCCCAATTCTCCTTCTTACTTAACTTCTCATTTTCAGTATCTATGTACAAGTCATACTAAATATCTCCGCTCCACTAATAATCGTCTTCTCCAATGTCCTTCTCACCGCTCTGACTTCGTTCACTCTACATTCTTCGTGCAATCTATCCTATTATGGAATGCGCTTCCTCAGGAAATCAGGATGGCTAACAGTCGGCTCGCCTTTAAAAATAAGTTAAGGAAATATTTCCGTGAAAACAATTTAGCAGATTCAGCTCGACTTTGAATTATCTTGATGTTATATATTTATAGTTATATATGTAGGTATGTATAATATATATATTTTATTATATGTATAATGTACATATGTATTTATCTATTTTTTTTATTTTTTATTATATGTAATTATAAGTCCGTAGTACGAAACATATTTTACTACTTTACTGGTGCATCTACCCTATTCTTTGTCTCTGCATTACCCTAAGGTTGTCTGGTAGAGAACGCCTATGGCGTTAAGACCGCCTTTGTACCCTGTTGTGCATAAAGAATTAAATAAATAAATAAATAAATAAACACTCTTAAACCCAATACCTATTAGAAAAATACACTTGTTAAGTTCATACGTTTTGCTATATTATTTGGCCTTTTAACCTCAATTGACTTTTACGGGTTGTGCACGAATTTAGAAATGGTTTTCCTGAAAGGTCAGCAAAAAATTATTGAACCAGATTCTATTATTTCCTTGCCAAATTAAAAGTAAGGTACAAATGTAAAGGAAAAAGGTAAACATAATATATATTTTTGTTTTGAAGATTTTTGTTCTCTTAAATAGAGTGTTAGCTAGATAGTAATTTTTTCTCAATAAACTAAATGTTTTTTTACTTGTATTAATGTATGAGCTAGAGTAGGCACCAATTTTTATAGTCGTATGCCTCTGCAGTAGCAAAATTGTGAGGGTGCGGGCTCGGACGAATAAAAATGGCGGATGCATTCTCGATAAAAAAAGATTGAAGCACTTAGTTTTTTCCTAAACCCACTATAACTTCGACATAATTTTAACACACCAGATATATATTGTTATTTTATTTATATACACTCATATCGTAATATTAAAATTATGAATTCGAAAGTAATGTCATAATGACATACTTTACGCACATGTACCTGTAATGATACTTACATAAATAAATGTGCTGATACGAGGATGAATTGTAAGTGCCACACTCAAACCCAGGAGGTTTAAGTGGTACTTTTGTACTAATTTTAATTATGTATCTTATTGATAATTTAATAAAAAAAAAAATAAAAAAAAAAAAAAAATCATAACGATACAGTTTGCTGAACAAAACAATGCTGTAATTTAATTTTTTTTCCATAACCGCACACTTCAGCTCGACTAAGGAGTTTTTAATGCCACTTCGACCCAACCAAGGGTTTTCAATCCTTTTTTTTTGCAGTCGTACAGTTTGGCACCAAAGAGTACACAAAATTCAGGGTGGCGCAGTATTGACTAGTAAGTCATACATTGAAAAATGTTATCGTTTAAAATCGCGTTTTTGGCAGAACTTTGGATTGTCATATTGCTTTTAATTATATTTAAGTGTTTACAGGCATATTTTTTGTGTGATAAAACAGAGATTGACGGAATCCTGACAAGGATAGAAAATTAGTTCCGATTTATTTATAATGTTTTAGCCGGACTATATTTTATTATATGTGTTGATGAGCGCTAGGGCGCGTGCGCGGCCGCGCACCATTGCCTACTGGATTTGGTCGTCATAACTTGTGAATTTATTTTGATTGTTTACGCTATTATTATTATTTCGTTAGCCTAAAGTTTTATTCTGGGCAAAAATATCTGACAAAAACAGTGATACTGAAGTGAGGAGAATATGACCCCGCCTGAATTTCTGGATACAGCAACGTAAATGACGAACAATCTTTTACCAGAAAAATCAAGAAAAACTAACGATAATGTTACTAAGATTTTGACTTTGGTATTTTATTTAAAATTGTATGAGTTTAGATAAAGCAGTGTATGAAACTGACATAACTAGGTATTAAAACACTCGTGTGATACTATTAAATCACACTCGTGTTTTAATAACCCCTATTATGCAACAGTTTCATAAACTACTATTATGACACTATGACAATGAATACCGTCACACGAGATTTGTTGCGTAATCGCGGCTTTTTGTCTTACTATGGGTGTGCATGTGTGCGTGCTAGCCCGTACTTTTAAGATTTTATTCGTCCAAGTGTGCGGGTGTCAAAATGGGTGCGGGGTGCTGCGCAGCGCTACCTTCACATACGCCACAAAGATTGGTGCGCACTCTACCATCAACTCAGCCTATCGCAGTCCACTGCTGGACATGCACTCTACCATAGTTTTTAATAATTAAAACTGACACCGCTTTAGCAGATTACCGTTCATCCAAAAGAAAAAGAGCAAAAAAATAATGAAACACCAAAGAGTACAATTACTTATTTCTATTGTCCTGTTTGATTTTGTACTGTTCAACGTGCAGTAACAAGTACAATACAATAGATAGGTACAATGGACGAGGGTTGAAGAGGGTTGGCCACTGGATCCTTAACGAATTGTTATTTTGATGCATTCATTCGGAAAAACAATCGGGGCTCGTGAATTGAAGGGACAGAATTAAAGATTTGGTACGGTTAACGGTGATTCGGGCTGTATTCAGAGAAAACATTTTTCTTGTATAAACAAGTTCAAATATTGTCTCGGGTTTTCTATACTTTCACAATTATTTTTCGAACTTTGTTATTTTATTTTATTTTAATATTTATGAGATACCTAGTTGCGTAACTACAAGGTTTACTTTCGCCTAGTATGGTATTATATTATCTGTGCTTTCGCGTAAACAGATTGCGGTCAAGAGCAAACCTATATATATATATGGGAACATTACCAAATTACCAACATACTTGTTCCTATGTTAGTTTAAACTATGAAAATTGCTCCATTTTTTGTGGGCCTTGTAATATCATAACCTACAAAGCTTATTATTATTAACCTAAACTTACTGTAAGATCACAATATACCAACAACAAATCAGTTGCCTAGTAAAAGTCTTCAATTAATGTCGAAAAAAAGAACAGCTATAAAGCGCACCTATGAAATTTTTATTAAAAGACAAAAAAATTGAAAGCGGTATAATGGCCAATGCTCACGGATTACATAAGACGTCTTTCAACACATTTGTGAAAAATGGCGCCCGGATTTCTGTAAACGTACTTAGTATTTAAAGTATCAATTGAGGAGTCACAGAACAAAAAATTATAATTCCATAATGTCAGTTGTACAAAAAAATAAGAATGTTAATGAATAATAACGGGCAAAACTTAATATACATGCTTTTATTCATCCTAGTTTTTTAACCTAATAAACTAGGTTTGAAGCGATACAACTATCTCGCACTTCTTTTTATTTGTATTATTTACACCGGAAGATGGAGCAGAATAGCCAAACAAGTCAAGGAAGAACACCATGGATAGGCCTAAATGAATGTACTCTATATAGTTTGTCTAATCCATATCCTAAAACTTTTCTTTTAACTTTTCTCAAAACTACAAAAAAAACATAAAAAAATATTTTCCAGCTAGAGAAAAATTGTTCCAATCTGTATAATAAAGTAATCGTGGGCGAGTGCTCTCCTCTGAGGTGCCAGTTAACGCCTTCAGGAGGGTTAAGTGAGGATAATTTCCCTTTGCGTGCCCACTCCTAATGACGAGCGGGAGCTATGAGCACGATGTAAGTAAGCTTAGAAGCTCAATCCTTTGGAACACACGTTGTTGACGCTTTGAAACAAAAAGTTAAATTAATTTAATTTCTTGATTTGTAAAACAAACGTAAAAACTAATTTTTATTTGATTACAAGCTTTTGTTCCGTGTGGTGCCGGACGTAAAGAATTGCACCACCCTATATCTTCTCATGGGTGTCGTAAAAGGCGACTAAGGGATTCCCCAGAGGATGGGCAGCAGCGTTCTCTGAGTATTTAACCAACCAACTGCGATCGCAAACCCGCCTGCCAAGCGTGGCGATTATAGCATATCCCCCCAAACTGCTAGGGGGAGGCCTATGTCCAGCTGTGGGCGTCTTTTGGCTGAAATGATGATGAAAAGCTTTTAAAGCGAAGCTTCTATAGCATCGTTTTGCATTCAGCCGTTGGGTAGTAAGCCGAGAAAAAACGTCACCGTTAACTCGTGCTAGCTTAACCGCAATAACTTAGTCTTAACCGCGCTTGCAAATGCGTAGAGGTTTTGCTTCTGTTGGGCGTCCCCCGACGTTACCCTTCTTGTAGCTTTCTATTACTATCAATAAGGGTGCTTACGGAAGAATAGAGCTTCATCTATGGCTTGGTGGAAGTATGTAGTTTATTTCTGCTGCTGAAACTATAAAGATTATATTATCGATGCCATGTTGGGGCCACTGGACTGCACAGCGATAAAAATTTAAATAACTGACTACTGTTGTCATCATGGTGGTGTTATTTTTCAAGCGCCTATTATAGGAATAAAAGAAAGAAATTATATATTTATTTCTACACCAATAAATACAAAACGTGCTAAACACCCATAATAACTCTTAAATCTCCAAACTTAATATCTGAGCGTGACTATGTTATGAAATATGCTAGAACAGAACCTTCTGTATTCATCTTTTTTGCGGGACGTGGGAGCCAGGGAGCAACGCACCCTCGGGGAGGGGCAATTTCGATTTTCTTCGTCTTGAATTTTTTTGTTGAATTTTTTTTTGGTTCAGTTGCTAATCGTAATTCGAAAAGGGTAATAAGTTTAAAATACCGGGTAATTGTAAAATGTTTAACAAAGATCGGTAGGTATTTAAATGTTTTGTACAAAAAACTAAAGGTTTTCCTGATTGTTCCTCGTAATTCATTTAATCGGAATTTTATAGTCTTGTATTTTAATTAAATGTTTATGTGATCAAAATAATTAAAAAATTAAAATACCTTTACTTAAAAAAACAGTCTCCAGTCCTTGGAAAACCCATAAAGTTTTGAAGTGTAACTGGTTGTCATTTCCAACGAGTTTTGATTGAGAAAAATGGGCTGTTCGCGTAACGCGTAGGCGAAGGGTTTGTGAATTTATTACGATCCTTAGTTTACTATAGTAGCCATGCATCTTCTCACTGGTGCTTACTTACGTGTAGGGATTCGCTATAAGAACACCAAAATTTATTGGACATGGTTTCTAATATCGGTCTATAACTGAACGTTTTTATTTTAAAAAACCCTTTTACTTAAAAAAAGGTTTAAAAGAAGCCAACAAAAATGTGCAACAGAGTGAATCTAGAGTTTTTTTTTTACATGAAAAAAGACAAATTAAGGCCCTCAAATGTTTTGTATTATCATAGTAATCTCTCTTCTTAGTCGTTCACTTTTGGCAGAGTGGTCGTGGTTATATCAGGTCTTGAAAGTTGAGTAGCAGCTCTTGAGATGCGTCTCCATTCGGCTCTGTTATTGGCGCTGCGAGAACATTGTGTCATGGTGGAGTGCGTGATAGTTTTGATGAGGTCTGACCAGCGTGATGGAGAGCGACCGCGGGGTCTCTTCCCTTCAATCATAGTAATATCAGGCCGTGATTAATAACCTCTAAAATAAACGGTCATTACCTTACTTCATCAAAGAACGGCTAGTGAGACACAATAGATTTTTTCATTTTCTCGCAACCGCTAGCGGCTTTAAGCCCGTTGATTGCTTAATCAACACAATAGGCTGACCAATACGTGTTCACAGTATAATGTATTAGTAAATAGGGAGACTGCAGTTTCCCTTGGTCTCCTATAACGATACAAACGAGCGGTAAAGGATGATACGAGGAGCGATGAAGGCTGGGAACCACATGCCAGAAGATAACGGTATACATTATGATTCTAGCTAAAATAGTCGCAGACTATTAACTACTACTGACGTCATAAATCAAAATACAGCCATGAACTTGAAATTTCTGGATGAAATAAGTCACACTTGATTTTCATTATCTCTAACTGAACGCTATAATGGAATGTCCACATCGCAGCCCCGTGCGAGATATTTGCCCTAATTAAAACTTGTCCCAGTCCAGCGAAACAAGCATTAACAACTACTGGATACGACAATGTGTCGTGTTGGGAATTTTTAGATATTTGCTGGGTTTAAGCTAGAAGAAAGATAGATAGATAAAACGTTTATTTAGTACAAAAACAAGACACAGGACATACAAGTAAAAATACAATAAGAAAGTGTGATATGTGTCTCAATATTGTACCAAATGGGTGTCCAGCTCAGCATGTGCCAGGTATTATACCTGACGCTGGTATTCTGCTGGATCTCTGCAGTGACATACGGACGTCGAACAGACCAGATACATGAGAAAAATTAAGAATGATTGCTTTGCGTTAGTGTGTTATTTTTAATGTGAGTATAATATCCACAATATATATATATATATATATATATATAAGTAGGCAGGTACCTATATTAAGAGTGTGAAAGGAATAAATATAGTACTTGTCATTAGCACTGCTTGTTGCTTAGTAAATATAATCGGCTTCTATTCACTGGCACTGGCATTTTCACTAATACTTATCACGAATTCAGCCGTTTACACGCTGGGTGCTTGCACTATAACTAATAATTATTGTGAATTCAGCCGTTTACTCGCTGGGTATTAGTGTATGTGAAAAGTACTAATAATTAGTTACTAAGCTCGTGTAAACTTAGCATTAGGCTTGAATGCTAAGTTACATTACATAGTTACATAGTTACGTGATAGTTAAATTTTAATGTGGACGAGCCCAAAAAAGTATATGTAAACGCAATATAATCTTAGTATGAAGGCAGTGAATTAAATCCTTTTAGTTTAGTTTTTAGTTATCTGGAAACGAACAATATTAAATCATAGCATTAATTCTATCAACAATATAATTATAATTATCTTACCTCTCGTACACAACAGCCATAAGAGAATATTGTTAAATTATTATTCAGTCTAACAGATAGACTCGTGTGTACCTATAATCCGTTTTAATCAAAGTGGGTTACCAAATATAATTTTCGGTACCAATTAATTTGAACACTAAAGCAATAACGCTATAATCCGTAAATTGAATTAGGTTTTAGTGTATTCAGGTACACAGATGAAGGTTAAGGATTCTAAGCTCCCTTGGTGATATTGCATAGATATTGTATTGTATACATTAGACATACCTACCTACCCAATGATATTTAAAAGTACAGATATGCTACTAATCTCGCAATCTGAAGACTCGAAAACGTCAAAATTAGGACGTTTTTCTATTAATCCGCGTCAAGTAAGGCACCGAGCGTGACCTGTGACAAAAAAATTCTAAAATGCTGTCGTCTGTGTACAGAAAGTATTCCAATTATGACACGAAAGTAAGTTCAAGTAATCAACTTACTTACTTTTTACTAGTTTATGTGTATTGTGCTGCCGCTGTGTACGGAACATTCATTTTTTTCATCATTGTACCTACCTAATTTAATTTATCTTCCATTCAAATCTACAAGTTTTTCTTTAATCCAAAAAAGGGGCATTGTAGGTACTCATCATTATGAACAACTTTTACTATAGGCCAACACTGAAAACGCGATAAGAAATATCTGCTGTTCCCTAAATTTGTACACATAAATCGACAAAATGTATGAACAGCATTTTTTTTGCGATTTCAGTATATTTTTGGTCGCATAGAAAAGTTATTTTTACATGGGGCCCATTTCGTTTACTCTGTTTTTGTTTAAAGATTAAAAGTGGCCAAAAAAGATTATAGCAATACGAAACGAAACATGAAGTAGGTATAGATACGAAATAATTATAGTAAAATAATACTTACGAAGGCAGAGGACCGAGTGTTGTGGTGCAACATGGAAGAGGCCCATGTCCAGCAGTGGACTGCGATAAGCCTATCGCAACCAAACTCACTCAGCCGAGTTGATTGAATACTTACGATCATCTAGTAGGTCTCTACATCTCGGTTAAAGCGTTCGTGTCCAGTAGCCGAACAGTTTGTCTTACAACGGAACTCATTAAGTTACGAGCAATATCAAATCGGTGTTCCTCAGCCCGTTAATTGGCGCAATGTTCATGGCGTAATAGCTCCTCATCTTGCAGAGATTTCAGCTTGATTTGATTTTAAATAATGGGATATTTTGTAGGAGTGTGGAAAGAAATGTTATAAGTTTTGGTTGTATGGACGTTATGACTACTATTTGAGACTTTATTTCTCAGCCGATCCTCTCGGAAAAAGAGAATATCGTGATCAAGCAAGAACTAAGGTTCAGAACTAACGATGGCTTTTATCAGGCTAATCAAGTGGCTTTTGTAATTAACAAATCTACAGGGTGGAGGAAACGAACGGGACATGGTGGAAAAGTACATTAAATATTGAATATAACTTAATTTGAATATTTCTTTGCCTTAAAAAAACAAGAATAACTGCATTCACAGATTTTTTTTTAACCTACCAGAAACAGGAATAGACCCAACGAAACATGAAAAAATAGACATTCTCTATTTTATTGTATTAATCGATAATCGATATGATAAGGATAAAATCTCTCGAATAAACATTGTTTCTTTCATTTAAGAAAACCATGAAATCGTAACAATTCATTTGACTCTTGAGTAACATAATTATTTCTGAAAAGGCTAATTCTGTGCATTCAAGAAAATGGATCTCTTTTCAGCAACTTAAAAGTTAATTTATTAAAATGTAGGAAAATTATAATTTCAATTAATGTATACTTTATGTAACAATTTACAATAGTCTACTTTAGGTAATAATTAGCATATTCAATGGTTAATGTATACCTATAGGAAAAACCCCAGTTACCAACAGTGCCCAATTGTTCGATAAAAAAAAACAACCTACTTCAGAAAATAAGAGCATAATTATAATTTGATATATGGTTAAATATTATCTAATAAACATTGAACTGTTACATAGTGCACTACAAGAACGAAAAAAAACCATCACGAAACCAATGTATTTAAAAAAATACTTGTGAGTGTCGATAATTGGGGATGTTACGTTACGTGTCCTTCATGTTGGTTCGATATGTACGAATTATTACGATTTAATGGTCTTCTTTAATTGTATGGAGCTATGTTTATTCAAGAGATTTTATCATTAACATATACCCTATCGATTGGTACAGTAAAAAAATTGTGACTGTCTATTTTTAGCATTTTTAGTTAGTCTGCTAATATTAAAAAAAAAAGCGACAGGCGTCTTTAGATACAGATATCATCTTACATCTGGCATTTTAGTCTACCTGCGACCACGAAATGCTGCAAAGCTTTCGAAACGTCAGGAAAACCAATTCAAATAATATACGCGATTTAATCCGGTTAAACTTTGTTTTATTATAATGTGCAGTGATCGCGAAAACCTAAGAAATTATGAAAATAATGTTTCCTTTGAGTAAAATTTACTATCTTTAATATTTAATGTACTTTTTCTCCATGTCCCGTTCGTTTTTTCCACCCTGTATATTTTAAGTTTCTAGTAATTACAGAGAACTATCTTAAGGTCGTCAAAGGGTGGATTCTCGTAAACAAGTTATTATTAGTATTTCTATACAATAATTTGTTTAGAAACGGCAAGCACAAATTGTTTAATTATTTAATTAGATTTTAGAAAAGTTCTGACTCCTTCTAAAATAAAATAAAAAAAAACCGGCCAAGTGCGAGTCGGACTCGCGCAGTAAGGGTTCCGTACCTCTCAACGACCTGATACCCCATAAAAACTGATTTCATTTACGAGAGTTTATCAAAAGACATCAACGCACAGTGCGCGAAAGATGAATTTTTGCATGTCTTTCTTACGCAGGTACCACCACATATTTCTATGTTTGTCTTATTTTTAGTATTTGTTGCTAAACTAAATAATATGCACTATAATTTGACCAAGTTTGACGCTGATATATATTACCGTTTTGAAGATAGGGCAGGAACAAAAACGTTAGAAAAAATGCATGTTTTTTGAGGTTTCTTGTTTGGTTTTAGACTTTTTTTGTTTTTAGTATTTGTCGTGATACACCTCATAGCAACACATATTCTGACAAAATTTCATCCGGTTACCTATTACCGTTCAAAAGATACAGCCTTGTGACAGACAGACGGACGGACGGACGGACGGACAGACGGACAGCGTAGCGAGAGTAATAGGGTCCCGTTTGGCACCCTTCGGGTACGGAACCCTAACAAGGACCACATCGACGTCTCTACCCAAGTATCATCGCTAATAAATTACAAATGCACCATTAAATAACCTTCTTGTCAAAATAAAACACACATTTGTCCGGTTAAGTCCGGACCGGACAGAACTCATTGATGTATACGATGGAACGGCGACGTGGCATCGACTGCTGGACGGAACCGGAACGTGAGGATGACGTGCGCTTTCCGGATTAGGAAATATACAGCTTTTTGTAGATAGAAAAATGTGTTCAATTTTTTTATTGAACTGAAATATTTTTACTGAATTTATTGTATGTTTAGGTAAGCTTAGCATAGGTATATAACTGAAATAAATATTATTTTAGTTATTAAAATTATTATTTTAGTTATTAAAATTATTATTTTAGTTGTTAAAATTATTATTTCAGTTATTAAAATTATTATTTTAGTTATTAAAAAATATTGTTTCAGTTACGTAAATATTATGTTTTCAGGCGAAAATTGGTGTTCCCGAAAATCGTCCAACGGCATTGTGGCAGACACAAGTGAAGGTGGCGAGACGAGCGTGACGCGAATAGGAAAGTCTGGTCCACACTTGCACTTAGCCGGAAAGAGTGGAAGAAGGAAAGGGAGGCCTTTGCCCTGCAGTTAGAGAACATAAGCTGAAATAATAATAACATTTTAGGTAGTTACCCGTAAATTTAAATGGAATACGAGTTGAGGAATACTTCATCATCATCATCATTTCAGCCGAAAGACGTCCATTGCTGGACAAGAATCATGTTTGGGGGGATATGCCATAATCGCCACGCTTGAAAGGCGGGTTGGCGATTGCAGTTGGTTGGTTAAATACTCAGAGAACACTGCTGCCCATGCTCATCTTCTATAGGTTTTTGGGTAACGATTTTTTGAGTGGTCTAAGCTAAGAAATCACAACCTCTCATAATTAATACGAGAGTACCAGGTTAAGAACCACCAAGCTCGTCACCGGTAAACCATGGTGCTATTTTTCAGTAATTAGGGTTAAATTCTGTCTTTATTTTGACTAGTTGGTCATCCAGCACGTGCCAAACCCATGTTTGACTAAAACTGCCATCAGTTTTAGTTCTAGTTCAGTTTGGCAGCTAGCTGAGCCTTGTCCCTAATTAGCTATTTGGACCAAAATTAATTACCGTGTACGTGAGAAATGTGCCTGTGACTTTAATCTAAATTCTATAACGTGTCATTGAAGTAACTGAAAAGCTCTTATGGGGTCATTGTACTCATCAGTATGAACAAATTTTACTATGGGGCCAACTGCGAAAAAGAATCAGCTGTTCCTTACATTTTGTCGATTCTTGTGAACATAAATGTAAGGTTCAGCTGTTTGTTTTGGCGTGCCTATTGCCATTAACTGCGCACAAATCCAGACTACGAGTTGCTATCTAAAAATTACCCAATGAAAAACCCAATAACACTTCGTCCGACCTGTGAATCTAACTCAAGGCCCCATAGAGATCTGAACTAAAGCACGCAGCACTGCAACTTACGTTTGTTTCGGTAATATTTCACTGGTTTGACGGGTGAGTATTGGCTTCTCTGAGGCCAAACACTGAATCAATAGCTCCCAAGATCCACGTTTTTTTGGCTTCGGTCAAATGGATTTGAATCGGATCTGGATTCCGGTTGACTCTGATTTAGATTTAAAAGTAAAAAAGTTCAAAGTTATTACGCAATTTTATAAAACCGTATAATTACTTTTTATTTTTGTTTCAATATCATTGTTAATCGAAGTTAAATTCTTTTGGTCTTCCAATAAATAAATAAATGTAATAGAACTACAGATTTTTTTTTTTCAGAATTTAATTCATATTAATAGTTCAATCAATATCCCTTTTTTGCTAAGTTTTGCAACTAAAACAACAAATATGTTGTATACTGTTTTACTTTTATACAAAGAACATGTTTGGACAGGTGTATGTATGTACAGTAAGTTCAAAAATATAAACGTGTCCTTTGTACGGAAAATTGTGCAGGCGAAAACATTTAATTTTAATTAACTTTAATTACCTTTGACTCCGGTCGTAATAGTAGCATTTTGTAAATTACAAATACTGTGTAAAACCCTACTAATACAATAAAGCTTGGTGTTAACAAATCACACCAAGGTAAGGACGACATTAAGCGAGTGCGAAATATTAATTTTAATATATTCAGGCTGTAAGCCCGTTTCGGCCGTGGCAGTAAATTAAGTAAGCGGAAGAAAGCTCATTTATTTTTGGGCGGATGTGGCGAAATTCACATCCGCGTTAAATACACAACCCGACGAAACGCGCATTTTCCCATTTCGAGTGTTTTCTGTTAAAATTTAATTTCTCACTCAAATTACTGTCTTTTTGTTCATTCACTTTCTGAATTTCTGATGACGAAATTAGCTCGTTGCCTGATCATTAATTCATACGCTGAAACATGTTTAATTGAGAATTGTTATTAAATATTAATGCTCAAAGATTTTAGCTCAGCGATGCGTAGATAAAACATACATATTTATGGATATTACTTTGGTAAATTAATTATTCGTACTGGGATGGAGAAAGTATACTAATCCCTGCTTCGGAAAAGTGGATTCTACGTAGAAAGTGGCTTCGTGAATAACATAGTTGAGCCCCCTCAGTGGGGTCTCACCCATGCATTAACGAACAGTATCATGCCCTATCCGAAACTAAGTGAAACCGATAGTAATCTCGGCTTTCCAAGGTTAATTCTGTTAGCGAAATTCGGCAGGCTGGCGGTGTTCTCACTCTAATTAATTTTTTGTGATATCGAGAGCCAATAGTAGTACGTATAATCGTTCTTGCAATTCACAAGCGTGGTCGGTACTTAGTTGTGGTTAGACGTGTACATGCACGGTGTGAAAGTGTGGGTGTGTGATAGCCTAGTAGTTGAACGCTTGCCTTTCATGCAGGAGGGTCCGAGTTTGAAATCGAAAAAAATCCTTACAAGCTAAGCATTGGGTACTCTTAGTATATTTCATAATAATATCATTTTCAACATCATACTACATTCTTTTGTTTTGCTATGTTTGATCTGAGATGTTTTTTTGGATAACTGAGTATGTAGTATTAATTAGTTCAGGTGATGAGTTCAGTTATTTCTTAATACTATGGGGAACATTCATAGAAGATAAAACCCTCAAATTACACACGGACACAAACAACAACCCTTTCCTTTTATCCGCACTCGGATAAAACAGTGCCTTCCCCAAACACCCAAAACCTCATTAGGTGAAGCTAATTGCGCCAAAACTTTGGCCGCAACTAATATAGCCCAAACGTTCCAAAACAACCTCTAACACGCAATTACAAAACAAAACGACATATCGCCAACAACAACAACTGTCCACATGTTGTTCTATTCATTAACCCCCGGCTGCTGTATCGCACATCTAAAATACAACAGCGAGCCAATTAAAGTTGACCCTATGGCGTTCCGCTACTGCACTCTTAATCAGCCGGCAGATACACGGTTAATTAATGTGATCCGCTTTTATTATTCTCGTCGTAAAATGGGATATTCGTCAGGATTTTAAACGGTGGTGCTTGGTTAAGATTTTCGTATTATGCTCACGATTTACGGGCTATAAAAGGTGCTGGATTTGCAGTTGGGTGCCATTTTGGGTTAATTATATTTTTTGTTTCATGTGGTCCCCACATAAAAATAGCACCACCCCATCTCTTCTCGTGGGTGTCGTAAAATGCGAGGGGTTCACCAAAGGATGGGTAGCAGCGTTCTCTGAGTATTTATTCAGGCTTCGGCTGAAATTATGTTTTTTTTTATAAATTAAAGTTGGTTTTTCGGTTCGATGCTCTTGCGATACGGTTTGTTAAGATAATATAATCATTTATTTGATTTCTGAGATAAAAACTTGTTTCCATTCTTATATTTTTCTAACTAAAGGTACTATAGTATTATATTATCTGTGTTAAAGGTTCATTATTGACGACGTCTGTGGTCTAGTGGTTCGAGTATCGGACTGCTGATCACGAGGTCGTGGGTTCGATTCCCACAGGACACAAATATTTGTGTGGTGAACAGATGAACATAAGTGTTTGTGTTTGCCTGAGTGTTTCTTATGTATTATAACTTTATAAGTATGTATTTACAAAAAAAAAGTAGGTAAGTAATCCATTGTCCATTGTCTAGTATCCATAGTACAAGCTCTGCTTAGTTTGGGCACAGATAATATAATACTGGTTTGGGTCTAGATGGTGCTGTGTAAGATAAGATGACCCAAAAATATTTATTATTTATTTATTATTATCATTTCAGCCGAAAAACATCCACTGCTGGATAAAGGCCTCTCCAAAATGGGGGGGGGGATTTGTCATAATCGCCATCCTAATAACTAAAGGTTACCCCATGCTAATTTCTTTTAACACACACAAACATCTCACATGCATAAACACCCACCCCCAGAACAACTATCTGTAGATCACACAAATATTTGTTCCGTGCGGGATTCGAACCCAGAAACCCACTCGCTCGATCGCTCAGCCACTGTACCAAACGTGTCATCAAATTCAAGTGGACGACCATTGATTAAAAAGGAAGAGTATCCTTATTTTTATTATTTTCAGCCTATATTGTCCCATTATCATCATCATCATCATCATCTTCATCATCATCATCATCATCATTATTTCAGCAGAAAGACGTCCACTGCTAGATATAGGCCTCCCCCAAGTATCGCCACAATGACCGGTCCTGCGTTTTCCGCATCAAGCGGATTCCCGCGACTTTCACCAGGGCGTCGCGTGGGTAGGCCCCCCACAAGGTAGACGGCCTACCCACGCTGCACCTTCTAGTACGCGGTGGCCACTCCAGAACTTTACAGAGTGGCGACCGCGTACTGGAAGGCGATAGGTGATCCTTTCTGCGAGCAATGCGCCCCGCCCACTGCCACTTAAGTTTGGCAATTCTTTGGGCTATGTCGGTTTCCTTCCCACTGCAGGCTATATTGTCGCACTGCAAGGCAAAGACCATCCTTTCCTTTCTCACCCTTTCCGGTGTAGTGTGAACCAGTCTTTTCTATACGAGTCCAGCTCATCCCGCTACCTTCGCCTGGATCTGCCGCGATGCTTTGGACGTTTTTCGGGACCCACACGGTACAAATTTTCTTCAGTTCTTAGGGTATGGACATTGTATGTTAATTATGTTGATTTTATCGGAGTCATAGAAATATAAATAAAGGTAATAGAAGTGGCAAAGGCGCGAGAACTCATCGTCTCGTACACGTGTCTTTTGGGGCACCAGTGCGCAAACTGTTTGAATAAGAATAAGAATAATTTATTTCGCAAAAAATATGGGTCCAGACAGATGGATAAAGAGTCACAGTTAGTTGTTGTTTTTGTTTGCTTGATCACCAGTGCTGTTTTGGATGCAGAGTTACTAAAATGTATTTTGCAGCATATCTAGCAGTAGGATTTTTTTAGGCTTAATTTATTTTGCATTGAATGCTAGAAACATGGTGGGCGTGATTGAGTATTTATGTGTTGGTAGCGGATAACCGATGACGTGCGTTCCCGTAGTATAAGATAGAACATAACATTTCTATTACCTTATTATTTAGTTTTTTATGATCGGAGTCCTTGTGGTTAGCTTTATTCCTTATATCCCTGTGGTTAGGTTAAGGGTATCCTTAAGGGGTTAATTTTTTTTCCATTCATCTGATAATAATGACCTATATGAGTATTAATGGGGTGAGTCGTAAACAAATGATAATAAGAATAATTTTGACAAAAAATCACACTTTACAGTCACTTCTTATTTTATTTTATTATTTTAACTCGGAATGAAAACAATAAAACTGTACGACAAGAAATACCAATTACATATTTTTTATTTTTCAGCCATAATGCTAGAAATGAAATAATAAATGCTTTCGTGTTAAAAGCGACCATTTTGAGTTGAGAAACAGAGAAATAAAATAAAACGAGAATAAAACTACGTCTGAATTCAGAACATAGCTCCATACAAGTGTTTAGCGACTGAAAAGAACAATTATTAAAAATAGAACTAAACGACTACTAGTGTTGCGTGTTGAAAGTGAAATACATTAACCATTTGGTTGTGCGAGACACGAAAACTAATAATACATATTCGGTAATGTAAATGAAATATTTCGTGGCTTGTCGGGCTGTCACTCAAATAGGTTGCGTGATCGTCATTGCAATCTACAGACTGTGGAGTACCTATTGTGCGTCCATGTTTATAAAGTTATGTAAGGTATGAGGTGCTTAGCCTTCTCGTACTGAGAAGAGGCCCGTGCCCAGCAGTGGGACAGTAATGGGCTCGTTATGTTATGTAAGGTATGAGCTGCAAATCTTCGATCAAATATCCTAATGATAGAATACTAGATGCACGGTCTTGTACAAAATCAAACCCAAAAAACGTCTCCGTCATAACGTATACTTGTAATTATGTTAACGACATTTTGTTTGCACATTCTGAGCATAGTTTTTAAATTTTTTTCAGCACATTTTAGCATCGTAAAACTCTCAATGCTAGCGCGGTCGTGAAGCGGCTGAGAGCGAAACTATGCACGCGACTGAAAATTGCACATTTTTGATGGCACCGTTTTTCGAGCGGCAATCGTGCGGCTATAGTATATTTGATCGAAGGTGCAAATACCGAGCATAATTGGGATTTCATATAACTATATAGAATACATAGAATAGGATATTGACGTTAATAGAAGCAGGGCTACGTAATTTTCAGAATAATTATATAATGCTATATCATACCAGGCCCCTCAGAAAGTATTGCGAAAAAAAGTTTTTATATATGGGAGACTGGCCAGTTATAATGTTTTTCGAAAATATGATTATTTATAAGTAAAAATAAGTAAGTTCCAATTTCAAAATTTCCCTCCACATTTTTTGCGAGTTAATTCAAAGTATTGTGTCTCACTGAAATATGGATCTGCGCCGGGAACATTTTAGAGCTATGATTTTATACGATTTCAAGTGTCGCCTGAAACCGGATGAATCGTACGATAGACTTCAAATGGCATTCATGGATGAAGGCCCTTCCAAGGCAACCGTGTATCGTTGGTATAACGAATTCAAGCGCGGTCGACCAACTTTGGGGGATGACGAAAGAAGCGGTCGCCCTTTGACGGCTGTTACCGAAGAAAACGTGCTAGCAGTGAAAAATTTAATCCAAGACAATAGGCGAATTACATATCAGGAGATTCAACACATATTGAAGATTGGATCGGGAAGCGTTCACGAGATTCTACACAGCCATCTTCGCGTGAGGAGGATAGTATCACGCTGGGTGCCGCACAACCTCACCGATGCTCAGAAGCAGGCCCGGGTGGAATGGTGCCGTGATATGCTTAACAAATTTGAAGCAGGCTCGTCTCGGCGTGTTTACGACATCGTTACAGGTGATGAGTCCTGGATTTATCAATACGACCCAGAAACCAAGCGCCAGTCGACTGTTTGGGTGTTTCAAAATGAGCCAACGCCTACCAAAGTGAAGCGATCTAGAAGCGGGGGTAAGATTTTGATCGCTAGCTTTTTTAATTTGACTGGCCACTTGGTATCAATTCCCTTACGGGATCAAAGAAGCATTAATGCCGAATGGTATACTACCAAATGTTTGCCAGAAGTTTTCTCTGTTATAAGCAACAAGCGACCAAACACAGGGCTCCGCGGGCTACTGCTCCACCACGACAATGCACCTGCGCACACCGCACTCAAAACGAGGGACTTCCTGGACAGCACGCCAGTCAAACTCCTGGGTCACCCTCCTTACAGCCCTGATCTAGCACCGTGTGACTTCTTTTTATTCCCAAAAATAAAAAATCAGCTCAAAGGGATACAATTTTCGTCGCCGGAAGATGCGCTGGCTGCGTTCGAGCAGGCTGTAAACGAGGTGTCTGCGGCGGACTGGAAAAAGTGTTTTGAAAACTGGTTTAGGCGCATGAATCTTTGTATAGAGGCTGGTGGAAAGTACTTTGAAAAGATTTGATAAAAATATATGTACGTATAGAACAATTTTTTTTAGTTTCGCAAAACTTTCTGAGTGTCCCACGTATAATGTACTAAATGTAATGTAATTATTATTGGAATTATACATATGTTGGAATATACCAATATTTAATTTATTCTTCGAATATCAAATTTTATCCGCCAGTTCCTAGGCAGAAACGGTTCTATGATTGAACATATTTATTAATGTTTTTCCGTTACCTAGTTCTTTGAGGCGTAGAGAGACAGATCTTATGGTACGTTTTCTACTCACTGATCTGATCTTTCTTATTCACGTTTAACGGAAAGATTATATTTATATTATAAGATTGGAAAGATTATTAAAATATTATTTTAAGCTAAATACTGAAATATACGAGGAAAATATCTTTCTGTAAGAATATGCTCCTATTATTATCATAATTATTACCAGCGCCCATTGTAGCCTTTTTGTAAAGAAAGAAAGAAATATTTATTCGGTACAAGGCACAGATACACAATCACACACAACACACAAGTAAAAAAATATAAAAATAATAGGTGAAGTGTGCCCAGACTATGTCAAATTGTTCCAGTTTAGCATAAATGCCAGGCAACTAGTGCCTGACGCTGTTTTTCAACTGAACCTATTATGAGTAGTAACGTGATGGATGTGAACCAGTTAAAAAAGAGCACACAAAAAACAAACTAAATACTAATTGTAAACAAACATAAAAATTGTCAAAGTAATTTAAGAAGTGAGGATAAATAAGTACCCACCTAAAGGAATATAATATTGTGTATTGTATTGTCGCAATGTCTCAAGGCGAAAGTTTTTGCCCAGTGTGTGTTGCCAGTAATTACTTACGGCCCTGAAACGTGGTCGCTCACAACGGGCCTGATAAGAAAGCTCAAAGTCACTCAAAGGGCAATAGAGAGGGCTATGCTCGGAGTGTCCCTGCGTGATCGAATCAGAAATGACGAGATTCGCTGGAGAACAAAAATAACCGACATAGCCCGAAGAATTGCCAAACTTAAGTGGCAGTGGGCGGGGCACATTGCTCGCAGAACGGATGGCCGACAGGCCAGTATAGTTCTGGAGTGGCGACCGCGTACTGGAAGGCGCAGCGTGGGTAGGCCCCCCATAAGGTGTACTGACGACCTGGTGAAGTTCGCGGGAACCCGCTGGATGCGAAAAGCGCAGGACAGGTCATTGTGGCGATGCTTGGGGGAGACCTATGTCCAGCAGTGGATGTCTTTCGGCTGAAATGATAATGATATTGTATAAACATCGCCGCAAAATGATTACGATTAAAATCTCCTGAAAAACCACCTTTTACCTCCTACCATCACTTTAGCCTAAACTGACACTAACACGACACCAATCACAACCCTTCACCACATTATTTGGAACGTACAATCAACATTTTCAATATGTCCCCACTGGTTGTTTAACCAACTTACCAACACTCGCCAGGGGCGACATATTATTCGTCTGCGAGGGTGCGTCACTCAATCGCTACGTTATGGTTACGTGCATGCAATCCGAATACGGACAACGCAATCGTGCAACGCAAACTTTGTTATCAAAGTATTGATTTTTAGATCACCTCTGCTTAGCAGTCAGCGACTTTATTGAAGTCTGCAACTTTCATAGTGGAAACTATAAGTTATAACTGTGAAGGTTCTGTTAGCTACAGAATTGAAAATATAAATTTGACTTAATTGAGTTTCCGCTTCGCGCTCTAAAATATTGGACAGCTAACTTTCAGATTTCAGGAACAAAACAACAGGTTTTGTCAATATTAAAGTTTCTAAATTGTTTTTTTCTGTGATTGAATCACACTGAAATGCAAAATTAATTGTGGTAAAAGTAAGTAATTTCGAGAATGTTTCTGTAATTTGTACCAATAGGTGCTACAAAGGCGAGAAATGATAATAATCACTCATGGTCTTGGCTCTTTCTTATAAGAAAGATCTCGTAAAACCAAATGATTATAAAAAAAATTTAGAGGTGACACAATAAAATAGTACATTACTGTCGAGGACTGCACCTCAAAAAAAAAGCGCGTTCTGCCTTTATAATAATAAATATTTTGTACCTAAAAACACCTAACTTAAATAAGTGTGTACTTAAAAACCTCGCTACCATAATTTAAAAAGAAAACTGTCCAGCAATTTATATTAATGTCGTGTAAGAAATTGCTAGCGTGTTATTGCGTTGCGTACGGAAAAGAACTGATTTATGCATTGTTTTTAAAACAATGAACCAATTTCCGAGCAACTGGGAGAAAAAACTCATCGTATCGTATCACAAACGCCAAAAGCTTACACAAATAGTGCTCGACCATTTTCTTTTGCGAAGAGCACGTAACGCACGTACTAGCAACTTTTTCCTGGACTCTAAGATAGCTAGTTTGAACAACGTTCCCATTATTATAGCGAAAAACTGCTCAACTCGGTAAGAATGCTCTAAGTAAACTAATTTATAACTTTTAATCATGCAAGACGCATACGCGCATACATCTTAGTTGAAGAAGTTTCCTTGCATTCTTGAACAAGGAACTACAATCAATAACAAACTTCGTACCTTTTTCATTGGCGTGCTCACTTCGAATTAGACTTTGTTTAAAGATATAAAGTATTGCTTTAACTTGCACGTTTCAATTGCAGAACTTGTAGTTGCTATATTTTTCTTCTGCAGTTTAGGTGAGCTAGTATTAAAGTTTTAAATTACAGCTTTTGTAAAGGATGGGTTTGGAGTTGCTTTGTGGAAAGTACTGCTTTGCACAGCTGCTTTTTGGTTCTTGATTCAATAAAATTCCTTATTTGTTAGTAGATTTAAATAATCCATATTTTGACACTGAATTTTTATGATGAAAACATTTATCAAAGGATGAATAATATAAAATATTAAATTTACGCTTCAAATAATAATCATTTCAGCCGAAATACGTCCACTACTGGACATAGGCCTCCCCCAATTAAGGGGGGGGATATGCCATAATCAAATAATAATGATGACTTCAAATATTGTAAACTATTATATGGTGTTTCTAACATAATGTCAACAAATAGAATCCACCTCTATTAAATGGATTATAAAGATAACGGAATGATAGAAAAAACCTATATCCAAAGAAAAAAATAGGTCTTCTCTAATCTTTTAAAGTGTTTGTTCTATATGGCTTGAAGCAATATAAACTCGCTAACTGCAATCAGTGGCCTGAGTAACAAGTTCTTCGGCCATTATTAATTTGCGATAAGCTGCTAACACACTTCATGTTTTATTTTTAGATCGTGATTATTGTGAGATATTTGTTTACGTTGTTCAAATAAATAACAAAAAGCCAGCCAATAAAATAAAAATAAGCCAGGATAGTGAGTAATAAAACTGAGTGCGGTTAGGGTAAATCTTAGCGTGACGTGATGCTATATTTTCCCGAGAATCTCTATTCATAATATCATTTTCTACCAAACGTAGCGTAGAGTGGCCCCAAGCCAGGTGGACCGACGACCTGATTAGAGTAGCTGGAGGGGACTGGATGCGGAAGGCAGAGGACCGAGTGTTGTGCCGCAACTTGGGAGAGGCCTATAAATATATAAAATTTTGTCCCCGATTTTGAAGCGTGGTATATGAGAAACAAACATTAATTAATTGTCTAATTAAAAAAAAAAACAATAATTGACTAATGAATAAATATAAATAAATATTTTTGGGACATTTCTACACAGCACCATCTAGTCCCAAGCTATGCAGAGCTTGTACTTTGGGTACTAGACAATGGATATAATACTAACATACTTTTTTTTGTAAATACATACTTATAATACATAAGAAACAACCAGACCAACACAGACACTTTTGTTCATCACATAAATATTTGTGTCCTATGGGAATCAAACCCACGACCTCGTGTTTAGCCGTCCGACACTCGAACTAGACCACAGACGTCCTCAAATGACGTCGTCTATGTCCAGCAGTAGACTGCGATAGGCTGAATTGATTATGATGACACCTACCGTAAGCCCCATAAGGAACTTCGTTCCAAAAACATAAGGTACTTATAACATTATTAGCTGAGGTCCTTCTGAGAGGTGAATGTACTCATCATATTGAAATTAAAATACCTGAAATTGCGAAAAAACCAGCTGTGTGTACAACTTGTCTGCTTTGAGAATGCCGCGGTCAACCGTTAAAACATGACGTCATAAGGCACTTAACAACGTTGCTATTGGTCAGTATTGGTACATACTAGCCGGGCCTGGTTTGAGGTGTGCTACGGGGGAGCGGGAAGGGAAAACGGCATTCTCGTAGCAGACAGTAGCACATGACACACATTTAGTAGTACTACAGAGTAGTAGTCCATGGAACACAGACATTGATAAACAACAACATAACATAACATCACGCCTGTATTTCCCCGAAGGGGTAGGCAGAGGTGCATGGTACACCCACATTTCGCCAGTTATGTTATAGTCCCATGTAATAGGGGGCGAGCCTATTGCCACTAACCGGGCACAAATCCATACTCCGGTCTGCTACTGAGAATTTCCTAATGAAAAAACCCAATAACACTTTGCCCGACCCGGGAATCGAACCCAGGACCCCACGCTCAGCAGTCGTGCTTGCGACCACTAGACCAATGAGGCAGTCATTGATGTAGTTTGATAAAACCTAAGGTTTTTTTTTCGCTATATCTGGGTTCTCTCATAGTAGGGTTGTTCGTTATGATGTGTACAATCACGCCTTAAATGGGCCTCAGCTAATAATGAACACCTTATACAGTGTTACTTTTTGTTAACGCAATTTGAGAAACTAGTTTTTTCAGAATCACTAGGAGAATGGATTGGGTTGTCTGGAAGAAATCGCCTTGAGCGATGAGACCGCCCTTTGTACATGTGTTCTATATAAGTCATATATGTTGCTATTTTCTATTGTGTACAATAAAGAGTATTTGTATTGTATTGTATTGATAGTTTTTATACCATGATACATTTTAACAAAAAAAAGATGGAAACCCAATTTCATTATTATGGTTAATTTTAGTACATCAGCAGATCAAGAATATGTCCTTAAGGTCCAGGAAGTTCGGCTCAACAAGTTTCAGTGAATCAGTTAGTCCCTGCACGACATTTTTAATTTTTTCCACTACCAAGTGGGGAACTTACAGTGACTCTAAAAGCATGTAATTTTGTGATTTGAGTGAACAAAAAGTAACGTTGTATAACTTGTAATAAGAATTTGCATATATTAAGTTTCATAAAACAATTCTTGAGCTCATATGTATCTACGTTAGTTGAAGGCTTTCTCAGCGCCCACATATAACATTTTACGTTTATGTGCCTAAATAACAATGCAGCTCCAGTGCAAGTAAACCTTTAGAAGCATAAGCTCCGAAATTGGGCTAAATCCCAGTTTACTTAAGTGCGATTTCAACTCGAAACACACAGGGAGCACTGTGTTAAGCCCGACTCAAAACTGAGTCTACTACGTACGAAGTGACAAGAGTCATAGTGTTGCGTAGTTTCCTGTGTTCGTAATGGAAAACGTACCCAGTATAGCGACTAGCATGCGTTATTTGAATGTGTAATCCCTAGCTCTCGCGTGCCAAGGATTTCGTGGATTAGAAATATCAGCGGCATTACGTTCATAAATATTTAGCCATAACAGTTATTATACGTACACTACGCGTTACTTCACTTGAACAATCTTACCTTGCAGCGGAGTTTGGGCTGAATTTTCAACGCAGTGTTGTTAGATTATTCTGTTTCATAACAGTGCGAGTTTGCCAGAATTTCAAGCTACTTTTCCCAGTTTGTGGCTCTATAGAATGTGCGAGTATTTTGTGAATCAACAAAAGTTCTCGGTGAACGTAAAATTTGAAATTGTTGTAGCTTCTTAACTGTATAATATACACGTACCTGTTTCTATACGTGGTTTATTTAATTGTATTTTAGTATTTCTGTTTTAGTTTTCCGAAAGTTTCAGTGATATTTTCGGATGAATGTTTATGGACTTATTTATTACTTTGGTGACTACTAGAACGCTGTACTTGAAGTTATGAGTCATATTTAATTTTGAAATAAACATGGAAGACAACTATGGTAGGTGTAAGAGATCTTGTAATTCTTAAAAACATTTAAAAAAAATCACGAACTCGCAATAATTTCCGAAAATGTTATTGAGAATCGTTCTTATAATTTATAATTCAATCTAATTACTTGTTCAATTTTTAATTAAACATTTGATAGAAGCACCGAAAGAATAAATGGTTTAAAGCTCTATGTATTTGTAATTGAACTGTTGATTAAAGGCAAAAATTAATTTAATCACAAACTTTGTGGATTTATCGACATAAACATTTTTAGTACTGTTCTTTAATTATTCAATTTACACTAGCAAATTTGAAATTTAATATTTTCGAGCTACGTTTAGAAAATCTATGTAATATAAGCCATACTGGTTCTATAATTTGAAGCTCTCAGCACAAAATCGGCCTAATCCACAATTTTTCGTATTCTTCATTAAGTTGTCATGACCTTGTACGTAAAAACAATACTCAAGTGATAATTTAAGTACTGCTTTACTAGAATTCTCAACTCGGAAACCTACGTCAATTTCAGAAAAAAAAAGAAAAGTGGTATATTCCACGTGTGTCATAGTTTGATACTTAAATAAGATAAATAAATAATAATAATAAATATTTTGGGACATGTTGACACGGCACCATCTAGTCCCAAACTAAGCAGAGCTTGTGCTATAGATAAAGAAGCTACTTTAAAATTAAGGCCATTGTGGGATTTTAGAGTTCTTTATCTCTATATTTACCGTCTAAAATTGAGACCAGATTTGCGCTGATGGTTTTCAGTTCGGTTAAATTTTGTTTCAGTTTTTTTTCGCATACTTATCGGGCGCTACAGCCAGAGACTTCTTAACAAATACAACAGGTTACTTCAAAGAGAGCCACAAAGCTGCAAACTTCAACCTATCTGTTATTCTATACAGCCTTATTCTGTGAAAAGTTCTTCACAATGTGTTCAGTCGTGTTATAAGCTCTCTTAAAGCCACTTTATGGTGAGCGTATAACTTACATTCTACGCTTTACTTTGTGCTTTGTGAACTATGAAATTATTGCAGCATAATTTCAGCGCCAGCTTGAAACGACGTCAGGTATAATTTACTGTCTAGAAAGTTTCGATTACAGACCCCTAATATTTTAAGGAGCTTATATTTGAGGCCACAGTTTGGACTGAGAATAGTTTTAATTTACGTTTTAATTCCATTAAATAAGGTTGAAAAAAAAAAAGGATAACATGTTTTTAGCGTCTAACACAAAAACGTGTTTTCAGAAATAGGCCTTCTTAGCATCGTGATAAGCTACTTAAGATAAGGCTGCACTTCATTTCGTGGGCGGATTTCTCTGTGGTCTCAAACGAATTTTGCGGTACCCGCTTATCAAGGGAATGCCTATTCACGTTAACAAATACGCAATCTACAGGAGCCAAGGGAACAATCCGGTTCGTATTACGGCTTTGACGGCGGGACGCGTAATATTTGCCGGTTGCGGTTAAATTGCATCTCTCGCGTTCCTGGCTGACAACTTTAATCAACTCGATGGGAATTTGTCTTACTTGCGAGTTCAGCTCACGTCTCCGCGGATCCACTGAACAATGAGATTTGCTTTAGATAAATTCTTGCGTTGGGAGGGCGAGAGCTGAATAGATGCCCTGTTCTGTTATTCTGTGTACCCACATCTGTTACTTGCTGCAAGCGAGAAACTACTTTATTTTCTTAACTAGTTTAAAGAAAAGCTTTTGTTATATAGTGTTATTTGCTACATTTTTTTCATTTTATAAGATTGTAAGCTGTGTCAGCATTACGTGCATACCGACGTAAAAACATTTCTTCCTCTGCATTCGTAAGCCGAAAGAACAATTACACTTTGTTAGTACCAAAAAATATTAAAATGTCATACAATTACCCTCCGCGTCGGGGATGAAGTTAAAACATTATAATGAAATACCAGACCATTCTTTACGACTCCATTAAGTTGTTGGAAAAAAAAATAAAGGGAGAGAGGAAATGGCAACCACTCAGCACAGTCCAGCCCTCGTCAAGATTGGACGGAGTTGCGAAAATTCTTTTCTCGATCGACTGACTTCCATGAATACTAATGCTCGGGGGAATGGGTGAAAACATCACCAATACAAATGGCGTCGCAGATAATAGCGTAAAGGTGATAAGTAAGTGCCAGGAAATTCTATTTCTATTTATCTAGTTTGAATTCAACACACAGCGCGAAACGTAGCACCTTTAGGGATTTGTTCTGAAATTCTCAAAATACAACAAGCAAAGTAACTGAATATAAACGAGAAGCGATGTGGACATATGTGCAGTAATCTACCTCTAAAGTAATAATTTACACAAACGGCTGCCTGTGCAAAAGCGAAATTTTCCCCGGTAAGGTGGCGCGGGTGTTCAAACGTGGCGAAATTTACCTCAATTTCCATGCAGAAAATTCCATGAAAATGCACATAGGGGAAAATGTTGTTCTTGTAATTGGACAGGTGCAACACCTAAGTCGTGCGTGGCATTTCTAAAGCGCAGCATTAGCATATAAATAAGCGACACCCCCTGAAAACCGGCAAAGGGCGGTTCAGATACCGAGCAGTTTTTTACATTTTTATGACCGAAAATCCAATTATCACAAGCAATTATCGAGTCAGCTAGATAGAAAGCTAATTCCTTTTTCAAAATGCAAAATGCAATTTAGAATTCAATGGTCGCAGTTATTTCGGTATTTGATTTTTTGTGGAAGAATTTTTGGGCTACGTTACTTGAATTTAGGTTTCATATTGGCCTAGCTGTCAGTGCAAATGCTAGGGAAAGGCGAACAGTGTGCATTTAGGTACACATTGAGCCTCACACATCACTGGCGTACACATTAATCTGGTGATACATTGTATTGTACGCTTACGCCCTCACATTTAGATTGCGTATGGGGTAAGAGTTGAGCTTAAGCGATGCAGCATATTTCAAAATTAAATTACATATGGACATCTTCTTATACTTGTTTATAAAATCGAAGCCGAATCGCTCACGAGCAGAATTCGAATAATACAATAATTTTAGTAAGGCTAGGCATCTATACGACTTTGAATTAACTGCAAAGTTAGTCGAGTCGGTTAAGAAACACTGTTTCTTAAAAATATACGTGTGCATTAAAAGAGTCTCCACGAGTGACGATATTTAATTAATCGTCCGGCGCACCCTGGGCAGTCAGCCCCGCTACCAACCTGCTAACTGGCTAATCTTTTCTCCACGGCATGAGCTATTATCATTATGTAGCTCATGTCGACACGATAGAAGAAGAATAAAATATCGCTGACATCACCCAAAGACGTTACCAAGTGGAGGTTAAATTCGATACCACGAGCAGTGTTCACGGTAGCTTATCTATCTTAGCTATCTTGCTCGTGAGCGATTTTTTCTTTCCACATTTTAAATCGTTACCTAATTTAAATATTGAAAACAGAAATTTTTCCATAAAAAGTAACTTAATTTTATTTTTTAAATCAAATACTACTGCTTTTCAGGATTTTTCTAAAGTGTCTTCCCTAAGCCGGGGATTGAACAAGCACGAGCAAAAAAATACCACCCTGTTATGCCGTATTTTTATGCTGTCTGTAGTGGTGGGAGATACGCGTGGCTCCGCGCTCAAACGCCGCGGGACCGCTGCGGTCCCGTCGCAAGCCCGACCCGCGCCTGATCCGCGCCCACGTTTCGTGTGATGTCGTCCATATAAAAACAGGTTAATATACTCGCCGTACTCCCGACCACCCGCGCCCATCCCGCACCCACCTTGTGTGTGATTTGCGCTTCAATGATAAGAATTGAATCTCTCCAATAAACATTGTGTCTTTGCTTGAAGGAAATCACATACACACATCACGTCACATCACATCAGCTTAGTTAGGTACGTTTCAATAAGATGACACCAAGGCAGCAAACATTACTCAAAAAACACCTTATTTTATTTGCTATTTCCATGGACTTTCTTTAATGCAAGATGACATGCCATGATTTAACAATAGCGACAAATCTCTGCTTTTAAAAGTAAGGATTGACATTAGTTCTATGCCAATCTTTTGGATGTTTAGTTTCTTGTGAAAGAACTTCTCCGGGGACGATTACCGCCGTACCTATTTCTGCCGCCAAACAATGATGCTTGCATGGTTGTGTTCCGCTGCGAAGGGTACGGGTGTCGGTGAAATTACAATCACACGAGTTTTTCCATCTTTAGGTTTCAGTTTGGCTATCGCTATTTCCAATACCATTTAGGTAATAACTAAGGTGGTATTGCAGTTGTTTTGGGCAAAGGTAACCGTTTAATATCAGGTGGGCCCATAGAAATCAAAATAATAAGGTAATAGAAGTGGTACAGGCACGTGAAGTTATCGCCGCGTGCAGGTGTCTCGTAGGACTCCAGTGCGCGAACCGTTTACTTGATCATCAGTGCTGTTTTGGACGCGGAGTCACTAAAATTGTATTTTGCAGCATATCTAACAGCGGATTTGTTTTTAGGCTTAATTTACTTTGCGTTGAATGCTAGAAACATGGTGGGCGTAATTGCGTATTTATGTGTTGGTAGTGGCAAACTGGCGACACGCGTTCCGGTGTTAAAATACAGTTGATAAAATTTCTATTACTTTATTATTACGATTTCTATGGCTGGGCCTTTCGCTTGATTATAGTCATCATATGCCATATTTTTTTTTTCATGAGTAGCCCTAAGTAGATCAAGATTTTTATTAAGTCGATATAAATACATTAATAATAATTATTATTGAAACAGTCAAATAGTAAACCTTTACAAACTTGGTAAGCCAACCATCTGTCAGAAATCATACTCGTAATAATGAATATCAAAGTCTATGCAACTTTGAAACAGTCTACAAATTCATATTTCAGTAAACTTTAGACCCACCTTAGAGGTCAAGCGTAATTATTAATATCATGACGTCACAGTCCGCTGAATGTCATCAATCAGACTACAGAGTGACGTCGACGTCGCACGCCGGTTAACCGCAACGCTGATGTAGCATGCTACCCTTCGTGACCGCTACTGGGGATGGCAGAGTTATATGCAATGGTGTGTTAGTATGACTAGTATAAGAGTAGTAATTCACTATATAAAAAATAAAGTATTATATTATTATGACGTCATAGTCAGCTGAATATCATCAGTCAGACCACAGGGTGACGTCAACGCCGCGACAACGCCGATGTAGCAAGCTACCCTTCGTGACCGCTGCTGAAGATGAAGGCAGTGCTATATACAATGGTGAGTTTTTATGACTAGTATTATTATAAGTCTTCAATATATCAAAAATAAAGTATTTATGTTATTATAACGTCACAGTTCGCTGGATGTCATCAATAACACTGCAAAGTGATGTTGACGTCGCGCGCTGGTTAACCGCAACGTTGTTGTAACGTGCTGACCTCCGTAACTGCAGCTGAGGAAGACAGTGCTATATGAAATTGTGAATTTTTACGACTAGTATTTTTAGAAGTCATTCACTAATCAAAAATAAAGTACTTATTTATATTGTTATGACGTCACAGTTAGCTGGATGTCATCAATAAGAAAACAGAGTGACGTTAACCATAACGCTAATGTAGCAGGCTACCCTTCATGGGGTGCTGGTCCAGAAAAATGAATGCTGGCCTAGAAAATCTTCTCGAGTGTCTGATGGCTGCTGGTTCTTCTCGATACGTCTGGAAGGAACACTAGTTTATTGGGCCGGTGCACCCTGGGCATGGGCAATAACTCATCTTCGTGGGACTTTATTGTCCGTGGTGAATATTCTGGCACGGAAGGAGCCCGATCTGGGCCAATGGGGCGTGACTCCACGTGTCCCTCTGATGTTAGCAGAGGGCACAGTGGAGGATGCGGGATGAGGAAGAAAATCTGATGGTTTCCCTTTGACACCACACCCGTAGCTCGTATCAATAAGCCACACACACACACGTCACACTTACACGTGTTAGTTCACTTATTGAAAACGACTGAACCGATTCTGATTAAACTTGCATTGTTCCTTAATTTGAAGTAAATGTAACTCAACGAAAAAAAAATGGTCACAATCTAATTTATACATACATACACACCATACGCCTGTAAAAATTTGTTTGAAAGCATTAATAGATTATCATATGTGAATATATTGTAGTTCCAATAATATTACATACATACGCGTCGAATTGATAACCTCCTTCTTTTCGAAGTCGGTTAAAAAAGGGGTTATGTTGTAAATTGCATCTATCTACGCTTTCTGGAAATAAAAATTAATATCAAAATCAATTCAAGATAGCCCAAAGCATTTTCATGTAGTGTAGATTAAATTATGCTGCAATACAATTTTACAACGAGTTGGCAGATTTATAGTTGTACCTACAAATAAAATTAATAACTTCCTCAACAACATTTTGAATATCTAAAATTAAATGCTATGCAACTGTGTATGCAACACAATATTTTTATTTTAAATCAAACAAACGCAGATTAAGCTCAGAAACATATTTTTTTATAAATAAACTATAACATTCATCAAAGAAACATCAGAGAGGTGTTGACTTTCAAACATCATGCTATTGCCAAAAATATCGATGTCAATATTATTGGGCTTTGCAATATTACAGAAAGCTATGATCATTTTATCGTAGCTTATACTTACTTTCTCAACATCTAGATACCTTATGAAGACTATTATTGATAAGACAGTTCTTTATCTAATAAATCACACTGAACTTAGAATATATGAATAAAACGACAAATGAACTTGGTAGAAACTTATTAAACTTTAAGCCTTATTCATTACTTGGTAACTGAGATAAATGTGAAAATTATATCAAGGCTTGCTGCATATGGAAACAATGAGTAGTTCTGTAGCAGCTCGATAGATGGCGCGAGCAGTGGCTTTATATTAAACCCTCCGTTTTGAAAGATGGGGCGTTTTATCAACTTAACTAGCTAGTTAAATTGTGATTCTATATAAAGTTCTGTGACCCGAGATTTGTTTGACTGGGCCAAGATTTAAGAGCAAAAGGGATAAGATTAAGGTTAGGTACTCTGATTTAGTTGTTAAAAAATATTGGTCATAAACAATCTTGACACGACTTTTTATTAAAATATGTTTGTATAAAATATACCTACCTACATGTTTTATTATAAAATATAAACGTTACTTAAAATTAACCAAACGTTTAAGTTTCACTTATAGCACAGAATATCTAATAGTACCTTATAGTGTGTGTGTTAGTGGATTTTTTAAAGCATATTATGTAAAAAATGCGTTAAGGTTGATGTATAAGGAAAAATAGTCACTACATTCCGATTATATTTCCCAACTTTACTCCTTGGTAAAAAATAAGTAAAAAGTTTATGTTGTAATTATCACAAATATCAACAAAAAAATATAGGTACTATTTGGTATAATTTACAGTATAGAATTGCACTACCCTATATCTTCTCATTTCTCATGGGTGTCGTAAAAGGCGACTAAGGGATTCGCCAGAGGATGGGCAGCAGCGTTCTCTGAGTATTTAACCAACCAACTGCGATCGCCAACCCGCCTGCCAAGCGTGGCGATTATGGCATATCCCTCCCATTGGGGGAGGCCTATGTGGCAGTAGTATGAGCAGTGGACGTCTTTCGGCTGAAATGATGATGATGACGATGACAGTATAGAACTACTATTAATTTATCAACCGAAAAACTCAGTATAACCGGTATAACCTTGTGTAAACTGTTTAGCGTAGCAAACTATAATACATACCTATATTATAATTATTTATGGCATAAAAGTTGAGGCAGACTAAGAATAAATCTGTGGTACAAAAATAACAATATTTCATGTAGACCTTCAGAGCAATTGGGAATCCAGCTTCCACTTATTTTTGTTGACATTCATCCTAACTGTCATAAGATACGGCGCAGATAGAAAGTATCGCGACAAGGGATTAATAATAAATCTTAGGCGTACTGGCATTACATATTATGAACTTTTTACAAGTCGCCTAAATCATCCTTATACGTTTACAACTGTAACAAAAGTTCTTCCGGCCGTATTCGTTCGTGATGGCAAACTTTTTTACTCTGGCCGCCAATCAGGGTTCCAAAATTTAGGCGTATATTTTTGGGACACATAATTAACTCAGCGTATCGCAGCCCACTGCTGGACATAGGCCTCTCCCAGGTTGCGGCACAACACTCGGTCTTTTGCTTACCGCATCTAGTCCCCCCAGCTACTTTCATCAGGTCGTTGGTCCACCTGGCTGGGGGCACCCTACGCTGCGTTTGCTGATTCACGGTCTTCACTCATGCACTCGTCAGCTCCAACGGCCATCGGTCCTTCGACTGACATGGCCAGCCCACTGCCACTTCAGCTTACTGATCCTACAAGCTATGTCGGTTACAAAGGTTCTTTTCCTGAAAATCTCGTTACGGATTTTATTCTTCAAATAAACTCCAAACTTTTCTGTAACACAGGTTTGTACCTAGCTCAGAAGTCAGGGACTTTACAGATATTTGATGTAAAACTTTTTGTGAATAAAAATTTATTTATTAATTATTTATAAACATAGCTCGCTCCATAGCCCGCTGAGCGGCTTTTAATTTGTGGACTAGCCTAACTGTCAGTGTCCACGTCTAGGCACTGTAAGTCATAACAGGAAAGACGCACTGGTTGAATGCCTTTGTCTTCAAACTTTGCGGTATAGGTGACGAGAAGTCTCGGCGAAGCTTGTCAAATAACATGAAACACACGACAGTGACAAAAGTGTTTGGTCTTAATGGCCAAAATTAATACCTTAACCTTATTGTAGCTTGACGACCTCTCTGGTCTAGTGGTTCGAGTTTCGGACTGTTGATTACGAGGTAGTGGGTTCGATTCCCACAGAACACAAATATTTGTATGATGAACATGAGTGTTTGTGTTGGTTTGGTTGTTTCTTCTGTATTATAAGTATGTATTTACAAGAAAAAATTGAGTATATAAGTATTATATCCATTGTCTAGTACCCATAGCACAAGCTCTGCTTAGTTTGGGACTAGATGGTGATGTGTAAAATATCCCAAAAATATTGAATATATATTGATATTGAATGGCCAAAATTAATAACGTTTTAATCTACAAATTTTCATACTAAAAAACTAAAAACATAACATCACGCCTGTATTTCCCCGAAGGGGTAGGCAGAGGTGTAATAGTACACCCACATTTCGCCAGTTATGTTATAGTCCCATGTAATAGGGGGCGAGCCTATTGCCACTGACCGGGCACAAATCCAGACTCCGGGCTGCTACTGAGAATTTCCTAATGAAAAAACCCAATAACGGTTTGCCCGACCCGGGAATCGAACCCAGGACCCTATGCTCAGCAGTCGCGCTTGCAACCACTAGACCAACGAGGCAGTCATACTAAAATTTTAATTTTACATAAATTGTATGGAGCTTATGTCAAATTTCTATAGAATAGAATATAATAGAATAGAATCTTTATTGGCTATCTCTAGTAAGATATTTTTTTCCCGTAGTTCCCGGGTTCTAACACTTTTTTGTTTGCAATTCATACGTGGGGAAGACAATATACCATGTAATTATAATTATTTCAGAAAACTGACTGATGATAACTGAATTATCTTACAGTAACTGGTGCATTTGGATGAAACTTGGACGAGGCTCAACAGTCTTGTATCTTTGAAATCAGGTGATGTTAAGTACATACAGTACAATCTGATCTTTAGATTAGCATCCCATTATATATTAAAATTTAAACGAATGGAAAAGGTCACATATACGGACTATGATTTAGGCCGAAATCATGCTGTTACTTGTTTTTTTATTTGATCGTAGTCTTTATCCTAAAATTCCGGTCACTTGGAAGCCCTACTGCCAATAACTCAGGATACGTTGTCAAGTTTTTTATGGCTCAAATGTTGGCGTACAAACATTATTAGTTTATACGCTTATCGTATCAGATATGAATTATTGTTGTATTTTGATCAGCGTTGTCACAAAGTGATGCTTCTCGCAAAAAAACTTGCCAAAAGATCGGATTTACTTGTTATGAACTTATGTTTTTTCATATTTTTCATTTCAGGAAAATATATTTAGCGAAATATTTTTTCAAAATATATTTTCTTGATCTTATTTAGAGTAAGTGGCATTGAAGCGATGAATTCATTAAGTTGGGTTTAATTAACTTTAGATAGAATTTTAGAGCGCCTGTAATTTGTAAGAGGATATCTCTCTATAATTCTAGTTATTAGACTTAAATTAAAATTCCTTTGAACAAGGTTGCCTTTTAGAAATTATGATAATTACTTTGTTGAGTACTGTAATGTTAATTCAAATTCTATGTATAAAGTTAATTCAGACACGTCTGTTTTTTTATGTCTGAAAACTCAATGATTTCAGGCTGATATCTACTGTAGGTGTTATCTAGAGGATCTTTTGAATTAAATCACCGCTGTGTTTCTCGTGGAAAATAACTGAAGCTTGTGAGGATACTTCAAGGAGGCTTTGATATAAACAGAACTAAAACAGTAACTTTTGACTTAACTTTTAAGTACTCTTCTAGAGCCAACAAGCCTTCATCAGTTACTTCTAAGATTATAACTCCTTGAATGAAAACTTTTGGTACTTCACTTTAATTTCGTTTTATATTTGTGCTGTAAACTGTAATTATATTGAATGGATTAACTGCCAAAAGCCAATTTATGATCGACGGTAATAATACCACAAAATAGTTAACAATTTGGTTTTATCAACGTACTTGATTCGATTCTTTTAAGATTGTCCATTTCATCATCATCATTCAGCCAAAAGACGTTCACTGCTGATCGTAGGCCTCTCCCAAGTATAACCACATTGACAAATCCAGCGCTTCCCACATCCAGCGGACTCCCGCCACCTTCATCAAGTCGTCGGCCCACCTTGTCATTGTCCGTTTAGGTTTTTTTTTGCAAGAGATGTTATATCATAGATGCAAAGAAATTATAACAAGAATATTTCGTTGCATTAGCAGCATTACATTACTAGGCGATAGCACATGTTTAAATCTAATATTATTATGAATAGGATCAAGTGTTAGACAGCTGTGAATATTGACATAATTCATTCCAATGCTTAGTCGAAGTGTTAGTGGGCTGGTTACGTGCGGCGGATTAGTCGTAATATCGCGGTAAACTGTCGTAACCATTCTGACCTTTACTCCTAATGCGTCAATGCTGCATATGGCTTGAAGCGGTCGATCCGTTTAGTAATACCCTTTAGGTTTCATAAATTGAGCTTCAACTGGGTGAATTGCAGTGTTATTTTCGGAATAGAATAGTCCAACCTTAGCCTTTTTGTGGATGAAATAAAAGGTGCCTATTTCCTCACAACAGTTGTAGGAGAATAATAAACATCTGCAGTCTGATAATTTACGTAGTAAATAATTCTATTTGACTTCCTGCATTTTATTTCAACATTCAAATTTAATGAAATGGTTGCCATAAAAATCTTGTCTTGCGGAACATGAAACTGGAACGTAAAATATGAAAGACGTATATGTTTATGATCGTAAATTAAGTGGATTAATAAAAATTAAATACGCTATCGACAATAAACAATGGTGCAGCAGAATTTAACAACGTTGAGTAGCGAAATTTGAAATTTTATAACTGTCGTAAAAGTGAAGGTTACGTTTCGAGTTGGCGTATCCGCTTAGCTTGCTTTATACACGAATGCGGAGCTAATGAAAGCAACCTACCATGTTTTATTACACCCTCAAATGTAGATGACATAGTTTAGAGTTGGGCCATCGCAAAATCTTCAATGGGGTTGACAAATGCGTTTGTGTTAAGAATAAATACATTTGACCTCACGACAAAGTTGGGTCGCGCGGATTTGTGGAAGTTAGCGTGGCTCGTTTTATGGGCTTTAATTAAAGTTGATGTTACATTGTCGTATTAGTGCCTACATACCCTTTGACGGAACGACTGTTAGGAATACTCTTTGCGGAATTAAAATAATTTGTGCGTGGGAGGTTTCGCTCGCGTAAATGTCAGTTGGTATGTCTGTGACGTATATCATCACATTTTTCAATCTCTTAACATTAATTTCATTGGTGCTTAAGCGTTACTATTTATTCTACCTTATCTTTCGAAATAAAACCTTTTTTATTCAGTTAAACCTTACGTTTACGGATCATAAAATGTTATTCTCAACATTTTTCTTTCCCAAGTTAAGCATAGTAGAGCAATATAAATAGCGGTAGGTACTATATTTTTCGCGCGGATCCGCTCGCATGGTCCTGTGGGCTTATTCGGGATTTGCTTTATTGCTCATTCACTTTAGACAAACCGTACTCCGTTGCTAGCGGGGCCAAAATTGGGGCTTTTAGTTGCTCGACTAAAAATCTTGAAATGCTCTTGTAATTGTTCGGTGCGTCATACTAAGCATTCCGCAGCTTATTTATTTTATTTACATCATAAATCTTCGTTTTTTTGGTACGAAGTTCCTTATGGGGGCTTGCGGTAGAGGTGATTCGGGAAAAAATGTAGCGCCACATCACGCTAAGATTTGCGTTATACGCATAGAATACATTAAATATACGGATAAAGAGTTGTCAGCTGACCTCACCTTTAAGCGCCATCTGGTGGTTAACGTCAACGTTACTGATAAATACTAAGTAAACTTACAAAAAGACATGTTTTACTAGGGATCTAACCTGGGTCCTGTGGTATCTCAGTCCTATGCATGATGTTTCCTGCCTGTTTATAGTTGCGAAATTCAGCATTATAATGAACTGGTCAAAAAATATGAATTTTAAGGTTAACTTCGTTCCCTTTTCATTCGTTCTCTGTTCCTAACAACGTTCGTTCCCCTAATCGCACCGTTTTTTACGTTTATAGTTTTAATTTTTTTTTATGAGTTATAGATCTGCTCTTGACAGAAATCTAGACAGCTTTGTCAAAGTGTGGTCAACGATGGAGCGAGCAAATCTATTAGGTGCCGATTCACTCCAGCTTTAAAGGCTTGTTGTAAGTGCCCGTGTATGTGTCATTTGGCCATTAGTGGGTTAAATTAAATTCATTTTATATTTGATAGCTATTTTTCGAAATACTAGATAAAATGCTGTGTAATTAATATACTAAAAACATAAACGGTCTACTTGGTCATTTATATTATTAAAAAAAGAAAAAAAACACAAAAGTTATAAAAGTTACAAAAGTTGTAAAGTTGTAGTGCACAAAAGTTACAAATTATTAAAATTCCTACTTGGTCGAAACGGTCGCGCAATGCATGATACTGATGTACAACTTAAACGCCAAACTTCTGTCGAACTATGCACATTTTAGTTAACACTTCAGACAAACGCGCATTCCTACGCTACGCCAACGCTACGCTGCGTTTTTATTAACTACCCTCGTTTCAATTTAATGAAAACATTATTTCGTTAACTTTACAACACTTCGCAAGCGTTGAAGTTAGAATTTTAATTAGTTTTGTTTTTAAGTTCTTAGGCGAAGAGGAATACGGAAAACTGGAATAAGAAATGAATTGGCTAAGAAAATATGTTTTAGAGTAGGATCTGTGTTCCAGAAGATTGTTGGTAGATATTAACAGGTATAAAAATTACTACTGAAGTTTACTCCAGAATTTCTCGAACTAAATGACGTTTAAAGATTTACTTAACGTTGTCACATTGTGGTTGTAACATTATAGCGCCTAAGCTCAGTCCTATTGGCCAACTTCCTATTTATTTATGCAAATCAATGGAAATTTTTCGTAATCGGACTGCCCGTAATTAATTTCCATAGGGTTTATTTAATGCTCGATAAGCGCCTTAAGGTCCCTAACGTCTAAACTAGGCCGACTCTGTATCTTACTTTGACGTTAGTTATTACCCGTAACAAATACAATTACATAGTTAAGTGTACAGTACAAGCGTGTTTATACGTAAATAATTTTGTTAACATTTATGAATATTAGATGCTCAAAACATGCAAAATCCTATCCAATCCTACTAATATTATAAACATGAAAGTTTGTGAGGATATATGTTTGTTACTGTTTCACGCAAAAACTACTGTATGGATTTTAATAAAATTTACAGATAGAACGTAACCCGGATTAAAATATAGGCTACTTTTTAGCCCGGGAAGATGAATAGTTCCTGACGATTGCGCAATAAACGACATTCACGCGGGTGTACTCGTGAGCAAGTTATATGAGAAATATGCAGGAATGTGTAAATCGTATTTATTTGATTGATTGATTTAATTATTTGCAAAATATGGGTACATCAAATTATTAATTAATAATGTAGTCATGTATTTTAGCAGCCTCTTCTTCTTTTCTTATCTATGCTTCGGAAAATATGCCATTTTATGTCACGTGATGTGACTGTAAAGCTATCTCGCAAGAATTCAGAAGGATGGCAAGGACCTTGGAAACTCTACTAATACTTATGCTGCTTTTGTTTAAGGTAGGTACTGCATTGGTTTTAGAACTGTCCCTTTCTAACAAATGGCAAATTTCGCGTGTGAGAACAGAGCGGAATCGCGATGTTTTGAAGTCTTTTTAAATTTTTGCTAATTTCTCAGCAAATAAACATGAAAATAAAAATCTGTTATACCAGAATCTAGACATGTAAAATATGTATCTTGTTCGCAAAAAATATAGGATAAACTATTAGGATTTCTAAATACCAAGTGAAATACGTGGGACACTCAGAAAGTTTTGCGAAACTAAAAAAAATTGTTCTATACGTACATATATTTTTATCAAATCTTTTCAAAGTACTTTCCACCAGCCTCTATACAAAGATTCATGCGCCTAAACCAGTTTTCAAAACACTTTTTCCAGTCCGCCGCAGACACCTCGTTTACAGCCTGCTCGAACGCAGCCAGCGCATCTTCCGGCGACGAAAATTGTATCCCTTTGAGCTGATTTTTTATTTTTGGGAATAAAAAGAAGTCACACGGTGCTAGATCAGGGCTGTAAGGAGGGTGACCCAGGAGTTTGACTGGCGTGCTGTCCAGGAAGTCCCTCGTTTTGAGTGCGGTGTGCGCAGGTGCATTGTCGTGGTGGAGCAGTAGCCCGCGGAGCCCTGTGTTTGGTCGCTTGTTGCTTATAACAGAGAAAACTTCTGGCAAACATTTGGTAGTATACCATTCGGCATTAATGCTTCTTTGATCCCGTAAGGGAATTGATACCAAGTGGCCAGTCAAATTAAAAAAGCTAGCGATCAAAATCTTACCCCCGCTTCTAGATCGCTTCACTTTGGTAGGCGTTGGCTCATTTTGAAACACCCAAACAGTCGACTGGCGCTTGGTTTCTGGGTCGTATTGATAAATCCAGGACTCATCACCTGTAACGATGTCGTAAACACGCCGAGACGAGCCTGCTTCAAATTTGTTAAGCATATCACGGCACCATTCCACCCGGGCCTGCTTCTGAGCATCGGTGAGGTTGTGCGGCACCCAGCGTGATACTATCCTCCTCACGCGAAGATGGCTGTGTAGAATCTCGTGAACGCTTCCCGATCCAATCTTCAATATGTGTTGAATCTCCTGATATGTAATTCGCCTATTGTCTTGGATTTAATTTTTCACTGCTAGCACGTTTTCTTCGGTAACAGCCGTCAAAGGGCGACCGCTTCTTTCGTCATCCCCCAAAGTTGGTCGACCGCGCTTGAATTCGTTATACCAACGATACACGGTTGCCTTGGAAGGGCCTTCATCCATGAATGCCATTTGAAGTCTATCGTACGATTCATCCGGTTTCAGGCGACACTTGAAATCGTATAAAATCATAGCTCTAAAATGTTCCCGGCGCAGATTCATATTTCAGTGAGACACAATACTTTGAATTAACTCGCAAAAAATGTGGAGGGAAATTTTGAAATTGGAACTTACTTATTTTTACTTATAAATAATCATATTTTCGAAAAACATTATAACTGGCCAGTCTCCCATATATAAAAACTTTTTTTCGCAATACTTTCTGAGGGGCCTGGTAGTGCATCAACAGACTTACTTTGGAAAATAAATCTATCTAGTAAATTGATTGAATCGTGTTTTCCCTACACCAGAACCTAGTAAATATCATGAAAAATCATATTGTATACAAATAGGTGGGCGTGGGTATGGGTAGGCCCCCAACAAGGTAGACGACCTCGTGAAGGTCGCGGGAATCCGCTGGATGCGGAAAGCGCAGAACCAGTCGTTGTGGCGATGCTGAGTGAGCCTATGTCTAGCAGTGGTCTGATGATGATAATGATGATAAAAATTTGATCTACGTCATATCCACAAATGAAAATATGTATTTTGATTCTAAACTCCCTATTTTATCCATTTGCCGTTTAAATACTTGATAAAAGACTAAGATGATGACGATGGTGTAGGGCACTGACGCTCAATAGTCACTACAAACTACGGCATCTCACGTAACCATAATTTTATCACATCAAAGCAAATAAATCCCAACAAATTGAATTCAAAAAGTAAATAAAATTTGAACTGGAAGTTAAATAATTAATTAACATCGGTCCCGTCTCTACCAAGAACTAAGTTCCACTCAATATTTGTCTTCCCCTACCGACTTGAAGTTACATAGACGAACAATTATTACCTGTTCATACCTATCCCAAGAAAGTTGTGCTTGTTCTAATAATATTGATTTAAGTTAACTCACTATTAATGCATAACTTAGAGTACCCTTCTGGACAAGTTTGTGTTAGTTTTGTACAAATATTGTTGTGTTCGAGTTTATTTGGTCAGCTTGAATGTGAAAGTGATATGTGTGGTTAGATGTTTTTCGAGTTTTCGTGTTTAGCATTTTGTAATATGGATTGCTATTGTAGTGTAGTTTGACTCACGTAATTGGTAACAATTCATTTACGAAATTCGTCCTTACTGCTCAAGAAACAATGATACTGTCAAGGTTACCACAGACGTAAGGCAAACTGTGTTCTTACTTAAAAATAAAGTTTCCCCTACACTAGGCTGTCTGTTGTATCGTGATCTCGTTTACAAACACAAATATCACAAGCACAAACACCCAGACCCAGAACTAAATTAACTTAATATTTTTTATTTATTATTATTAAATCCTCTATTTTTTAGTTTTTTAGGGTTCCGTAGTTCTGTAACGAGGTCCAACTTGTTATGTTGCTCACCCTATTTAGTTTTCCTGGCCACTTTATTATACTTTAATCAATCCAAATTCAAAATTCAAAATTATTTTCAAAAATGGCTAATTTTCCACTGTTTAGCTGAGTTCTATATTGTACGCTGAAAGACACTCATGTGTCTGTGACTGTATCTTATAATCGTTATATTATTTTATTAACAATAGTCAATGTATCAGTTTACCAGTTAAGTGAGATACAGTATACCAAAAACGTTCCTGCTTGTGTTTTTATTTTTTGTGCCGACCAACCTATCTACCTACCTGAATCCTGAATCCAGCCAGAGCTCGCTGTACTGGTGTAGCAGCAGCTCAATCATTTTATAGTCGGAGTTGACCTACCACTCCTCCGGCCCTCCGTACTACTGACCCTCTCTGCCCTCCATACCTCAGAGGAGTTCCATAACTCCATACCACTAGTTCCTGCAGTTCCTGTACCACTAGTTCCTGTCGTTCCTGAGTTCTGTTCCTGTAGTTCCTGTTCTCCTCCTACTTCTGTGTGTCACCGTGTGTCAAGCCACCGAACCTTCGACCCTGCGAGTCTCCTGCCCGAGCCACCCACACTGGTCACGACGTGACAGTTCTACAAGGAACCCATAAAGTTTCGTCTGTCCTAATACTTTACAGCTTAATAACTTCTAAATTTATAAACATAACCCACATGTAATTTTGCTCAAAATTGGTTTAGATATAGATCTCAATTTTAGAAGAATAATAAAATCGTTATGTTAATGGTGGGGGCGCCACTTGGCTGCTACATTCCCAGTAAGAGTTTTTCAGTTATTTCAATTACAGGTTGTATAATGTTTTTCGATGTCATAAAATAGCAATATTGTGTTAGTAAGTTGAAGGACCCTTTTCGAATCATCTATCGGTCTATGTAAAGTCCTACTTCAGTGTTACGCAGTAAGGTTTCCGTACCACCCATCGACCTGATACCCCATAGAAACTGATTTAATTTGCGAGAGTTCATCAAAAGACATCAACGCATCGTGTGCGAAATATGAATTTTTTGCATCTCTTTCTTACACAGGTACCACCACATATGTCTATGTTTGCCATATTTTTAGTATTTGTTGCTAAACTAAATAGTAAGCACTATAATCAAACCAAGTATGACGCTGGTATGTATTACCGTTTTAAAGATAGAGCAGGAACAAAACGATGAAAAAAATGCATGTTTTCGAGGTTTCTTTTATGGGGACCACCCTTTGGTTTCAGACTTTCTTTATTTTAACTATTTGTCCTGATAGGAGTCATAGCATCACATATTCTGAGAAATTTTTAACCGGCTACCTTTCAAAAGATACAGCCCTGTGACAGACGACGGACGGACGAACAGCGTAGTGAGAGCAATAACGTCTCGTTTGGCACCATTTTGATATGGAACCCTAAAAAGTAAACAAAAGCATTCGCAACAGTGAGCCATAACATAAAATCATAACCCGTCCACTGCAGCTCGCATAAACCGCTTCGTATAATGACGGATGACAAACAAGTCACATCATTTCGCCCACGCAAGCGGTACCGCGCTTAGACACTATATTTTATACAGTAGGAGTTATACGAGCATATGGATCGCTATAACCGTAAAATTTTATCGCTTTCGATGTTAAAATGATACACGAAACAATCTAAATTATAGCGAGCGGCGTGTCCCTGGCATCGGGCCAGGGTATTGGTAATGACAGGGCTTATCCAATTTGTAACGGTATTTGTACAAAAGGTTTGACAGCTACCGCGTCTGGACCTTATGGTATATCAGATATTGTTGAGACCGCTCACCGTTTAGCAATACTAACATCATACTTTTTGGCATGGACGAATAAAAAAAAGTGGACGGAATCTTGCTAAACAAAAAGTGCCATAGGCTAAACATAAAGTACCCATAGTAAGACGGTTCGCTTGAGAAAAATAGGGATTTTCTAATCAAAATATTTTTATTTGTGGATACGACGTAGATCTAATTTTTATATATCTGATTTTTCATTATATTTATTAGATTTTGGTGTAGGAAAAACACGATTCAATAATATTTGCTCGATAGATTTATTTTCCAAAGTAAGGTCCGTTTTACCACTATTTTGCATTGCATTTGGAAATCCCAATGGTTTTTACTATTGTTATTTGCGAATAAGATACATCTTGTGCATATCTAAATTACGGTGTACCAGATTTTTATTTTCATGTTTATTCGCTGAGATATTAGCAAAAATGTAAAAATACATCAAAACAGCGCGATTCCGATCTGTTCTCGCACGCGCAATTTGCCGTGTGTTAGTAAGGGACGGTTGCAAATTCAATGCAGCACCTTAAAAGTACGGACCGGCACGCACACATTCACACCTATAGTAAGACAAAAAGCCGCGATTAAACAACAAATCTCTGTGACGGTAATCATTGTCGTAGTTTCACAAATAAAATAACAATACTTATCTGGTGTGTTAAAATCCTGTCGAAATGATAGCGGGTTTAGGAAAAAATTAAGTGCTTCAATCTTTTCTTAGCGATATTCCGTCCGCCTTTTTTGTTCATCCGAGCTTTTTGGTATACAAAATGACAAGTTGAAAGTTTTAATTATTTTCTCTAGTAGTCTAGTGGTCGCAAGAGCGACTGCTGAGCGTGGGGTCTTAGGTTCGATTCCCGGGTCGGGCAAAGTGTTATTGGGTTTTTTCCTTAGGAAATTCTCAGTAGCAGACCGGAGTCTGGATTCTTGCCCGGTTAGTGGCAATAGGCTCGCCCCCTATTACATTGGACTTATAACATTACGGGCGAAATGTGGGTATACTGTATACCTCTGCCCACCCCTTCCAGAATAAACAGGCGTGATGTTATGTTATGTGTTTCAGTTTTCTTTTTTCTTATTATTTTTTCATGTTTACCTATAACAATGTGAGCAAGACTTTAAATTAATAACACCAAAATCGTATAAGAAAATCATTAGGTATGTTATTAAATTATAATACCTACTAAAATTAATAACCTTCTTCTTTTTGAAGTCGGTTAATAACACTTTTCTTCTTATGTGGTGGTGTGTGTGGCTCCTTGTTCATTATCATCATCATCGTCACCATCAAAGATGTCCACTGCTGGACATAGGCCTCTGCCAAGCATCGCCACAACGACCGGTCCTACCCTTTCCGCATCCAGCGGATTCCCGTGACCTTCACCATGTCGTCGGTCCACCTTGTGGGGGGCCTACCCACGCTGCGCCTGCCAGTACGCGGTAGCCACTTCAAAACTTTACGGCCCCATACTCCTGCTCCTTGATAGTATTATATTTCTGTCCGCCTTATGTAACACTTTTGTGCGTTAAATAAAACGGTTGTTAATTTGAAGGCACAAAACTTTTGAAGTGAAAATTCTATATAAACGGGGGATATATTAGGATTTTTTTGTCACGGAAAAGCGTTACGACCGCGTAAATGAAGACAAAAAGTCCAGACGCTCTAGTGGGATCCAAACGTGTGACTCTAGTTTCATAAGTCTAACACTGTCACCGAAATGCTATCGTGAACGATAACTTAGACGTCGAATTTAACTTACACTTACGTCTTTTGGTGACATCAGAACTTATCTTTTTACAATTTATATCTTTAGATATCGCTTAAATTGCGTAAATGTGTTAAAAATATTAGTATAACTAGAAAACACAATTGATAAGTTTAAATGTTGGTGTTATTTATCAAATAACGTTTTCCAACATTAATTATCTTGTGGATAAGGATTTGTTAAATTTAACTAATAAATAGGCAAATTAAACAAACAAAAAACTAAGGCAAATAAATTGGAAAACATAATTTTTGGTGAATAATTGTTAACGAATTAGAATTCTAAATTTACGCTATCTATACAATTTTTAAGACAACAGGAGCGCATGCGTTTTTATACCTTGCTAGTCAGATCATTTGCCTCGGTAGCATATGTACTAGCGACATCTATGTTTTTGGTATGAAAAAAAATGCTCAAACGTCGTTTGACACTTTGACCACTACGTTAATTTGTCAGTATTGTATTTGAATTAATTAATTATTCATTAAATGAATAATAAATAATGCCTATGTCCAGCAGTGGACGTCTTTCGGCTGAAATGATGATGATGAATGAATAATAATTAATAACAAGTTTTTCGTTTGATACAATAAAATATGTTTAAATATAAAATGCATTTATTAAAATGTACCTAACCTAACCAAATCATAATTTGCAATAAGCCTGCGAAAAAAACGAAATGTGTGCTGGGACACATGGTAGAAGTGAAACTTCAATGGACAAGTGGAAAAACGAATCGAAATGGACAAGTGGAAAAACGAATGGCAACTGAAAAGTGGAAAAACGAATCGCAACAAAATTTAAACTTGAAGTTTTTTGGACAGATTGTCAATGTACTTATCGAATTTGTAAACCTGCCCGTAAAACTTTTGTTGCGATTCGTTTATCCACTTTTCAGTTGCGATTCGTTTTTCCACTTGTCCATTGAAGTTTCACTTCTAGGTACCATGTGTCCCAGCACACTTTTCGTTTTTTTTAACACTCTTTTCTTCCTTTCTTTTTTTTATAATATAGGATGGCGAAACGAGCTAAAGGCCCACTTGATGTTAAGTGGTTACCTTTGCTCATAACAACTGCAATTTTTTATTGGCAGCAGAAGTTTTGCAAGTTGTGTGTGTAATCATTTCTTAGTAAATAAATGACTATGAAAGTCACCTCATCTAAAACCAAATGTCAAGTTCAACTTCTCTCATTAAAACTAAAAAAATAAGACCTTTTTCTCATTAAAACTAAAAACAAGACCGCAGCAAACTTCTTATGGTACGTGCTCCGATCAAATTACGATAAAATACTATTTACAAAGTTTCCAACTTTATCTAGAACGCCAGCTTAAAAGGTTTGTAGTGATTTCGCGGCGGCTCCGATATATTTTTTATAGTAGGGAGCTACTTTTATTGGCAAGTGAGGCGGGCTAAGTACACTACTTTACGCCTATATTGCCTGGCCGACGACATCGTAAGAAAACTTGCTCCCGGCCAGTGATCTCTCCTTATCAAAACACTGGAGCATAACCCTGCCCTGAATGTTCCAAGTAAATAATAAACTTTACTTTTTACGTCGACATGTCAAATTTTTGTCGGAACGATGTTATTTCAATGTATAAGATACGTTCACGATTTTGTTTTGCTATTTTTTCGTTTGTTAGCCTTTTGTTTGACTGGTCCACAAATTTTGTTTCGTAGGCGGCCAGTCAATGGAAAAAAATATGTTTATATTCTTATGGAATAATATGGTATTCGATATTGTGTTTCGTAAAACTAAACGATGCGAAGTGAAAATGTATATCAAAATCGAATTAATATCAGATTTGGACTATGAATAAAATAATGCAAACAATACATAACCCATAACGCATTCTTACTGCTGAAAGAAAGAAAGAAATAAATGTTTATTTACACGAAACATGGTACTCACTGGTATTACATAAATAATAGTTCAGTATGTTCCGCCAGCCAGCTGATATATAAAATTAGAGATAATATAATAATTTGTTATTTATTATATCTCATTAAAATATATACATATACAACACAACAAATTAACACCGTTCTAATAGCTAAAAAAACACTGACGGACTCTCATAAAAGGGCCCTAATCGCTTTAGTTGAAGTGCATCATAAAACCAAGCCCCTATAATTTTTTGAGAGCGAAAATGAACCGCAAGCCATCAAATCTGCACCGATGATTAACCCTCAAGTCGCCATTAAAAATAGAAAAACAAAATACTGTCGGAGTCCGGTCCCTAGGGCCCGCGCACGTGACGCCGACGCGCGCTAGCTTGCAATTCAATTACCTATCTACTATTCTGGTCTACACATATCTGCAATAAAATCAAATAACTATGAGACACCGAGCGCGGAGAGGGTTGCATTTTATGTAAGATTAGAATTCCATTTTCAAAATGGATTCCCGATAAATCTGAATTTAGAGAAAAACTTATGTGAATAAAATGATCGAGGTATAATAGGTACTCATATTATTATTATTATCAATGTTGCTGTATTCTCAGAATACTAATTTAATAATCCTCCCTCAGTATTTCATATGAATTAACTTGTGAGAATGGAAATAATAAAGCCGGTCCATTAATTTATTTACATTCCATTTAACGAATAATTTAAATAAGTGAAATTCTAATACCTCGTTTACACGAGTCGATTTTAGTTGTTCAACTGCTTAATCGTAAGCGACTTGAACCGTCTGAACAGACTTTCAATCAAATTGAAGCAACTAAAAATTGGTAAAATTATTATTTTTTTGTTAATGAACAAATCGCTCATTTGGCAAACGAAAAAAATCGCGTGAATTGTAGATACGTCGTCGTTCTTCTACGAGTATGAATTGTAGATAAATCTTTGTTCTACCAAATGAGTTAAATGTTGATCGAACCGTGTGAACCCGCTATAAGTAACAAAATGTAATGTAAAAACACATATATCCGCTATACATACGTATCGATTATGTACACGTAACACATCAAAGTACCTAATGCAAGGGAATTTAATCACTCCGTGTGGTACATGACGTGCCAAACAACACCGAATTAATTTTGCATCCAGCAATCTGGGGATGCACCCGGTAGCAGCTGCTGTGACACATACTGACCGATTTGATATGCACCCTTCCGTTCAGTCTGGTCTGTTATGCTTATTCTGTACTTATATTTCGATTTGTACCTTTAAATGTGATAATCAAATATAATAATAATATATATATTCAGCATTAATCAGCATCAAGTCTATATTATATTATTTTTCTTCAAGAATACTAGTTATTTTTTGGGTTCCATATAAAGGGTGTAGATTAGACCCTACCTACCTACCTACCTGCCTACGCCATCCGTCCGTCCGTTCGTCTGTCCGTCCCTAATAGAGCTGTATTTTTTTAATCATAATAGGTAGACAGTTGGACTTTTCACAGAATAAGTATTACTGTGACCTCGATCATGTTAAATACTAAAAATAAATAATAAAAAAAACTCAAAAGTTTTGTGGTACAGAACCTTCAGTGCACGAGTCTGACTCGCACTTGACGAATTATTTTTCTACTGATGAGTTCACGACACGTTTGTTGCATTGATTGATCACATTGCCGCTGCGATAATACTAACTGTGCTACTTTTCGGCATTTGAATTTTACTATTATTATTTTGACATTTCTATAATTTATTATATTTTTGTAAAAAAATAGAACTTGAAATGGTTCATTATCTGTAATGATTGACAAAACTGTTGACGTGACACGATTCGATTAATTTTCATATTTTTATTAATTTATTTTGTAAAACTAATGCTTAGTAAAATAAATTCATATGCATAATGAATCTTGCCACAAAACTGCAAAGGTTGGTCATAAACTCACAAGTGTCCGACAACGACTTGTTACTGTCGACTCAAAAAGTTAAAACAAGCCTAGCATGATGATTGAGTACAAGTACATAAGAGTGCAGCTACATGGCTAGATTGATGTACTCACATAAATCTAAGGCGGTAATCACACGATGTCTCACGTCGGTGTGACATGCGACGCTAATACGATAGCGGTGTGCGATGCTGCAAGCTGCAAGTGACTTTATACAATGTAATGCGACGCTAAAATCGCAGTGTCGCATGGAGCTACGAGATGAGGTATTGTGTGAGAATCGCCTTATGTAGATCAGATGTCACATGTCATGTTTACCTCACGCTGCCTGCAGTGGGAGGGTTAGCTACTTTTTTGTTTTAGTTACAAATGGCTTATAAATCCATGTAAGATGTTGTTCAAGTAATTATTATAATCATATTTTCACGTCTCTGTGTCCCCGAAGGGACAGGGTAGGCAGAGGTGTATATTATAATAGTGTGTATATTATACACTACATAGTACACCCACAATTCGCTAGTTATGAAGTCCCATGTAATAGGGGGTAACCCTTTTTCCATTTAAAATATTATATAAAAATGTGACATTATTATTATTGATCGGGGAAAAAAATTCTTTGATCTATGTTGATATAATTTATACTATAAACTGAGTGTGCATGTCAGCAGCTCAGAAGTAATAACAGGTAATCAGACTCTTAGAAGCTTATGGTGATCTAAGCCCGCGTGCACAAAAAATACACTTCTATCAATACGGCGCTAATCCGTAAGAAATATTATAACGTAATTATGACAGCAATCATGGTTCTGCTTATACGATATTTTACTGTTTTGCTTCTATATTATATTTATAATTCTGTAGCAAAATGCAGTTGATGAGGACTACACTTAAGTTTTCTTTTAAGTGAGGTCAATAGTTAAATTATTGTTTAAGTCATAATTGTAAAAAAGAAGTTAGCGTCACTCGTTTTATAGGGTTTCGTAGTCCTACAAGGAACCCTTATAGTTTCGTCATGTCCGTCCGTCTGTCCGTCTTTCCGTCTGTCCGTCTGTCCATCTGTCCTAATCCTTTACAGCTTAATAACTTATATAATACTTAACAGTTATAAACATAAGTGAATATAATTTTGTTAAAAATAGTCTAGATATAGGTCTCAATTTTAAAAGAATAAAAAAATCGTGATTACGTATTTTAGGGGTGGCGCTCATACATGTGAAATGGGGATGATTTTTTTTTTTTCGCTGCACCCCCTCGTGTGGGGTATCATTGAATAGGTCTTCTAAAATGAAGGTAATGTTACATACATAACTTTTTTATCAGGTGTACCATCTGCGAAATATAGCCCACCAAAGTGGCATGCAATGTGTCCCCCCCTGCCATTTCTAAAATATGCAAAGTAGAAACTTATAATCTTCCACATTGATAGAACTTTGTAAAAACTCTCTTTTAAAATTATTTTGAGTATAATGTGATTATAAATTTTCGAGTTATAGAGAGAAAACTGAAAAATACTTAAGACGTCCTAGTTCAAAGGTCATTGACCTTAGAGAAAAATTATGTAAGCAAATAATGCTCCTTTAGTTACTTTATATTTGAACAAATCACAAAAAGTAACTTTGTGTTATGTTGACATGACACACTTCTTAAATTTGGCTTCTCGAATTTATCGCTAGATGGCGCTACTAACAACACGCTCTGAGTCGCGAATGCTCCCGATTATTGCAAAAACTAAAATAGCCATGATTAATATTCGATTTGATTCGTTTATTGTTGTTTGACACCTACTTAATACTGAGCATGGCCCGACATGCTTTTGGCCGGTTTTCATTTATTTTCAATAAAGTTTGGGTTTGAATACTGACCGAATCAGCTGATTTAAAAAAAAAAAAAAAAATGTTTTTTTTTTCTTCAAAATCGAGCTCACGACTCCGTTGACAACTTTTCTCTGTACCTAATAGATTCGGATTTGACCCTCCAGCTCTATTTTCAAAACTCATCTTGTATAAACACATGCAGCATAGACTTGAAGTTGATGGCACAAGGTTTCTTGTACAGTCAAGCGCATTTCGATGGTAACTTAACCAGAATAAGCAGAGCCTGTGTGTGAAACTTACATACTGAGCCAGTTCCGCTTATAATCGTTTTTGTTTTATTTTTATTTTTATAGTACATACAGTATGGCGAAACGAGCTTAAGGTCCACCTGATGTTAAGCGATTACCTTTGCCCATAACAATTTCACTACCACCTAGGCTGTTACCTAAATGGCACCGCAAGTCGGTTCGCCAAACTGAGACATGAAGATGGAAAGTCTCATGTGATTGTAATTTCACCGGCACCCGTACCCGCCCGAAACACAGTAATGCAAGCATCACTGTTTGGCGGAGAAGTAGGTAAGGTTGTAGTACTTCCCCGGGCAAATTCTTTCACAAAGGAGTTCTACTATTACTAAAATATAGTTACTATTTAGTTTCTATGTCTCCACAGGTCCGAAGAGAAATTGCGTGCGCAGTAGAAAAACATAAACAGGAGACCGACTCAAGACATTCACTTTTCAGCGCCCAACAAACAACACACATGCTAAAAAGACAGCATAGTTTTTTTAAATAGGCAGTGGCCCTACCCCCACCCGGCCAGGCCGAGGCCTGTCGTTAACTGTGGCTTAATACACTACTACCACCCACTTAGTACATCCAGCCTAGTGTGTTCACGCTAGTGAGCATACTGCGGGGTATAACCTTCACTCGGAAGTCACTCAACCAACTTCATCAACATCATCATTTCAGCCGAAAGGCGTCCACTGCTGGACATAGGCCTCCCCCAAGCATCGCCACAACGATCGGTCCTGCGCCTTCCGCATCCAGCAGATTCCCGCGACCTTCACCAGGTCGTCAACCAACCAACTTCGAACCCAAGTAATTATAATCTTGGGAAGTGGGGTTACATAAACACAACGGCGACAGGGTGTGGTTGTGGGTATGGCCCTCAAGCTATGCCACACCTTTTATCCTGTTCTTTGTGCCCCAACACCTGCACCTTAAGCGACCTCTGCGCCGTTGATAACGCCGTAGAGGTTGCAAAGTTTTGGGTTCGCCAAGTCTTACAAAAGATCAGTCGTACCACTGACACGAAGAAGCAGAAGTTACTGTTGATATGTGGTTGACCATAAATTCAGGCATGAAGATGTCCATATTCCATCATGTACACAATGCTTATTAATCAATTCCAGAATCAATAATAGTCACGAAAACCCTTAGTAGACTCAATGTTTTCACAGAAAAATTGAGAAAAGCAGAAACGAGCATTATAAACCATAATAACTCGTTATGCTAAGTGAATTGCTGGTTTAAACAAAACGCAAATTAATTCACGGAACCCAAACATTACGCGGAATCCGACAAAATTATCACAATTAATTTAATTTCACACTGTTATAATAAAATTAAAAACGTATAACACAAGTGAATGTCGCTTAATGAGGCATCCGGTCTGGAATAACATTTCGATATAGTGAAAATATTTCAATTTTATTTATCGTTAAGTTGTATTAATGGGCATGTGGTTGAAAGTTCGCCAGTTATGTTGCCATTGCATACGAATCACCGTTATCGTTAATACAATTAACCGTTATCGTTACATTTAAACAGCGTAATTGTTTAAGTTCGCTTTATACACTGCAAATTTAGTGGTTTAGCAAAGCGTGAATTCCTTACCCATTGTATTTATTTACCCAAATGCCCGAGACATTACCCTCCTGGTAATGTTTTTAAGTGTATGTAGGTATGTATGTTTGTATGTATGTCTGTTTCTTTGTTACCTCCTGTAGCCTAAACGGCTTGATGGATTTTGAAGTGCGAGGTGAGGAGTAAGTAAATAAGTATGTATGTAAAACAAATATTATTTAAAAACATTTAACAATGTTATCGACAAAACCTAATGGGGTTTTATATGTTTATAATTTTGTGAAACAAAACAGTTGCTAATTGTAATTCCAATTTTATAAAAAATAATCTACCCACATGAGTCGTTCTATGAACGCGAAACACATTCGCTTCGCGCGCCTGTACATTCGCGAAGGATGATGCATCAAGTTTCGTCTGTGCTTGTTTTTCGTGGAAAGTGTAGTGAAGTGTGGCTTAGTATATGGTATAGTAACTAGTATTGCTTAAAACTCTATATTATTATTTTGGCTTTACTATTTGATAGTTATTGTCAGTAAATGTAAATTTTACTCATGACATTTGAGTAGAAAATGGAACGTTATGATGAAGTCTTGGCCAAGACATGAACTAGTTACCACCTGAAAAGAATAGCTAGTCAGGTGCAATAACCGGACTATGGATTTACCATGATGAAATATGCGTCTAAATAATTATTTTGTTTTTGTTTGTTCTACAAATAAAAATAAAAGTTACCTAAATACCTACATCATACAAAATAGATTTTCACTAATGGGCATTCGTTAATTGAAAAACTATTTTTTTCACTATCCGAAATCAAAACTAGTATCAACATAAATATTGCTATTATTAACAACAAACTGATTCGAGTGGCGAAAAATGAAACAAAATTGTTGTACCAATTGCATTCATTCAACTGCATAAAAATCGGCCAATTATTCAAATCGGATGCGCCATGAACCGAAGACCGTATCGATGAATATTAATTGTTCCCGATCGTAATAAAAAAGAGATAAATAAACTGAAATAACTGAATAATCGAGTAAGATTGTTTACGTAGACAATAGTAATCAATTAATTGGTTACAATCATTAAAGTTATTAATATTCAGTGTTTTACGTGCACACATTATAAAGTTGTTGAATCACACGTATACCTCACTACCTACCACCACACCACACACATTTTTCACACCCTTACAGTACACACACATACAATATTAACTAGTTATTGTATAAATGCCCAAGAGGCTCTCTGCTTATGTTTTTGATTTTAATTAGTTGTGTGCTTCGTAATTGGCGTAATGTCTAGATTATTGAATTGATTATAATATTGTAAGCTTTGAAGGTACCAATGACAAATAAATAAATAAATATTCAGTGTTTTACGTCCGCATAAAGTTATTTCCATCATCATCTTTATACATTCGATATTCTCTTTTGTTGGTTATAAAACTTTCTGTATTTCCAATTATTTTTGGAACGAAGCTCCGAATGGGGGCTTGCAGTTGGTGTGATTTGGAAGCAAATGTATGTCACATCATGCTACGATTTGCGTTATACCCATTGGGTAGATTGAATATACGGACATAGAGTTGTCAGCTGAACTCACCTTTAAGAGCCATCTGGTGGGTAACGTTAAAGTTATAGCTATAGTTAGCTAATAAAACATGTATTTTTGTATGTTTTATTAATAGTTTATATAAAACATACAAACATACATGTTTTACTGAGGATCGAACCTGCTGCCTAATTGCGTAACTCGCTCGCCATCGCAATCAATAGGATTTCAATGTTCATTGCTCAGTGTGTTTTGACAATTCGTCATAACGGCCACTATGTACCACGCAATGAATATTGTTATCATTTAAAAATGAAAGCTAATGTTAGTGTCAATGCATTACACAATTACCCCACTGGGCCCTGTGGTACCTCAGTCCAACGCATGATGTTTCCTGCCATCTATGTTTGTATTATAGTTGCAAAGTTTAGCATTATAAAAATATTAATTTTAAGGATAACTTCGTTCCTGACGGGGGTCCCCTGACCGCATATATTTTTATTTTTAACGCATTTATGCATGCTATTGTGTTATTGGGTTTTTTCACTAGGAAATTCTCATTAGCATCCCGGAGTATGGATTTGTGCCCGGTTAATGGCTCGCCCCCTATTACATGGGACTATAACATATCTGGCGAAATGTGGGTGTACTATACACCTCTGCCTACCCCTTCGGGGAAATACAGGCGTGATGTTATGTTATGTGTGTTATGTTACGTTATTTATGCATGCGAAGTGAAACCTAAGTATCTAGCTCGCTATTTAGCCAGTTCGTGGTAGTTTAGCGGCTAAAGCACTGGTGTACTAAAGCAGAAGTCGCAGGTTCGAATCCTGCTCGTGAGAGAATTTTTCTTTATACAACAATTTATTTACCTATATCTTTTTCTGAATTACTTAAGTTCGCTTTTTAAGTTTCAAGCAGAAGAATACAGTTTGTCGGTGTAAAACTATCAGTTTTGGCTTAGGTAATATAAATGGAAAACTGTCTTGAGATCTGGTGTCCTTCATCGCTCTAATGACCGTCATCTTCAATTCGGCATTCAAAAATAACATCTTTCCCCAGGCTTGGAAACAAGCCACGGTAATCGGTATTCCCAAACCGAGCAAGCCAAAGTCCGAGCCGAGCAGTTACCGGCCAATTAGTCTCCTCAATGTCTTCGGGAAAATCTATGAGAAGCTTATTTATAAGCGACTTAAAGATTTTGCCGACTCTAATAAACTTCTCCCCGACGAGTAGTTTGGCTTTCGTACAAAGCACTGCTGCGTTAAGCAGCTGCACCGCATTGTTGAACACATCAGTGCAGGCTTCATACGCGGTCAAATGACCGGTACTCTCTTTTTCGACGTGGCAAAGGCATTCGATAGTGTGGCACAACGTCTTATTATATAAGTTGTACACTATGAACGTGCCACATCGTCTCGTGCTCATCATCCGAGACTATTTATCGAATCGTACCTTTCGCTATCGCATCGAAGGGGCTCTCTCCTCCCCCCATCCCATACACGCCGGTGTGCCGCAAGGCTCCGTGCTCTCCCCCCTTCTGTTCACGCTGTACACCAGCGATATTCCAAAATGCGGTGCAGCCCGTATTGCCCTTTTCGCCGATGACACGGCAATCTATTACACCGGCATGACACATGCCACTATTTCTCGTACCCTCCAATCCGCGGCCAACACCCTAGGTGATTGGTTTCGGAAATGGAGAAACGAAGTCAATCCCGAAAAAAGTGCAGCAGTCCTCTTTGATAAGAGGCCCCTAACAGAGATCCGCATAAAAATGAACGTACCTGTCACAATGTTTGGCAAACAGATCCCATGGCAACGCGAAGCCATATATCTGGGCGTGATCCTTGACCGTAGACTGACATTCAGACCACATATCCGCAGGGTGAAAAACCGTGCCGCCTTCATCCTCGGACGTCTCCACCCCCTACTCAATGCGCGCAGTAAACTGCCCACTCCCCTCAAAGTAAGGATATACACCACCTGTATCCGACCCATTCTCTCCTACGCTAGCGTTGTGTTCGCACACGTAAAGCCGGTGAGAATTCACATGCTCCAAACCCTCCAAAACCGTTTCATGCGAAAGGCCGTAGGCGCCCCTTGGTACTTACGCAATGCCCAACTCCACCTAGATCTCAAACTGCCGACCATCAAGCAGTATTTCAAGCGTGTCTCTAAACGCTACTTCGATTCCGCTCCCAAGCATCCCAATCCCTTGTTCGTGGCGGCCACCGTTTACCAGCCATCTGCTATTAGCAAAATTCGACGTCCCAGACACACACTCATCGAACCCGATGATGCTATAACACTAATCCAGGAGTCAGATAAAAATACAAGTACACTCCGACGCCGTCGTCCAAAATATCGTCCCCGCCGGCGAGGACCGACGCGACACCCACACGGATACCGAGAGTCCGACTCTCGAGAAACAGAAACACAATACGACGCAGCAGCGGTTGCTGGGGGGACCGGTGGCGGGGTCCCCCTACTGCACCCTGAGTCGAGGTCCGAGCTCCCCCCTGGGAGCTCTCCCTCACGGTGTCGCAACCGGAGATAATCTCGTCACGCGAGACCGACCCTATGCTCTAGAGTAGTTCCTAGGAGCAGGCTATTGCGTAGCCACTGATTAGGTTTAGGTAGGTCTTAGCCTCGCCGGCGAGGCTTGCCGATTACACACACACCCGATATACCGAAAGTCCGCCACTTACGAGAAAAAAATAATTCCTGATGCAGCAACGGCTGTTAGGGGGACATAGGAACGGCGGGGTCCCCCTGCAATGCCCCAGCGAGGTTCGAGCCCACCCCTTGGGGGACGCCCGCTTGCGGTATTGAAACCGCGACTTTAGTTTTTAAATATAGGATTAGGGAAAAACCTTCGGCGAATGGAGTCCCACATGGAACTCTCCGCTAACTAAGCCCGGTTAAGCAGATATGGTACTTCGGTACCTTCTGCGAGAATCAAGTCGATAAAAAAAAGAGATCTGGTGAAGTTAATTTTTATACTTAAATACATTTCAAATATTCACTGCATTGATGACATAGAATACATACTATTGATGTTGATCGATGATCTATTGTAATCATTTTTTAAATTAAAAGACTTTACGATAGTTTTTGAACTACTCTCGTATCATTCTCAAAGAATTTGCAGCATACATTCCGACCCTCGCCTAATTAAATGAACCTTTAGGTAGTGAACACTAGATACGCTTAATTTTGTAACACAAGCTTCACAGAGCATCCCGGTGTACAATTTTAGACAGCTTTCTATGTTTGAACCCAAAATGGTACATTTGTGTACCGTAATTTTGTGAACATATTGTTATTGTAGGGTCACCAAACTTAGCTGACGTCATATTTTGAAAGGGTGCAGGTATTATGTAAAGTAAAATATTATTTGAACTGAATATTATGTAAGTATTATCCTATATTATATATAGTAAGTAAGAATTACTAGAATTTTCTTTTTAAGCATTTCTGAGCTAAAAAAATATAAGTTTTCCGGTATCGCAAACTTTTACCATAGAATCTAGGTAAATCTCAGGGTTTACTGTCAGTCATATCTCAGGAATTGCTACACTTTGGGCGTTATGTTAACACAATACATATACGTAAATCTTTAACACGTTGACGGATGTGTATGACACAATAATTTTTTTATTGTTATTACGTCTACAACGTTAAATAAATTAGATTGCAAAACCTTACAGATGTGATGGGTATCGATATCTAATGACAATAATAAAATAAAATAAATTATGAAATGATAATTTCAACTACAGCCAGCTGATCACGGGGTCAACGGACGCGCGACTCACGAAAACAAAACCAAAAAATTGAAAAATTTCAGTGTTATGGTATCTGATATTTCAGAAAAAAAAAACATGTAAGTAAACCTACAAGGTCACGCGTCCCTTAGCTGTTGATCCCATGATCTGCTGACTTGAATCAAATGATGAGTTGAGTTTCACTAACTAATTTGATTTAACCTTACATGTATATGCGTATACTGTCACGCAATGTGTTAAAAGAGAATTGTAGTAACAGGAAAACACCTTCTCCTTTTATTTTCGTACTTAACATCAATACACGTGAAAACAATAAACGCGAGATAATCAAGTTTCATTTGAATGCTTCGATTTGGTATAAATATCCAAATACATTAATTCTTTTCTTACATTGCACATTGGAAATTGATGGTGATACAATTATTCCCTCTGGCTTAAAAAGTTAAATGATATTGCACTGAAAGTGTTCATTACTGGTCATTTATAAAGTTGCTTATACAGGGGCATGCAAAAAACTTAACGACTTGTGAGCTGACCAAATGCATATGCAAAGTAAAAATCACATAACCATAATATTATTATATAAAACATGAACAGCCCATTACTAGTACTACTGCTGGGTACGGGCCTCTAGACTGGGTCTCTGCCCCCTGGGTCGGGTAGACAAAAGTCGTTTATTCAAAATTGACTAAATTCAATTAGTTCTTTTCGAACATCAGGTAATAAGGCAGCCCCCAAAAATGCCCTTCACTGCCTCCTATGTAATGTTTATAATAACTTCTTAGGTTTTCGCGATCACTACACATTATAATAAAACAAAGTTTAACCGGATTAAATCGAAACGATGCGTGCATCGAAACGATTTTAATTAATAATATTGTACGGTAGATTAAAATATTTTTTTAGAAATATTTGTAAAGACACTTGTTATCTTAGTCTACCTGCGACCACGAAATGTTGCAAAGCTTTCGAAACGTCAGGGAAACCAATTTAAATAATATACGCGATTTAATCCGGTTAAACTTTGTTTTATTATAATGTTTATAAGGTGAGAAGATACGGTGCAACAAACTCCCCAGCAAGACGTCTCTATCTGTCATTTAATGACGACGACGTCTATGTCTAGTGGTTCGAGTGTCAGACTGCTGATCACGAGGTCGTGGGTTGGATTCCCACAGGACACAAATATTTATGTGATGAACATAAGTGTTTGTGTTGGTCTGAGTGTTTCTTGTGTATTAATAAGTATGGATTTACAACGTAAACGTCACAAATAAAATAATAATTGTAGTTTGATTGTTTATGTTATATTATTTGCACTCATGCATCGAATTGAGATCGACTGGCATAGCTTGTTACAGAATGGCAATGTTAATCTATATTTGCAACTTTACCTTTTTACCCGACTGCGGCGGAGCCCAAAAGGAGGTGTAACTAGGTGTAATGTTTTAGTTGGTATGTTTATCAAATTTTATGCCATTCACCCTTCATCGATTATACCACCACTCTTTTTTATACCAAATGTAAAAGATATGACGACAGGATCGCAAAACGTATGGCGTCCACACTTTACCAAAAGCGGTACAAAAATTGCTCTTGCAAGCAAATGAGCGAGTTTAATGCGGTCGAATTTGGTGCGGGTATCGATACGCGCTTTTATCGTCGTTCCGGCGTAGCACCAAGGCCCGTTTTTTCAATCAATCGGTAAATATTGTCTGGAAAGTATTCCACGCTATGCAGGGTGCAAATATTTATCTAACGGTCATCTGCCGTCATATTCTGGCGTTGAATATAAAAATAAATACAATGATTTGCACAATTACTTGAAACGTGGTGGTTATAATTATTATAATTTTGAGGTAACTTTCTTAATATAGTTATTAGGTTTCTTAAATCATTTGGTACAGTCACGATCCTTTCCGGTGATACATTTTGTCGACAAAGTCCCTTGAACGAATCCTGCTACATTACACATACCTACGGCTGCCGGCTGCCGTCGAACAGTGGTGGTTCACCGGAAAAATTGCTGATAGTACATAAACCAGCAGAGTACAAAGTTGAATATTTTTGTCGCCCTAAAGGACGAACCATTTTCAGGAGTTAATCTCAAGCTTGTCGTTTTGAGTACAAGGACCATTATTGTACTCATTATTTGTATAATGTCTATAATAAGACACAACACCTCATTAAAGCTTGCTTAGTTACAAAACAACGGCCTGTATAATCCCACCGCACCTATGTCTACATGGCAACCCTATTCCCATTATTACTTGAAACTAGGAAACATATTTCACGTTACTGTACAACACTAGTACATTCTACATTTGTATGTACTTAATATATGCCTACAGCAGACTTATCACCTAAGCATTATCGTGTTTCTAACGATAATGGAACTTTCGAGTGTCTGTAACCCAACATTAATTTAACTGGTACCTTCACGTAATGGCGTCGGTTTCGCTAATTGTACGTTAGAATAATTATATTGCGCCACACGCGTATATATTTTAATGGATTTTGAGTGTTATATACGGTTAAATGTCACTTATACCGGTATTTAATGTAAACTAATTTAAGCTAGGCTGTTTCTCTTTATGGCTTTGTGTCGCTTTCAAGATTAATACCAGAAATGTACTTCTGCATAGCTTATACTAATTACCTACTGTTATAAATTTGACGTCTGTGTTTGTTACTGCTGCTTGAAAAATTAGGTTAATAGGAAAACAGTAGATGATAGTAAACTTCTGAGTTAATTATATAACTTTAAAAAGGAAACAAGCTATGATGTTATTAAAGCCGTTTTATCTAATAACACAGCATGTCCCATCTCTATGCTTCATTGAGGGAAAGTACTTTAAATATTGATATTAGAAAATTTAGCTTGAAAAAGACTTCTTTTTATTTTTAAATGCAAGTAATACTGCATTCAAGGATTTCAAAAGGGTTTACTCTGAGCCGGGAATCGAACCTTCAAGAATGCCAAAAAATATCAGCCTGTATTTTTATGCCACCAATCGATAGAGACGATAATAGAGTTAAATCACTCCAACAAACATTGTATCCTAGATTGAAAGAAAACCACGAAATCTAACATAGCTTAGGTAGGTACATTTCAATAAATATGATACAAATGCAGCTAATTTTACTTCAAAAAACCTTTTACTTTAATTGTTGTTTGTCCATAATTCATTGACTTCCTATAATTTTAGACACTTTGTTTGTTCGACGAATTTTATCCTTATTATTAACCCTATCAACAGAAGCCATAAAATACAGGATAGCGATTATGTTAGTTCGATTCCCGACTCCGGCAAGAGATTTTTAATATTCTGCAATAAGAATGTATTAATTTTTAAAACAAAATGAAGGCGCCTGCGGCAGCATTGGTCAAATTGTGCGTGTGACAAAGCGGAATCGCGCTGTTTTGATGTATTTTTTACATTTTTGTAATTTCTCAGCAAATAAAGATGTAAATAAAAATGTACAAGATGTATCTTACTTGAAAAAAATAATATGAAAGACTATTGGAATTTCCAAATAATAATAAGTGAAATAGTGCAAAAACAGACCTTACTTTCGAAAATAAATCTATGGGATCGTGTTTTCCCTACACCAGAACCGAGTAAATATCATGAAAAACCATACAACGTGTATCAGAAATGCGTGGTCATACTTGAAGAGCTTATTTAGGACATGATATCCAATAACTTTTAATATGGGACCAAACCTGAAATCGCGAAAAAAAATCAGCTGATTCTTACATTTTGTCGTGCGATCGATGTCGATGTAGATTTAGTAGGGAACAGCTGATATTTTTTTCACGATTTCAGAATTGGTCCCATAGTAAAAGTTGTACTATGCTTTGCCCTGAATGAGCTCTTCAAATATGTTCACGCATTTCTGATACACGTTGTATATGTATATAAAAAAATTGATCTACATCGTATCCGCAAATCCTAAAAGCAGTGATAGCCTAGCGGTTGAACGCTTGCCTTCCATGCAGGAGGGTGTGAGTTCGATCCCGGCCCGCACCTCTGACTTTTCGAATTCATGTGCGGATTTATATTCGATTACCACTTGCTTTAACGGTGAAGGAAAACATCGTGAGGAAACCTGCACACCAGAGAGTGCTCCATACAGTTCTCAATGGTGTGTGTAGTATGCCAACTCGCACCAGGCCAGCGTGGTGGACTAAGGCCTTAGCCGTCTCATACTGAGAAGAGGCCCGTGCCCAGCAGTGGGACAGTAATGGGCTGGTTATGTATCCGCAAATGAAAATATTTTGAATTTAAAATCCCAATTTCTTCCAATGCCACCTGCACTTTTATCCGCGCTTCTAAATGCATAGAAGCTTTGCTTTTGTCGGAAGTCCCTTGACGCCACCCATTTTATTTGTATTTATTCACATTTACTATATAGGAACGTAGTGTATTTATATTTTACAAGTAAAACCAACTCCCACAAATTACTCGAATGACGTATCTTTTGAGTAAGGTACTAAACGTCAGCGGGTTCGAAGTTCTTATATGTTATTATTATTGCATTATTAAGTTTAACCCATAACGTGAGCTTCAAGCTACCAACTGGCGAGATATCGCGCAAGGTCGAGGAAAGTGGAGAGGTCTCGTTTCGGAGGCTCTCACTTTGGGTCGCTGAGCCAGAGAGTAAGTAAGTGTAAGTATAAATTGAGATAACTTTGGATTTTCTATCCAATGTTATACTTTCCCTTTTTATTTATTGACAATTCCTGGTTGCTGTAACAAACGTTCTGTAAGTAAATTGTTGTGTCATTTTATTTGGAAGACATGAATTGATTGATCGAGTGTTTACGGTTGTTGTTTTTTGTTGAGATAAAAATGTCTTACTTTTTTCATGCTCTGTCTTTTCCACCTTTTGTTTTTCGAACTGATAGGTACTTTAGGATTTTAGGACTGCATACCCAAAGGGTGCTAACGGAACCTTATTTTTATGCCTACACCGTCTGTCTGTCTGGCTGTATCTTTCTAACATTAACATACAGTCAGATGAAATTTTCTGTTGCTGTGGCTTCTATCATGCATGGCCATGACAGATACTAAAAATAATTAAAAGTCTAAATCCAATGGGGATTGAAAACTGTTGTTTTTGTTCCTGCTCTTTCCTAAATACGGTAATACATACCTACGAGAGTCAAACTTGGTCTTGGTTTGATTGTAATGCATACTCTATAGTTATACAACAAATAAAAAAAATAAGGTAAGTGTAGAAATGTGTGTGTGTGTAGTGGTATGAAACGCGAGTCCAACTCGCGCTTCGCTGGTTTTTATAATTTTACAAAGAAGTACCTACTGATGTCCAGTATATCTACACTAATATTATAAAGAGGAAAGATTGACTAACCCACCACATACCACACACCCCTTCACACATACACACTCATACACATGAGGCTTCTGGCTTTACCACTATTATTAGCAGTTTTTTTTTTTTTTTTTTTTTTTTTTAATCTATGCTGTAGCCTGTAACTTAGTTTTACTTAACTAATTTACTCAACTGCACTTTCCTGTAACCACCTCCTGATGCAATTAATGTAACTCCCTGTGGATTTAATTAATGAGAGCGCTGGTACCCATAACACAAGTTAAATCTTACATTGGGTACACTTCATACCGAGAAATTGTATAACTACTATTTGTAAGTGTTTACTGTACACCATTTATGTGAAATAAAAATTTATTTATTTTTATTTATTTGTATTTTTGTGTGTATGTTTGTAATGAATAAACTCAAAAACTACAGTGCCGATTAAAAAAAAACACCATTATAAAGCTAGGGTTAATCCTACAAGCTATGTCGGTCACTCCGGTTCTTCTCCGAATAATCTCGTTTCGGATTTTATCCTTCAAAGAAACTCCAAGCATAGCTCGCTCCATAGCTCGCTGAGCGACTTTAAATTTGTGGACTAGCCCAATTGTCAGCGTCCACGTCTCGACGCCGTAAGTCATGACAGGCAGGACGCACTGGTTGAAGACCTTTGTCTTCAAACTTTGCGGTATAGGCGACGAGAAGACTCGGCGAAGTTTGCCAAATGCCGCCCATCCCAAACGGATCCTTCTGTCGGCTTCTTTCTCGAAGTTGTGCCTACCAAGCTGAATTATCTGCCTTAAGTAGACGTACTGCGTTACCATTATAAACATAGGGTATATTTTCATGTCCACCCGTGTGAAGCTTGGATGGGCCGCTAGTTGCATAAAGTGCCCGTGTCTCTTCAGGGGAGTCTTAGCAATAGATTTGTCATTGTGTCTACTTTACGCCGGAAGGTTAATAGAAATAGAATTGACAACTTTTAATCAAGGAATCACCCAATGAGCATTGACAAAGCGTACCGGTCCTCATCATTGTTGCAAGCGAATACTGTCAGTTACAGCCGGTTCAATAAATGTATGTTGTTAATGACAATGGGACACTCCCGTTGATGGTTGACTAGTCAATGTGTGAGTGACATGATTGTATACAAACACTGCACTTAGATATACTCCAGTGCAATGAACACTGAATCTGAAATATTGATCGAATCTTTTGTGTTTAGCAAGCCTCGTTTGGTCTTGACCATAGAAATCTAAATAATAAGGTAACAGAAGTGGTAAAGGTCGTCATCATCGACGACTGCACCATCGCTTAACATCAGGTGAGGTGGCGGTCAAACGCAAGCCTATTTGATATTAAAAAAAAGGCCCGTGAACTTGTTGCCGCATACAGGTGTATCATAGGACACCAATACGCGAATCGTTGGCTTGATCATTCGTGCTGTTTTGGACGCAGGTCACTAATAGATGGTCAGGATATCTATCTAACAGCGGATTTTTTTAAGCTTAATTTGTTTTGTATTGAATGCTAGAAACATGGTGGGCGTAACTGCGTATTTATGTGTTGATAGCGGAAAACCAGTGACATACGTTCCGTTAATAAAATATAGTAGATAAGATTTCTAATACCTTATTATTTAGATTTCTATGGTCTTGAGTATGGTGATTAAGATTTTTTTATTAAGGAATGTGTGATTTAGAGGTTTAGGTACAGTCCATAAAAGAGATAAGTACCCAAGGTCGCCAGATATAGATACAGATTTCTCAGGAAATAATGAGAGAACGGTTTGAATAGGGTTTTGTATGTATACAGTTTAACTTTGTCCGTTATAGAAAAGATATTCCACTCGAACAACATAACATAACATAACATCACGCCTGTATTTCCCCGAAGGGGTAGGCAGAGGTGTATATAGTACACCCACATTTCGCCAGTTATGTTATAGTCCCATGTCGCCCCCTAGGCGAGCCTATTGCCATTGACCGGGCACAAATCCAGACTCCGGGCTGCTACTGAGAATTTCCTAATGAAAAAACCCAATAACACTTTGTCCGACCCGGGAATCGAACCCAGGACCCCACGCTCAGCAGTCGCGCTAGCAACCACTAGACCAACGAGGCAGTCGAATTCCACTCTAAAACATCCTTAATCTCTTGAAAAATCTTACCATACATACTTACCTATCTCTTTGTTAGACTACTTGCTGGAAATCCCAGATAACCTCTATATGTAATCTGGGATTATACGGTGTGACGATAGCTATGTCGTATAAATGTATAATGTGAACGTGGCTGGGGGGGACTGGTTGCGGAAGGCAGAGGACCGAGTGTTGTGGCGCAACTTGGGAGAGGCCTATGTCCAGCAGTGAACTGCGATAGGCTGAGTTGATTGATTGAAGACTACTTGCTGGAAATCCCAGATAACCTCTATAGGTAATCTGGGATTATACGGTGTGACGATAGCTATGTCGTATAAATGTATAATGTGAACGTGGCTGGGGGGGACTGGATGCGGAAGGCAGAGGACCGAGCGTTGTGGCGCAACTTGGGAGAGGCCTATGTCCAGCAGTGGACTGCGATAGGCTGAGTTGATTGATTGAAGTGCAATGGCATCAGTGAAATGTTAGTGCGTCATGACTACAGCTTAACGCAAGTGTGTTACTGTAATGTAATCTGTAACACCCAGTACCTAGAAATTAGCTACACGTACAGGCTGTTACATTAAATCACAACAAAAAGTTTTACGTACAAAAATGTTTGTGTATCGGAGTAACAAGCCACGATGGAGCATAGAAAATGGCGTCTTCAGTGCCAATATATTGCTTTCTCGCGTACTGTCGTTATCCACAGCTGCTGCCATAACCTACTTGTTTTTGCCGCCAATGTTAAAACATTACAAAATTCCCTACTTTATCATTCCCTGGCTTATAAAGTTGGTTTACTTTGCAATATTAATAACAGCTGTAGCATGCAATGCAACGATCGGTTATAGTCGTGTTTTATAGCATGCAACTTCATGTTTGTGAAGTGCAGTGAATTTTTTTGCATGTTTCAGAGATTTGTAATGCTATATCGATTTAAATTTTTTATTGTTTGTTTGCTTAGCTTTTGCATACGATTGGATCTTAATTTTATTTCTGTAAGTGCCTGTCAATCCTGTAAATCCTCATGGACACACTCCGCCGGGGGAAGGCGGAGCCAGCGTCGGACTCTTACCGACTAAAAACCACCACGGTGTTCGTCTACCGACCCTTGGCCGGGGGCGTGGGACATAATTATTCGCCCAACCTTCCCCGGCAGGTCCCGGCTCACAGGCGAGCCCCTTCTCCCCGTGCTGCAACCACATCGGCCGCACCCTCCTCATGACAGGCGCGCGCGGAACACTACGCGCCACCGTCACGGGCCATGACTGGTCGGGCGGCGGGCCACCCCGAGTCCGCCGCCCGCAGGCTGGGGTGGCTGGAGGTCAGCAAACGCCCTCCTACGACGCTCAGGTCATCTCCTGTGGATGGGAAGGTTATCGCCTCTCATACCCTCTCTGCCGCCTCCTTAGCAAGCATTATCTCCTCGCAGAAGGAGACGACGCCTTCCCAAGCGCTCTCGCTCCTGACCATAGACAGAACCACGGCCGGAAACGCTTTACTACACCTACCACATCACCTATTACAGTTACAGACTTGGTGGTTAATGTGCATTGCATCGATACTCACTCATAAAGTGATACATACGTCAAAAACATTATAACCCCAGTACGACTGAAGTCTGTCGCTTGTAGGATGTAAGGGTAAAAGCTGCGCAGTTAGGCTGTGCAGGTCCATTAGCGTAAAGGTAGGTGTGTAGAGAAATAAATTAAAGGCCTCGAAGATTTAATACATTTATTATAGGTAGATCTAGGCTAGGTCACGGGTAAGGCATTTGTTCACTGAGCGCACATAGGAAGGAAGATAGAAAGGGTACCGTCCCTTGGTCCCTGCTAAGTGGATGGTACGGGCAGGCCGGCAGGCTAGACCCAAGCTGCAGGATCGCAGGTAGGCGCTGCCTTGTGGTTGGAGCGGGGTCAGGAACAGTCAATAGATTGGGTCGCCTTAGGGCATTACGGCGGTAGGTAGTAGTCTAGGTAGTAGAGTCAAGGCGGCACGTAGAACCCCTAGTTGGGGATATAAGATGTATTCCTGAAGGATAGAGTTACCACTCAGGAAGCTGCTGTGTTAAAAGTGGCAGAGGCCAGCCGCGTTACTAGTGTTGTGCGTATGTTCTTGGGACGCGCAACCCCAGCTACAGTTTGCTCTGTTACTCGACTAAAACTATTTAGATCCACGACGATACAAGGAAAAACAAATTATGTAAAAATCGAGTAATACCTATGTTTGCTAGTCAGGTATTTATGATTTTTTAGGAATTAAAGCAGCAAAGCAGAGCCTTCTGTTAAGGTCTGGAACCACTACTTTTGGTACCAAGCCAAAGTATAAGAAATCAACAAAAATTCCCCAAAATTGTGTTTCGAAAATTTATGATGTAACAAAGGATGAATGTAATAACAGCAAAACAAAACCGGAACAAAATATAAAAGAAAATATGCCACGCATAAATTAAAAGGATTTAAAGTATCTGGCATAAAGAAGGATAAAGAAAACATTAAAGAAAAACATGAAATATCGATACAAGCGCCGTAACACAATCCTTAAAGAATCATTATTTTGATGTCGATGAAAAAACGTATGTAAAACAAACACTAAAAATGTTTACAAGCAATGGTCGTAACTTTTAGAATCGTTCAATACATCCGAGGCCCAAATCATAATAAATTGAGTGGAGGTTAAGGGATAAAGAGAGATTGACAGCGGTCTTTAACACTGCCCCGGGGCAGGCATCAACTTGTGTTTTGTGGATAAGTCTCAATTTTATCGAGAGAATCCAGCCGTAATAATTTTCGAGGAGTTTATACTGAAAGCTTTCCCTTTTGATTGTTAAAGGCAATTCGGGAGGTCCAACAATATGGGTCGTGCCTTATTTTTTGTTTCAAAGGCCACGATTCCCTGATGTCTTTTTTATAAGATAATGTTTTACTTTAGCGGATCTTTTTTCGATCCTTAGACGTTTTAAGACAGTAAAGAATATTTATAGCAGTTGATGCTTTTGACTTATTTCAGAACAGTATAACCTAAACATGGTAGGACTACGGATATTATAATTTATTGTCATTTGTATGTACGATACATTTCCATTGAAACAATTTTCATTATCAATATCTGTGTCGAACTTAATTATACGTTCTGACACATTACCACCGTAATTGTTTCGAAAATATTCCTAAATAACCGTTCTAAAGAAAACGTTTCAGTCACAAAATGTAACGCCTATTCGACGAAAGGTGTAAAACTTTTACGATAATGGAAAGCGAAAGAGGTCGAGAGAGAGTTTAAAATTCATATGCTCGAAACGGAAAACACCTATAAAAACCAATTTCAAAGGGTGTTGGTGTGAAAATAGGGCGTTTAATAGAACACTCTGGCTTCAGGTGTGATGACGTCCCTATCGCGTCCTAAATCTGTCCTATGTTACCTTGAAGGCTCCGCTACATAGAAGGCGGGTCAGGAAAAGCGCGGGAGTACCGCGTTGCCTATAATGCTTCCAATGAGCTAGCTAGTTTGTACGATGCCATACTGAAAGGGTAGCGGTGGTTCGCGAAAGCGTAGCATAGCAGTACTTTTAGTGTGACATCATCGTCATCGACTTGCGAGTATGTGAGTTGGTCTGTGTATAGACTGCTGACATACAAACAACGTTGTAAATTTTAAGGGTATCAAAACACACTTATTCCACTACCGAACAACTTCAACAGCTTTCTTAGATTTAAGTGGGTTGTATAAATATTTGGGGAGATATTGTGTTAAATCTTAAGAAAATAGGGCACTTATTCATTTTATATACCTGCATTTGGCACGTGGTTAAAATATGCTTCGGAAACCTTATTTAGTTTGAAGATCTTGAAAGTTAACAAACATTGATTCTGAATAAGTGTCTGATTTTTAATTGATTCTGAAGTTGAGTAGTGTACACACACGTAATTGATTTCCAATCCGATTTGTTGAAGATCGTGCAAAAAACGAGTATCATGTCCCTATTCTAATTACGCATACAATTGAACACATCCAAGCCGAGGCTATTATCGGCTGTATTTGGATTGAATCATCAATATTTGAAAAGACCGTACTGTCTTGTTTATATGGCTCGATGGAAACATGGCTTTCCGTATTATTTAGGAGTGTTTATATTCAAAACATGAATCACGGAATCTATTATGACAACATTAACTATCTGAGTTTGCTTATCTAAATTACGTTATCAGTTGGCTGTATTCAGATCATTTTATTTCCCGTTCATTCCTAAGTGAATATTTGCATGCCGCTAGTGGACTCTAGGTTACGTTGAAATGGCCTATAAAAAGTAACTGGCTTTTTCTTCAATGGTTTAATTAAAAAAACACGGTCAACTTTTTATGATAAAAAAAATCATTAGGCAATGAAAATTGATTCATACTTTAAAGAAAAAAACGGTAGTAGATTTTTTTTGCTTCTAAATACACTCCATATTTTATTACATACTTTCCATAAAATGGTATAGTAACTGAAGAGAATATTACATCCCATTAGAATCTAATATTAATTATGGATATATCCTGTTAACGCGTAGGCAGTGAATGGCCATATCAACGGCTGACCTACGGCAAAAATAATTCATTTCTGAGAAAAATGATTAATGTCTAAAATATACGAAGCCACATAGCCATAGTTGGTCATAAAACAGCAACTATGCAATGAAATCATAATTTATAGGCAATTAATAATGAAGACAAATGCACAAATGTGTCATGTAACGGGTTTAGTAGTGTCAGGAATCTATGACAAGTTTCGAACAGTTACAATGTTTGAACTGAACCTTATGGCTATATTGTATACGTTACAGACGGTACTAACAATACTTAAATGACTTACATTTATGTTATTGCCTTGTTAATGTCTGCTCATATACCTAGTTATTGTCTAAAACCCATTAATATCCACTATGGTATTCTCTGTAGACCTGCTAGATAAAATTTCCTACGGCTTTTATAGAACTGAGTTTTATGATGATAAGTATTGGTTGTGTTGGGTTGAACATCTCAACAAATAAACATCATTTTCATCGTTTATGGTAGAAACTTCGACAACATTAATTGCTAGCTTGTGGATGTTTGTAATCAAACGAAAATAACTACAAATCAATCAATTTGTATCAGCGATTTAAGCAAAAACTACGATTGTAACATCTTATCATAATGTTTGAATTGAAGTATGCCATGTGCATTGTGTAGGTATGGGCGATAACGTGCCATCTGTGCTTCTGTAAACATATTTGAATATTATTCTGAAACAGTTTTATTTTTGCAAAGTGACCGTAACGTAGGTCGTAAAATTTTAATCAAATGTGAACGCATGTGCGAAGTGTGAACTGTTCAGATTTGATCATTTCATAATGTTACTAGTATACTACGATAGAAAGTCACATTGAAAAATGTAAGGCCGCAATTTTCAAATTTTAATTGAAAGTGTGAAAGCTCGCAACGTAGTTGAACTATTCACGTCCGAAGTAAAAGTACCTATTTTACCAACTTTCATTTCACTAAACCCAGTGACAAAAGGTACCAACACTCAACCTCAATAAATTGCAGCCAACACTGAAATGACAAAGATACGCTCTGTCTCATCATCTTACACAGGTAATAATCATTAAGTACCAAATCACAGGAAGACAACGCAACAACTATCAAAGCTGTGACCGATTTCAACACATTTGAGGCTGCAAGCGGAATACTATTAATCATAACTCCACATATCCACACAGTGTGCCGCGTGCACAATATATTACCTACGATAGTAAGGAGCAGCAATGTGAACAGTTGGCGTTAATGGCTGGCCTTACCCCAGGGAAATGCGCTCTTGATAATGTGAACAGTAATTTTATGTTGCAACAAAAGCGATAACAGTTGATTCCTTCATACAGATAATGTTGAATTTAAATAATAAGAGATAGGTAATGGATTTTTTGATGGACTGTACCTCATTATGAATAACAATTGGGTTTCCGATGCGTTGTCTTTTGTTTCTATTCATTTTATTTTTATTTATTTACATAATTATCTCGATTCATTTTTCTAACCTATTTAAAAGAAATGTAATAAGTTTTATAAATTACGTGAAATTTATTATGTGCTCTTAGATTTAATTCAGCTATTGTGAATACAAAGGCTAGGCTATCTTTATAATTCTGTTCAGTTGAACTATTGTAATTTAATTCTGAATAGAACTATCAAAAGAAAATAATATGACTGTGTAACAAATGACCGTAATAACATTATTTCTTCTAAATTAAAAATTATTTTTACATTCCGCTCTTCTCTTGTTACAACAGTAATGTAAAGAGTCCTTAAGTTTTATCACATATTTAAAAATAATACCCGCTTTAAAACCAAACATTATCTAAGACTAGATCATTAGCCGTAATAATATCTCTTAAACTTCTTAAAGCATAATGGTCCTATAAATATTTTCATATCACAGTTTGACTTGAAGTTCGAGTGAAAGTTTCCGATAGCGACACGGTTCAAGTTTTAACGGTAACGTGTTCTGTCTTATTGCAAGTGTTATCTACCCTCGTTTGGTCTCCCTTTGAAAAAGTAAGCACTGAACTCGATAAATCACTGAGCTTTAGATATGTTTTAGCTAGTGTTGTGCCTGTATCGATAGTTTTTATTTAAATGCAACAGGGCAATGTAAAAGAAAAAAACACTTCAAAAATTAAAACAGATTGAGAAACATTCTTAATTGGATTCCAAGTTAATTTACAATCATGATTGATTTTTCATTAAGTAGAACATAATTACGAAATCGCCTTACACTGCGATCAATAGAAAACGATCGGGTCTACTTAGTATGCTGCTCGAACAAAATCCCTTACTTCAACAGAAACACTTAATTGTCCTTTTCTGATGAGGGTGACTTTGTATCACCTTCACTTTATTTACGCTCATGAGAGCTCTAAAAAGATTTTTATTTGAATATTTTTTTACATGAGATGATACTTAATTCGCTCAAGTAGAATATTGCTTCGATCACATCACTACACAACTTACAGTCGTGGACCAAGGGTTCCATATAAGCCCCATTACTAACAGACATCTAATGGAACGATTTGAAAGAACCCTATGTATCTAGCCCATGTACTGACATTCCAATTCAAGAATTCAAGCCGAATACTAAGGACGTAGTGACATTGACGAAGAAAGATACATCGGATTCTTTAGATATCTACCCCTAAATTTTATTAGAGCAAAGAAAAGGGCAGACCAGACTTAGCACTTTCTTTACAACCTGCGCAATAAAAACCGTACCTAACTGTTAGTTTTCCGACAAGAAATTTCCTTGATAGCAGAATAAAACGATACCACAGTTTTATACTATCATAGTATAAATACCATTACAGAAATGTTTTTAGAGAGGCTCTGTGATATGTGAAATAACAAAGACAATACCTAAATATTGAAATACAAAGACGACCTACGCAAATAATGTATGGGATAAAAAGAGCCTAAATACATACGCAACGGATCTCGGGAGGATTCTTCTGCTATAAACATGTATTTGCAAATCTTACCTTTTGAGATGTAAGGTGTCTGAAGTGCGTATTCCCGAAAACCTTTACGCATTCACAGTATCTGTCGTGTAATAGTACGCAAATCCTTTATGACAAACACTGACACAATCCCACCGTGTCCGCCAAAGAGCCACGTACTAAACCATTGAAAAGGCAGGATTGCCCAACCTCTAATTCCGATGAGAATCGTCTTATTCCCCACTCGCTCAATGAAATCTTCCTAAAAGCTTCTTTGTTGTCGTCTAACAACGCGAAATAAAATACTGTTTTTTTCGGTCATTTTCTTGAAATTACTTTTTTGCTTCCATTTTAATATTACCTCATTTCTAGCCATCCGTTCTTGTGCCTTGACACGGTACAAAATAACTAAATAGATGCTAAAAGTGAATGACCATTATACGTGGGACACTCAGAAAGTTTTGCGAAACTAAAAAAAATTGTTCTATACGTACATATATTTTTATCAAATCTTTTCAAAGTACTTTCCACCAGCCTCTATACAAAGATTCATGCGCCTAAACCAGTTTTCAAAACACTTTTTCCAGTCCGCCGCAGACACCTCGTTTACAGCCTGCTCGAACGCAGCCAGCGCATCTTCCGGCGACGAAAATTGTATCCCTTTGAGCTGATTTTTTATTTTTGGGAATAAAAAGAAGTCACACGGTGCTAGATCAGGGCTGTAAGGAGGGTGACCCAGGAGTTTGACTGGCGTGCTGTCCAGGAAGTCCCTCGTTTTGAGTGCGGTGTGCGCAGGTGCATTGTCGTGGTGGAGCAGTAGCCCGCGGAGCCCTGTGTTTGGTCGCTTGTTGCTTATAACAGAGAAAACTTCTGGCAAACATTTGGTAGTATACCATTCGGCATTAATGCTTCTTTGATCCCGTAAGGGAATTGATACCAAGTGGCCAGTCAAATTAAAAAAGCTAGCGATCAAAATCTTACCCCCGCTTCTAGATCGCTTCACTTTGGTAGGCGTTGGCTCATTTTGAAACACCCAAACAGTCGACTGGCGCTTGGTTTCTGGGTCGTATTGATAAATCCAGGACTCATCACCTGTAACGATGTCGTAAACACGCCGAGACGAGCCTGCTTCAAATTTGTTAAGCATATCACGGCACCATTCCACCCGGGCCTGCTTCTGAGCATCGGTGAGGTTGTGCGGCACCCAGCGTGATACTATCCTCCTCACGCGAAGATGGCTGTGTAGAATCTCGTGAACGCTTCCCGATCCAATCTTCAATATGTGTTGAATCTCCTGATATGTAATTCGCCTATTGTCTTGGATTAAATTTTTCACTGCTAGCACGTTTTCTTCGGTAACAGCCGTCAAAGGGCGACCGCTTCTTTCGTCATCCCCCAAAGTTGGTCGACCGCGCTTGAATTCGTTATACCAACGATACACGGTTGCCTTGGAAGGGCCTTCATCCATGAATGCCATTTGAAGTCTATCGTACGATTCATCCGGTTTCAGGCGACACTTGAAATCGTATAAAATCATAGCTCTAAAATGTTCCCGGCGCAGATCCATATTTCAGTGAGACACAATACTTTGAATTAACTCGCAAAAAATGTGGAGGGAAATTTTGAAATTGGAACTTACTTATTTTTACTTATAAATAATCATATTTTCGAAAAACATTATAACTGGCCAGTCTCCCATATATAAAAACTTTTTTTCGCAATACTTTCTGAGGGGCCTGGTACATCTTGGAAAATATTTTCTTAATTCTTAAACGAAATTTAAGTTCCGCAGCCGGAATTAAAGTTCTTACTCCTATATGGGGTTAAGGGTACGTTTTATCTGAAAAATCTGGCTGTAAGTTGAGAACACTGAACTTATTCGTAGCATAAACTAAAGTTGATTCAAATTTCTCTTTTAAATTTTGAATTTACCAAGCGTATAAAGTGGTTGGGGTGGAAGCAGGGAAGTTATCTATTCAGACATATGTCGGTGCCCTGAACAATTAAAGTCTACGCATCCGTTAAACAAAAGTAACGTAATACATGTTTAATTACTCGACGTAGCGGGATGACCTATGGCTTTGGTTGTTTGTCCCCTGAAGTTGGGAAGAGATCGTTGATTTTAACAGTCAAACAGTGGCGATGTTTGCGCATTCAAAATATGCAAAGTAGGTGCGGGCGAGGGAGATACGGGCCTCGCTAATTATGTGGGAGCACGGCGTGCTGTGTCCGACCGCGTCCTACATTCACGAAGGCTAATAAAAATGCAAAAAATGTGGCAAATTATCAATTATAATTAGCGACATGCTTCGTAGGCGGTTGTGCATTCAAACTGAGGCTGTTAAAATTGTGGTTGCGACCATTGTTATACAAATATCCAAGGTAAATAAAAAAGCAAAAAAGAGTATGTTTCTCGGTCGGTACGTCATGAATGTGGACTGTAAATATTGACTTACTCTTTGTTTGCTTTCCAAACATGGTGCATCTTATACGCTGTACTTCGCCGAATTATTTTAATCCTGTTTGATGATTACACTTACATTGAAAATGCCATTGAACTGCCTCGTTGGTCTAGTGGTCGCAAGCGCGACTGCTGAGCATGGGGTCCTGGGTTCGATTCCCGGGTCGGGCAAAGTGTTATTGGGTTTTTTCATTAGGAAATTCTCAGTAGCAGCCCGTAGTCTGGATTTGTGCCCGGTTAATGGCAATAGGCTCGCCCCCTATTACATGGGACTTATAACATAACTGGCGAAATGTGGGTGTACTATACACCTCTGCCTACCCCTTCGGGGAAGTACAGGCGTGATGTTATGTTATGTTGTTGAAAATGTGTGAACGAGTATTCTTATAAAGACAACCCCTTTCGTTTCAAGTTTACACAGTTATCAAATGATCTTCACGACTTAACACCTAAATATCGTTTTTCTACCGGATGACGTCATGATTTATTGTCAGTAAGACGAGCTAGCAAACGAAGGTTTTATCTCCCCCTCAAGTGCGATTTATATAACACCAAGATGTTTGAGATATTTCAATAAATCACAAAATGCGTGTCAAATTTCTAAAGTAAAGTCCCCTTCTGTTATTTCTTTTTGTCGGGCGTCCAAGGGTTGGAAGGAATGTTAATCTTTAAAGCTCATTTTTAATCACGTGTCTTGAGCGTATCGAATGTTTTGTGATCGAGTAATCCTATTAGTTTAAACGATTATCGATTATGTATGTAGGAAACTTCGAAGCGTTAAGACAATGTTGTAATTTGTAAACACGTTTGTGTCCGAGTGTAAGGAGATTGATAAACGATAGCGTCCGTGGGCGAGCGCTAACATAACAAAGCAATGTTAAACATTTGTTTTGCTCTATAGATTATTCTGTAAGATGTCGTGTTGGTAAATATTTTACTATGATGTTGCGTCGTAGAGAGACGTGATTTGCACTATGAGAAAATGTAATTTGTTTGTCGATAGTGCTTTTTGGCGTGTATTTACTGGATAAACGAGGGACGTATTCAACAATATGGTAAATTATAAATGAAAAAAGAATGAAAAAAAAAAGAAAAAGAAAAAACCGGCCAAGAGCATGTCGGGCCATGCTCAGTATTATAGGGTTCCTTAAGTAGGTGTAATTACAATCAAATCGAATATTAATCATGGCTGCCATGGGCGCCACCCCTAAAATACGTAATCCCGATTTTTTTATTCTTTTAAAATTGAGATCTATATCTATACTATTTTTATCAAAATTTCATATACTTATGTTTACGGAACCCTAAAAAAGATAAATCATGCGTACTCTAATCACGCTCTGTCTAGGGACCTACTGATTAAGTACAAAGACAGGGTGAAAATGACGACTGATGGACAGACACTGCTGATCCAGGTGCATCACCTCATTACATGCAGCTTTTATTTGTACAGTGTCCACAGTAATTGATGAAATATATTTCAAAATTATTTCAAAAATAAAGCTCTGACTAGACTAAATAAAGTTCGTTAAACAAAAACCCGCCGAATACATAACCTCCTCCTTTTTATGAAGTCGGTTAAAAAAGTTCCAAATCCTGAATAATATAGGTATGTTCATAATTGTTCATAAAATAACACATAACATAACATCACGCCTTTATTTCCCCGAAGGGGTAGGCACAGGTGTAATAGTACACCCACATTTCGCCAGTTATGTTATAGTCCCATGTAATAGGGGGCGAGCCTATTGCCATTGACCAGACACAAATCCAGACTCCGGGCTGCTACTGAGAATATCCTAATGAAAAAACCCAATAACACTTTGCCCGACCCGGGAATCGAACCCAGGACCCCACGCTCAGCAGTCGCGCTTGCAACCACTAGACCAACGAGGCAGTCATCATTATTGTTCATATTACTTTATATCAGACTAGCTGTGCCCGCGACTCCGTCCGCGTGGATGTCGGAAAATAACATCCCGTCATATTTATGAACACAATGTCTTCTAATATACTTAAGCGCTTACACAGACGATTACACTATTCACCTACCATTCTATATTTTGTTCGTACAACCAACCGGCCATGGTAATGGAATTACCCCTAAACTCTTCTTATTCTGAGAAGACGCTCGTGCCCAGCAGTGGGACAGTAATTGGGCTGATTATGTTATGTAATTTTATAACAATAACCACATCCAGTTCTTTAACCTTCTGATTGAAGAGGCCCATGCCCAGCAGTGAGACAGTAATGGGCTGATAATGTTATGGTATTCTATAACACTAACAATATCCTGTTCATTAACTCTTCTCATTTTGAGAAGAGGCCCATACCCATCTGTGGGACAGCTGCAATGAGCTGACTATGCTATGTTATTTTTATATTTTCTGAACTCTTCTCGTTATAAGAAGAGGTCCATGCCCAGCAGTGGGACAGTAATTGGCTGATTATGTTAAGATAATCTATTACACTAACAATATCCAGTTCCTTAACCCTTCTCATTCCGAGAAGAGGCCCATGCTCACCAGCAGTGGGACAGTAATGGACTGACTATGTTAAGTCATTCAATATTTTCTATAATACTAACGACATCTAGTTGTATTTTTAGGAACCTGCAACAACCAACAATCATGAACTCTACTTTCTATGCAACTTAATACAATAGAGGGGTCAAGCTGTATCGGTGGTTCTACTCAACTGATTAAGATGAAACATACCCTATCTTTTAAGTTAGACTAATACCTATACAAATGCAAAGTTTCATTACGATCCGTTCAGCTGTTTTCACGTGATGAGGTAACAAACAGACAGACGGACAGACAGACAGACAGACATAAATTCTAAAAACGATTGATTCGTGTTCTGTTGCTTATTTCTAGTCCCCTTAGCCGGTTTTCGCGAAAAAAATCTCAATGTACAGACTTTTCGACCCTTGCAATTTTATTATAGTACGTGGGACACTCAGAAAGTTTTGCGAAACTAAAAAAAATTGTTCTATACGTACATATATTTTTATAAAATCTTTTCAAAGTACTTTCCACTAGCCTCTATACAAAGATTCATGCGCCTAAACCAGTTTTCAAAACACTTTTTCCAGTCCGCCGCAGACACCTCGTTTACAGCCTGCTCGAACGCAGCCAGCGCATCTTCCGGCGACGAAAATTGTATCCCTTTGAGCTGATTTTTTATTTTTGGGAATAAAAAGAAGTCACACGGTGCTAGATCAGGGCTGTAAGGAGGGTGACCCAGGAGTTTGACTGGCGTGCTGTCCAGGAAGTCCCTCGTTTTGAGTGCGGTGTGCGCAGGTGCATTGTCGTGGTGGAGCAGTAGCCCGCGGAGCCCTGTGTTTGGTCGCTTGTTGCTTATAACAGAGAAAACTTCTGGCAAACATTTGGTAGTATACCATTCGGCATTAATGCTTCTTTGATCCCGTAAGGGAATTGATACCAAGTGGCCAGTCAAATTAAAAAAGCTAGCGATCAAAATCTTACCCCCGCTTCTAGATCGCTTCACTTTGGTAGGCGTTGGCTCATTTTGAAACACCCAAACAGTCGACTGGCGCTTGGTTTCTGGGTCGTATTGATAAATCCAGGACTCATCACCTGTAACGATGTCGTAAACACGCCGAGACGAGCCTGCTTCAAATTTGTTAAGCATATCACGGCACCATTCCACCCGGGCCTGCTTCTGAGCATCGGTGAGGTTGTGCGGCACCCAGCGTGATACTATCCTCCTCACGCGAAGATGGCTGTGTAGAATCTCGTGAACGCTTCCCGATCCAATCTTCAATATGTGTTGAATCTCCTGATATGTAATTCGCCTATTGTCTTGGATTAAATTTTTCACTGCTAGCACGTTTTCTTCGGTAACAGCCGTCAAAGGGCGACCGCTTCTTTCGTCATCCCCCAAAGTTGGTCGACCGCGCTTGAATTCGTTATACCAACGATACACGGTTGCCTTGGAAGGGCCTTCATCCATGAATGCCATTTGAAGTCTATCGTACGTTTCATCCGGTTTCAGGCGACACTTGAAATCGTTTAAAATCATAGCTCTAAAATGTTCCCGGCGCAGATCCATATTTCAGTGAGACACAATACTTTGAATTAACTCGCAAAAAATGTGGAGGGAAATTTTGAAATTGGAACTTACTTATTTTTACTTATAAATAATCATATTTTCGAAAAACATTATAACTGGCCAGTCTCCCATATATAAAAACTTTTTTTCGCAATACTTTCTGAGGGGCCTGGTATATATAGATAGAAGAAGAAGATAGAATAGATATAATGCGCACCAATCATTATGGCAGAGTGAAATTAGCGCTGCGCAGCATTGCAGCGCCTCGCATCCCTATTGACATCCGCGCACTCTAAATTTTGTCATTGCTCAGGTATATGACTCGTTTTCACAGGTGCCATAAAAGTTTGATGCGTACTAATTATACCTATTGCATTGATTATGTACCTATTTAAAATTGAAATCATTCAAATACATTTTGCCTAACTTTCATGACGTGAAATTCTCGATCACAACATTTTTTTTTTATCACGGAAGAATTCGAAATTCAAAGTTTAAAAACGGGCATCTCTGCGGCCAGTTCGCCGCGAAGGCTGCATCGTGTGCATCGTGAATGTAATGAATACCTGTCAAGCGCGCGTGTGGGCGATCCACCGGGCCGCTCTAAGTCGAACGCAAACATTTACCCTTCGCTCAACAGTAATTGTTTAAAATTGAGCCTAACTGTGTGGGCCTCGCCTGTTGCCCGAGTCCTGCCATGCACTCAAATACGCCGTCTTTCTTTGTTCATACACAATAAGTACCCACTAAGTGATACTGTACTGATATTCAATGTGAGTTACGCGCTCGAAATTCGCGGATATAGTTTCAGAGGTGTATGGGTAAACGTTCATGCGTTTTATAATTAAATCTTCTGCTTCAATAAATAGAGATATTAACATGTTAATGGAATTAATTGAACGTTGGTTGTAAATTAAAATGGTAGCTTCGTTAATTTTAAGCTTCGTATTTTGTATAAAATAATCGTTGCTACGGCCACCTAATACGATAGTAAATTAGGGTGTTTCGACGCAGTGGCACGGCGGCCATGCTGACGCGAACAGTTTTAGCTGATTTATGTCGCGCCGTTATCAGGATTACACCGTTGTCACTAAGCTCTAACTATAAAGCATTAAACAATGTTTGCCGTGAAGTTTCTACTTTAATTAATTGTCTTATGAAAACGCTTAGCTGGGAAAATTCTCCATTTTCACTTGATAGTGTCCAAAATTTAATTACAGACAACAGTCGTTTATTTCAGTCTAAATTATTTAACAAACAAAGTGTTGTAGACAATTTTACGTGTGCACTCGTATAATCTAGTGTTCTGTAAATGCCTGAGCTTGACTTTAACAAGTATCTACAATGTAGGACTTCTCAATCTTAAAGTCAATTGCATTTTCTCGGATAACATTGATGGCAATACTTGATTATAGTGCAACACAAAAACAAATGACACTACAAAGAAAATAAATGAATCGGAATGAAAACTATGTTAAAGATATAGTTATATGCAATACATATAATTATGCCCATGACGTTATCCGAAAACATTATTACTAACCTCTTACAGTTTTAACTAAAACGTGAATAAAACAGCGTTGCACAATAAAATTGGAAGTTATTTTCCATTCCAGAATTTTTCATTTAATGAGATGTTGATATATCACAGAAACCGTTGCATAGTACCTACAGTATATGTTACGGGTAATGCTAGAAGAATGAGTAAACCTAGTTTTATCCGGGTAGGTATACTTAGGATTATCCTAGCTCTTTTGGTAAAGTCAGTTAATAGTATAATGGTCCCGTTTGGCACCCTTCGGGTATGGAACCCTAAAAAGCCAAAAGCCTTTCATAATATTGCATAAACATCAGCATGTTTTACTTCATTCAAAATCGATCACTATTCCACACAGCCAGTATCACAGTATCAGACTGCAAATAAACAGAGCGAACGACAAAAAGAAGTAAAAAATAAATCAGCCTTTTGCTTTATAAATGGAAAATAGAACATGATCGGGGGTTGGAAGGAGCACAATGTACAACCAGTGGACCATTGCGATGGCACAAAAGAGTATTGTTCTTGCCATGTCGAATGTATCGGATGGGAACGGCAATACGTGAACTTTATTACCTTCTTTATGTAGGGAAATGATAGAAAATGTGGTTAATGAAGGTTTTGGGAATTAGATAATGTTAGTATTTTGATTAGTGACGGGCAAATTTTTATTAATTATTTCAACCATTGAAAATTTTCCAAATATTTTACAGCTTGAACTTGAAATTTACAACTCAATGTGAAAAGTTTCAACGGTTGATAAATTTTGTGCTAATTTATGTCAAGCCATATGAAAAGATTAAATTGCATATTGAATATTCAAAGCTTAAATGGTGCTATAGCTGGTTCTAATAAACTATTCGGGTGAGTATCTCGGTCAAGGGTAGAAACTCTTTTGCCAATTATACTCGTATTTCACACATAAGCGTCATTTTTAAAGAAGACGCGACGTCAACAAAAGCTACTTGACTTTATTTAGTACAAATTAAAAACAAATACAAATAGTGTAGTATGTGATACTTACAGAACCTTTAACGTGCACTGCTAAAGATATACCTACTCATAGACAACCACAATAATGTAGTGAGGAAACTGTGCTATAACTACTAGGCTAGGAGAACGAATCCTATTTATGTGGAAACTTACTACTAAAAATAGCAATAACACGTAACATCATGCCTGTATTCCCCGATGGGGTAAGCAGAAGTGTTTAGAACACCCACATTTCGCCAGTTATGCTATAAAGTCCCATATAATAGGGGGTGAGCCTATTGCCATTAACCGGGCAAAAATCCGGACTGCTACTGAGAATAAATGTAAAAAAAGAAAACTGTACCGTCAGGAACGAAGTTATCCTTAAAATTCACATTTTATTGACCGGTTTATTATAATGCTAAATTTCGCAACTATAATGCAAGCATAGATGGCAGGAAACATCTTGCGTGGGACTGAGATACCTACCACAGAGCCCAGGATCAGTCCCCAGTAAAACATGTATTTTTGTATGTTTTATTTAATAGTTAGCTATAACTTTGACGCTACCCACCAGATGGCGCTTAAAGGTGAGGTCTGCTGACAACTCTATATTCAACGCAAATCTTAACGTGACACTACATTTTCTCCTGAATCACACCTACCGCAAGCCCCCATAAAGAACTTCGCTCCAAAAATATCTCAATACTTTATTGATTACTTCATTAGATCGGTACATAATTATAGTACATCCATCGTATACTAATATCTGAATAATTTACTAAATGCGTGACAAACCATCATTTTGTAGAGTTTATTTTGAGAAACTAATCATAGTGAATACCTAGTGGGCGTGGAGTATATTCTTTACTAAAATAACTTCTGTGTCATTTAAAATCGGTGTAGTAAGTTTGGTAATGTTTTTGTTTGTGTAGTTTTATTTTTTGTAAAATAGCACCTAATATAATATAATGGTGTCGATTCTCTTTTTCACGAACTAAACTTATTTTAAACTATCGCTCTCTTTTACTAATAGTAGATACAAGAAAGGGATGGCAACAATTTTAGATAGGTCAAATTAGTTTACGTGTTACATTTCTTTGTATTTCAGTGTTGGTCCCATATTAAAAGTTGTCCGACCCAATCGAACCCAGGACCCCACGTTTAGCAGTCGTGCTTGCGACCACCAGACCATTGAGGCCATTGACCTTTTTACCTTTTCGATATTCACAAGCCTATTTTATGCCGAAACCCACACAACAGTCTAAAGAAGCATGAATCTAGGTAAAATAAAAAACATACTCAAGGTTTAGTATTTAATTAAGTGTAAAAGCATGGAAGTCCATGTCATTTATTTTGTTGTCAGTCCAAATTAATTTTAGAGTTGTGTATTTGCAAAAGGGTGTTTGGAATGATTAACGAGCCTTAGTTTTTTCAACTTGAAACAGATCGATAGGAATGTTCTGCTCTATACGTTGAACGATGACCTGATTTATAAAACTGTGTGTTTGTAACAAATGTTAAAGTTGGTAGTTTTTGTAGTATGGCAACATTGATATAGTTTAGTATGGTTTGTACACAGATTAAGGGTTTGTAGTAACGTAATGTCAAATCAACGTCTCTGTCAATGTATGACCACAGATTTCAAATATGTGCAGATGACAGAGGGTATCAAAAAAAAGTGCGGGTATTCATCCTTTCAGCCTTCCTGCTAGCTTAACTTAAGACAACAAGACATGTAAAACGTGGCTTTGTGAAATTTTCAAAATAAATACTATTTGCCGTTTAGGAGTCTTTTATTGAAGAGGCTACAGTTCCAGGATGAGTAAGCAATGGAAAACATCGTGATGAAACCTACCATAAAGTTCTTGATGGTGTGTATAGTCCGCCACCCTGCAGTAGGCCAGAGTGGTGGACTAAGGCCTGGATCCTTCTCATTCTGAAAAGATGTCTAAGCCCAGCAGTGGGACAGTAATGGGCTGTTTATGTAAGCAACGATATCAGCTTGTTGATGGTTTGATAGAGCTGCATCGAGAAATTTTGAGTATTGTTTTCACCTAGGTAGATATTCAACACATTCATAACCCGACTGGATAGTTGGGTATTTGTTGATCCGCATCTTCTTCCCAGCTTAAAGACTATGAAGCGGTCAAGGGCGGGCGGTTTTGGGGACTGTTCTTATGTCTGACGTTCAAAAAGAATACTATTTGAATTTAGTCCATTTCATCATCATCATCATTAGCCTATATTAGTCCACTGCTGGACTAGGTCTCTCCCATACTTCGATTCCGCTCCCAAGCATCCCAATCCCTTGGTCGTGGCGGCCACCATATACCAGCCATCAGCCATCAGCAAAATTAGCCGTCCCAGACACACACTCATCAAACCCGATGATTCTATAACCCTCCTCCAGGAGTCAGATAAAAATACAAGTATACTCCGACGCCGTCGTCCTAAATATCGTCCCCGCCGGCGAGGTCCGACGCGACACCCACACAGATACCGAGAGTCCGACTCTCGAGAAACAGAACATGATGCAGCAGCGGCTACCGAGGGGACCGGTGGCGGGGTCCCCCAGCTACACCCTGAGTCGAGGTCCGAGCTCCCCCCTGGGGACGCCCTCACGGTGTCGCAACCGCAGATAATCTCGCCACGCGAGACCGGCCCTATGCTCTAGAGTAGTTCCTAGGAGTAGGCTTAATAGCTACTGGTTAGGTTTAGGTAGGTCTTAGCCTCGCCGGCGAGGCTTGCCGATTAACGGCGATTCGCGAGTAACGCGTCACACACACACCCGATATACCGATGTCCGCCACTTTCTAGAAATTCATTCCTGATGCAGCAACGGCTGCTAGGGGACATAGGAACAGCGGGGTTCCCCTGCAATGCCCCAGTAAGCCGAGGTCCGAGCCCCCCTTGGGGGACGCCCTTATGCGGTATTTATTTTAAACAACCGCGATTTTAGTTTATAAGTTTAGGATTAGGGAAAACTTTCGGCGAATGGAGTCCCACATGGGACTCTCCGCCACCAGCCCGGTTAAGCAGAAATGGTAGCTCGGTACCAGCTGCGAGAGTCAATTCGAAAAAAAAATGTCTCTCCAATGGCGCGCCACGGACATCGATCCTTGGCCACTCGCATCCTGTTGCTACCAGCCACCTTGCTAATATCATCGCTCTACCGAGCCTGAGGGCGACCTACCCTCCTATTTAGAATAAATTATTTTTGACTTTTGACTTTGACACATGTGACTTTTTTAAATTACCTACTAATGTTACAGATTTCTTGTATTTTAAGGTATGTGTGGTTTTGAATAATTTTATGATAGTGCAGTGAAGCTAACACATACACATTTACGTCGTCCAAGCTTTAGCTAGAATATGTAAATTTTAGGTTCAAGTAGTACCTACCTATTATGTACGAGATTGTTTGTATTGACATAGAGGTATTGTGGTCAAGACTGCAGCTGTATTCGACAGGTGAGGTATCAATCGATTTTCCCTAATAAATTACACATGTATCGTATAACATTATGTAGATCTGTTTTATCTTTGTTTTGAAATATCTATTATGGTATTTACGATAAATTCGGAACTAACAAATTATGCCAACATAAATCAAGAATTTTCTAACATTTACTGCATTACCTAACACAATTTAGCTAATATTCCACAACAATAACTATGAATAATTCCAACATCATTATAACAATATTTAGTTCATAATAATGTAACTTTGTAAACGACAGGTAGGTAGTGTACTGTAGCGGTCGAAAATAACTAATAATGCAACTGCGCGAATACAAACAGAGCGACATAGCGAGGCTCATACATCATGTGATTCTAATTATTGTTGCGGCCAGTCTAAATCAATTCCGTCCAACCGACCAACTCGATTTACAGCACATTTCTATTATAAAATGGATTAACGCAGCACTGTCCCGCGATAACTTTACTTCTTAATGGTGCATACACTACTTTTATGACTTATGACACATAACTCCTGGCATGTGCCCTTTTTAAAACAAAACCTCAACACAATTTTGTTAGGGTTATTAAATAATGTCTACAGTATTTACCTCGGCCTGAGTAATTTGGCCGCGCAAATAGACGAGCGGTGACCCTACGGTCACAATTTGCCCCGGCGATGCCCCTCGGCCTTGCTTGAACTTCGGTAACATTGTTACACCGTCCCCTGCGTCCCTCGAGGCGCTGAATGTCTCTACATCTGTTCCACAAGTCCAACTATAAAACTGTAGCGTAGTTTACAATCCGCAGTTTCATTTTATAGATATTGCACAGTAAATCATGATGAGTAAGACTTTCATTCAGCCTTTTTGTTCGGTGGTGGTTGAGTCCGTTCCGTAAGGATCTCAGCCGATTGCTACTGTAAAACTGCAGCCTCATTTTCTTCGATGCTATTGTTTTATCTGCTTTCATTTCAATGGGGTTTCGTGGTTTAATATCGAAGTTAATTGTTTTCTTCGAGGAGATATCTGTATCTAGTAGTGGTTAACAATGGAGGGTGGTTCTCAAAGATTGACAAGGATTTCTTTATTTATTCGAGCAGGTGTTGTTTCTCAGTATAAAATGTTTTTCTATCGTTCTGCCCCGAAGCGGTCCGCCCTCCCTCGGGGACGTAGCAAGTCGTCTTAATAGACTTAGAGACGTACCGTAGACTGCATCCCTTGGGGTTCGCGTGTCCCCATCCCACCCTATACTATACCATAGAAAAAAATGAGATTAGCTTCTTTTGTGAAGCTTCCACTCGTTTATCTGAAGGCATTTCGAGTAATTCCGGGCTTAAACGAATCTCTTTTTAATGTAAATCGTTTCCTTTGTTTTATTATTTCTTACTTTGTTGCATTAACTAGTGAGTAGTGTAACGTTTTAGGATTCATAAACAATATGCTAACGACGTAGCTCGGGTCATAAACAGTGGAAAACTGGGAATAATGTTTGTTGTAATGGCACAACTTCAATTTACCTAGTTTCTGAACAAAACTTTGAGTTAGTTTGAGTATTCCAAACGCAGAATGTATGCTAAACGCGATATAACCAGGGCTTATTGAAGTAAAAGAATAATAAACGTAAATGGAAGTCCCCTGGAATGTAATTACCAATATGCGAATTTCATGTTACCATTATGGCAAATCAGCACGTGCCTCCGTCATAAATATTCACATTATTGCGTTGCCCTAACGTTGCGCGATTTTTTTCTCGATCTCCTGTTGTGCATTTAGATGTGAAGGGGATCGGGGCGTAACATATCGATGCAAAGCGACGGAGGGTGACGCGCTTCGCCTACTGTTTAGCCATTATTTGCTATAATGTGGGTGAAATTTAGCTCGTTTCGTACAGCGTGCAATAATTGTCTCCGTTCCTTTATTGGGAACGGTTTTATTTATAGCGTGGTGGGGTTCGCATCGAAATCCCGGATTATTTGGCTAACAAATTTGATCGAATCTGTTAAGAATAGGACGGGCATGTCAATAAATCAATCTGCGGATTTATTGATGAAAGCCGACAAATTTTTGCTATAGAATTTGTACACTCTCCCTAAAATTGATGACGATGTAAAAATAGGTCGGTTTTACGTTGTCCATGTTATTAGTTATAGTGATAATAAAAATAGGTTTAGTAACGACTAAGTATTGTTGATAGGTATACAACCAGAAGTGTGAGTGACAAAACCCAAAAAAAAATATTTCTACAGAAACACCTATCTAGAAAATGACAAGCTTTGAACGGTTACTTACAAAACCAACACAAATAAAATAAATAATCATCCGGAATCACTCAGTAGATTACAAACATTTCTGGCACAAATATTGTCTAGGTCAGACGGGAGGAAAATGGTGAAATATAGGAGCATACACAGCCACAAGGCACCGCGAGGCAACCCACAGTGATTAATGAATCCACACTATAACAAATATGTCGCATTCGTATACGTATTCTGGGCATTTCTGGGCCCTACGGAGCAAATGTTCGTGTCGAAAACGTTATTTGTAAAGTCATGGTGTTGCCTTTCGTATTTTTTTTTTCTTATATACAATGTCAAATAGTTTAATATATATAATAATGAAGTAGCAAATACAACATAACATTACATAACATAACATCACGCCTGTATTTCCCCGAAGGGGTATGCAGAGGTGTAATAGTACACTCACATTTCGCCAGTTATCAAATACAAACTTGTGAGAAATTGTGTAATGGAACATAAAAGGTCTTATTAAACGAATACTTTATTAAACAAGAAAAGTTAGTAGTAGTAGAGCATAGATCTGTGATGAACTTCGTAGGGCTTTTCAAGTACATAACATAATCAGCCCATTACTGCCTCCCTGTGGGGACAGGGCTCTTCTCGGTATGAGAAGCGTTAGGCCTAAGTCCAACACGCTGACTTAGTGCGGGTTGGCAGACTACACAGCTTCGAGAACTGTATGGAGTACTCTCAGGTGTGCAGGTTCCCATCACGATGTTTTCCTTCACTGTTACAAGTGATAATCAAATAATAAATTGTGGAAAGAAAATTTCGCTGCAAGAGCAGGATTCAAACCTGCGACTTCTGTTCCCCCATTTCAGAAGATTTTTGATCAGCAGTTATAGACGGTTTATCTCTTTTTCTTTCTTTGCGTGAATCGTAGATGAAACGAGATAACAAACCGAATCGGTCGACTACTGCTTATCGAAGAGGTTCTAAATCCGTGGAGCTGGTTCAATACAGCAGTGCTATAGCTGCTAAGCTATCGTGAACTCTGCTGGTGATATCGAATTTAACTTGAATACGTATTTGGGTGAGCGAATTTTTCTTTCCACAATTTAGATCTATAGATTTCGCTCCACGTGCGTAAATACGTTCAAATAATAGAATAATTCATAATCAAATTCATAGGTGCAAGCTGGTTTCGAACTCAGATCTTCCTGTATGAAACCAAGTGTTGAACACACACACACAGGCTGTCACAGCATTTTCGTTAAATTTTAGGATGTCGGAACGAGCTAAAGGCCCACCTGATGTTAAGTAGTTACTTTTGCCCATAACAACTGCAATAATACTTAGGCTGTTGCCTAAATGGTACCACAAGTCGGCTCGCCAAACTGAGACATGAAGATGGAAAGTCCTATGTGATTATAATTTCACTGACATCCGTACCCTTTACACCGAAATAAACATAAACATTTAAGTATTTTAGGAAATATTCGACATTTTTGAAGTAACTCGGTCAAAAATATTTAAACTGTCTGAAATCTAAACTGAATAAGGACTATAGTATCTATCTACACAATGAGTTTACAAATAATTCTAGCAACGTAATGTCTAGTTAATACGGCAATAGTGACGTTGTATGTTCTGAACAGACACTGACGGACCTAAGTCTGTCTACGTATTGGGAACTAATAGTGATGTAATACCTCACAAATTGTTCACAAGAAAAAAAAACAGCGGAAGAGCACGAAGCTTCCAACGGTCCCTCAAGATACGGTGAGTAGTTTAGATCTGAGGAAACGAGATGAACATACATAGCCGGCAAAAATCATAACCCTCCTTTTGGCTTTGCTGTAGTCGGGTAATAAGGATTTGTTTGTCCTTAATAAACAACGTGGGTAGTTATCGTTTTGTCAGAATTTGCCTATCACTTGCTTTAATGGTGAAGAAAAAACATCGCGAGGAAACCTGCACTTGATTGCTCCATAGACTCTCGATGGAGTAAGTCTGCCAACCCACACTAGGCCAGTGTGATGAACTAGGGACTTTAACCTTTGACCTTTTCATTTGGAGAATACAATAATGGGCTGCTTATGTATGTAGTAATTGTAGGTAATGATTGCTATAACAAATTATTCTATTACTTTTAACGTATTAAGGCAAGCGAGGCGATATCTGGAATTCGTTCACGAGCAGGATTCAAACCTGTGACAGTATCCAGCACAGCAGTACGCAGGTTCAAATCCTGCTCATAAAATACATTTTATTTCCACAATTTACATCTTATAAAGAAAAGAAAGAAATAATTTATGTCTGCTTCCAATTTAGTCAGTTGCGACTGAACATCAGTGTTTTACACGCGACTACCATCAGACCCCTGCAACCCAGTAGCTGGATAATATCAACATCCTACTGTCAGGCTAGTTGTCTGATATTCGGGCTACCTGTAACAACTGCCATAGGTATTCGTGTGGCAACCAAGACCGACAGCTTAACGTGTTTTCCGAGGCACGGAAGAGTCTAGATGTGCAACAAATGGTTACCCATCTAAGGACTGACCGTGGCTAGTACAGCTTAACCTTGCAGATTTTCAATCCATGCGGTTATTACTTAGCCATGAGCCCCTCCTTTGCCAGTAGCGTTATCTTCAGCTGTAACAAAGATTAAAAATTAAATGGTGTAAGATTTATCAATTCTTAGTTTGATCTATATCCATGATACTCGTATTGAATAGGGGGTAGAGCTACTGCAGTTAAACCTACGCACCTAACATGCAGATATCGTGGTCCGATGTTATCAATGTAGTGTTGGTTGATCGTAACTTATGATGACGCATCATACGGCAGTGGCACCCACATGAACAGATAATGTGCATAGTATTTCTAATGTTATTTTTAGTTTTAAACTAACCCTAATAGTCATACTCATAAGTAATTTATCTTTAAACAGTGTTCATTTAAAAAGTTTTCAGCAATTTTAATTCGTGGAAACGTTGTGAATTGTACTATCAGCAAACTTTCCGGTGAAACACTCAAAGGTGGTTTCACACCGGCGAGGCGTGGCGTGGATGGGCCGAGCGAGAATTGAAATTTGTAAAGCAAAATTTCAATTCATGTCACACCCATCTTTGGTGTGAAAGGTCTGGATAGGCGAGGCGAGAATTGAATTATTTGTTGGTACAACATTAAACTTTATTGCTGCATGAATAGAGTATTTATTACATTGCAAAACGGATACAAAAATCTCTCTCTCGGCCACGCTCAGTCGCGCTCTGCCACGTTCAGTTGCACTATGCCACGCTTTGCCTCGCGATGTACATCTTTCGGTGTGAAAGGGTCAGTGAGATTTCAATTCGTGCCCATCCCATCCAATCCTCGCCTCGCCGGTTTGAAACTACCTTAAGGCTAAAATCGCTTGCGCTCAGTGTTCGACTGCAGCCGTAGGTACGTGTAATGTAGCAGGATTTGTTCAAGGGACTTTGTCAACAAAATGTATCACCGGATAGGATCGTAATTGTACGTTAACCTAGTTGCCAACCATTACCATCATAAGAAATAGATACTGAACTTTTGTTCGTTTTCCTGAATAAATTAAATTAAATTAAAAATTATTATAAAAGCGATTTATCTTACTTACTTCTACTAATTCCGTTGGCTCAGCGACCCAAAATGTGTCTTGGTCTGAGGAACGAGAATAAGCCACTTTCCGTGATCTTTGACTACATCTCACCAATCAGTAGCTCAAATCTCCAGAAGATAATCTACCACTGCATTTTCCCTTTCGATAGCCTCTCTTCGCATCTCGATCTCCCCCCATTCTCTCCACGAGACCAAGCCAACCGAGTCTGTGAGCCTTTCCTATTTAGGTATTATGTTTGATTCAGTCACGAGATATTCTCTCTCAGCGTCCGTCCTGATTCGCTAGCTTCCATGGGGTCTCTGCACAGGGTCCAAGATCTTACCTAAGACCCTCCTCTCTGTTATTAAAAGTTTATTCTCCTCTTTTTGTATCAGTGTTCAAGCTCACATACGTATATCATATCAGTTTTATAACCCTTTTATAGATGCGAAATTTGATATATCTACTGAAAACTTGGATAACACATAAATATTATTATCCTAATGCAGACGTAGGTTTTTTTTATGCGAACTTTCTTTATTAAAACCTTTTCGTAAAACCTTTTCTTCCCGGGTATTCGATTTATATAATCAATCAATCAACTCAGCCTATCGCAGTCCACTGCTGGACATAGGCCTCTCCCAAGTTGCGCCACAACGCTCGGTCCTCTGCCTTCCGCATCCAGTCCCCCCCAGCCACGTTCTTTAGGTCGTCGGTCCACCTGGCAGGGGGGCGCCCTACGCTGCGTTTGCCGATTCGCGGTCTCCACTCAAGGACTCGTCTGCTCCAACGGCCATCGGTCCTTCGACAGACATGGCCAGCCCACTGCCACTTCAGCTTACTGATCCTTCAAGCTATGTCGGTCACTCCGGTTCTTCTCCGGATAATCTCGTTACGGATTTTATCCTTCAAAGAAACTCCAAGCATATCTCGCTCCATAGCTCGCTGAGCGACTTTGAATTTGTGGACTAGCCCAACTGTCAGTGTCCACGTCTCGGCACCGTAAGTCATAACTGGCAGGACGCACTGGTTGAAGACCTTTGTCTTCAAACTTTGCGGTATAGGCGATGAGAAGACTCGGTGAAGTTTGCCAAATGCTGCCCAGCCCAGACGGATAAGGATCCAACAGAAGGCTGTTGGCTTCTTTCTCGAAGTTGTGTCTACCAAGCTGAATTGCCTGCCATAGGTAGACGTATTCCGTTACAACTTCGAGTGCCATCGATTATATAACTAGGTATTTTATTTCGGAGTTGTGTTTTATTTTGTTGCTTCACCGGAAACCATTACATACTAGAATAATAAATGCATCCTGCTAATCTTAAATCAAGTACCAACAAACACAAAAAACATACAAAATTTAAACCGAAGCACTAAACAAATTCTCTTACTAATAAAGCTGTCTCCTAAATCGCTCCGGTGATCCCATTTCGTTGGAGATCGTACCTCATATTGCAATGAACGCACCATTACACACCTAAATTACAAGTCCGACACACGATATGTCACATCGCTTTATAATGCAAATATCTTGTAAACTCAAGGCAGAAGTACAGACGTTTACAATAATAGAGAATTATTGCAATTCAAACGAATGTCAACTTTAATAACATGGAACTAAGCTAATTTTAGTTTGATTAAAATGATTGAAAAGGTCATTTTTTTTTTTTTTTTTTTTTTATCTTTAAGGTCTTAATAGTTAATTATTGGTACCTTAATATAATTACGATCTAGTCTACAAGACTAATAAGTAATTTTATGCTAACTTAAACTGCTAGATAATAATATTATTTCTAAGAATGTGTCCACTGGCACTATCTTAGCGTCTCTTAAGGCGAAGTCACTTTTTTCATGTGTCTTTAATTAATATTGTCTACATCACTATTTTAATTTTAACACTACACTAACTCAAAAGGCTTTGTCCTTTTCAGTCTCCTCACTAAGCCTGTGTTGTCAAGGAGCTGGATAGCCTCAACGTTCACATGATGATGAAGTCTATATTCATGAGCTTCGGCATACTTTTGGATGATATCTTTAACGAAATCCATTTTGAGGTCCCGGTGAAGATCTTCATTTCTGATATACCAGGGAGCGTTCACGATGTCCCTGAGCACTTTGTTTTGGAAACGCTGTATTATTTTTATGTTAGTTTCTTTGGTACAACCCCATAGTTGTATGCCATAAGTCCATACTGGCATTAGAACTTGCTTATACAACAATAGCTTGTTATGTATTGACAGCTGAGAATGTCTACCAAGGAGCCAATACATATTTTTATGGCGGTAGCCCAATTCTTCTCTCTTCTTCTTGACGTGAGCCTTCCAGCGTAACTTAGCGTCAAGCGTCATACCTAAGTATTTAGCTGTGTTAGCGTGTGGTATTGGTTGGTTATTTATGAACACTGGATGGTACTTAAACTTTTTGTTTGTAAAGTCGACATGGACCGACTTGGATTCATTGAGCTTAATGCGCCACTTCTTTGTCCAGTTATACACAAGATTAACTGCATCTTGGGCTTTTTCTCCTGCTTCTTCGTGACTGTTGCCTGTAGCCATTATAGCTGTGTCGTCAGCGAAAGTTGCAATTGTGTTATTTTGTAGTTTTGGGATATCACACGTGTACAGTAGGTATAGGACCGGACCTAAGACACTTCCTTGTGGTACCCCAGCTCTTATCTCTTTAAGTTCAGAATAGGCATCCTCTTGTCTGACTCTAAAGACTCTGTTAGATATATACGACTCAAGTATATCTGAAAATTGTTTGGGCAAGTTAGCTCTGAGTTTGCATAAGAGGCCTTTGTGCCAAACTTTATCAAAGGCTTGTGCCACATCTAAGAAAATTGTAGAGCAAACTTTCTTTTCTTCTAACGTTCTCTCAATGACATTTGTTATTCTATGAACTTGGTCTATTGTTGAGTGATTTTTTCTAAATCCAAACTGATGCTCGGGAATTAGATTATTTTCATCCAACAATGGTGATAGTCGCTTAAGCAATAGCTTTTCGAACAATTTTGATAGTATGGGAAGCAAGGAAATTGGTCGATACGATGTAGCTTCGTGAGGAGGCTTTCCTGGTTTTGCTATCATAATAACTTCGGCAACTTTCCACAAATTAGGCACATATTTTAATCTGAATGCAGCATTTATGAGAGTTGTTAGTTTGACTATGGCTTTACGTGGTAAATTATGCAGAATATCTCCTGTGATTAGATCATATCCTGGTGATTTTCGGGGGTTAATGTTTAGTTTAATTTCTCTAGCAACTTCTTTTGGTGTTGTAAGTTTTATCTCTAGCTCTTCTTGCAGGAAGTCATCCTCAGAAAGGTCGTCGAAATGACCTTCATGTGGTTTGAATATACATTCCAGGTGTTGTGAAAATCTTTGTGCCTTTTGTTCGTTATTAATAGCCCATTTTCCGTTTTCTTCCTTGATAGGAGGGATTTGCAAAACAGGTCCCCTCAATTTTTTTGTAGCTTTCCAGAGCGAGTAGTTTGTACTGATATCATTGGTTAGCTTTCTCAGATCTGAGTTCATAGACCTGTCAATAAAATCTTTGATTTCTCTCTGAAGTCTTTTAGTAAGATTATTTAGTAGTCTTTTGTCTTCTGGAAATCGAGTCAGGTGCCATCTGCTTCTTTGAAGTCTTTTTCTGTGTAGAAGATCTAAAATTTCTTTAGGGTATGAGGTTGCCTTTGATCTTCCATATAACTCGGGTGTATTGCTCCATGCTGCTTGTTGAATGTCTGCTATATACTTTTCCAACTCTGTGTCTATATGCTCTGGATTTTTTAGTGGAACTTTGAGGTTTATACTATCGTCCAAATCAGATTTGAAACTTTCCCAGTCAGTTTTTTTATTAACTAATCTTAATTTATTTTCTTTAAATATTACGTGCTCACTTAATGTTAGTATTATAGAAGAATGGTCTGAGTTCATATCATACATTTCGTTAACATCTAAATAGTTCGCTGATATATTTTTGTACACAAAAAAGTCAATTAGATCAGGTTTTCTTTGTGGATCGGTAGGCCAATAGGTTGGCTTTCCTGTGGATGCAAAATCACATTGCATCTCTTTTATCGCACTAAAAAGTTCTCTTCCTTTAGTATTTGTGATCCTAGAGCCCCAGTGGACGTGCTTAGCGTTAAAATCACCCCCAAGGATGAATCTATCGCCAAGTGTCTTGAGGAAGAATAGATATTTCTCTTTTTTCAACTGATACCTTGGCGGAAAATACACGGCTGCAATTGAAAAAGAGTATCGCTTGGTTTTGACACGTACGGATACAGACTGAATTTCTGGCTCCTCGTATTTACTTTCTTCTTGATGGTAAAGATGTTCTTTTATTATGACAGCACTGCCACCGCTTGCAGTATTGTTTGGGTGAAGTGCATGGTATACCTTGTAACCTTTAAATTGTATGTGAGATTGCTTAGTAAAGTGTGTTTCAGCTATTAAACATAAGTCAATGTTTTCTGTATGAAGGACTACTTCTAATTCTTTTTGATGCTGTAGCATCCCATTAGCATTCCATAACATAATTTTTAGTGTTCTAATCATTTTTTAGTTAGAGGAGTAGCATTCCTAGTGCTGTTTTCAATTTTTTTCAGGCGGAAATCAAATGTAGACATAAGTCTTAGAATCTCGTCCAGTTTTCCGTCTAGAGCGTTTTCTAATGGTTTATTATTACTTACATTAGCGTTGTTTCCTGCCATCTGTGCGTAGCTGATGTTTTTACTGACCTGTTGGTTTTTCTTTGTGGCGGGTATCGTTTTGTTACCAGGTACTGTCTGCTGCATAGAAGTAGTAGATTTTTTCTCTCTTTTGTTTTTGATGTTTTGCATTTCTTTGGCAACCATACAACCTCTGTAGTTGGCAGGATGTGGTGCGCCACAATGCACACACTTTGGTTTTTCCTCTGCAGGTTTTTTGCAGTCTCGTGTTAGGTGTTTACCTGTGCATTTAACACATCTTGGTTCCTTGGAGCAATACTTTTGCGTGTGTCCATAAGCCTGACATCTCTTGCATTGAGGAATCAGTCTAGATGTTTTAAGGGGTTGCATTTCAACTTTGCATCCCAGTATTGATTTTATCCTATAGATATTATTGATATCCTCCTCATTTTTAAAAGTAAGCATAAACATGTTGAGGGGTACCTTGTCCTTCCATCTCAGTTTGTTTACAGCTTCTTCAATTTTGTAACCTTTGCTCTGTAGGTCTTCGACTATTCTACTTGGCTCACAGGTAAAGTGCAATTTCTTTACCATAACTCGTATGGGTCTATCTTGCTTGTTTTCATAAGAATGCCATAGGCAGTTGTTATGACTTAGAAGCTGTGTGATAGCCCTATACGACTCATCATTTGAAGCATTTATTTTAACGGCTTCTCCGTTCATCATTTTAATAGTAAATGAGTCTTGTATTCTGTTTTCAGATAGAAGATCATAAAAAGATTGGTAGTTTTTGACCCCATCTACTATTATAGGCGGAGGTAGCGGTGGTTTCTTCACCTTTTCCTCCTCTTGAGTTGGTACCTTGCTAGTACCTTTTTCCTCTTCAATTATCTGTGTGGGTGATGCATTCAATTTTCGTTTTTTCCGGCCTTTCACTCTTATCCACTCAGTTTCTTTAGCAAGTTCCTCTTCATCTGTACAATATTCAGTACATGAAGTGGGCTTCTCTTTCGCGGTATCCGCTGTTTTATCTTCTATGAACTTCTTCAGTTGTTGTTGAAGATTTTCTATTTTGGTTTCTAATTGGGTTACAATACCTTCAAGATTTTCTCGTTCACTTTTTTCTTCTATATAATATTTATGTAACAGGCGTTCTGTTTCAGTTTTAATTTGAATAGTAGATTTCGAGACAGCCATGACTGCAGAGAGTACTTCGCCTTAACAAATGTTTATATATTTTTGCCGTCGTACGTGAGGCCTTGCGTAATAACTAGGTCATTGCGGCCGGCCGCGACGACGGCGTTGTTTTGATGTGTAAGCACTTTTCACACACGCGAGCGCGACTGCGCGACGTCTGCTCTCAGCGAGAATCGAACAACTCCATCGAAAAGGTCATAAAACAATTAAAATTGCAAAGGAAACTAAACTGTGTTATGTTGTTAGGGATGTTAATCTTAAAGCATCTATCGTAACACTAAATTTAGGATAAACTGAACGAATTGTTGTAGTTATTACCGAGTGAAATTTGCAGATTATTCTGATAAGGACGTTCGTGATTCATAGTGTAAAATTCGGTTAATTAGGTCAACGATAATTGTGTAGTAATTGGAGCTGAAGTATTTGAATTTGAATTCTGATACAGCGCTGCAACGTTGCGTTTTATAAATAAATAAATAAATAAAATAAATATCTTTGGGACATTTTTACACAGCACCATCCAGTCCCAAACTAAGCAGAGCTTGTGGTATGGGTACTAGACAATGGATATAATACTTATATACTTATTTTTTTGTAAATACATACTTCTATTACATAAGCAACACACCCAGACCAACACAAACATTTATGTTCATCACACAAATATTTGTGTCCTTTGGGAATCGAACCCACAACCTCGTTATCAGCAGTCCGACACTCGAACCACTAGACCACAGAGGTCGTCATTAAATTATAAATAAGGCATTTTTTTAAATAGTCGGGAACAAAAAACTAACTTATTATAAAAACCAACCGATCGGATTGTTTTCACTGTTGATGATGACATACCTACGACAATAACAAACTCTTTAATCCAGGTCAGTTAAAAATAATATCCACCAGTAAGAGGAAACGGAACGCAAAAGGAAAAAATACGTTAGTAGAACATCCATTTCCCATAATGTTAAGGGAAATGCTAATGTATGCCCCAACACAAGTATTATTTATTACTTACTGGGACTGCCTCAATTTTATGTTACTGGTAATAATTTGAGACAAATAAAGAATTTTTTTTTTTTTTTATGTGTGAACAAAATCTAGTTAATGTGCAGTTGTATGAAAAACTCAGTTCATAAAACAGTGCAATATTTACAAACACGGTCCTATTTCTGTACACATTGAGTACATTTTTTATTACTCTTTCTGTGTACTTTTACAGCCTGTGAATGGCTTGTAGCATCTGTGGTGGATTTCAATTTCCTTTACTTATGCAACTTCCGTTACTTAAGCTATGTATCGGTGATAAAAAATTAACAACTCTTTTATTTTTCAGTTGACGTCTGAAACGAGAATAGCTTTAATGTTTTCCTTAGAGTACTTATTTAACTGTATGTTCTTTTTTACATTACAGCGGTACTTGCCGTTTGGTTTTCGGTGTAAGAAAAGGTACTTTTTTCAGTAAATTTTGTAGTGTGTGAATTGTAGGATGTGTACTTAAAATGACGGCTACCTAATTTATATGACCGTTCACACAGATGCAGAGAGTCCGACTCTCGAGAAACCCAACACGATGCAGCAGCGGCTGCCGGGGGGACCGGTGGCGGGTTCTCCCAGCTGCACCCTGAGCCGAGGCCCGAGCTCCCCCCTGGGGACGCCCTCACGGTGTCGCAACCAGAAATAATCTCGCTACCCGAGACCGGCCCTAGGCTCTAGAGTAGTTTCTAGGAGTAGGCTTAATCGCCACTGTGTTAGGATTAGGCAGGTCTTCGCCCTCGACGGCGAGGCTTGCCGATTAACGGCGATTCGCGAAACGCGTCACCCACCCGATATACCAAAAGTCCGCCACATTCGAGAAAACCATTCCCGATGCAGCAAGGGCTGCAGGGGGACAAAGCGGCGGGGTCCCCCCGCAATGCCTTAGTAAGCCGAGGTCCGAGCCCCTCCCTGAGGGACGCCCTTATGCGATTTTGTAACCGCGATTTTAGTTTATAGTAAGTAAGTAAGTAATTTATTCGCAGAAGATATGGTACATAAGTTGTTAAAAATATAATACATGTTCAATAGCACATCTCGCCTTTAGCAGGCATGCTAAGGTGGTAGGTGCTTTATAAGATAGGTTTAGGGAAATTTTCGGCAGATGGAGTCCCTAAAGGGATTCACCGCCACCCGCCCCGGTTAAGCAGTTAGGGCACCTATCTTGGGTGCCATCGGCGACAGTCCATTCGAAAAAAAAAAAAAAAATAATATGACAAAAATATTTAATCGCAATTTTAGGGATGATGGAACTGCTGCCGAATTGCGTAACTCACTCGCGATCGCATTCATCTGGATTTCAATGTTCATTGCTCCGTGTGTTTTGACAATGCGTGATCCGTGCTATCGGCAACTACGTACCACGCAATGAATGTTGCTTTAATTTCAAAATGAAAGCTAATGTCAAAGATAATGCATTACACAATTGCCCCACAGGGCTTGGTCTTGGTACCTATTGAAGTCAAATTTTGATATTTTGATACTCACATTTTATATCAATGTAGACAAATACAAACCGACTCCTTAAAAATTCCAAAAATTAATACTAAAATCTAGCACACTAATTTAGTTTTTGCGTGACTTTCATTTTAACATGTCACTTATTGTAAAAAAGTTCTATATAAATTATTATTAACCAAAAAAAAAAATACTGGAAGCACCACCTTATCATTAAAAGAAGGTAGGTAGTTAAAACTAAAATACGTTTCATAAAAATTGGGTACCCATCCACTAATAAAAATATAAAACTAACAGATCTGTAAATAAAAGTTATTTGAACGCAATAAAAAATATAACACGATCATTAAAAATACTTGGAGAAATTAATTCTTATATCTTGTTGACAAAGTCATTCGGTCCCCAAATGTGCGCCGGCGCAGCCATCAACAAAACATTCGTTTGAAACATGTGGCACCAATTAAAGTTCTTTTACAGAGAGGATAATAAAGATAAGACTTGAATAATGATCTGTGGAGAAACGTTTTACGAATGACTACCACTTGTACAAGTGACAAACTTATAAATAACTGTTTTTAATACACATCAAAATATACCATATGTAATTCTCAATGAAGTAGACAAAGGCGAACTTCTACCCACCCACAGCTAGGGCTGCCACCTTTCCGGGTTTGATCTGGAAACGAAATGGGGGCCAGGTTTCTAAATATGTACCAGGTCTTCGTTCGTTCACTATAATTTCTATGTTAAGTTTTATAAAAAAAACTACTTATTTTACCAAAATCTCCGGGCCTGCCTTTTTTAGGGTTCCGTACCCAAAAGGTCCAAACGGGACCCGGGACTGTCGCTACGCTGTGCGTCCGTCCGTCCATCTGTCTGTCACAGAGCTGTATCTTTGTAATGGTAATAGGTAACCAGTTAAAATTTTCACAGAATGTGTGTTACTATGGTGCCTACAACGAAAAATACAAAAAAATGCGGGGGTCCTCATGCACGAAACCCCTAAAAACATTCATTTATTTCAACGTTTTTGTTCCTCTCTATCTTCAAAACGGTAATACATACCAGCGTCAAACTTGGTTTGATTATAGTGCATACTATGTAGTTTAGTAGTAATAAAAAATACTAAAAATAGGGCAAACATAGACATATGTGGTGGTACATGCGTAAGAAAGAGCATGTAAAAATTCATATTTCGCTCATGGTAAGTTGATGTCTTTTGATGAATTCTCGTAAATTAAATCAGTTTCTATGGATATCAGGTCGATGGGTGGTGCGGAACCATGAGACTACGTGACTACGTGAGACCGACACGCATTTGGCTGGTTTTTAAAGGTGGCAGCCCTACCCACAGCTCGCCAATGACAGTTTCAGGTTTTACCTTGATATATGGCGGGCCTATCGCTGTTTGTCATAATCACACTCTAATCCTGGATACATGATATTCTAATACAAAACTGTAATTTTACACTATCGGATGTAGGGATCGAAAGACCCAGAAATGGTAGTGCTTCGAATAAATTACTTTATTTACTATGAGCGAACTGGTTTGTAAGTCATAGTAGTTTCACAAATTGAGCAGTTCAACAACTCTGAATCGCCTTAACTAGGTAGGTGCGGGAATCGATAAATCGCACTCCGATTGAAATCGAAATTGCTTGACTGTAGGGCAGTAGAAACTTTACCATAGAAGTTGAAACGCACTCCTGTTGTACTGAATAACGGCAAAAATATTCAGACCCGAGCAAGTTATTTAGGTATCCCTTTGTGGCCGGGTTTTGACAGATTCCTAAATAATTGAGTTCTCAAATTTCGTTTGTGACCTATATTTATTTTGTACTAGCGAATACAAAAAAAAACTACTCAATTTAAAATCAAAAGATGAAGATGGTTATGTGTCAATTTCTTTAATCACGGTAACGTTTTAAGCTAAACGTAGTTACTAGTTACAGTTACGTGGAACGGTAATTGACAAAAAAGTGACAGTACCACCATAATATAATTCTTTGACTCGACAATACAATACAATGAAATGAACAAAGTACGACGAAATGTATGTTTATGTATAAGACATAAAACCGGACCTGATTTCAGACTTATAAAAACACGTGATTCAAAATTAATGTTGTTGTAAATTCACATTAAGTCTGTAAGCAGTAGTTATACACCTACTCAGTTATGGCAATAAGATTATGAAGTTTCGCTTACAGATTAAGTGTCATTTACTGAGAAACATAATTATAGAATTTATTAAAGTACTTTTAAGACATCAATGTAAGATATTTTACAGTCTAACATCAGTATTTCAAATAGCACAAGGACATAATCGTGGAACGGCAACAGCAAGCTGCAATAACTAATAAATTACAATATTCATAATAATAAAATACAATAATCTGTAAGGTAAATAAAAATTATTGCTGTAACCGCCGAGTTCTATGCTTTGAATGTCACAGTAATTCTTTTAAATTACAAGCCAGTATTAAGGCAGGAAACTGCAATAATGATTTTGCATAAGCGACTGCTTGACGGGTTCAATTAAAATTGTAATTAATTGCTTTGCTCAGAGCACTGACAGGTTCACGGGGAACATCATTCACTTTTATATTTATGCGAATCCACTCGACAGGTGAAGAACGATGCTCATCTTTTTCTAATACGCGTTCACTTTATTTACATCACCTCGCATAGTTGAGAAAATAATGGCTGCAATGAATTTATAAATTGACTATATTTTACTATTTAATGTTTTAAAAGATCTTGATTAATGTATATTCATATTCATTTATTTGTAAAGTCAATTTACACGTCAGTAGTTTCATAAATCATAAAGTTCACAATATAAACTTGTACAAAAATAAAATAAAAGTCACAATAGTAAATAAATGTCACAAGTCAAAATCGAATGTCATAAAATAATAAAAATTCAAAAATAAGCATGTCACAAATGTAATGTATGTAGTATATTACTATTAATATAATAGTGTAAAGTTATTAGCCGGCTGAGATTATTTAGTAATTTTTTGATAATAAAAGTAATTGTTTTCACAGTTGTACTTAACAAAATAATTGATACAATTTAAGAAATGTATGTCCCAAAGTTTTCAATTTCAGCATCTTCCTAGCCACAGGTACGCCAAAAACATTTAGTAAATAAAGAAAAACCGGCCAAGTGCGAGTCGGACTCGTGCAGTGAGGGTTCCGTACCTCTCAACGACCTGATACCCAATAAACTGATTTAATTTACGAGAGTTTACAAAAAGACATCAACGCATAGTGCGTGAAATGTGCATTTTTGCATGTCTTTCTTACGCAGGTTCCACCACATATGTCAATGTTTGTCTTATTTTTAATATTTGTTGCTAAACTACATAATATGCACTATAATCTGACCAAGTTTGACGATGGTATATATTACAGTTTTGAAGATAGAGCAGGAACAAAATCGTTGAAAAAAATGCATGTTTTTTTAGGGTTTCTTGTATGGGGACCCCCTTTGGTTTTTGTTTTTTTTTTGTTTTTAGTATTTGTCGTGATACAACATATAGTAACACATATTCTGAGAAAATTTCGACCGGTTACCTATTACCGTTCAAAAGATACAGCCCTGTGACAGACAGACGGACGGACGGACGGACGGACGGACGGACGAACGGACGGACGGACAGCGTAGCGAGAGTAATAGGGTCCCTTTTGTCACCCTTCGGGTACGGAACCCTAAAAAAGGATCAGCAATATGTAAATATCTTGTATATCCAAAGTAATGTGTGTCAAACTTGTCAAAACCATAAATACTCCGTATAATATCTTGACATAACTGTGATTGGTTAATCGCTAGGATATTCAGCAAATGTATGGAGATAACTCCGTAAGTTAGCTACTTATCGAACTCGAGGAAACTTGAGCGAATTTATCTTACTTTGGCATAGGCATGTAAACGACATTAAAGAGACGTTGCCTTTTGCCTCGGAACTTTGCCAGTCTTTGACGACTGTAAACTTAATATTTTGTATTTCTTAGTAACATTATAACATGCTATAAGAAAATCCTGTCAATGTTTTAAGTATAATACTCACAAAAGTAGCTTTAACGAAATTATTTTTCAATCTTTTGTCATTATACAAGTGCTTAGTGTTAAGTCGTTGTGTTATAATGACAAACAAGCATGTTTACCAATGTTTATTTTGCAGCCATTTTTAATGTAAATGTGTGCACACAATTTTAATTATCCAGCTAAATGTTCTTTTTTGACCTTACGAGATACGCTTAAAATGTTTTACTAACAATAAATGCTGCCGTAAATCATCGAACTAATATTTGTAAATGGATATTGATTTGCAAAAAAAAACATTGTAAAGGCAGTTTGGTGCGGATAAGTTTGATTCAAAAAACAAAGGCGTAAAAGTATATTTAAAGCCTAAACTTTTACCTAGTATTAATAGGCGTGGTTTTGGTTGCATTTTTGAGTATTTTGTGTTATAATAAAACAAAGTTTAACCGGATTAAATCGCGTATATTATTTAAATTGGTTTTCCTGACGTTTCGAAAGCTTTGCAGCATTTCGTGGTCGCAGGTATTAATAATATTGTACGGTAGTTTTTTTTTTTTTTTTTTATATCTGTAAAGACGCTTGTCATCTTAGTCTACCTGCGACCACGAAATGCTGCAAAGCTTTCGAAACGTCAGGAAAACCAATTTAAATAATATACGCGATTTAATCCGGTTGAACTTTGTTTTATTATAATGTGTAGTGATCGCGAAAACCTAAGAAATTATTATTTTGTGTTATGTTCAGTTAGCAAACGGTATATGTAGGGCAGGATACGTATTAAATCGTCTTCGCACTCAGGTGGGTCGCTGTAGACTTCATCATCATCATCATTTCAGCCGAAAGATATCCACTGCTGGACATAGGCCTCCCCCAAGCATATGTATGTTGCTGTAGACTTAACATGTGCAAATGGAGGTTTAGAGATCCTAATCTTGCTCAATATGACTGCGGTGAACCAGAGCAATCTACAAAAAAAACAACGCTACTAAAGCCGCTACTTATAACGTCATTGAAGTGCTTTTTATTCGAACAATATTTGAAAAATTGACACGATAAAGAGAAGAAGCTCGGATTTCATGAAAATTTAACTGTCAAGTCGATTGTCAAGCAATAGTCAGCAAAGTACTCTAGAAACTGAGGAAGCTTTTTAAATATAAATAAATATCTTTGGGACATTTTTACACAGCATCATCTAGTCCCAAAATAATCAGAGCTTGTGCTATGGGTACAATGGATATAATAATTATAAACTTTTTATTTGTAAATACATACTTATAATAGATAAGAAACAACACCCAGACCAACACAAACACTTATGTTCATCACACAAATGTTTGTGTCTTGTGGGAATCGAACCCACGACCTCGTGATCAGCAGTCCGACCCTCGAACCACTAGACCACAGACTTCGTCAGTTTTAACAGTCAACTGTGAGAAACTGGTTAGCCATGGCAGACGAGTGATAAAGATTTACTAGCTACCTTTGAGCTAACGTGTTTGCTGCTAGTATGACCTTTAAGTCTAGTGGAGGTAGATGGTTATTTACTTAGGTACTTTAATTAGAACGCTCCTACAATTTAACTTTAGTTTGTATTTGTATTGTATTAAATGAAACTTAGACTGGATGCGGGTGCTAGTCGAACATGATATGAAACTTAGTTTGATGTATGTTCCAATGAACTATGTATTCACATAGTAAGGAAGTAGGAAAATAATTATAGGTAGGTTTTCATGCTATATTCGATAAAAGTTATCAATCACATGAAGATTTTGTGCAATTTAATTTCAAATGCAAAATTTCGATTAGCTGATAGATAAGCATTCAAAGTTCTTGATCTGGACTCAATGATATTTAAAACTATAGATATATCATACCCTAACAAAACCAACGAAAGATATGTTCCGTACGCAGCGGCAGCACAATACACATAAACTAGTGCAAAGTAAGTAAGTTAGTTACTTTCTGTACACACATGCATGGCGCATGACGTATTTTTGTATTTTTTTGTCACAAGTCACGCTCGGCGCCTTGCTTGACGGAGACAAGTAGCAAAACGTCCCAATTAGGACGTTTTCAAGTCTTCAGATTGCGCGCGCAATAACATCTGTACTTTTTAAAATATCATCGTCTGGACTAGTCTATGCCCGCGCCGCCGCCGTCGCACGCGTATAATACGGCTTACCACAGAGGGTTGTTATCGCGCATACTTTAGGAAATGCTTATCATTCCGGGATTAAAAGTAGTATAAAAGTTAATCCGGGTTATGATCTATCGGTGTGCTAAATTTCATCTATATCTGTTTTGCCCTTTCAGCGTGATTGAAGGACAAACAAATGAAAATTAATATTTTCTTTAAAAAATATAAATTGGATCGATCTTTCGAAAAAACATTCAGACCTTGGACGAATAAAAAAAGACGGACGGAATCGCGCTAAACAAAGAGTGAGGCATTCATAGTAAGACGGCTCGCTTAAAAGTACGGGCAGGCACGCACACATCCACACAATTAGTAAGACAAAAAGCCGCGATTACGCAACAAATCTCGTGTGATGGTAGTCATTGTCGTAGTGTCATAAATAAAATAACAATATTTATCTGGAGTGTTAAAATTATGTTGAAATTATAGTGGGTTTAGGAAAAAACTAAGTGCTTCAATCTTTTCTTAGCGAGATTGCGTCCGCCATTTTTATTCGTCCGAGATTCAGACAATTTTTTTTTTCGAGTGGTCTCTCTCAGAATTGGTACCCAGAATGGATACCCTAACTGCTTAACCGGGCGGGTGGCGGAGAATCCCGTTAGGGACTCCATCCGCCGAAAAATTTCCCTAAACCTAACTTATAACTAAAAACGTGGTTTCAAAACCGCATAAGGGCGTCCCCCAAGGGAGGGCTCGAACCTCGGCTTACTGGGGCATTGCGGGGGGACCCCGCCGCTATGTCTCCCCGGCAGCCGTTGCTGCATCGGGAATAATTTTCTCGAAAGTGGCGGACTTTCGGTATATCGGATGGCTCGCCGGCGAGGCGAAGACCTACCTAATCCTAACACAGTGGCGGTTAAGCCTACTCCTAGGAACCGAGATTCAGACAATATTGATTAGTATTATTAGTATTGGCAGAGTGAAAGGTAAACTGCCTCTATAATCTTATTCCAGTCGTTTTTGTTAACTAAAGTGTGCTTTAGCTATTAATATAAAACGCATTGCCTTCATTTATTAACGTTCTGGATTTATTACCGTTCTGGTTTTAGACCCATTTTTGACCAGTATTCTGTTTTTTTTTTTTTTATCAACTTTTTATGAAAATGGCGCGAGGCTCACTTCTAAAAAGATTTCAATGCTTGTTTGTAGGCAAGATGGGCGCACATATGAAACTATATACTGCCGTAGAGGGTGCGGCCGACGTTAGGCCGCACGGGGAGAAAGGGCTCGCCTGCTTGTGGCGGGCCGGGACCTGTCGCGGGTGGTTGTGATTTCTACGGGTTCCCAGTTCCCACGCCCCTGTCCAAAGGTAGTTGAAGGAACACCGTGGTGGTTTTAGGCAGTAAGAGTCCGACACTGGCTCTGCCGTCCCCGGGCGGAGTGCGTCCATGAGGATTTCCCAACGGCAAAAAAAAAAAAAAAAAAAGGTGGACCGACGACCTTATGAAAGTAGCTGGGGGGACTGGATGCGGAAGACTGTGGACCAAGTGTTGTGGCGCAATTTGAAAGAGGCCTATGTCCAGCAGTGGACTGCGATAGGCTGAGTTGATGATCCGAAAGACCGGTCATGTGCTTTCCGCATGCAGCGGATTCCCGCGATCCTCACCAGGTCGTCGGATGCGAAAAGCACAGGACCGCTCGTTGTGGCGGTGCTTGAGAGAGGCCTTTATCCAACGGTGGACGTCTTTCGGCTGAAATTATGATGATGATGATGATCCGAAAGACGATGTCCTCATATGAACTTACCCAAGAAAGTGTCCCTAAAAGGAAGGTCTTGCTATGTTTACGACGCAAATATAAAATATCGTTTTTATTTCCAATACAATGCACATTATTTGAAACGATACCCAGCAAGGAACGCTATATAGACTAGTTATTTCACTACAGATCAAATTAATTATGAATTGAATGTAACTACAGATACAGTTTACCTTCTCTTAGAATATTTACAGAATAAGGGACAGTTAAAGCTAGCTTCTAGAGCAAATTGCATGACTGCGAGAATAGAAATACATAGATATACACACACCCTTTATGCCACCAACGTAAATAGATACTCTATTCTATACCTATACGTAAAAAGAATCTTACACAAAGAATATGTTACCCACATAAGTATGAAAGGACTTTGTATCGTTCACAATAGGTTGGGATTGATCGGGTCCCTTCGGTCGAGCATTTTATCAGGCCATAGCAGACGGGCATCCGTTGTCCCGCGTTCACATAAATAGGACTTGAGAGGTTCCGAGGATTAACCTGGGTAGCTACTAATAGCTTCAGCCTATCAGTAAAAACATTTTTTCGTCTTTGTCAAGCTTCGTTCCTTGAGGACACTGTTATTTATGTTGCTCGACGGAGCACTTAATACTATAATATAATATTTTTTGGCAATATTTCAATTGCGGTATTGTTCGTACTTGGCCAAATTTTCTGCTTTGCAACAATGGGGGAGGATGTCTTAAGTTTTCGAGATCACTACATATTATAATAAAACAAGTTTAACCGCATTACATCGCGTATATTATTAAAAACTACCTAACTGCCTCGTTGGTCTAGTGGTCGCAAGCGCGACTGCTGAGCGTGGGGTCCTGGGTTCGATTCCCGGGTCGGGCAAAGTGTTATTGGGTTTTTTCATTAGGAAATTCTCAGTAGCAGCCCGGAGTATGGATTTGTGCCCGGTTAATAGCAATAGGCTCGCCCCCTATTACATGGGACTATAACATAACTGGCGAAATGTGGGTGTACTATACACCTCTGCCTACCCCTTCGGGGAAATACAGGCGTGATGTTATGTTATATTATTAAAATTGGTTTTCCTGACGTTTTAAAGGCTTTGCGGCGTTCGTGGTCACTAATGAAGCGTCTTTAGCTTTTAATTAATAAAAAAATATGGTAAATTAAATATGGACGAATAAAAAAAGACGGACGGAATCTCGCTAAACAATAAGTGTATCGTTTTTTTGTTTAAGAATTATGAAATTTATGAAAAATATCAAGAACAGATTACATCAACTTTACAACAGTAATTATTACTTTAGGGCCGAAGCTGAAGCTATCGTCTTTTCTTAATTTTTACCACATATTGCTTGGTAAGGAATTAAGAAACAAAAGCTTCGGCAACTTATTTAGTTTACTTATTTGGTTTGGAGTGGTGCTACGGTGCTAGACATCTAATCATTAAATCAGTCAATAAAATTTTTGACTTAACCTTGACGAAGACATAGTAGAAAAAAATCGAAAACACACGACGCATAAAATAAAAACTCGATTTCTGAATAATCGATTTTTCAAGAAATAATAATCGACCCATGAAATCGATAAAAACATTAAAAAAATATGTTTTTTAATCATCGATTATTTTTTCACATTCCTAGCGACCACAGACGCTGCTAAGCACGTAATTTGCAATTTTACACAAAATGTCTCTTTACCTTGAAGGAAACAAGTTGTATCGACACAACACAAAATATAAACAAGAAACCAATGTCATTCCGACTGAGTAGGCACTGAAGGAAAATCTCGAGAAAGAAAAGACAAGCGTACTAAAACTGTTCGGTAATTCGGCAACACTGTTCAATAAGACGCTGACATCACACAATAGATGTACCATCAATTTTGTTCAGTAAATCGTTCAATCTTGTATAAAATTCATGGGGTGTAGCAACGAGGAGAATGATAAATAAGGCGGAGGCTCGGCCGAATATTCTCATTTAATACGTGACCTGTTTTGTGAAAACATCCCTTAGATATGAGTATCGCGATGGATGGTAATGCCGGAATGTTATCTATCACACGTTGTTATCAGTTTGTTTCTTTGAGAGTCAGTTTTAAATGGCGGTTACGGCAAAAGGTGAAAAAATACCTGATAAACTTTTTTGCTCAAACTCTTTGTTTGAGCAAAAAAGTTTATCAGGTAAATTTATTATTTTATTTTTAAGCGCAAACCACACAAAGAGCGGAGCGGGTGCAGGTCGAGCGCAGGTCGGGCCCGTGGCAGGTGGAGTGCGGGAGCCGCGCGTGTCTCCTGCCGCTCCTGACCCGCGAGGCCCGCGCTCTGTCTGTAGTGGCGGGAGACGCGCGGCTTCCGCGCTCCACCCACCGCAGACCTGCCCGCCGTACTCCCGACCTGCACCCGCTTTGTGTGTGTTTTGCGCTTTAGAGTTCACCAGTTCAGCCTATCATAGTCCACCTGCTGGATACATGCCCCTCCCAAGTTGCACCACAACACTCGGTTCTCTTCCTCTGCCTTCCACATCCAGTCCACCCCAGCTACCTTCTTCAGGTTGTTGGTCCGCCTGGTTTTGTTTTTTGGAGTAATGTTCTGAAATTCACAAATGTATCGTAAATAGGTATGGTGTGTTTGGTAGGAGAATAGAAAACACACAATAATGAATTATATCATATCATAAGCTAAAGTTAATTAATTATTTACTACATCAAAATAATATCACAATTTGCATTGCCGCGATTGGCAAACGAATTGATGACGCTCATACCCAATTTTATGTCAAGTTTAATGCCACTTTATTTGGAATCACACCCATCTGTGCCCAATAGTCTTATGCCCTTTAAAAAAAAGTTAATGGGCATGCATTTCACCTGACCTCACCTGATATTAAGCGATGGTGTAATCGTCAAAAAGCGAAAACAGCAATGAGGAGTAGATTTTTGGCGTTCTCATTATATTCGATAGAAAGATCTATAGAAATTTCCATTACTGATTTAGATATCACGATACCGAGCCGGGCTCGGTCACAAAATCTGGGCTCTTCGAGCCCAAATTATGTGATACTGAACCCAAGTCGCGAGCGCAAGGGAATTTAATAGTCTTTTGATTTTAAGTTTATGATAAGATTTCTTTTTGATTATTTTCATGTTTTATTTTAATTAAGTTGGCAAAAGTCTGACCTTTCATGTGGTGTAGTTTTCGTTTATTTATTTTAGGAGAAAATTGCAGTTTGCATATCTATTTTCTGGTTAGAAAATAGGTATTTCAATGTGCTCTTTAAGCAAAACCAGAGATATTTTTCTAAAGTTGTAAATTTTTATATAGTAAATGATAACTGAGATCCAGTGGGGTAATTGTGTAATGCATTCACAATGACATTAGGTTTCATTTTGAAATGACAGCAATATTCATTGCGTGGTACATAGTTGCCGATAAGACGAATTGTCAAAACACAAGGAGCAATGAACATTGAAATCCTATTGATTGCGATCGCGAGTGAGTTACGCAATTCCATACGTATAACCAACGCGGTGGCGGGGAAAAAAAGGTAATTGTTAGTCTTAGACGCAATAAATGAAAATTCTATATAATTCTAGATAATTTTGTGACTATGGTAATAAGACTATCATATTCCACTCACAAAATTTAAAATAAACACGTCTTTTACTGAGATCTACGACGCCAAAAAGTAGCTTAAACGCAAATTTCTTGCGAATTTTGTAATACGGCTCTTAAGACCACCAGATTATACTTACTGGGAAACACAAAATATAAAATTATGAGACCGTTTTTTTAAATAATACCTAGTTCGATTATGTTACTTCACGTATTTACGCCTAAAAATGTTGTTATTGAAGCTTAAAAGATAAAGAGAAGCTTGTTGTCTCTTACATAATACCTGTTATTGCTGGAATAGAACAAACTAACTAACAAAAGAACGACTGAAAACTTGGAACTAGATTTTCGATATGATGCATGTTTCAAGTAAACAAAACACAATAGTATCGAGTACGGTTCATTGAATCGACAATGTTGAAATACACAGCTATAAAGGTGCTGATACACATGCCTGTAACTTGCACGCTTTCATACTAGTTCCTTGCACGTGCCAGCTATAGTAACATCCCCAATTATCGACACTTTACATTTACTTTTCACTTTAAGCGACGAAAACAAGTATTTTTATTAAACACATATTTGGTTTCATGATTATTTTTTACGTACTTGTGGTGCACTATGTAACAGTTCATATTTAACCGTATACCAAATTATAATTTTGCTCTCATTTTCTGAAGTTGGTTTTTTGGTCGAACAATGGGGCACTGTCGGTAACTGGGGCTTTTATTTTACTTTCATGTGAATACGTTAACTCTGGCATGCCTGTACCTGGCAAACAAATAGATTGCACAACATGTGATTTACTGGCATGCAATATGAGGGTGGATCGCGGGGGGCTGCAAACCCAGCACGTGTACACGCCAGCTACAGGCATGCCAGTGTCACCCAAATCCGTTTTCATCTTCTCTATTTGTTGTCTCATTAATCTAGTTACACATTCTACTTCTAGTAACAATGTAACACAGTTTAATTCAGTTCGATTGAATGCTTTCCGTTGATACAAAAACTAGAAAATGTGATGTCAAGACGGTAGCGTGGCGTGCTTGTGTATACTTCTTGCAAGTTACAGGTATGCCAGTAAGGAAATTTCATGCAAGTTTACTTGCAAATAGATACCGAGTGTGCCAGTTACTTACATATACCGTTCGCTTGCATGCATCAGCTACTGGTCCATTTTACAGGCATGTGTATTCCAGCCATTATAATATTTGAAGAATCCAGAACTACAAATTTCTCTGATGCAAAAACCTAGTTATTTATTTATTTAGGCGAATGGATCTAAAAAGAGGTCTTGGAAGAATATCAAAAGAAAAATTGTAAGATCGAATGATTTGGAATTTGGATTAGGCGAAATCATAATATATTATGATATCGCCTAATCCGCCACGGCCATTTTTTGTGCGAACTGCCCATATGTCCAACCATGTCCAACACGTCACGGGGGGCGCGGATATACACCGGAAGTAGACCGGATGTAGTTAAAAACGACAAAGACTCCAAAATTTGGTATGGGAGCTATATAAAAAACATATGGCTTTAGAATCCTTATGAAATAAGCTAAAAATTGATATAGAGCTTTTTAGAGTTTTACTTTGTAACATAATGTTAATTCTAAATTGAAAATAAAGTGATTGATTTTTTCCAGGTTATTCTACAGTTTTATTTTTCGTTTTTTTTTAAAATAGAAATTGATCATCGTTACCCACTGCTGGATTTTGAGAATACTCTATGAAGTGATTGACAATACAAAAATATTGTTAGTGTTAGATTGCACTAGTCGCCCAAGACGATTAGAAAACTGTTAAACGTGACGTCATTTGCAAATATGTGAGGTAGAGAGGGCGAAGTATGGATAAGGAATGAGAATGTAAGAGGGAGTCTGAAAATAGTGCCAGTGACAGAAAAGTTAATAACAAAAGTAGTAGCAACAGACTATCATGGCATGGACATGTTATAAGGAAGAATGAAGAGCATATTTTTTTATTTTTTTTATTATAGTATAGGATATGATGAAAGGACCCCTCCCTCTCTCACTAAAGCGAAAGCTCATGGACATGTGCATCCTCCCCACCCTCACCTATGGAGCGCAAACATGGTCACTGACAAAGCGTCAAAAGTCCGCACTTGGAGTTTGTCAGCGAGCAATGGAACGCAGTATCCTAGGAGTTAGACTTACTGATCGCGTAAGAAACTCTATACTGCGTTCCAAAACACAAATTGCTGATGTAGGCCAAACAGCTGCCAAGCTTAAGTGGAACTGGGCTGGTCACATCTGCCGCATGCCGGAGGAGCTATGGGCGAAAACAACCACACAGTGTATTCCAGACAGCAGCAAACGACAACGCGGCAGGCCCAGAAGGAGATGGCGGGACGAACTTGACTCCTGTCTGAAGGATTGGCCCCAGAAGGCAAAAGACAGGGACAAGTGGAAAAAGGGAAGGGAGGCCTTTGCCCTGCAGTGGGACACTACAGGCTGATAATAATAATAATAATAGTATAGGATGGCGAAACGAGCTAAAGGCCCACCTGATGTTAAGCGGTTACCTTTGCCCATGACAACTTCAATACCACCTAGGCTGTTGCCTAAATGGTACCGCAAGTCGGTTCGCCAAACTGAGACATGAAGATGGAAAGTCTAAGAGCATGTATGTTACTAGGAAAGTTTTAAGTATGTATGTGGATGGCTATAGGAAAAGAGGCAGAACAAAGAAAACATGGATGGATTGTGTAAAAGACAATGATATTTAAAAATACAGATATGTTACTTGCAATAACAATCTGAAGACTCAAAAACGTCCTAATTAGGACGTTTTGCAATTAATACGCGTCAAAAAAGGCACCGCGCGTGACCGGTGTTAAAAAAAACTTCTTCTTCTTCGTGTCGATGATTCAAGTTTAACGATATTATTATGGACCAGAATATAGCCACGCCAACAGCACTATCAGTAGCCTCGCCTCGCAAAGACCTATTTTGATTGTGCAGATGGAATCTGCACAATGAAAAAAACTAAAATACCGTCATCTGTGTACAGGAAGTGTTCCAATTATGACGCGAAAGTATCTTGAAGTAACAAACGTACTTACTTTTTACTAGTTTATGTCTATTGTGCTGCCGCTGCGCCAGGTGAGTACCTAAGTTTGTAGGATTACTAACAAATATGACATAAGTTACTGACACAACCTATATCTTAATATACCCAAATAATATCACCCATTAATTACACATTTCTTCTTTTCTGTGGCCAATACGTTCGTCAGGCGTCTGTTGGCATAGTGCCTCTGACAATACCGGACGCGCCGGCTAACATCCGGTTCCGGAAAATGGCAGACAGTGCAAACGGTTCACTTTTATTGTTTTCGTCTCAACAAAAAGGTTCGTAGCGGTGATTAAGAAAGAGATTCTATTTGTATAATGTTTTTCAATTTAGTAGCTTTTTACGAGGCTAAATTGCATGAGAGGTTAAGCTGCCCTAGCCACGGTCTGTCCTAGGATGGGTGACCGTTTCGTTGTACATCAAGAATCGTTTCCTTGTCCATGCCTCGGATAGTACGTTAAAATGTTGGGTCCGGTTGCCTTAATAATATCTTTAGCAGTCGTTACGGGTAGTCAGAAGCCCAGAAGTTGGACCAACTGGTTTAAATTTCGATATTACCCAGTAACTGGGTTGCGGGGGTATGATGGCAGTCACTCACTGTAAAATACTGATATTCAGCCGTATTTGCAGGTTTCCTAACGATGTTTTCCCTCACCGTTAAAGCAAGTGATAATTACATTTCTGATCCCACATGAATTCGGAAAGTCAGTGGTCGCCGGGATCGAACTCAGACCCTCCAGCATGGAAACTAAGTTGACTATCACAGCTGTTGTATATTATAAAATTATCAGCTGAAATTGCTGCGAGTATAGCAAATTAGTTTATTTATAAACTCTGAGCTCATACTACTGTATCCGATCTGCCTTTTGCCTGAGCCTTACGATATGGATGAAGGAACGTGGTCGCTCGCTTAATTAACCACGGCTATAAGTGTAAGTCAATGGCAAATAAAAAGCTAATTAGGCTCTACTTGGAATTTAAACCTAGGGCCGTAGAGGGCGTGCGAACGCTTTAAAGCAAAGCATATTCGAAACTCTTTATTTTGAAAAAAAAAAGTCTCTTTCAGTAACAGCGAGCTATATAAGATTTACTGTAATTTTTGTTATTGTTGTGTTACAGCAACTGCCTAAGTCACAGAAAGAAGACTTATTAGTAGGTACTCTAGGTACACACGGCTACATATTTACATATTAAGCCAGTATAAACTGGATTTGTATTGTACGGAATTGACGGATTTGAGTTTGTACGGAAAGGCTACAGAGAGACTACCCACGCGATATACCAGACCTACCACCTACCACCTAGAGCTACCTACTAGAGGCATTCCGTACAGTAAGAGGTCAGCTTTTACTGAAGTAGCCGTGCGTAGGTACCTAAGTCCCATGCTGATTATAAAATCAAAACTACCGAACTTATTCATAAACCAAATAATTCCATCATTCATTCGCATAAACAAAACCTCTCATAATGGATAAGCAAATTGAATAAATAGGGCACCTATTATGAAACCCAAACAGAGAAACATAATGGAAAATTAACCGTCCCACCGAAAACAAATCAAGAAATATATTCGCGAGCAAATTAGTTTCAGAATAGAATCCATTTCAAACTGTTAGGGCAAACAACGCATTAAATTGAAACAAAACACCATCACATACCCGCGCTTGTAGCCGACCCTAGGATGTGTGGGAGTATAACACACGTGGCGACTTAGTCGCCCGATTTTATAATGCAACTGTCATTTGTACAATCTACAGCATATTAATGCTGACTATGTGGAAATGGAATTAAAATAATAATTAGATGAAAATATTTATTTTAATATACCACGTTTTAGCGAAAGTGAGTTAATATAATACTGTCATCCAGTTTAGAGCTATATTTAAAGTTTCAAGTCTCTAGGTCATCGGGAAATTTGTTTAAAATCGATTTATAAATTTGTACCGAACAGACAGACAGGAATTAAAGTCTCATGTGATCATTCAATTTGTAAAATATACAAAAAATATCAAAATTTAGTTTCTTTTTAAAAATGGGTTCTTCTTCTTCTTCTTCGTGTCGACGGTACAAAAATTAAAATTATTATTATTAATTATTAGTATTATTAATTAATTAATTATTTGGGTTCTTGGAAATGTTAGATTGTCAAGTATGCGAATGCTGAGAGATAGATTCTCAGCCGGTTGCAAATTTAGCCTACCGCTGAGAAAACTCTTTCTTGAGCAGACGCGGACTTGATATTACATGATTCGGTCGTTTGTATCGAATCGAAAATCATGGCCAGATTCTTGCTCCTCCTCCAATTTCATCCTCAGAATTTAGTTGCACGATTCCAAAAAACAAAGATCCTATATCTTTGTTTTTGTAATCCTAATCGTGCAACTAAATTCTCGACATTTCATTCTTTGCCTAATTGAAATAAAAACTAACTAATAACTTGAAATTATCGAAACACTGATGTCTCTAAATCTAAATCGATAAAATTATAATGTATAAGTCTGATGTGTAACTTAAGTTGACTGGACAAGAAAACTTGTTAAGTTCATAGATATTGTAACTTTTCATCAATCAACTCAGCCTATCGCAGTCCACTGCTGGACATAGGCCTCTCCCAAGTTGCACCACAACGCTCGGTCCTCTGCCTTCCGCATCCAGTCCCCCCAGCCACGTTCTTTAGGTCGTCGGTCCACCTGGCAGTCTGCCTCTTACAAATATGTTTAGTACATTTTAAGCCAGTTCTTGTTATCCAGGATGAAATTTTGCATACACATGTAATTTTGATGACAATAATAATAATAAGTATGAACTTTAAGAGCTTTAGTTTTAAAAATAGTTTTCAATCCAGATTTTATGTTTTGAAAAAACGTTACCCCTATAAAAAAAATTCTTTCTCCTTGAGTCGTGAGTTACTATATTGACTATACAGGGTTATTTCTAAAACACCGTTAACCTCTCAGGACTATGTTACTAACATCATAATCAACAACTTTTGTTCTATGACTTTTTACAAAACATAATACATTTACCAAAAACCAATCTTCAAGATTTTGTTGTCCTATCTAACACATTTCAACTCTATATTTAGCTGTACCTACCTACGTCTGCCGCGCACTGTCCTCGTAGTAATACTTTTGAGTTAGTAAGTCGCTACGCTACGATTCCCGCCTTTTTACGCGAAAACCAAATTATACCTACAATCGAACATTTGACATGGAAATAACCTTGATATTTCACGGTACCTACGTTCTAAATACCGTAATAAAAACAAACTACCAATGACTTATCTCTTCTCATGGGTGTCGTAAAAGGCGACTAAGGGATTCACCAGAGGATGGGCAGCAGCGTTCTCTGAGTATTTAACCATCCAACTGCGATCGCCAACCCGCCTGCCAAGCGTGGCGATTATGGCATGTCCCCCCCTAAATTGGGGGAGGCCTATGTCCAGTAGTGGACGTCTTTCGGCTGAAATGATGATGATGACCAATGACTTCTCACAATTTCTGTAAAGTTACAACGGTAGCACTTGATAAAAGTATTTGTTCGTAGATAGACTGAATCCACTCTCCCTTCATACTTAACCAGGCTTAGGACCGGTTACATTAAAGAATAAAATAAAATTAAATCGCATGTAGGTACTTAAATTACCTACCCCCGTAATGTGACGAAAGTTACGTTATCAGATTCCGGCGCGGCGATATTGTTTAATACGGACGCGTTTACAAATCTGACGTAAATAAGCTTTTTTTCGGTACATTTTGCGAACAAATGAAAACAAATCAAACATGAACAAACAACGAAAACAAAACAACGAAAACACATCAGTGCAATTGAACTTATTATTTTAAACTTAGGCATTAGGTACTAACCCTTGGTGGACGACCACTATCCGGAATTGCCTGTGATCTCGTAACCGCTGTGTGGCGGCTAGCATTGTTTCTTGGTTAGGTATATGTCCGCGCGTAGCTCAAGGTTTCATCAGGATTCATCACGAAATAAATTTCTCTTTACTACAAATTATTTATTTTCCGATTATTACATGAACTGACCAGAAGAAGAAGTTCTACAACAAGAATGACAGCCCGCGCAAAGCACAGTGTCTCCATCTTTATATTACTACAATCAAATAGACCCAACGGAGTCACTAAATACATTTTAATTTATAAATGAACACTAAAATAATTAACCACTCGTCGTGATAAAACTAATATTAATTTAGATAATCTCTAAACATTATATAAACCAACAAATCATGCCAGATATTAAAATATGAAACAATATAAAGCGGAATTATCAGAACCACAAAATTAAATTAACAACATTTAAATTAATAATTTCATTAATCTAATTAGAATATTCGAATTATAATTATCATAATATTAACATTATTTACAACATTAATTTAATTAATACGGATCATCAAATATTAAACTTTGCTAAACAAAAAGGTATCTTCTTTGATCTTTGATGATCTTTGCAAAGTACAACAAATACAACTTTGATGATCTTTGCAAAGTACAACAAATACAACAGCAAACTACATAGCAAATTCTAGAAATAATGGATATTTATTTCAAAATACTTCATAATCTAAATACTTAATTCATCGTATAAACTAGTTACCTCAAAATGGCAATAGATTGCGTTGTAAGCATCGATATTCGATATAGCATAGACATTAATTAGTCTGAGTCCGAGTATAAATTAATATTTTAATGTTATAAGCTATGGAAAGCTATATTACTCTCAAATTACACTAGAGGGCGCAATGTTCAACCAACGCCAGGAAGAAACATTCAATACTGACCAGTAATAAAGATTAATATATTAAGTTCTGTCAAAAAAGTGTAAACAAAATTGATGGCAACACTAGCGCGCCCATATACGTGGGACACTCAGAAAGTTTTGCGAAACTAAAAAAAATTGTTCTATACGTACATATATTTTTATCAAATCTTTTCAAAGTACTTTCCACCAGCCTCTATACAAAGATTCATGCGCCTAAACCAGTTTTCAAAACACTTTTTCCAGTCCGCCGCAGACACCTCGTTTACAGCCTGCTCGAACGCAGCCAGCGCATCTTCCGGCGACGAAAATTGTATTCCTTTGAGCTGATTTTTTATTTTTGGGAATAAAAAGAAGTCACACGGTGCTAGATCAGGGCTGTAAGGAGGGTGACCCAGGAGTTTGACTGGCGTGCTGTCCAGGAAGTCCCTCGTTTTGAGTGCGGTGTGCGCAGGTGCATTGTCGTGGTGGAGCAGTAGCCCGCGGAGCCCTGTGTTTGGTCGCTTGTTGCTTATAACAGAGAAAACTTCTGGCAAACATTTGGTAGTATACCATTCGGCATTAATGCTTCTTTGATCCCGTAAGGGAATTGATACCAAGTGGCCAGTCAAATTAAAAAAGCTAGCGATCAAAATCTTACCCCCGCTTCTAGATCGCTTCACTTTGGTAGGCGTTGGCTCATTTTGAAACACCCAAACAGTCGACTGGCGCTTGGTTTCTGGGTCGTATTGATAAATTCAGGACTCATCACCTGTAACGATGTCGTAAACACGCCGAGACGAGCCTGCTTCAAATTTGTTAAGCATATCACGGCACCATTCCACCCGGGCCTGCTTCTGAGCATCGGTGAGGTTGTGCGGCACCCAGCGTGATACTATCCTCCTCACGCGAAGATGGCTGTGTAGAATCTCGTGAACGCTTCCCGATCCAATCTTCAATATGTGTTGAATCTCCTGATATGTAATTCGCCTATTGTCTTGGATTAAATTTTTCACTGCTAGCACGTTTTCTTCGGTAACAGCCGTCAAAGGGCGACCGCTTCTTTCGTCATCCCCCAAAGTTGGTCGACCGCGCTTGAATTCGTTATACCAACGATACACGGTTGCCTTGGAAGGGCCTTCATCCATGAATGCCATTTGAAGTCTATCGTACGATTCATCCGGTTTCAGGCGACACTTGAAATCGTATAAAATCATAGCTCTAAAATGTTCCCGGCGCAGATCCATATTTCAGTGAGACACAATACTTTGAATTAACTCGCAAAAAATGTGGAGGGAAATTTTGAAATTGGAACTTACTTATTTTTACTTATAAATAATCATATTTTCGAAAAACATTATAACTGGCCAGTCTCCCATATATAAAAACTTTTTTTCGCAATACTTTCTGAGGGGCCTGGTATACGTACGTTCGGGAATCGTATGGCGTATTGGCGACAGGCTTCCGAAACATTGTCATCACACCTAGCTAGCATTCGCACCATTTCCGTGTACTCGACATTGGAAAATTGATACACCATCAATCAAATCAACTCAGCCTATCGCAGTCCACTGCTGGACATAGGCCTACATACACATACACACATCACACACACCATCATGTAAAGATACTTACGTCCGCATTGCCGAATTTCACTACAAGGACACCTAATGACGCGACGCAAGCGCATCAAAGCGACCGACCGACTGAGGGCCGCCCGTAAGTAGGTCAAGTTCAAGCGCCCCCGCCGCCCTAACCCCGATCTCCTCGCTATTTAGCTTTCGCGCTTTCTTATGCTTCGCATGGACTTCATAACATTTAGAGCGTTCAATTTAAATATTTTTATTTTTGTATGAAAATCTGATGATCTAAAATATGATGAATTTTTAAAAGTCATAGAACAAAAGTTGTTTATTATGATGTTAGTAACATAGTTCTGAGAGGTTAACGGTGTTTTACAAGTTACCCTGTATACAGGAAAAAATATTAACTAATGCGCAAATTTTTTTTGGTGGTTCACTATGAGTAATAGAACACATTTCCATTAATTGTTCAATACTTTTTTTTTATCCGACTTAAAATCAGCAAAATATGGACACAATCTGTTCGTAATAACATCAATGAAAGCGCGGGACGGCTGGCTCACGCGGCAGTCCGGGACGGGGGTTGTACCCCCGATGCAAACCCGCAGCCGCATGAGCCAGCCGTCGCGCGCTTTCATTGATGTTATTATGAACAGATTATGTCCATATTTAGCTGATTTTAAGTCGGATAAAAAAATAAAAAAAAAGTAGTGTTCTATTACTCATACTGAACAACCAAAAAAAATTTGCGCACTAGCTAATTTTTTTTCCTGTATATTGAGCCAATAGAAGAGCTCCCAGCGGGCCAGTAACTACTATGGGTTATCTGGACATCCCTAACTGACTTCGAAGCCAGGTACGTCGCTGCAAATTCAATCTAGTCAGATGGGGATACAAAGTCACTCAAAGGGCAATGGAGAGGGCTATGCTCGGAGTGTCTCTGCGTGATCGATTCAGAAATGAGGATATTCACAGGAGAACGAAAGAAACCGACATAGCCCGAAGAATTGCCAAACCTAAGTGGCAGTGGGCGGGGCACATTGCTCGCAGAACGGATGGCCGATGGGGCAGTAAAGTTTTGGAGTGGCGACCACGTACAGGAAGGCGCAGCTTTGATAGGACCCCACAAGGTGGAGGTCACCGGAATCCGCTGGATGCGGAAAGCGCAGGAACGGTCGAAGTGGTGATGCTTGGGGGAGGCCTATGTCCAGCAGTGGACGTCTTTCGGCTGAAATGATGATGATGATGTTGAGATGGGGATACACAAAAGAGCCACAACGTGACAGTGGGGTCACTTCACAGACGATGATTCACCTCCTGTCATGCTCTTTGTTTAATACCATCTGCACAATGAAATACCTGAGTGAGGTTAATGATAATTCTGTTGACGTGTCTAAATTCTGTTCCAAAATAATACAATACAAAACAAAAGAATCAACGACACGAAGAAGAGTGGGTACGTAAACAGGACAAAAATCTTAACATGTACGGATATACGATTACTAGACTTGACTACTTGACATCACATCCTTCATTATACGAGATTCCTTGATTAATAGCTACCTGATGACTTGATTGGTTGTTGGAGTACCTAAGAAACAGGTTTTTCCTAGATATAATCGCACATACATCACAAATTCACAATACACCTACACGCGTCAAGATCTCTACACACAAGCGACCTAGATTATTAATTAATACAGATCCTGGTGAATTGCCGCCGGCAAATTGGAATTAAGTAAAAACACTGTTGATCACCGTCAGTGTAATATTATTAAAACAAATAATAATCAAAAATATGCCCAAGACTTTGTTGTAGCTAGAAATAACACAATATTAATAAAATGTATCCTGTTATTTCGGCTGGCTAATATTTTTTTATGTTATTAATAGTCTCTGTAGGCAATAAGATTTTATCGACTAGTTAAAAATAATAATTAAACAGTTTGACGATTATATGGGAACATGACAAAAAAGTACAGTAGTAGCTTTGTATTATTATTATAGGGCAAAGTACAGTTAGTTGACCGCACGTCAGTGGTAACTCACGTCAGAAGTAAAGGAAAACCGCCTTTACTGCTTACGAAATAAATACACTGTCAAGGTAAAACTGACACTGACTTGCGTTCGACTGTACCACCTATATTTTTCGCAAGACATGAGACCCCTCACCTGCGTAAACAATCTAACTGTCGAACACGTACAGTCTTAAGGACTTACATATATCTGCATGTGATTATCGCGTCCCCAATCGCATAAAATCTAAGTCGACAGTGCAGAAGTCAAAAGGGCATTCAACTTCAATTCGTCGCACTTTTTTGCCAATAGGAATTAAATCATAAACGTCGGATGGTTAAACACGGCATTTTTCTTCGAGCGCTGATCATCATTCAACGTCAGCTTGTAATGAGGCAGGACTCGGTTGCGTACAGACGATATACATAAATCAAGGGAAATTATTCACTCACGCCTCTCTACTTATTTCGATGGATGTTGACGTGTCCTGCGTGGTTATTTGATGCGATGTATGCGTTTAGTTGCACTGTTTTTACCGATGGCAGCATAGATTTTCCTGGTATTTTTACTGTGTTTGTATCTTCATTTCATTTATTAATTATTCGTCACAAAAACATGCACATCTGGTTTCTGAATTTAAAAAGCCTTGGAATGATGCTGATAAATATTTTTTAAATATTAATTAGAGTCTCTACGCAATGCTAGGTACCGGCAGGCTTGCTCGTAACAAATTATTTTAGTAGTTTGGACTACGAATACCTACATAATAATATTATTTTGAGCTCTTCATTTTTTTTTGTACCTTTACTGTGTAAGTTCAATCCAAAATTGAAATTAATACTCTCTTCACGTATGAACATACTATTTTAATTCAACCACCCATTACTGCATAAGGTAGCAACTGAGAGTTTTTGCAACGGAATTATATGCTAATATAATTAACCGTTTACCAACATGCCCGTTAAACAAGTTTATTGAAGCAGATATTAAAATAATTGCCGCAAAAGTATTAAAAATGTAAATAAGCATTAAACCGGTCAGATAATTAAAGTCAGTTACCATATATATTGAATCATAAATACAAAATTATGGTGTTCATACTTTAATTGAATTTAATTCGTACATTTAGATGAACATAATTACTGCAATTTTGTTGCTTGGGAAATAAGAAAAAATATTAAATATTAAAAATGAGATCATGTTCTCGATACTGTGGATAATCATAAACTGACCACCACCCATCTCAGGGCTATTTAAGGACTATTAAAAAACGTTGACATGTAATTTTAAACCACCAAGTTATATCGATGGACAGGTTTTGAATGTACAATGCAGGAAAAATACATCGCCTATTCGTTTTTTATGAAATAACAATTTCAAAAAGGCTAGCCCATACCTAATGTTACAGATCACAGCCAAAAATCTTTTACCAAACCGATTTTGACTGCACAAACAGTTTTAAATGTAGTGAGCCCAAAATATTGATTAAACTCATAAATAAAATTGATCCGTAAAAACCGTACCCAATAATTTCGAAACACCGAAAGCGTTCAAGCGAATGGTTTTATAAAAAGGCGTCGCAACTAAAATTTTTACCTACACCATCTTAATTGTTGCCCGATCGATGGGCAAAGTCGTAGCGATTTAATCTTGGATCGGACGCGTTATTCTGCAGTACTTTTTTTATATTTTTCTTTTTCTTAAACTTTATGGCGATAATCAACAATCTGGCTTAAGGTTAGTTTTAATTTCGTTCAGTTTTTTTGTCTTTTTCAAAGTCATTTGGGAGGTTTTCGTAATGAGTTTTGTTATTCATAATACTAAAAGTTTTGGTTAAAACAAAATTACTATGAAATTATAAATTATCTTCATTTAGTGATTTGGTGTAGGTATTAAACCTAAACCTAGAGATTTGGGTTTTGGAGGAAATATTTCTTGAGTAGGTATCCTAAAGATACTAAGGAGGGATTTTTTGAATTTTTATCTCTATAGGGGTGAAAAAAGGAAATTCCATCTCTAAGGGGGTTTAAAAACACGAGAGCAAAGCCATGGGTGTCAGCTAGTGTAGTGTGTAGATGGTATTAAATAATTAACGTCAAAATTTATTCATGCTAATTTATTGCTATTTAAAAGATAAATGTATGCAACGTATTTAATTTAATACATTCAGTACATAGTGACTTTCAATAAATCTGTCTTTTTACTTATTCGTTTTCCATATTGGTTTCGTTCGTTCGTTCGTTACCGGAATTGTAGAAAAATCTATGACTGCGTCACGTCGTTTGTTTGTGGCTTGTAGCATGTGCCCAATTTTTGTGCAAAAATGCTTTCTTTAGCAAGGAACGTACTAAATATCGTTGATATTGTGAATCCCGGATTTCTCAGTTGTAACCGTGTGAAATAATTCACTATCGGGACCCATCCGAAAACCAGCGCTGCAACATTTCGGTGTTTACGTCAATTTTAATTTTATTGTTAATGTATTTTTAGGTTTTTTTTCTCTCGCCTGTACCGAGACTGAAATACAAAAAATCTTTCTTTCTTTCAAATAGTTTTAGAATAGTCCGTGGATGTAAGCCCGGAGTCCGGCGCCGCCCGCGGCCGCCCCGCACTGTTATTACAACCAGCTCCCGAGGTAAGTCACTTCTGCAATTGATTTTTATCGTGACGACATTATTACTAAACTTCTTGATAAAAACCAAACTCTCAGTCTATAATTATATTTTTATTTATGAACAAGAAATCTATTATCTGTACACAAAACTAATATTTACAACCAAATCGTTCCGGGCTGAACGAATTCCTTTGTCGATACAATGAATAGTTTGTTTTTTAGACGATTAAGAGTTTTTGAGATAGCCGTGAAGTGTTAGGACATTGTCCATGTTTAATAGAAAAGACCAAAAATTGTTTTGTCAATCATATTTAATTATAGTAGTTTATGAAACTGTTGCATAATAGGGGTTATTAAAACACGAGTGTGAGTTTAAAAACCGAGCCGTAGGCGAGGTTTTTAATAGTATCACACGAGTGTTTTAATACCTAATTATGTCAGTTTCATACACTATTTTATCGACACTCATACAATTTTAAATAAGATACCAAAGTCAAAATCTTAGTAACATTGTCGTTGTTTTTCTTGATTTCTCTGGTAAAAGTTTGTTCGTCATTTACGTTGCTGCATCCAGAAATTCAGGCGGGGTCATATTCTCCTCAGTTCAGTATCACTGCTGTAGTCAGATATTTTTGCCCAGAATAAAACTTTCGACATACAAAACCATAATAATAACGTAAACAATAACAATAAATTTACAAGTAACGATGTCCAAATCCAGTAGGCCAGGCGCGCGGCCGCGCACGCGCGCTGGTGCGCGCCTACACAGATAATAAAATATAGTCTGGCGACAACATTATAATCGGAACTAATTTTCTATCCTTGTCAGGATTCCGTCAATCTCTGTTTTATCATACAAAAAATATGCCTGTAAACACTTAAATATAATTAAAAGCAATATGACAATCAAAAGTTCTGCCAAAAACGCGATTTTAAACGATAAAAATTTTCAATGTATGACAAGTGGCGCCACCCTGAATTTTGTGTACTCATTGGTGCCAAACTGTACGACTGCTAAAAAAAAGGTTTGAAAACTCCTTGGTTAGGTCGAAGTGGCATTAAAAACTCCTTAGTTAGGCTGAAGTGTGCGGTTATGGAAAAAAAATTAAATTACCGCATTGTTTTGTTCAGCAAACTGTATCGTAATGAAACTTTTTAAATTCATAACAGGTGCATGTGCGTAAAGTATGTCATTATGACATTACTTTCGAGTTCATAATTCGAATTTTACGATACGAGTGTAGATAAAAGATAATACCAAATAATTCCATATACCCTACATTTTGTACAAATTGATATTTAGAAATCACGTAGTAGGTAGTGCATAAATGAATAGTGTGTCACCTACATTGTTGGCATCAAATGTGGTTTACCATTTGCAAGCGAAACAACAATATTTATGTTGGGTTCGAAATCGCAACATTTCATAAACGTAATTTCAACACGTTGCTCCCTTATTCAACAGGGTCGCAACTCGTAACAAAAAAAAGAACATCCTTGAAAACAAAACAAGTAAGTTTTGATGAAACTATTTTACGTCTTCAAAGGTCTCGACGTCGACGTCTCTATCTAGTAAAGGTTCTTGCATAATTCAAAGTTCAACCGAAAAACTTGTGTCGAACTGTCGAAGTAGGATAATCTGGTGGATCGGTGGCAGACGAGACCAGACGTTCCACACAGAAATTTATGCGTTAACTTTTCCACATCACTTTTTCTTATCTCTAACTTTGTTTGAGCCAGTAATCTGCGCTCTTTAGTGGCGTTTCAAACCATTAAATCCTCTTATTTGAATCGAACACCCGTGAATATTCATAGACCTTGTCCACACACGCAGTAACTTCGCTATTGAATATCTTAAGGGGAATGTTGCAGCCAAGTGGCGCCCCCATCAGTAAAAAAAAGTATAAATCGCTGAATACATCATTTGTCGATAATTCGTTTTTAATGATTGAAGTACAATTTCTAAGGTTTTCGCGATCACTACACATTATAATAAAACAAAGTTAAACCGGATTAAATCGCGTATATTATTTAAATTGGTATTCCTGACGTTTCGAAAAATTGCAGCATTTCGTGGTCGCAGGTAGACTAAGATGACAAGCGTCTTTACAAATATTTCTAAAAAACGAAACGAAACAAAAACACGAAACGATTTTAATTAATAATATTGTACGGTAGATTAAAATACTTTTTTTTTAGAAATATTTGCAAAGACGCTTGTCATCTTAGTCTACCTGCGACCACGAAATGCTGCAAAGCGTTCGAAACGTCAGGAATACCAATTTAAATAAAATACGCGATTTAATCTGGTTAAACTTTGTTTTATTATGATTGAAGTACAAGTTCTGTAGTAGGAACTATGAACTCTGTAAATAGTTTCTTATTAAACTACAGTACCTGTACTTCAATTTTTAAAAACGAATTGTCGATAAATGATTTTTTTTTTTACTGATGGGGGCGCCACTTGGCTGCTACGTTCCCCTTAAGGAGCTTCAACTGATGGTATTTATTTTACGATTTAAACCAAAGCTACCGTTCAGGATACATTATTCTACAGTATCGCCGTCCGGTGACATAAAATGAAGAAATTATAGCCCGCAAAATTATATTGATAAACATAAATTACTCACTTTCTGGTAAAAGGAAAATTGAGAGGTGTCTTGAAAATATATTGCCATTATATTTTATGTTTGCAAGTTTATAGTGCACTATAATTGGTATAAAATATTAACGATACAGCCACTTACTGCCAATATGTATTCATCGGTGATCAGATAAGACTTTAGCGTACCTACCTAGGATGTTTAGCAGTAGTATAATTCCAGTTTACAAGCTTGTACGACGCATGCGCCGTGGGTGGCGTTTACTCAGTCTGTGCTTATCGAAGCATGCTCTTAATGACAGCTATTCGGTAATGGGCTCACGACTAAGGCAAGGATGTACTTTTATGATAATTAGTACGATCCAATATTTATTCGAGCGGCTTTATAGGCCGCCCTTTTATCTTGTTGTTTATTAGTATTGCCCCTGCTCCCAATCTGGCTTTCTCAATGCTAATTACGTATGTTCCATTTGGCTTTTAAATTTTGGGTGCAGTGATTGTGATTATTACGACTTTTAATAAGATGCCGTTTATAGATGAGCAATTAGTCGTGTCGTGTCGTGTAGATTAAGGGATATTTCATCATCATCCTCCTGCCCTTATCCCAATTTATTTAGGGTCGGCGCAGCATGTATTTTTCTTCCATACATCTCTATCAGCCGTCATCTCCGTGTTCACTTTCTTTCTATTCATATCATATTTCACATAATCCATCCATGTTTTCTTCGGTTTGCCTCTTTTCTTATAGCCATCCACATTCATACTTAAAACTTTCCTCGGAACATGCTCCTTATTCCTCCTCATCACATGTCCATACTATGACAGTCTGTTGCTACTTAACTTCTCTGCCACTGGCGCTACTATCAGACTCCCTCTTACAAACTCATTCAGTTTCGTTACACCACACATTCCTCTTAACATTGTCATCTCAGCTGCATGCACTTGCTTTTCATTAATTCCTTTCGTAGCCCAACAACACTTGCTTTTCATTAATTCCTTTCGTAGCCCAAATTAAGGGATATTTCTTGTTGGTAATAGCTCAATCTTCTTTTGTTTCGAAGAAAGATAATTGTGTAATGATGTAGGAGGAATAAGCGATAATAACGTGAGAAATGGTAAGAAAGCTCGGAGCGATACGCTTAGTCTAATGTTCTCTGTAACTACCGAAACATGTTACATCGTTCCGTCATTACTCGTAATCGCGGTAATTTTTCACACATTTTTTTTACCACGCAACACAGAACACACTTAGACCGTAATTCATTTCCACCGTGCATCAGAAAAAAATGATTGATGTTTCTCGAGTAAGTTTTACTCGAAAATTGCGACATATATTCTGTAGTCATTAAATAAAGTTCCAGCAAAAAAATCAATAATCGAGCTGGTCTCATATTGAAGGCATATAAAAAATGTAATTATGTGTAGATGAGAAAAACTACATTAGCATCTTAATAATCTCGGCTGACATGTAATAGTAAGAAAAATAAATTAAGGCGTTTGTTTGGCAATACCTAACTATTATATAATCTACCTACAGTAACTAATAACATTAAAGCTTATATTAAGAGTTGAATTATTATTAATCAATGGACGCGGTAGTTTTTATTAATCTTTTATTAGGGTCCCGTGCTTCGTTTTCAAATAGAAAATTTATTGGATTTCTTATTCTTGACTAGAGTTTGTTACAAATGTAATGATTTGCGAAAATAATGTATCTAAATGTTGCAATGAAAGCATTTATTTTACACAGTGACAGATAGCGCTAGTGGTTGTACTGACTTCCGACATCCAGATGTTGTCATTTAAAAAAAAACAGATAATTATTGTGGATAATTCTATTTATTCTGTATAATTATTAAATCAATATTATCTCATGTTAATGAATTTATAATTAAGTAAATAATAAGCTCAAATCTATTTTAGTAAGTCAATTGATCGTAATTGTTGTTTACTTTACTCTGATTGGCCGCAGCGAGTTGCGTATTCAACTTCACTTTGGTTTAGAGTGGGGAACATGCAAAACTATTGTACGGTCACAGTACGGTGGTATTCTATTCCGAGCAGTCGAGCAGTGAACATATCTTACGAATCAGTGTTACTGTTGTATGATTGTGATAGATTATTCAGTAGGTACTTGTTAGTTTATGTGTATACTGATTAATACTGAAGGAGTGAATAAACGATTTATATTATTATATGTCTGAGGTGTTTAATTTCGTCACATCTCAGAAGTGGGATGTGTTCCAGCCCACAGAAAAGTCGGCAAATACTGTGATTTGAAGCTTAAAAGTAAAGCCAAGTGTGTTTAAAGAAAGCCAAGTGTGTTTAAAGAAAGCCAAGTGTGTTTAAAGAAAGCCAAGTGTGTTTAAAGAAAGCCAAGTGTGTTTAAAGAAAGCCAAGTGTGTTTAAAGAAAGCCAAGTGTGTTTAAAGAAAGCCAAGTGTGTTTAAAGAAAGCCAAGTGTGTTTAAAGAAAGCCAAGTGTGTTTAAAGAAAGCCAAGTGTGTTTAAAGAAAGCCAAGTGTGTTTAAAGAAAGCCAAGTGTGTTTAAAGAAAGCCAAGTGTGTTTAAAGAAAGCCAAGTGTGTTTAAAGAAAGCCAAGTGTGTTTAAAGAAAGCCAAGTGTGTTTAAAGAAAGCCAAGTGTGTTTAAAGAAAGCCAAGTGTGTTTAAAGAAAGCCAGGTGTACTTGAAGTAAGCCAGGTGTACTTGAAGTAATGCAGGTGTGCTTGAAGTAAGCCAGGTGTGCTTGAAGTGAGCCAGGTGTGCTTGAAGTAGGCCAGGTGTGCTTGAAGTGAGCCAGGTGTGCTTGAAGTAGGCCAGGTGTGCTTGAAGTAAGCCATGTGTGCTTGAAGTAAGCCATGTGTGCATGAAGTAAGCCATGTGTGCTTGAAGTAAGCCATGTGTGCTTGAAGTAAGCCATGTGTGCTTGAAGTAAGCCATGTGTGCTTGAAGTAAGCCATGTGTGCTTGAAGTAAGCCATGTGTGCTTATAGTGAGCCAGGTGTGCTCAGAGAAATAGTTTGAAGGCTACGTATGCCTTAATAGCCAAGTGTGCTATAGTTTTTGAGCCAAGTGTGCCAAGTTTTGGACCAAGTGTGTCCAATAAGAACGAAACTAACCAACAAGCGCGTAAGTAAAGCATGAATTTAATTACTGATTTTAGACCTGTAAGGTGATTAAGTACGTTAGTCTCTGAGAGTGTATTAGGCCATGTGTGCCTTTAGAATGCGACGTTTATTTTTAATTAATGCTGGGTCTATATTATTTTCTCTGATTATTTATACCGAATATTTATTTATTTACTCTTTAGAGTGAGTATTTTGTTCATTATTGTATAGTTTATTGAAAACAATGGTACACAATAAAAATAATGCATATAACGTTTTATTATAAATGAATCTTTTTTTTTTTTTTTCTGAGACCATGGTATCAGATGATGCTAGAACTCCTAACGAAGAGCCTCCAGCACAAATGGGTGGACGATCAAAAGTAAAACGGATGGCTCTCGTATCTAAGAATGCAGTTTCGAAGTCCAAACGTGCAAAGAAGCAATGTAAAAGGAAGCGCAGGAGGTCAACTTCGACCTCTGCATCTTCAAGCTCATCATCAGTAACTCCGGTCAAGAGATCGCGACACAAGAAGCATAAGAAGTACTCAAAGTGGTCGAAAAAGGAGGTATTGAATCTTTTGAATGCTTTTCAAGACTGAACCCGCAAAAAGTCTCCTAGCTTACATAATAATCATTTAAAGAACGTAATACCCGAGTTTGACCCGTCTAGTAAATCTCAGAGTATGGAAAGTTGGGTTAGGAAAGTAAATGAATGTGCTATATACAAAAATTCGAAAATTGATTCAAAGTTAACAACAATTAAAGGTTTTGTAGTACCTCATATTCATATTATTTATTTGCATTCCACAATGTGCATTAGGTGGTAAACAGGAATTACTTAATAGCTAGTCTTAATTATGGACACTGTAAGGCACAGCAAAATTCAATACAATTAAAATTGGTGTCATTATACATATAATCCAAATCTTAATTAGATAATTATAATAAATTTATATTAAAATTCATGTAGAATATATAAATATATGCATATATATATATATATATTCTTTTATATAGAACTTTAGTTAACCTTAAAATTGAAGCAACTGTCGAAGTACTTGTGGTTAATAAGTTTATGCAAACAGCTTTACTCATTGGCCAAAATTTTACTGAATTACCTTTTGTAACTGTTTTCAAGAACAACAGTACGTTGTTTTTTACAGGAGCTCTAGGTTTAGTAGCAATGCTAGTGAATTAAACTCCTTAAAACTTACCTTGTCGAACCGCGTTAGTTAGCTAAGAATAGATCTAAATTAGTAGAAGTATCTGCTTTAAATCCGTCTTTTCGGGAGACATTTATATAAGTTATAATAGTAGTGAGCCTGGTAATAAATATAACTTACACCAAGGTACTTATCATATAAGCACAGGGAAATGTCATCTTGTTGTGACAAATCTATCTAACAAAGCTTTAACTTCACCTGAAAACACTGTAACTGCCAGAAGAGTACCTTTTAACGAAAGGAAAACTATGTGCATTAATAGAATCACAGAGGATATTTAAAACGAAGATCCTTTAGTAAAATCTGAAACCAAAGTTGGTCCAGAAGTTGACGACAAAACGATGGATAAGTTGTATTCACTTTTACAATCGCACCCTGATTGTTTTGCGCTTAATTTGAGGGAAATAGGTTGTACTAATTCTGTTCAAAGAAAATGGATTTGCTTGATTACAGACCTGTCATATATAGATCTTATCTCGTGTCAGTCTGAGAGAGAAATAAACGTCTGGTATGGGAAACCATAGACGGTTTGTTACAAAATTATATTAAACAAGAATTTCATTCAAATTATGCTAGTCCTATTGTGATCGAAAAAAAGAACTGGAGAACAGCGTTTTTGCGTTGATTTTAAAGCCTTAAATAATAAAACCAGAAGATTGTTTTCCTTTGCCGTTAATTGATGACCAGTTGACACACATCAAAAGTGTCTAGGAATCAAGTCCCTACATTCCAAACTATAAAAAAAAATATCAAATTAATATTTACCAAATCTAGTCTTCCAGACCGGCTTCTTACTTTAATTTTCTATTATATAAAATTCCTATATATTAAACATGTGCTTAATGCTGTAGCATGTCCCAGAACAAACGGTCAAGCCGAAGGGTATAACCAAACTATCTTGAATACTCTGGCAAAACACAATGATCAATGACTACGGTCTTTGTATTCGTTTGGTGTATATACAATAAAGAGTATAATCAATAAATAAATAATGACGAGAATGATGAACGTAACTGGCACACCCCTTGGCAAGATTTAGTGGGGTGTAAACGATTCCGTTAATTCTTCCACTAAAAAGATGGTTACAGAGGCTCTGTTTGGTGTCAGATTTCGAGATTGTTGAAATAACAAACTGGATGTTTGTGCTGATGTCATACCAGACACATCACAAAGTTAGATAGATGAGGTTAGCACTAATATCAAACCAGTCAAGAAAAACAAAAACATAATACACAAACATGAAATTATGACGCTGGTAACTTACGACTGCTTCTAGAACTTCTAAGGGCGTGACCTAATTAAGGTTACTAGAACTCATTTCAATAACAAAGGCACTAAACTACTTTCAAAATTCATAGGTCCGTATTTAAAATTATCAAAATATTTGCTAATGACACATATAAAATTGCTGAAATCCCGTGTTTTAATACGAGGAAACTAAATTCGAAAGTGTAGTCTCCACTGACCGTATAAGACCATGGATTAATATACAGCTATCTGACCAAAACTGTGATAAACATTCATCCAATGAGAGTCATCTTCTGGTACTGAAAGGATAAATCATGCCATGGAAACGACTCTGAGATCGATCATAGCCGAATGTAATGATTTTGTATGTTAAGGTTTAATTAAAATTAATTAAATATGCAATGATTGTGTATGCTAATGTTTAATTTAGTTAAGTAAATTCAGTTTTTATTACAATTATGTAAACGTGCGTCAGGAGATCGCACGATGTCGGATGGCCGAATGTAATGATTTGCGAAAATAATGTATCTAAATGTTGCAATGAAAGCATTTATTTTACACAGTGACAGATAGCGCTAGTGGTTGTACTGACTTCCGACATCCAGATGTTGTCATTTAAAAAAAAACAGATAATTATTGTGGATAATTCTATTTATTCTGTATAATTATTAAATCAATATTATCTCATGTTAATGAATTTATAATTAAGTAAATAATAAGCTCAAATCTATTTTAGTAAGTCAATTGATCGTAATTGTTGTTTACTTTACTCTGATTGGCCGCAGCGAGTTGCGTATTCAACTTCACTTTGGTTTAGAGTGGGGAACATGCAAAACTATTGTACGGTCACAGTACGGTGGTATTCTATTCCGAGCAGTCGAGCAGTGAACATATCTTACGAATCAGTGTTACTGTTGTATGATTGTGATAGATTATTCAGTAGGTACTTGTTAGTTTATGTGTATACTGATTAATACTGAAGGAGTGAATAAACGATTTATATTATTATATGTCTGAGGTGTTTAATTTCGTCACACAAGAATATACCTATGATCATACAATGATCATCATCATCATCATTTCAGCCGAAAGACGTCCACTGCTGGACATAGGCCTCCCCCAATTAAGGGGAGATATGCCATAATCGCCATGCTTGGCAGGCGCGTTGGCGATCGCAGTTGGTTGGTTAAATACTCAGAGAACGCTGCTGCCCATCCTCTGGTAAATCCCTTAGTCACCTTTTACGACACCATGAGAATAGATAAGGGTGGTGCAATTATTTATGTCCGGCACCACACGCAACTATGATACAGTTACCTATATGGGAAAGTATAAGATATTTAGAAACCACAAAAATGCCTAAATTCAGTCGTGGACATGATTATTCACTCGTAATGAAGTTGAGGAGAAATGAAAATGCAAGTAAAAGTATAACAAAGACGTTATTATTATTATGTATTTGCTGAAATGTTTAGTGTCAAATGTTGTTTTTTTTTTATGATACGGAATATTCTTGAGTTGAACGATTCACTCTTGTCCGTTTTAATAAATACAAGTAGTCATCTGTAACAGGAAAAAGAAACAGAAAGAGAAATCGCTTAGCAAGATAATCAATATTCTTACTTGTCATTTTTATAAAAAAAGAAGCGTACCAAATCACGAATGTTTTATGTGTGGGTGAACTTAAACTTTAAATAAATTTTCTTGCTTTCTTTTAACTGTTATATTTGATTGAATTGATTGATTTTTTACATTTTGTAGCTCAAATACTGACTGACTGCCTCGTTGGTCTAGTGGTTGCAAGCGCGACTGCTGAGCGTGGGGTCCTGGGTTCGATTTCCAGGTCGGGCAATGTGTTATTGGGTTTTTTCGTTAGGAAATTCTCAGTAGCAGCCCGGAGTCTGGATTTGTGTCCGGTCAATGGCAACAGGCTCGCCCCCTATTTCATGGGACTATAACATAACTGGCGAAATTTAATGTGGGAGTACTATTACACCTCTGCCCCTCTGCCCCTTCGGGGAAATACAGGCGTGATGTTATGTTATGTGTTAATCCAAAAAAGTAAACAACTAAATATAATGGAAAATTTTGATTTGAGAAAACTAACTTGACTCAACCTGCACATACGATTTAAAATCCAATTAAAATCAGTGCAGAATTGAAATGTTAAGCAAATTGAATTTACTTGTCCACCAAAGCACTAGAGGGCAAATATATGTGTTATAAATCACAAGTAAAAAGATAATAAACATTTCATTGTTACCGTCTGACGTAGCAGACATACCGTATTTCATAGAGATTTCATTCGAGCATAAATTTTGCTCACATTGTTCAGTAATTATGCTTAGAAATACATTTTGATATTACACTTTCACTTTGTTCTTCTTTTTGCGTTAGTTTTGTATCGTAAATCATGAAACTAATCTTATATTTAGCACTCTTCGTAGAAATGTGTTGCGATAAATACTTGTCTAAAGAACTATGTCGCTATTGTTTTATTATTTATTTAAGTTTTATCTCTTCTATTTGTTGCCAAGTTTATGTCCTCGCGTTAATTTTTAAATACCTACCACCTTTCGCTAGTAGTGGGTGTATACTTGTACAAATGGCACATCTACCTTACCTTTTAATGAATATAATTTAATAATATTGTATAGTTTAACTTTTAGGTAGTTCGTTATAATGGAATTATTTAGCTGAATGTTCAATTGTACGCATTACCGCTAATTCCGAAATCAACCACATTTAATTCATGAACCACAATTGATTTTAACTGTACAGTAGTGGTTAGTTAGTTATGAGGTACACTTTTCAGTATAACTTATAAATAATAGTCATTTAACTTTGAGTAATAATAATAATGTAAGTATTTATGTATTTTTAGGTTTTAACCTTTATTACATCTTCTTGTGTTTATTACATTTCAAGTACAAAATTATATTTTAGAGCTTTCCTAAATAAAAACCACCCATAGTCATTTAATTGTGAGGAGAAATAAATAAATACATTATTATTATTCCGTTTATTGATAAAAAAAACATATTTTTTACATTTTTAAATATTTTTACAAACACAAATAAATAAAAACATTAATAAATATATAAAAACAGTAGCCCGCCGGCATCATTATTATTATTAATTTAGTTTCAAAATATGTATATTTATGTCCATAAATTAAACACATTCTTCGAAATATTGACAACATCGCACCAATTTCCTATCGATAGGTTTTGCTTTCGAACTTACATCCTCTATGTTAATGTCACCCATCGTCCGACCGCAAGGATTACACAAATCTACTCTTACATGCATACTGATTCTTATAACTATGAGATAAAGTTTACTTTCCCTTGTGTGCAATATAATGGTATTTGCATAAGAGCACGTAGATCGCACTTCCAAGCGGTCAGCTGCGAGCGATGGCTAATTAAGAACGTAACCTCAGTGGCTCGGTGGCCTTAGGTCCGATAAATGCGGACTAAGTGAGCTTCTGAGCTTGTCTTCCAAAGCATTAGTGAGGTACTAGGTACTTCGTAGTAGGTATGTATTTTACATTCGGTATAGCAATGAAGCGTTGCGACGCTCAACGATAAATTTTGCATGAATTGAATTGCAAATAGTTGTTAAGTTTACAGTATCGTATTGATATGCGAGACAGTGTATATGTGTGTGTTTCGGAAGATTTATGATTTGATAATTTGTAGGTAGTGCAACCTCGGATGTATTTGTATAGAGGATATAAATCAAAGGCACACGTAGTGATTTGATTCATAAAATATCTTTGCATTGCATAAATCACAATAATTTCTTAGGTTTTCGCGATTACTACACATTATACTTAATAAAACAAGTTTAGCCGGATTACATCGCGTATCGTTGGGGTTTTTCAGTACGAAATTCTCAGTAGCAGCCTGGAGTCTGGATTTGTGCCCGGTTAATCGCAATAGGCTCGCCCCCTATTATATGGGACTATAACATAACTGGCGAAATGTGGGTGTACTATACACCTCTGCCTACCCCTTCGGGGAAATACAGGCGTGATGTTATGTTATGTTATGTTTACATCGCGTATATTATTTAACAGGTTTTACTGACGTTTCAAAAGTGTTGCAACGTTCGTGGTCGCAGGAAGGCTAAAATAACAGGCGTCTTTATCTTAAAAGATGTTTTAAAAAAACAGGTTTTTTTTTATTAAATTAAAATAATTATAATATACGCGATGTAATCCGGTTAAACTTATTTTATTATAATGCATAAACAATCTGCGTTTTTTTTTCTAAAAGCTGTCTTATATATCAAATCATTTGAAAGATACTGGTTCCCATGACACAAGGAATCCTAGTGTGTAGATTTTGAGTAAGTAAACTTTATTTTGACTAACACGACAGCCACTATTGTGTGAAAAACATCAAAATAATTCAGAATCATCGACTAAACATACCAATAGATGCCTATTGTTGAATAATAATTTTAGCCGAAAAACGTCCACTGCTGGACAAAGGCCTCCCCAAAAGGGGGGGATATGCCATAATCGCCACGCTTGGCCAGCGGGTTGGCAATCGCAGTTGGTTGTTTAAATACTCAGAGAACGCTGCTGCCCATCCTCTGGTGAATCCCTTAGTCGCCTTTTACGACACCCATGAGAAGAGAGAGGGTGGTGCAATTCTTTACGTCCGGCACCACACGGAACTTGAAGATTGGTAAATAATGTGTACAGTAAATAGTGTCAACCAACTGAGGTACGAAGAAGCGGGGTAGGTACTGCAATCCGATTGACCCTACCAAGGCGGCTATTGGCTATTCACTAACGCGGATGTGTTTACGGATCACATAAGTGGTCGAAACTGATTTGAAGGTTTCAAGTGCCGAATAGTGGCGACCTACACCAGATCTGTCAGTCAGATGTGTTCACATCACAGACATCAGTCGCATCTTATGAGGCATCTATGGGCTGTATGCTCGATATTCAGAACTGTACCTAAGTAGTTAATTTTTTTAGACTGTTAATTTAGTTTCTTTTGAGCTAGCCTATCTAATATTTGACAAAAATAAAGGCGAAGTTTACATTAACTTCTAGTACATATTTTAGGTAATTTTTCACAAACGTGACGGATTATCATAACAGGCGGCGTCTTTTGGCAGACATTTTGTAAGAGCAAACGTTTCAAAGCGTTCTCAAAGAATAGCGTCGCGCATTGATATTCTCAGTATGTCTGGAACATCAGAGAATGTGAGGATGTCTGCGGATCTCTAGGAAGGGTTATTACGTTTCAAAACTGTATTAATCTTCTTTAAAACCAGGCATGACAGAAAACTTGTGTTCTGGTTTATCATACTGTTTCGGTACAAACTAAGACCATTGTTGCCATTGTATCATTCACTACTTACTTATTAAGGTGCGTTAAAGTTAAAAGTGACTTTTCGGGAGTTAAAACATAAACATAAACCAGCCCATTACTGTCCCACTGGTGGGCACGGGCCTGTTCTCAGTTATTCCACTATAATTATTTTAAAAAGATCCATGAATGGTATTCCTTGCCGGTTCCTCTCCATTAAGACCTATTATTTGGAATCGTGCAACTAGAATCGGCTATTCTAAATGCTTGAAATTACAATTTAAAAAAAACAATTTGAATATATAAAATTAAGTCTAACGTTGTATACTGTCCACTTCCTGTTTTGATTGTGTCCATATTTTGTGGGAAGTAATTTATTTGCGATAATAATCACATAAACAATAATCGAAATCGTTATGTTATTTGCATGTACAAAAATCTGTCATGAAACTTTGAAAAATCTGACTATGGTTTTCGAAGTAAAATTTATACCCACTTACACACACTGGCAAGTGCCAGTGTGTATAATTCACGTTATTTAATTTTACGTTTCAGTAAACGTGGTCGCTCACAATGGGCCTGGTCAGAAGGCTCAAAGTCATTCAAAGGGCAATGGAGAGGGCTATGCTCGGAGTATCCCTGCGTGATCGAATCAGTAATAAGGAGATTTGCAGGAAAACGAAAGGAACCGACACAGCTCAAAGAATAGCCAAACTTAAGTAGCAGTGGGCAAGGCACATTGCTCGCAGAACGGATGACCGATGGGGCAGTAAAGTTCTGGAGTGGAGACCGCGTACTAGAAGGCGCAGCGTGGTCCCTCCACAAGGTGGGCCGACGACCTGGTGAAGGTCGCGGGAATTCGCTGGATGTGGAAAGCGCAGGACCGGTCATTATCGCGATGCCTGGGGAAGGCATATGTCCAGCAGTGGACGTCTTTCCGCTGAAATGATGAATGATGATGATGACTTACATACACTTACAAATCATTTTAATTAGACGAAAAGAAGAAAAATATAAGATCTCCTTTTAAAGACCCTTTTAAACTCACTAAGGATTTAAGCACCATACTACTAACTTCAATTCAACGTGGGCAGTAAATCAAAAATATCGTATAAAAGTTATTTAACCTGATTCATGGATGAAAGTATTACATAAAAATATAATATTTCATCGCTTTGTAAAGTAGGATAGTCAGGTCTTTTTATTTTTATGTTATCCTAACTAATTTTAGTTTTCTAAGCACGTCTCTTGGATGATAACAAAGTCCAATATAGACGGAGGTGGTCACAGTGATAGCGATCTTGTATTTTATAGATACTTATTTATAAATAAAAGCCAGTTTTCAATTTTGCATCAGAGATAAAGCTAAATTCAGAAAAGATTTGTTCTGTCTACGATCGAAGTTTGAACGAAGCCGTTTTTAGTGTGATGTAATTTATCTCGTGAAATAGTAAAGTTAAAACTCCTTTCATTGTAAGGAAATACGAAAAATTATGTTTTTAAAATTTGATATCGAAACACATTGTTCTTCATACGGAAGGCACGCTCCGCTATCGTGCCTTTCTTCGTCAAACAGTACATCAATAAAATACAATAACAAATATTCACAAACAATAATACATTGACATTATATTTTATTACAATAGGTTCCTCGCCCACACTCAAACTCGACCCGAGTTGTGAGAGAAATGTCTAACAGATGAGTAGGAAATTTTCAAGATACTTTATTACCTCATAAAACCTACTAGATTATTTATATTGAAGCACTTTTATTACCGATATCTTTTTTCATGGAGCTAATTATTACTCTACTTCCTTCCTCGAATTAATTTGGCGTTTATAGATTAACGAAAATAACTTCGGAATTTGCTGCTCGTAAAAAAAATGGGGAAGAATTTAATAAGAACGCTTGAGAAAGTTTGTGACAGTATTTATAATTATTTTTATGGGCTTTTTAATTTATGAGAGAAGTTTGATTATCTATTGCTTATTACACTAATTATGGAAATATTTTGAAATTAAATAAAACAATTAATTATAAGACTTTTCACTTAAGAAAGGGCGGGCTCCACTGGGAGTAGCACCTTACATACCCTTCTGAATAAATCTCATCTGCTTAATATTATAGTCTATATGACTGAAAGCAAGATACTGGAAAAAACTAACAAAAAAATTATAAGAGTTTTGAAACAAGAAACACCATTTCTAACGTAAAGAACAAAGTAACAAAAAATCTTACAAGTAAATTTGACCTCTATTCATCAATAAATCAGAAGGACGACATAAAAATAACATCAAAGAATTTGTCTATTATAGGCGAACAAGTTGCGATGGGAAATAGAGACGTTCTGAAAGTTCCCAACACATAGGTTTTATTTTATTGGCAGATGCCTCCGTGTATCATTGAGGTTTACGATGCACAACCCTCTTTATTTCCGAGTGCAGGCTTGCATTTTATTGTAATAAATTCTCTTGCTGTTTAGAACAAAGCCTCGACTTCGTAAAAACTATTATGGACGATGTTTTATGTTCCGTACCAGTTATAATTTGTAGGTCCATAAATGAGTGAGTTTGTTTTGGCTTGCTGTGTGGTAAAGTTCAAAATAAAATGTTGAATAATCTTGTTCATATAATCTCTTGACGTAACTCAAGCTATATGTGAGCAATCGAGTGAAAAGGCGATCGCTTCCAAGTAAGTTAGTGAATTATGACCAAATAGTAATAGCCTACAATTCGATTGATTTTGTTGATCTTATCACTTATTGGCGCAATACTATTGTTTGACAAAATCGATGGTCAAAACTGTTGCCTAATTGTGTAACTCACTCGCGATTGCAACCATTTTTTTATAGTATACGATGGCGAAACGAACTAAAGGCCCACCTGGTGTTAAGCGGTTACCTTTGCCCTTAATAACTGCAATATCACCTAGGCTGTTGCCTAAATATTACTGCAAGTCGGTTCGCTAAACTGAGACATGAAGATGGAAACTCTCATGTGATTGTAATTTCACCGGCACCCGTAGTATTCACGCCGAAACACCAATGCAAGCATCACTGTTTGACGAGCTCCATCACAAGGAGCTCTACTACTGTTAAGAAGGTCTATCTCTACTAATCATCTTGATTTCTATGTTCATTGCTACGAACAATCCATCTTATGGGCAATATGCACCACGCAATGAATATTGCTGTAATGTCAAAATGAAAGCAATAACATAGTGAATTCATCACTTAATTACCCTACTGATTAATACTGTGAAAGAAATTGGTAAGCGCCTCAATAAAACGTAAGTTACACAAGAGTGCGACAGACTAATATATCTAAACTACAAACATACGTATCATTTGAAGCTAACTTCTAAAACAAATTGCTCAGTTTAAGATTGCCGTGAATAATGACTTGTTGCCATTCTATCTTTTAACACCATCACCAGCTTACCTCAGCTGACCTTACAACTCGTATAGTAAGCAGTTGATAAATAGCTTCATTCATTTTCAGATCTATAAAGTGTATATTGTCTTGTATTTCTTCATTCTGGTACTATTCTGGCGTATTAGGTTCTGTTTAACAGTGTTAGGTCTTAAATACAATAATATTTTGTAAAACAGTTTTTTATACAATATAAAATGCGTACTGGCAGCGTGGGTAGGCCCCCACAAGGTGGAACGACGACCTGGTGAAGATTTTAAGAATCCGCTGAATGCGGAAAGCACAGTACCGGTCGTTGTGCGATGCTTGGGGAGGCCTATTCCAGCAGTTGATGTCTTTCAGCTGAAATGATGATGATAATATGCTTAATAGGCTCACAATATAGAAATGTACATCTAAGCTGTTGAACTTCCACGAGAACCTGATAACGCCCAGTCCCTGAAATCACCAACTGTAACTAATAAAAATGTGTTACAATAAGCTTGATATAGTGATGACTGTACGATCAGAGCGCCGCACGATGATTGTTGATGTCATCGTCCCGCATGACGGGAATCTTGTGAAGGCCGAAAAATATAAAGAAATTAGATATCTTGACTTGGCACACGAAGTTGTCGAAATGTGGGATGTTGACCCAGCAGTCATCGTACCGATTGTCATTACGGCCAATGGAATATTGCAAAGAGCCTCGACCAACATCTGAAGCGGCTCTCATTAGGCAGCTGGGTCAAGGGCTTGATACAGAAAGCTGTCTTTCTGGACACGGCGTGTATCGTTAGGAGGTTCCTCTCTCTGAGGTTCTGATTCTTCTTTTATATAGACATATTTAAAAATGTAATTAATTAGTGTATAGAACAATAAATGGAATAATATATTATGTTATACTTGAATCATCGATTAGCAGATCATTTAATTTTACTTGTCAGTGAAAATGTGTCTTTTATTAGTTTCATGTTTAGTAACATACGTTTGTCATTGTCTGCATCTCTGCATATGGTTTGGTATAGGTTACTGTACTTTTTATGGTTCTGTACCCAAAGGGTGCCATCGGGACCCTGTTACTCTGCCTACGCCGTCTGTCTATCCGTCCGTCAGCCCATCCGTCCGTCTGTCCGTCCGTCTGTCTGTCACACGCCTGTATCTTTTTAACCGTAACAGGTATCCCGTTGAACTGTTCACAGAACAAGTGTTACTATGGTTACTATTATGGAAAACACTAACAATGTCTAAATTTAAAGGGGCTGCCCATACAAGAAACCTCGATATTTTTTTTTATGATCCTGCTAATAGTCTTAAAAATCGTAATACACAATAAGCGTCAAACATCGTGTGATTATAGTGCATACTCTATTGTTTAACAACAAATTATTAAAATAAGGGAAACACAAGTGGACAAGTGGAAAAAGGGAAGGGAGGCTTTTGCCCTGCAGTGTGACACTACAGGCTGATAATAATGATAAGGGAAACAGACATTTGTAGTGGAACCATTAGTGCACGAGTACGAATCGCATTTGGCCGAATTTTTGTAAATGTCCCTACATAGCAATGCTGCTTCACATACATCCAGTGTGTTGTACATCCAGTCCATGTACTGTTGTAAATTAAGATAGAATTGCATGACGCATAGTTGCATGTCTCACGACTTACAATCTGATACTTTCTCACGGATAAATTAGATGCTAATTTTATTCGTTATCCACGGATTTATCATAAACTCAGTTGATATTTGATCACTAGTTTTATTAATGACTTGTATCAAATAACAGTTAATTAATTAAATGAATCTGTTTTCGTGTCTACTTAATTTTAATTAATACCGTAAAATGCCCTAACTTTGCCCACAAACCTTACTTTGCCTAAACCATTAACTTAATTTTTACACGCACTGACACTTTGTAACTAAACCAAAAGTTAGCGTTGTCCCAGTTTTTAAATATCCCTAAGTACGGAAATCATAGCCATTATAGGTTACTCAAAAAACAACTAGGCAAAGTAGGGCTTGTAGGCCAAGTTAGGGCATCTTACGGTAATAATATAGTCTTTAAATATGATCGATCTTTAGGAAAATTAACAGTAGTTTGAGCAACTTAAGCAGCCCATTATAGTCCCACAGCTGGGCACGGGCCTCTTCTTCAAATGAGAAGGTTAAGGCCTTAGTCCACCACACTGGCCTAGTGCGGGTTGTCGAACTACATACACAATTAATCCTTCGAAAACTGTATGGAGCACTCTCTGTGCAGGTTTCCTTACGATGTTTTCCTTCACTGTTAAAGCTAGTGATAATTAAATTCATTCAAGCAGTGACAGCCTAGTGGATGAACGCTTGCCTTCAATGCAGGAGGGTGTGAGTTCGACCCCGGCCCGCACCTCTGACTTTTCGAATTCATGTGTGGATTTATATTCAATTACATACATAATCAGCCCTTTACTGTCCCACTGCTGGGTACGGGCCTCTTCTCAGTACGAGAAGGCTAAGGCTTTAGTCCACCACGCTGGCCTAGTGCGGGTTGGTGGACTACACACACCATTTAGATCTGTATGGAGCACTTTCTGCTGTGCAGGTTTTCTCACGATGTTTTCCTTCACCGTTAAAGTAATTAAATATAATTATATATAATAATTGAATATAAATAATAATAAATATCTTTGGGACATTTTTACACAGCACCGTCTAGTCCCAAACTAAGCAGAGCTTGTGCTATGGGTACTAGACAATGGATATAATACTTGTATGTGGACTAAGGCCTTAGCTTAGCCTTCTCGTACTGAGAAGAGGCCCGTGCCCAGCAGTGGGACAGTAATGGGCTGGTTATGTTAAAATTGTAATTTTAAATACATTTATATTTAAAAATTATTATAATCTTGTTGTGCAATAAAGAGGATTTGTATTGTATTGTATTGTATATTTAAAATTGATGTTTGCATGTGTATAATTATATTATTCGAGACGTAATAAAGTAATAAGTCATGGCTGTAAAGTCAGAGTTCTGAATTTTTGTATATTTTTTAATAAGATTCGTATATAGAGGTAGTTAACATTGCCTGTGTGTGTAACCTTCAGCTACATAGTTCAGAGGATAACGTTTCTTGAGTACCTAGCTGCCATAGACCGGTAGGCGATGCGTAGGACGTATGTATCTACTGTGCAGTGTAGATGAACAGATGACCTGGTAAGGGCCACAAGGAGGTGTTAGGAATAACCGGAATAGGCCTTTGGTTGTAGATGGGTATCCATGTCCAGTTAGTGTATATGATGATTCATACTTTGTCTATCTACACTCTACAACGTGTATCAGAAATGCGTGGTCATATTTGAAGAGCTTATTTAGGGGATGCTATCGAACAACTTTTACTATGGGACTAACCCTGAAATCACAGAAAACAATCAGCTGATCCTTACATTTTGTCGAGCCACATAGGTGATTTGGTAGGGAACAGCTGATATTTTTTTCGCGATTTCAGGGTTGGTCCCATAGTAAAAGTTGTTCTATGCTATGACCTATATGAGCTTTTAAAATATGACCACGCATTTCTGATACACGTTGTATAATAAGAGCCTCCGAAAGCTAAGATACCTACCCACTTTACTTTTAATTCTAGATGATCTAATAAATATGATAAGTGTGCCGAGATAATAGTGTTTTAGTTTTATTCAATTCTGTTATTTTTTTTGTCAAACATACATACACATAACTATACAAAAACCTAAAAAATGTGGCATTGACGATTTATATAAAATAACGATTATAAAATATGAAAAACAACACAAGCTTTGCAGCTAAAACATCCGCAAAACTAACTCTAAATGCGGCCTGATGTTGCTAACTGTACACCATAATGTAAAATCGGCATTCTATAAATTTTCTCACAAAATAGACGTGCGTGCGAGGTTTGCTTGCGGTAATAAATAAATTTTATGTGTATGTATGTTGTGTACCTTTGTTTCGGTCACTTAAGACTTGAACAGATGACTGATATTTTATGTCGGACATTTTTTGGTGTCATAATCAGCCCATGAGAATCCGCTGGTTGCGGAAAGCGCAGGACCGATCGTTGTGGCGATGCTTGGGGGAGGCCTTTGTTCGACAGTGGACGTCTTTCAGCTGAAATGATGATGATGAATCAGTCCATTATTGTCCCAATGCCGGTCACCGGCTTCTCGGAAGTAAAAGGCTAGACCCTTCTCATTCCAAGAAGAGGCCCACACTAAGCAAGCATGGTAGACTAAAGCCTAGTGTTGGTAAACTACACAGATACAATCAACTATTTTAGTTTTTAACGATTCTTAGTTTATATACCTAACAAATTCATTATACTCTTGCTCAATAAATCGAGTAGCTATATTATAAGTTTTAGATATTAATTTCGTAAAAAACTAAACTCAATGTTTATAAGAGGATTTTCAACATTATCTAAATTGTCAAGTTCGTAAATAGGTACTGGTTTCTTAACATAACTGTTAATTTTCCAATAACTAACCGTGTGTGCATTTCCTTATTTATTCGCGCAACATACTTTGGGTTGCGGTCTCGTAAAGCTTTGTCCCGCAATCTAACTTATTTACACTGTGGCAGAATAAAAGTTTAACCTGTATACAATTGACTTTTGGTAGTTTTTACTCGCAATGGGTAAATAAATGTGCGGTAAAAACGTGCGATTTTGCTGGTGTTAAGTTAAACGGAAATATCATTTAGAGTATTTTTTTTATAAATAAATACTTCAATTTATCAATAAATGATTGTTTTTGTTTGTACGGTCGACCGCACGTCAGTGGTTGACATTGACAGCGTTTTTGTTTCGTAAGCAGTAAGGGCGATTTTCTAATTCAAGTGTTACCACTGTCATCAGTCGCCTGTACATTGATCCCTTATAAAAGACACCACTCACACCGTACATGCAACACTGAAAAAAAAACCATGTTATTTATTTGTCGCTTTTTGTAAATAAAAAACAAACTAACATAGTAACCAAAAAACCTTAACCCAGTAAACAAAACTAAACTCACTTATAAAATAAACGTAAACCCTGTAATACGCCGCAAACTAAAGTTTCCCATGAGATTAAAATAATCCCGATCTAAAACCACGATGTTACAGAATAATTTCAGATTTTGTGACCGGAATAACGATTAATTTAAACCAGCGCATTAACTCGGAAAGTTTTCACCACAAAAGTAATGAGAATCGATCGTATCAGTTTATTCTGGAGTAATAAAATCTTCTTCTTACGATATTCCGTGATACGATTCGATGGAATCGATATTATATTGTTTTGCAATGAAAATAATTTTCGTTTTGCAAGCTTCGCTCACTGGAATATTATTGTGAGTATACCGACATAAACTACCATGTTAGATTATGAGCTAGTATTATTTCCATGACCATATTCCTTAGTATTGAAACTCTAATGTCAATCTTCTTGCCATTATTCGATTCTCAATGTTTCTAAACGGATGACATGTTTCTACTATTTATATTTATAATATTATAAATGTGAAAGTTCTTGAATATGTTTGGATATTTGGATGTTTGTTATTCAATCACACAGACATAGTAAAAATATAGACGGAGTGCGGCGAACAATAATAGTGAATCCAAAAAAAACTATGCTCCTTCGTGTACAACCAGCACTCACGCACACCATGCACGTGAAGGATATTTGTTTTTGCGATGCTTACTGGATGATGCCGCGAAATGTGTACTGAGAGTAATGAGCACGGTTTGAGGTGCACGGTAGTTTTTATGGCTTCATTAAATTGTTCGAGCACTTCGTCTATATATTTGCTATGTCAGTGCTCAATCAGGCATTAACCGTCGTTGAACGGATTTGGATAAAATTTGCCACACAGATAGACCATACCCAGGATTAACATATAATATAGGCTACTTTTTATCTCGGGAAATAAATAGTTACCGAGGGATGCGCGATTACATCTTTCTGTGATAAACCGAATTATAAGCGGGCGAAGCCGCTGGCATTCAGCTAGTGTTTTATAAAGGTTTCTAAGTTTTTAATTCAATTAGGCATCATTTCTTTTTATATTATGCACTTTTAACACTTTTGCTTTAAGTTTGTTGCACAGGTTTAGAGTTCATCAAAATACATCAACGTACAGTACGCGAAACATGAATTTTTGCATCTCTTTCTTACGCAGGTACCACCACATATTATTATGTCTATTTTTGCCCTATCTTTTTGCTAAACTACATAGTATACACGCACGCACGAAGATTAACTCTTCTCATTCCGAGAAGAGGCCTATGCCCAGCAGTGAAACAGTAATGGGCTGACTATGTTATGTTGTTCTATATTTTCTATAATACTAATAAGATCTAGTTGATCCAACAATCACGACCTCTACTTTGTATGCAACTTAATACAATAGAGGGGTCAAGCTGTATCGCTGATTCTACTCAACCGATTAAGATAAAACATACCCTATATTTTAAGTTGGACTAATACCTATAAAAATGCAAAGTTTCATTACGATCCGTTCAGCTGTTTTAACGTGATGAGGTAACAAACAGACAGACAGACAAACAGACATAAATTCTAAAAACGATTGATTTGTGTTCTCTTGTTTATTTCTAGTCCCCTTAGTCGGTTTTCGCGAAAAAAAACTCAATGTACAGACTTGTCGACTTTTACAATATTATTATAGGTAGCCACAGACATAGTAAAAAATATAGACTAAGTGCTGCGAACAACCATAGTGAAGCCAACAAAAACCGTGCTCCTTCATGTACAACCAGTGCTCACGCACACACATGCACCTTAAACCGTGCCCACCCCTCTCAGTTCACATGTCGCGGCATCTTCCAGTAAGCATCGCGAAAACAAATATCCTTCAAATGCATGGTGTGTACGTGAGCACTGGTTGTACATGAAGGAGCACGGTTTTTGTTGGCTTCACTATGGTTGTTCGCAGCACTTAGTCTATATTTTTTACTATGTCTGTGTAGGTAGCATAAATGGGTTATTTTAGCCAAAATTCTTATCAAACTTAAAAAGGTAAGAAATTAAGTAACTGAATCTACATTTCAGTAACTGAATCTTTGGCTAGTGGCTTCTAGCCAAATTAGCGAATGCCAGATCATTTTCTGGTTTGTAAACCATAATGCATTATAGGTAGGTACAAGAGACCGTTAGCACAGTCATGAAGTACCGGCACAGATACCAACTAAACTATCAATCAGCAGACTGAATACGTGGCATTAAACATCCATTCCAATTCATAGCGAAGTTAATTAATAATTGTATACTAAGAACACTTACAACTCATTATTTTACTGACTTCGATACACTTCGCAATCACTGAAACCTTATAATGGTCGATTCGCTTATCGTACTAAATTAGTTTTGATCACACTGTATCTCTTTCTTAAAAACATAATTGAAAAAATATAAAGTATTTAACACTGTTCGGGACCCCGTAGGGTTACGACACATTGATCGACGGCCATCGACGGTTTGTCCATACAAAAAGCACGATATGCATGGGACGCCGCCACCGCGCCGCCGCCGCCGCGCGGCTTCGAAGCGAAAAGATGAGTAAATTCCCATACTAATCGTGGTTTTTGTATGGACAAACCGTCGATCGTCGTCGATCAATGTGTCGTGACCCTAAATTCTGTGCCTTTGTCTTTTATGGAAAATTAGACACGACCTATGACGATAGCGATTAAATTCACGTTGTTCCTATAAGCAAGTGGATTAATTTGACGAGTCTAAAAATATTTATTTATTTATTTTATTGATTATAGACGAGCAGCACTATTGCTGATATGTCTATATCACACAGTGCTGAAAATGAGCTATTTGTTTATTTTTTTTGCGTTCACAGTTTTGCCAACGAGAGTCGATTTGTTTGTTTTTTTTTTTTTTTTTTTTTTTGATCTTCAATCCTTTCATATATTTTTTGTTAGGAGGCCAAAATTAATATCAAATCTATCCACCATTTGCCCTAAGATAGAAATTTGACATAAGGTCCATACAAAATACTTCTTTCTATCTGTGTAGAATCGTGCATAGATTGGATATTATGTTTGGCTGTTAGTGAGACTAAAATTAGTTTAGTTTGTAAATAACAGAATCAGCCAATATCAACGTGTTATAATTTAGCGCTATCGCAATTAAACCGACACGATGCAGGCTAAAATCAGTAATAACTGCTCCACAACACTCTGGACTATTGTTTATGTAAATAAATCACTAAATCGCAACGCGCTGTCACAAATTACACAGATTACAGACTTCGAGAAGCGCATGTGGGCAAAGTGCTGTGAGACAATCCTTAATAGTAGGTCAGGGTGTACCTAGATTTAGCCGCGGGCTCGATGTAGTGCGCCTTCCTAGATTGCTTTCTGTACCTAATGGAGATGCCTGTGGTATATGTGTGGCCTGTGGTGTTATGAAAGAGGTTGAGTAACTTGAGTATGTATTGAGTATTGTTGTGTATGGTTTGTTCGTTTTTATTTATCGAGAGGTCTGGTGAGAGGACTGAGGATAGTTGAGTAGTGCTTATAGTAATGCTAAATATCTAGGTATTATAATATTATACAATGTTGTCTATGATCTCGTCATCATCATCATTTAAGGCAAAAGACGTCCACTGCTGAACATAGGCCTCAAGCATCGCCACAATGACCGTGTACTGGTCATGTTGGGGGAATATTCCATTATCGCCACGCTTGGCAGGCGGGTTGGCGATCGCAGTTAGTTGGTTAAATACTCAGATAACGCTGCTGCCCATCCTCTGGTGAATCCCTTAGTCGCCTTTTATGACACTTATGAGAAGAGATAGGGTGGTGCTATTCTTTATATCCGGCACCACACGGAACACGTGTTAGTGCTATTTATCTGAGAGAAACTTGTACACGAAATCGAGAGGAACTAAAATTATCTGACAAAACTCAGATTATTTACTATGAAACTTTTTCGTTGCATCATAACTTATTATTATGCTATGAAACCAACCGAGAGTAACGAGTGTGGATAAAAATTCTTCCATCTCGGAATCGGAGTGACACTGCTGTCAACCAGGTTCCACTGGTCGAAGCATCGGGCTTAAAATAGGTATATGCGTGTTCATTCCAGTTCCATAGTAGTTCATAAGAGTTTAGATTAGTGTAGTTAGTACCTAGGTACATTCATACTAACATTATAAATGCGAAAGTATCTCTGTCTATCTGTTTGTTTGTTACCTTTTCACTACTAAACCTCTGGACCGATCGTATATTAAATTTGGCAAAGTGATAGCCTGGACCTGGACCTGGAGAAATACATAGGCTACTTTTTATCCCGGGAACACTATCTTCGGACACCAAATCCTAAGAGTCCGGTTGAAAACTCGCAAGAGTTTTATACGCTCCACTTGGACCTTACATCTCCATCCAGCCACAATGAGGACGGGGTTGTGGAAGGAAAAGCTCCCGCCACCACTTGATTTTGCAGTACCGCGAGAACACCTGCCCCTGGTCACGATCTCCCGTGGCCAATCTGGAAATCCCTTAACCGGCTCCGGACTCAAGTCGGAGAAGGCTGCAGCGAAAATTAGTGCAAATGGGAAATGCGATGTAATGTTTCAATGCAATGTTTTTACAATAAAGCATATATAAATAAATAATAAATAAATAATGCGAGATTCTTCAAAAACTGAATGCGATTGTGGGGTGGCCCCCATTCAGTCATGACCTATTTGCTTACTTGTTCCTATCACCTGTACGAGAGCCGACCTAAACGAAGCCACGAGCACCGCCATAGCCAAATATTATATGTATGATAAAAGTGTGAAGTGTGAACATGCAGAAAGAAGATCCCGGGAAAGTAAACAATTCCCGAGGGAAGAAGCGGCGGACAGAAGCTAGTAATTATTATAAGATAAATAATAATGATTATAGGATGTATTGTATTGAGTTACTAATCTCAGTATATCTTACAATTGACTATTTAGACGTAAATAATAATGAGTACTTTGTTACATAAAATATCTGAAGATAGATTGGCAATTTATTATCGTCATGAATTTCAGTTCACATTTGCGTGTAACACATTAAAATTTACATTGTAACATAATGTGGCATAGCATATGATGTACAGAAATAATTAACTACATTGAAAAGCCAAACAATTTATGTAACCAAACATTATTATCGGCAATTAAATTAGTCGTTAACGCTAACTAATAATATAGCCGATCAGTTAACGTTTGGTTAGTTTTATTACTTTTCAAACTTTAAATTGACTCAAGGCAAACAACTACCGGTCTAGATCATGCTGCGAAATCTTATACCGTTTGAAATAACTACAAAATCGTTTACTTCAAATGTTACGATTAAAAACCGGCCACGTGTGAGTCGGACTCACGCAGTAAGGGTTCCGTACCACCCATCGACCTGATACCCTATAGAAACTGATTTAATTTACGAGAGTTTATCGAAAGACATCAACGAACGTAAGCGAAATGTGAATAATTACATCTCTTTCTTACGTAGGTACCACCACATATGTCTACGTTTGCCATGTTTTTAGTATTTATTGCTAAACTACATAGTACATGCGCTATAATCAGACCAAGTTTGACGCTGGTATGTATTACCGTTTTGAAGATAAAGCAGGAACAGAGAGATTATACTACCTATAATGTACCTAACACCAAAAATACTGTGTACACAAATAAACATTTTGATTGATTGATTGAACAAAAACGTTGAATAAAAGCATGTTTTTCGAGGTTTCATGTATGGGGACCCGCTTTGGTTTTAGTTTATTTTTAATTTTTAGTATTTGTCGTGACGGACACCATAGTAACACATATTCTGTGAAAATTTCAACTAGTTATCTATAACCGTTACAAAGATACAGCCCTATGATAGACAGACGGACAGTGTAGCCAGAGTAATAGGACTACTAGGGTCCCGTTAGCACTCTTTGGGTATGGAACCCTAAAAAAAAAGACGTTAAACATAGTATACATCATTTAAGCATATAACACACGAAACTTGACCGGCTCAGTAGAAAATTTGTAATAATTTGTAATTGTAATTGAGACGGGACGACATGGTACAGAACATAAAATTTTACGAGTGTTGTCATTCGCCTGCACTTTACGATATGAGCTAAAATATGCTTTCTTGCATTACTAGGAACCCGCGACTCGTTCACAATGAATTATTTATTTGCCAATTCACAAACGAAAATTCATTATGCCCGTCCTCTTTGTCTGGCTAACCGGCCGACTGTTAAGTTGCATTGAAACTAAGTGAGAAATTGTAAATCTGCAGATACGACTCATAAATACAAACTAAGCGCTTATTTAACTTCAAAGTCTTGAGACCTATAATTTTTGCAGTTTAATGACTCAATTTATTGCATGTGAACACGTTTGCAATGTGATGAATTCTTTTGAAATGATTTTATACCTCTGCAGCTTAATGAATTCATATTTGGATGTGAATGTTTTCATATTTTCAAAAGCATCTCACAATCCTACGAAGTAATCATTGTTCAAACAAAAGATCATCCACCTCCACCCCACACAAAGGCTGATAAGCCAAACTCTCAGATGTCAAATGCAATATTCAAAGAATAGGCACTCTCTTTTCATACTCCCGGGGCGCACCTAACTAACCGTGATAAGAGTCAAAGAAGGGGACTCAAAAACTTCACAAACTAAATCATTGCCCAGTTCAGAAAGATCCATATCTCCCTCCTGAAACATTCTCATAGCTAATACAAAATATTCACTTCGTCAAAATTTCCATGGTTCTAGCTTCTCTGGTCGGCAACGAAAATATCACTCATATTTCGAAATACACAAATATTAAAAGCATGCCCGAAAATTAAACGCCAAGTCTTGATAAAATCCAAATTAAAACCAATGTTGGGGAATTCAAATTGAATATCGAATACCATAAACATGAGTCGTCATTTCATATGAAACGTTGGCTACCGAAACCAAAGTGAAATAAAACTGTAGCGATTACCGTAAATGAGGCAAATAGTTGTTTGTTAAGTGGCATAAGCACTCACAGCGCACTTTACTTAAGTTCTATATTCAAATACTTTTATCCCACTTACGGTACGCTAATGCACTTTTTCGTTGAGGTGGCCAGTAATAACGTCCATTAGTTGTTTCGACCCAAGGAGTCAATGCTAGTGCTGCGAACACGACTAACTATCGATAATTAATCGATTTGAAGTTCAAACCGAGGATAAAAACAATACGTTACGTATTCGTGTCGTAGAACCACAAGGTTATATCGATAGAACTGATCGACAAACTTAAACAAACATCACATTCGACGTTCATAAACTTTCTCACAACGGACGAAACGCTTGAAAGTAAAATATTGTCACAACAGTGACATAAGTTTAACATTCAATGTAAACATTGACTTCTCGGAATCAAAACCATCGACTGAATAGAGTTTACTGAGTAGAGAGCAAATAAAATAACAAACGGGCAAGTAGTAGGTACATTCGCAATGGTACACGAAGACTGGCTCGTTACCAACGCCGGGTGTTTTATCCATTCTGTTTCTTTCTTTGTACTTTGCTACTTACGTGGGTACTTGTGTTTAGTTCGGCTTGTATTGAATTTAATGCTGAACTCAATATAGCTTAAGCGTCTTGAAATCGCTGCGATTTTTTTTTTGTGGATTTATAGTGTTTCGTTTAATGTTATCGTACTTTGAAGGTTGTTTTATAGCTGTCTAGATTGATCGAAGTCTAGATGAAGATCCGGTCGTTAATTTAGTTATATGAAAGATTGAATGGTCATCATCCTGTTTTAGATTAGGTGCGGCATCTTTGATCAATTATATTTGCTAAAGTAATTATAGGTGCATGTAATTTGGCTTTACCATATACCTATGGAGCGAGCTATGCTTGGAGTTTCTTTGAAGGATAAAATCCGTAACGAGATTTTCCGGAGAAGAACCGGAGTGACCGACATAGCTTGTAGGATCAGTAAGCTGAAGTGGCAGTGGGCTGGCCATGTCTGTCGAAGGACCGATGGCCGTTGGAGCAGACGAGTCCTTGAGTGGAGACCGCGAATCGGCAAACGCAGCGTAGGGCGCCCCCCTGCCAGGTGGACCGACGACCTAAAGAACGTGGCTGGGGGGGCTGGATGCGGGATCTTCATCTAGACTTCGATCAATCTAGACAGCTATAAAACAACCTTCAAATTGTTTTATAGCTGTCTAGATTGATCGAAGTCTAGATGAAGATCCGGTCGTTAATTTAGTTATATGAAAGATTGAATGGTCATCATCCTGTTTTAGATTAGGTGCGGCATCTTTGATCAATTATATTTGCTAAAGTAATTATAGGTGCATGTAATTTGGCTTTACCATATACCTATGGAGCGAGCTATGCTTGGAGTTTCTTTGAAGGATAAAATCCGTAACGAGATTTTCCGGAGAAGAACCGGAGTGACCGACATAGCTTGTAGGATCAGTAAGCTGAAGTGGCAGTGGGCTGGCCATGTCTGTCGAAGGACCGATGGCCGTTGGAGCAGACGAGTCCTTGAGTGGAGACCGCGAATCGGCAAACGCAGCGTAGGGCGCCCCCCTGCCAGGTGGACCGACGACCTAAAGAACGTGGCTGGGGGGGCTGGATGCGGAAGGCAGAGGACCGAGCGTTGTGGCACAACTTGGGAGAGGCCTATGTCCAACAGTGGACTGCGATAGGCTGAGTTGATTGATTTGATTGATATACCTTCGAATAAATATATTTTATAAGATATACACCTACCGCTTTTTTATTTATACTGATGTATTGAAAATTAAGTTATGGCTCGTAGAATTAGATCACCGAATCTACTTTTAACTAAATACCTATTAGCCAGTACTCGTTTAAGATTTAGATAATCGAAACCACTTTGAACTAAAGAGTGAAGACCTATTAGCAATATATGGATGTTTTTTTTTTACTTAAATTTGGCCTTCAATTACTAATAAAGCTGAACATTTCTAAACAAAGTTTTTAATAGAATTCTTAGATCATTTGTTGAAGTAACATTTTAGGAACCATGAAAAGCTTTTTCGCCTCTATCTTACACCATATTTTTGACTTATATATTGGTATATTATATTGCTTGGACTTTCTTCGAAGGATAAATTCCAAAACGAGATTATTCGGAGAAGAACTGGCGTGACTGACATAGCTTATAGGATCAGTAAGCTGATGTGGTAGTGGACTGGCCATGTTTGTCGAATGACCCATGGCTTTTGGAGCAGACGAGTCCTTGAGTGGAGACCGCGAAACGGCATACGCAGAGTAGGGTGCCCCCCAGCCAGGTGGAACGACCTGAAGAAGGTAGCTGGGGGGGACTGGATGCGGAAGGCGGAGGATCGAGTGTTGTGGCACAACTTGGGAGAGGCCTATGCCACCTATGCTTACCAGCAGTGGATTGAGATAGCCAGAGTTGATATTATATCGATACGCCCAACTTTATACAAGCAACTAAATCACTCACATACCTGCATTACGATGCAGAGTGACCAAGTGTTAACCCTTCTGTCACTCAGTTCAGTATTAAACAAAATAATCAAAACCGAAACCCAGTAGCACTTAGCTGACAAACGAACAAAATCATCACACGTATTTATCAAGAACACATTCATATTTCAACGTCCTAAATAAAGATATGTAAAAATGTTTATAATGGTCATGATAACAAGTGGCTAAGCCCTTGTCACACGGTCAAGTAGCAGTCTCATGATTTATCATTGCCTCGGCTAATTTATTCACCAACTTTAACATTATTTTTGTACACGAAACCAACGGGTTAATTTATTATGTTAATTGGTGTTTGTTAAGTCATATAAATGTAGGGGTGGGGTTAACAAGGATATGTTTATTGTTTTATGGAACAGGAAATTCGTCACCCTGTGTATGTATAATATTATATTTAAAGTTTTTGAGGTATGTTCAGTTTTTCTGTGAAACTAGAACCTACACTTTCCCTACATTTTGTCGATTTATGTGAACAAAAATGTAGGCAACAACTATTTTTTTCGCGATTTCAGGGTTGGTCCATTAGTAAAAGTTGTTCATACTGATGAGTACAATGACCCCTTAAGAGGTTTTCAGTTATTTGTAAAACCTGAAACTAGTTTATGCAGAATTGAGGGTAAAAGAATTGTTTACGCTACTCATTCATACTTAGGTAAATTTTTACCGAAAAAAAAAGTTTAATACGACGCAACGCTGAACGCGAGACCAATGCCTACGTAGGTAAACAGAAAACGTAAAATTATTTTCCTTTGGAAATAGCCGCGAGTGTGCGGTACGGGGTGAGCGGGGCACGTCGATTAGAATAAGTATAACTACAAAAATTACCAATATCTTCTACAATTTTAATTTTATTTTTTTAACATAGGAAGGCGAAACGAGAGCTAAAGGCCCAAACATAGAAATCTAAATAATAAGGTAATAGAAATGCTATCTACTGTTTTTTACTACGGGAACGCATGTCGCCAGTTTTCCGAAAACAACACATAAATACGCAATCACGCCCGAAATGTGTTTCTAGCATTCAATGCAAAATAAATTAAGCCTTAAAAAAATCTGCTCTTAGATATGCTGCAAAATACAATTTTAGTGACTCTGCGTCCAAGACAACACTGATGATCAAGCAAGTGGTTCACGCACTGATGTCCTAAAATACACCTGTACGCAGTGACAAGTTCACGCGCACCTTGCCACTTCTATTACCTTTATTTAGATTTCTATGGGCTCACCTGATTTATGTACTTGCCATATCAATTTATTACAGTAAAAATTTGTTGGGGTGTCCGAGGTTTTGAGTTATTGAAATACACAAACAAATAAGCAACCCATTGTTGTCCCACTACTGGGCACTCTTTTTTGAATGAGAATGTCCTTAATCCCTATTAAAATAACGCGTTGCATAATCTTCAATTGTCTGTGAAACATAACAACATAACATAACATCACGCCTGTATTTCCCCGAAGGGGTATGCAGAGACGTATAGTACACCCACATTTCGCCAGTTATGTTATAAGTCCCATGTAATAGGGGGCGAGCCTATTGCCTGTAACCGGGCACAAATCCAGACTCCGGGCTATTACTAAGAATTTCCTAATGAAAAAACCCAATAACACTTTGCCCGACCCGGGAATCGAACCCAAGACCCCATGCTCAGCAGTCGTGAAAACATTCTCATTTCAAAAACAAAAAAATATGATATCAGCATAGAATTGCTTGTCTGTCCGTAACATATTTCTTAGTAAGGTCAAGTAATATCTTATATTTGTTTTCCATTTCCCATTCGCGATAGTATAAGTCGTTCGGAAAGATTTTCTACATCATTGCCTGTGACCCTCAGTAATAACATTATTCAGAACAGATAGCCTTCAATGCGGCTAGATGGACTCTTCATAAAGAAATATGTGTTTCTTGCTGGGTTTCGTCGATTTCTTCTGTTTTTGCTGAGTAAGTAAAGAATTGTTAGTGACAATTTAGCCTTTTAATTATTGTTATTGGTGATTCTATTGGTTGATTTTTTTCTTTCTTTTATTTAACTATTTCTCCTAGTAATTAACTGAAATCTATGTATAAATTATTATCATGCCTGTTTCCCATTGGAGTAGGTGGTAGGGCATAAATATTTTCACCCACCACGGTCCCGACACACTTCTTTTGCTTCATCTATGTTCATTACTTCCCTCATACAGTATGTAAAAAAACCCTGTTGTTCCTGTGAGCTACGTTATCAGAATCGGTATTCATACTTTAGTACACAACTCATTTGGAAAACTTTTTAATAAATAATACCTATCAAATGAATTATTAAATCATTATTAATTTTAAATTGAAAGTGATTATATCACTCAAAACTCACGCACTCAGTGATCATATCAATATAATAATCAAATTAATTATTAAATCATTATTAATTGTAAATTGAAAGTAATATAAACACTTTTTACAGTGATTTAATATTTAATTTGATTATTTTTACTGAAGAGTTTTTCCAAATAAGTTGCGTCCTTATTTATGAATATTGATTCTGATAACGTAGCTCACAGGAACAACAGGGTTTTTGTTACATGTTGTACCGCAACCAAAAATGTCCGCAATTTGGTTGCGGTACGTTCACCGAGGTCCAAAACTCCTCTTCAAACTCTTCCATTCACTGTCACCTCATATACTTTTTATTAATGGGCTTGCGTTTGACTGCCACCTCTACAACGTGTATCAGAAATCCGTGGTCATATTTGAAGAGCTTATTCAGGGGATGCTATTTTACAACTTTTACTATGGGACCAACCCTGAAATCGCGTAAAATAATTCAGCTGATCCTTACATTTTGCCGAGCGACATCGATGATTTAGTAGGGAACAGCTGTTTTTTTTTTGCGATATCAGGGTTGGTCCCATAGTAAAAGTTGTTCTATGCTATGCCCTGAATGAGCTCTTAAAACATGATTTCTGATACACGTTGTATGTTTCGTCAATCTCCTATCGTCCATCCTCTCTTCATGTCCAATTACAATTATCTTGACATAACTTTCTTAATATATTTGTAATTACATCTTTTTCACTCCACAGTGCTACTTTATCACCTTAATATCTATGTGTGTTAGATGTGTGTGGTTTGTGTTTCAGCCAATTCCATTTTTAAATTAACCAATAAAATCCAGAAATGTTTAGTTCACTCTTCAATATGGATCCCTCTGATGAGTTAACACTCCTTAACACGGCAAAAACAGCGTGGAAAACTCTTGCCAAATGGATCGATGACCCGAAGAGAATAACTGAGATTGGTGTTTAGTTCCAAAATGATTCTAAATGGTACTTTAATATTGTTTTGTTGACTATGAGGCAAGATTGTTACCTATTTACGTTGGCGTCAAGAGCTTGCGTGGGAAGGCAGAACTATTGGACACACTTTGTTTCCGTGAAGTGCGTGTAAAGTGAATAATAAGACAGGAATATTGACTCAATTCAAAAAACATTCAAGCGACTATTTGAGTCCGGAAGGTACTAGTGGTCTGTATCTAGTAAAATAGCTTAGGATATCTGTCTTTTAATTTGCATATTTGTACTTACTTCATGCAAAAACTGCCTTGCTGACACTAATAGCAGATTCATTTCTTTCTTCTAGCTTTTTCCCATGTTGAGATCTGACTATCATTTTCGTTGACACCAATAATGGATTAATTTCTTCCATTTAGCGGCTACAAAGGCTAAGTTTTAGCCTTTCCCCATGTCGAGGAGATGTCTTTCAATTTGTATTTAATTTATGCATAATCTTTGTACCTGATACCAATAGCAGATTCAGGTCTTTCTCCTAGCTTTTCCCCATTTTGAGGAGATCTGTCTTAAATTTGCATTTGTACTTACTTCATACAAAAACTACGTCGCTGATACCAATAGCAGATTCATGTCTTTAGACTTTTTCCATGTTGAGGAGATCTGTCTTTCAATTTGCATTTGTACTTTTTTCAAGAAAATACTTCGTTGCTGATACCAATAGCAGATCCATTTCTTTCTTCAAACTTTTTCCCATGTTGAAATCTGTATTTCAATTTTCATTTGTACTTCATAAAAAAAATTAGTTGCTGACACCAATAGCACATTAATTTCTTTCTTCTTGTTTTTTTCTATGTTGATATCAACATTCAGTTACAGGTAATAATTATCGTCAGTTAAATTCAAATGGAATTACGTGAGTGAAACCATTTAGATTAATCATTTCAGCCGAAAGATATCCACTGCTGGACATAGGCCGCCTCCCCCACGCACATGTATGTTGGGGGGATATGCCATAATCGCCACGCTTGGCAGGCGGGTTGGCGATCGCAGTTGGTTGGTTTAATACTCAGAGAGCGCTGCTGCCCATCCTCTGGTTAATCCCTTAGTCACCTTTTACGACACCCATGAGAAGAGATAAGGGTGGTGCAATTCTTTACGTCCGGCACCACACGGACGATTTATATTTACGGACCTTTAGATTAATAACATTCAGTTAATTCAGAAGCGGCTGAATATCAGAATTTTACCCGGACTGACCGCTATCATACTCCATATCAATAGCAGATTTGAGTTTAAAATATTTTTTTATATGATCAACATGAGAAAAAGCTAGCACGACAAACTTGGAAGATGTTCACAGTTAAACATGGGTTCCCCTAACTAGGGAGACATGGCAATAATCGACATTTTCTCTAGCGTTGATAATGGCAATAAGGTTTCATTAAGGCACAGGTGGATGTTACTGCCCATTCCCCTACTGTAATCCTTTTGTCACGTCTTACGGCACTCATGGGAAACGATGGGGTGGTCCCATTAGTAGGCGGAAACTACGCCGCATAATAAAAGATTCCTAAAAGGTTAAATTAATTCGGCACGCACATCGTATTATGTAGAAGTTGCCTAATCCCATCTGTATTAGGAATTCAAATTCGATCGCATAAAGCTGCGTCCACGTCGATAAAAATGCGTAGTGCGTTCTATACATCGTTTATTAGGGTTCCGTTCCCAAAGAGTGCCAAACGGGATCGTGTTACTCTCGCTACGCTGTCTGCCCCTCCGTCCGTCTGTCTGTTACAGGGCTGTATCTTTTGATCGGTAATAGGTAGCCAGTTGAAATTTTCTCAGAATATGTGTTTTTGTATCTCGACAGCAGCCCGGAGTCTGGATTTGTGCCCGGTTAATGGCAATAGGCTCGCCCCCTATTACATGGGACTATAACATAACTGGCGAAATGTGGGTGTACTATTACACCTCTGCCTACCCCTTCGGGGAAATACAGGCGTGATGTTATGTTATGTTTGTTATAACATAATTGGCGAAATGTGGGTGTACTATTACACCTCTGCCTACCCCTTCGGGGAAATACAGGCGTGATGTTATGTTATGTATCTCGACAAATACTGAAAATAAATAGTTGGTTTTAGATTTTTTTACCCATACAAGAAGCCTCGAAACACATACATTTTTTTCAACGTTATTGTTACTGCTTTATCTTCAAAACGGTAATACATACAGCGTCAAACTTGGTCTGATTGTAGTGCATGCAACAAATACATACAATAGATATACATATAATACATATTGTTAGTTTAGCAACAAATACTAAAAATAGGGCAAACATTAACATATGCGGTGGTACCTACATAAAAAGAGATGCAAAAACTCATATTTCGCGCACGTTCGTTGAAGTCTTTTGATGAACTCTCGTTTTAATCAGTTTCTACAGGGTATCAGGTCAATGGATGGTATGGAACCCGTACTGCGTGAGTCCGACTCGTACTTGGCCAGTATTTTATGTGTGGTGTGGACTATTACTTTTAAGAGAATATTAAAAAATTGTGTAATTTTTTTTGCTGCAATAAATATCCTTCAGTAGATTCAATCGTGGTTGTTGTGTGATGATTTTTAGTGTTAAGTTAGACGCAGCTTTAGATTCATCATTAATTCTTGACGAGTGTATCACTCTTAATATATCGATTGGACTACTAAATATGTATAACCCTACTTCGCTTAACAAAAATCGATACATGTATCATTTTTTAATATTCAAATTACTCTATACCACCAACAATGACAGGAAGCATAACATTTGCAAAATCGTGGGCACATTAGCAAACGAAGTAATATATACTTTGCACTGAAGTTTGCATTGTCAATCAAGCTACATAGTGGCGGGTTGTCACGCTAAACACGCACATGTGGCGACGTCGACGTCATGCTCGGTTCACAGGACTCACGAACTGTTGAATTTTGCGTTCAAACGATTATTTTGATAAAAGAAAAGGGTTGTTTGCCAGTACGGTCAGTAACAAAAGTCGATGATTATTTGGAATTTTTTATTCATCAATATCATAGAACCCAATTATTGTTTTAAATCTAAATAGTAAGTAGTAATTAAAGTATTTTCTACTCTATAATAATTTGTTTCAAAAATTTGAAGGAGTAAGTTTTTATTCATAAATCACTTTTGAAACTTTTGACTGGTCACTGATGTTGCCAACTGAAGGTGAGGGTTTTGAAAAGACTGCACAAAAATAAACTGTTAAAGTCTTTGTCGTTATGAAGATCTACTCAAAATTTTACCACTAAAGAAACAGAGAGTTTCCGGTATTATTTTCCCTTGTTGCTTATGAAGTGCTTAAGTTAAAAACAATGCTTAATTCATAGACTATAGAAATAAACCTTCCCGTGAGCGTACTTACCGGTTTTTCCAGTTTCTTGTAATCAAATCAAGTCCTTATATTTTGCAGCCCAACTACTTATATAAAAGCAGATTTTTACAGTATTTTGTTAGTGCACCTGCCGTCATTGTCAATCTACATAACATGAGCGGGTTGTCACGCTAAACACGCACATTTCATGTGACGTCATGGTTGGCTCCACATGAATCACTGTTCCTGACTGCTGCACATGTTAAGGCTAGAGTAAAATTTTGCGTGTCTTAACATTACATGACCTGTAGTTAGAAACCCTCCATCATCCTCCGTACTCATCAAACCTAGTCCCAACCGATTACTGTGTTTTCTGCAGTTTGTACCATTACCAGTAAAGAAAAAAATATGTCTGGAAGCGATACAAAATATTTTCATTGGCTTGGTAGAGCCAAGATCTTCAGAGTTCTATTAAAAAGGCATAGATGATCTTCCATTGAGATTGAGAGAAAGGTATAATAATGAGAATAAATATTTCAATTAAATAAATGTATTTTTTCTTATTAAAAAGGTGTTTGAATCTTTCAGTATCAAACGGCAAATTCATACTTTTACCCAATATTATGTTGTCAATCAATCATTACAGCTGAAAGACGTCCACTACTGGACATAGGCCTCCCCCAATTAAGGGGGGGATATGCCATAATCGCCACGCTTGGCAGGCGGGTTGGCGATCGCAGTTGGTTGGTTAAATACTCAGAGAACGCTGCTGCCCATCCTCTGGTGAATCCCTTAGTCGCCTTTTACGACACCCATGAGAAGAGATAAGGGTGGTGCTATTCTTTAAGTCCGGCACCACACGGACCAAATAAAATATTATGTTGATTTTGTTTTTTTTTTGTACCTGTAGTTATTTTTAATGCATGTTTTTGTTAAAAGCACGTCCTGAAACGTTTTAAAATAGCCGAAATAATCAAAAGTTTTTTGTTTTACTTTGTGTCTTTATTTGTCATTTCGAAATTTTATGAACTAATACTTTAAATATATACTTTTTTTTTGCCTCGTTAGTGGTCGCAAGCGCGACTGCTGAGCATGGGGTCCTGGGTTCGATTCCCGGGTCGGGCAAAGTGTTATTGGGTTTTTTCATTAGGAAATTCTCAGTAGCAGCCCGGAGTCTGGATTTGTATCTGGTTAATGGCAATAGGCTCGCCCCCTATTATATGGGACTTATAACATAACTGGCGAAATGTGGGTGTACTATACACCTCTGCCTACCCCTTCGGGAAAATACAGGCGTGATGTTATGTTATGTTATGTTACTTTAATAATTGCATATTCTGACATTTTCTAACCGACAATTTGTAGCTAATGACATTGCATACCTGGATTATAATATGAGCAATGTGGGATGTGAGAAAGTTTTCGAGTTTTATAATAATAATAATTGTTTATTAAAGATAACAATCGGTCCAGTGATAGCTATTACTACTTTAGTTAAATTGATTAACGTATTTTGTAAAAATTTGCATGCCGTGTATATATGGCAAAATGTATCTTTGCACCTATTTAGAATGTACCATCCTCTGTACCACATTTTGAGCAAATAAAGTTAATTTGAATTTGAATTTAATTTGAATTTGAATTAAAATACTTTTCTCACAAATTTTCCACGCATGTTCTTCCTATGTTCTTAGAAACGTAGGTACAGAAACACAATCAGCATAGAGTTCATGAAGTCTATTATCGTAAAGATAACTTGTACTCGTTGCATGCAACTCATTGCAACGCACTAGTCTGTTATGAATTATTTATCGTTCAAAGCAATATATTCTAATTATGCTGTCTTATTTACGACGTCAAACGCGCTCATTTAATACATAAATCGGTATTAGGCACAATGGCTACCGAGTCTACCGAGACTGACGTATACTGATACTCGTAAATAGGTAACAAGACAGCACTAGTCTACAAAAAGGTGCTTAGCTTATTTCACACGCGATGCACGCGAAAAACGACCGTCAGCTTTACAATGTTTTAACCCCAGCGCAGTCAGGGCGATACCTTGTCACGGCAATGTCACGCTGTCGACGCGCGTGCGACTGTGACACGCAAAATTTAAATCGGATTTATTGGTGTCACAACAAAAGGTATCCATGCAACTGTTGGAGGGTTATATTGTCTTTTCTTTTGTTGTATATTTGAGGGCCGCACAGACGATCGGCTGTCACAAACTGTTTCGGTGTCAATGGTGAATCAAAAATTGCATTTCAATTGACATTTCGATTTGGTCAGTAGTGTAGTAAAGTTGAACTAAAACTTTTTTTGGCATACAAATGAAGATATAATACAGTGGGGGTAATTGTGTAATAGCATTATGTATTATGACATTAGCTTTCATTTTGAAATAACAAAAATATTCATTGCTTGGTACATAGTTGCCGATAAGATGAATTGTCAAAACACACGGAGCAATGAACATTGAAATCCTATTGATTGCGATCGCGAGTGAGTTACGCAATTCGGCAGCAGGTTAGGCATTGTATATTCCATAAGTAGTGTACTGTCTCTTTAAGTGTTATATTAAACACGGGTTTTATTTCATCAATCGCCAGTATATTATTTCTATTGCCAATTGTCTCTGCTACCAGGCCCCTCAGAAAGTATTGCGAAAAAAAGTTTTTATATATGGGAGACTGGCCAGTTATAATGTTTTTCGAAAATATGATTATTTATAAGTAAAAATAAGTAAGTTCCAATTTCAAAATTTCCCTCCACATTTTTTGCGAGTTAATTCAAAGTATTGTGTCTCACTGAAATATGGATCTGCGCCGGGAACATTTTAGAGCTATGATTTTATACGATTTCAAGTGTCGCCTGAAACCGGATGAATCGTACGATAGACTTCAAATGGCATTCATGGATGAAGGCCCTTCCAAGGCAACCGTGTATCGTTGGTATAACGAATTCAAGCGCGGTCGACCAACTTTGGGGGATGACGAAAGAAGCGGTCGCCCTTTGACGGCTGTTACCGAAGAAAACGTGCTAGCAGTGAAAAATTTAATCCAAGACAATAGGCGAATTACATATCAGGAGATTCAACACATATTGAAGATTGGATCGGGAAGCGTTCACGAGATTCTACACAGCCATCTTCGCGTGAGGAGGATAGTATCACGCTGGGTGCCGCACAACCTCACCGATGCTCAGAAGCAGGCCCGGGTGGAATGGTGCCGTGATATGCTTAACAAATTTGAAGCAGGCTCGTCTCGGCGTGTTTACGACATCGTTACAGGTGATGAGTCCTGGATTTATCAATACGACCCAGAAACCAAGCGCCAGTCGACTGTTTGGGTGTTTCAAAATGAGCCAACGCCTACCAAAGTGAAGCGATCTAGAAGCGGGGGTAAGATTTTGATCGCTAGCTTTTTTAATTTGACTGGCCACTTGGTATCAATTCCCTTACGGGATCAAAGAAGCATTAATGCCGAATGGTATACTACCAAATGTTTGCCAGAAGTTTTCTCTGTTATAAGCAACAAGCGACCAAACACAGGGCTCCGCGGGCTACTGCTCCACCACGACAATGCACCTGCGCACACCGCACTCAAAACGAGGGACTTCCTGGACAGCACGCCAGTCAAACTCCTGGGTCACCCTCCTTACAGCCCTGATCTAGCACCGTGTGACTTCTTTTTATTCCCAAAAATAAAAAATCAGCTCAAAGGGATACAATTTTCGTCGCCGGAAGATGCGCTGGCTGCGTTCGAGCAGGCTGTAAACGAGGTGTCTGCGGCGGACTGGAAAAAGTGTTTTGAAAACTGGTTTAGGCGCATGAATCTTTGTATAGAGGCTGGTGGAAAGTACTTTGAAAAGATTTGATAAAAATATATGTACGTATAGAACATTTTTTTTTAGTTTCGCAAAACTTTCTGAGTGTCCCACGTATATTATATTTCAATACTAGGCAATACAATAAGTAGATAAATTTATATTACATTAAACTGTCTCTGTGATTTAATATTTTAAGAAAGCTGCATAATTTCCACAAGATTTTGCAACCGACAATTGTCATATCCTTTGTACCTACAAATTACAATCACATGAGACTTTCCATCTTCATGTCTCAGTTTGGCGAACCGACTTGCGGTACCATTTAGGCAACAGCCTAGGTGGTATTGAAGTTGTCATGGGCAAAGGTAACCGCTTAACATCAGGTGGGCCTTTAGCTCGTTTCGCCATCCTATACTATAAAAAAAAAAACAAAAAAAAATTGCGCAAATCTAAATAAACAAGCCCTACGAGTATAGCATGAATTGAATAAGAAATTGGTTATCTTTTAAAACGAACAGAGTTGCTAGTATATAAAACCAATTTATGGTCAGCGAGACTAGAACCAGACCAGATTAGAAATATACAGTCGAAGTTCTTGGTCCCAGGAGTCGATAGGATAGACGATTTTCGCTGTAGCGGGTTGTTTTCCATTTTTCCTTTGTTTCGGTTACTGCAGAGAATGTTGTTTGCTTCTTAAATTATCGATTGCAGCTTAAATAAATTATTGCTGTATATTTGTAGGCAATTTTAAAGGTTCCGTACCTAAAGGGTACTAATGGGATCCTGTTACTATGCCTACGCTGACGCGCCGTTTGTCTGATATGAGGCTGAATCTTTTAAACATAATAGATAATTTTCACAGAATCTGTGTTACTGTGGCCTCTATCGTAGGAAAGACTAAATATTATAAAAAGTCTAAACCCAAAGGGGGTCCCCCTTTATACTCATACAAGAAATTTTTAAAAAGAAATGGCATATTTTTAACGCTTCTTGTTTCTGTAAAACTAATATGTATGTTATATTTTCTTATACATTTCAAGTCCATCCAATGGTTATCTGTAAGAAATTGCTTTTAGCGATAAGACCGCCAATTGTTAGTACTGTGCTCATGTTTGTGTAACTTTATTTTTATTTTTATGGTGTACGCACGGCTACACATCAAGCTGTACATTTCCAGTATAAGCTGATCTCGTATTGTACGGAAAGCGTATACAATGCGAGGTCAGCTTAAACTGGATATGTACAGCTTGATGTGTAGCCGTGTGTACAAACAATAAAGTATACTCTATCTATCTATCTATGTATATATACAAGCATCAAACTTGTACTGATTGAAGTGCAATACTCTATAGTTATTTATAACAAATAATAAAAAGCTGATATTATTAGTACACACGGCTACACATCAAGCTGTAAAAAACCAGTATAAGCTGACCTCGCATTGTACAGGTTTTCCGTACAATGAGAGGTCAGCTTATACTGGAAAACATAGCTTGATCTGTAGCCGTGCGTACATAGATGCATGGTTGTACGCAACTCTGAGTGCGCGAGTCGAGTTGCACATGATCGTTTTTAATAAATTTTTTTTTTGATTGATCTAAATTCTTCAATATAGCTATTACCTAATTCATAACCATTTTGCTCTTTATACCTAATTGGGGAAAAATATGAATAAAGAAAAAACCGTGAGTCTGATGTTTATTAATTGTTACAGAACAAATTAGGACATTGAAAACGAAGTCCTTGTTTTCTTGGAAAGGGAGAAGTATTCCAAAGATATGAATTAATATTTATACTTGACACTTAATCGTTAAGGCTCTACTAAGTGCAAAGTGGCGCCCCCATCAGTAAAAAAATTATAACTCGCTAATTACATCATTTTTATCGAAAATTAGTTTTTAACAATTGAAGTACAGTTACTGTAGTTTAATAAACTATTAAATTATAGTTCGCTGTAGTGGTAGATCGAAAAAGAGCCAAAAGTGGCTGTTTTTTGCATTTTTTTATATCTACTACTAACAATTTTTCCATCTATAACTACAGTGAACAGAGAATAATTTACAGAGTTATAGTTTCTGATTAAGCTACAGTACCTGAACTTCAAACTTCTGGCGAAACTTGGGAGAGGCCTATGTCCAGCAGTGGACTGCGATAGGCTGAGTTGATGATGATGATGACCTGAACTTCAATGGTTAAAAACGTATTTTCGATAAATTATGTACTCACCGAGTAATTACTTAAGAATACTACCTTTCCAAATAGATTGTAATTTATTAAGACATTGCCTATGTATCCAATCTCTATTCTAAATTGTAAGATTATTTATATATATAATATATATTTATGATACCTATATGTGTAATATATTTTGCGCTATTTATTTATTTTAGTTTAGTAGTACGCCACGGACTGCCCCCATTATCTAGATCTTACATCTTCTTTGTCCATCCAAAGGTTGTCTGGAAGATATCGCTTTTAGTGATAAGACCGCCCATATATTATACGCTGTTCCTGTTTACTACTATTTTCATGGTGTACAATAAGGTATATTCTATCTATCTATCTGCTTATTTTATTTTTTTACTGATGGGGGCGCCACTTAGCTCTTAGTAGGGTCTCAATAGAAAATTTTAATCACGAACATTCTTAAGGTGTTCGACATACTAAAGCCAACTTTATTATATTGCAAAAGTGGTTCCTCCTAATTTACATATTCGATTCATTTCGAAGCATTATTATAAATTTGTCAGTGAACAGGCCGCTTTAATCCCGCGAATGTTAATCTAAAATTGCTAATGTGATGCTCTAAATTGGTATTTAACAGAAAATAATCCTTGGTTAATATCTGCAGCTTTTATAAAACTTTATCTTTATTGTTGGATAAAATTCCGGTGTGCCGCCGGTGTGTTTTGTAATTTAAGGACGCCGTTATCCTCCGCGGGCGAGTATCATGATAAAATATTGTTTAAATGGTACAAATTAAGGTTTGTTGTTGATACGAGATATGGCAACGAGGTGCTAATCGGATACGAAAAAATAAATGTGTAAAACTTGTCAAGCGCGAGTAGGACGTGAAGCAAAGTTACGTACGATCATAGAGGAAATGAATATAAGTATTCCGTGCGTACGATATAAAAATTCGGAATCTGGAATTCTTCAGTATTCTGCTGATACCGTTAACAACGATTATGATTATTTATAAAAAAAAAATATACATTAGTTGATGTTGTATAGCAGAAAGTATCAAGAGCTTTGTCGCTAATCAAATTTTTTCCGATAAAATTGATTGGCACCAATTTTCAGTTTATTGATTATTATTGTATGTATCGTGAATATTGTGAATATGGATTCTAAACGATAAACAAATCAAATTGTATTTCTCAAGTTACATGACTGTTATCTAAATTAAAATGTTCCCAAAATGTGAACATCGCAATGATTCACACAGCCTACCAGTTACTGTACAATTATTGTCATAAAGTCATCATAAAGTCATAAACGGACAGAGGAAGGCGACGCGATGCAGCGAACAAACAAGTTTCAACAATTTATGGGTTTACAAAAGATGTCTTGACCGATGATCTACTGAGGGTACGTTATCTCTGACAAAATAAATGTACGAATAAGAAATACATAATTTTGTTGATATTAATCTTTCCGTAATTAGACCTTCATGAAATATGCGATTACACTCGGCACAGTCCATCCCAAGTGCCAAAGGGCGCGTTTATGTCTTTTGTTCGCAAAAGCTGCACTCGTGGCAGTAGGTGACGTGGGACTAGTAATATATGCTAGGATATTATTTTACACGATTAAAAAAATCACCCACCGTGTGTGCGCACACGGGGTTTTCATTTTATTTTTTTCTGAATGCACAGATTTTTTTCTATACAGGCTTACTCCGGTCAATAATACTAAAACGTAACGCAACTAATTATTTTAAACCAGTGGGGCAATTGTGTAATGCATTGACTTTGACATTAGCTTTCATTTTGAAATTAAAGCAATATTCATTGCGTGGTATGTAGTTGCCGATGACACGGATTGTCAAAACACACCGAGCTATGAACATTGAAATCCAGATGATTGCGATGGCTAGCGAGTTACGCAATTAGGCAGCAGTACCTATTTTACAGTTATTCCTTTGACTAATATTAAGTGTATTGGTCACTTACCATAACATAGGCTAAATATATTACCGGCTTCACTCTAACGAGTTAGAAGTTACATAATGAGAGATATTTATGTTAATTTTATGCATGAGCAAATATCGGGTCGTTTTAATTACTAAGAAAGCCAGTTAACGAACAAACAATCAGAATAACTTTTTATTTGTGTCGTGTTTAGATTGCGGTTATTACTTTAAATCACTATTTGGGGATATTTCATTTTTTCTATTTTAATTGTGTCGTGTTGTTCCATCTGGTTTAATAATGACTTACTTTTATGCTTGACAAAAGGTGATTATTATTATTTTTGAGGAAAGAAGTAGGAGTTTTGAATGCCCCTAAGCCAGTTCAACCTGATAAGATATGTGTTGTGACGCCTCTTGCACACACCACACTCTTGTTACACCACCTCACCAAGGGGAGGTGCTGCAACTCCCCTGATGCAAGTCAATCATAAAGTCGACTGTGAATTTGGGGGAGGAGGATTTGAGCTCTAGATGACAAAGGTGATTCCCTAAAGCAGTGGTTCTCAACCTTTACGTAGTGGAAGACCATTTTCTTAAACATTTTACACTGTCATTGACCACTAATTGTTTGGCGGGTACGTTGACGATAGATGGCTTTGCGGACACATTCTGATCCTTTCACGGACCAACTGTTAAGAACTACATGCCCTAAAGGAAGTAAATGTCCCCTGGATAAGCGAGAGATCCCCTCGTATAAATGACGCTTGACTTGCCTGCTTTCTGTCACCAGTCTGGGCAAGTTAGGGGGTACCGCTACGAGAAGTTCATCAGAGCCTGGTTGAGCAGTCCAGTCAATATCTGCAGTCATAGAGGTAGACTGCGTGCAGGTAATCAATGAATTGGATATTGTGTATTGCGTAATTTCCTAATAAATCCAGTCATAATATCATTATTCAAACAATATCTGTAATCATACTTTTTATCCCGCGACCATCACCAGGTCGTTAGACCAATCTGGAAGTATATCCTTTCAAATAAAAAAATCCAAATCCAGTGGGATTAAGCACCATGGGAGCGAAACCGCGGGTAACTAGTCTATACTAATATTGTAAAGAGGAAAGATTTGTTTGTTTGCTAGTAATCGATGAACTCTAAAACTACTGAACAGATTTAAATAATTCTTTCACCATTAAAAAGCTACATTATTCTGAAGTAAAACAGCTATATTTTATTCCATTACGCGGGCGAAGCCGCGGGTACAGCTAGTTTATGATAAAGTTTAAAATGATTTCATTGCGTGATCGATTAACCTTTTCAAGAGACATTACTTACATCATTATTCCCAAAAAAATTAACAACCCATGCGAGGGCTAGACCAGCTTTCAACTATCAACCTTATTACAAAACTGATATGGGCTTACAAACGTTATTTATTGACATATTCGTTAGCAAGCTATAAATTACAACAAAAATAATACATACTAAACGGTTTCTGACTCATAAAAATATGAAACTGATTCCAAATATTCGGGAGATTCATTTGGAAGCGGCACAAAAACCCATTCTGTTTACTTCGTTTTGTAATTAATTTGGCCTTAAATAACTATAAACTGTGGACAGGTTACAAATGACATTGATTGTGGTAGATTGTTTTAGTAGTAGTAGAGCTCCTTTGTGAAAGAGCTCGTCCGGGGAAGTACTACCACCTACTACCTACCTTTCCTTTACCTACTTTTCCGACAAATAATGATGCTTGCATTGCTGTGTTTCGGTCTGAAGGGTACGGGTGCCGGTGAAATTACAATCACATGAGACTTTCCATCTTCATGTCTCAGTTTGGCGAACCGACTTGCGGTACCATTTAGGCAACTGCCTAGGTGGTATTGAAGTTGTTATGGGCAATAAAATCAGGTGCGCCTTTAGCTTGTTTTGCCATCCTATATAATAAAAATAAAATAAATAAAATAGAAATATATTTTAGATTTTAAACAGATTCATAGAATAGAACAGAACCTACATAATTTTTATTGTTCCTTACAGGAAATTGATAATACAGATGTTAAAGCAGAAAAAATTGTTTCACTGTAACACACTCTTAAGGTTTACAATATTCTGGGTAGTAAATAAAAAAATTGAGCTATGAAACACAGTGACTACCTCGACTGTCTCGTTGGTCTAGTGGTCGCAAGCGCGACTGCTGAGCGTGGGGTCCTGGGTTCGATTCCTGGGTCGAGCAAACTGTTATTGGGTTTTTTCATTAGGAAGTTCTCAGTAGTAGTCCGGTGTCTGGATTTGTTCCCGGTTAATGGCAATAGGCTCGACCCCTATTACATGGGACTTCGAAATGTGGGTGTATAATATATTACGCACCTCTGCTTACCCCTTCAGGGAAAAACGGATGTGATATTTGTCATGTGTTATGTGACTACATACATACATACATATTATCACGCCTGTTTCCCATAGGGGTAGGCAGAGACTATGGATTTCCACCTGCTACGATCCTGAAACACCTCTTTCGCTTCATCTACGTCCATTAACCTCGTCATGCATGCTCGTCGGTTTAGAGAACTCTTAACCTGGCATTTTTTGAGAACTTCTGCGATTTGATCACCATAAGTTCGCCGAGGTCGTCCCCTGTCGGTCGTTATGTGACTAAAATTACAAAAACCAGAAAACAAAAACTTAAAAAAATAGCATTTATGTACAAATAATTTCATACAATTCATTTAAAAACTCATATTGCAATGAATTTCTTGGTATCTGTCTGTTTGACTAAAATACTTTGGTTAAAAATATTGTAACCTAAAAAAACATTACAAAATATGGAACCATGAAACAATAGTAGATTATACAACAAGTGAAAAAAGAGGGAATTTAATTCGAGGGACTAAGTTGGATCCCGAGCAGCGAAGGATTCTAAGATTGAACCACGAGCGAAGCGAGTGGTTCAAAAATAGAATCCTGAGCGGAGCGAGGGATACAAGGCCCGAGATGAATTTTTTTTTCACGAGTTGTGTATTCTACTTTTTACCATTGACGGCGAGAAAATAAATAGTGGTATATAGCATGACTGGGTGAATGAAAGACATATTCAAGAATATGTTAGAATGTGCGTACCTACACATAAAGAAAAAAAGATGAAAAAAATATTCTACGACAAATCACGCGTAGGTACCAGGCCCCTCAGAAAGTATTGCGAAAAAAAGTTTTTATATATGGGAGACTGGCCAGTTATAATGTTTTTCGAAAATATGATTATTTATAAGTAAAAATAAGTAAGTTCCAATTTCAAAATTTCCCTCCACATTTTTTGCGAGTTAATTCAAAGTATTGTGTCTCACTGAAATATGGATCTGCGCCGGGAACATTTTAGAGCTATGATTTTATACGATTTCAAGTGTCGCCTGAAACCGGATGAATCGTACGATAGACTTCAAATGGCATTCATGGATGAAGGCCCTTCCAAGGCAACCGTGTATCGTTGGTATAACGAATTCAAGCGCGGTCGACCAACTTTGGGGATGACGAAAGAAGCGGTCGCCCTTTGACGGTTGTTACCGAAGAAAACGTGCTAGCAGTGAAAAATTTAATCCAAGACAATAGGCGAATTACATATCAGGAGATTCAACACATATTGAAGATTGGATCGGGAAGCGTTCACGAGATTCTACACAGCCATCTTCGCGTGAGGAGGATAGTATCACGCTGGGTGCCGCACAACCTCACCGATGCTCAGAAGCAGGCCCGGGTGGAATGGTGCCGTGATATGCTTAACAAATTTGAAGCAGGCTCGTCTCGGCGTGTTTACGACATCGTTACAGGTGATGACTCCTGGATTTATCAATACGACCCAGAAACCAAGCGCCAGTCGACTGTTTGGGTGTTTCAAAATGAGCCAACGCCTACCAAAGTGAAGCGATCTAGAAGCGGGGGTAAGATTTTGATCGCTAGCTTTTTTAATTTGACTGGCCACTTGGTATCAATTCCCTTACGGGATCAAAGAAGCATTAATGCCGAATGGTATACTACCAAATGTTTGCCAGAAGTTTTCTCTGTTATAAGCAACAAGCGACCAAACACAGGGCTCCGCGGGCTACTGCTCCACCACGACAATGCACCTGCGCACACCGCACTCAAAACGAGGGACTTCCTGGACAGCACGCCAGTCAAACTCCTGGGTCACCCTCCTTACAGCCCTGATTTAGCACCGTGTGACTTCTTTTTATTCCCAAAAATAAAAAATCAGCTCAAAGGGATACAATTTTCGTCGCCGGAAGATGCGCTGGCTGCGTTCGAGCAGGCTGTAAACGAGGTGTCTGCGGCGGACTGGAAAAAGTGTTTTGAAAACTGGTTTAGGCGCATGAATCTTTGTATAGAGGCTGGTGGAAAGTACTTTGAAAAGATTTGATAAAAATATATGTACGTATAGAACAATTTTTTTTAGTTTCGCAAAACTTTCTGAGTGTCCCACGTATAGTAGTCAAAATGCTCGCGCAAGCTCTGACTTTTCGGGGTCTTCTGTCTAGTACAAAAGGCAAAGAGGGTGAAAATAGCCACCGATTGACACTGACCTAGCAAGGTGCATCACCTCACTGCATGAAATTTTGATTTGTAAGCGCGGAATAGTGTCCACAGAAATTTATGAAATCGATTTTAAAATATTTCAAAAATTAAGGTACAATTTTTTACACATATTTGGAACGAGAATCAAGTACTAAACATCCTCCTTCAATAAGTCTCTCGTTGAACCAGCCAACCTGTAGTATTTATTTTTTCTTAATTTAAATTTGATAGCTCCATCCAGCCAGTCAGTACATACGTTCAGCACGTTTTATTCATTTCTTAGTACATAATTCGTGCTTGTTCCAAATTCAAAATGTTTTTATTCTCTTGTGAGTAAAAGAGAGTTTTATTCACTGTTATCGATGAATAAAATGCCCTTTTTCGAGTGGCAATGGTAAAAATATATATTAAAGGCAATAAGTATTTTTAAGTACATAATTATTATACTGGAATCCACAGCAAGTTCATAAGTGGTTTCTAAATAACAACGTGTCACCATTCTAGTCAACAACAAGGCTCCTATACTTAACACAACCAATTACGTTAGGAAACCTAAGTTACATAATTTCCTTAATTAAGTTATTATTGCTTTTACCGTCCAGCTACCAACTGAACTTATCTTTGAAGGGAAATGAAAACAAATGAGAATCGCAGAGCTGGGAGATAACAGTAATTAGATCTAATAGCCGGTCCAGACGTAGCTGGAGGGTTTTTTCTTCAATTGCAGCTTGCCGGAGATAGCACGTCCATCAAATTATATGATAATCGGTCCAAGTTAATTCCATTACCCACAATCTCAACGCAGCTACCATGCGACGGGGTACACCTTAAGCCACTTACGACCACAGCATAAAAGTTCTCTCACAATTTCACCTTACAAACTGTCAGTATCTCAATTCTATTCTCTGATTATTCTTTACTCTGTGGTGTGTGAGTTGATGCGTCGGTGCACTAAGAACGAGCAGTTACAAGTAGATTTGAATTGTATCCGTCGCTACCATTGCGACGGATTATGACATCAGTATAATTATGTATTAGTCCAATAAAACGAGAAAGTTCAATTCGGTAGGATGATGATCTCTTTTAAATTTTTCGAACATAACTACTTACATGTTTTCGAACATAACTAATTAAATGTTTTAGAAATCGAATTGTCTTCTTGTGACTTTGAAATCGTTTTCGTAGAGGTTACTTATGTTATGACTGCCTCGTTGGTTTAGTGGTCGCAAGCACGACTGCTGATCGTGGGGTCCTGGGTTCGATTCCCGGGTCGGGCAAAGTGTTATTGGGTTTTTTCTTTAGGATATTCTCAGTAGCAGCCCGGAGTCTGGATTTGTGCCCGGCTGGTGGCAATAGGCTCGCCCCCTATTACATGGGACTATAACATAACTGGCGAAATGTGGGTGTACTATACACCTCTGCCTACCCCTTCGGGGAAATACAGGCGTGATGTTATGTTGTTGTTGTGACTTATGTATGGTCGTAAACTACATATTAAGTTTACCAAGTAAAAGGCACACTTCAGCAGCTCGCTCACACAATACCATGTATGTGAGAGAGAGGCTCATTAAAACAATCTAAGTGCCGCCATTTTCAATCTTATTTTTACCTTACGCGAGTAATACATACCAGGCCCCTCAGAAAGTATTGCGAAAAAAAGTTTTTATATATGGGAGACTGGCCAGTTATAATGTTTTTCGAAAATATGATTATTTATAAGTAAAAATAAGTAAGTTCCAATTTCAAAATTTCCCTCCACATTTTTTGCGAGTTAATTCAAAGTATTGTGTCTCACTGAAATATGGATCTGCGCCGGGAACATTTTAGAGCTATGATTTTATACGATTTCAAGTGTCGCCTGAAACCGGATGAATCGTACGATAGACTTCAAATGGCATTCATGGATGAAGGCCCTTCCAAGGCAACCGTGTATCGTTGGTATAACGAATTCAAGCGCGGTCGACCAACTTTGGGGGATGACGAAAGAAGCGGTCGCCCTTTGACGGCTGTTACCGAAGAAAACGTGCTAGCAGTGAAAAATTTAATCCAAGACAATAGGCGAATTACATATCAGGAGATTCAACACATATTGAAGATTGGATCGGGAAGCGTTCACGAGATTCTACACAGCCATCTTCGCGTGAGGAGGATAGTATCACGCTGGGTGCCGCACAACCTCACCGATGCTCAGAAGCAGGCCCGGGTGGAATGGTGCCGTGATATGCTTAACAAATTTGAAGCAGGCTCGTCTCGGCGTGTTTACGACATCGTTACAGGTGATGAGTCCTGGATTTATCAATACAACCCAGAAACCAAGCGCCAGTCGACTGTTTGGGTGTTTCAAAATGAGCCAACGCCTACCAAAGTGAAGCGATCTAGAAGCGGGGGTAAGATTTTGATCGCTAGCTTTTTTAATTTGACTGGCCACTTGGTATCAATTCCCTTACGGGATCAAAGAAGCATTAATGCCGAATGGTATACTACCAAATGTTTGCCAGAAGTTTTCTCTGTTATAAGCAACAAGCGACCAAACACAGGGCTCCGCGGGCTACTGCTCCACCACGACAATGCACCTGCGCACACCGCACTCAAAACGAGGGACTTCCTGGACAGCACGCCAGTCAAACTCCTGGGTCACCCTCCTTACAGCCCTGATCTAGCACCGTGTGACTTCTTTTTATTCCCAAAAATAAAAAATCAGCTCAAAGGGATACAATTTTCGTCGCCGGAAGATGCGCTGGCTGCGTTCGAGCAGGCTGTAAACGAGGTGTCTGCGGCGGACTGGAAAAAGTGTTTTGAAAACTGGTTTAGGCGCATGAATCTTTGTATAGAGGCTGGTGGAAAGTACTTTGAAAAGATTTGATAAAAATATATGTACGTATAGAACAATTTTTTTTAGTTTCGCAAAACTTTCTGAGTGTCCCACGTACATACGTCTACATACGAACCATTATCGATTTTGTATCTGTCAAAAAAATTTAGAACTTTAGGGACCACAACAGATAAAAACTAGCCAAGTGTGAGTCGGACTCACGCAGTAAGGGTTCCGTACCACCCATCGACCTGATACCACATAGAAACTGATTTAATTTACGAAAGTTTATAAAAAGACATCAACGAGCGTACGCGATATGTGAATTTTTACATCTCTTTCTTACATAGGTACCACCACATATATCTAAGTTTGTCATGTTTTTAGTATTTGTTGCTAAACTACATAGTATGCACCATAATAAGACCAAGTTTGACGCTGGTATGTATTACCGTTTTCAAGATAGAGCAGGAACAAAAAAGTTGAAAAAATGCATATTTTTTGAGGTTTCTTGTATGGGGACCACCTTTAATTTTAGACTTTTTCTTGGTTTTAGTATTTGTCGTGATACACCTCATAGCAACACATATTCTGAGAAAATTTCAACCGGTTACCTATTACCGTTCAAAAGATACAGCCCTGTGACAGACAGACGGACGGACGTACGGACGGACGGACGGACAGCGTAGCGAGAGTAATAGGGTCCCGTTTGTCACCCTTCGGGTACGGAACCCTAAAAATGATTAAAACCGACTATTATAAAATCATAAAGCAACTTTTTTATTAAAACTTCATTTTACTCCCCGTACACCTGAAACAAAAACAGTAAACTTAAAAAAAACACCGCTCGATCACTTAACAAACAGTCATTAATCGAGCTTAGACACTAATAATATAGCGCTGAAGATTAATCGAGCAGGCGTAGTAATAGAATATTCAGTCACACATGCAACCTGCGAGTTATTATAAAATTGAAGTAGGTACGCTTTGATAAATTAGCCCTATCCGTCACGATTGGTCACGGAAGTCAGGTAGTACGCTACGGTCGCTACGAAGCTAGGGTTGCCATGACTTGGGGTGCTGGCCAGAAAACCTCTACGTGTGCCTGACGGCTGCTTGTCCTTCTGGACATGTCTGGAAGGAACGGCAGTTGTTTGGCCGGTGCATCCTGGGCACGGGCAATAAAATCCTTTCGAGGGATTAACCTTCGGGGTATTTTATTGCCTGTGGCGAATATTCTGGCGCGGGAGGGGCCCGTTCTGGGCCAGTGGGGAGTTGCTCCACGTGTCCCTCTGTTTCCAATAGAGGGCACAGTGGAGGAGCAGGGGTGGGCCCGGTGTGCACTTACCCTGCCACTGGGCAGGCAGCGGGGGGACTGTCCTTCCCTGCCCCCGTCGATCTCGTAACCCCAGGAGTGCCTGCTGAGTAGTGTTCTCGGGCCTCTTGAGACCTAGGGTCTTGGCTTTACCGCCCAGACCGCGAGGAAGAAAACCTCTATAAAAATTACAGGAGGTAGTGCAGATTCGGGGTAGTCTGCTGCCCGACCAGCAGCCGGCGTAGACTTAGCTGGCACGTCTGGGGTAGCTGGCACAGTTGGCATAGCTGGCACAGCTGGCGTAGGTGACACAGTTGGCGTAGCTGGCATGTTGACCTGGCAACATGCTGGCGTAGCTGGCGCAGTTGGCTTAGCTAGCGCAGCTAACACAGCTGGCGTAGCTGGCACAGCTGGCGTAGTTAGCGCAGCTGGCATAGCTGGTAAAGGCCCTTGAGGTGAGGTGGCGTGCAGTATTTCATGTGCGCCGCCTAGGAGGGTGCGGTCAACGTTAGGCCGCACGGGGAGAAGGGGCTCGCCTGCTTTAGGCGGGCCAGGACCTGTCGGGGTGGTTGTGTGAATACTCACGGATTCCCACGTCCCCGGCTAAGGTAGTTGAAGGAACACCGTGGTGGTTTTAGTCGGTAAGAGTCCGACACTGGCTCCGCCTACCCCGGGTGAAGCTCGTCCATGAGGATTTCCCCACGGCAAAAAAATAAAAAAGGGCTACCATGACTTAAATTGTCGACGCCGGACAAAGATTTCCAAAACCCTGGAAATTTGGACGTAACCAGTTTATAAAGTTTTAAATGTTTTTTTACCAACGCAACGAGTGTCCGTGCTTCACCGGACACTTCTTCAGAACCCCACCCGGACTCCCCCGGACCCCTCCCAAACTAGGATGAATCCGGGGAAAACCGGATCGATGGCAGCCCTAGACCCAGCCAATGATAGGACGCTTTTACACTTGTTCCTTTTACGCAGCGATCACGGTAAGCCGCGGTAAGTCCTTTTTTGGGAGCCCGCTGCGTCCTAAATTACGATACGAGTCAATTAATGCGAGGCATTTGTTATGCTACTATGAAATTGAGAATTTCAAATAAATCAACTGTGAACTCTTGGTAAGGTTATCACAAATTACCTGTTAGTTTGGTTGTTGACTATACTTGGGTTGAACATCACCTAATTGGACCAATGAAGTAGTTTTGATAAATAAAACTGTTCTTTACGCAAATTGCTACATTGTAATTAACCTTGATTGATGTATTGACGACGTCTGTGGTCTAATGGTTCGAGTGTCGGACTGCTGATCACGGGGTCGTGGGTTCGATTTCCATAGGACACAAATATTTGTGTGATGAACATAAGTTTTGTGTTGGTCTGGGTGTTTCTTATGTATTATAAGTATGTATTTACAAAAAAAAGTAAATAATTATTATATCCATTGTCTAGTACCCATAGCACAAGCTCTGCTTAGTTTGGGACTAGATGGTGCTGTGTAAAAACGTCCCAAAAATATTTATTTATTATTTATTATTATTTATAGTGAAAATGAAAAAAAAAACATAAGTAAGTAATATTTAAACGGGTGTCAATTTCCGCAGTAAATGTTTGAACCTGATATAGGTACCCATTTATATAGATACACAATCCATATCCAACCGGCTAGGCTAATGGTGTGTTGCCATGTGCCTCCTTTCTTCAATAATTATTATTATTGTTGCTGAATGGTAGATCTTTCCAATAGGATACATTACTTACCTACTACACAGTCAAGCTCATATTGATTGTGTCAAAACCAACATAAGTAAAGCACAGCCTATCTTGTATGAAACATACATACCAAGCTCGTACCAATTATAATGGTTGAAAACATTGACCGTACAAGCAATAAATAAATAATAATTTGGTAGCTGCACCAACCTTCCCCTATAGTGTTTAGCTACTTTTTGACAAATGTATTGGCACCTTTGCAGTACAACACAAAAGGTGTATATTATGTTATGAAAGGGTTGTAGTAATGACTCGTTATATTTAACTATTTCGTATCCGGATGTACGCTCTTCTATCACCATTGTACTAACGTGGGATTAGTTGGACGGAAGAAACGTTTTTAATTGTATTTTTGAAGTCGGTAAATATTAAAAGGGTTTAAAAAAATCATTATGTTAATAGAAACAAGTCGTTCTGTTGAGAAATTATTAGCAAAGATGCTATCAAAAACTGATGTTTTAGTTGCGGAAAAAAAAACATAAAAAAAAAAAAACAAACGTTTAACATTTGAATTATTTCGAATAAAAAGTTACGAGACGATTATTAAACAGTTGGAATTTGATTATTGATTTCTAAAACATTGATTAATACTAAAACCGCATACATAGGTATGCCTATAAAACAGACGTGTTTCTTATTCTTTACAAATTAAAGCATAACATTGACAAAATCGATCTTATTAGAATCTTATTTTTCTTCTCTCGTATCAGCTGCACAAGGTATCCATGTTCGAATAGCTAATCGAGTTATTTATAGCTATAAAAGTATTTGATTTAAAATAAGCATTATAATTCCTTTACTAATTCCAATTATTACTATACCTAAGCCCAATAAACCTATTTTACGACATTATCACACGCATGTATTGAAATGAGCCCTAAACGTGTTGAAGTGTTAAAAATGTTACAAATCTAGCCCCATAAAGACATTAAAAAATAAATTTTATTATGTGCCGACGTCGTTAAGACCACGATTTATATAAAACATCTGACTCGGTGACAGGGCTTATTTTAAAATGTCTGGGACAAATTCATTAGACTGGAGCACTTGAACTGTTAAAAAAACGTAATAAAATATCTAGTGAACTTAGTTAATGGTCAATTATAAAGTTCACTACTGTTTTTATCTGTGATACCTAATAAAAGGGATGGCGGATAAAATTACGTTGAAAAGAAAAATATAGAAATTTTTAAAATCAGTTTGACGTCCAGACAAACAATATAATATAAGTTTTTTTTTTAAATTCAAATTAAGAGTAAACTTACCACGTACGTACATTCAGCAAAAACTTATTTTTTTTGGTGAATCCTAAGTCTCACAAGTTTTTCATGAGACTTTTTAATCCAAAAAAAAAACTTATAATGCATCGATTTCGATGTTATAATGGTTGTTGTGTTATGGTTGTATGCTGGTAAACTGATTTTAAAAAGTTCTTCGAACTGTATACTCTCCAAATCATATAAAAATCAAGTATTTTTCCTTGCAAATCAGCAAAGAAAATGTATGTTATTAGAGGAACCTCTATGGGATTACATGAATTTCTCAAAATATAAAAAAGAACGCAGAACATACATGAGGTCATTTAGGATAGAGCACGATACAAGAAGTCTAGTTTTTTTTCGTTTGTACACACGGCTACACATCAAGCTGTACATTTCCAGTATAAGCTGACCTCGCATTGTATAGGTTTTGCTTACAACGCGAGGTCAGCCTTTACTGGTTTTGTACAGCTTGATGTGTAGCCGTGTGTACATCATTTTATCGGCTACCATGTATATTCTCTACTGTACTAATTAGAATTTCATATATTCGCGAGTACCTATTAATCGTAGAGATTTGCCTGGTATTATTAGATGTGCTATTATTTAACGATCCTACAATAAAAAAGCTGCTATAAATTTCGTTCTAATACAGTTTTATTGGGTGAAAACATTTGTGTTATGTTAAAGATGTGGTTGTTGTGATTGTGAGTGAGATTTAAATCGTATTCAAAATATAAGAATGTAAAATGGCAACAGTAGTTTAACTTAAGATCCTGAAATTGAATTTTCATTATCAGAAATCAGGAAGTTTGCAACTAATTATCATTTCATAACTGCCTGCATATAGAGAATCGTGAGAATTACCTACTTGCCTGAATAAATAATAATAATAAAACATTTATTTAAAAGAAAGAATAATGATTTATCATCCCAGTTATTTCGAACCATACATACAGTCCATATTACATTATACATAAAACATTATTAAAAAACATTTTATTTAATAGAGACTAGCTTGGCTGCTGGCTTTTACACAGTCAGCCAGTGTCTCAAATGGCTGCCTAAAAAGTCTTGACTTCTTGAGCCACGACTGCAAGCAGACTGTTGGAACTGCCCCTCACCCGACGCAACAGGGATGCAATCCTTTTTCGTATGATTGCATAAAAGCCATCTATGCGGGCTTCAGCAAAACTATACATTCTAACGATCAACTGTAGCACGTGTGTGATGTGTGTCATGTTTTAAATCTTAACCCTCAACTTCAGACGTAAGCAATAAATTACAGCAAACCTTCACAAATCACCGTGGATCCTGTACTCCAACTATATTCCGTGAATATTACAAAAAATTGTCACACAAAAGACATTTAAATGACGCAAGGTATCGCCGAAACTGGTATGACACCGAGCACATGGTGCCGTAATGGTTTCCTGTTTCCTCGAACCATGCACAATGGAGCCTTCGGACCAAAATATAAAATTATAAAATATTCTCATGCGAAATTCCCCTTTTTTGGAAAAAATAATAACGCTCACTGTGAAAGATGATATTGTGTGTTGTGATTTAAAAAGGTGCTCCGAGTCACTTTAGCTGTGATATTCACAGATAAGGAAGTGTGAAATTACAGAGTATATAGTTTGTATAAGTGTTAAATTCCAAGCAGATTAAATGTAGAGCGTTAAATGAGGAATATGAGTGCAGATACTGTTTTTTTTTACATTAAATAATTCTGTGACTGCTATGTATAAATAATAATAATAAATAAATATTTTGGGACATCTTTACACATCACCATCTAGTCCCAAACTAAGCAGAGCTTGTACTATGGGTACTAGGCAATGAATATAATACTTATATACTTTTTTTTTGTAAATATATACTTATAATAATACTTAAGAAACACCCAGACCAACACAAACACTCATATGTCCATCACACAAATATTTGTGTCCTGTGGGAATCGAACCCACAACCTCGTGATCAGTAGTCCGACACTCGAACCACTAGACCACAGAGGTCGTCGTATCTATCAAGTTTATCGAGATTTTTAAAGGCCATTCATTAACATGACACTTGAAAATTTAAATGGAGATGCCGTTGTCTTATCTACCTGAATGAGCTACAAGACACGTTTCCATCAAAAACAACACATCTGAAGGCGCACTGACATTTATCTGTAACTGACCTCCTTTTATCATTCAGAAGTCAGACACTACAGTCAAAAAGCTTACAACAAAACGTGCCCAAAACTGTCGAAGCAAAAACAAAACTGAATTGAGACACTATACCATTTAAATGGGGATCGCTCATCGCAGTGACGAATGGCCAACATGGTCGCATCGCGTATTTGTTACACGCAGGGGGGTCACCGGGGGGTCAGCGAGGAAGCACGTTCCTGACATTCTTTCCGAAATAGCACCCCGTCGCATGTGTGAGCGCCGACATCGATTAATCACTTCACACTTGCGTCCAACTACCAAATGCTTAGGGTCTAATGTCTATTTTTTACCTAGCGTTTTTGATGAATGCTGATTTGAGAATAGGTAACTACATGGTTGGTGTTTATGGTTCTGACAGTTAAAAAGTAGCTAGTGCATGTGAAGATTTATGTTGTTGCCAGATTACATATATTTTGCCTAAGTTGTGATTTTAACAAATAGCGAAATAATATAAAAAGATAGAGAAAGGGAAAAATTAATGAAACAGCGAACATATTTTACTGACAATATGTGTCTTAGGAGTGGAATATCTGCTAACATAACATAACATAACATCACGCCTGTATTTCCCCGAAGGGGTAGGCAGAGGCGTATAGTACACCCACATTTCGCCAGTTATGTTATAGTCCCATGTAATAGAGGGCGAGCCTATTGCCATTGACCGGGCACAAATCCAGACTCCGGGCTGCTACTGAGAATTTTCTACTGAAAAAACCCAATAACATTTTGCCTGACCCGGGAATCGAACCCAGGACCCCACGCTCAGCAGTCGCGCTTGCAACCACTAGACCAACGAGGCAGTCGAGTCAGTCGAATCTCTGCTAAAACTGATAATATCGAGAGATTTTAAAAAAGCGTGAATTTTGCCGTCCCGCGCGTAAGTTTCGATTTGGGTCTTTAAAAGCGGGGTGTCACCAAAAGTAGTACGTGCCTCCATAAGCGGTACGTCTGACAATGATGGCCGGTACGCACACACATTATGCTTCGCGTCATCGCATTGCATTAGTGGCTCACCTAAGACGATAGGTTAGAATCGTATTTTCTGTACGTGACTTCAAAAGCTGTTTCAAGATAATAAAGGATAACTTCTTTAAACAGACTTTCTTTTTTAATTTACTTCAATCTGCGCTCTCCGTACGGTTGCAGAGCGGTCACGTCTAACGCAGGTGCCCGGCTTAGCTACACCAGCCAAATTGAGCATTGTTCGGTTTATTTACATTCGGCTAAAGACGACGACTGTGTATAGCTGCTCTGGTTTGGCATCCATTACTTTTTTATGATTATTTTAAGTAAAAAATGACATCTATAAAGTAGGACTTATTAGAATTTCGTTATTTTGGAATTCCGCTTGCATGGTAAAAAGCAAGAAAATTTTACTTTCAGCAAAAAGCAAAGAAAGACTTTTATTAGAATTTATGTAGCACGATGTTTTCCTCAAGAGAGAGTAAACATTAATAATTGAATGCGTTTATCCTCTTTGTCACAGTGGCCTTGATATTCACAATCGTTTCTTCGTGTGACAAAACCAAAGAAAGGATTATCTTCCTGAAGCAGGTGGAACAGAGATTATGCGCATTTTCTGGCATCCGCGTACATAATGTAAACGTTTGAGAGCATAGCTACGTGACTAAATACGCTCCGCTCACTAATATGAACAATGGATTTGCTGGAACGGATTACTTTATGTGACTTGAATGTTCAAACATTTCAATGTTTCAAACAAACACTTTGTTGGTTTTACATGTCAAAACCAACCAAGTACGAGAACACGGATTATTACACTTCCGGGCACACACAAAGAAAAGGCGCTCAGAAACACATAACTCGATTATAATAGAAAAAAAAATATTAACAAAAACAAAAAACCCGACTGCGTGTAAAAATAACAGAAAAGATATAAACAAGACTTATCAACACGCAGTCGGAGGCTACGTATGTTTTTGGTCATGAATTACATAATAGTTCCTATGTAGCCTCCGCCTGCGTGTTGATAAGTCTTGTTTATATCTTTTCTGTTATTTTTACACGCAGTCGGGTTTTTTGTTTTTGATAATAATTTATTTTATTTGAAATTTTTTATTTTTGTCGTCATGTTTTATTTATCATACTATTAATGTTTTTTTTTTAAAAGTCAAATTAATTTTTAACGTTGAATATTTTGTTGTTTTTTAGCATTTCTCATTCTAAATTACATTTAAACATATAAGTTGTATATATTTTTGAAAAGCATTTATAAAACCCTTTATTTTGATATCCCACTCGATAGGTTTCGAGGGAAAAAAAAAGTTTTTTGAAGCCGTAATTTGGCGCCAAAAAGCAGCCATTTTAATTTTTATAATTTTGATATACCCAGTGTCACTCTCACAATTAAGACGAATCTAACGACACCTCACAAGTTAAAATCCATCAAGCCGCTTAGGCTGCAAGGCGTGCCAAAGAAATATACATACATACATACATACATACATACATACACTCGAAAAACATTACCCTCCTTCTGGCGCAGTCGGGTAAAAATACCACTAGATAATTTTAATGAAAAAACCAGGAATACCCGTATCATCGCAAATAATGAAGGCAACGTACAATCGAGCCGAGCACTCTGCGCCGCTCTGTCATTATAAAATAAAAACTAAATTCGACGCAAATGATAGTTAGCCCGACGAAACCTCTCAACCTTTTTGGGGACACGAAATGACAACGAATTCGCGTTATAAAGTAGCGTTTTATCGAGAGACGGGCACTAAACGAACACGGCAGACCGATTGCTACCATAAAGATAACAATAATTAGCCGTAATGACCACATCGTCTGTGGGCCCCGGTCGGTTTTTTTAAGTGCAGTGGGCGGCACGAACCAGCGATCGGGAGATAGTGCGTCCATCAAATCATATGATAATCGGGCTCGGTTAATTCCATTACCAATAATAAATGCACGCATTAAATTAGACCTGTCGGATGAGTCGACGGAACGCGGTCCCGCGATCGCTCGCATCAGTCCCATCACTCGGATTATGATATGAATAATTTATCAGTAAAAAATAAAGGAACTCTCAAACTTATTATTGTTTTGAATTTCGAACGTCAAGCGCGATATGTCGTTGATCGTAGACACGATTGTGTCCGCGCTCAGAAAATAAAATGATTACGAGTGCAAATGTCGCGTCCAAGGTAACTGATGTGACAGTTCGTTAAAATTTATTCTTTATTTTTATTTTTCTGTATCGTGTAACATTGTATTTTTAAAAACTTTGTGATAAACACAAAAAAGATCATCCTGACTTGACATTGACATAAACTTGTTCTTAAGCACTGGATATTAATTTTTAAATAGAAACAAGCAGTATGACAATAACTAAGAGTATAAATCAACTCTATTATGAACGTATTACTTATACCTTGTCTTCTTTAATCTGTAGGAACCGCATCTCGGTCTTTTCTGTGACCCTTCATAAGAGGTCTTTAAACCACCTGGTCACCTGGTGATTTGAAAGTTTACAGCCACCGTTTGGGGCATTGGACATTAGATTATTCTGTTTTCTAACAACTGGAAAAAAAGGAAATGAATTTCTGGGGAAAGACAGAGAGCAATGACGTCAGGAAAGGGATACATTGTCTCAATATAAAAAATAATCTATTGCAAAAAAAAAAATAGGTTACACTGCCTTAAACAAAATTCATGGAACACGCTAATACAACCCAGCTGTTCCTTACATTTGTGTTCATACATGTTCACATAAATCGACAAAATGTAGGGAACAATGTGGTCAAGAGCCCATCTATACATCATAAAAAAAAAAACAACTTTCGCGATTTCAGTGTTGGTCCCATGGTAAAAGTTGTTCTCACTGATGAGTAACAATGATCCTTTAAGAGATTTTCAGTTATTTCAATAACACGTTGTATTAAACCACACATTTTTTTTTTTATATAATGTTGTGACATCGAAACCCTCGTTTCCATACATCAAAGGAGCATAAGGCACTAAACAATCTAGACGCCTACGTAGAGAGACAAAGAGAAAGCTGCATTGTTAGCAAGTGTCGCGTTTAAAAGAACATAACTCATGGCAGATTCTGTTTCGGGTGTAAATCACCGGCTGCCACAATTTTATATACGGTGATATTTTTTAGGAAAACAGTGGCGGTAACCGGTGTTACAATAATTTGTGGAAATGCATAAATAAATTTTTACGATGCTTTTTTAGAGAAAGTACCTAATTGGGTTAAAAATGAAAATATTGGAAGCAGGGAAATAACACGCAAGCGTTAGATAATCTGCGTACTGCGACACATCTGCTGGCCATAGGCTTTGCTGAAAAAAAGTAATAACGCTTAAAAACTATGCTGGATTAACGAAAGCAGAGCTAGTCTTTACGTGCCCGTGTTATTTCTGCCCATAACCGACATGAAGTAGATACTAAAGTTTGCAATTTGAATGGAACATCAGCGTCAGTACTAGGAGGGGCTCGTGGCGTGGATTGTACGATCTCCGAGGTTAAGCTGTGCTTACCGCGGTCAGTCCGTGGATAGGTGACCGTTTCGTTACACATTGGGATCCCTCCGTGCCTCGGTGAGCACGTTAAGCTGTCGGTACCAGGCCAGTTGTCATACAAATATCTATGGCAGTCTTTCCGGGTAGTCAGAAGAACTCTGACAACTGGTCTAACTTCCGAATGTCAGTATTACCCAGTAACTGGGTTGCGGGGGTCTGTTGGCAATTGCCGCGCTCCTTGTAAAATTTTGATGTTCAGTCGCATCTGGTTAGATTGGAAGCCGACTCCAATATAATTGGAAAAAGGCGATGAGTATGATCATCAGCGTCAGTACTAATTAGTAGCCAAATGTCTACTGCCAAAAATGGGTCTTCATAGAAGCAAAGTACACACGGCTACACATCAAGTTGTACATTTTCAGTATAAGCTGACCTCGTATTGTATAGGCTTTCAGTAGAATGCGAGATCAGTTTATACTGGATATGTACAGCTTGATGTGTAGCCGTGTGTACAAGTAGTACAAAGTAAATAAAAATACCTATTTTTGAACGGAATAGTGACACTATAATAAATTACCTAGTTGATAAGACTTCATTCTAAAATTAACTACGTTAAACTTTAGACAAATATGATGAACGCAGTCCGTAACACAATTAATAAGGGGGATGACTTTCTTCTTCTCAATGACGAAGAAAACGATTAACTTAATTTTGTTGCGTACTAACCGTTACCAAGTTTACTCCTGACTCATCATGATACGCCATATTCGTACTGGAATTGCCTAATAAAGTATTTTTTATCCTCATGTCACTTTTAATTACGATATGATACCTTTTTGATTTTATTGTCTCGTCTTCCAGGTAGCAGTTAAGTGTTTTATTGCATTTATAATAAAAGCGGTGAATCGGTCTGTTATTTTGAGAGCAAACATCGTTACGGTTGACATGAATTTTTTGCGTGAAAGGATTTTTGAAAAATTGAGGCAATAAATTATTTTTCTCCCACTTGCTCGGAAATTGGTTCATTATTCAAGAAAAAGAATATAACAATCGGCTCTTTTCCGTACGCAACTAAATAACAGGCCGGTAATATCCAACAGGACAATAACAGAAATTGCTGGACACTTTTTTTTTAAATTATGCTACCGAGGTTTTTAAGTACACGCTTACATAAATTAGGTGTTTTTGGTACAAAATATTTATCATTATACAGGCTGAATACGCATTTTTTTTTCAAAACTTTGAAAATAGAACAAGAACCGCGCGCGGGCGAATTGGCGTGAATGAAAATGAGATACTGTTCAATTAATTTGTGTTGTGTTTCCTCGCAAATGAGAGAAAAGTACTATACAAGTCTCGGCCGAAATAGCAATTAACGGCCTCGTTTAGTTAAAAAGGACTCAGCTTGCGCCTCGTCCTTTCAAAATCACTTGGGAAGTACTCGGCTTCGCCTCGTACTTCCAATATTACTCGGCCGTAAATTGCTTCATTTCAGGCCTCGACAGTAATGTACTATGGTCTTAAAAGTTTGTGGTCAACAATCTGTTAAAATAGCATTAAAATAAATATTGGTAAAGATATTATATATCACCAGATATTTTTCACCAAAAATACCTATTCTAATATATAAAAGATATTAGATGTGACAACAAAAACTAGACGCTTCGCCAAAAAGTTGAAACAACCGTGCTTGTAAGTCGGTGGCAGATGTTGGCAAAAGTTCTCAATTTCCAGTTGTAAGGTCTGAACTTTTGTAACTTTTTTCCAACATCGTTTGTACGGATCAAACCGCGTTTTGTGTTATAATTAATGGACTGTCTCTGGTCATTACAGAAGCTAATTAGAATGGGACGGGTCGCGACGGAAACAAAGTCAATGCTTAGAGACAGGTGGCTTAGGTTGATAACAGGAAAGAATCATTAGTGTATGGGTAACTATGAACAGGAGATGTGTTTTTAGTTAGTTATCTTTAAATAGCGGTTGTAGAATGTGAGAAGACTGCTACTAATACAGTTTGATAATTTTTTACAGAATTGGGTAAGTAACAATGATATTTAAAAGTATAGATATGCCATACCCTAACAAAGCAAACGAAAAATATGTTCCGTACGCAGCGGCAGCATAATACACATAAACTAGTACAAAGTAAGTAAGAAGGTTACTTCAAGTTACTTTTGCGCCATAATTGGAACACTTTCTGTACACACACGACGGCATTTTACTAATTTTTTTGTCACCGGCGCTAAGCACCTGACTCATCATTTCAGCCGAAAGACACACAGTGCTGGACATAGGCACCTTATTCGACGCGGATTAATAGAAAAACATCCTAATTAGAACATTTTCGAATCTACAATTGCGAGTGCAAGTAACATATCTGTACTTTTAAATATCATTGGCATGTAACGATAACTTTTTTGCAAGCTGCAAAACCCAAAGAAAAGACAATTGTCACACTTCGAGAGGACTATCGTATTTACGCTGCTATTCATCGATTTTTCATAAGTTGCATCAAATCACAGCACCTTTCTTCCTAGGTACTTAAATTGTGAAAGTTAAAATTAAAAAATTAACATTTACACAAACATTTATGTATATTACAATTTGTTTTTCATGTCATCGTTAACCAGTATTTGGTATAGGTTGTAGTAAACATTTAATCAGTGTCATCGGAATAATGTTTTTGACTTTAGTTGAAAATGTTGAAATACTTAAAACGTTGTTATAACAATAAAAAACCGACCAAGAGCCATGTCGGGCCATGCTCAGTATTATAGGGTTCCTTAAGTAGGTCTAATTACAAACGAATCAAATCGAATATTAATCATTGCTATTTTAGTTTTTGCAAACAGCGCCACCTAGCCCTAAATTTAAGAAGCTAAATTTAAGAAGCTAAATTTAAGAAGTGTGTCATATCAATATAACACAAAGTTTCTTTTTGTCATTTTTTTAAACAGAAAGTAACTAAAGGAGCATTATTAACTGAGATAATTTTTCTCTAAGGTCAATGACCTATGAACTAGGACGTCTTAAGTATTTTTCAGTTTTCTCACTATAACTCAAAAATTTATGATCACATTATACTCAAAATAATTTTATAAGAGAGTTTTTATAAAGGTCTATCAATGTGGAAGACTATAAGTTTCTACGTTGCATAGTTTAGAAATGGCAGGGGGGGTGACACATTGCAAGCCACTTTGGCGAACTGTATTTCGGAGATGGTATACCTGATAAAAACGTTATGTATGAAACATTACCTTCATTTTAGTAGACCTATTCAATGATACCCCAGAGGAAGGGGTGCAGTGAAAAAAAAATTGTAATCCAAATTTCACATGTATGGGCGCCACCCCTAAAATACGCTATCAAGATTTTTTTATTCTTTTAAAATTGAGATCTATATTTAGACCATTATTTAACAAAATTTTATTTACTTATGTTTATAACTGTATAAGTCATTAAGCTGTAAAGGATTAGGTCAGACGGACAGACGGACAGACGGACGGACATGACGAAACTATAAGGGTTCCTTGTAGGACTACGGAACCCTAAAAACGGTTCCAAGAAATCGTTTCAAAATGGCGATGCAGAACGCATCAACTTATTTGTTATGCCAACTGATGTGATTAATGTTTTCAATCTCATACGAATAACACGACACATTCATTTGAATTATTTATGTGACATGAAACACTTAAGAAATCCGCAACAAACAATCCATAAAACTCCAATTAAGTTTTTCACTAAAATAAACATAAAAGGTTTGAATACGATTGAAAAAAAAAAGCGAGGCGTCATAGTATTTTTTCAGAAATAAATAACAAAACAAGAGAACAATGAAAAGAATTTCAAAAAAAGAAAAATGGTTTCCAAACGAAACAAAACCGAACATGGACGTAATTAGAGCACAAAGTGTTGTGTTAAATTAAAGGTAGCTAAATGTAAGGGAAGGAGGAACAAGCGAGTTGGCGAACCTTTAAGTCAGCACTTAATTTATGGTTAATTAACCTGGTGTTAAAGTTACATAAGGTGACATTTAGATAGCCTCGGCTTAACGTAGTGCTACTGTGAATCTAAAAACGGCAATTTGGTGGCGATAACTTTGACTTGATGCCTGATTAGCCTCGTTGTCAAATAATTTAGAATCAACTTTAATCTTGTGGAAGAAAAAAATAAGGAGTCGTTTTAAGATATGTTTATATACACTTGAAGTAAATTCATAAACATGTTAAACAATATTATATTCAACTCAAGAATCCTCGTAATATTATTAATACGAAAGTATAGATGTTTGTTTGTTTGTCCTTCAATCATAATGAAACGGCTAAACGTATTTGGATGAAATTAGGCTATTATTATTATTATTATTAGGTACTGAAACGTGGTCGCTCACAATGGGCCTGATAAGAAGGCTCAAAGTCACTCAAAGGGCAATGGAGAGGGCTATGCTCGGAGTGTCCCTGCGTGATCGAATCAGAAATGAGGAGATTCGCAGGAGAACGAAAGTAACCGACATAGCCCGAAGAATTGCCAAACTTAAGTGGCAGTGGGCGGGGCACATTGCTCGCAGAACGGATGGCCGATGGGGCAGTAAAGTTCTGGAGTGGCGACCGCGTACTGGAAGGCGCAGCGTGGGTAGGCCCCCCACAAGGTGGACCGACGACCTGGTGAAGGTCGCGGGAATCCGCTGGATGCGGAAGGCACAGGACCGGTCGTTGTGGCGATGTTTGGGGGAGGCCTATGTCCAGCAGTGGACGTCTTTCGGCTGAAATGATGATGATGATGAGGCTATTATTATTACCTACAGATTAAAGTATAGGCTTTTTATCCCGGGAAGATAAACAGATCCCTAGGGATGCGCAATAATATCTTTCTGTGATAAACCAAATTCTACGCGGACGAAGGCTAGTAAAAAACAATTTTCAACACACTTGCTCGTAAAGTGGCTCTTATTGCACCGCTTTTAGATTCATAATGCAGCTAATAACGCACTCGTGATTTTTACTTTACAATAGCTATTATTAGCTATACGTCACCGTGCGATTACAGTAATACGCGCACCATTTTTCACAAATTCAATATTTGTCTAAAATATGTTTACTTATTTGTTTTTTTCCTCGCAAGTGTGTTGAAAAACGTCGTATGACACGCGTGAGCATTTACCATTATACTCTCGGCTCCATTACGCCCTCGCCTACGGCTCGGGCTGCAATCCAGCCTCGAGTATAAAAGGTGATCAAACGAACTTACCTGTGATGTTCGATCATTATTATACGAAGGGCTTCGTTCGAAGATATATGTATTAACCATGCAGCTTTCTCGAGTTACTCGGCAACTGAACGCAATTTTCAGAGCTAAAACTAAACGTAATTATAAGTACATTGTCTGTGTCCTTACGTCAACTGTCATTCTTTTTAGAGTCTTGTAAGGTCTTCTCAATTTTACCGGGGGTGGGACGGGTAGGGTACATATATCTTCGAACGAAGCCCTTCGTATAATAATGATCGAACATCACAGGTAAGTTCGTTTGATCACCTATTATACTACAGGCTTCGTTCTCGATATATGTATTAACCATGCAGATGTTTAGAGAGATGGTAAACTTGAGATGAACCTTAAAATCATTATGGATTCCTATTGAATAAACATTTGTTATGGAATAAAAATTTGTTATGGAATCACATTGTTTTATTTAGAACCACTTAGATTCTTCTCTATGATTAAACATCTATAGAAATTCCAACGTTAATAATCTTAGAAAGTAAAAATGTTAATGATCAGTCTTATTTGCTATAAGAACAGGAAAGTGTTTTCTACTGGTGGCACTTATGATGTTTGAGATCAACAGTGACTAAGATAGTACTACTAGTAAATAAAATTATTTTTATTTATTCAGCACAGCATGGGCGAAATCCCCTGAATTAAAAATGGTTGGTCATAAACATTTTTGAAAATGTTTATGAGTTATTTATCCAACCAGCACTCTTTCTGATTACATCTAATAAGTTCCTTTTGACTCAACTTTGGACGTAGAGGCGACGCATGTAGCTATTATGTCCTGAAAAGCCACTCATATAAATATACCGCACACTGAGAGTACTTTAAATCCATTTACCAATGGTAGAAGCAGAAAACAGTTTTATTTTTTATTTTTGATAATTAGAAATAGTTGTCATGCCCTCTTTAGAGATATATATTGAATCATGTAATCACACAATTTGTGACTTCGCAGGGCAAATCAATTTTTATTTAATTTTTTATACACATTGTTAGTGATCATCGTAATCATACTATGTAATTAATGGCAATATTGGCTCAAACATCACTCAGTGTGAGCTATAATACTATTATATATTTTAATCTGATAATTATTGTTAGTTCTACTTATAATAACTTTGTAAAATAAATATATTTTATTTTTATAGCGTTATTTTAGATATTTTAGTAAATAATAAAGTTTGTGCTCATTCAGCTGTACTTAGTAGAAGCAAAAACCACCAGTGTTTTGATATACTACATCAAGACTTAATGCCATATTAGGAGTCCAGTTTTGTAAATACACATAACACTTTATTTGGATCCCATGTTGCTTGATATTTTGCCAACGCTGGTTTGGACTTATGTCCTTTAAAGGGTCTCTTTGTACAAGCATCCTCCCCAATTTTAGAGCCCTACAAAGATAGAGCTGACTTATGAGAGTTTAAGTTTGAGGTACCATAGGCAGCCCCAGAATAAAATGATTTTGTTAGAAAATATGTAATAAATGGTAGAGATGGAAGTAAATGTATCTAAACTGTAATGATACAGGGTTGTGAAGGCCAGTGGGGCCTGACCATGATACCTGTAGCCTTTTAGTATTTTATAGGCATCTGAATATATAAAACAGTCGGGTTAGTTACACCATTTATAGGACAAGAATGGCTGAACCGATTTTGATGAAATTTGGCGTACAGATAGAACATGACCCGGATTAGTGTATAGGCTACTGTTTATCCCGGGAAGATGAACAGTTCCGGAAGGGTGCACGATAAACGATATTCACGCGGGTGAAGTGGCGAGCATAGACTAGTAAATAAATAAAATATTAAATTGAATGGACAAAAGGTAAAGAAATATTCTGTCCAAGACAGAATATTTGGATTTTGTCGCCAACAGGCATAGAAAATACATTTAGAATTAGTGCGGGATGCAAATAATCTATTTTAGGTTCTCCCAGTTCAGGTACAATTGAAATGTCACAATATTTAATTCCCATTCTGTACTGATATTATTAGCCCAGCATTGCAGATCTAATTTTATTTCTGAATGTAAGTTTACTTTTACATTATTTATATTTGTATTGCCTTCCTATTTTATTTTATTACATTGGAAAAATATTCCCGTTCTATAGATTAAAATGTAACCATATTTTATACCACATTTTATGAAAATAAAGATATAATAACATGTATGTAAAGATATATTTTTTATTTTTTTTTGTTTTATTAAAATATTTCAATATGTAAATATTAATAAGAGAATGTAGCAAATAAAGGGAATAATTATGTAATTTTGTTTTTTGTTTGAACTATCATGACCTCTTGTGCAATAAAGAGGATAATAATAATTATTATTTTGACTTATGATGTTCTTAAAATTTGGTAGGTAACACCAACCATATGGTACCACAGTAGTGGTAGTGTGCCTAGGTGCCCCTGAGCAGGCTGTAATTAATATTCCAATTAACTTTGCTAGATCTCTTATAATACAACTTTTCAGGTCTAAGTACTTTTGGACAGACTTTTTAATGTTTAATACTTTGCCTGTAGGCAATATTGCAATGTCATATTTCTTGTGTCAGACACAAAACTTTGAATTTAATTATCAAGACTGATGGTACTATTATGCTTTTATCAAAATAAATAACAAATCTCAAGCACTAAGAGAGCTAATATTTCTTTAATATCCTCTAAACATGATTGATTACTAGATGCTTTACAAAGTAGGTCTTAGATGTGTCATCACAACTTTCATGATTATTAAGTACAGAGCCCAAGCTATAAGGGAGGGCAGTAAACTCATACAATTAAGACCTGTAACAGAGGTTCATCTAGTAAAGGCTCCAGCCTCTATAACATATGTTAAGTGAATATTGATGTTAATATCCTTAATGTGCTGGAGAAATAAATGTTTTTATTATTAGTATTAATAAATATGATTTCTTCAAATAAATTATTGCCACGTAATCTCCCGAAGACAGTGGTAATGTTGCCATCCTATAGTCCCCCATCTTGAAATGAGATGTGTCTACAAATCATTACAAATGTATTCAGAGACAAGTTTAATATGAACTTTCTCGTAAACTGCCTCGTTGGTCTAGTGGTTGCAAGCGCGACTGCTGAGCGTGGGGTCCTGGGTTCGATTCCCGGGTCGGGCAAAGTGTTATTGGGTTATTTCATTAGGAAATTCTCAGTAACAGCCCGGAGTCTGGATTTGTGCCCGGTCAATGGCAATAGGCTCGCTCCCTATTACATGGGACTATAACATAACTGGCGAAATGTGGGTGTACTATACACCTCTGCCTTCCCCTTCGGGGAAATACAGGCGTGATGTTATGTTATGTTATGTTCTCGTAGGTACACTAAAATTATATTTTGGAATAAAAATATATGGCATGGCTTGTAAGGGGATATACACCTAATTTTATTATATTGCAGATAGCTATATATAGTATATCACTATCTTTCTCAGCTGATTTTACTGAAGCAGGTACTGGTACAAAATTCTAATGAGCCTTCTATACAATGGTAATTAGGTATCCTTTGATATAGTTAAGTATGGACTTGTCTTTGCAAATTTAATTCCAGCAAGGTAAAAAGTCTGCTAGCCTTCTGGCATGACTTACTTCAATGTTCGAGCAGAAGTTTTCTTCTGGTAGGCTTTGGTTTTCTTGACCGTGGACTGATAATGCTGGCTGTGATGTTCCCGGGCCTGCATTGAGGACTGGGTGTCCCAGTGGCGTGCATTCCATATAGGCAATTAGGCAGTACCCAGTGCTTTCCTCATTCAAATTCAATAGTGGTGTAAGTTATTATCTTTTTTTCAAAGTACAATGTTTATTTATCTTTTAATAGACCTATTAATGCTAAATTAATCTTTCTACATACAAAAATCAATAACTTAGACCACAATTAAATTCAAATAAAGTAGGCCACTGCACGCCACTGGGGTGTCCATACCTAAACCGCAGTTAAGTTTCCCTTATGATTTGTTGTAAGTTTGACTGACCGCTTTATTGACAAGTTTTCAAAACTTTGATCTTGTCACTAAGACTAGTTTCATAGATATACTACAGGGAAGTTGGTCCTTGATTTTGTTTGGACACAATTTAAATCCATAAATAAATAAATATTCTTAGGACATTGTACACAGCACTATCTAGGCCCAAACTAAGCAGAGCTTGTACTGTGGGTACTAGACGATGGATATATCCATCAGGATCCTTCCAGCATCACTAAGTACCTAGTGAGATCAATTTCAATCGTCTCTATTTATAGGACCACATTTTGGCTTATCTGGCATAAGATGTGGCTTATCTGCTAACAATACCTCATAGCTTATTGTTGGTGCTGCTGAGGTAGGCTCAGGATCAACCGTTAGGGTGGAGATAGTATTTTCCGCCAACAGAGGTTTGGGTTCTTTTGGAACCCGATCTGGTCATCCTGGTGGTGGTGTCCATACCACTGAAAAACAGATCGTACAAGTGATTGATAAAACTGTTTATTAAGGTCTCACGGACCTCACATAAGAGTAGAAGGATCTCGTGCGTATATCTCGTATAAGCCCCGAGACGAATGAGCACGTCAATGTATCTCGTACACCACCCGTGTCAACCGGTACAAAGGTTACGAAAAACTCTTGCGGCCTTACCTACTATAAAAGCTAGTAGCCGTACCGGTGTAATAGCAATCACAAGACAACGTATTATTACCTGGAACACTAAAAAAAAGATGTCTATCACTTTTATTTTATGACGAATAATGTTCGTCTTTCCGACGACGCTTTATATTTTGGTTGAAATATAGTTTTAACACTCAATTATTTAAATAAACACAGAGAAACACAGTAACAGTTGCCGCGCAAACGAAAAGAATGACAGTTGACGTAAGGACACAGACAATGTACTTATAATTACGTTTAGTTTTAGCTCTGAAAATTGCGTTCAGTAACTCGAGAAAGCTGCATGGTTAATACATATATCGAGAACGAAGCCTGTAGTATAATAGCCAACTTAGCTCACTTGTATCATAATGTACTATTACATGATGGACTAATTTGTTAGAAGGAGCTTTGTACCTACCATATACTAAGAAATAAATATTATTCTATTCTATTCTAAAGTCAGTTAAAAGTTTTTTTGTCATATAAACTAGATTAGATAGGTATAAGGCTAACTACTTAAAAAAGTTGACTCTAGCTGCACAGACGCTTAATTGCTTCAAAGAGTATTTTCCCGCTTTGTACTACTTAATTCCTATATTAATAAATTCGTGGTTCGCTTTTACGATCAGCAGTGAGAAAGGAAGTATCTGTTTTATTAAGCTACAAAAGCTTGTTACGGTACAGAAAATAATGTATTTAAATAACGAATAGATTTACTAGTGTTGACAGCTCCATAACAATAAAAAGCATAATCTCATCACAAGTTTCACTCTACTTACATATTCTCCGGATAAGGCAGTACATTTTTACTTTAAATCCCGAAATTTCCAATATGTAGGTACTTTATAATATAAGCCATCAAGAATAATAAACGTCACAGCGACATTACGTTACATGCTTGTTATACTTGTTACATTGACTCAACAATCTTAGTATCAGATCTAGATGCGGTAATAGATAAAGCATTGGATAACGTCGATCAACGCTACGGATTACTTGAGAATTAATTAACTATTCTCGTGAATCTGTAACACCTTCAGATCTAGTAGAAAGTTGTCTTGTTAGAGGTGCATTGTTCATGTTAATTATCTTTTGATGGTGAAGGGTATAAATAATGATTTTGCAAAAATTGTTGGCTTAGATACTTAAGAGAACAAATTTTATTTCGGGTAAAGTGGAGGTTAGAACCAGAAAGAAAGAGATGTTATGGTTGACACGCAGTGTGATTTTAACGATACATACATTTTAAACAGCTAATCACTGCATTATAACTTTTGTTTATTATTTTACAAGCTGACGCCCGCGGCTTTGCTCTCTTTGTCATCATCATCATCATTATTTTAGACGAAAGACGTCCACTGACGGACATAGGCCTCCCCAAGCATCGCCACAATGACTGGTCCTGCGCTTTCCGCATCCAGCGGATTCCCACAACCTTCACCAGGCCGTCGGTCCACCTTGTGTGCCTACCCACGCTGCACCTTTCAGTATGCGGTAGCCACTCTAGAACTTTACGGCCCCATCGGCCGTCCGTTCTGCGAGCAATGTGCCCCGCCCACTGCCACTTAAGTTTGGTAACTCTTGTATGTGTTAATTCAAGATATGGTCTATCAGTAAGCTAAATTTTATCCAAATCCGTTCAGCCCTTTCAACGTGATTGAAGGAAAAACAAACATCCATACTTTTCCATTCATAATAGGACTAGGATTAGCAGGACTAAGATTGTCCATGTTTGCTGCTTCTTCTAGATAAACCTTTTGTTAGAACTTGAAAATGACACCGAATAAGAAATAAGTGAACTTTATGGCAAATGAAACTTGGATTTCTCGCATCAGCATAAATTATTGTTTTAAACAAAATCCCGAGTCATCGAGTTCCTGATTTTTAACAAGTTAATTAATATTTGGTCTCCGTAATTTAGCTAGTTTTTACCAGTATGGTGTCAGTGTTGTATACAGATGGCCCAAACGTCACTCAAGGGACGTGTTAGGGTGGCATTATTCCAAATGGGTTCTGGTCGATGTTTTGGAAGTATCTTCTGTAACCATTAAATAGGAGTTAACAGCTTAGATTAGTAGATTATGTATTGTTTCTTGAAAAGCTGTTAACAGTACTGCGTCCATGAAGATGTTTCATAAGAGTATTAATTGAATCACCTCCATAATTCTATGATTCTTAGTAAAGCCATGGAGTATCCAATTTAACAGTTTTGAAGCAATAAATATAACGAAATTAGCACCCAGTGGCTATCTAAACTAGAAAATTCAGTTCCCGAACTTCATTAAAACATCAAAGAAAAAGCTATCAATCTTAAAGTCTATAATTATTAATCTTTAATTTACTACACAATTCGGTTATTTAACAGAGGCAAATGTCTACATAAAGTAATTTATTGCGTGTATATTATATATAAAAATGAATGTTTAATAAGTTGGAGCTTCGGATACAAAATAAAGAGCAAACGGCTGATTACACTGACCCGGGGCGAAACAAAGCACAATTATTCCCCATTTGATTTATAATGTTTGCTTTTAATAGCTGTGAAGCGTAATCGTTTATTTATATTACTCAGTTATATTACAGACCGGTTGTATCTCGTAGTGAGTGTTTACCCATAGATTATCTGTGGATAAATGTTTGGAACTACGGGGGAATTCACATTTGCTTGAAATGAACTGTTTCGCGGAAATTGGTGAGGAGACTGGAAACTATTGTTATGTTAAGCTCTGTTAAAATTTCGGAGTAGCAGCAGATGGTTTAGTGTGACTTAATGCTTTTTTGGGTATTGTCAGTACATCTCAATTTAATCTAGTGCATTCCAGATTCCAGACTATACTAGAGAAAGGGTACAATCATCATCAGCTTATATTAGTTCACTGTTGGACATAGGCCCCTCTACGCCACTGACATTTTTTTTATAGTATAGGATGGCGAAACGAGCTAAAGGCTTGCCCATAACAACTTAATTGCCACCTAGGCTGTTGCCTAAATGGTACCGCCGCAAGTCGGTTCGCCAAACTGAGACATGAAGGTGGAAGGTCTCATGTGATTGTTTGTTGTCATGTGTTGGTCTGGGTGTTCCTTATGTATTATAAGTATATATTTACAAAAAAATAGTATAAAAGTAGGTTCTACCATAGCTGCTTAGTCCATAACTGACAACAGTCTGCCAAGGCCATGTATAGCATTCTAAGTATTTTATAGGACAATTGTATTTTTTAAACGCTTAGCTTCCCCACAACAAAGTATGTATTGTATTTACAAAAGTATTTTATCCATTGTCTAGTACCCATAGTATGTACAAGCTCTGCTTAGTTTGGGACTAAAAACCAAGTTCGGTCTAGCGAGCCATGCATGTAAGGGCTCATGCTAGGAAATAATTTGTTGGGGTCGCCGTTACCGAAATTGGTAAGGAGGACTATACTATAGTTTGGGACTAGATGGTGCTGTGTAAAAATGCCCCAAAATATTTAAATATATTGTAATTTCACCGGCACCCGTACCCTTCAGACTGAAACACAGCAATGCAAGCATCGCTATTCGATGGAGAAGTAGGTACGGTGGTAGTACTTCCCCGGACGAGCTCTTTCACAAAGGAGCGCTACTACTACTGAAACATTGATCCTCGGCCACTCGTATCCAGTTGCTACCAGCCACCATGTCAATATGATCGCTCTTCTGAACCTGAGGGCTTTCTACCCTACGTTTACGGGTTTGCGGTCTCCTCTCAAGAACACGTCTACCCCAACGGCCATCGGTTCTTCGGCTAATGTGGCCGGCCCACTGTCACTTCAGCTTGCTAATCCTGTAGGCTATATCGAAAACTTTGGTTCTCTGTCGGATCACCTCGTTTTGGATTCGATCCTTCAGATATAGTCCGAGCATAGCCCTTTCCATAGCACGCTGAGCTACTTTAAGTTTGTGGACCAACCTTACCGTGAGTGTCCACGTCTCGGCTTCGTAAGTCATGACATGCAAGACGCACTGATTGAAGACCTCAGTCTTAAGGTTCTGTGAAATAGGTAACGAGAAGACGAGAAGAGAAGAAGAGAAAGGGACTACTACATCATAATTATTTCATGTCCAGTCACAGATATAGTAAAAAATATAGACGAAGTGCTGCGAACAATCATAGTGAAGCCAACAAAACCGTGCTCCTCTGTGTATAAACCAGCACTCTCGCACACACATGCACCTCTAACCGTGCTCACTGCTCTCAGTACACATGCCGCGGCATCGTCCAGTAAGCATCGCGAAAACAAATATCCTTCAGGTGAAGGTCGCGGGAATCCGCTGGATGCGGAAGGCACAGGACCGGTCGTTGTGGCGATGTTTGGGGGAGGCCTATGTCCAGCAGTGGACGTCTTTCGGCTGAAATGATGATGATGATTTACTATGTCTGTATGTCCAGTAAACTAAACAGAGTTCGAAAAATAAGGTTTAGTCAGTTACTAGGTACCTACTTACTAAACAATAGAAACGTGCGCTCCAGAAATTTTATTATCTACTTTAGGACAATATGCACTAAATTGTAACGAAGCAATTTGTATTCCAATCCATATAACTGATCCGAAGCCGAAGCAGGACAAACATTGTCTTGGCGCTGCGTCTAATAAAAACACATTGGGTGTAAAGACTTCAATAGTGCCTTAAGTAGTTTACAGGCAATAAGAAGACACTGCCAAGGAAACGTACTGAGCCTTTTAAGCAACCCAGTTCCCCTTTGTAATATCCTGTGCATTAGACATAAGACACCTTGTTTAGTACCTAACTAAATTAAGATTCTAATATCGAATAACATCTTCTGTAACCCTTCGTTTTACGTAAGACGGGAAACGAAAATTTTCATGGGGTCCCTTTAATAAAGGGCACAATAGAAGGGCAATATGGTGCTCGAGGCAACGGGGTACAAAAGACCGGATTAACCCTAAATTAGACGTATAAAAGAGACATAATTAAAAAACCAATATGCGAAATACATCAGAAAAGATGCCGCGAGCTGAAATAAATTATATTATGTTATTGTATTTCGATCTCATTTTTGTATTGTAGTATTGTTCATTACCTACTCACGTATAGCTGAGTTGGCAAATAATTTTGCTCCTTATTTTTTTACTACAATATTTTTTTCGGTCTACTGACTTAGAACTGAGTTTTCAAGTTAACATTGGGTGGGTTTATTAAATAAATATGCTCTGAAAAATAACATTTCTTTTGATTTCAATGAAACAGTAGGTTTGGGAATTTTAAATCAACTGGGTATTGTTTTACAAAACCAGCGTACATTTATAAAAGCATATTATATTATTTCATTGAACCTATAACAACAAACAAAGGAAAGAAAAGCTATCCACAGTATTTACCTACACAAATGCTTTTCATAGAAATAATGACCTTCATTAAGATATTTAAAAATATCACCATCATCATCATTTTTCTTAATTAAATCTAAACCTGTCACCAACATCTGAACACAAATAAACTGAAGACAATACTTTGTTATTTCCAATTAATGCTGAAGGGCCGCCTGTCAATGGTCTATTAGCGCCAAGATGAGATATAATCAGTACTCCAGCGAGACAATAAGTATCCGTAGGGCGCCATATTATTGTTTGTCTTGTCTCAACCTCCCAGCGGGATACCTCACTACGAACAAATTGACAAAAATGTTGTAACGGTCCGCACGTACAAGATTTATACATATAAATATTTGATGGTGTTATAAAATTCAAATGCTGATGATCTTGACCGCCAATGATTATATTAAAACGTTCTATCAAACGCTATTCGTAACATTATAACGAGAATTATGTACTTTCTTATTTAAATTTCACAATTTTGTCTGTGCTTTATGGTGATTTTTTTCTTAAGAGTCTGCTCCTGCTGTGTTATGTTGGTTAATAGTGTAAATCAAGACACCTTCCCTATTATAATTCAATTCAACTAAATATATTTACATAGAATCATATTTATTGCATTGTATACTGCGGATTCGTTTGGATTGAAATTGAATAATTAAAATTCTTGAAATTTTCGGTTTCGAACCCTAGCTTGGTTCTACCCATAGAAATTTAAATAATAAGGTAATAGAAGTAGGGCGTAAAGGCGCGTGAACTTGTCGCCGCGTGCACGAGTCTTGTAGGACACCAGTGCGCGAACCGTTTGCTTGATCATCAGTGCTATTTTGGACGCGGAGTCACTAAAATCGTATTTTTCGGCATATCTAACAGCGGATTTTTTGGCTTAATTTATGTTGCGTTGAATGCCTGAAACATGGTGGGCGTAATTGCGTATTTATGTGTTGAAAGCGGCAAACCAGTGACACGCGTTCAAGATTAATTAAAAGACAGTAGATAACATTTCCATTATCTTATTAGTTAGATTTCCATGGTTCTAAAATATGTGGCATGCTCGCTATTTAATATGTTATGTAGTCAATTAAGAGAAAGTTCTAAAGTATAGTATCAGATATTTTATGGACGATAAGTATTCGGAGTGAACGATGCAAAGACAGCTCTTTTTCACTGTACAGTCTACCTCACGTCAGTGGTAACACTTGAATACGAAAACCGTCCTTGCTGCTTATGAAATAAAAATGCTGTCAAGGTCACATTGTTAAAACGTGAAGTCGAATCTACTACAATCGTTTTCAGGGCATTACAGACATTTAGATTTAACTACGCCATGATAATATATTCTAAATGTTGTTAGTTTCCATAAGATGTTACTCTTTATTGTTCATTCTTAATAAACCAATTTTTTACTTTGTCTTCTGAATATAGTAAAATTTTATCAAAATCAATGGTTACATTATTTATCTTATCAAATTAAATAGATATACACTGAAACTTTAATTATATTTCTAAAAATATATCATTTGCACTACGCCATCAAACTGATGCAATATTTAATTAATGCTTGTTTCCTTTTTGTTTCCTTTGTCAAACGCAATCCTCTGTCAATAAAAGCTGGCATCACGTTCAGCTCCAGTTTGATTCACACGTCATCAATAAAACCCAATCAATTGTTGAAATCGATATCGCATCGATCAGTCGTCTCCCTTGCCTCAACCGCTCATTGTGGGACATAATTAGTTTTTGTCACTTCACATTGACAAATCCCATTCAAATCTATGGGCCGATTGCAGACCCCACCACTTGTCCCGCTGCAAACCGGTTCTTATCAAAGAGAATATTATTTCAAACGCCCCTGTCAACCCCGATGGGCTTTTCGAACCCCAAATCCAGTTTGTTATGAATGAAATTACAGAAATCGAATAAGGTAAACACAACTCGGGAGGCAACAAAAGCTTGCTCGAAAAAAAGCTAAATTGAATTCAAATTGGTTTCGTCGGGTATTAGGGATAGCCGGGGGACGTTTCAAGACGAGCTCAGCAACATATAGCGGGCAATAATTTAAAGTAAGTTTTTTGTCAGAGGGCGACAGACCGCGTCAGATAAAACCTACATAGCTGATTGAATGAAAACAAAACACAAAGCAAGAGAAGCTTTTAAATGTATTCTCAAAACTTTTAATAGTCCAGAAGAGAAAACAGATTTTCCACGTCAAGTTGATTTAAAAATAGATTTTGATCAGAGAAGACTGCAAGATCATTCGAATATGGCAAACATAGTACTTACATTTCATAAAATTTAAATTTAAAATGTTTTTCAATCAGATTTATCCAATACGATTACGGTGACGTATCGACAGCGCATTTCAAACATACAAGAAATAATATTGTAAAACAAAATCGTTTCACGCACAGAGAACCGATGGTGAGAGTGTTCGACCGAGGTTCAACAGGTATGCAAATAGTTAGTTAAAAATGTTGATGTGCTATTTGAAATATTGAAGGGTTTCGGTTACAAACCGAGAACTTTAAATGTAAACTTTCAAATCCATGGTTTACCTGACAGAAAGCGTTGTGGTTAACCGCGCAAAACGATTTGACTTTGTTGCCTGCAGCTTATTTTATAACGGTTTGTTGAATTGAATTTTGCGGTTATTTATTTAACTGGAGCTTAGAACGGCAACATAAAGTTAGTTGATGATGAAAAATGGGATACTGTTTACGCTTTTGCTTTTGAAATGATTAAAATTGTAATTTATATTAATCATGAAGTTTTACGAGTCTCTCGAGGAATAAATTCTTTTTATCAACCAGGTCTCGTTGAATTTTTCAACATTTTTAAGAACTAGAATTAATTAACACTTCTTTATTATTTACTAAAGACATCCGTCATAATTAAACGAAATAAGAAGAAATGGTAAACTTTCATTAATTTTGTTGTTGTCTGGAGCCCGAAATACTTATTCATTGTGCTGATGTTAAAATTCAATTGTGTACTTTGCCTTCATGGCAGCAGAGCTAAATCCAATTAAATATTTTCATGTTCAGTGTTCGGAATTCCGATTTCGAGCATATAAATTTCCAAGAAGTTGATAAAACTTTTGAGCGTAGTTAATATACATTTTAATGAATTCGATAATCTTTGATCTTTAAAACGGGGCCGTGATATAAAGTACATTAGAATTCGCATGGGAATAGTAGAGTAGCCGATTAAAGGTAACGTCTCAATGGTCATAAATTTTGTCGTATCTCCTTTATAGTCAATTCAAGAGCTAAAAGATCGTTAAAACGTGGTATCCATTAACGTAATCATTCGGGAGCCAATAACGTCATACGAACATGCAAAGGTTGGACATAGAGAGTAACATTCGTTGTATATCTATCAACGGCTAACATTCCATTAATCTTATCTTATTTACATGAATAATTAATATGGCTTTTAATATTAGTGTGGTCTTTTTTCCATGCTTCAAAATAAAGATGTGTATGCCCGCCGTTTTATTATGAGTAAATCTTAACCGTACGATTGCATCGGAATTTTGACGCTTTTTTTCTTATACCATCATTATTATCCCAGTCATCAATCATTGTAGTACTCTCGTTGGTCGAAAACTATTCTGTACAAGTTTGTTGAATAAAAACAGGTTTTCGAATTTGATCATTTTTAGAATTTGTTATAGTCTCATCTATTATGGTATTTATATTAATAAAAATCTTGATTCACTTACTCTAAAATAGCTCTGTTGAAATGAGGCACCAGACAGACATTATTATTACATTAGGAACAATTTTACCATCTGCCAACTGCAGGAGATCGGCGGGTAGGCTGCACGTGACGTCACGTTGTTGGCAGTACGTCGGCCTCGCCGCAACTGACGTCCGGCCGACATATTCGATTATTTGAAGCTTTATCTGCAATACATATTTACAGACCTTTACTTACAACTACAGATTTTGTATGACTGAAATGTATCATGAGATCGATTGGTTTTGGACGTCTAAAATCAAGAACAGAAGTTACATCGATAAAGTATTTTTTTCAAGTGAAAACTAATATATATCAAGTAAGACGGAAGACGGAGATATGAAAAAATATATTAAATATCTCCTAATATGTTGCAGAAGTCACAAATTATTCAAAGAAGAGTTTTTCAAATTCAAGTACATACTCACATTTTTGATACCATACACGGCTCAAAGTTAAATGTAGTATATCTATACTAATATTATAAAGAGGAACGACTTGTTTGTTTGTTTATTTGTTTGTTTGTAATAGATAAACTCTGAAACTACTTTATCCAGAAGTAACATAGGCCATATTTTATTTCAGTACGCGGGCGAAGCCACGGTGTAAGTCTAGTAAATTATAATTTCATGTACAGTAAATTTAACTACCATAATAATAAAATTATACCTAATATAAATGTCACAGCACAGATTTAATTTTATGATTGGTAAGTGAGGACTCATTACAACAAGTCTTTAGCCAGTTTATAGACCACGTTTCAACCTAAATATTTATTCTGAAAGGACAGATAAAGTTATTTTTCATTAATTATTTATGTCTATGTCTGTTCTGTTCTGTTTATGTCTAGACATAACGTGGTTATAAAAGTTAAGAAAAGTAAAGCCTTTATTTCCCAGAATAATCATAATTAACAATTGCTATCAACATCAAAAACAAAATAACATTCAATACATTGTTTTACAATATAAAACAATTATTACTAGAACGATTAGGATAGTTTTCTATGTATGTATATTATTAGAATTTACAATAATTTTGTGTTATATTATTAAAACAACCTGAACCAACCATAGCAACAACAACATAACACAAAACTTATTTTTATTATATTAAATAACATTATTTATTATATTATTATTACCATAAGATTTTATTATTATATTATTGCAACAATGTCATAACGTGGTTGTAGTAGTTTGTAATGCAACGTGCTCAAATGGGCTGTGGGCGTCGTGATTGGTTGTAATGGTTGTGGTAACAAATTGTTCCTAATTTAGATAATTCAATATTTTTTTATTGTCCATTCGTGAATTGCGTTTATTTAACTGAATACTCACAGTGGGCGATATTTTTGTAAGACAGAAAGCCATCAAATATCTTAGTTCCTTTCAAATTCGTAATGTGCCTCATAAAACATTTCAAACTTTATTAGCATAATAATACAAAACAGTTTGTTTGCCATCAAAAATTCATCTTAATACTCCGAAAGGTCAAAAGACAAAATTAAAGTGTAATTTTCGGCTTAGACAAACAATTTCCGTTTACTTATGAAAGTGTGGGCGTCTTTCTGCCGTCTAATAATCCCCGGAATAATTGAAGTACCTGCAGTTCACGAAGCTTTAAATTTTTACGTCACAACATCTAGGGAGGGGAATTAAGTTAAGTTTCCACTATTTCCTGCAATTTCATAATACTGGAAATGTCACTGGTACGGCTAATAGTTCTTATCTGTTGGATTTATCGTTTCGTGGGATTACTAATTTGTGAGTTACATAAATGAAAGTAAGCCTTATGTGTCTGCTAATTAAAGTGTATAATAAAATGTTACTTTGCAAGCGCATTCGTAAACTAAGTTCAAGTAATCGAGAATTTCGTTATAGCAACTGTCAATGGTGGGAGATTTGTTGTTGCATTTCCTAATAATGAATAGGAAATAATAATTTGATAGATACTTAAGGTAATGTAATAATAATTGTTTAATAAAACAATTTGTTATTTAGCTCATGCAAGATTAAATACGAGTATATGAGTATTTTCTAGAAGACTATCTCGATTGCAATAAAATTAATGCCTGAAAATAAATTATAGACTAAAAAATTATACAAAATGAACTTATTTACTTAATAATATACGCTCGTTTGATTCACAGTGCAAATTAAGAAAGACAGAAATATTTTTTTTTATCGTCCCAGTTAGCTATGTTTAGCAATGAAAAAAACGTAACAAAGGAAATCCAGGTATACAGAAAATACACATATAATAATAGTTACTTAGGTAGAAAAAAACAAAAACAACATCTTGACAAAGCTGCTAGATCTCGGTCAAGAACAGATCTATATCTCATAAAAAAAGAAAAAGAAAATAAAATAAAAACAATTTTTAATGTTAATGCTTCAATTTTCTATATTTAGAGGTGCTTTACCTACGAAGTTAAAAAATATAGATATTTAGTTGTAAATGTTAATTATTGTCTTCAGAGACCTTCATGATGTTATGTCAATCACTGAAATTTTTCATAAGCCACGATATTCTTTACAAAAAAATAACGATTTTTTTGCTATTTTTATTTTATTAAGTTGGTTTATCTTGACACGTGCTAGTGACGTGCCTAATATTATTAAAGCTCCGACCTGTAGGTCATTGACGTCAGATTGATGACATTGATGTTAAATTAGGTACAAAGTCGTGACATGATAAAAGTGTATGTCTTATTTTGTCAAATTGCAAAGGTGAAAAAACTTGTGCATTTAAATTACACAACGTGCTCAGATTTTTTTGTTTATATTTTTAAAATTATTTTGAGCAACAAATTGGACTTGTTTTTATACCAACATCAAAGTGTGAATGTAAATTTAGTTACACAAATATATGTTGTATTAAAATTATGACGGTATTTGAGTTATAATTTGAAAGGAATCCGTAGTAAGTTACATAAAAATACCTGCCTTGAGTCATCATCAAGAATTGTCATCAGTAACTAGTCCTCATAAAAAAATTGACCAATATCTACGAATTTGATTATAACGTCATTGGTGCGCAGGGTGCGGGCCAGCTCCAATACTGTCCTGGCGATGATTGCTGGGCAACTGGACTGCCCTTACATCAGGAACTGCTGTAACAGACATGTTGCTGTGAGTGCCTAAATTTTATTATTATAATTATGTATATCTTGTAGGTGTCTTTCTGTATATTTTATGTCTGTTTTGTTCCTGTATTTTATGTCATATGGGTACCTGAAGTACATGCATTTTATTATTTATTATTATAACAAAAACGACATTACGTATTTTAATATATTTAATCCTGAGAAATGGTTTTCCCTACTTATTACTCCACGGTATAACTTTGTAATTTTACTTCACACTTCCAAGAATGTACCAGAATAACAATAGTACTTCTATAATCAGATTTTGCAAAGTTATGGACGGTCAAATGTCAGAATTCCGTCTGCCCGCATCGGTTAACCGCAACTGTACTGGGCGAGGCGACATGCCGCTCAGCTTCACAATTCGAGCAATAACAATGTTATTACTCGAATAGCTTATAGATATACGTATACATAGCTTTGCCTGTGACCTGCGGGTCTAAAGGTGACGTAGAAATAATAATATCAATCAATAATATTCCAAGACAAAATTACGTAAGATTGCCTGCTTTTCATCATCCTCCTTGCCTTTTCCCTACTATGTTGGGGTCTGCTTCCAGTCTAACCAGCTCCCCGATTAATTTCTATAAATTCAGAACCATACGATAACCAGTCGTCGACCGGTTCTCAAAAACAACGCCAGACCACAGTTTCTTTTTTTTGCCCAAAATTAGAAAAATTAAGTGATATTTTCACAATTATCATTTATTCTCCTGCTCATAAATATTTTTTCTTATTCGTAAGTCAAAAGTATTAATGATAACTACTGTTTTTCTCTTTCTTGCTGTCCGTGGGTCATTTATAGGTACTGAACTCATTTTTAAATATAAATTGCTTATTACGTAAAAGTAGGACAAAATAATGATTTCATAGTAAAGAACAATCTTGATTTTTTTTTCTGACTAAAACAACAACGCATTTAATATTTAGCAGCTAACAACCCTGGCAGCGCGCTCGGACGACAGAGGGACGTTAGGAGCTGAAGAGGGAAGTAGGTATTTATAAGGCGGCATTAGGGGTACGTGCAAAAGAGATTCGTTTCTATACTCGTATTATTACCTATTCTATAGTATTGGCGTCTTCTGTCAAAATTCACACCTCTATTATCAAAATATTCCCACTCAATCATTATACCTATAGGGTTTACCCTTCTACTGTCCTACGTTTCAAAGAACGGCAACAGGAGGCTCTATCATACATATCTGTGTTTATTTAGTCATTTTCACAGTAAATTATCGACGTAACGACCGGCCCTATCTCGAATGTTAGTACTGTATGGACTCCAAACTCTAATGCGAAGAAAACAATGATGTCATTGTACTGGAACTGCCTTAGAGTCAACAATTCCTATTGCATAACTGTGAATTCTTGTAATTCATGCATGGTATATTTTGAGTATGTATAGAATGTAGTGTAAGAAAATATCCCTAATGTTTTTATTTCATTCTCAGTAAGCTATGATATACATGTAATTCATAATTAAATCGATTAAGCTCGTTCAATTTTATAATCATAACCGAGTATCGATCATTATTAGTGTATTCTATAGTACCTATTATAAAGCATCCTCAATAACATTCTCGCCAACCAATTATTTTAATGTGTTATAGACGACAAAAACGATTTCTGGGTACCTATTGATATTAATAGTCAATGTAATGTCACTTACAATGAAGTCGAAGTACCATTTATGTTGACGTAAACTGCAAAAAACTATTCGCTCTGAAAACAATTGAGCAATTAAAAACGCACATTTATTTTAATCCAATTAAATACGAAGCACAGACAGCCAGCCATCAAGGACATCAGCTACCTAGCCGCGCGTCGATAAGGGCATGGCATTCTACCGGTTCATAAAAGATTAATCTATACATTTTTTCATACTATGATATGTCAATCAACATCAATTTACCATTAATACATGTGTAAGAAATATAAACTTTTTGTGGTCTTGTCAGTAGTTGTATTATGTGTAAATTTATTAACTACAAGATTATCTTTGTTCACAAAAGGCAAAGTTTATCGTCCATTCATCAATAAAATTCTCAACATAAAATTTTATATGGCGTTGCTCTTCAGTTGTCTACTAAAGCTACGACCAAAAACTGGTATACGAACAGCTTTGCTTTGAAATTAATTCATATGGGTTTTACTATGGCGTTTATTTGTTGCTGGACGCCTTTTCCATGTGTTCTAATATCCATGATTCACAATAAAGCGCAACATGGTGTCCGGCCATTACCATTATCATTTGCTTTACAATGAAAAGGGCTTGTCCTGATCCGATTCAAAGGAAACCCATTTCGGCCTAATAACATTAAACATAAAGAAACAGCAGGGTGTATCAGTGTCACCCTTTTATATTCGTTTATGAGTTATTTTAAACAAATCTACTGGCAATTGCAAGTAGGGTTATACAAGATGTTGATCTGTATCAGTGCCATATTTAAGGAGGTTACTATCAGTTCAGAACAGGAATCAATAAAAAAAAACCATGTTTAAATACCTATTTGTAAACAAACAATTTTCCCCGTGTGTCACGCGCGACACTAAAACTATGCTAACAAAACCACCAAAAAAATAGGCAGATTTTTCCTCCTTTTTACAATGCCGCCGATGACTTGTTCTCACTTCTCAGAGTCGTTCGGAATTTATCTCAAACCCTCGCTAATGTTTCTAAGTGAAAATTTGGCTATTAAATAACCGTAGAATTGGTCAAGTATTTTTATACGATCGAGCACATTTTATATAATTTGCTGTATATATACGGCACGGTTACAGATCAACAGCTTGTATTTGAAAAGTGTTAGAAGTAACTTGTATGGCAAGATTTGTGATTTTGTTTTTTTAGTAAATACGTAAATGTTGTGACACTATGGACTGGATTTAGCCTGCGGGAAGTAATTCATATATTTTTATATTTCGTATACAAGATGAGTGGTGACACAGGTAGCATAAAGCAGCAGGTTATATAAAAAAAATTGCAACAAGTTGCCACATATCCTGTTAAGATAAATATCTGCATGTGGTGTTTTTCACGATAGGAATTGTTTTTGGAACGAAGTTCCTGGAGGATTGCGGTAGGTGTCATTCGGGAGAAAATGTAGCTTCACGTCACGCTAAGATTTGCGTTATACCCATAGAGCACATTGAATATACGGATATACGGACATAGAGTTGTCAGCTGACCTTACCTTTAAGCGCCATCTGGTGGGTAACGTCAAAGTTACAGCTAACTATTAAATAAACAAAAACACATATTTTACTGGGAATTGAACCTGGGCCCTATGGTATCTCAGTCCGACGCATGATGTTTTCTGCCATCTATGCTTCTACTATAGTACCACACACGTTTTTTTAACTATCTGTATATTCTCTATTAACTTACAATTCATTCAAATTCAAAAATACCTGAATTTATGATTTGTCGATTCTCATTTAGTGGCCATGAAAATTACAACAGAAGTTCGCCAATAAGGTAATTTCTAAACTAACAAAGCCTGAGGCCTACGCAACCGCTCAACAACCCTTAAATGCGGCTCATAAATCCATGATCGACTTCTTAGAATAATAATACAGAGATAAACAGTTAGTCTACCGGTAATAACAAACAGTGCCTCGTTTGTGGGAAGTCTTGGGGCGTCAAACAATTGCTGTTATTATTGACCGACGGGAGCGGAGTATTCGAACGATAACGGATATTTTGTGTAAACAAATAAGTTGAATGGGTTATAACTGTACGATTTTTTCCTGCTTTTCTATCTTCTGGTAGCAGTGAACAGCTTTTTGTGCATCAAGTTGTCAGTTCAATCGTATCTGATTTGACTAGCAGCATGAAGCTAGGACCCGATTCTATCATGGACTTATATAGGTATCATACTTCTTTTCTTTTTTGGTATCGGGTAGCAAGACTGTGAGCACAGGAAGCACTGAACTTGGATACCGTCACACATTGTGTCATGATTCTACGTAACGGTGCGTACTGTAATTTTTTCCTAGATTTTACAATTCGATCTAAATTCAATAGAAGAACTTTAAGACGTACATTTTCAACAAATCTCAACTAACAGTTCTTAACTGAAGTTATTTTGACAGTTGAAATTTCACAATGTGATGGTGAAAGGTCAGTCCAATTTTTAGGGTTCAAATAGTACTTACTATTTATTTTGTACTCCTTGTGTGCCTGATGTTGATGATGGTCCTTCTCGATATGTCTGGGATCAGATCTGGGATAGTGAAGCATTGCTCCGGCTGCTTCCATTGTTCCCTCTGATGTTAGCAGAGGGCACACTGGAGGAGCAGGGACGGGCCTGGTGTGCACTCACCCTGGGACTGCGTAGGCAGCGGGTAGACTGTGTTCTTCTTCCTTGCCTCCGTCGATCTCTTAACCCCAGTAGAAGTGCTGTGTTTAAGTTCTATAATAATATTATAATAATATAATCTTTATTGTGTCAACAGTGGTACATTACAGTTCTTATAGGTACAAGTTTGGATCAGCACAGTTTACCTATTTAGGCATACAATAAGATTGAAGGCAACAGTAGAAAATTAATCAGTCTAAGATTTATCAATTGATACAAGTTTCATAATAAGAATTCATAATTATTAAAACATTTATTTTATTCTTGCGGCTTTTATTGGGACCGAATCTTGTTTTCTGGACCGCGAGAAGGATATTAAACCTCTATAAAAAATGGCCGCCGCCCGACCAGTCAAGACCTTTGATGGTTGTACGCGCAGTGTTTCACGCCTGCCACCTAATAGAGTATGGCATACATTAGGCCGCACGGGGAGAAGGTGCTCGCCTACTAGTGGCGAGCCTTGACTTATCGGTGGTGGTTGGAGAATGGTGAGCCCTATTTTTTCTGTTCCGTGGTAGAGCCTATCCCACGCCCCAGCCGAATTTCAGCTTTAAACGTTTTAGTAGTTGTGAGTCCGACACTGGCTCCACCTTCCCCGGACGGAATTCGTCCACGAAGATTTCTACGTGGAAAAAAGTACTATGTAGCCTTCCTATCTTAGACCGTAGTTGCATTAATAAAGGTGACAGCGACGACGGCGACAACGAGAGGGTGATCGCGACGACGGCCGCCCGACGGCAAAAACACAATACAAGCGATTCCGCACGCTGCATTTGCAACTTTTACAATCTAAGATGACTTGTGTTTGTGTTACTAACAAGTAATAATAGTTAAATACCTACTTGATTTTAAAATGTTGCCTTTTGTAGCTGACACCTTACTTGTGTAACTGCAGCCTTTTAAGTTTTACGGACTTGACAAATTAAAGAAGTTGTCTAAAGTTACTTCAACAAAATAACTAAATATTTTATCTTATTTTTAAGATGATAATTCTTAATAATAATAAATATTATGCCTACTGAAACATAATACTAGTTCATTTTATTTGAAAGTAAAGTTATATTTTTATGGTAAAATTAACTTTTCAAGTGGTAATAAGGTTTTATGTTCAAAGTACGGAGTAGAAACTATCTTACTTTACTGTGAGTCATAAATAGTTTTAAGAAAATTATGTTTTAAAGAATCATTCTTTTTTGTAGACGGTATTAAAAAATGGTAGGTACCTATGTTATTAATAATATTGTAGATAATATTGTAGTTAGTCATCATTCTGTGATTTATTAGTCGTCAAAAACTACCGTTTTACTACCGCCTTTTCGATGATTCTCTTATATTTATTTTTTATTGATAAAGCATCTGCTTTATTTATATTACAATCTAGCGGTTAAGGCTAATAAGTAATTTAATTTTAACTTAAACTTCTAAACAATTAAAATTCTAAGAATGCGTCCTATAACACTTTCCTTAGTTTCTAATTAAGGTGAAGACACTTTGTTCATGTGTTCTTTTTAGCACTTATTGTTTTGCACTCTCACTAACTACTCATAAACTAACTCAAAGGGTTTTTTCCTTTTGAGTCTTCTTGTTAAATCCGTGTTGTCAAGGAGCTGTATTGCCTCGATGTTCACGTGATGATGAAGCCTATTTTCATGAGCTTCTGCGTATTTTTTAATAATTATATTCACGAAATCCATTTCTAGGTCCCGGTGGAGATCGCAATTTCTAACATACCAGGGCGCATTGACGATGCCCCTCAGTACTTTGTTTTGGAATCGTTGGATGATTTGACGATTACTCTGTTTGGTACAGCCCCACAACTGAATACCATATGTCCATATTGGCATTAAAATTTGTTTATATAGTAATATTTTGTTGTGTACTGACAACGGTGAATGTCTGCCAAGGAGCCAGTACATTTTTTTATATCGTATTTCCAGCTCTTCTCTTTTCTTCTTGACGTGCGCTCTCCAGCGTAGCTTCGCGTCAAGCGTTAAGCTTTTCGATGATGAAATCTTTTTAAACACGCACGTATCTATTTCTTGTATCCTTATATCCTTTCTTTTGTATGTGTCTCAGTTGTGCCAAATAAATATTTTTCTTTCATTCTTTCTTTTTTTGCATGAGTTTAATTCAAATTGACGCAAAATTTTGGAACATAAATAAAATTTACAGTACAATTTACAGTAAAGCATACAAATTTAATATGTGATTTCAACATTATATTCTTAAGTATCTACCTTGCTCTCTTAACCTAATTTACGTTCCTTAAAAGTAAGAAACTTATTAAAGATTCCATTAATTAAAACGAAAATGACACTGCTACTGTTTTTAACGAAACCCAGCAGAACCCGTTTCTACTTGCAGTTATCAATAATAACAGTAAAAAATCCAAGTACGTAATACAAAGACGGTATCAGTTTGAACAGAACGTTTTTATAATACGTAATAAAATCGCAAAGAAAACTACAGCAAATGTTTCGCTTGAACTCATCTTGGACTAAATTGAGCATTTTAGAAGTGGCAGTAATGACGCACGGAGCCAGCCTCTTTGTTCATGATATTATTATAATAATAATGTACATATTTCATGCAATCTATTTACTTTTTTGTATGACTATCCGCAACCATGAAGCTTATTCAGTTTCGCGAGGTAATGAGCAAAAACTCGGTCATGCACGAGCGGTAACTTTATTTATGGTTTGAGAGAGCAGAAGGAACCGTGAGATTTGTGATCATTCGTTAGCAAAACCGTGGTGAATTTTATTGGTATTAGATTTGAAGGAAATATCCGTGAAAGGAATGACGAGCGAGAAGATTGCATAGCTTGCCAACATTAAAACAGACCGTGTAAAATAAAAGTGTAGATATGTGCTTACTCTCAGGAGGTTCGTCATCATGTAGTTACTTATTTGCTTTGTATCTATTCATAAATTATATTTGAGAAGAACTACTTGCTCACCATGAGTACTTATGTTGTCATATATAGTTATATACAGTCTCCAATTTTGGTCGGCTATAACATATCTGCCTAACACAAAAATAACTGCCAAGTCTACCAGAAAAATATCTTCAAATGTTCCATGCGTTTAAAAACAAGCAGAAAAAATGTGCCTAGATCCTTGATCAAACAGGGAATTGTTTGTAAGTACGTAGGTATCTAAAATTATTATTAACTCTCACAGTTTTAAACAGAAGACCCCTACTTGATATTCTGAAATTCAAATGACTTCGAGACCAACTTTAGAATACAATCGCTTTTTAGTAGAACACAACTTTGGACACAAAAGACCTTTTTTTAATTTATTCGGAAATCTTCAAGATAAAGCTACATAACACAATTGTAGAATGTTAATATGTCAATAAAACCATCTAGGCTATATTTGAACATTAACATTTATGAAAAATCAACGAAAATGTTTCAGATAACAAAACGCCAGAGACTTGTAAGTTTTAACATAACAGTTTTATCCCAAGAATCGAATCGTGATATTCTTCAAAGGCCCGATAATAGGGTAAATGGTTACCATCTCTGCGTATCTGAAACGATGCTGAGACGTTTAACAATTATGCAAAGCCCGAGGCTTCTTCGAAGGTACTTGATCAAGAACCACTTATTAAGATATCGCGGTCACATCGACCATTACGCAATGGAGGAGGTTGGCGAGGCAATTTCTTTACCCCGTAATACCAGCCCGCGAAATTACCATGACAGTCATCAATAAAATTTTACCGTTTCCAACTTTTGCGAAGAACGAGATCATCGATTTTCATAATCTGATTTGGGAAGAGATAATTTATTCGATGCCTCTTTTTTAAAGAAAAATTCCGGGGTTTCTGTTTAAATATTCAAAATATAATAATAATAAATTTTAATAATGTCGTCCCGGCTGAATCCGCCATCTGCGCGGGACATATTATTGTGCACAAGTGTGTGCGCAAACACAGGTGCACTCTCTATTCCCTCACTGTCATAACCCGATGGGACAGCAATTCGACACGACCGGAGATAAATCAGGCGCAGGACCGAAGGCTTTACGTGCTCTCCGAGGCACGAAGGGGTCTCGATGTTTAACGAAACGGTCACCCATCCACAGACTGACCGCGGCTAGTGCAGCTTAACCTATGCAGATCGTACGATCCACACACTTGCTACTTTGCCACAAGCCCCTTATTATTATTATTTAAAATATACTACGATCTAATAGTACATCAATATGTATTACAAAGTTCCTATGTAAAGGTCCGAAACATCAATCACACCGAAATTAAACATTACTCAGGTAACAATTTCATAGTTGACATGTTGCGTGGCCGCTCCTGTCGGTCGGGGCGGTCAATTTACATCAAATTACATCGAGTGTCATTAACGAAACCCGACAAACTTTTATTTGCCTCTCAGAAACTACCAAACAGTCCTTGTTTCTCAGAGATAACGATTAAAATGCAATAAAAGTTCTCGGTAGCGCGCCAAATGCGATTTGGAAGCGGTGTAAAACTAAAAACTGCAACAAAAAGGTGGTCCCACGAAAACGGACGCCGCAGATGACACTGAGGTGACTTTAATGACAATTTAATAGCAGCGCCTTCTGTTACCGAGGAGAACGTGTAATCAGCGCCAGCGATAAGACCCCATTATGGCAGGATCTTTTTTGTCAGATCACAAATTGACCATTTCTTAGAATAGAATCCAGTTGCGTAATGATGAGGACTGATATTAAAAACGTTTATAGTGCTAGTTATAATGAAACTCTTGTAGCGCTATTATATGACCGTTTCGTTGAATGAAATAATTATTTAAATAATAACAACATCTTTTGTAGGAACCTTTTTAAGAATTGTCACCGCACTGCTTTTGCATAGAAATATCTACCCTAATTTTAATAGCAAGACTGTAATTGTGAATAACAAAAATATCGTAGGGTCCGAACCGGTCGACCTAAATGCATCTCGAATTTACAAACAGATCTTTCACTACGTGATCCCAAAGTTCAAAATCTATACACCGAACAAATTCTTAATTTCATATTCATTTATTATTATTTCCTTCTTCCTCATGCCTACAATTCTTGTCATGTTCTCCGGTAACATTTTTAGCAGGGGTTTGGGTTAAAAGTTTACAAGTCGACTTTTCGCGCCGTCTAACCTTAGTTAAGAATTTCGACACGTTAGGTACATTTGATCGCTCTGATATAGGTGTCACGTCCTGGGTTATCTTAAACACTCTGACAGCGGCACCCTCTAAAATGATAGGTAGGTAGATACTGGCATTTTATATTCCTTCCGAGTTCTTATTATCATGCACGGGATGTCTCCTTAGTATGCGGGCTTTGCTACGACACTTATTAGTCTCAAAAATTCCGAGTTTCTTACAAAGTTTTCGATGTAAAATTCCCCTACTTCGACCGCATTTAAAACTTAGGTACCTAATGTTTAATACATAGACGATATTGCTTTTGATAAAGCGGTTTACGAATCTAAAATTTAAAGCACGATCGAATACTAATGCCACCATGTTTTGTTTGTGTCGCGGTCATAAATATTAAGTTGGAACACGGAGAGGTGAAAATTTCCAAGATGCACTTTTTTTAAATCCCAAATTTTGAAACGACAATCCAAAGCTTATGAGACCTTTGATGAATACGAACGAAGCAAGTTCATACGTATGTAAGCTTTATATAAGAACAAATTGAATGATTTTCTGTGTGTTCAGTTTTTAAGTCAACGCCAGCGTCAAGATGAATGATAGATGCACTAAAACATTCAACATTATAAAAAAAATCTAAAACATATCTATTTGGAATTTCTCCTACAAAAAAGGCAATGCGTACTACATAGCTTATCAAAACATATTTTTTTTATTTTTGAAAGTCATTGTTCTTCAATGATCTTACAAGATTTGGACGTGTCTACATCAGCGAGTGATGGCAAACAAGAAATATTAATTCATTCTTGTCACTTTGATGTTATGGTATGGAAATGGTTAAACCTACCCATTGTTAAGATTTTAAACATAATGTTTCATGTTTGAATGATACATGTTGTTCCGAATATTATTTTTATTTTTACTTGATGAAAGTTCTTATTGTTTGAGTAGTGTAATGAATGCGAGATTCATAAAAAAGTTACAAATGAAAATTTGAATTTATTTTTTATAAAAATTAAAACACGTAAATAGCTTAAATTGTTTTACGGGACTTTTCGCGCACACTAAAATCAAAACAAAACAAACATTTTGACTAACCTCGACGTTTCGAAAACTTTCATCTCGATTTTTTTGTCTTTAAATTCACAGGCCAAAAAAGGAAAGGTTTATGAAAATTAAAATAACAAATTAAACGTCATACAAGAAAACTTCATTTCCACATGGAAGTTATAAAAAAAGACATAAAAACCGCATTAAGACTGCAAATACTTTCAACAGAAACATTTTGTTGCAACTTGCGAACTTGCGGCTCATTTCACCTCATTATAAAATGTCGAGCGTGCTATTTCCGCGCCAATTGTTTTACTTGCAACAGTCGCAACACAGTTTCCCTAGACTACTATACCACACGTCTGTTCCCTTTATAATAATTTAGCCGATAATGCGAAAAATACGTGCCTTTAGCCCTCTCAGCAATACGTGAGTGGGACCTTATTGCCACTTATTGCTCTCGAATGAAGCGAAATTATAATCTTAATGTGGCAACATTCCGCTTTGATTGGACCAACTTTTACCTACACACTTCTATTGTGTGGAATGAGCTCCACAATAAACAATTGCTACCCTAATTAGATACGTTTCGCGTCATTTCTGGTTATTACAGTGCCTACTGTGGTTGTTACGTTAATTTCCTGTTGAGAAGTTTTATTTTGATACAGATACAACACAGAATCTGCGTATCTACATATAATTACTTGTCCTGACTTACTGATTCATCAATGCAGAGTCTAAGCCGCTAGGACTAGAATAGAAACATTGATAGTGATATATTTTATAACATAAGCATCCACTAAGGATTTTTAGAAATTCCATCCCTAAGGGGGTAAAATAGGGGCTGAAAGTTTGTAAAGACTGCCTCGTTGGTCTAATGGTTGCAAGCGCGACTGCTGAGCGTGGGCTCCTGGGTTCGATTCCCGGGTCGGGCAAAAGTGTTACTGGGTTTTTTCATTAGGAAATTCTCAGTAGCAGCCCGGAGTCTGGATTTGTGCCCGGTCAATGGCAATAGGCTCGCCCCCTATTACATGAGACTATAACATAACTGGCGAAATGTGGGTGTACTATTACACCTCTGCCTATCCCTTCGGGGAAATACAGGCGTGATGTTATGTTATGTTATGAAAGTTTGTATGAAGATCCGTCATTTATGGAGTCAGATCTATAAAAAACGGTATTTGGCTTTTTGGTTCAAAATAAAGAAATACTAGTCTCAGTATTTTTGGAAAATCAACCCTGAAGGATGTAAAAGACGGTGCAAAGCCGTGGGCGAAAGCTATCACTACAGCCGCGCTAAGTTGGTGTTTGTTCGAGGTAATCTCAGAAACTACTGTACGGATTTTCATACAGTTTTCACCAATAGAAAGACGGATTATCTAAAAAAGTTATAGGCTAAGATGATGATGCTACCCGTGTGAAGCCGGGTCGGGCCGCTAGTTATGTAATGAACTCGCTTCTGAATCTGTGAGATCTCTAATTTCGTATTGCTTTTGCTACTTTTCATTGTGGATTCAGAAGTGAGCTTGCTAATGAGTTCTTACAGAATTTTATCGAGCATTGTTAGTGCAAAAACAGATAAGACTGGATCGAGAACATAATATTGCGACATATTGCATAAAACATACATTCCAAGTAAACGAAAATACAAGCTTTAACGAACAGATTTAAACATTGCAACACTGTTTATGACAAGTTGCCTGCACAAAGTCTATGAACTCGATTCCGCCATCGCTTTCAATCGACTGTTACAAATTGCGCAGTGAAAACCTATATTTTATTATTTCCTATCATCAATTACCCGTATCAGTTCACCTGCCATTACTACTACGGAAGTCTATAAAATAATACAATTTAGATGTATGTAATTGAAATGAAGCTTAGACTAAAATAATGTGGGCGTATAAAAAAGATACAATTTTCCGCTTCTGTGCGTCGATATTGACGTTCGTAAATTGTATGAAGTGACGTCATATTCCGTGAAGCGAGATTGACTTGTCTATCTGAATCCCGTCGATCTTATGATATATCTGTGATAAATGATGAACACGACTTGCAACTGCGGAGGTTTGTTAGGACTGTCTACCTGTACGTCAATGTAGCTGTATTATTTAGGTACAGCCTATATGACGCAACAGTTATGAACAAGATTGCAGAATCCGGTAATAATTTGCAATCCTGTCCAAATTTCTGTGTTCCAGAATGGACTCACTCAAAATGGTATTGTTTTTTTTAAAATGAGATATAGATCTGATCTTGATTGCAATCTAGATAGCTTTGTCAAGATGTGGTCGACGATGGAGCGAGCAAACATATTAGGTGCCAATTCACTCCAGCTTTAAAGGCGTTAGGGTTGTTTAAAAAAAAAGGGGAAGTAGGCAGTCATGGGGACTACCGACAGAAGTAGAAACGTGACGCAAACATTAGCATGTCGCATGTTGGTGACGTAGGGTGACGCGAACTCATAAGTTTAGCCCCTACCAAAAATCGCTCAACGCGGTTTTTGGTAGGGGCAAAGTTTTCCATTTATGAAGAATTATATTCAACAGTCACAACTTCATTCTAATCAAGTCAATCAAGTGAAAAAATAACTAAAAACTTGATGAACTTTTAAAAGTTCATATTTTAAATTTAATATGCATGTGTCATTTCAAAGCACTTTATTAAGTGTTATTAAGTCTTGTGATATTACATTAAATTATACTATCTTTACACCAAGACCGATTCATCAATCATTCTTGAGCGTTAAAACTGATTTATGAATTTGATAGCTTAAAAATGAGCGTTTCGTTTCAAAAACCTGAGATTACTCAAACTTATAACCTCCAAAAGTTCGTTTTCATAAAATGTTATTATTTTTATTAAGAACACGAGATTCCGTTGAACTTTGTAGAAACGATCAATTGATAAAATCAGTAGTTAAAAATAAAATGGAAAGTCTACATCGAACGAAAATTATAAATGTTTTACAACAAAAAGTATTATTTTCTAAAAATGAAAAGTAAAGTTTCGATTCAGAGAACCGCTCAATTTGTCTAATGGAGGTTTGTTCTTCAACTCAAAGGAAATAAACAGAATAAATAATTTAATCTTCTACTTATATATCTACTTATAAAGGGAGATGTCCTGACTGACTGATTCATTAATGCAGAACCAAAACCGCTGAAGCTGGAAACTGGTTATTTGTAATGTAAAAATCCAGTAAGAAAGGGTTTTTAGGAATATCGCCCTAAGGGGGTGAATATGTGGTGTTAAAGTTGGAATGAAAAATCTTTTTTCGTGGATTCACTCAACAACACATAACATCACGCCTGTATTTCCCTGAAGGGGTAGGCAGAGGTGTATAGTACACCCACATTTCGCCAGTTATGTTGTAAGTCCCAAGTAATAGGGGGCGAGCCTATTGCCATTGACCGAGCACAAATCCAGACTCCGGGCTGCTACTGAGAATTTACTAATGAAAACACCCAATAACACTTTGCCCGACCCGGGAATCGAACCCAGGACCCCACGGATCCACTCAACATAACATAACATCACGCCTGTATTTCCCCGAAGGGGTAGGCAGAGGTGTATGCACACCCATATTTTGCCAGTTATGTTATAGTCCCATGTAATAGGGGGCGAGCCTATTGCTATTAACCACATCACTCAATACTTGGGAAAATTACAATTTTTCATAACTACTCGTATCAGTGGGTGCAATACTTATGGTGTTAGTTTGTATGAAAAAGTATTACTGCGCGGCCCGATCGAGTCGAAACTCCATCTCGGTATGAATAACTTTCAAACCAATTAATAAATTACGTATTTTTGGGTTTTTCGTAAATCATACTCTACGGGGGTAAAAAAGGGGTGGTACAAGTAACGCTTTTATAAAAAAATGGAGTTTGACATTAAATAAATACTCTTCAAAATAATAAATGATAACAATATAAGTATGTACAATTTTCATTTTCCCAAAACCACGATGGGCATGTTAAAACTTTTTACGCGAGCAAAGCCGCAATGACACAGCTATTTAATAATAAATAGGTACAGATGCTTTGAATTCTTTGGAACAAAACTCTCATGGAATTTCAATTTTCCTACCTCAAGGAAGGAACATAGTCACAGCAACGTACCAAAGCACTTAATATCATCATGCACTACAAGATCATAGAACTAAGTAATGAAATTGTATCTTTGTTCCCAGAATGCGATAGCATTAGATTTCTCAAAAAAAATCTAAGTGAATAAGCATTTAGGCAAAGGGTCTGTTGTATACTATTATTTATCAAACAAAACTACAAAGTCTTGAGCATCGGCGCAGAGTTGCTAGCCTATCAGTTTTTTATCGAATGTATTTCGGTGAGTGCCCTTTCTATCATCGGACGACCAGACGCACAGCGATGCGCCTCCGCTATATGGTAGATATTCCACCCTTACGCACGAAACGTTATGCTAATAGCTTTATCATACGTACCGCTAAAGAGTGTTTCCCGCGAAGTATAATCGGGTGATCTTCTCCGTGAAGAGGTTTTTGCTGAGAAAGCGACGTTTTTCCATCGTCGACCGCACCATCGCTTAACATTAGGTGCGGTGGCGGTCAAACGCAAGCCCGTTAAGAATAAAAAATTTATAAATAAAATTATCAAAATAAAGCCTACCAAAAGATGTTAAAAAATAATATATGTTCTTCATTATTTATTTTATTTTTTATTATCAGCCTGTGCTTTCCCACTCCTGGGCAAAGGCCTCCCTCCATTTCCTCCACTTTTCCCGATCCCGTGCCGCTTCCATCCAGTTTTTTAGGAATGCATCCTTTCGGATTTCGGAAATTTAATTTTTACGAAGGCAACATCGTCATTATTATTGCAAAGAGCTAACGGGGCATATCTAGCGCACAATTGAAGTAACTTAATCTAAAAATCGTGATCATGCGTACGTAATATAAATCATGCATACTATAAAGTTCTGAGGACTTATAATTGAATTTACTGATCCTAACGACACATGCATGACAATGAAAGATAGTCCTGCCTATTGTTATCCACCGCACATATTTATTAAAAGTTCACTGTCATGGCGATGGCGAATCACATTTATCTACCTTTTATCTTACAAACCATCTGCTTATAAAATACAATATGATATAGAAAACAAATCCAGCTACATCTACTTTTTAGAAACAATATATCACAGTAAAACAACGATTTATAAAAGTCTCGAATCAAAACAAGAGATCCGGTCGCCATCTTAAGCTCGTACGTGCCTACTTCTGTTTTTGTTGGGGGGCTATTCTTGGATTCCATTTTTTTGGTGTCACAGTTCGAGATTAGGGTTAAAATCAGTATATTTGACTATGACACCTTTTTTCTGACTGGATTATTTGATTGTTGTACCTTTTTTTGGTAGGTAATTCAAATGCTTTTCTTATTTGTTATTTGTTTTACACACACACACACACCCTCACAGCACATATACACATATAGCACCAATTACGTCTATGGTATTAGGTATGCTACACGAAATTCATAAAGCAATCACTAACTTCAAAGCCATAGCTGTGAAGACTAAAATACTCGACTCCAAGATCTTACAAAATGCCGTTAAGAAAATCTGGCACATTCGATGTCAACATTCAAACTTCAAGACTACAGCCGTGACAGTACAAACGCATAGCCAACACACCTAATGCATAAAATATGAATCGCCTCTTTGAATTTGTCATATCAAAACGATAGCAGTCGATACGGCTCGGATAAGCCACGCCCACCATACAAACTGCAAGAGATTTTACTCGTTATGACAAGTGAAATATATGCGCATAATTTGTATCGAGTGAGTGTCTGATTGGTAACAAATTGAAATTAACCATTTAAGAGCTGCATTGCCGACTGTGTCGTAATATTTTGTGGTGCGTTGCAACAATTTAGTTGCGCTTTAATCTTCATAGAGATTTGATTTCGGCGGATTATGGAAATGTAAAAAAATGTGGCTGAATAGTGATTAAGAAGCTGCATTCTCGTCGATGAAAGTATGATGTAGTAAGTATAACATACTGCTTTAAAAGTACTTTCTGCAATTATCTTGAATAAATAAACAATTGAATCAATGTTTTCAGAACCATAGTGTTTATTTATACTTTCACTCCCTGATACTGGTAACGGTGATATTTCGGTAAACGTATAGTTTTATGCAAATAAACGCTTAGTCACAGCGCGTCGCATCAAATAAAGCGAATTCAAACAGACTGTAAAGTGGCTTTTGCATTAAATCTTTGTTTATTTACGACCCACATCGAAGCCTCGTTGTATTGTAAATTATTACCGGCTGAGTTTTAAAACGATAAAATGTACGTGAAATACAGTGCCCCGATCAGGCGTAGGGTGTAAAAACCGGAAAGCAATTAAAATTAGTCAAACGGCAAAACTGGAGATCTTTATAGGCAGCTAGAGTCATAAAATCATTCGATTTATGTTAAGAGACGACTCTGCCGACGCGCGACGGAGCACTGCTATGTTGATGTCATTTTGCTCAAAAACCTGAATTTAAATCAGGTTCTTAAGGTACTAACAAAATGTTCCGAAGAAAATTATGAAGTCGCTAACACGAGAAAAATAGCAATTTTATTAGAGCTTGCCCTGAGCTATGAATAATAAGTTTTGCATAAAACGTTACAGATTTAATTTGATACGGAGATACACCTACGCCTCCGAATGAGGTAAAAAACGAAGATTCTAATGAATTACTAGAAGATTTAAAGATGCGATCGAATTACGCGTGTGTTTGTATTCGATCTGAGTTTTGTTTCTGTTTGTGTTTTAAGTATCAGATTTTTCTTATCGGGAAGATCTAATTTAATTTAACACTAAAAACTTTAAGTGGTGATTTAATTTAAAAAATTGTATGAGTCTACTATTTTGAGACTTATGGTCCAATTTGAGAGTTAAAAATCTCACATTACCTTAATTTATGTTTAGAAAATAATTTAGAACGGAAAACATCAACTTAGAAATACATTTAAAGCTTAAAGAAAACTTAACTGAACCACCCTGTATCTCAGCAAAATTAGAATCACAGTGGGTCCTTAAGTTATGACTAAAACACATAAAACAAGCAGCAGGTATTAAGCTATAAAACTCGATTCAAACGCCACAATTCGATTTAAAAGTAAATTATTGCTGAGTCAGCGCAATGGTAAATTGAATATCCGATCATAATGACCTTCGTTTGTGCATAAAGGCGAGTCTGAAGGCGGATGCCGTCCAACTTCTTATTACCCTTACCCGAGACACACGGCCGGCCCGCTTATAAAACCCTAATTACTTTGAATAAATTATCATTTTAATCGAAAGTTTCCATTTCGAGGACGAAACAAAAAAGTTTACGAAGCGAATTGGTTCGCAAACACCAGGCAAATGAGAAAGATGATGATGGAACATTCTTAATTAACGACTTAATAGGAGAAACGAGTTGGTTTTTTTGTGCTATAAAAAGTATATTTTCAATTGTGTTAATATATTAATGTGTTTAATCGTATCATATAACAATCATGAGTATTTTTGGGTGTTTATTATATCTCAATAAAAAGTATCATAAAAGCATTCATTAATTTTAATTTAATTTAAAAATACGAAAAAGGTTTTTTTTTTACTGGTAAATTCCAAATGCGGTCATTTCGTAGAAGGGCAACGAACAGTTACATCGTTTTGAGCTTAAACATTTCAATTGCACATAGGTATTAAAGATTATATTATTATTATTATAAGTAGTGATCGCTAGGAAATTGATTATTTACCCGTTTCTCAGTTGCAATAGCCAACAATTAGCTATTGTTTGTCGAAGTCAATATAATGAGTTAATGAGCGTATGTTTGAAAATTACCCTAACAAACTTTATGTTGGAGTACGGAAATTTGTTTTCTATATCATTGCAGCTTTTTCTCAATCATTGTGGGGTCGGCTTCCATTTTAACTAGAAGGCGAATTCGTATTTGAACGGAGCGGCTGCCATTTGATCTCATCCCAATCAATTTGTGATGGCACTGCTGCCGAATTGCGTAACTCACTCGCGATCGCAATCATCTGGATTTCAATGTTCATTGCTCCGTTTGTTTTGACAATCCGAGTTATCGGCAACTACGTACCACGCAATAAATGTTGCTTTAATTTCAAAATGAAAGCTAATGTCAAAGTTAATGCATTACACAATTACCCCACTGGTATCGTAGGGTTACGGTCTAATATTTTTCAGTCTTCCTGTGAGGATTATAATGAATATTTTCATACTGACAATTAGAGATGTACCGAGTTCAGGTTGTACCGAGTAACCGAATACCGAGTTTTACTCGGTTTTGTTTTCACCGAGTCGAGTACTCAGCCGAGTTACTCGGTTTAGGTTTACGCAGGTTTTCCGCGAAAGTACGATATGTGATCGTGAAGACACGGGCTGCGAGCGAGCGGTACCTCCGTGCCCACCTTACCGCCTACGATGCTCGCACGTAAGTTACTTATTGTCCGCTAATAAAACAAGGAATGCATCGAACTTCATTTAACTAGCTTTGAGCATAGCTATGAGTGTAAAAACCTGACAATTACTAGTTAGATTGTATTTAGTGGCTGTTCGAACAATGAATGGACGTAAAAGATCACTTTATTCTACAATATTCTTACTTACCGAATACTCGACACTTGAACCGAGTTATTCGGCTGAGTACGAGTAGTTCAAAAATTGCATAGTATGCCGAGTACCGAGTATTAAAAAAAAAACTTTATTCCAGAGTAAATCCATAACATATCAAAACAATTACAATAAAATCACTTAATCAGGTAAAACGAGTACTTGGCCCATCTCTACTGACAACTCAACGTGCGCTTTCAGTCACAGAGGGTCAGAGTTGCCACATTCCCATCGCCACCCAACCGTGACTTGACCGCGGCGTCTTAGATTGATCGATCTGTGCAAGAAATCATCAACACAGCCTCTCGCAATGATAGACATAGGCCTCCCAAGATGCATCATAATCACAATGCCGAATTCTCAACCACACGCTTTCTACATTATTAGTCCCTATGTCACATGACATAAGTATAGTTTCACGCATCGATTACTATCCAATTTTGAGCGCGCCGAATACCTGTCGGACGATCTTTTGTCGCCTTGTCACGTGCCTCGGGCTACCTCCCGGCCTTTATTTTCCGACGAATCCAATGAAAAACGTGCTCTTTCTTATGTCAACAAAACTACATTGTTGTGTAGAGCTTATTTAGCGATTCTGTTACTGTTTTCTTTATCTCTTTGTTTGCTGATCATAACAGAACTAAACTTGGGAAATGTTGGCTTTTGGTTTTTGGATGTTACGTAATTTCAGCTGTTGATATCTCAGATTACGTTTGGTCTATAAACTGAGGTTCATATTGGTGGTATCGGTTCAAAGATGGTATTTTTTTTTTTTTTAACCTAGGTCCTCAAATTGCATCAAAAATCGTCACATCATTTTTTAATATGATGGTAACACTGACTCAATGACATTAATTTTGCAGAATTTAAACAAGATTAGTAAGAGTACAAGTAGTAAGAAAACTTTTCGAATTAGTCAGAGTAGAGAGAAAATAGACTCGCTTAATTGACGTATATTTTTGTCGTGCAATATTCTAAGTCCGTATAAATTGTGGTCACGTATTTTAGATGTTAATATGGAAAACTAAATAAAAACAAGTGCTAGAACCTATAAAAAGCTACAATTTGTTCGTGCTGGTTTGAATTCCCGATTAAAATTACTGTTCGCGCCTCGCGGCTTGCCCGCAAAAAATAGTTTTTCACATGTAGCCATCAGTTTTTACAACTACAGTTTACGATATTTGCTAACGGAATTATTTATGGACTTGGGACTTGATTTAACTGCCTATTTAAGGTCGTAAATATTCGTAATATTATGCTGATCCAAAACTAAATATTGCTATAAAATAAAATCAGGAAGCAATTCCTGAAATTCAAGCAAATTTCAAAATAAATCAGTAATACCTACTAATTTGATTATAATAAAATTACCAGAATCAGAGCAGATAATGTTAATATGTATACGAACTTAAAAAACTGATTGGAAGCGAAATTTATAAATAACTGTAGAGAGTCAGAATGATATAATTTTCCAAAATGGTAAAATGGTAGATACTCGTTCGATTTCGATGTTTCGATTAAATATTTGAAAAGTAAAGCCAATGTTTAACTTAGGGATAGATTTCACCAATCTTTAATCGGTATTGCAAAGTCATTACAGTTTGGACCAGGAAGTCTTTCAAAGTTTAATAATAGACGTTCTACCCCTGTTGTAAATTCAGTCAAACTGTCAATTTGTTTTTATTATATAAGCTAATTCAACAACAAAAAAATATTAGTTGTTTTTACAGCATAATAAAATTGTTTGACAGAGGTGATCATTAGGAGTCGGATTAAAATTAAAATTAATTTAGTTTATTTTAAAGTGTTGCTCTTACACACTACTACTACGAAGTTCATAATAAAATTGAGTCATCTGTTTTTAGGGTTCCATACCAAAAAAGATAAAAAGTCTGTCCGTCTGTCACAGAGAGGCATTCGAATTGAAATTTGGAATATTTTTTAATATTGCTTACCCAACGTTATTGCAAATGCAAAAAATTAAAAATAAAACAAATATTTTTTTTGCGAAAGAAGACGAAATGGGTTGTCGAAACGAAGTGGTGCTACTAGTTCAAGTTAGGGATGATATAAAAAACCAGCTAAGTGTGAGTCAGACTCACGCAGGAAGGGTTTCGTACCACCCATCGACCTGATACCCCATAGAAACTGATTAAATTTACGAGAGTTTATCAAAAGACATCAACGAACATACGCGAAATGTGAATTTTTACATCTCTTTCTTACGTAGGTACCACCACATATGTCTACGTTTGCCCTGTTTTTAGTATTTGCTGCTAAACTATATAATATGCACTATAATGATACCAAGTTTGACGCTGGTGTGTATTACCGTTTTGAAGATATAGCAGGAACAAAAACGTTGAAAAAAATGCATGTTTTTCTAGGTTTCTTGTATGTCTAAAACCAAAGGGGGTGCCTTTGGTTTTAGTCTTTTTTATTATTAGTATTTGTTGTGATAGACACCATAGTAATACATATTCTGTAAAAATTTCAACTGGTTATCAGAATTTTTAGTGCCACCTCATTATACAGCGATCAACCTTATAAGTTAAACTGAAGTATAATAATTATAGGTCGGTATTAGCCTTACAGACTAAACTCGTATGCACTAAATGCCGAAAAATAAAATAAAAACAAAATGCATTGGTTCTGTTTTAAAGTAGGTCAAGGTTATGCAGACCAACGGCGGTGCGGGTGTGTTGTCCCAAATTTAAATTCACTTTTGTTACACACCTTTGTTATGCAGAGCCTCCTGCGACGATTCTGCGTCGATTGCAATATGGATATCTATCACGTTCCAAATTCCAACTAATACTAGGATTGTGGTAGGTAACTCCGTTGTTGACGCCAAAATCGAGACATCTTTTCCTCCAACTTCCTGATTTTTAGAGCTTCTCGTCTTAGTATTCCGTTTTCCCGTGTTAACACTTAGAAAAAACTACTGAAAAACCTGCAAAACTCAAAAAACTTATTAAGATTAAGAATGTACCTGCACGATGGCAGCCACACAAAACGTATATGAGAAACCTACCTATACCTACATTAGAGCGCATACAATTATTTCTGAATTGTTGCTCTAAAATTGTGTAAGATGGCAGCACATATACGTGCTACTACAAGTAAATAATGTGTAATCTCAAAGGGCGAATCACTGAAGTTTAATAAATATTACCTTTATGTTTACGTTTTTGTTGATAAATTATTTCTAGAAGCCCTAAAAATTCTCAAATTGCCTATTTAGACCGCTGCCAACAGAGGCCTAGTGTATAAATTTGACAACTATAAATGAAAAAGGAAAAAAAAACAGCAATACCGTACATATTCTTCTTATTCAGTTTATAATATCTTTTTAATTGGTCCTGTTTTGGAGGAGAAAAAAATAAGTCGATAGCCAAACCTCGTTTTTAGGGTTCCGTACCCGAAGGGTTCCAAACGGGACCCTATTACTCTCGCTACGCTGTCCGTCCGTCCGTCCGTCCGTCCGTCCATCCGTCCGTCCATCCGTCTGTCTGTCACAGGGCTGTATCTTTTGAACGGTAATAGGTAACCGGTTGAAATTTTCTCAGAATATGTGTTGCTATGAGGTGTATCACGACAAATACTAAAAACAAAAAAAAGTCTAAAACCAAAGGGGGTCCCCATACAAGAAACCTCAAAAAACATGCATTTTTTTCAACGTTTTTGTTCCTACTCTATCTTCAAAACGGTAATACATACCAGCGTCAAACTTGGTCAGATTATAGTGCATATTATGTTGTTTCGCAAAAAATACGAAAAATAATACAAACATAGATATATTGAGAGGTACGGAACCCTTACTGCGCGAGTCCGACTCGCACTTGGCCGGTTTTTTTTTTAGTAAAGCTGTTTTTAGTTGGAGCTGCAGTTGTCCTTATTGCACTTATTTGATGCCGAGCGTGAGCAAAGCAACAGCAATAGTTTCTTCAAATACCTAATTTTGAAAAGTCTCTCTGCCCCCATTTCCTCATAAATATGACCACGCATTTCTAATAACGTTATATATCCGGACACGCAAGAGTAACAGTCGGTATGATCCAAGCAGGATCACCAGAATAAATTAGAGCGTCATATACGTATAAAAGCGTCAATCCTCTAATCAAGATTAGATCATAGTACTGATTATGACACGATTAAAATATAATATGAATTTAAATTCTGTTGCCGCCGCCTCACGGCTAATTCGATTAAACTTATATTGTAAGGGATTAAAGCACATGTCTATCACCATAATAAGCAATTCAAATTTGGTTAATCCAGTGAAATTGGTGCATGTGTAATTACTACCCACCATATAGGTTAATTAAAGTGCTACTATTTTCCGTTTATGACTCCGAAATAATTGAGTTTTTTTACGTTACGTAATGACTTGGCTACGATTATAGCTTTATTATATGTGTTTCCGATTTTTTTGGTTATTAAGGTGAAAGTGTGTCTGTTTTTCTTCTTGCATCTTCGGAATAATATAATTTAGAGATTTTTTCATCATCCTCCAAACCTTTTTCCCAACTATGTTGGGGCCGGCTTCCAGTCTAACCAGATGCGGCTGAACATCAGTATTTTACACGGAGCAACTGTCATCAGACCCCCGCAACCCAGTTACTGGGTAATACCGACATTCGGAGGTTACACCAGTTTTCAGACTTTTGGGCTTCTGACTACCCGTAACGACGGCCATAGATGTTCGTATGGCAACCGGGACCGACAGCTTAACGTGCTCTTCGAGGTACGGAGGGGTCTCGATGTGCTTCGAAATGGTTACCCATTTTAAGATTTTTTGTAGTATAGCATGGCGGAACGAGCTAGAGATCCACCTGATACTAAGTGATTACTTTTGCCCATAACAACTGCATTACCAGCTAGGCGGTTGCACAGCATTGCAAATCGCGTTCACCAAACTGAGACCTAAAGATGGAAAGTCTCATGTGATCGTAATTGGACCGAACCCCGTACCATTCACATTGGAACACAGTCACAGCAATGCAGGCATTACTGTTTGGTGACAGTTTTCGCTATGCAGCCACAAAATGTTGGAATAATATTCCTCCCCCTATTAAAAGGTCTATAAGTTGCTCAGCATTTAAGTACAAACTAAAAGTATTTCTACTCGATCATCAAAAATAATTTGAGGATGTTCGTGCTAACCTATCCGCCATATAATAAGAGCCATTATTAATTATTATTACTTAATATTATTTAAATTGCAATTTGTTGTGTCATTGTTATTACTATTTTATAGTGTTACTCGCCTACAGTTTGTATTTGTAGTATATATATTAGACAGGCAGTATACATTCATATTTATATGCTTATTTTTATGTACGTATTTATATTTTTACCCTTCATTATAATTGTAATTGCACTATGTCTTCATTTTGTTTCGAGCGTATGACACTCGTGGGTCGCAGTTGAAAATCAGCGTTGGGTAGTCAGTACCTGTACTGCTACCTAACATTATGCTGAGCTGGTGTTTGGCACTCACATATGTTCAATTTTTTATGTTCTTTTTTTGTGCCAATAAACACATTTTCTTTCTTTCTGTCTTTCAAATAGGTGCGATAGATGAGGCGAGTGTTACTGTATCTAAAGAAAGTCTGGATACTGGTATAGTATCCATATCATGTATCTTCAACCCTACAATACAAGATGTTGATCTGTGACCGTGCCATATATCTAGAGTAAATGATAAACAATGTGCTTGATTATCTAAAAGTGCCTAATCAATTCTACGGTTATTTAATGTTCATATTTTCACTCAGAAACATTAGCTAGTTTTGAGATAAAGAGAAATCCGGAACGACTCTGACAAAAAACCAACGGCTGCATTGTCAAAGACTGAAAAATTCTGCCTATTTTATTGGTGGTTTCACACGCATCGTTTTTGTTTCACGCACGATACGAAGGGGGAATTGGTTTGTTTACAAATAGTAAAAATGTAATTTTTAGTATTGATTTTTTTATTGATTCTTGTTCAGTATCAGCGGTAGAGTAACCTCGTTAAATATGGCACGGATACAGATCTTGTATGTAATTATTCTAACCGATTCAGCTATTTAGAATTTTGCTTTAACTTACCTACTAGGAGAGTATATAGAAACGAATACTTCTGCAGAAAATAAAAAAAGTCCAAAACTGTATGTATTTAAATGTGTACAAATTGTACAGTAAAGTATAATCTCAATAGATAATAAAATAAACATTGAGCCAAATACCATCACCTACCTTTGCCATGGCCTTTGAGTTTTGGTAATTTTATCAAATTATTTTCACAAAGAGCACTAAAAGTAGTATACGACCCAAATTATCGATCGCAATTTTAGACAGATAAAAAATATATCCCTCATAAAACTTCACATTATACACCTGTATCATTAGGCATCTATGATTTTACACTATAATTGTATATATGTCACCTGTTATTTACAACCTAATTATATTTTTATTACTTTTCCTGCATCACTACAATAATTCTGGTTGGCCATATCGTAAAATATAGTTGGACTAATTAGCATTATACGAACAGCAAATAAGTCGATTATGTTAAAAATCTTTTTCTGAATATAGAATTAATCATATACAGTTTGATAATTAACATACTAGCAGATATTCATTCGTAATGTTCATTACAGTGTGGCATTAAATGATGTCGGCGTCTATAAATCGTTTAATGTCAATTATGCTGGGAATTGCCATACCAATTAAGATTAGGTTGTAGCGATTCAATACATTGAATAAAACATTCTCCTCTGATATATATACAGGACTCACATTTTAAGTGAAGCTGGTTTATATTTAAGCGAGTCTGTTGTATATTTGATTCAGAATACCTACACTTAAAAAAGGGATGGATGAGTGTCGGATTTTAGATTTATTTGTGAGTCTGATTTTCTTTCATTATATTACAGCAGCTTTGACATCACTCATAGGAAACAGTAAAACTTTGTTGCCTTGGCACACTCCTCAACTCAGCAAATATTTGTCAACTTCGTTAAGGGTCTATTATAGCTTTTAATAGTTCTTACATTAGATAAACTTTCATTGAAAGCAAATATGTTAGTAATGCAAGCATGTTAGTATTCAAATGAAACCCCCTGTATGTGAGTTTATTAGCAACAACTTTAAAGCATATTTTAATCCTTAAAACCTTAGTCATAGGGTTAATTATTGATTAACACTTAATTATGCAAATTTTGAACCGTAGGTGTAATTAAGGCTATTTTCATATCATATTGTTTGGGTGTGTCTTTGTTTTTGATACCCTAGAGTGCTGACTTAATTGTTTTTATCTAAATGGTTTTTAATAATAAATTAAAACTTGTTTAATGGCCGAACAAGAAGCATAGATAAATAGATATTTTGTGCAAATAAAGCGAACAGTAGCAATTTATGAAAAAGATAATGATAATGATATAAAAGATAATGATGATGTGAAAGATACAGAATATTTCTTTAATAAACTGGTCATAAGCAACGTTTGAAAAGTTTTAAGAAGAGAAGATAAGATAACGTAATGTTCCGTAAATTTAATAAATAATTTAGCGCCATAATCTATTACAAGACTTATTTATAACCGTGCCGCAAGAAATCAAGAAACGAAACAATTACAAAACACATTTTACAGATAAACACAATAAACAAAAGTCGTGATTTGTCATAGAAACACAATTTATATAATTGTATTAGTGCATAAATGCCAGTTCATTGCAACAGTTGACATTAATACGATTTACCAATGCTGTCATTCAGTTCAATACAGCACCTGTAATAGATCGAACGGAGATAATACATTTCATAGTGTATTAAATACCCACCTGCATTAAGGGGAATTAGTTAATGCACAATTTAATTTGGAGGTCACTTCAAAACATAAAACAGCCTATAAAAATTGCGCCATTATTATTTTTGGGAAAAAAGGCAACGTTTCTACAAGCCCCTTATATCACTGCGAATTTAAGTTCTATTGTAATGCCTCTAATAGTTGACTACAGCACCTCCCCAAGTCGCCGGCCAGTCATAATGTTGACTATTGCCTTGGGGTTTGAGGATTTGATCTCATCAGCTGGGATCGTGTGACCTCCAAGATGCTGACTTCTAATGTGATGCACTCCATCACATTCGCATAGGATATGAATGGGCGTTTCATCCTTTTCGCAACAAAATCTGCTAACTGTGGTATCAGTGAAGCCCATCCTGTGTAGATGTTTGTTCAGTTTGCAGTCCCCTCTGAGGGTTCTAGCCAGGATCCTTATGTGGTTCCTGTTAAGTGAAAGCGCTTATTTTGTCAATCTCTTCCTGAAGCCTACTAAAAGCGATTTAGAGTGTTCTTTATTGTGCCATAGTAGGCACTCAGTTTTTGTGGTAGTTGCTTTTCTCCAATTAATTTCAAAAAATACTTTCTTCAAGTTGACGGCCGACGGCGTATCTTTTTTGTGATCTCGTTACACCTTTGCAGAGTCCTTGCAGCTTACTTCATGTGATTAGTATATTTTAGGGATATCTAAATATAATAAACATCCTAAAAAACTCTTATCATTAGTAGGTATATAATTTGTAGTCAAAACAAGTAAATTATTCAATAACAGAAATCTAAGGTTGAGTTTAAATAGTAAGTTGGAAGAACTTTTTTTTCTAATTTAATATCTTACTGATCTAGAGAGACCGCAGTGTTTTAGATGCTTGTTAACCCGCACAAGTTGTAAGAGTCAATTGCAAAACCAGTTCCTTGATGCTCGCAAGCGATGGATTACTAACCTGTCACTGCTACAGCGTCTAGATCCGAGTACTTATTGCTACACATACTCTGAATGATGCTGCCGTACTTGCGATAGATAACTGCTTGTAATTTAGTTAAACCAGTTAAAGAAATTGAATTCAAAGAAACTATACAATATGTAACAGAAACCCTGTTGGTCCTGTGAGCTACGTTATCAGAATCGATATTCATACGTAAGGACACAAGTCATTGGGAAAAACTCTTTAATAAAAATAATCAAATTAAATATTAAATCATTATTAAAAGTGATTATATCACTTTCAATTTACAATTAATAATGATTTAATAATTAATTTGATTATTTTTATTAAAGAGTTTTTCCCAATGACTTGTGTCCTTACGTATGAATATCGATTCTGATAACGTAGCTCACAGGACCAACAGGGTTTTTGTAACATGTTGTAGATACGGATGATGGTATTGTTACTGAAGCACAAATGATCAATGATGGAATGGAATAGGTAAAGTATCCAGTGTTAATATTTCTTACAATAGTTGTACTTAAATAATGAAAACAAGTTCTACAGAAGCTGTAACAAAACCCGAACGATATAACGTTAATTTAAAGGTTGGTCTATCATAATACCTTTGCGTAACGCTAATAGAAAGGTATTGGATACGTACGTTCATGGTTTGTAACGAAATTACCTTTATTGTGGGTTCAGACAAAGCGAAATGCTGGGACGTCGGGCGGCTCCTATAAATCACTGGTCGACGCAACTGATTCAGATTACTGGTGCAGTAAACTGTGAGGTGAGATGCAAGGGTTGATTCGATTTGTGATATGTTGTTGGCTGTTGTCTCAAATGTAAGCATATGCTACAAAATTACCCGGAAATTCTGACATGCCAGTTGGCACTCGATTCGGTATTTGTTACGAATGGAATAAAATGTCTGTTTCTGGAAGTGGGGAAAATAAATATTGAAATAGTAAAGAATTATTTGGATCTTATGTTTGTGTTTCGTTGTTATAACTTTAGTAGAAACAATCGATCAATATTTTTACATGAATCAAAAAAAAGCTGAATACTCTACGTACATATAATCGAAACAATTTATCTCACATTATTGCATGTACTACATCTTAGACCTAAACATCCATACAGTGAGATTGATTATACTGTATTACTAAAAAGTATAAAACGAGAAGCAGGCTAGACCGGCGCACGTTGCCTCAGGCGATCCACGATAGAAAATTATTAAGAAAATTAAATGATCTACCGTGTGCCGGTTTACAGATATGCCAATTATTGATACCATCTCTATAGGCAAGCCCTGAAAAATGTGTAGGCCGTTTCTGTGCATGTTGCAATTTACTTGTGTTTTATCTGTAACCGTCTGGGTTCTAAAACTAATAGTAATTGATTTTATGTTTCTAGCACCAAAGCAGTGAGGAATGAGTTTGTTCGGTTCAAATGTTTTAATGAGGTGAAAAATATATAGCCGTGTTTATGTCTTTCTGACTATCGGATAACATTATTTAATAAAAGTTCAGGTTTAATGATTTTAATCTTTCATAATGCGCACAGCCAAGTTGTGGAATTAACTGCCGGCCATCTGTATTTCCGGGCACTTATAACCCTAACGCCTTTAAAGCTGGAGTGAATCGGCACCTAATAGGTTTGCTCGCTCCATCGTCGACCACATCCACAAAAAAAATAAAAAAAATATCACTTACGTGCAGGATTCGACCTTGCGACTCCTGGCTCAGTACGCCAGTGCTTTAGCCACTAAGCACACACACACTGTTTCTTCATAAGATATCGCTGACGTCACCCAAAGACTTAGTGGCTAAAGCACTGGTGTACTGAGCCAGGAGTCGCAGGTTCGAAACCTGTTCGTGAGTATTTTTTTCTTTCCACAATTTAAATCGTTAGATTTCGCTTCGGATGCCTAAACGCGTTAAAATAAATAAAATATTCAGGTTTAATGTTTCCGTTTGGCATTTGCGTAACAAAAACTAATATGATACATGGAAAGTCAGTCATTATACGGGAATAGTGTGATTGATCGTCTACTAAGCACTCGTGTTTGTTCCCCTATGACTTCACAATAGATTACATGCATTTGCCAATTCTTTTGTGAACCCATCAGTCTTAATATTGACAATTATTGGTAGTTGCTTCAATGTTACATGACTGACATGGAGTTCCATTTATTATCAACTATTTTTGCGCTTGTGCAGTGAATCAGTCAATCGCATGTTGATCGTAAAAAAAACAGTTTAAGCAGATCTTATCTTGTATGAAACTTACAAACTAAGCCAGTTCCGTTTGTAATAGTTTTGTTAGTTTTGTTTATTTCGTGAGGTTGACCCGTGACCGTACCTATGTCCAGAAGGTCAATTCTCGTAATTAAAAACGTTCAAATTACAGTTCCAAACTAATATCAATGCTTTATATCTCAATCTCCTGTCAGTAGATGTTTCTGATTGCCATTTATTGGATATTAATTACCTAAGTGTCACAATTAAATAGCAAACAGGAACATCTACTTTCAGGAGATTGAGATTGAGATGTAAGGCATTGAAATTAGTTTCGAACTATATTTTGAACGATGTAATTACGAGAATTAGCCTTCTGTTCTCTCAGAGTTGGGTTGGCTTGAATTTCAAACAAAAGTACTAGTTACCTAAGTGACGGTGGATCTAATGTTGCTTAATCGAAAATATCATCATCAACTCAGCCTATCGCAGTCCACTGCTGGATATAGGCCTTTCCTAAGTTGCACCATAATACTCGGTCCTCCGCCTTCCCCATCCAGTCCACCCAGCTACCTTCTTTAGGTCGTCGATCCACCTGGCTTGGGGCGCCCTACGCTGCGTTGGCCGACTTGCGGTCTCCAGTCAAGTAAAAAAAATGTGATAAAAAAAGTGTAACTTTGATAGCGTTGCAAATAGGTTTGTTATGTTATGAAACTTGGACGAATAAAAAAAGGCGGACGGAATCTTGCTGAACAAAAAGTGAAGCACCCATAGTAGACGGCTCGCTTAAAAGTACGGGCTGGCACGATCACATTCACAGCCATACCTACTAAGACAAAAAAGCCACGATTAAGCAACAAATCTCGTGTGACGCGAGTCATTGTCGTAGCGTCAAAAAAACAATATATTTATCTGGTGTGTTAAAATTCTGTCGAAATTATAGTGAGTTTAGGAAAAAACAAAGAGCTTCTTAGCGAGATTCCGTCCGCCATTTTTATTCATCCAGGTTATGAACATTATTTTTTCCTGAATTAAAATAACGCGGTTTTTAATAATGCATTATAATCTGACCTATGATGATCGATTAATTATTACGGCATTGTATACAACCATTCTCTCAGTTCAAGCTCATTATTCGAAATTTATTTCCCTAATTCTTCTATATAATTCTCATGCACATACGAATACACAGTTTTTGTTAGCCCCTGATTTACATGACCAACGACAATGTTATTTACCTACACATTCTGTATACAGGATGCATGCAGGCTATCAGATGCCCCGTCACGTACACAATAAAACTCACAACTTCACCACGAACGTTAGTTTGTCACAAAAACTCCGCCGCTAGCCTGCAAGTGAATTAGACTATTAAAGCCGACATAAGATTGGTTCCAATGTTGGTGATTGAGTTGGTTAAGTTACAAAATCAAAGTCACGAACGTAATTATAATTTATTTTTTATTTAGCGTCGAAACATTCTACTATTGTATGAAGTGTTTGTGTGACAGAAGTTATAATTATTTGAGAATTCGAGTAGCACCAGTAAATGTTAATGGTTTCAATTCCAGACTTCCAATTTCAGACTTTCTAAGAAAACATTTACATTTATTCTTCGGGAGTGTTTATTGTAATTCTTATTATATTCTTTATATTATTTTACTAGAAGAAAAACGATGTATCAGTGGCACATATACTGTGCCACTGATACATCGTTTTTTTTTACCTGCCAAGAAATATTGACCAAACATTGGCCCCAACGTTGGTCCACAGTGCAACCATTGAGTCACGCGCAATACGCACGATCATCGCACGCGCAGCGCAAGCTAAGTAGAGTTTAGTAAATTGTGCGCTGATTGCTACGTGATATGGAGTTATTATTTTGTTTTTTACTGCAATGTAATGTGGTTTAACATGAAGCTACTGCTGTACATATCTAAGCAAAAAGAGGTTTTCAGTGTTACAACATGACATTGAGAAGTTGTGTGACGACTAAATTTGCTATCGTGTTCGTGTATGATCCATCTAAGTATATTTGAAGAGAACATAATTTTATCTTTTTTTTTCTGTTACTTTGAAACAAACAACAAAATAAAAAAAATTGTTAAGATGCCCATTACGTAATAGGTACATGAGGTACAGTCTAACAAAGCAATTAGTATCCAGGCTCGCCAGAAATAAATGATGTTTTCTCAGAAAATTATGGATATTTTCGAGTGAAATATCATTTTAATAACGGACAAAGTTAAATTGTATTTATACAAAACCCTAATCAAACCGTTCTATAATAATAACATGAGAAATCTTCATCTATATCTGGCGACCCTGTATACTAATTGCTTTGTTAGACTGTACATTGCACATTGTAAACGAACACAATTTCTAGGTTTTGCCAAAGATCATGTGTTCGCCGCTTACGATCATTTGTCCCACAATATCCCAGAGCCAAGCAAAATCGGATATCACCATAAAAGCTCAGTTACGACATAGGCACGTGTTAAATTATACATGAGTTGAGTCGCCGAAAAGCGACCACGCCTTTACGGACAGCGGCCTGCCCCTCCTACTACCGCCCCCTACTAATTATTATAACCGGTTTTGTTTATCGTAATTAACCGGTAACGCCACCTGTTGTACTTATTCCACATCATACAAACTATTGCAACTTTGGAAGCAAATGTTCAGCTATCGGATATCGAGTTGAATTACTAATTTTGGTTAGTAATTCAAGTATAGCTTTCCATATCTAGAAAACGACTTGACAATATGGGTGACGAGTCTCTTATTCACAAACTAAAATTATTTTAAACTATTGCTCAATTTTACTAATACCTAGTAGATACAAGAAAGGGATGGCAGCAATTTTAGTGCTGTCAGCACCTCACAGGCCGTCGGCACGTTCTGTGATCATGACTAAACTTGTATGGAAATTTTAATTCAAACTAATTTGACAGCACTAACATTGTTGCCATCCCTTTCTTGTATCTACTGTTAGTAAAAGAGAGCGATAGTATAAAAAAGTTTAGTTTTCTAACAAGAGAATCACTACCATTATCACCTATTGCTATTAACTGGATACGCTGATTATCTGTAGGCCTAGTACGAGTTTGACACTTACCGATACTTCCATCGAATTCGACGACTATCATTCATTAATCAGTAGCGCCCCTGGCGGATACGAGGAGGAACTAGTAGTTTATGAATGAAAATCGACGAAAACTTTGAAAGTATTATAAAGTGTCAAACTCGTGTAATTACGACGTTTGAGCTGTTGCATGTTATTGTTGTTGGTCATAGCAATTATGAAAATACTTTTTGTAGCAATGAAATGTTTTATTAGAAAGTAAAGATATAAATAGTGGAAAGAAAAATATTCAAAACTGCGACTCCTGGTTTTTGGTTTAGATTTCGCTCCGCATGCGTTACAACGTAATATAATAATAAATAATTAGTAGTAGAAAGTAGATAGCTTTGGTCATTTGTACGATGATAATATTATGTACTCAATAAAACACCTGTCAGACCAGTATTTTGTCAGTAGGTAATCAATACAACAATCATTCAACTCAGCCTATCGCAGTCCACTGCTGGACATAGGCCTCTCCCAAATTGCAACACAACACTTGGTCCTCTGTCTTCCGCATGCAGTCCCCGCCAGCTACTTTCATCAGGTCGTCGGTCCACCTGGCTAAGGGGCGCCCTACACTGCGTTTGCCGATTCGCGGTCCCCACTCAAGGACTCGTCTGCTCCAGCGGCCATCGGTCCTTCGACAGACATGGCCAGCCCACTGCCACTTCAGCTTACTAATCCAACAAGCTATGTCGGTCACTTCGGTTCTGCTCCGGATATCTCGTTACGGATTTTATCCTTTAAAGAAACTCCAAGCATAGCTCGCTCCATAGTTCGCTGAGCGACTTTGAATTTGTCAACTAGCCCAACTGTCAGTGTCCACGTCTCGGCACCGTAAGTCATGACAGGCAGGACGCACGTCAGTAGGTAGCTGAGAGTCTTATTACGAATTTGGAAAATTTCAAATGGTTTTACACATTTGATGGTGCTGATATTGACCGTGATAAAAGTTCTTTACTCTTTCAAAAAAAAAAACACCAACACACAATAAAGCAAAACACGGAAACACGTTAAGAAAACCCACAAAACACGGAAACTTCCTCAAAGTACGTATCCACGTTAATTAACTTCGTGGAGCTTCTCTCGTATTTGATCTAGCAACAGTATGTAATTTATAAATGGTTATAAACAGTTATTTCGAGATAATTCTCTGCTTCCGCGAATTATTGATTGATTACTGGCACGGGAGGAAGTGTTTTGTTTTGTGTTGCCATACGTTTATAATTTACCCTTATACTGGGCTGGCTTATAAATTCCCAAGGGTTTTTGTGTAATTCTGACGACGTTTTTGGTCTGGTGGTTCGAGTGTCGGACTGCTAATCATGAGGTTGTGGGTTCGATTCCAACAGGACACAAATATTTGTGTGATGAACATAAGTTTTTGTGTTGGTCACGAAAAAAATATGTATTTTATCCATTGTCTAGTACCCATAGTACAAGCTCTGCTTAGTTTTGGACTAGATGGTGCTGTGTAAAAAAAAATGTCCCAAAAATATTTATTTAAATATATATTTATTAATTGACTCACTAAATTGGATAGTTAAAATGACATTAAATCATAGTTTGTAAACATTGAGATTCAAACAGAGCCGTTTATGATTTAGATGATGTATAACCACAGATTACCTATTAGTTACTACGTAAGTATAACTTGCAAATCGCCATTGACCAGACCTTTCAAGTATTTGGTTAAAAAAATACCTATCTCCATCAAAAATCTTAAAGAAAATCAAATCTTGTTCCTTTTTAGGAATTATCAACGCTTTGTCAAACTTGGGAAACGAATCCATACTCTTTGGAAACTGCAGACGCTCGTTGTATTGAGTGTTAGGTAAATTGAATACGGCAAATTGCAACCCCAGTGATAGGCGTAAACGGACTGCATTCTATATCACTTTATTCATAAGTACCACAGATATCGGTACTTGTATATCGGTACCTTTATATCGGTACTATCTAGAAGAGTAATAGCTATGTTGGGGACTGCAGGTTCTTCAGATATAATCGCTGTGGTAGCCTACTCGTCTACTGACGGGGTTATAATGTGGCTGCTATGTATTTGTTGTTTTATAGAATAGGTGTAGTTTGTTTGTGTTTGCAAAATATTTGTTTCTAACAGAAGCAAAAAATCCAAGAACTGAAAAAAAAATTGTTTAAGTGTTTATTCTCGCAAATAAAATAAAAAAATTTAATGGAATTATTATTGCCTCGTTGGTCTAGTGGTTGCAAGCGCGACCGCTGAGCGTGAGGTCCTGGGTTCGATTCCCGGGTTGGGCAAAGTGTTATTGGGTTTTTTCATTTGGAAATTCTCAGTAGCAGCCCGGAGTCTGGATTTGTGCCCGGTCAATGGCAATAGGCTCGCCCCCTATTACATGGGACTATAACATAACTGGTGAAATGTGGTTGTGATATTACACCTCTGCCTACCCCTTCGGGGAAATAAAGGCGTGAGATTATGTTATGTTATGTTGGAATTATTATTTCATGCCCATAGAAATCTAAATAAGAAAGTAATAGAAGTGGTAAAGGCGTGTGAACTTGTCGCCGCGTACAGGTGTCTCGAAGGACACCAGGGCACAGTGTATTATGTGACTGCTGAAAAAGTGACATTTACTCCAAATTTTACACCTTTATTTAACACCTTTTTATTCCAAATTATGACAGATTTAACTATAATTTTATTATTTAAACGCAGCTAAACACGGTTCGATTTCGAAACGATAATTTAACTGGTCATTTTATTTTTTAAATCATTTACGCATGTGAAGCGAAATCTAAAGATATAAATTATGGAAAGAAAAAATCGCTCAGCTTAGTGGCTAAAGCACTGGCGTACTGAGCTAGGAGTTGCAGGTTTGAATCCTGCTCGTGAGCGATTTTTTCTTTCCACAATTTATATCTTTAGATTTCGCTTCGCATGCGTAAATGATTTAAAAAAGAAAATGATTAGTTAAATTATCGTTTCGAAATCGAACCTTGTTTAGCTGCGTTTTATAATCTAGTGTAGTGGTATATAATCTAATATAGTGGTAAAGTCAATTCACACATCTTTAGTGTAACTATTCAAAACATTTAGAACCTATAAAATAAGCCGGTTTTTCTTGCCTCTTGTGCTAGTTAGTCAGTTTCGTTTTTCTACTTATCAACGCTAGAAATTATTATTTTTACCATCTCTCATAACCAGCTAATTACTGTCTCACTGCTGGGTATGGGCCTCTTCTCAGTACAAGAAGGCTAAGGCCTCAGTCCACCACGCTGATCACGCAGGTTGGCGGAAAACACACAATTGAGAACTGTATGGTGGCTCTCTGGTGTGCAGATTATCTCCCGATTTTTTCCTTTACCATTAAATCAAGCGATAATTGAATTTTATTCCGATCCGCACATGTATAATCTCAAGGTGTGTCTACGCTAGACGAGCCAAGCACGAGCGGAGCCACTCAACGTGTCGTCGCTCGCGGCGTCAAGTGTGGACTTACAACGAGCCTACAACACGAGCGCACTAAGAGCGCGAAGCGAATCCCTTTGTGATTGTCAAAAAACCGAAAATTGGCGGAGCACTGTTGAGCACGGGCCAAACGCTCGCGGCGTGCTCGTTCGAGCCTCGTAAGTCGGTCTACGCTGCACGAATTTGTACTCGCCTTGTGCTCCGCTCGTGATCGGCTCATCTAGCGTAGACGCACCTTAAAAGTCAGAGGTGTAGGCTGGGTTTGAACTCACACCTTCCTGCATGGAAGGCAAGCGTTCAACCACTAGGGTCTAGTGACTAGGCTACCAATTCTTTTTTTAATAACTTTAACAAGAATGTTCACTGACTCAGACTCAGAGCAGAGTAAATCCTTTCGACAGCTCACTATAAAAAACACAATCTTGAATTCCGAATCCTTATTGTTTCTTTTTTTAGACAGATTTAACTGTTGGAGCGTATCCATAATATCAGGCCATTAGCACCTCAAATCAAGCAATTTACACTTTAGTTAATTTAATGAACTCCACGTCAACTTCTCGTACAATTACAGTAATTATATCGAAGACAAATATTTACCGTGTATTTACAACTGATGTTTAGTCGATCGCCCACGCGTTGACAGCCGCCCATTACTGCGCCGGCGCACCCGAGGGCTTATGCCCCTTCACATTAGCTACCTATCTCATTGGAATCAAACAGTCAGAAGTACAGAATGGTTCGCCAAAAACGAGCTTGCATAGAAACTTAAAGAAACATCTGAATTTATTTCATTAAGAATTTGGCACATGCAAAAAAAAAAATTTTCTGGAAAAAGTATTCATCATCATCATCATTTCAGCCGAAAAACGTTCACTGCTAGACAAAGACCTCCCCCAATGGGCGGGAATATACCATAATCGCCACGCTTGGCAGGTGGGTTGGCGATCGCAGTTGGTTGATCAAATACTCAGAGAACGCTGCTGCCCATCCTCCGGTGAATCCCTTAGTTACCTTTTACGACACCCATGAGAAGAGAGAGAAAAAGTATTACTGAAACGGAATATTAATAACATAACCTCCTCCTTTTTTTTAGTTGGTTAAAAATCACTTTAAGGGTGACCCATTAGTTTTAAGGCGATTTAAAATCAACTAACTTTTTTGTATATAATCATCATCATCATCATCATCATCATCATTTCAGCCGAAAGACGTCCACTGCTGGACATAGGCCTCCCCCAAGCATCGCCACAACGACCGGTCCTGTGCCTTCCGCATCCAGCGGATTCCCGCGACCTTAATATGTACGTGGGACACTCAGAAAGTTTTGCGAAACTAAAAAAAAATGTTCTATACGTACATATATTTTTATCAAATCTTTTCAAAGTACTTTCCACCAGCCTCTATACAAAGATTCATGCGCCTAAACCAGTTTTCAAAACACTTTTTCCAGTCCGCCGCAGACACCTCGTTTACAGCCTGCTCGAACGCAGCCAGCGCATCTTCCGGCGACGAAAATTGTATCCCTTTGAGCTGATTTTTTATTTTTGGGAATAAAAAGAAGTCACACGGTGCTAGATCAGGGCTGTAAGGAGGGTGACCCAGGAGTTTGACTGGCGTGCTGTCCAGGAAGTCCCTCGTTTTGAGTGCGGTGTGCGCAGGTGCATTGTCGTGGTGGAGCAGTAGCCCGCGGAGCCCTGTGTTTGGTCGCTTGTTGCTTATAACAGAGAAAACTTCTGGCAAACATTTGGTAGTATACCATTCGGCATTAATGCTTCTTTGATCCTGTAAGGGAATTGATACCAAGTGGCCAGTCAAATTAAAAAAGCTAGCGATCAAAATCTTACCCCCGCTTCTAGATCGCTTCACTTTGGTAGGCGTTGGCTCATTTTGAAACACCCAAACAGTCGACTGGCGCTTGGTTTCTGGGTCGTATTGATAAATCCAGGACTCATCACCTGTAACGATGTCGTAAACACGCCGAGACGAGCCTGCTTCAAATTTGTTAAGCATATCACGGCACCATTCCACCCGGGCCTGCTTCTGAGCATCGGTGAGGTTGTGCGGCACCCAGCGTGATACTATCCTCCTCACGCGAAGATGGCTGTGTAGAATCTCGTGAACGCTTCCCGATCCAATCTTCAATATGTGTTGAATCTCCTGATATGTAATTCGCCTATTGTCTTGGATTAAATTTTTCACTGCTAGCACGTTTTCTTCGGTAACAGCCGTCAAAGGGCGACCGCTTCTTTCGTCATCCCCCAAAGTTGGTCGACCGCGCTTGAATTCGTTATACCAACGATACACGGTTGCCTTGGAAGGGCCTTCATCCATGAATGCCATTTGAAGTCTATCGTACGATTCATCCGGTTTCAGGCGACACTTGAAATCGTATAAAATCATAGCTCTAAAATGTTCCCGGCGCAGATCCATATTTCAGTGAGACACAATACTTTGAATTAACTCGCAAAAAATGTGGAGGGAAATTTTGAAATTGGAACTTACTTATTTTTACTTATAAATAATCATATTTTCGAAAAACATTATAACTGGCCAGTCTCCCATATATAAAAACTTTTTTTCGCAATACTTTCTGAGGGGCCTGGTATATAATATCTTAAATTAATTCCAAAAAAGGAATCTATGGTTTGGTGCAATTCGCATACACTAGAATTTGCGGCTCTATGAGAATTTAGTATGCTTTTAGCAGCTTTAACAAATAAATCGATTTGCCTCTACAAAACAACAAAGGTATAATTGCGCAATATTAATATTGCACAATTATTATTGTATCCCGATCTTCATTTATCTTTCAATCTTAGCCCTACACAGTCAATATCATTGCGCAATTGCAAATATTTCGGAATTATATTGTAGGTGTATGTATGGGCCGCCTTAAGATTAGCCTCACACAAAAGATTAAACTTTTAACTAAACATGATAAATGTTGTTGGTCTAATTTATCTTTGGCCAAACAAGCTTGTAAAAAAACATAACTACAATAGTTTGTAGGCACGCTGCCATACAAATTGAACACTTGTATAGAATGTTATATTTAATTAAATTTTGTTCGTTTATTTGGACAGAATCTTCATAGTGTTCCAATTCGCGGGTATTTCCCTAGGGTTGGGATCAAACAATTGAGATATAATAAAACAGAACATATCATTGTAATAAAAATGTAAACAACCTTTTCATTTTTGCATAAAAAGGACATGTTTTGTTTATACGCACGAGAATTGGAAACTTTAAGATTCATGGAAATACATAAAATAAATGTCGTTTCAAACGCTTGAATATAAATTGTTCATCTTCACTCTTTATTGACTATTGAACTTAGGTTTGTTCAAAATAAAACCATAAAAAAGTAAATAATACAGTAAATAACTATCAACGTTTCTGTTTCCGAAATTAAGCGTGTTTTTGGGTTCCATTAATATTTTTTCCTATCATCATCAAACCAATTACCAAGTAAATATCGACATGTTTATATGCGGTGAGTAAGGGTCGGTCACTGACCAATGTCACAGTTTCATTACCTGTTACTAAACCAAACAAACAACAACCAAACTAAACCAAACAAACACAAACAAAGGAATTAGAAATGAACTTGTATTGAGAACACTAACCTAGCACGATAAAAAGCCGCTTTTTCGCTCTAACAGAATTTAATACAAACTTCCTTCAGCAAGTTGCGTGTGAAACGGCTTTTATTTGATAAATGCACTCCCGCAACTAGAGATAAGCAGACGTGCAGCTCTTGATATGTCCGTCTGACAGTCGCTAAGACTAGTGGTAATTGCTTCACGAGAGCATTGCCATCAATTAACATTCAATACTTAAGAATTTATTCGACCTTTTGTTAATATCGCCAATCCTTAATTGCTGAGGTTGATTGAGCGGTGGATTGACATTTAAGGAAAATGTTATAATGCAAACTCAGATGTACAAAGTACACAAAGGGTTAAATTCAGGGTCAGCGAGATCAAGGTGAAAGATGAAACATGAGAGATCATTATTATGATTAGATTTAGCTGATTATTAGATTACGATTATTTTTCGGGTTGCGTTCCCTCCTATTATGGTCGATCCAAAACTTAAAATCATTATTAGTCATTAATTAGTTTACTTCAGTGAATTTGTCTCAGTCATTAACCTAAATTATTCTCACACAATTCTTTCCAATTAATCATGTAACAAATCATTGTACTATTAATATTAGAAAAGAGTATATCCATGGAGTTTCTTGCCGGCTCTTCTCCATTGGACCAACTTTATGGAACCGTGCAACTAGATTCATAATTAACGTTTTGAAAGTGCATGTAAATATTATATTACTTATTCGAAATAAAAACTTTTGACTTTGACTTTAGGAATACCTATTGAAGCTCCTTGGGAAAAAGCTTGTCTGGGGAAGTACTATAGTATTTACTATTAGTATTTCTGCCGCCAAATAGTCATGCTTGTATTGCTGTGTTCCGGTGTAAAGGGTACGGGTGCCGGTTAAATTACAATCACATGAGACTTTCCATCTTTAGGTCTCAGCTTGCCGAACTCGATTTGCAATACCATTTAGTCAGCAACCTAGGTGGTATTATTTATTTATTTTCATATTCTTTATTGTACAGTCGACTGCATGACAGTGGTAACACTTCAATTCGAAAACCGTCCTTACTGCTTACGAAATAAAGATGCTGCTAATGTCAAAGTGTTACCACCGAGGTGCGGTTGACCGTACATACACTAAACGAAAACAAAGACAGTACATAATACAGTATTACAGTTTTTATTGTTAAAGATAGCCACATAACATCAGGTGGTCCTTCAGCTCGTTTCGCTATCATATCATATTCTTCTTCTTATCGTGTCATTGGTTCAAATATGGTTGGAATAAAAAGTGGCCACTTCAATGGCGTTTTCAGTGGCGGCGAATAGATCATCTCTTGTGCAGGTGTTCGGGCACAAGGGACACGTTAGCAAGTGCGACATGGATTGCTCTGGGTCACCGCAGTCACAGTGTGCAAGGCTAGGGTCCCTAAACCCCCATTCACACATATTAAGTCTACAGCGACCAACCTGGGTGCGAAGGCGATTGAGTGACTTCCACACTGGCCACTGTAGATCGTGTCCTGGTGGTAACTTCTCCTGTGGAGTAATAAAACCAGGAGGTGGAGGGTGCTTTTCATCATATCATATTAATATAACATGACAAAATTTTATTTTTTGAAAACATAGAAATCTAGATAATAAAGTAATAGAAGTTTTATCTACTGTTTTTTACTACGGGAACGCATGTCGCCAGTTTTCCGGCACCAACACATAAATACGCAATCAGGCCCACCATTTTTCTAGCATTCAATGCAAAATAAATTAAGCCTAAAAATACAATTTTAGTGACTCTCCGTCCAAAAAGCACTGATGATCAAGCAAACGGTTCGCGCACTGGTGTCCTAAAAGACATCTTTACGCGGTGACAAGTTCACGCACCCTTGCCACTTCTATTACCATTAATTATATTTCTATGTAAGACGATGGTAAAGAGAAAATCCTACTAATTTTATAAATGCGTATGTCTGGATGTTTCTTTTTGTTTGTTTGTCCTTCAATCGCGCTGAAACGGCTGTACGAATTGTGATGAAATTGGGTACACAGATAGAACATATTCTGGATTAACACACTGGATACTTTTTATTCACATACCATGGGAAAAAAGCCGCGGGCATCAGCTAGTGCTATCTAAAACAGGCAATGATATGTAGGCCGTGATAGATAAACATTATTTACAACGTACTTTGGCTTTATATTCTCATCTCAGTCTTGCACTTGTAGTTTGACGAAACAGTGACAGAAATGTTATACTAGTTTAGTTAGCCCAGTACGTGCTGAGTAACTAAGCAGCGTCTATTTATCTCGTCCTTAGAACAAAAGGCATGCTTATGACTCTCTTCCTGCATTATCTATCACCTAACACTTGCCTTCAATATAGATTTCTGGTGCTTTTCCAACTATACTGTCATATTTCATAATAACTAACGTTCCATTACTAATTTTAGAAAGCCTTTACTTACGCATTTATTCTTGTAAACTGAAGTGTGTGTACCTACACTCTGTTTTTTCTTACTTGTCTTATTTAGTAAACAATCTTAACATGTCTTTTTAATGCAATTCGTCAGTAAAAAATATTAAAAGACGTTATTTTAACAATTATACAAACTTATTTAACCTAATTACATGTGCATAAATAGTAATTATATTTTATCACTAGTTATTTGAATAAAGAGACGTGCCAAGATTGTTTACTAAACAAGACAAGAGAGAAAAAACAGACATTATGTTACATAATTTTTATTTATGTTTGTCAAGTTTCAGTGCACTTTGGTGACTAACATAATATAACATAACATAACGCCTGTATTTCCCCGGAGGGGTAGGCAGAGGTGTAATAGTACACCCACATTTCGCCAGTTATGTTATAGTCCCATGTAATAGGGGGCGAGCCTATTGCCATTGACCGGGCACAAATCCAGACTCCGGGCTGCTACTGAGAATTTCCTAATGAAAAAACCCAATAACACTTTGCCCGACCCGGGAATCGAACCCAGGACCACACGCTCAGCAGTCGCGCTTGCTACCACTAGACCAACGAGGCAGTCTGGTTGGTCTGGTTTGGTGATTATTCCAATACATATCCAAATATACATCATCATCATCATTTCAGCCGAAAAACTTCCACTGCTGGACAAAGGCCTCCACCAAAGGGGGGATATGCCATAATCGCCACGCTTGGCAGGCGGGTTGGCGATGATCGCAGTTGGTTGTTTAAATACTCAGAAAACGTTGCTGCCCATTCTCTGTTGGATCCTTTAGTCGCCTTTTATGACACCCATGACCCATGAGAAGAGAGAGGGTGGTGCAATTCTTTACGTCCGGCACTACACGGAACAATATACAATAAGAATTTAATTCTCATGTAATACAATCTTGTAGAGATGCAATATAAAAGAAGAAAAGAAAGAAAGAAAAGGAAAACTAAAACAAATTCATAGGCCATTTGTAGCGGCGAAACATCGCGTATTGACCACATTTACTTCGTTTGTTACCTAAGCTGTCAACTACACTGTAACTATTTTCTTTAAAAATATGCAGAATCTTCAAAGGGTTACCTATATTAATACGACTGCCAGTATTTAGATTCAAAACGCAAGTTTAGATATGCAGTCATGCTTCGAGCTTTTGAAATGTCCATCTGACAGTCATTAAGACCAGTGGTAATCGCATAACGTGAATTTCCGTCCTACAATCTGCACTAGACGACTTTAGTAAATGGAGGTATTAAAATTTTAATGCTCTGTGTGAGTTGGCATTAATATCGTGTAATTAAAGTATATAAGGGCTAATGCATCCTCTGTAGCGATATCCTAAAGAAATTAATAATTAAAATTGATTATTATTGCCCAGTAGGCCGTAATTATTTAGACTGATGTATCTTATGCCTGCATGATTTGCGTTTTGCCTATGGAGATGAGAAAAAAATCAAAGAATGCCACGTGTTTTAGCATAAAAAAGTTTTCTTTTTCTGTGTGTTGTAGTCCCTAATTATTACTTTTGTTTGTTCTATATGCATGCATGTTCCGTGTGGTGCCGGATGTAAAGAATTGCACCACCCTCTCTCTTCTCATGGGTGTCGTAAAAGGCGACTAAGGGATTCACCAGAGGATGGGCAGCAGCGTTCTCTGAGTACTTAAACAACCAACTGCGATCGCCCGCCTGCCAAGCGTGGCGATTATGGCATAATCGCCACGCTCCCTTTGGGGGAGGCTTTTATCCGGCAGTGGACGTCTTTCGGCTGAAATGATGATGATGATGATGATATGCATGCATCTATACACATGAGTATGATCTTCTTTTACTTTTTACTCGCCCTCAAATATCTTAATGATGCTAAGAAGAAGCACAGTCAGTTTTAAGTTGATATGCATTTTTTTTAAATGTAATACTACAAAGAGATTTATTTATGTCATATTTTTTAGGATTTTTATATCGAATCGTTTACTACAGCTCTCTTTCATAATCATCATCAGCCTATATCAGTCCACTGCTGGAAATGGACCTCTCTAATGACCACGCCAATGACCTCGATCCACAGCCACTCTCATCCAGCTTCTAACAGCCACCCTGGGTTCCCAAACTAGGTTTTCCGATTCACGGTCTTTGCTCAAGAACATTTCTACCTCAACGGTCATCGACGAAGCTTTCGTTACTCAGTCATCAAAAGATTTAGCTTCAAGGCCAGTCAAAAATAGATTTTCAATTACTAACCAGTGAGCAATTGAAATACTTGTTATCGCAAAAAATAGAGACATAAAAAATAATCCAATTACTTTCACTGCCTACATCTTATAGAAACTAGTCTAGTAGCCTAAGAGCTAGTAACACCTACATCAAACTCAATTCTGAAGTGTTACAGATACGATTTAAAATAGTAACCTATCCAGCTTTTAAATAACAGCCTTCGCTATCAGACAACATTTCAGTTACATAAAAGATAGTTGTACTGTAGGTCGTTAGCAAGAAAGTCTGTCCCACACATTCGCTTTGCATCGGCAGTTAAGATAGGATCAACTTAAAATATCCCGATTGCAATATCTCTGACTATAAGTTAGGTTATCTATCGACGTGGAATAAGGCTTTGTAATCGCAGGATAATCCAGATCATGGAGCATAACATGTTGTGTTATTGGGGATCGGTGCTCTATGCCAATATTTTGCGATTTTCCTTGTAACTTATGAGATTTTTGGAGATACTATTTGAGGTTGAAATTGTTTACGTTTCTTCTAAAATAAGTGGTTGGTAATTGGTTGAAATGAAAGTTATATGATGAGGTCGAAACTCTTGACAAGAGGCGCCAAATACGTAAAGAGTGATCCAAGTCCTCCTACACATACTCCAGCAAAACAATTAGACGCATGCATGACAGTTATGCGGTTTCGGCGTCTGGATCCTACTTCAATAGCCGCGCTTCCCCTAGTGACGTAGAATCGTAATACTCGCTCTCGGTACACTGTTCTCTGATCTTCAGCGCTTCTGAGATTTTTGTTGTCAGTTAACTAGTATGAACTATGAACTAACAATAAACTGTATTGTATCAATCAGGAATCCGGTGATTTGGTATTGTCCTCCCCAGATCCAATGACTTCTTATCTGTCATGCGCCTCATTGTTGTGGTGGCATAGTACGCTTATAATTTTCATTTTTATTTAATTTTTTTATTGTAATTCTGCAGGACAACTCTATTGCGTTTCTTGCGATAGGGTTTTTAAAACCAAGTTTGGTCTAGCTAGCTATATTAGGACAAGGAAGTAATTTCTTAGGGTCGCCGTTACTGAAATCGGCAAGGAGGACTATATATCTACACCAGTATTATTAAGAGGAAAGATTTGTTTGTATGTATGTTTGTTATCTATACACTCTGAACCTACTAAACCGATTTTAATAATTTATTTTACCTTTAGAAAACTACTTTATCCGGAAGTAACATAGGCTATATTTTATTTCAGTACGCTGGCAAAGCCGTGGGCAAAGTCTAGTCCACGGAATACTTTATATTCATTTCCTCTATGGTCTAGTCAATATAATTAGGTATTTTAAACACATTGTGGAAAAATCTCGTATATTTTTATGTGTAATATAGCTTCATTAGCTGACACTGAGGATAGATAGTATTAGTAAATCATAACCACAAAATTAATTCCAATCAGTATGAATTAAAAACGATCACCGAAAAATGTGTACATTTAAGGGACTATCGTATCCAAAGGCACATAAGGAATAAGTAATGTGCCCAAGTTCTGTAATAAATCTTAAAAGAATGCTTTGCCCGCTCCCAAAAGGATACTCGTGGAAGCGTTCACCTTCTATTTTCCTTGTTATTTATGAGCCTATGCTTTATACTAGAACCGCGGGCCAAGAATAAAATGGGTAACTAAAATAAATGGCCTTACGTTACCATAATCATAGATTTCCAAAGCAAACTGAATAACTTTTTTCTTAATGAAAACGAATGGGAAAACTAGAAGCCGATACTTAGAGGGCGACTATCTTAACTGGCTTTTTATAAAAAAAATACGGCCATGTGTGAGTCAGCCTCACGCTGTAAGGGTTCCGTGCCACCTATCGACCTAATACCCCCTAGAAACTGATTAATTTATGAGTTTACCAAAGGTGCAGTAATGGAGTTGATGTGTTTCATATTTGCATCTCTTTCTTACGCAAATGCATACATTTGTGTTTGCCCTTTTTTAATATTTGCTATTAAACTATACAGTACGCACTACAATCACAAACTGTTTGACGTTTGCACGTATATATTACCTTTTTGATGATGACAGTGCAGGACAAAAACGTCGAAAAAAAATCTGTGCGGTTAGGGGACCCCGTCAAGAACGAATTTCGAGATATTTATTAAAAGACGCGTGCGCTAAATATCAACCGGTTCATTATAATGCTAAATTTCGCAACTAAATTACAAGCAAAGAAAAAAATTCTCTGCCGAACATCAAGTTGGACTGAGATACCACGGGGCCTAAGTTCGATCCCCAGTAAAACATATGTTTTTGTATGTTTTATTCATTAGTTAAAAATCTGACGTGACGTTACATTTCCCACACTTACCGCAAGCCGCGATAAGGAACTTCGTACCAATTTTTTTAATCGAGGTTTCTTGGTATGCTTTTCCTTTGGGTTCATACATATTATTCTTAGTATTTTCCGTGATAGATATCTTAGTAACAAATATTCTGTGCAAAGTTCATCTCACTACCTTTTACGGTTAAAACGTTACAGCCCCGTGACACAGACGGGCATACGGACGGACGGACGGACGGACGGACGGCCTAGGCAGTATAATACTGCCTTCGTAATTGAAAACGCGGTTTTGCAACCGCGATTTTAGTTTATAAGTTAGGTTTAGGAATTTTTTTTCAGCGGATGGAGTCCCTAACGGGATTCTCCGCCACCCGCCCGGTTAAGCAGTTAGGGCACCTATCTTGGGTGCCATCTGCGAGAGTTTATTCGAAAAAAATTAAAAAGAAAAAGAAAACACAGTAACTTTAGTTACTGTGCAACTGACATCACTGTGTTTTCGATTACGACTGTTTTATTATCAACCGTTTTATTTAGATTGCTTTTATATTTTTACCTAATGAAATGTTAATTAATTAATTTAAATGTACTTTTCTATAAATTGTGACGTATAATTTTAACTAATTATCAATAAAATGTTTATCTGTTACGATGGCAGAATAGGGTCCCATTGGCAGCCATTGGGCACAGAATCCTAAAAAGACTGTGTGATTCGACTTTAACGATGTGAAAACAAAAAGTTCATATCTAATCTTACGACGTGAATTATGGGGATCCGTGAATGCAGTCGTCTATAATAGTTCAGAATGTCGGCTCTGTCCTCCACTTACACGTAATTTACATTAAGATGCCTGTACATTTGCATGTCGGTATAACCTTTTCATAATCGTCACGTCGGTGGCTCCCAAGTTAGCGATTAGCTTAATGGATTTCTCAATTTAATGAAACTCAAACTTTGTAATTGGCTTTTTAAGAGATAGGAAGGAATTTACGATTGCTTACTTATTTCAGTTTTTTTCTGTGCGTCGCCGCCGACGGACTTTTTTCATGTGACGCGTTTTAAAATAGAATTCATTGTTGTGTCCCGTTATTCGAAAAAAATATTGGTAAAGTATTTAAGCTGGCACGGACAGGACGACAATAGTTGGAATAGGGGGTACCTTGGTTGTGTGAGGCACAAATCTTTTTGTTTGATCAGGCGTTTGTTGACAACAAATTCGTTGACGTTAATCCCTAGACAATGGTACCGTTTTATCCGGGGAAGGCTAGACGGCCCCAACGGTATCCCTTAACCGAAGTTAAATCTCAATGTTTGTTTAAAGGATTCTTTGGAATGATTGATGTTTATTCAAGCGGCAAAGCTGTGCTAAGACCACAAAGTATTAAAAATTAATATCGATGTTGAATTGTTATATTGTAGTTATGAAATTTATTGGAAACGCATATATACATTCGAATGAATAATAATAAAAATAGCACCCTTTTTACATTTTTTTATTGAACACCGTGTGGTTATAAACTGATGCCCATTTTTTTTTTTTTTTTTTTTATAGTATAGGATGGCGAAACGAGCTAAAGGCCCACCTGATTTTAAGCGGTTACCTTTGCCCATAACAACTGCAATACCACCTAGGCTGTTGCCTAAATGGTACCGCAAGTCGGTTCGCCAAACTGAGACATGAAGATGGAAAGTCTCATGTGATTGTAATTTCACCGGCACCCGTACCCTTCAGACCGAAACACAGCAATGCAAGTATCACTATTTGGCGGAGAAGTAGGCACGGTGGTAGTACTTCCCCGGACGAGCTCTTTCACAAAGGAGCTCTACTACTACTAAAAAAACTATTATTATACTACTTATTATTATTACTATTTATAGACATAGTTATATTGCATAACGACGACCACTGTGGTCTAGTGGTTCGAGTGTCAAACTGCTGATAACGAGGTCGTGGGTTCGATTCCCACAGGACACAAATATTTGTATAATGAACAAAAGTGTTTGTGTTGGTTTGGGTGTTGCTTATGTATTATAAGTATGTATTTACCAAAAAAAAGTATTTATTTATTATATCCATTGTCTAGTACCCATAGCACAAGCTCTGCTTAGTTTGGGACTAGATGGTGCTGTGTAAAAATGTCCCAAAGATATTTATATTTATAAACTAAACACAATTTAACGAAAACAGAATAACTACCTATCCATTTTTTATTAATATTAAAAACTAGCCTCTGCTCGAATAAAAATGTTAAGTAAAGGACGTGGTCTATCTGTGTGTCAATTGTCATCCAAATCGGTTTAGAAGTCTGCGTGATGCTCGACCAAACAAACAATCAAACATACAATTACAGTTTTATAATAGTAAGGTTTTTCTTTTCACAATTTAAATCGTAAGATTTCACTTCGCATGTGTAAATGCGTTAAAATAAAAAATAAAAAAGTTTTTTTTTTTAATCTTAGGATGCCAAACGAGCATGCTTAAGTATAGGATTGTGCGCGCGCGACCTAAGTAAATGCAGTGATCAGTGAATTTTCAGTGCAAGACAAAGACAATGACAAAACAATACTCTGAACGTTTCTACGTTGCTTCCGAATTGTGAACTCACTCGCGATCGCAATCATTTTCATTTCAGTGTTCATTTCTCCGTATGTTTTGACCATAGACATCTAAATAGAAATGTTATCTACTGTCTTTTTTATACCGGATTGCCACCGGTTCGCCGCTACCAATACATAATACGCAATTACGCCCACCATGTTGATATCATTCAGTGCAAAATAAATCAAGCCTAAAAAAATCCGCTGTTAGTTATGCTACAAAAAGCAATTTTAGTGACTGCGTCCAAAACAGCACTGATGATCAAGCAAACGGTTCACGCACTGGTGTCCCACGACACACCTGTACGCATTGACAAGTTCACGCGGCTTTCCCACTTCTATTACCTTATTATATTGATTTCTATGGTTTTGACAGTCCGTCTGTTATCGGCTACTACCTACGCACCACGCAAGGTTTCTGAGCCACTGGTATAAATGGTGCGCACCGGTGTGAATATTCTGAAAACGCAGTCGCCATAAATAAAACAAACAAATATAAATAATAAATATTTTTGGGAAATTTTTTACACAGCACCATCTAGTCCCAAACTAAGCTGAGCTTGTACTATGAGTACTAGACAATGGATATAATAATTGTATATATTTTATTTTTGTAAATAAATACTTATAATACATAAGAAACACCCAGACCAACACAAACGCTCATGTTCATGACACAAATATTTGTGTCCTTTGGGAATCGAACCCACGACCTCGTGATTAGCAGTCCGACAATCGAACCACTAGACCACAGACGTCGTCAAGTCGTCAAATCAAAATGAATTATTTACGATTAATGTTTTTTTTATGTTTTTTTTTTATTAACCATGTTTTTTTTGTATTAGTAAACAACAACAACAGCAACGACCTACGGTCATGGTACTTCCCGGTGGTACGTTTTTTCTAAAAAATACTCTGAACGAATCCTGCTACATTACACGTACCTACGGCTGCCATCGAACATCGATCGACTCCACAATCCACCACTAAGGCTAAAATTGCTTGCTGGGTGCAAGCAATTGTAGCCTTAGTGGTGGATCACTGGAAAGATTTCTGACTTGTACAACGTCTGCGATGGCTCAGCCACGTCGAACGTATGCGGGAGGATCGAGAAGCCAAGAGAGCGAATCTCACTCGCCCCACCAAATGGACGCAGACCGGTAGGTCACCCCTGATATCGCTGACGAGATGCTGTGGAGGCTGATTTGCGTGAGCTTCAAGCTGCCAACTGTCGAAATATCGCACAAGATCTTGCAAAGTGGAGAGTTCTCGTTTCGGAAGCCATGACTCACTTCGGGGCGCTGAGCCAGAGGAGTAAATAAGCTAATCCTTAACGCTCGAAAAAAACACAGCCTAAAGAGTGCCTGTGTATTTAAAACTAGCTGTGCCCGCGACTTCGCCAGCGTACTAAAATAATATATCACCTATGTTACTTCTGAACATCTGGATAAAGTAGCTTTCTAATGGGAAAGAATTATTAAAATCGGTTCTTTTATCGATTACAAACAAACAAATATTTCCTCTTTATAATATTAGAATAGATGAACAACATAAAAATTTCTTTAAACTTTTATTCACATCACATTAGGGCCGCTTGTACACTACACTGAATTTTAAAATCCGTAGGACCGTAATTTTACTCCATTCATTTGTCAGTTATTTGTAATATTTTACGGATGCTGCAATATGCGAAACTGAAAAGTACGGACAGTAAAATTACGGACAGTGTACAAAAGCATATGTAAATTACTGGCCCGCTACAACGGACCTGAAAAAAACGGACATACAAATCACAAAATTCAGTGTAGTGCACAAACAGCCTAAATGTAAAAAAAAAGCCGCGGAGTACATAACCTCCTCCTTTTTTTGGAGTCGGTTTAAAAGCTGAAAACTGAACAGCGTATTTCATCTAGTCGGCGTTTACCAAAATATTCTTACCATGCTGCAGCCTTCAATGTCTTTAAAGTATCATAGTATAAAAACGGTAATTGCCCAACACTCGTTTATAAATCGTCAAGAAAGTTAGAGAATGTAAATGAAAAAGTTCAGTAATCTCGCTTAAGGTGTCAGAACCGTTCGTTAGCCTTCATCCTTTCCGACCACTCTAAATTATATAAATTACCAAAGTATTTAGTTTTTATACAGACGTCGTTCCGGCAGCACTGGAAAGATTCTTTGAGCAGTATTTGGAAACAAGACGATGAGAACAATAGCACATCTATTTTTTTCTGTCGATGGAAACAACGTCAATAAAATTGAAACACGGCTCTAATTTGGCAGACATATTTATTTATACACGTTAAAGATCAGCGTCGTCATTTATAGCAATTCGTTTATTTACAGAATCGAGTGAAGGTACTAATTAATCACAAAAAATAAATAAATTTAATTAAGCTCCTATCTTACGTCCTACTTGGATTTTGGTTGTCACAGAACCAAAATTTTTTCAAATAATATATAATTTTGGTCTCTTTTACACTTTTGCACTACAAAACGAAACTTAAGTTATTAAGTACAAGTGTTTAAAGCCTAACATCAACTTTAAACAAATAATTATGACACTACACTGTGATATACGTATTATTACGTATATGGCTAAGAGATTCTGAGAGACATATCATTGGGAATGGCATATACATCGACCATACACTAAATAGACGCTTTATAACAGGTGAACGATGTCTGTCAATACATCAGTGTAATAGGACTGATGCAAGTCACTACTTTTCGCCACTTGAAAAGTTCAAATCAGTTTCGACCACTTATGTGAGCCGTCAAAACTTCCGCGTTGGTGAATAGTCAAAAGCGCCCTTGGTAGGGCCATTCGGATTTCAGTACGGGCCTCAGCTAATTGACAGAATTTATTGTACGTATTATATTCAACATAGGGCGTCTTTTGGGCTATATGGTCGTTGGACTTATCGCATTTAAACCAAAACTTATACTTTGTGGAAGAAACCTTAATCGATACATCCACCCGTAACTTCTAAATATCTGTCATAGGCCAAGAAAAATATAATTTCTCTGTTATGTCTTTACAATAAATGTTTTCATTATTTACAAATACATACATACAATGTTTATTGCTGAAGAAGACGTCGTAAAGTTCACTAGAATGAGTAAGAACCTCATCAAAACTATTATCGTAAAATATATCTAATAACTATGTTTTAACTAAACGATAATAAGGACTAGTTGTAAAAATAGTTCTAGATATTTATACCGTTTATTCTAATAAACTCGGGGGTGTACTCACAAAATCGATAATCGATATATCGAGATTTTATCGTGTCGAAACCTTCTCTGATTTAAGTATCGTTAATATTTTTAATTGATTTATTTAATTCAAATCCGAAAATCCATAGATAAAATTATATTATATGAAGCAACGAACGATACCAATCGACAATTTTCGGTCGTAACCCTACTTTTAGTTGTAAATATCACTGACAGTATTTTTACCACGTTTTTATTAACTCGCTTTCCTTCTTGTTTTTCTGTTCGGTACAAATCTTGCAATCGATTTTAAACTAACTTCACGATGAGCTAGAGACTTGAACATAGCTCAGAACTGGATGAAAATACACAATGCATTATTAACTCGCTTTCGTTTCAAAAACGTGGTATAAAAAATCTTTTTCACCAAATAATTTTGTTTTTGACTCATTCACTCCGAAGTTCCGAACATTGTCTATGACGCCGTGAAAATTCACAATATTTTGTCTGTGAATTCAATAAACGACATAGAATCCGAATATTTATTAGAGTAGGGTACGACCGATATATTCGGAGTACTATCGTGTCGTTTCGATTATGTCGTTGTCGATTTTGCGAATAGACCCCTTGATTCCGTATAACAGTCGACTACAATAATACGAAACAAAATGAAATTTCGTTTTACATTCCATTCTTTGAAAGATAACATTTTTGGCAATGCATGTGCAATAACTCAAAGGAATCTAAAAAGAAACTTCATCTTACATACTTTTGTAGTAGATCTCGATATTTTCCTTAGAAATACAAAACGAATTGAAATTGAACATCGAAATCCGGTACACGTATTACAGTTATTTATTTACAAGCAGTATAAATCAAGTCATATTTTAGAAAATTATCATTTAGTTACTATTTTTCTTCTTAACATATGTACATAACTATTTTTTCTGGTGTTAACCTTACTGTGTTTCATAAATACATTTATAAGTAGTAACTTTTTAATTTACAATCGCCTAACTCTACGTACAATCAAAATTATACGGGTAATTTTTATTACAGCAGCATTTACATACAGTGTTCCAAAGTCCATTACAATTTACAACGTAACAAGTTATACGACATTCCACAGTAAATGCAATTTAACTTTCACTTATGTCTCTCTTTAAGAGTTTTAGATTATCACAAACAGCAATTCTTTACACTCGAACTACTTGTCTTTTATTAAGTTCGTCCAAATACTTAGGAACTGAAGACGCGGTCTTCCACCGACAGCATATCAAAGCTGTGACGTCACACTACTACGTCACGAGGCACCGAATCGTTGGTCGGTGTCTCTGGCACCAGCACCGGTTGGAAACAGTGCGCGGCCGGAGTGAAGTCCTCAACTAGCTTTCGCTTTAACACAGAGGATGAACCAATATACACGTTTGTTCCTGGGAAGGTTCCTCGCCGTCTCCGCCTCCATAGGATTGCGGCTAGTACAGCTAATCCAAAAGCGATCATTGCTGATAAACAACCTAGTACTAACTCGGAGTCAGGTGACCGCTCTGGCACACGTTCTCCTCTCATAGAGCTTACTAGAACAGACATCAAGCGATCTCCTTCACTGACTTGAACATCCTGAACGCTTTCGGTCGAAACGCGTTGAGCTCTGCTGGTGTCGATAGTCATGGTCTCTGACCTTTCATTGTCAACACCCGGTGTACGAGAAACAAGTTCTACTTGAATGTGGTAGACCGTATCGGGCCATAATGATAAAGTTACTCTGGTGGAGTCCGTAAAAAGGTTGCCTTTTAAGCCTCCACCGTCAACTTCCCAAGTAACTAAATAGACTCCTCGTGCTATTCTAGGTTCCCATGCAATTTCACCAATAACTAAGACTTTTTGGTGAATGAGGGATATCTCTTTCAGTATCCATTTATGCATATCATGATTGGAAGTGTTGGTATCATGAGCCACCCAAGTTTCGTCTGGACTGTAGATAGTGACAAGCCCTAGCGGGTCCACTACAAGTACGCGAAGAAGGGCACCCTCGTTATTTGAAGGGACTCGTGTTGCTAGTGCTTGAGTTTGTATAATTTGTCGCCAGGGGCCTTCCGCGGCGCGACGCATTACGACGTACACGAGCGGCACGGGGCGGGACGCGGCGCGGGGAGCTGGCGGTGGCCAGCGGGCAAGCGCTCCACTCACACGCATCACCCCTTCGCCTTTTGTGTGGATGACAGGCTGCGTTTGCGAAGCACGCGCCGCTTCCGAGTGGAATTCACATGCGATCTTGCAGCCAGGAAACTGTAAACAAATGTAAAGTTAGTCCTACTTTGCTTGTAACAAAATAAATGGTTAGGTTAACTGAATAAGGTTTTCAACTTACACAAATATCTTTCTCGTCACAGATGGCTCCCCAAATCTGGTAGTTAGATTGCAGTAGTTCACAATTTTCCCAACACTGCAACAACAAACGCATGCTGTACAAAACCATCACATTACAAATTTGTCACAATTAAACTATAGTCTTTTGAACTCCTTTGATTTATTATCATGTCGGTCATTACGACGAATGAGTAGTGTGTACTGACATAGACAGATTCAAAAGTTAATGTTCATCCCAGAGTCAGGCAGTGTGTTCAAACGGAATCTTTTTTGTCAAATTAGTGTGTGTTATCGGGTGGTCGTCGACTTGAGTGTGGATACAGTCGTTTGTCATTACTTTTGGAATTGGGTCGAGCTCGTTACTGACATAGAAACAAGGGCACAGTAAGTAATGTGAATGGGGTATTTATGATCAGATAGATACGCCAAAACGTGTTGTTATGAACAGGTAAGCAATTATAGGATTCATGAAGTTATTTTGAAGCAATTTTTTTTCGTTTGTTAAATGTTATCGAAACTGTATCCTTAGAAATTCATTATTGAAAATGAAACACTACTAAAATATAATATAATGTGTTATTGAAATAACTGAAAACCTCTTATTCATTCATTGTACTCATCAGTATGAACAACTTTTACTATTGGAACAACCCTGAAATCGCGAAAAAAAATATCTGCTTTTCCCTACATTTTGTCGATTTATGTGAACACAAATGTAGGGAACAGCTGTTTTTTGGTTTCTCGATTTCTAGGTTGGTCCCAAAATTTAATTTATTTTATTTGACAAGTAGGTAGTAGTAGTAAGTAGTATGTTAGTATTCCTATCCTACGCACTACTACTTTTTTAAATACATGCTGATGAGTACCCTTTAAGAGGTTTTCAAATATTTCAAAAACACGTTTGGTAACTTAATTTAGATAAATTAAAATTACACATTTCTCTATTTCTAGACGAAACGTTTAGAAGTATCAATTTTATTTTATTTATTGTCTTGTAAGTAATACATAAATTTGGTTAATCCCCAGGACTACGCCACATCCAGCCAAATTTGACTGCTCCGTCGCTTCGAATGCAGCATTTGTCATTGGAAACGCTCATTAGTTAGAGTTGACGTTAACTTGACGCCGCTCTCGCCTCGGTAAGCTTTAATAATTATAAGAACGGGCGAACCACGATTATTAATTACTGGTATTGACAAAAGGTACCGTCGGACGGAATCCACGTTCCAAGTGAGAATTTATTGGTTTTAGCTCTAACCACAGACATACTAAAATTATAGATGAAGTGCTGGGAACAATTATAGCGAGGCCAAAATAAACCGCGCTTCTTCGTGTACAACCAGCGCTCACGCACACACCATGCACCTGAAGAATATTTGTTTTCGCGATGCCACGACATGTGTACTGAGAGCGGTAAGCACAGTTTGAGATGCATGTGTGTGCGTAAGCTCTGGTTTGTACACACGGCTACACATCAAGCTGTAAATTTCCAGTATAAGCTGACCTCGCATTGTATAGGTTTTCCTTACAACGCGAGGTCAGCCTATACAGGTACACACGGCTATACACGGAGGAGCACGGGTTTATTGGCTTCACTCATCGATATATATGTACTACGTACTAGATGCATCGTTTAGAAGAATAACATGATTACACGAGTTATGGTTCCGGAACCACACTGTCATCTGTCATTAGTTCACTTGACAGCTGTCTTGCGAACACACGTAAATTTTATCAACGGTTGCGTCAACTTAATTGGGAACATGCTACTTATATGAGATCGTCGCGTGTCTATTTATTGACGTCGTTGGCTTCACTATGATTGTTCGCAGCACTTCGTCTATATTTTTTACTATGTCTGTGGCTCTAACTCAGATGTTGTTTGAGTGCTTTGTAGTAAAAAGTCACTTAATCAATTCTCAGTATTTAAAAAACTCAAAAAGCAAAGTAAAAGAGCTACATTACATATTATGATGTTATAAACACTGATTGAAAAACAAGAAGAACTAGCTACGCACTAAACATGAAATGGTTTTCAAAAATGTATGTTGTTAAATTTTACAGCTTTTGTCATAAAATGAGATGCCTGAAGCGAAGCGAGTTAATAAGGAAGCTAATATCAGTATCGCCGGTGGTAAACTGTTTAGTTTTAAGTTTAGTGCATGTTTTTTACTCAAAGACGATCTAGCTAGGGGCATAAAATGATCTGAAAACAACAGCATCTACAATCATAATTATAAAAATCCGTAATTAAATATTACGGCAAACCCAATTAGAACGGTTTTATGAGTTTCCTGAATGCTAGTTTAATCGTTGAGAACTGCAAATTTTAATATACACGATTAGTATTTTTGCGATGTTAGTAAAATTATTTAAATTGCTTCCTTCAAACATAATCGCAGCACTGCCCTTTAAGGGGAATGTAGCAGCCAAGTGGCAAACCCACCAGTAAAAAAATATATTATACTCGCTGAATACATCATTTATCGAAAATTCGTTTTTAACAATCGAAGTACAGGTACTGTAGTTTAATCAAAAAATCATATCAAATGTTTTTTTATTTCAAATAAACCTAATTACAGGCACTTTAAAACGTCAGGCTCTAGTTGCACGGTTCCAAATTGGTGTGTTGTGTTCCATATCAGAAACTATTAACCCTGTTAAATATAGTTCGCATAGAAAAAATGCCAAAAGTGTCAGTTTTTCGCACTTTTACAGCGAAGTATAATTTACAGAGTTAATAGTTTCTGATTAAACTACGAACATTACCTGAACTTCAATCGTTAACAACGAATTTTCGATAAATGATGGGTGCGCCACTTGGCTGCTACGTTCCCCTTAAACATAATTTGCCATAATAAAATTATGATTTAATTATCATGAGTAGGTATTGCCAGTAGGTAATCAATATTGCAATAAATATTAATAACCAATAAGCTAGTGGAATATGTTTACTTAGCTTTATTGGCGGCTTCCATCTTTAAGTGCTACTTTATTGGCAATAATGTTTTATATGGAATTTCATTGCTTATTACAACAAACTACCTTACCATTATCATCATCATCATTACAGCCGAAAGACGTCCACTACTGGACATAGGCCTCCCCCAATTAAGGGGTGGCATTACCATTAAATTAGTAACATATACTCAGACTTTCTGGAAAAAGTAATTTCTACTAATTAAGGTTTCCAATTCCATATTAAACACAATTCAAACAATAAATTAAAATTATTTACAATTTCCCCTTAGAGTAGCTAGACTTAATTAAATTTCAGTCTTATTATTGAATACCAATAGTAATTAATCATGACGTGATTTGTTTGGAATAATCCTTAAACAGCTTATACTGGCAACTCTACATAGATTTCTAAAGGAATTTCTTCTTGATTTTCTTGATAATAGTTAAGTTTAATGTGTCTGGGTTAGATACAAGCCAGCTAGGCACATTTTCCTTGAACACTCACCATAAAACAGTCGGGGCCTTGCAAACACGATGACTCCCCGCCTGGCCGTGGCGTCGCGAACTGTTAACAAACATCAAAAATGTCACATCACACCTTTATTAAAATACACACTAAAATTAATAAAACTTAATGTAGATTTTTGTATTGATATTATACATTTTATTACTCAATAATATTATTTTATCGTTTTAATTTTTTATGTAAATATCGCTACGAATTTAAGATGTGTTCTTTTTGCTTTTTAAAACATCACGTATCCCGATATTTTTTAGGGTTCCGTACACAAAGGGTGCCAAACGGGACCCTATTACTCTCGCTACGCTATCCGTCCGTCCATCCGGCTGTCTGTCACAGGGCTGTATCTTTTGAACGGTAATAGGTAGCTGGTCGAAATTTTCTAAGAATATGTGTTGCTATGACCCCTATCACGACAATTACTAAAAATAAAAAGTCTAAAACCAAAAGGCATACAGGAAACCTCGAAAAACATGCATTTTTTTCAACATTTTTGATACTGCTCTGTCTTCAAAATGGTGATACAAACCAGCGTCAAACTTGGTTTGATTATAGTGCACATTATGTAGTTTAGCAACAAATACTAAAAATAGGGTAAACTTCGCGAACGGTGCGTTGATGTCTTTTGATGAACTCTCGTAAATTAAATCAGTTTCTATGGGGTATCAGGTCGTCGGGTGGTACGAAACCCTTACTGCGTGAGTCCGACTCGCACTTGGCCGGTTTTTAATAGTAACTACTACATCCAAAGAAACTATAAAATATCACCTTACAATGTTTATTACGTAATTAAAAGAAAATCTAAGAACTAGGAAATAAAATCTACAATGATCATTATTTTGTACTTTATCTTTGGAACGGAATAACAGATAGATAGTTAAAACCATAGTTTACTGCTCTAGACATAGACAAATAATTCAGACGGAGCAATTACAGAAGACTAATATTATGGTTGCCAATATGCAGTTTGTAAATGTGTTTTGGCTTAAAAGGAAAAGTAATTTTCTTTGCCAAGTTAAGAAAACTGACAATAATATTAAGGTAATTATGTTTCCTACGCAATGTTACATTGGGTTTTGTACAATTGGCTAGTCACGTTTTAAAGGTGAATCACCGAAAGTAAATCTTAGGAAATCATATGTACCGAATTAGACAAGGGATCGTGCAGTCGACACATCAGGATTACTTAATAATAATTATTTGGCCACCAAATTAACGTTCGCTCAATATAAAGTCAAAATAAAAGCAAAAAAATTACATTTGCTGCCACCGATTCACATAACTAAACAAAACCTTAAAAAGCTAATTAACGCGTTATTATTTAGTTAATTAGAACTTCAATCGCACTTTCATTTCGGCCAAACTCAATATAAAAAGGGACATTTAATTATTCGACGGAGGACCAATACATTACTCGTTATCTGAACACTATTCTCAGAGGTTTTATGTGCGGGCTAAAAAAAAAGAAAATAAATGTTCGATTCAAGCAACCAGTTTAATGTATTTGATAAAAGTGACGGGCATCTGCTTACCGTCTGCTGGACGGTCGCTTTAATTGCCTGATACGCCAATGCTGTAATGGGGAGAACACAGTGCAGTGGCCTAAATGTCAATGTTTTACTGTCGTGAAGAAGAGTTTATGTTGGAGAGTGACGATTTGTGAACATTTAATATTTCTGTTCGACGATTAACTCTCGACACAGAATATCTAATAGTATGCTCTCGATGTGCCGTAAACATGTTTAATAGTGCTCGTAGTGCCAGATGTAGTTTTTTGTCGCAGTCGATTAAGATGAACGAATTTCTCTTTAGCGTGAGATTCAGATTTATTTATGACTGTTAACAAAGTCAAAACATTCTCAGTTTTCGTAATTTATTTGGCACTAAATCCTCGGACATTCTTTTACAAATTGTTGAGAAATGTTTACGTTATCTGTAAAATGTAGCTTTTTACAAACACTGATTATTTAATCATATGTTATCTAAATTGTATTCTTTAATGAACCTATTTCCTCACCGGATGCTATTATTAACATTAAGATAACTTTATACAAGAACGAACATTTCTGAATGTACCAACTTTTATTTACGACTGTACCTAATTATTCGACCTTACCCATAAAACAAATGCTTTAGAAAGCTAGTAGCGAACAAAGAGTAGCAAAGGAAAACAAAATTACTCTGTTAGGTCACTATCATTGCGGCTAATGATGCCAATCTGTGGCAGAGCCCATCAAACGACTCCGGCCATCCACCCGTTATTAGATGTAATCATCGTAATTTTTCACACAATTTTTTTTCTACCACGATACTACATCTCAGGAGTGTTATTTCACGTCAACTAATGACAACAAAAAATACACTCGAGATTGAGTGCGCAATGCGCCGACAATAAAAACACCCGCTATATTTTCTACATTCTTATTCCACTCAGCCTTAAAAATAGACCTCATAAATCAAGCGAATTAAAAAGATACCAGGCTGAAGGCACCTCCAATCTAGACAAATACATTATTTTTGATCTCAAACATGTTTTTATTAAACAACAGATAATCAACTTTCGCCTTTCCGAATACGCAAACAAGGAACTTCTAACCGATTCAATTATTAAAGTATTGTATCGCACGACTTCGCCTTTGAGAGTTTGAAATATGAAAGTTAAACAAAACAAAACGACGTGAATATACTTCGGCAACTGCAAAGGGAAGTGAGTGAATAACGAATGACGGTGATTGAAAACACAGCCCGTCGAGTGGCCTCGTATTTGTGAGAGATGCCGCCGCAGATTACCCTTTTGTTAATCAAACAACGTTTATTGAGTATTATTTAATTAATCTTTCGTATTTGACTTCGGATTTAACGTCCCCAAAAAAACGGATCACTTTGAGATTGAACGCTAGATACCTACAGAAAAAAATGTAAGTGTCGTTCAAGCCAATAAATTCAATCGAGGAACAAAAAAAGTGAAGTCGATAAACGTTCTAACACACGTCTCAATAGTTATTTCGAGTCAACCGTTAATTTGAATAGAAAATTAGGGTTCAAGGATGTATTACATTCTAGAGGCGAGCCAGGATGTTGCATACCAACACTTAAGAGTTTACGAAATCCATTAAAGATAATCGTCAATAAGTCAGGCCCGGGGCTCCGGCCGAGCAGGAACTAATCGATCGATGGGCACACACGGTCGTTTACAATCAATCCATCAGCGTTTATGTAACGCGCAACTACCGATGATCTTCATTTATCATTTTGTTTTGTGGGTAGCGAACGTGCGCTCTTGGGGGTCAAACCAGAGGTCCGTACAAAATAAATGCCAGTGACTTACGAAATATGATATGTAAACAACTTTTTCTCCTTTAATCTAACGACACATCTTTGAGATTAATCACTTGTGCAATCGGTAGTTGGAAGTTGATTAACATTTGATTTATTGCTTTGTACCGACTGCAAAAGAAAAGTTGAAATTGTAAATTGAAGAAAGTCTTATAACAGAATAGGTAGCATCAATTAAAGTGTATCAGAATTTTTGATCTTATCGACAACAATAAACTATGGTGAGTGTAGTAACATTTGCATACAAGTTGGATTGAAGGAAAACATTAAACACCTAGCAAACTCCGTTAGAGAAAGAAGCAAAAACAGCATGAATTATGATTTCGCATAGAGATAAAATACAATCTAAGCTGGCGCACCAAATGGCAAAGAAAAAATGAGATTTCTCCGCGGAACAGATTGTAAGAGTTGAAGAGCGTAACAAGGAAGGGTAGGACCTAGTGCCTGATGCGGATTACGATTAAACTGATGGAGCAAAAGAATTGATTGAATATGCTCGGATAGAACTACGCCATATATTGTTATTTACATTGGAGTATAATTTAGGAATAGGCAGTGAATTTCGTTTAAACTATTTGCCTCTCAGAAAGTAAGAGTAATAGAACATTTTATGCGTGTCATAAAAGGTCTTGAAGATGATAAAGAGAATCAAAACAAAAGAAACGATGATATAGCAGAGTTAGATTGATCACTAAAGAAATAAACACTCAATGCAATACCGACACCACGAAACACAATTCCGTCGAAGTAAACACACACACGGTCCGAGATAGCCACATCATTTCTAATGCAGTTTTCAATTCAATTAAATTATGTTTCTAGATAAAAGTCGGTAGAAACTATCAGACTTAATACGGCATGTGGGCAAGTATCCCGGGGCAGCTGTGTACCCGGTCTTCCCTGACGCTAGTTGGTATTTTATTTGATCTGCTGTAGGTAAACTCTATTACTGGTCCGTTTTTACAAGTAGAAATTCAATTTCAGTCCCGTTCGGTTTCAGGTTCTTAGTAGAAAGTAGGTTAGTCGATGTAGAGGGATAAAAATAAACAAAATATTTGATGAGACACAAACATTTTCTATAAATTCTTGTTGCGGTCTTGGGTTTCCGGGTAAATCAATTTGGAAAAGGATTAAAAAGGTAAAGCACATTGTTTATTTTGTTTTACCTCAAGTTGGAATTGATATAGTAATATGAAATGCATTACTTATCATAAAAACAAATTATAAAGTAGCTTCGATACAAAAATTAATACTTTACAATTTATAAAGGGCTACATGCCCGTATATCAACGAACCTGTCTTCTAATTAGTGATACTGTTATGTTCTTTTATAAGGTATCAAGTACTCGACGTATCATGGGCAGGTAGTATCATAATATACGATTGATGAAAAATATGTCCCGGGCGGCAATAAAAGATGGCATCAACATCATTAGGTTCCAACGAAGATATGAATTTTTCATGAAATATGGACTCGCACAGGTCTCGTACACGGCTTTGAGTAGAGAGGACCGAGGCATCAACATTATTATTTTCATCAGTTCCATTCGTTGTACGAGTTTTTGCGATCGTCTGACAGACCACAACAATTTTATCTTGCCTTTAGAACAAGACCATAAAATGTTTCAAAGTCGTCAGAAAACGTGAGAAGGAATTCATTACTCACTTTTGGAACAAAGCACTAATAAAAATCTTTGTTTTACAAAACTGTATACATGATAGTTTCAAAACAAAATGTTAATATAAACCGAGCAAAGTGTTGACCCATTTACTTATTATGAACACATCCTGCCAATTTACTTTATTGATGTTATATTATAGCATCATTAAGTTTTTATACCCATTGCGTCTCTGACGGACCGCCTATAATTATGATGATATGAGGCCGCAGTCCTTAAAACTATTTTTAAATTACACCAAAACGATTTAAAATCTGCCCCAGTATTATAGGGATCATGTATATTATGAGGTCAACATCTTGATTGGCCCCGCCACAAAGTTTAGTTGGTTTTCAAAATAATTATGAAAAACGATGTGGCCATTAAGGGTGTAACTACACATAATCAGCTCGATTCAGCTTTTGTCCATTGAAAATACCATCTTTGTATGGCATCCATTCAGCGACGTTCATACAAAAATTGTGTTTTCTGTGGACAAAAGCTGAATCGAGCTGAATAAGTATAGTTACTCCCTTAGGTACCCTTAGAATAATTACGTATGCTAATAAAATTGTATGTTAAACAAGCGTCTTTCTGAATACACTGCCAAGACTATCTTTACTTGCATCTACTCTGTAATTTCGCGATGATTGCAGAGGAACAAACACTTTAGCAGTTCACCCAGATGTGCATTTAAACTGGTATAATGTCGCTGCGGCCCGCAAGTCTCCGTAGAAAACAGAATTATAGCAAGCTGCCACTGTCGACCTAACAATGATATAAATGGTCACAAACACGTACCAAATTTGATCATGCAGCAAATAAATTAAATGGGAACACAATCAAGGATTAAATTACTGCTTCATTCTGCCTCCCACACAAGCAGGCGTTGCGACACATGTGCGACACATCGCTTGCAGCCGACCGATGCGTGTTATGTATGTATGTAGGTGCCTTAACATATAATATTGTGGCACATTGTGCGGCTCTGCGACCGCATATAAATGCGCTGAGAGCAAATAAAACGGTGCTATAATTTCAAATCATACGGACAGAGAATGGGTGTGGACGGCGCTCTCATTGTGTGGAAATGATGTAACCGCTATTAAAAGTGTGGGCTGTATCCCTTGAATATTTCTTGCAACGAAGACGTCGTAGGGTCATATCGGTATTTTATATCTCACCGGAGACAATAGCGTACATTTCCAACAAGAAACCTGGCTTCATACGTTAAGTGGTTGTGGGCCCGCATTTCAATATTTGCCTCGATCTACCGGTATTGCTCTCTTGGACGATTATGTTATTAAGTATTCCAAATCAGATAGTGATCAATGATTTATGTGTTGAATGGACGTCTAATGATGGAGTGTATTATCTAGAAACGCTTTGTTATTTGATTTCTTATCATAAAAATACTGATTTTTATAGACGGCATCGTTCATTGTGACAGATGAAACAACGGCGATAAATTTAAAGACTTTATGTAAAATAAAACGGCTACTTTTATGGCATACTAAAATCTTTTAAAATTAGTAGTGTTCAAAAACAATATTTCGTTAGTACTATAAAATTCTCAATTTATTTAGCCTGTCATCCACAATCGGCTATAAAATACCTGAATTTTCGGAAAAATCACTATACGACTCATCAATTTGGACCTTATAATATGCGCTCGCAATTTATTGTGAATCTACGTAAAACCAATAAGGAAATTGGTTCGGGTTCAATGTACCCGGTCTCATACCAACAATTACGAGCTAATACCAAATCTATTTCGTATCAAATCCCGGTCACAAATCACTCCCCCTAAGATAGAGACGTGTAAAGGATTACACGAAACTATAATGTTCTGTTTAGTTTCGGAAAACCCTTTGGTTTAGATGTCCGGATTTCGAACTAATTTTGGAACATTTGGAAGATCATAAAATAATACGCGCACACAATAAACAACGTGTGGGTGTAATAAAAATAACCTAAATAACTTGTTACTAAAGAGCTGAACAAGAATTAAACAAAAAATGCGTTGATAAGATCCTTTATGACAGCTTATTTATTCGGATTAATGCAATTTCTGTTAAACCAAATTACAATTTTCTTCGAAATTCATCGAATTCGAAGGACATTCTTGTATCCGTCGGGGATAATATAATTCAATGTCATCCCTTTCCAGCCAATGGGAGTATCACATGTAGCTATCCTTTTCGGGCAGAGGCTGTCGGTTTTTGTGAGTCTCAGAAGTTCCGTGAACCATGCGACAGATGTGCGCATGGTTGCGGTTGCTAACGAACCATGATTCAATCGGAATAATCTATAATATAAAATATCTTTGATTGTTTGACCGCTGTGCGATTCTTTGACATTCGATTGACGAAATAATTTTGATGACTTGTTTCATTCTTCATTCATAATCAGAAAAAGTGACTTAATTCCGTATGCTTTTTGCTGTGTATTTATCTTATACCGTAAACAAATAGCAATATTTTACAATAATCGGACGGAAACATAGATCAAAACAGTCTTATTTGTTGTTTTACAGATAATAATGCATTCTTAGAACTCATTTCAGATAAAGCAAAGTATAATCAAGATTCAAGTTAGAAGGAAATCGTGTAGAATGCAGTCTCGATGCAAGGACCGTTACGAAGCGATATCGGCACCGAATCCGATTGGCGCAATGCGAAAATTATCCGCAACCGTAGAGTACAGTGGAGGCGTAAAGAGGTCTCAGAAATGGTTATGTTTTGCTATGTATCTGATTTAAGTTGTGACGTGTCGTTTATACTGCTTACATTGAGTTAGATGCGATCAGTTTATTCCTATTTTATGGTTATTCCACGTCAAATATAACTAAAATAATGCCAGGAAACTTCAGTATTTTAGCGCTTACGACGTTATTTTGTATATATTCGCTGCATTAATTTCGCCGCAATGTTAAACAGAAGTTAGTGGCATTTTATTCATAAAACGAGTTTGTTATTTTTTATTGCATTACATTACTTAGAAATTAAAGTAACATGAGAGACTAATTAATACGACGCCATTCCGTAATAACAAAATGCGCGTTTTTGAATTCCAATCACAAAGAGTAACATAATTCACACTACGTTGGTAATTTATTAAATTAAAATGCCAGAGCAAACTACTGTAGCTTGCAACTTGGAACTGACATTGTATTCTATATTATATTATGTGCTTAGTATTATGCTCACGAGCGTACTTATCGATCAGAAACGTGAACCATAGAGATATCATTAGTCCGAATGTACAGTTGCACGAAACACTTAGGCCGATCTCACAATCTAAAGGGTACTTCCTTTGATCTAAGGCACCGATGAGATCAGTAACCCATATCAAATCGAATATGATCTCTAATAAGATTAGCGTACACACTTTTGATCTAAACTAGAGCATATTTTTTATGAGTGCGTTTACGAGCGGGCGGCATACCTTAAAATTATCAAAGACCATATTTCAAAAGCATAAAATAAGAAGAGCAATTAAAGGGTTCATAACCGGGCTAGTAAATGGCCGCATACTATAACAAATATTTATGTAGGCGGCGAACAAACAGTAGCGTTAAAAGCAAAGACATGGGTTTAATCCAAGACAAACAGGCTGAAAGAATTACACGAGAGGGACACAAACACCATAAAGTCCTCTCTTTCCTCTAGGGTAAACAGGAGTGCCTGAAGTGAGGTAATCCTTCCTAGGTGTAGCTAAAGCTATGTAGACCTATTAAGGCCGAGTACCTCCATTCAAAATGTAAATGGCTTACTTAGAAATTCTCTAGGGGATTAAGCTACAATCTGCATGTGTAGGCTATGGTAATTTTATACACATTGTCATTGGGCAGTTACAATAAAAACGTTTATTTATTATGTAATTTTCAACACTACACAGTGTTTTTACAAACGAATAAACACAGAGTTCTTTAAATAAACATAACAATCCTTTTAAAAATAAACCATAAAATAATTTGGCTACAAAATTCCAACTATAAATCAAATGGAAATGATAAAACCTAAGAGTGGTCTTATTTGTCTAATCTCTTTGTCAAATCCAATTTATTTGATGATAAGTGTTTTTTTTACATATTACATTTGATGAAAATCATCCAATTTCTTTGATCTAAGTCACATTGGACAAAGAAATTTGACGAGTGGCATACCACCCTAAGACTAGTTAGAACTTTAAAATTAAATTCAAAACAGCAAACTTACGTAACTCCCAAAATAGTTAAAATATTTCATAAATGGAATAAAAAAATGCGTAGGTAAATGTGTAGTGAAGTCACTACCCTTAACAAACAGCCATCCCGTGCATCGCAAAGGTGGGCGTACATCAGACACTTAGGTACACTAGTTTTGCCGCTAATTGTGACTCCACCTGTTTTAAGCCCCAGCGACTAGGAACAATCTTGTGTTACAGCAAGTGGGTAGGGGAACATCAGTATGCATGTGTGTACATGTCCTTATGAATCATTTATACTATGTATACCTACATTGGCTTCTGTGCGTACGAATGTGGAGTTCCATTGAGCTTTGGAATGATTTTCAAAATGTCATCTGATCGATTCGACATGAATTCTGAATGCCAATTACAGTGTTGCAAAGCAATACTGAATATATGACAAGAATGTGTGAACCTACGGAATAAAGAAAACATCTGGAAGTGGCTTTACGGTCACATAGTACGCGAAAAAGTGTCACCAAAATCACACATTAACAACTGATGTAGTACACAAAAACAATTATGTGATTGGTTCTATTTAAAATTCTAATTACACCTAACAATTATATTATGTTTTTTTAAAATTAAATGTCATTAAAAGTTGTTAAAATTTAAATTATTTCACTGAAATATATCAAAATTGAACACATAACGGTGGTATGATACACCTCTATGAGAATCATTTTACGTTCTGGTATCATTTTTACCCGTTAAAACTGCAGAATATGGTATAATCTAGTATTTCTTAAAAGTGTATGCTGCGCATTTGCGCTTAATTGTGCCACGCGTGCGGTATCCGTTAAGCATTTTTACCTTATTTCTATTCCGTGGTGAAACCAGACTAGAATTTTCAGTAACCATAATTCGTTATTGAAAATTCCAAAGAGATAAGATCTAATTATCTCAAATTCAAATGCTTTTTATTAAAAATAAACCTAATTACAGGCACTTTTGAAACGTCAGGCTGTAGTTGCACGGTTCCAAATTGTGGGTCCTATGGAGAAGAACCGGCATAAATTCCATGGATTTACTCTTTTTTAAATAGGTTATTGTTTATTATATCAAGTCAATTCAAATAATGTGAGTATAGTGTAGGTTATTGTCAGAAATAAACAAGAGTTTAAAAGTGAGAATATTGCCTTTAGAATAAACGTAAAAAGAGTTGCCATAGTATGTAGGAGCTGACCTGTTTCGACAGACGGCACCCATTCACGAGCAAGACGCGAGCATCAGCCATCGCTTAACTCAACCATATTGAAGGGAACTTAACGACCCAATACTAACGCCACCATCAGCATGACATTTAAGCAAGCATGACAGACTCATACTGCTAGACACTAAATATGCAGAAATATATAGAATTACTAGAAAAATATTAATGGCCACATGTTACTTACATTTTACATTTTAATCACCTATTAAATTTTTTAAGCAGTGCACTTCCACCTTATTTCTATTCCGTGGTGTAACCAGACTAGAATTTTCAGTAACGAATTAAATCTATTTTTGTAAACGAAGCTTCTATCTATACAGAAGTGTCTGGGGACCACTCAAAACTTGTATATTTACTTGACATAAAACATGTAAATAAATAAAATAAATTTAAAATGCAGACATCAAAATGCATTTATACTATTTTCAATGTGAGCGTTACTTTTTATGCAGTCTCAAGTTACACGAAAGTACACACTCATAACAGTCACGTGAATGTCTCGAAACGAAACCTGAAATGGATTTAAATTTTCATCCAATCCGAAACGACCGGTGGCATACTAAATATATAAATAAAATAAATAAATATTTTGGGAAATTTTACACAGCACCATCTACCTAGTCCCAAACAAAGCAGAGCTTGTACTATGGGTACTAGACAATGGATATAATATGTATATACTTTTCTTTTAATACCTACTTATAATACATAAAGAACACCCAGCCAAACACAAACAGAAATATAATATAATAAAAATAATATAATATATAACTATGTTCATCACACAAATATTTGTGTCCTGTGGGAATCGAACCCACGACCTCGTGATCAGCAGTCCGACACTCGAACCACTAGACCACAGACGTCGTCAACAAAACAATAAGTATTTATTATGGCAACCGTGGAGACTTACAATACATACATAATTTTTCCGCATTTACCCAGTTACTCGTACCAGGTATAGACGAGAAAGCTTACTGTATACTCGGTAACTGGTATCTTGCAGGCATTTAATTTATAGCCAATTAAGTTAGTGTTAAGCTAAATAAACTGACATGAAGATAGCACAAGGAACCGTAATACAAAATACTCGCCCCCAGTCGCTAAACACAACCAACAAGTTTGTGTAGGCCCACGTTTAATGCTAAATCCCTGTCAACAAACCAACATTTTAAATAGCCCGGTTTATCTACCAACGAGCTTTGATATTGCGGCACTGATGACAAGAACACGACTATTTGATTTATAATACTAACCACTCAGCTAGAAAGTGCCCCTTGCTACTACAGCTATAGGTCTTGTCTTTCATTATTGCTTATTGAATTGGCTTCCAAATGAGGATTAATAAGGATTTATGGACGGCGAAACAGAATGAAACTTTCCATTGCTAAGTCGATTAAATATAGTTCATTTACTATTCAGTATTCATCTGTCGCGGTCCGCATTTGTTCCTCAATCTATTGAATATTGCGATTTATTTTGCTCTGCGCTGATTGTCATATCAGGTAAGGCGCACCGAACTTCTTGAGCACCCCTTAAAATCATTTTACGTACCAAGTTTAAAATGACAAAGTTCTTAAAATGGCGAGTAAAAACTGAACTAAAGAAGCCAGATGCTGCAGACAGTTGGAAACAACTGGCCGGAGTTGCTTTATAAAAAGTTAGCTTTTAAAACCCTCGCTATAAATCAATAGAAAGGAGTTCAGAGGAAGTGGAAGCGTAAGGCGGATATTTACGGTGATGGTATACTCGCTCTACTTGCAACGCAATAAATCTTCGGCCAGCACGCTTTGTAGCTTGACTTTATGGAAGTGCTAATCATTATTGTAATAGAACACGGTGGCCCACAAACCGTTGCCGAAGATAGGACGAGTGGGTTAACAATTTCCGATGTCTTAGAGTTATTTGGTAGTTCTATCAATTTTAATACCAGTACCTACAAAATGTTCAAATGTTGCCTTGCTAAATCCAGTCCACTGCATTCTTTATTGCACGGATAGGCACTTTCCTTAAAAACTGTTTCAGAAATTGGAACGGTTACGTTTTTATTTTCTTTTATCGCGAATCTGGAGCTACGTAACGGTCTGATGCCAGAAAAGCGAATAAAAGCAGACGTTCAGCGGTATCGTAACATTTATTCACAATATCATAATATTATTCTTTACGAGAAGAAAGAACGCCGAGACCTGTCCATTGTGTGTTCAGAATTACGTAAAGATACCAAAGAAAGGGTAAGAGTTTTTTATAAGATAAAATCGTCACGCTTCGATTGGTGTCCAATTTACTTAGGAGAGGCCTCGCTCGGATGCTACCTGACTCTTTGTCGCGTGGTCACGCCAGCCGAGGCCTCGGACCGTTTGTTAACGTAATAGCTTCTTATTTATGTTGGTACTTTCAAATTAAAATATTCTTGAGACGATATCGTGCGCGACAAAAAACTACAGTACTAAGAGATGACTTTGATGAGAATAAATTGGATTGCGCCGGAGACTGGACAGTTGAACTTAATAGAACTGCAGGTGAGGCATGTAAGCGTGGTCGAGCTAAATGTCAAATGAGTTGCGTCACGGACATGTAACCTCGGCCTTATATAATAGGGCGTGTACAATTGTACATCTAAGCTTGTATGTATAAGGTATAAGCTTGCTAAGACTAACATTAAGTAAAAGATCTTAAGCATAACTCACGTTATTCTCAGCTTTAGGCCATTTGGCTAATTACATTGCGTAATCATTTATTTGCTTGCGTTGTTGTGAGGGACCATAAAATGGAATAGTCATTAAAAGTATGACAAATAAAAGAGTATACAATAGGGGTCCCATTAATTATACATTTGAATTAAATTTAAGTGTTTACAGACACATTTTTGCATGAAAAACACATACCTAATACTGACAAAGATAAAAAATTGTTCAGTTTATAGACATTTTTGTGAGACTGTAATCTTGGCACATACTTCTAACGGCCAAAATTAATATCCAATCTATCCACGATTTACCCTACTAAAGATAGAAATTTGACATATTTTGTATGGAGCTTAATATGTCAAATTCTTATCTCTAGTAGGGCAAATCGTGGATAGATTGGATATAAATTTTGGCCGTAAGAGAACACTAATCTTGGTTAATTAATAAATGTTGCCCTAATCAACAATATCTTTTAAGAGAAAATAAAGGCGTAAGGCCATCAAAAATTAAAATCAATCTTTATCACAAATTCTCTTTGTAAAGCTTTCAAATAATTTTATTTCATAAAAATTCTTTTTACATTTCCTACAAAATTATTCAGTAAATATTTGTAACAAATCGAGATTCTAATCATTTGTTTCTAAAGCGAAAGAAAACAGCAAGAGGTCCGAACAGCAACGAAATAATAACAGCGCATATAATTAACGAAACAATACAATTTCTTTTCGAAGAATTTTCATAAATATCGGACAAAGGCTTTTGAGAGAATTTTCTTGAGAACATTAGGGGAAACAAAAGGGAAAAAAGATTATCTACTTACACAGTCCGACTAGCCACTTAGAGCATAAACGGTGCTTAAATCAGCAAAAACAAAAGCCGACTAAGTAAATGCTTTTGCCTAGTGGCAGCACTTTGTAGTTGTGTATTCTATGCTTATCTATGTCTAGACCAACTTTGTCTTTGTAATACGAACTGGATTTAGGTGTAGGAGGATATTCTGTAGCAATCTTTAGTTGTTGCGTTGGATATAATGTGTTGTGGTTTTCATAAATTGTTCTGAGCTTTGATTTCTAAGTCCACCGTACCTACTTCGCCGCCAAATAGTGATGCTTGTATTGCTGTGTTTCGGTCTGAAGGGTACGGGTGCCGGTGAAATTACAATCATATGAGACTTTCCATCTTCATGTATCAGTTTGGCGAATCGACTTGCGATGCCATTAAGGCAAGGCCTAGGTGGTATTGCAGTTGTTATGGACAAAGGTAACCACTTAACATCAAGTGGGCATTTAGTTCATTTCACCATACTATACTATAAGAAATAGTGGAGCGTTGAGATAAAGAGTGAAGTCAGGGTACAACTATTTCCATATCTTACCAGACTTTTCAAGCTCTATCACCTCTATCCATCGATAAAATCTAACGCTCTCAGCAGGCGTAGCATGGAGACTGGGTTTTGTCTACGAAAGAATAGACTAAATGACTTTTTTAGTTCTACACAATATAATTTTGTCTTCTTATGTTATTCTAATTACAATGATTTATCCAGCTTAATGTACAAAGTTCGTTAGGGTTTTCAGAGACACGTCGCTTTCAATCTTAGTAGATTGAAAGCGACGTGTCTCTGAAAACTAAGCGCAGTGGCACGAGTTAGTACTCGTGCCTCTGCGCTTAGTTTGTGGCGAAGAACTGCAAAAAAATGGAAACTGGATTTATTTACGTATGTGTGTGATGTAACTAACTTTCGTTCGATGCTCACCACTCTGAAGAACTTTTTCAAAATTATGCATTATTTCTATGAGAACTTTGATATGCCAGTCCAATCTAAATGACGGTAGTTTCTTGGGAACAACCTGACACACACTGGTTACGATTTAAACAACTTGCCCTTTCAAAGAGGTAACGTATTTACATAAGACTAATGATAAAAAATGGATACTTACTTACTTACCTACATTGAAATAATAATTAACTACCTATAGGCACCAGGTATAAGATCGAAGAACATTTCATGACGCGTGAGTAAATAGAAAAACATTTCCCTTTTTTTGGAAAGACGTTTAGGATTTTAATTTATTTTATTTACTAACCAGATAAATTTAATTGAATTGAATTTATTTATAATAAAACAAAATTTAACCGGATTAAATCGCGTATATTATTTAAATTGGTTTTCCTGACGTTTCGAAAGCTTTGCAGCATTTCGTGGTCGCAGGTAGACTAAAATGACAATCGTCTTTATATATTTCTAAAAAAATATTTTAATCTACCGGACAATATTATTAATTAAAATCGCACGCAGTAATCACTCACATTATCTATCTAATATTATCTTTTACAGTGTTGCGTGCTGTTTGAGACTTGATTATTTTTAGGACTGGGTTCCAAACAGGTGGTAGCTGCCAACCATCTTCTCTATTAAAATTAGGATGTTTTTTAATTTCAATAGCCTCACGGCGCATTCTAGGTACATATCGGTTTTCCTTCGCCAGAACTTGTGGTTTATCAAAGAAAATGGTTGGGTTTGTCTAGGGCATGTTCACACACTGCAGATTTTGTGGAGCGTCTGTTCTTGACGTCAGCTATATGTTCTTTAATTCTAGTGGCTATAGTACGCTTTGTTTGCCCTATGTATGATAACCCACAATCACAATCAATCTTGTAGACCCCTGCATCTTGTAATGGAATGTGACACTTCACCGGTCTGAGGAGTTGGCTGATCTTTCTTTGGGGCTTGAAATAGGTTTTGATAGAAGCACGCTTCAAGATATGACCAATTCTGTCGGTGACCCCTTTGATGAATGGTAGAACAGCAGGTCGACGATCAACTGTGCTGGGTTTCGGGCGGCGTTTGAATTAATTTATTGATGACAATTGTTACATATCAGTTTTCCTGATTAGGTTCATTTCAAAATAATTAATTTCCATGTATTTTACCAGAGTTTTACCATTTTACATTACATTACAATAATATCCAATTATTCTTACTATTAAAAAATTCTAAACATATATTTATTACGATTAATTTAGCTATACATAAGGAAATCATATTTGATTTAATATTAAAAAATATTAACAATTCATTTTAATGATTATATTTTTTTATTGTGATAATCTTTTGAGATAAAATCAGAACTGATTAGGAGTAGTAAATATAATAATAATAAGAAAAACTAATTTTAAAATTGCATAGGTACTCCCGGTAGGTCCCTGTCGCATTAGTTACTCTGAATATATTAGATTTTTTCTGAACACAAAAGAGTGAAATACAATTCGAGACGCATAAGAAAATAAATAAATTCTCATTATTTCGTCAGTTAATTTATTACTAAAGCAAGTCATATCATAACAATTACTCGACCACTTGAAAGTGGCCATAAAACTTTAAACGATAACCATATGTTTCAATAACTGTAGACAGTCTATACTGTGGACAATAACGTTACTGTTCCGACCACGTAACTGTCACATTACAAGTCACCGTTAAATGTCGAACATAAAAATAACTGAAGCTTCTAATACTTACATGAAAAAGCTTTATTGTTCGACTTGTATCCTAATCGGGCACTTAAGGTATAAGTTAAAATGAACAACAGTTTAAATTTCCGTTACACGTCATGTTTTTTTGTCTAAACATGTTTCCTGTTACCGTGAAGCATGATAATTGTTGCCTAGTGTTAAATTAAGCAGATGAGTTGGACTTTAGATAGTAGAGTATTTAAAGTAAGAAGAAGCGTCTAGGAAGGTGCTTTATCTAATAATTAACGACATTAAATAGAAAAACATTTTTCTTCTAATAGCCTGCGTCTCATATTTTTTCTCTCAATCTGGTCTGTGTAGACAACTGGCTCTAAAAATTTCTACATCATATTATTCATAATCTACATTTCTTAAAATTATACTACTATTATGGGTACCTTTTCTATATTATTTTTAGAAGTCTAAGAAGGTGCTTTATCTGATAATTTACCTTATTAAATAGAAAAAATCATTTTTCTTCTAACAGCCTGCATCTCATGTTTGTTCTCTCAATTTGAACTGTGTAGACAACTGGTTTCAACAATTTCTACATCATATTATTCACATTCTGTTTCTCAAAATTATACAACTGTTGTGGATATCTTTTCTAAATTATTACTAGAGAGAGCTATTCAATCTGGAGTGTGTAGGCAACTGGCTTAAAATAATTCTACATCATATTATTCCAATCAATGTTTCTCAAAATTGTACTACTATTAAAGGTACCTTTTCCACACAATTATTAGAGAGACGTTATGCTTCTAGCAGCCTACTTCTCATGTTTGTTACTCTATATATATCTCAATCTGGAGTGTGTAGACAACTGGCTTTATAAATACCTATATCATAAATTATTCATGGGTATGAATAATTAATAATAATAGTTAATTATAATAATAATTAATCATATTAATAGTTGTCTTGTAACTAATAGGTAATATAGGTTTCTCAAAATCATACTACTATTATAAAGTACACTACTATTTCTGTATAAAATAACCTAAAATCATGAGTTGCTTGCATTTCACGCAGGTTGTAGAAGTCGACACTGGGAAGGGAAGGGGTCGCTGTAAATGGTGGTAACTTGGCAACCTGCCATAACCCAAATATATAAATTTTAACTCTCAGTATTTGTCTTAAACTCCGTTCTAACTATAATTTGGCATTGTGGCTATAATAAGTGTTATTAGTTCGTTTTCTAATTTTAAATTTACCGACTTTTGGGGACACCCAAGTAGAAAGGTACCTAGATATAATTATATGAGTCTAAAATAAAATAACATTCCGTTGCTAACAGTAACTCGAAAATATTTAGCCCATAATTACAAGGCAGTAAAACGAATGGTAGCGAAACTCAAATTATATGTAATTTCACAAGTGAACGTAAAGCAAAAGACAATCCATTTAAGGCAAAGATACAAAATCGTTTAATTTTATCTTCCTACTTAAAGCTAAGATAAAGATAAGTGAACACATCGATTCCTGCAATTTATAATCCTTTAAAACCAACATAATCTTAACTCCTGCAATTTTGTCTTGCATTATACTTGCATTTAATAAACGTTTAACATTACTATGATCTTTGAATAAACGTCAAACGGCAATAAAGTAGGTCTCATAAATTATAGACTAATAAATCTGTACAGCCCCGCGATGCCGTATCGAGTCGGGATATTCAGTGTGATATGGAAGTAAAGCCAGCTTTCTGAGATAAGTCGGGCTCAATGCAACGCCGGCTCAGCTTGACAAATGGTGCTGTGACGTCACTAGTACTTTCCGAGCGACGCGACGGAGACGTCGCACCGCGGCCGGTTGGTATACTTTGATTCAAATTTTGGATTGGAATTAGATGATTCTAGATTTTCGTTGGAACTAGCATTGCCTATAAAAAAAAATGTTTATATTACCTACAGTGAAAAATCTTTAGTCTCATTACTCTCAATGCAAATGTAATTCATTTGATTGAGTGAATGAGTGTCTATAAGAAGTTGTTCAAAACAAAAATGGCTTCGTATTTGGTTAAATTCAGAAATGTGACTCGAAGAAGAAACAGTTTTGATGTACTAACTTAGTTACGGAATTTAATGATTAACATCTCTTAAATATTCACACACAACATAAACACGATCAAATTTAAAATTAAGCCATTACGAACATTTAGCAACGTTGTATACAGATCGTAAATTTACATGTATCGTGCTTAGAATTTTAATAGAACATTTTAATATAGTTCACAAACGGCAATAAAAATCACATAAACAGTTAACGATTGACCCACTAGGAGGTCCCGAGTCCACCGATAGTAAAAACTTTCCAACATAACTTGACCTTTCCGAGCTACATTGTCTGGAATACAATATCGTTTGCCTATGGAAGATCTTTGTAAAATGGTTGCAGTAAGGCACTCGGTGTATCAGATGCAGATGAGAATGAAGATAACGTCTATCATACCGTATGAAATATCGGGGAATTAATTATTAACAGACGTAATGCGATTAGCTATCGCGCATTCTCGCGGTAGCCATTGTAATCTGACTACTGAGTACAGATTATAAGAAAATTCCTTAAGGGGAAATATTTTAACATTATTTTGCGCATCATGGATAATTTTATATGCACAAGCTTTTATTTAAATGGAGTATATTGTTATTTTATAGAATACCTGTTGTGACTCGATCATCATCACCATAATTCCAGCCGAAAGACGTCCACTGCTGGACATAGGCCTCCCCCAAGCATCGTCACAACGATCGGTCCTGCGCTTTCCGCATCCAGCGTATTCCCGCGACCTACACCAGGTCGTCGGTCCACCTTGTGGAGGGCCTACCGACGCTGCGCCTTCCAGTACGCGGTCGCTTCTCCAGAACTTTACTGCCCCATCGGCCATCCGTTCTGCGAGCAATGTGCCCCACCCACTGCAACTCGATAGTTGTTTATAAATATTGAGTATAAGTTTTATGCGTTTTTAACCGACTTCAAAAAAAGGAGGAGGTTATGACTTCCGCGGCTTTTTTTTTTTTTTTTTTTTTTTTCATGTATGTACACCGATTACTCCGAGATTTGTGGGCCGATTTACGTGGTTGTTTTTTTATTTGGTAGAGAAAGTCCGCGCGGTGGTCCCATATAAATTTTATTGACTTAGGTTAAGTAGTTTTTTCACCAGCTTCAATAAATCAGTTTATTTTAGCTTTACGTATCTAGATGATCTGCTCATTGGTTCCTCATTCTGAGAATTCTTGGCCGATATGCGTGTTTTTTTTTCACGATAGTGATTGGACGTTTGGTAGAACATGAGCGAGACCTTTGCCCAGCAGTGGGATAGCAAAGGTTAATAAAAATATATTCTCAAATTGGTTATATAAACATTTATGAATCAACCCTCAACTAAAAAGTATGAAATAAAAACTTTTTAACAAAAAAACTTTTTAACAAAAAATAAAACCGACTTCAAAAACCTTAACTAAAAAGTAAAAAATAATCATTGTATGTATTTTAAAATCTTAACTTAAACAACATTTTTAAGGCGGCGCGTGGTTGACCCTTTGCGTCATGTAATGTACAGTCCAGCGCAATATCTATAGTAAAAACAGTTTATGTGAACGTACATGAAAATCACGCGCCGCCTTCAAAATGTTGTTTAAGTTAAGATTTTAAAATACATACAATGATTATTTTTTACTTTTTAGTTAAGGTTTTTGAAGTCGGTTTTATTTTTTGTTAAAAAGTTTTTATTTCATACTTTTTAGTTGAGTAGTTGAGGGTTGATTCATAAATGTTTATATAACCAATTTGAGAATATATTTTTATGAACCTTTGCTATCCCACTGCTGGGCAAAGGTCTCGCTCATGTTCTTCCAAACGTCCAATCACTATCGTGAAAAAAAAACACGCATATCGGCCAAGAATTCTCAGAATGAGGAACCAATGAGCAGATCATCTAGATACGTAAAGCTAAAATAAACTGATTTATTGAAGCTGGTTAAAAAACTACTTAACCTAAGTCAATAAAATTTATATGGGACCACCGCGCGGACTTTCTCTACCCAATAAAAAAACAACCACGTAAATCGGCCCACAAATCTCGGAGTAATCGGTGTACATACATGAAAAAAAAAAAAAAAAAAAAAACCCGCGGAATACATAACCTCCTCCTTTTTTTGAAGTCGGTTAAAAATAAAACCGACTTCAAAAACCTTAACTAAAAAGTAAATAATAATCATTGTATGTATTTTAAAATCTTAACTTAAACAACATTTTGAAGGCGGCGCGTGATTTTCATGTACGTTCACATAAACTGTTTTTATTACTATAGATATTGCGCTGAACTGTACATTACATGACGCAAAGGGTCAACCACGCGCCGCCTTAAAAATGTTGTTTAAGTTAAGATTTTAAAATACATACAATGATTATTTTTTACTTTTTAGTTAAGGTTTTTGAAGTCGGTTTTATTTTTTGTTAAAAAGTTTTTATTATTCAACTGGTTTTACGGATTGTTATAACAACGTGAGAGTATTGAATTCACCATAGTTACAGTAGCCTATTAAGGATTCTTTTTTTAACTCAAATTATTACAGAAAGCTTATTAAGGGTAAAATGTAAATTGAGCGCTAACTGCATTTAACTAAAACGACATTGCACAGAAAAATGTTTATGATTTGCTTTACAAGCAAGTTGATTTGACTTTTATATTTTTATATCTACCGTATCTTTTTCGGGAACATTAAATACACTGAGGTATTGATGGTATCCAACAATCCGGATATTCGGTCTACCGCGCTTAATACTGCGAACTCTTTTATCCGTCAACAATGGTCGTTCCCCGAAAAGATGAAAAAACCGTATCAATGTAACCGCTATTCATTCACAATTTTTCCACCAATTACGTTATTTATCTGGATATTTGTGCGTAGTGTGAACGCCAATTAGAAAGGAAGTGCATCGGTCGGCCATCCGCGAACAATAGCTTCGGCGGTCACTGGACACGTTCCATTACATGCCCACAATGGACAAATTATAAACAGTCCACTTGCCCCAACACAGGACACATCACATCCTCTACTATTGTCAGTTTTCAATACAATAACTTTTATTGAAATGATGCTAGAACGTGTCTTTTGCCAACTTTCAATGGCCCCGATTTATTTTGTGGGTTCGATTGTGTTGCGACCAATACGTACGATTTCCGCTCTATAAAAGGTTCGGATGTAAAGGAATACGTCGAATACCTTCATACAAAGAGGTTTTATTTCTGACTTGTGTCAGTTACGTATAATTGATGGATGCGGCTGCTTACAATAAATAGATCAATGCTAAGGAAGTCGATTTACAAATTACCTGTAACAAGGATAAAAAAATTGTTAGACATATTTTGTGGCAGATGTCGACAGTAGGAAAATATATTTTAGAAGAAGAAAATAATACTGATACAACTACTAATTTCTTTGTTGCTACGGTATTAGAGTTTGTATTATCTAGCACTTAGGTACACAAAAGCATGGCAGTAGCAACGATTACACCAAGACCGTTCGTTATTTATGCCAATATTCTGCAGTAGGTATACATCTGTTGCCTTTATGCATGTATCCAGTATACGATCTTAAACTTCCTGAACCCAACCTCCACTCTACAGGGAATATTTGAAGGTAAAGGGTAAGCATCAAAGGATACCAAAGGGTCGAGATGCTTTTTCAAACCCTTTGTTCCCTAACTACACTTAGAATGAGGAAACTTTATCCTAGAACCTTAACTTAAAATAACTGTGACCTTTAAAAATAGAATAAACTTGATTGTTTGAAAACAAGTAGTCTTTTGGTCAGTAGAATAAAAAAAAATCAATAGAACCTAGGCTACTAGCAAAAAGGAAGAAAACTATGACGTAATTTCTTCATGTAGGTCGTATAAAAACTAGACCCGTCATACATATTGCAATCCATTTAGTAGATTGAACTCTGACAGATGGATCAGATCCAATAGATAATACATTTATATTGGAAGAGATTTCTTCATGATTGATGCATTCCGGTCCATCGAAATTCAAAGAAAAAGAAATAGGTAGGTAAAATAAAATAGATCTTAATGCCCAGATACGTATAATGCTGTTGCTTTAAGAATTAAGACTCTGAAACCTGATAGAGTTTAATATATGGCGATTTCTCTCAATTACGTGCTGATTTAGTCTGACGACTAAATTGATCTTTAAAAGTAATGCTGCTGTATTGAAGTTAGTCCGGTTTTAAGCTAAGGGCGTAGGTAATAAATATACAATTCAAATATATTGACTTGAATGTCTCAGTTACGCCTTAGCGAAGTAATTCTACGTAGCTTTTGACAAAGATTAGATCAGTGTTTTCAACGTTTTCCGTAGACCTTTTTGGTAGAAAAAGTCCGCAACCCCCTCGGTAGATATAGGGGTATGTAAGGCTTTTTAATAAACATACTTTTTAATATACATAGCACTTTTTATTTTTTAAGTGACAGCCCCGCCCTGTACAGGGTTCATCAACATAATCAACTCAGCCTATCGCAGTCCACTGCTGGACATAAGCCTCTCGCAAGTTGCGCCATAACGCTCGGTCCTCTGCCTGAACAGTCTGTCTGTACAGGGTTCGTGACCCATAATTTAAAAAAACACTGGATTTTAGGTCATACCTTCACTTTCTGAGGAAGGGGTTTTAAATGATTAGGGTCAAAATAGATGGGCAGCATCTTCTTGTATGGTTATAAAGCATAGTAAACAGGCTGAGTTTTGAAAATAGTCCTTGAGGGTCAAATCCGAAATTAATAAGTCATAAGATTTTTGTAAGAGCAGCTGCTTCGGCCAGCAGTCGAAACTTTTTTTGTATTGATAAAGCTACGTCTCCTATGACCATGTTTTTGTTATTTCTAACATCTAACATGTTTTTCTAACAAAATGGCTGGCGTAGCCTAGCTGTTTGGGTAAATTTTATTGGCCTAAACGAAATTTTAGCATGTTTTCTCAGATTTTGGTCGCAGGAGACCCGGCTTAAGATTGCTGATAAGGAACAAATCCTGCAAAAAAAAATCTATGGCAAATAAAAGGAAATGATGTTGAAATTTTTGGCACTGATTCTTTCGCTAATCGTAGTGATCATGATAATACTACCGTACAACTTTACATCCAATTATGTCATCATCATGTAATTAACCAACCAACTGCGATCGCCAACCCACCTGCCAAGCGTGGCGATTATGGCATATCCCCCTTTTTGGGGGAGGTCTGTGTCTAGTAGTGGACGTTTTTAGGCTGAAATGATGATGAATGATGATGTCATCATCCTCCGAGCATTTTCCAATTATATTGGGGTAGGCTTCCAGTCTAACCAGATGCATCAGCATCAGCATTTTACACGGAGCGACTGACATCAGACCCCCGAAACCCAATTACTGGGTAATACTGACATTTAAAAGTTAGACTAGTTGCTAGACTTTCAGGCTTCTGACTACCCGTAACGACTGCCAGACAGTTTCGTATGACAACCGGGACCGACAGCTTATCGTGCTCTCTGAGGCACGGAGGGGTTTTGATGTGTAACAAAACGGTCACCCATCCACATACTGACCACGGCAAGCGCAGCTTAATCTCGCAGATCGTACAATCCGAACAGTTGTTACTTCACCACGAGCCCCTTAAATCATTAAAGAAAAAAGATTGCCGGCCAATAAAGGAATTTAATGACCAGACGTATTTAAACGTTACAAAAAAAAAGTGGTTATGTAAAAAACCGTTTTATAATCTCTGGGGTATTATTAAAGCTACATTGCATTAAGACACTTAATCAGTATGTATGTAGCAACAGCAGTAGCAGTGGCAGTCGGCCCCGCTACCAACCTGCTGACTGGCTAATCTTTTGCCCACGGCATGAGCTGTTGTCATTGTGTGGCTCATATCGACACGATAGAAGAAGAAGAAGTGTGTATGTAAGATGCTTCGCTACTTAGGAAGTAGCGAAGCAGGAAGAAACAAATAGGTGGGGTTACATAGAAAGAAAAACAGTAAAACACATAGGTAAAAAATTAAGAAAGGACAGTTGATACAAAATATAAGAAATGTATAGTTGACCGCATGTCAGTGGCAACACCCGAGTCTGAAAACCGCCCTTACTGCTTACGAAATAAAGGCGCCGCCAGAGCCAAACTGTTACCACCGACGTACGGTCGACCGCACCTAAAAATTACATAATAAAAATAAAATATCATCACACCACATTCATTACATCCACTACATTACATTAACATTAAATCATGTATTCAAAACATATCTATTTAATTTGTATGTGTTGTCGGTCTTTTTGTCCAAGGTTTATATTGGAAATGTCTATGTATAAGCTTCTGAATTGATATTATAAATATTATGTAACTAGTCTTTTACTCTCTTTTACTTTACGAGACTCATGTAGAAACAAAGAAGAAAGAAAAAAAAATTGTTTACTAGTATAGTATTATATTATCTGTGGCACGGACAGTGACAGCACAACAATAACAATAAAATAACCAAAATTAGACAGTCGGAATTACGTGGTAGAATCATGCCCGACAGCAACTTCATGTTTACTTATGTCTAATTTTGGTTATTTTATTGTTATTGTTGTGCTGTCACTGTCCTGTGCCACAGATAATATAATACTATACTAGTAAACAAAAGTTTTTCTTTCTTCTTTGTTTCTACATGAGTCTCGTAAAGTAAAAGAGAGTAAAAGGATGTTGTCTGTCGGAATTACGTGGTAGAATCGTCGGGCATACCCATGCCAAAAGGGTCACCAACTCAGCATGTGCTGGGCGTGGAACACCCAGTACTGACTGTATATATGGCTATCAATGTATGAATATACATGAAGTTCAGGCATCACTTGCACTTATTGGAACCACATGTAAAGGAACACATCTTGTTTAAATACTGCACTAGCGGTAAGCGGTTACGGGCACATCCGTTATGGGCATTAACTAGCCCATTTCCTTTAATTAGAATGTACTTGCGAAACTTTTTTATGGTCTGATATAACTTTAGACTATCATGAAAAAAGTTATTTAACAATTAGTTAGTTAAAGTTATATAACGGGGGTGGAGCCGCAGACATTAGCTAGTACAATAATAAATGATTATTGTACTAGTTAACGTCTGCGACTTGACCCCCGTGATATCTCCCGTATTAATAAAATCTTGTTGTGCAGTAAAGAGGATTTGTATTGTATTGTATTATATATCTCTCGATAAAAAGTATACTATGTATGAAAAATCATATACTAAAAGATATCTCCCTACTTTCTGAATAAAAATAGTAATAAAATAAAATAAGATATACATTTTATAAAAAATACGTAAATTTAATAAAATAAAAAAGTTATAATAAAAATCCCTACATTTAATACATTTTCTATTCAATAAACACATCCATGTAATGTAACACATTTATAAAAACAAAAACACGCCATTTAAACTATTTCGCTTATTGGCTCCACACTATGGAATAGGCCTTAGTAAACACGCTAATGCAACGCGACCTACCCGCGCCTCTCATTCACAACTCCACTGCTCTTTGTTAAAACTACCTACTTCTGTTTTGTTTTGGTAGGCCAAAAGTATTAATGAGTATCAATGTTATGTTTTCAAGGAAAGTCATCGCAATGCATACCTACATTATTTTTTGAGCTACGCTTAATGGCATATTGTTTACTTTTATTTTAAGTTTTTATGTTTTCTCTGTAAGTGAATTTGTAATTCTTTTGAGAAAATAAAAATCTTTAACCGTACTATGTATTAATCCCGAACACGGTCTATCTGTGTGCCAAATTGTATCCAAATCCGTTGAGCCGTTTAAGCGTGATTGGAGGACAAACAAACAAACATCCAAACTTTCGCAATATAATTCAGTCGGAAGTTAGTACTACAGTTTTGCTTTACGAGAAAAAAATGGCGTGTGAAATGTACATTAGTTGACCGCCAAACATCAATATGGTGAGGATGAAATTTAGATTTAAGGCGGGTGGTACGATGGTGGAAGTCAGCGACTGGTATAAGGTCGAACAATTCCTCAGAGCACTCCCATATTATCTAGATATATCAATTATATATTATTTTCTACTAGACTTTGCCCGTGACGTCGCGGTCACCCGCGTGTATTTCGGCTTATCAAAGAAAGTCTTATCGCGCATCCCTCGGGAACTGTTTATTTTCCCAGGATGAAAAGTATCTTATATTTATTCCAGGTTATGGTCCATCTATGAACTAAACATCATCCAAATCTGTTCAGCTGTTTCAGCGTTATTAAGTAACAAACATCCAAACATCTTGTGGTTTTGATACACTCTCTGAAGACTCTATTCTTAATCTATTGATTTGAAAACCGGAGTTCAGCTAACGGCCAAAATTTATACCCAATCTATCCACGATTGGCCCTACTAAAGATAGGAATTTGACATAAACTCCATACAAAATATATCAAATTCCTATTTCTAGTAGGGCAAATCGTGGATAGATTAGATATTAATTTTGGCCGTAAGTAGTTCAAAATGAAGGTTGTTTTATAAATCCGATTAGCCAGATATGATTTCTTTTCAAACAACTCCTTCCATAATCATTAGCATCATCCTATAACAACAGCAAAAAATCTATAGATAAACAGAACAAGGTATTTGCATTCTTTTCGCAAAGATTGCCAGCCAATAAAGGAGTTTAATGGCCAGACATATTTAAACGTTCCAAAATAAAGTGGTTATATAAAAAAAGGTATTATTCAGCCAGTTATCAAACTCCGTTTTATAATCTCTGGGGTATTATTAAAGCTACATTGCATGTAAGACACTTAATCAGTATGTATGTAAGCTGCTTCGCTACTTAGGAAGTGGTTACGGCTATAAGTTGTCGAATACATAGCTTATTATACTTATAGAACAACTATTAGTACTCATTTACAGCGTGAACTGGGCCTGTTCAGGTCAATGCACTGATTTACAGTTATCTTAGAACCTCATTCTAACACTGGTTATGGTTATAGGATTAGAATTATTGAATTAGATATGAAGTTATTGTCAGGGGAACTTCGTCTTTGTAGTGCTGTTTTGCAATTGTTTTGTATGATGGCGTGCGCTGTGCAGATTTCAACAACAATGCGAAAAGGATTCTGTTGTTTTTATGAGCCCTTATTTATTTAACAATTACATGAAGCTTGTCTTTCAAGTATTCGCAAGATTAATTAAAAATACAGACTCATAATTATTATGTATAAAAGGATTCCCTTCTGGGATAGTCGGGTAAAAAGTTTTTATTCTCTTTGGGTAAAAAAGATTCAATTCGTTATTTTAATTATATAAAGGAAACCCGTATGTTTGTGAGTTTTTCCACCTTAATACAATTCTATTGTCAATTTTATATGGTGTCGCTATACTTAGAACAATGAATCAGTAATTTTATACCGTAGAGAGTTTTGTTATTTTCCACAATAAATTGTTTTTTTTTTACAGTATAGGATGGCGAATCGAGCTAATGGCCCACTTGGTGTTACGCGGTCACTTCGGCCCATAACAACAAGGTTGTTGCCTAAAAAAATACAAAAAAAATTACCTAAATATATCTAATAAGTAATTTTTTATGTTCACCTACGGCATGTCGTCATGTTATGGCAAAAAATAAATTTTCTTTCTTTCTTTTGAATGGAAATGGTACCGCAAGTCGGTTCGTCAAACTGAGACATGAAGATGAAAAGACTCAGTGATTGTAATTTAACCAGCAACCGTACCTTTTACACCGAAACAGCAATGCAACCATCACTGTTTGGCGGCAGAAGTAGGTACGGTGGTAGTACTTCCACGGACGAGCTCCTTCACAAAGAGCTCTACTACTACTAAAACTACTATGTACTTACTTTTAAGTAGCTTTACTTTTTGCCTAGTAATAAAATTAATAAATCAGTTTATTCCCCGACCACAGTAAATTCAAAAGGAAGGTTATGATTTTAGCAGGCTATGTATGTAATACATACTATGTATGTACTTTATACTAAGGCACTCAGAACTCTGAGGGTCTATTTTACCACCTTTTAATAAGTTCCAGTCAACTTATCTGGCAGATAATTTTATACTAATATTTTTCATTAAATATTTTTGATTTTTTCTGCAGTTAGTGCCTATCTGGACATTAAGGAACAATCCAACATTAAAAACTCAACATTTTCGAAATGAAAAGGAGCTTCCCCACACAAATCTAATCTTGAAAAAATACAGTAAACGAAATCACCTCTAATTACAATTATCTTAACTATAAAGAACATCGTTTTGTTCAAATGATTGATGGATCTATTATTACATATCTAATGGCCACGATACACCTACTGAACAAATATTTAGCTGCAAGGAATTTGACAGCAATGATGTATGGACTTGCTACTTATTGCTGTTGCTCTGTTTTTGTTTCTGTTGCTTGTTTTACTAGAACAAGAAAAAATAAAAGGTAGATATATCATCGTAATTGCTTCTTTATTTGATTATTTTATACTTGAGAGAAAAGATTACAAGACACAGGCAATGGTTCGCTTGTTCACCAACTTAACTTATTTAAACTATTCATATATTTTTCTAATAATGTAGATAAAAAAGAGAGCAACAATTTTCTGAAAGAAAAGAAACTGTCAAATTAGTTTACGTGTAACAATTATTCACATCTTTAGTGGGCGCTTTCTGAAATCACGACTTTGACACGAACTTGTATGGAAATTATAATTTGACAGACCTAACATTTTTGCCATCCCTTTCTTGTATCTACTTTTACTTAAAGAGAGCAATAGTTTATTTTTTGAACAAGAGAATAACACGAGTGTGTATTTTTTACTAGATATATATTTTTTGGCGTAAAGATTTTTTTTAAATGTAAAAGTACATTTATAAACTATGCATCGGTGTCTAATACTGCGCCCGTATTATGAAGTGTTAGAGCCATCATTGTTCTGGTACAAGAGCGGGATGGCGCTATACGTCCTGTGTAGCTCTGTCTCTCTCACAATTATCGCTCTAACACTAAACTTCATAATACGGTAACTGTTTTTTTTAAATAAAAATCAGAAGTCAAGGTACTCAACCGCAAAGGTCCTAATGAGAAGATTAATGATTGAATAAACTATCGTAGACGCACGGTAATGTCTGCTTTTTTGTTCATACATTTTAACAATGGTCCAGTGATCAGGCCAGTTGCCGGATCTATTCTACATGATCATTTATCATTAGGTACTCGTTCGTACCGTAAAATTTGGGAGTCTACGTGCCAATTGTAAGAATTATATATATTTTTATAGTATAGGATGGCAAAACGAGCTTACCTTTGCCCATAACAACTGCAAAACCACCTAGGCTGTTGCCTAAATGATACCGCAAATCGGTTCGCAAACTGAGACATGAAGATGGAAAGTCTCATGTTATTGTAATTTAGAATTAATATGCATGTAAGGCTACCATATGACAGGCATTTTAAGGCTTAGACAGGCATGCGGCCGGCATTGATCTGAGACGCCTGTCTCATTTTTGAATTTTGCATGCGTCTAGGTTCCTAAGGTGCCTGGAGGGGGCACCGGCGCGGTTCATTGGAGTTTCCGGAGGTCCTCCATTTTGTGCTGAGGATGGCCACCGTGAGGATTTAGTCGGTAAGAGTCCAACATACACCTCCGTCATCCCTAGACGGAGAATGTCCATGAGGATTTCCACCCGAAAACAAAAAAAAAAAGGTAAGTGCCTAAGGTGCGTATTCCACGCTATCTTGTAGTGAACGACAAATTTAGTAGGTATATGATAGTTTAGTTCCAAATGCGCACACTGAGGCGCTGGTAATATTCTCATGGTGGTAACTACACCATAGCGTTAACTTCACGATATCGCAATATCTCTTCCAGTAGACCTGCGAGAGGAGAATTGGAAAGAAAATAAATGGAGACAGAGTATGAAAGAGATGAATAACAAATTTCAAATTATTCATACCTACATATAAGTACCTATCTACAACTAATATATATATATATTATAAATAATTATAATACAAAAATAAATTATATTATTTATTTATTTTATTTATTTCCACAAAAAAAAATACATACATTTGGCAGATACAGTGTAGAACATAAACCAATTTAGGTTTTTCTGTACACCGCTTATATGTGGATGCAGAAACTCTAATATTTTTAAATAAAATGAAGGCTCCTTTAATGGCGATGGTATACCCTGTATTGTAACATATTACCTACATGCTGTATATCGGTACCGTAACTAAAACTATTTAGCTATATTACTTGTATCAGTTTCTCACAATAGTAAGTAGTTTGAAAACACCAACATACCTACGAAAGGGCTCACAAAGTTTAACTAAGTAAAGGATCTAATTTTCATGAGACATCGAACCGTGATGTAACCACTAAGGAGATTAGGCACTTGTTACTTCAGCCGCCCTTGGACAGATTCCCTTAATAATGTGTCGGGTGAAGGGTCTTTGAATGCGGAATTAGTGGTCATCAGCTTTCAGGTTGAACTATATTGGAATACCTTTGCTAGTTTACTCTATGTTTGGGTAGTATTAGTCTTCTTTGAGGATAAAGAGGTATTTAACAACTTCTAAGAATTAAAACACTACGATCGATAAATTTGACGATCTACGCAAGATGGCTGGTAGAAGTTGGATGGGAGTGGCCGAGGACTGAAGTCAGTGGCGTGATATTGGAGAGGCCTATGTCCAGCAATGGACCGCAATAGGCTGATGATGAAGACGTAAAGCTTAAGACTTTGAAAGCTTTTAGATATAAGACTTAATGACAAACACAGTTGAAAAGATATTTAAACTCTTCCAGAAAAATATCAATATCAAATCAAATGACAACTGGAAACACCTGATATGATAGCCCGTGTCCACAGAAATAGACAGATAGAATGGAAAAGTCGGTGGGGTGCGCGTGGCAACACTGCACCAGAGAGCAGGGCATTTCAAAGACTTTCTCAGTACACTTTATGACTTGTTTCTGTAAATACTGTAACAAAACCCGCAAAAATGCCTTATTGCGCTGTTTCTAACTGAAGAAACAAAAACTGTAAAGTACATTTGATTAAAGTTAATTTTTAAAAAATAATGACGTCAATATGGGAGGCAATGGTATGTATATTATGTTTTGGTATGTACGAAAGTTGCCACGCATGAATCGCAAGTAATATTGTGACAACGATTCTACCTTACTATTTCTGTGCACGTGTCCAAGTGCGAGCCACCTGCGCGTGATCAAGAATATGAGCGGATTGTATGACAATTGTACAAACCAGCTACTGAACCATCGCCATATTAATATCGAGTCAATGACACTGATTATCCACCTTACAACGTTGCAGCTTTCAGAGCCGTATCATGCAAATTATATATATATGCAAACAAGAAATACTCAGATCAAATACCCCCTTACGCGTTTAATTAAAATAAAACCTTTTAAATAATTTATGCAATCCAACGTTGCGTAGACTCCACGGCCGCAACAATAAGAATACTTCATTCCAAACTTGACGTCACATAAAGTCGTGGGCGAGGAAGACAGTGCGAATAAAAACAAAATCTTTTTTTAATTTAAAGCGAAGAGACAATGAGCAAACACAGCTGGCGGAATGCAAAACGAAACTGAATAAAGGGAGAAATCCACGAGTTGTGAGTGTGACATTAGTCGAAGCAATCCTCGGTAGCACAGAACAGTCGAGTAATTTATGTGAAAACAAAGTGTCGCGGGTAAAAGAATTGTCACGTCACGTGCGATAAACGAGACCTAGGACAGCGGGAAGGATGTCTTGGGTGTCCGCGGTGCGGGGCTGCGACGACCATAGCAAAATCTTTCTGATCGAGCGAAGTAAGGTCTCCGATTTAACTAGGCCGTTCAGAGTTTGTCTGTCTGTCTGTCAGACCCTTATAACTTCCAATACGAATAATATGATTACTTCAAAATCAGACATAATATGTAAAACTTTAGGCCAAAGCCGAATATGATGTTTAAAAGCGTCCATATATACAAACAGGGGGCAAAACATTTTTTTGTTCTACTTTTGCATGGAGTATCGTTGAAATTAACTTCTTTAACAGAATACAAAACTATTTTTCGAAACATGGTCATGGATTAACAATTTGGTGGGCATCCAAAGTCGCTGTTTTTAGACCTATTTTGTCTCGGGGTCTATATGAAAATCAGCTCAACGTCAAAAGTTGTTACTTATGGATGATTTCTTTAATATCCTGTATTTAAACAACTTATTCTAATCAATTATCAGTAAAAACTAATCAATTATCCGTAAGATAAAAAGTTATAGGTAAGCAATAAAAGCAAAAAAAAAATTCACTAGCACTTCTGGGCCAGTCTTTGAACTCTGCTGTACATTCAAGGGTCAATATTCAACAAAAATAAGATTTATTTTTTGAAAAGACACGCACAACACCAATTTCAGTCTTCCAACTGTATATTTTTTTATTTGAGAAAAATGTGTCTATTTAGTTCGTCACTAGTTATTCAGTGTGCAGCTAAGTACGAAACTACGAACAGGGCAACGGGCGTCTCACGCAGCCCGATAGCCTTCACTGATACTCCTTACGACATCAGATAAGCTAAGGAACCATCCTCGGGCAACTGAGAAAGGAAACACAACCGCTCAAGATATATTATTGTTGTGACTATTGCCTACCATAAAGCGTGGCCGCGAATCCTTAATTAACAAGCAACGGAACTGTATCGAGCGGTATCGCGTCCGCAGCTATAAAACTGCGCACGAATGGCTCACTTAAGAGTGCGCTTCCATGCTTTCTAATAAATATGTCCGATTAACACGATTCATGGCCAAAAACAGCGATATTTAGGAGTCAATTAAGAATAAATACGTTGGAACTCCCGGCGCGTCTCGCGTAAAACGTAACTAATAGCCGTTTAGATGGCAACACTGAACAGCAGGAAGCCATGTTGAGAAAACCTGTGGCACTCGCGCTGCGGGCGCCGCTGGCTGTGGCCGTGTTTATGACACTTCTCCTGTTCTTATTGATTGAATTCGCCACAAATTATAAAGTTTATTGCTCGATTCTGTATACTTGGCTCGAAGTTTTTTTGCATTCTTTAATAAACTTTACAATACAGCCACTTTCGAAGTTCCCGAAGCACGTAACATGTATATTTTAAGAACCCTCAGACACTATGCTTCAGCAAAATGTTCTACAAATATACTCGTACACTGTATACTTTATTAGGGAAACAAAGAGCAGCAAAAAATAGAGTTTTTACCAGGTAAGATATATTTTAAGTCAAAAAACCCATGCAGACGTTCAACTTTCAACATCGCAGCTTACCAAGCAAAATAACAAAGATCAAATTAATCTTGAAATTAAAATACAGTATTCCTTATAAAAAGACAATAGCATCTATTGTGTAAGGTGATACCATTTTACGACTTAAGAAGCCATACGAAGCAGACTGAAGGAGCATTGAGGTGTCATTTCTTAAAGCGCAAACGATACGTTAAATCGGTTTTAAAGACGGAAGAATTCACAATAATTTTAAGAAATAATTGATAAATCGTGTTAGTTTTGAGTAAATAAAACATGAAACGCTACATTAAATATAGATGTAGTAAAAAATATAGACGAAGTGCTGCGAACAATCATAGTGAAGACAAAAAAACCGTGCTCCTTCGTGTACAACCAGCACTTACGCACACATGTACCTCAAACCGTGCTCACCCCTCTCAGTACACATGTCGCGGCATCGCCCAGTAAGAATCGCGAAAGCAAATATCCTTCAGGTGCATGGTGTGTGCGCGAGCACTGATTGTACACGAAGGAGCATAATTTTTTTGGCTTCTCTATGATAATTTTTATATTTTTAACGCATTTACGCTTGCGAAGCGAAATCTTACGATTTAAATTGTGGAAAGAAAAAATGGCTCCGAAAATCGAATTCTGCTCGTGAGCGATTCTTTCACTATAATTGTTCGCAGCACTTCGACAGTAAAGTTAACAGTGTACACTGTCATCTCGTAAATATTCAAAAATACTCTAAAGACGCGTCAAGTCATCAAGTCGGGGTCCCCTTCAAAGTACGTCCCGAACACGTCAATTTGTTTACGAATTACGCATAAATTCGTCCCCGGAGACAAGAAATCTCGTGCGGCGATCGCTGTTGCGACATTTCAATAAAATTTACGATTGTGACTTAAATGGCGTGTCCGATGAACAAAAACTGTCCCGACATATTCCTCTTTTATTTTAGACGTACATTCAGTTCGTTAAAATATCTTGGCCCTGATAATAAAACTGTCTGTGTAGTACCACTAATAAATACAACGTTGAAATCGATATTATTCGGATAAAATAGCTAGCTAATTTGATTCCAAATCGATGATTTTGAATATTTTTTTGAATTTTTATAGACTTAACAACACGTAACAGTTAGTTTTGGAGAATATAGTTTTCACGTTCATTAACTCTAATATATTGAGTAATAAAGATGCTTATATTTAGATTTTTGCATTTAAATACACAGTCTGTGCTTCCTGTCTCTTTTTTTCATAATCAGCAATGATTGCTCGTTAGTTGTACGAAGCGTTTAGAGATTGTAGTGTGTTTACAACATAACCATGTTTTTCTTAAAAAAGTTAATATAGATTACCTGTATTATATGATGGCGAAACGAGTTAAAGGCCCACCTGATGTAAAGCAGCTACCTTTGCCCATAACAACTGCAATACCAAATGGTACCGCAAGTTGGTTTGCCAAACTGAGACATGAAGATGGAAAGTCCCATATCATTGTAATTTCACCGGCACCCCTACCCTTCACACCGGAACACAGCAATGCAAGCATCACTGCTGTGCAGCAGAAGTAGGTACGGTGGTAATACTTCCCCGGACGAGCCCCTTCACGAGCAGTTCTACTACTAAAAAATTATCAAAATCTTTAAAATCAGTGTGAATAGAATGTCCTATTTTAAATCAATTCCAAATGCAGGATGAACAAATGGTATGAAAAACATTGTGTATCGTTTTACATTTTTATTTTTGAAATAACAACAATGTTAATATAATAACTTCTTAGGTTTTCGCGACCACTAAACATTATAATAAAACAAAGTTTAACCGGATTAAATCGCGTATATTATTTAAATTGGTTTCCCTGACGTTTCGAAAGCTTTGCAGCATTTCGTGGTCGCAGGTAGACTAAGATGACAAGCGTCTTTACAAATATTTCTAAAAAATTATTTTAATCTACCGTACAATAAAAATTAAAAAACATCCTAATTTTAATAGAGAAGATGGTTGGCAGCTACCACCTGTTTGGAACCCAGTCCTCAAAATAATCAAGTCCCAAACAGCACGCAACACTGTAAAAGATAATGATATTGTTAGTGATTACTGCGTGCATCGAAACGATTTTAATTAATAATATTGTACGGTAGATTAAAATATTTTTTTAGAAATATTTGTAAAGACGCTTGTCATCTTAGTCTACCTGCGACCACCAAATGCTGCAAAGCTTTCGAAACGTCAGGGAAACCAATTTAAATAATATACGCGATTTAATCCGGTTAAACTTTGTTTTATTAACAATGTTAATGGGCTGAAACAAAAGAAAATCTACTATGTCAGTGACTTCTTAAAAAGAAAACCAAAAAACCAATTCAAAGTTACTATTCGTCAGTGTCGCAACGCGTCACCATCCAGATGCTAATACGACACGATGGTTGAAGAGGCAGAAAAGAACAATATTATTTTAAGATTCTAAAATAAGTGTATTACGTGCTTCAGCCAAATACACGGAACATTGATGGGTGCTATTGGCCATGACAGGCAAGTCTTAAGACGAATGGCTTTGAACATTTGAACCCCATTGGTATTTTAGTCTACTCGTTCCAACCGGTCGTATGGTACGTGTTTACTCAGATGAGTTGGAAATTTAAAATTAGGTGGTGATTTAGTGGATCTACACGGTAAGAATTTGTGAATCGTCTGACAAATGATATTTCTTTGAAGAATTTTAGAGAACTATAACATTTTCGCACCTATTATTGTAGGCGTTTTGAAGATGGATGATAGCATTATACACACCAAGGTAAGGGGAATGTAGCAGCCAAATGGCGCCCCATCAGTAAAAATCGTCTTTAACAATTGAAGTACAGGTACTGTAGTTTAATCAGGAACTATTAACTCTGTAAAATATAGTTCGCTGTAGTTGTAGATATAAAAAATGCCAAAAGTGGCCTTTTTTCACACTTTTCCATCCTACAGCGAAGTATAATTTATAGAGTTAATAGTTTCTGATTAAACTACAGTACCTGTACTTCAATCGTTAAAAGCGAATTTTCGATAAATGATGTATTCAGCGAGTTATCATTTTTTACTGACGGGGGCGCCACTTGGCTGCTACATTTCCCTTAAGTATTGACGAAAAAACTAAAAAACACGCTTTTAGATGTACTGCACTAGACAAAAAAAAATTTAACTTGAAGGCCAAAAGATAAATGAAGAAAATATGAAAGAAGAATAAAATAAAAAGAAATAGAAGATTATAATAAAACAAAGTTTAACCGGATTAAATCGCGTATATTATTTAAATTGGTTTCCCTGACGTTTCGAAAGCTTTGCAGCATTTCGTGGTCGCAGGTAGACTAAGATGACAAGCGTCTTTACAAATATTTCTAAAAAAATATTTTAATCTACCGTACAATATTATTAATTAAAATCGTTTCGATGCACGCAGTAATCACTCACAATATCATTATCTTTTACAGTGTTGCGTGCTGTTTGGGACTTGATTATTTTTAGGACTGGGTTCCAAACAGGTGGTAGCTGCCAACCATCTTCTCTATTAAAATTAGGATGTTTTTTAATTTCAATAGCCTCAAGGAGCATTCTAGGTACATATCGGTTTTCCTTCGCCAGAACTTGTGGTTTATCAAATCGAAGAAAATGGTTGGGTTTGTCTAGGGCATGTTCACACACTGCAGACTTTGTGGAGCGTCTGTTCTTGACGTCAGCTATATGTTCTTTAATTCTAGTGGCTATACTACGCTTTGTTTGCCCTATGTATGATAACCCACAATCACAATCAATCTTGTAGACTCCTGCATCTTGTAAGGGAATGTGACATTTCACCGGTCTGAGGAGTTGGCTGATCTTTCTTTGGGGCTTGAAATAGGTTTTGATAGAAGCACGCTTCAAGATATGACCAATTCTGTCGGTGACCCCTTTGATGAATGGTAGAACAGCAGGTCGACGATCAACTGTGCTGGGTTTCAGGCGGCGTTTGCGATGGGGATGTGTGAATTTAAATAATATACGCGATTTAATCCGGTTAAACTTTGTTTTATTATAATGTGTAGTGATCGCGAAAACCTAAGAAGTTATTAAATAGAAGATTAGTTTGAAACTATATTTTTGAAAGTTTTTAATTACTAGAATTGGCCTCTCTGTCTATCCCGTTAAGGCCTTAGCGTAAACTGTGTTTGTAATTAAGTATAAATATTTGGGACTCGTTAAAACAAATTAAATGATCCCAAACTCGAAGGGTTTACTTTGCTTGGCTTCATCATCAGCTCATGGTACTAAATTATTGTATTGTCATCCGGACTACATACACTTGCAAAGTTTTAAATCGATACGACAAATTAGAAATTAGTTAAAATCGTCTTCCAAGACTTTACATAGTTAGTTAATTAGTTGTACATATAAGTGAAGCTAATAAAAGCGTGTTAAAAATTATTTCAGAAATGATAATATAACCAAAAATGTATTTGCAATCAAATGAATAGAATTTTCTAGTGGCTACTTATATTATAACGTTCTCCTACAGATAAATAATGTTCTAACGCTGCTGCCTGAATAAGTATTACAGGTAAATAGATCAAGGAACTTACGTGATGTATGCAGACTCAATTCTATGGCCCTTTCCTGTTCATTCATATGAATAGATTTAATTTCCAAACAGAACCATCTGTCCAAATTGAAGCAACTAATTCTGTACGACAAACTTTAATCTATTATAATTATTCATGTTTATTTAATTTGAACGCTACCTTACGTTTTATGCATAAACGAATTTATTTTAAAGTGTTATTTCTCTATCAAATATGAATATCACATGAATTATTAGAATTAATAAAAATAAAATTCTGTTATACCTATATTATTGAATGTTAATTTTCTAAAACAAACATTCAATATAAAAAATCTCAATTCGAATTCTATACCAAATACAAATACGTTCGCTGCGGGTTGTACTTTTATAAAGCTAAGGCGTTTAAAACTCTCAACGTTTTACATAAAAAGCTCTATGAAGAGGCATATTTCATTATTTTTTTAGCTCTAAAACAACGGGGTGCCTCGTGTTTTTTGTATGAAGAATACCAAGTGTGTCGCGGCCCACGCAGCCCCCAATGATCGTTTCACACTATAAGTGGCAGTACAGTAGTGAAGTAACATGCTCCAACTATTTTTAAAACAACTAGAAGACGTAGGAACTTTGCACGTGGGATTGTAATCAACCATTCTGCTATTTTCGTAAACTATTCTGTTTTTATATTGATTAAAAAAACCTAATGACTTGCCAAATTTTTATTTGACAACCATATTTTACTTTATGCAAATATTTTCGTATTCCACCTTTTTCAAGTCGAGCATTGAAATTAATTCGAGTCTCAGAAAAATTAATGTCTTTTAGAGTAATAAAAACGACAGTAAAATTAATAACTGGACTTGGCAATGATTTTTTACAACTTTTTCCTATTCATATTAACTACGGCCCTAAAAGTTAAAAAAATAAGCCATAATAAAGAACAATCTCTTACATCTGTGACATACTCTTGGCTTGTATCGACACCTCTAGGAATTTTGATCGTCGTATTATAGATTTGAGCTCTAGATAAAAGACGGTCCCCCATCAATTTCGTACAAAATATTTGGTAAGATCCAAAGATTCGTTTTATGGGTTTTAAAAGATTAATGCGGAGATAAAGAGATTTGGGGCGGTTCTGACGGACTGGAATTTTCGGAACACGATAAATTCTGACACCTTTACTTTTGAGGGAAACAAATGGATCGGAATTATCCTTACTTACTTTTTTATGTTACTCATTTAGTTCTTTAAATGTTTTAATTAGGGTAGAAATAATGTCTCTCCCCACTTTAATTCCTTCCCCACCCACGGAAAACGTTTTTGCCTGCGCGTACGCAACGGCTCCGCCCATCGAGGACATCCTGCTGTGCTTTGTTTAATAACGTATTTTTTGAACCATAAAGCATTTATGGTTTTTTTACCATACTAAATGACGTCATTTTGTATCCAAATTAGGTAGGTATTACAGTCGTTGTAATGTTTAATTGTAATTTATTGTTTATATTTTGGATTCGGACAATGCAAGAATAATTACAAAGGAAAGGACACAAAAAAAACATTACTTTCTGCTGTATTTAAGTACTGTGGCGTGTTTTATTTAGGGTTTGAAGCTGCCACAAAATTAAGGCACGTTGCATACTATTTTCCAGTATTTTCCCAACTAATAGCAACATGTTTTGAGTGCAAATTTCAGTTTTGAAACTTGCGAAAATACCCGTACGAAAGTGATTAGTTGATCGGACGTCGGAGTCTCGGAATGAAATTTACGAGCATTAAAACTATCTCCATTTCATCGCAGCCTGTAGGGCTTAGTCTACGCCTTTAGTGAGGGCAGCTGCTTTTAATCGAATCCCAATCAACTACGGAACGTTGTAAAATAGTTTACTGAAACATTAAATATGTAATCAAAACTGCCGCCCGAGCTCACTACACCATTAAAACTGATTAACTGTTTCATAATTTTTAATCTTCACATCGCTGTTGTAATGTTTATCTTACTTCTTTGTTTATGAACGATCATAATTTGTAACCGAAGGGGATTAAAAAAAGGTAATAAGAAGCTATAATTATGAAATATGTGTTCGAAGCAAACGAAGTATTTGACAGGTTAAGTCCCTTTGTTGTATGAAAGCGCCGCATTAAACGATAAGCAAATAGGAACCATTAGATAGCGCGTATAGGTTGATTGATTGTATACAAAGATAAATGGGAAAGGATCATTAATTTCTTATTTCCCAACCTAAACAACGTGTGTGTCGTTTGTGGAAGAAAACGGTTAACGTCAAAAATTGGACGGGGACACAATGGTGGAGCCAGGATTAAAAGCGAAGCGGTGTAGCAGTAGCGGACGCATCATTTATCAGAACAAGTCGAGTCGACCGCGCCGAGCTTTAACACCGATGGATACGAATACGACCCAACAAATAATATAGAACCAAATTACCCAACCATTTCTGGCTCAAATTAAAAATGTCCGATATGCCCAATAAATTAGACTTCTTTTTTTTGGTAATCAAGAGGTCACAGACCATTTGTCAGTGACTATTCGGAATTTCCAATTTGATAAACATTTACAATATTCACACGCGTCGGCAAAACGTCGCGGAAGGCTTTTTAACGATCGTTCCTTTAGTACGATTTATTGCAGATTTAGTATCTTCGGTACAATAATAATCTTTGAGAAAATTGATTTCAGCGTTTGTTGCTTTATGAAAATTCCGGTGTTGACACAAGCTTTAATGAGACTCTTAATTAATTATAAAGAGATTTTTTATCCAGTAAGCTATCAGCAAAGTCCACAAAGACAGTATCAATCAGTGATTGCGTTAGAATCCAGTTTGAGTCCACATTTTACTTAGTTGAGCCCGAAGCGTGCTTTATCGTTGTATAGCGTGATAAGAGACTCTCCGTCAACGTCGGAACTAACGGAACGTCATGTAATTTCTAGTAACGACGTGTTCCTTTAATTGTCACATAGCACCGGAATATTGAAATATTGACTTATATGCGGCCAATAACCAATCATAATGTCAAAGTAAAGTTTAATTATATTAGCGATCATAATCTCTTGCCTCTGTCTCCACCAAGAGATCATTATCATCATGGGAAACTAAAAAGAACTCATAAAATATTTCAAAGTCCCGCAAACACTGCACCAAGTTTATGGTATTAAAAATAGACTTATTATATTAAGATTATTTTTGTATGTTTGAATATCTTTATGTTCCTTTCCGTGAAATCTCTTGTCTTCGGCGGCGCGAGAGGACGACGCGATGACGGTCAAACAAAACGATACGTAAATATCAGTCACATGCAGAAATTACTTGTCTTCAGTGGTGCGAGAGGACAACGCGACGACGACGACTGTCGAACGAAACGATACGTATCAGTCACATGAAACCAATAACTTCACACTAAAGCCGATTGTAACATCAGCTTATTGCCACCAAACGAATAAATTCCTTCACCTTCCTTATCTAAAATCTTTAAGAGAAACCCGAAACCGTAAACATGCACGTTGAGCATACAGTGTTAACTATTCATTCGGTGTCTCTAGGGAATATATTGAACAAAAGACGGGCTCAGCATCCGACTACACTATTTCTCACTACATCGGTGCGATGTAATCAGAGAAGACGACGTGTCGCGCTTATTTATGTATGAACGGGGCGCGGGCGAGGGTGGGCCAAACGCGCTGGATACAAACAGAATAATATTGATGACACTGCGCTACGAGGGGTCATGAATCATTAATCGTCTGCTCTGGTATACGGCTCTATTACGACTGCCTTGCCGGATAAGCTACCCTTCATGAGGTGAGGCCGTATATGAGTGCGAGCAGCGCCGCGAGCAACGGCGACGCTTGCCTTTTTCACATTATTATGAGCTCATCGATATTTTTTTCATCAAGACGCCAAAGAACTTTCTAGTCTTCTTTCCTCTAAAACACATAGTTTTTACAATTGAAATGGTTCCAGTTTGATGTAAGTCTACAACTTCATCATCATCATAATTTCAGCCGAAAGACGTCCACTGCTGGACATATGGACATAGGCCTCCCCCAAGAATCACTACAATGACCAGTCTTGCGCTTCCTGCACTCTACTACTAACTAATTTTATTTAAAAAATCTGAGATTTGAATGACTAAACAGACATTTCACGTGTTCTGAACAAACCTTTCATATTGTAAGTACCTATATAAAGTGACTAAAAATACAGCCTGAAATGAAACTTGTTCAATTATGTCAACCACTACCAAAATTGTAACCACAAAAGGAACTTAAAGCAATTTTCTCGAGCACAAAAAAGCTAAGGCAATTTAAGTTAATTCAGTAAGCAGCAGACATGGCTACTTCCAAATGAACTCAAACGTAACAAAAACGAAAACAAATCGTGGACAAAAACGCAGGTCATTTCGGCGTGGACTTTCTCGTTTATTTTTTCTAAACGCTGCGTGGCCCGAGGACGTGCATCCGAAACCTTGAGAGATCTTTTTTTTTTCTATTTTTACTCGAACAAAATTTTTATTCTACCTCTTGTGCATGGCTGAACAACGATAAAATAATAATGCTCCAAGTTGGAGTGACTGCTTCAAAAAGGGACCGTAAGGGAAGGCCGGAACGCTCCTAAATTTCTAATCGAGATTTTATTTCACGATCACCCGGCCCGTTCTTTATGGTTTCTTTTTGCAATGTTTTAGGTCTCAAGGTGAAGCCGGCATTATACAGTACAACGGTTAAAATATTTGGGTAACTTGAAATTTGTGCAATAAAATTTACAAAATGGAGTCATAAAAGTTGTTGATTCAAAAAACGTTGAAACTGTGCCAACAATCAGCTAATGGTTTCAACAAAATTGTTAGGTACCGAAAATGGTATGACCTGATTTTAAATTGTTTGTGTACATAAATGTAGGTTATATTTATTCTGATACTAGCCTATGCCCGCTGCTTCCCGCGCGTGGATGTCGTTTATCGCGCATCGCTAGGGAACTGTTCATATTCCCGGGATGAAAAGTAGCCTAATTGCACCACGACCATGATATTTCATACAAACTTCAAAAACACTGAAAAACGTATTTCTTTATTTTCAACCAAAAAGCTAAACATCGTTTTTTAAACATCTGAATTCAAAAATGACGGATTTTCATAAAAACTTTCAACCCCTATTTTACCCCCAGGGTGCCTACGTTATAAAAGGTATCTACTGTCAAATTTTCATGTATTATGGTTTAGGCTCTGCGTTGATTAATTAGTCAAATTCAAATATATATTTCGAATAAGCATTTACATGCACTTTCAAAACGTTAAGAATCCAGTTACACGGTTCCAAAATGTTGGTCCTATAGAGAAGAGCCGGCAAGAAACTCCATGGAAATACTCTTTTCATGTTAAATAGTACAAAGGTACTACATACATGGTTATATTATTTGGTAAGAATTGTGTCAGTCATTCAGTCAGTTAGGACAAGTAATTATATGTAGATAGATAGATAGATAGATGTATAGATAAATTAAATGACAGACGTCAAAGTGTATGATAAAAAAACTTTTTAACAAAAAATAAAACCGACTTCAAAAACCTTAACTAAAAAAGTAAAAAATAATCCTTGTATGTATTTCAAAATCTTAACATAAACCAAAATTTTGAAGGCGGCGCGTGACTGTCCCTTTGCATCATGTAAATATAATGTACTGTCGAGCGCTTATCTATAGTAAATAAAAAACAGTTTATGCGAACTTACATGAAAATCACGCACCGCCTTCAAAATTTTGGTTTATGTTAAGATTTTGAAATACATACAAGGATTATTTTTTACTTTTTTAGTTAAGGTTTTTGAAGTCGGTTTTATTTTTTGTTAAAAAGTTTTTATTTCATACTTTTTAGTTGATAATTCACAGAAATACGAAACTATTAGTAGATCATCTAGGTAGGCGAAGCTAAAATAAACTGATTTATTGAAGCTGGTTAAAAAACTACTCAACCTAAGTCAATAAAATTTATATGGGACCACCGCGCGGGCTTCCTCTACCAAATAAAAAAACAACCACGCAAATCGGCCCAGAAATCTCGGAGTAATCGGTGTACATACATGAAAAAAAAAAACAACCTGCCGAATACATAACCTCGTACTTTTTTTGAAGTCGGTTAAAAATCAAAAAATACACAGTTCTCGATTGAATAAGGTTGACGCAACTATTTGGATCAAATGGTTTGAAAACACTGTACGCTGAATAAAAATAAACTTTAAGAAAATAAATACAAACACGACAGTAAAATAAATAATAAAATACCTCATTCTGATTCTAAGCGTACACATCCCATAACAATTTTCCAAACACGAAAGTCTTCAAAACGATTTTTTATAAAGAAACGACACATAAAATTTACATGACAAGTCAACTTACATGCCATAATGTAGTCATAACCATATCTATATCTTGGCACTTAAGTATTATATATAGTACTTTTTAAAATTCATCACATGTTCCCAAAGTCCGACTTGCCATCGAGGGAGGCGCGCTTCTAACAAAAAGGCTACCCAAAAAAAGAAGAAACGAAAAAAAAAACACAAGCCAATATATTATAAAAGGACCATGTTTCATAAGACACACAATAGGAGAAAATAGTTTCTGGCGACAGCGTGGCCCGTCAAATCTGCATGTTTTACGGGACAGTTACTGTTTTACTGTTTTAATACAAAGGTTTTTTTAAACCAGCTTCCAAATTGTCTTAGGTACTCTTTTGTGTTAACCAATTAACGTTTGGCAGCAATTGATTATTTTTAGGGTTCCGCACCGAAAGGATACTAACGGGACCCTATTACTCTCGCTACGCTATCCGTCCGTCCGTCCGTCTGTCTATCACAGGGCTGTATCTTTTGAACGGTAATAGATAACCGGTTGAAATTTTCTCAGAATATGTGTTGCTGTAAGGTGCATCACGACAAATACTAAAAATAAAAAAGTCAAAAACCAAAAACCAAAAAAAAACATACAAGAAACCTCGTAAAACATGCATATTTTTAAACTTTTTTATTCCTGATCTATCTTCAAAACGGTAATACATACCAGCGTCAAACTTGGTCTGAGTATAGTGCATACTATGTAGTTTAGCAACAAATACTAAAAATAGGGCAAACATGGACATATGTGACTGCCTCGTTGGTCTAGTGGTTGCAAGAGCGACTGCTGAGCGTGGGGTCCTTGGTTCGATTCCCGGGTCGGGCAAAGTGTTATTGGGTTTTTTCAGTAGGAAATTCTCAGTAGCGGCCCGGAGTCTGGATTTGTGCCCGGTCAATGGCAATAGACTCGCCCCCTATTACATGGGACTATAACATAACTGACGAAATGTGGGTGTACTATACACCTCTGCCTACCTCTTCGGGGAAATACAGGCGTGATGTTATGTTATGTTATGGACATATGTGGTGGTATCTGCGTAAGAAAGAGATGCAAAAATTCACATTTTGCGCACAGGCATTGATGTCTTTTATTTATTTATTTGCTGAATTCTCGTCAATTAAATCAGTTTCTATGGGGTATCAGGTCTGTGGGTGGTACGGAACCCTTACTGTATGAGTCCGACTCGCACTTGGCCGGTTTTTTATTAATAGCTAATAATGCAAACCGTTTTACACGTCACCCATTAAATGAAAAATCTAATTTTATATGACCATTTCTGCCTATAATTTTGTACAAAGGCAATGTTTCTATGAGACACTATAGGAGAAAAATAGTTTCTGGTGACAGCGTGACCCAGACTTGTCTAAATTTTTTACAAGAACAGTCACTGTTTTGTTTCAAAGGTTTTTTTTAAACCAGCTTCCAACTTGGGTACTTACTCTTTAGTGTTTACCAATTAACGTTTAGCAGCAATCGATTATTTTTTACTGATAACTAATAACGCAAACCGTTTTATACGTCACCCATTCAATGAAAAATCAAATTTTATAAGACTATTTCTGCCTATAATTCTGTACAAAGGCAATTTTTCAATGCGATACAATAGGAGAAAATAGTTTTACGCAAAAGTGTAGCCTATCAATATCTGCATTTTTACGGGAACAGTTACTGTTTTGTTATAAGCTTTGTTTTAAACCAGATTCCAATTGCAATTATTGTCTCAGGTACTCTTTTGTGTTTACCAATCAACGTTTAGGAGCAATCGATTATTTCTTATCGATAGTTAATAAATAATCGATGGTGTACTATACACCTCTGCCTACCCCTTCTGGGAAATACAGGCGTGATGTTATGTTATGTTATGTTATGTTTGATAGTTAATAACGCGAACCGTTTTACACATCAACCCAACCACTAAAGAATCTAATTTTATAAGATCACTCCTGCCTACAATTTGGTACAAAGGCAGGTAGGCGGTCAATTTCTAAGCCTATAGTTAAGTAATTTGCTTATTTCCTCACGTACCCTAATAATGTTAAAATATAAACTACCTATCCTTCCGACCCCGGCAACGTCACGCACATCCCTTTGCAAACAAAATAAAAAAACGGAGATCATTGTTCCCTTGTCGCAGGTAGAATTTGATAAAAAACACCCACTAAAAGCAAAGCATTAGGTCTGCAAAAAATCGAAGCGTGATCGCACTAAATACGTCGAGGATTAGCGGCAGATGGCGATTTTTGAAATGTAGATGATGTGTATGATATGGGTTCCAACATTTTTTTGTACCGACCTTACCTGAAATCATAAATACATGTCGAAAAATTTCAACAAAAATTCACAATACTGAATAGATTTCATATTCGCGTGCATGTCTCATGACGAATTTGGGATAAAGGATTATTCTGCTCTCCTAAACAAAAATGTGATATTCAGCAAAATGGTTATTGAGGAATGCTTTCTAATGGAATTTTACCTTACCGGATAATTTTGCGTTACTCTGAAGCATTCAAACACTGAATGTTTGCTAAATAATAAAAAAGAAAATCGTGTGCATGTAAAAGTCAATACATTTAACCCAGTTAGTCATGATTTAAAAAAAAAATTAAGAAACATAAATAAATAAATAAATCAAGAATAATGTAAAATTAAAGACTAAAAATTTATATAGTAATAAGGATCCCGTATACATAGTGCTCAAAATACTAAATAGCAGCCATCGTACCAAGTTTCAATGTATGCGATCAATTTTCTCCAACAAAAGGTTCGATTAAGAAGGCATTTTCGATCTAAGTAATTTGATTCACGTATTCGTTGGTACTTAAATAGTTAACGTTGCTGACACTACTAATTTATGATTCCATTGAAATCTGATTTGAAACGTGGTCCTCGTTTGATAAAGTTAATGGACTTCGAAGCTATTTATTGGCAGCTACCTACTAACTTATTCCTTTATAGCTTCACTATCTAAACATTCCCTGATACGGCATGGTATACAATTATATCTTTGTTTTTTTTTTAATGTGTTCAGAACTCAGATTTAAGAAAATATAATTTTGGAATTAATCACGTGATAGAAATTCTTCGGCTTTTTGACAGTATACTGATGATTCACTATGAATATGTAATTTCATATTCATTGGCAATAAATAATATTTCGGAAAAAAATATGCCGCACGTAATACCAGAATAACTCAATTAAAGTTTACTGAACCAAGAAATTGATTAACCAATACAATAATTTATGGTATAATCTCTTAGTGGAGAGATGAAACAAATAAGTTTATTCCAATTTAAAGGGGATAGCCGATACAAATTACGTTTATGGAAGCATGGTCTGCGCACCGATAACCAGCAGGCAACCTGTTCCGAATGATTGGAATAAATAATGCGACCAGTTTAGATAAATCCTATCTGTAAATACTGATCGATATATTGTAGTATGGTTTTCGAATAATGATAAATATTTAGTTACTCACCTACATTAAAAATAACAGTTTCGTTTTGTAGCTGGTTTTGTTTCTGTTAAATTTGCACCTCCTAAATAGGTATTTCCTTGGACTTATAAAATAGAATAGTAACTGTGATCGATAGTGTATTATGTATGATTAATTGCCTATGTTGTACAACTGCAGGGCAAAGGCCTTTCACTCTTTTCGGTCAAGTGCAAATGTGGGCCATGAAATTCTAAGGAATATTTACTTTGAAATCTGAAATCACTATCGGCCAAAATTAATATCCAATCTATCCACGATTTGCCCTACTAGAGTTAAGAATTTGACACAAGCTCCATACAAAATATGTCAAATTTCTATCTCTAGTAGGCCAAATCGTGGATAGATTGGATATTAATTTTGGCCGTATATTAATACTTTCATTCAGCAAAATGAGACGATTTAAATCGAATCAAGCAAAAAAATTCCAAATGTTACTTTCCTCCTTTTAGTTTTACCTGACCTAGGCCTACTTTAAATGGGCAGTCAGATTTCAAGCAATTTGTTTTTCAAAATTCAATAGGATAAGAAAGAGGAAAAGAAACATAACACTTATTTCATTTTATTCTTATGTAAATACGAATTTGGGTAATGCATACAAAAATTGCCAAACTGCTTGGGGGAGACCTATGTCCAACAGTGGACGTCTTTCGGCTGAAATTATGAAGATGATACAAAAATTATAATCTTACTGATTGTCATAAACGACTACCTAGGTATATTAAATATAACAGTGCAATTAGAGCCTAACGTTTCATAAGTGCCTGAAATTCTATTCTGTAGGTCTATTTGAAAAAATAATTATAATTAGGAAGATATTTTATTTTTATCATGTAATTTTAGGTGCGGTCAACCGTACGTCAGTGGTAACAGTTTGGCTCTGGCGGCGCCTTTATTTCGTAGGCAGTAAGGGCGGTTTTCAGACTCGGGTGTTGCCACTGTCATGCGGTCAACTATACTTTTCTTATATTTTGTATCGACTGTCCTTTCTTAATTTTCTACCTATGTGTCTTTTGTTTTTACTTTCTATGTAACCCCACCTATAAGTTGCCTGCTTGTGTTTATCACTGTGTTTTAAATGTTGCGCGTCGTTAACTGTGACAATAAACTATTTTTCTTTCTTTTACTTTCTTTAGGTATAAATATGTGGAAAAATTAGTAGGTATTAAATACTACTGGTATTATTAAAACACAAAATAGATAACAAATACATTGAAACAATAGAATTGTAAATGTAATAACAGACGAAAATAGAATATCAATCAAAGAACCTTATTGAAATCAATAAGATTACTCCCACATTTATTGTTTTTAGAATCGAGGAATCTAATACCACAGAACATCACCAACGCTACGGGTCGAAAATTTTAAGTTTACCAGGGAGTGAAATCAATTATTAAAAATAAAAAACACGATTTTGATAAAACGAAGATGATTCTTGTTTCCATAAGAGGAAAGGACCTGAAAGGTAAGAAAAAGCTCGACTAGTTTAGAAAAATAACGCCAGTAGTTGTTATAAATAAAATATAAATAAATAGTTTTGGGACATTTTTACACAGCACGATCTAGTCTAGTCCCAAACTAAGCAGAGCTTGTACTATGGGTACTAGACAATGGATATAATACTAATATTCATTTTTTTTGTAAATACATACTTATAATACATAAGAAATACGCAGACCAACACAAACACTCATGTTCTTCACACACATATTTGTGTCCTGTGGGAATCGAACCCACGACCTCGTGATCAGCAGTCCTATCCCCGAACCACTAGACCACAGACGTCGTCGTGTCGTGTCGTGTTATTGTTATGTCCTATATTCTGGTTTGTAATGTCAAAATTCAGGAAATTTGACACTACCTCGGACACTACGAAGAACATTTTGTCATGAATGTGTCAAATAGGGTCTATTATTTTGTGACCTAGGTATACCTATACCTAGTCACTGTAATTTCATTGACATTTTACCAACTGTTCCTAATGACAAAGTAATTTTAAATAGGGGATCACCAGCAATCGTAGCCTTTCTAAATATTTTAAGGATAATGGCATACGTATAAGGACAATACTATACTGTATTATTTGGTAATAGTGTTAATATGCATGCTGTGGGCGAACCTTATGCAATAAATAAAAATAAATAAATAAAAGGATCATGCATGTGCTACTGCAACTAGTATTGTGTCATCATGCGTACAGTGGGAACCATCAAATTGCGATAAATATGAGCGTGGCATCAAATGTCTAACAGGTAGGTACCTACATTGAAGCAGCTTGATCGAAGGACAAACGAACAAAAAGGCATTCCGATTCTATTATGTATTCTAATTCCGTACAAGATTCGATTTTGATTACAAGTTCATTCAAGATCTGGTTCAACGATAAGTAATTTGGAAAAGTCAATACAATCAAATTGGATCACGGCCTTGTTCGGTTGTTCTCTTGTTTTCTTTCAAATGCCTTCAATTATTACAGTTGTTGAACAATGAGGGTGCTCTGTAATTGCGTATCTTGCTTCTTTTTCAATGTTATTTGTAAAAGCTTTAACAGCTGTAATAGAAACACGTGATTTAATGTGCGCAGCTCTTTAATTTTTTCTATTTTCATCTCCACTAACATCTAAATGACAGTATACTTGTTTTGTATCATTTGGTATTACATTAAATTGACTTAGATAATGTTTTCTTTATTGTTTGTTCTTGTTGCGATTCGGTTAGTCAGACACATCGGTGGAAAGATGCGACGGAAAAACCGTGAAAAGATCAAAGGATGCCAGGAAACCCTGACGTTCAAGTTGATTTAAGACCTTACATTTTCTGCCAACTACACGAATTCTGGTGAGGATTTTTGTTTATTTCTAAGAAACATTGTGCTTTAACGTATAAGCGGACTAGAAACAACGCTTGACAAAACTAACGTGCGTTAGATCTAAAATTCAGTTTCCTTACCTTTTGTAAGCAAGTTGCTCTGCATTGTGCTACCCGCAATGGAGATGACACTTCCTCTTCAGCCGACACTCCAATCCATGACATTATAAGGGTAAACAAGGAGAAACAATAAAATAACATTTTGGCACACATTTTCTTTGGTATCCCTCTTTTTACAAATCCAAGTTTGGTCAAAGCTCCGAGCTTATCATAACCGGCACATTGATCTAAGCGACGCAATATCGCTCATAACTTTTGCTTGATTTTTCTTCAGTGTTTACAATTCCAATCTTTACAAGTTTTTCGTCACAATAGCATCGTATTCTACAATAATACGAAAGTTTGTTGTTTCAGTTTTGAAATCCGTAATCCAAAATTCAGCGGAGGTCGTATCATATCAATAAAAAACTTAAAATAAACACAAAACGTTAACAGTGTGAAATCGCACTTGGAAAATATTTTTCACAGTTCGAATCGTTTCCGGCGAAATATTCCTCGAGAGGCGACGTTGCCGCCGACGCGGTCGAATGCGGACTAACCACCCCGCTAGAAGAAGCTCAGTTCCTCTCCCCTCTGTTGGTTAATTTTTACATCTGTCTCACTCGCACGCGAGCTTTCCGTCGTCGCTGTCCCTCCCCGGCACAAAGCACCCATCCATGGCTACGATCGTACTACTACGTTTGCCGCTCTCTCTGTTCTCTCTACTAGTGCATATACATTATTCTATCTCGTTTCATCTCGGGCGGTTTCACGTTGTTTTTCCTTGATGCAGTTTAACGGATGGGAATGTAGTGGTTATTGTTAGACAAAGACGGTGGTAGTAAAATTTTTAGGGTTGCTCAAAAGGGGTGACAAAGAATCGAGCTAATTCAGGGCTTGCGTTTTTATGGGAACCCATGCGGTAAAAAGTAGCCCGCCTCTCTCGTTTGTTCAACTTTATGGTCCTCGCATCGTGAAGCCATATTAATAATATTAATGGCTGCCGCATCAACTATGAATACCTACAACTTTTTTTATGATAGTGTTTATTAATTCTTAATTTTATAATAGTTTATTTGGCCATATAAGGTTTTATGAAGGACAGCTGAAACAATTTTCATCAATAAAGTATTAAGTTATAAAACCTTAAAGATTACTCAGATACTATTTATGCTGACTTAAGCTGACCATAACAAGAATCTTTCGGAAATATTTAGTCGGCAATATTTCACCGTCAAATGTTGATGGCAGAAGAAACAATGCATTGAGAGAGGGAAGCTCTGCACAAAACCCTTGAGCAAAAAGATTAAATAAGAATACAGTGTTCGTGACAGCGCACAAGCCTTTAAGTAAAGGCATTTTTCGTTTTCTTTCCCCAGAATCTAGGCTCGTTCTATTCATCTCGCTGTCTTTAATCTTCCAGCCTCTTGGCAGACTTTGTCTAGACGAGGCCGTCCTGAGGTAACTGCGCTCAATTTCGATACGGTCGAGCCAGGACGAATGTTTCTGTCGGACCTAAGTTATTAGTTTCGTACTTACTGAAGAGCTACAGTTATGTACAGGCTTTACTGTTATTTCGCTGTACCTAAATAAGGGTAAGCTTAGGAATTATGTTGGTAGTATCAAGGACACTGAAATTGTAATCGTTTCAGAATACTTCAGGAGATAAGAAAATATTATGTCATAAGGTTTTGAACAACACAACCGTTTTAGGTTTATAATTTTTCCGCATTCACATATTTGAAAGCTGCTTCGGAGCAACTGCAAACGAAGCTAATATATTAATTATGTTTCTGGCAAAATTAGTAAAAAAAATATTAGGTAAAAAAAAGCATAAATTCATAACTTGACACAAGTCATGAAGTTTAGTCTACCTAATAAGTTAGTAATGGTATAAGTATCAAACGACCAAAGCTGCCTAAAATATAAATAAAAGCGGTTGAAAGTAGTAATAGAAACAAAATCATTTTCTGTAAGTAATTTGACCAAAAGTTTTTTTGTAGGTACCAAACGTCAAAATCAGCATCATTGGAATTCTACATATTGGAGTTTTTACATTTTGTTCTTTTACATTTGGAGAATTTTATACAAAATACTTTTCTTTGTGTTACCAGAACTTTAAATAGATAGAACCCGTAAAAAATAACTGAATTGGTATAATCATGAAAACGCAAAGGAAAAATATAGCGGTTGACCGCTTTTACCCTTCCATTGTTAGCTATAGTCTTTGATACTCTGATGATTCCCAGATAATGCTAATCATAATGCATTGAAACCCCGACTAATATGAAACAAAAATATTTTCTAAAAAATGTTTCAGCTAGGGTCTTAACCCTCCGTCTGTTTCGGGACCCATCCGAAAACCAGCACATTTCAGTGTTGTAGCATAATATGCTGAGATGGGGTCCTGTTTTGGTCTTGTATAGGCAAGTAATTTTTTTTGTTAATCTGTTTGTTTTGCCTGTAACGAGACTAAAACAAATTATCTCTTACTTTCTTTTTATTTCTGTCCGTCTGCCTGTTACAGGGCTATTTCTTTTTAATCGTAACAGTAACTGAGCAATCCAATTACTGGGTAATACATTCGTGAAACACGTCGAAGCTGTTTAATTTTAAACCTGTAAATACCTGCACATAATAAAAAACTAATAGAAACCAATAGGAACTTAAAATAAAGACTAAATCTCATAACACAAAACAAACTTCAACCTAGATGGATCAATGAATCCTTATCCACACTGCTGAGTCCTTTTTACCAGCACGGCCTCAAGTTTATATTGTTGACAAATGCGATTCGTCCAGCACGTCGGCAGTTTATTGCCCGCCATGACAGCCGACGCATTGTCGACCACGTTGAAAGGTTTACTACGACCTCGTAAAAACAAGTGTTCGGTTTTGGGGGTCAAAGTTTGCTTGATTGTTTGCCAGAGGACAATTTGGAAGATCGATTTTATTGCATGAATTGGGGTCAATTTGGCAGGTTACTTGTTAATTCTGATAATCTAGTCGGGCAGCATTATACGGGGATCAATATAATCTTACGTACTACCAATAGAGCTAAATTAACATTTTTAATGAAGATTGATGACAAAAATACAGTTATATGAACGCTTATTATTAGTGATTCTAATAAATTGCCTTATATTGAATCGTATACATATGGAGACTGTCACCGGCCAAAGCTTTTTATAGAACAAAACACTTCTTTTTTATATCTCGTAATAAATACAGTTGGGATGAGTGTTGCTATCGCTACCATGTATGCCCATATTATCCTCCTTACGAGAGGAAAGCGCCAGTGAAAGGAGGCGATAAATTATAGCGTAAACAGATCTAGCTAGCGATACCAGAAGTACCGAACTATATTGTTCGAGTTTGATATTGCAAAAGCAATAATGATTGATTTAGATTATCATAATCTATGACATATGCTTAAGCGGTAATTAGTCGTCGAATTAGAATTTAGCGTGTGAATTTGAGTGCCAATGACGGGAGAGATTATTGGTCGTTGTTTATAGATTAATTGATTATAATAAAATTATTGGATGAGCTTATACTACAAAGCTTGATATATGTTTAATTATCACTTGCTTAACGGTGAAGGAAAAAATCTTGAAGAAATCTACACATCAGTGCTCCATACAGTTTTCGATGGTGTGTTTAGTCCGTCAACTCGCACTATAGGCCAGCGTGGTGGACTAAGGCCTGAACCCTTCTTATACTGAGAAGAAGCCTATGCCCAGCAGTGCGATATACCAAATTCTTTCTACTTAGAGGTATAGATAGATCATTAATTTTCTCCGTGGGTGTCGTAAAAGATTACTCTATACAAGCTTAATATACTTTATAGTAAACCTCTTAAGGAGTCTTATCATTATTAACAACTTTTACTATGGGTCAAGCCATGAAATCGCGTAAAAAAATCTGCTAACACCTACATTTGTGTTCACATATATTCAGCAAGTCATTGCGTGGATCACTGGTCTCATAAGCCACCAGGCACAATCTTGTTTTCTTAAGATAATATAACATTCGTACAGAATGGTGAGCTTTTCGTACATTCGGTGAATAAAACAGCAGCTGTCGAATTGCGTAACTCACTCGCGATCGCAATCAATAGGATTTCAATGTTCATTGCTCCGTGTGTTTTGACAATTCGTCATATCGGCAACTATGTACCACGCAATAACTATTGCTGTAATTTCAAAATGAAAGCTAATGTCAATGTGAATGCATTACACAATTACCCCACTGGTTGTGCTAATGAGAATACGACTAATTGCTTCAGGCAAAGCCAACCTTAACTATAGAAATAAGGTAAGTAAAATATAGCTTTTATTTCATAGAAAAATGGGTGATATTATGACATAATAATTTTAATATTTTAATGATAAATCATAAGTTACAATTTTGAACAAGATATAGAAATAATAATTCATTATTATGCAAACCTCACATAGAAAACGTATGTATTTATTACAACAGCAGTTAAGAATCTTACCACGATAAAGCGGCATTTTTTTTTTATCTTATTGCTACCAAAACGTGGCTGTCAAAAACGCTTCTCAAACGATTTAGAAACATTGTAGACACGAGACCTAACAACTTCTGATAAACATGGAAATACGCAGCAGAATATTCGTACTTAATTTTATTTTTCCAGTACATCCACAGTACTGTACCAATATCGCCATCCTATACAATACAATACAAGCAAAGGTAATAGAAATTACCTAACACTGTTGTAGGTAGCAGTTTCAAGAAACAAGGGGGCTAATTAGAACTTGTAAGATGGCCGGAGTAACTAACAGTGGGGGCTTAGAAACAACTTGTGGCATTAGCGACAGTATGTACCATCGGTACTGGTACGTACAAAGCAATCTATGTATATACCTACATCGGTATTGCCTGCTACCGTACCTTCACATTGTAGCCTCAATTTGTACCCGAAAAAGCCGGTTGGATTAAAATACCCCTTGTAAATTCTGGGGTTTAGATGTCAGGTTACATTGTTGAGAATTTGAATTCTGTAGTTTTATGAAATTTTTCATTTATTTTATACATAACATCACGCCTGTATTTCCCCTAAAGGGTAGGCAGAGGCGTATAGCATACAACCATATTTCACCATTGGCGTAATATGTACTAGAGTAGAAATTACGAACAAAAAATTCGCGCAACTTGCTGGCCGCCGAGCACGCGTGGGGCGAACGGGGCTAAGTGAGTGAGAGCGCAGGAGCTCTAAGGCATGTTACAAACCACAGTTTAACAATATTAAAACTGTGTTACAAACAATCGATTCGAGGCGTCTTCTCTAGTACGTAGTACAATATTACCTCAATGTATGTCGCTAGTTATGTTGTAAGACCCATACGATAGGGGCGAGCCTATTGCCATTAACCGGGCACAAATTCAGACTCCGGGCTGCTACTGAGAATTTCCTGATGAAAAGCTCAATAACACTGCCAGTCCCGGGAATCGAATCCAGGAGGCACGCTCAGTAGTCGCGCTTGTGACGACTATACCAACGAGGCAGTTTTACATTTCTAAGTAACATAAATGTTATTTTCCTTGAATAGATCAGAATAATCTAAATAAAATGAAATATTATTGTCAAAATTAAAATTTAATACGTTCTCTAGAACAATTTACTCGCTCAGACGAAATGAATAAGATAGACGGAGCGCGTATAACTAGTGACTGAAGCCAGAAAAAGGATTACTAAATGTAGGAAAGGAGTACTATTCCGCCTGCAGTGCTCGCGATCCGCGATCGGGAGCGTGCGTCAAACTTATTATATTATTATACTTTTGGTCTGAGGATTAGACGCACGCTCTCGATCGCGGCCCGCGAATACTGAGTGGAATAGAAGACACCCCTTTGCTATAGTAATCCTTCTTCTGGCTTCAGTCACTAGTTTCAAGCGCTCCGTCTATCTTATTATTTTGGTCTGAGTTTACTCGTTACTGCTTGCAATTTTAAACCAGTGTGATTTTATTTTAGAGGTAGGTAAGCCAGTTGTGACCACACACGTCATGTTGTGTTTGTGGTTATCGCTTGAAGTCACAAACGGGTGAATCGGATACTTTCAGAGTTTTTATATTACTCTCGTACTTACATACGTAGCTAATCTAATAATTTTACTTAAACTATGATCATTACTACGTCCACTACTGCTGATTATTAGATGGTTTAAACATATACTCGGCCACTGACTGTGAGCAGGCTCACTGTGAGTCCTAGTGTAAAAGTAAAACCGGCCAAGAACATGCTCAGTATTATAGGGTTCCTTAAGTAGGTCTAATTACAAACGATTCAAATCGAATATTAATCATTGCTATTTTAGGTTTTGCAAACAGCGCCACCTAGCGCTAAATTTAAGAAGTGTATCATATCAATATAACACAAAGTTACTTTTAGTGATTTTTTAAATAAAAAGTAAATTAAGGACCATTATTTGTTAAGACCATTTTTTTTAAGGACCTTTGAACTACGACGTCATATGTATTTTGCAGTTTTCTCACTATAACTCAAAAATGTATTATCACATTGTACTCGAAATAATTTTAAAAGAGAGTTTTTATAAAGGTCTATCAATGTGGAAAATTATAAGTTTCTACGTTGCATAGTTTAGAAATGGCAGGGGGCACATTGCATTGACACATTGCAAGCCACTTTGGCAGGCTGTATTTCGCAGATGGTATACCCGATAAAAAAATTGTGTATGAAACATTACCTTCATTTTAGTAGACCTATTCAATGATACCCCACACGAGAGGGTGCAGCGAAAAAAAAAATGTCATCCCCATTTCACATGCATGGGCGCCACCCCTAAAATACGTAATCAAGATTTTTTTATTCTTTTATAATTGAGATCTATATCTTAAAATTAAAAAAAAAAAAAAAATTACGTATGTTTTTAATTGTAGAAGTTATTAAGCTGTAAAGGATTAGGACAGACGGACAGACGGACGGACATGACGAAACTATAAGGGTTCCTTGTGGACGGAACCCTAAAAATGAATGAAAAATCAGCAAACAACTTAACATCATAATTTCTTAAAACAAGTTTAACCGGTTTACATCGCGTATATTTCCTGACGTTTGGAAAGCTTTCCAGCGTTCATGGTCTCAGGAAGACTAAGATGACAAGCGTCTTTACAGATATTAAAAAAAAAAATTACTACCGTACAATTTTTTATTAATTCAAATCGTTCCAATGCACACACAGTAGTCACTCACAGTTTGATTATGTTTTACAGTGTAGCGTGTTATTTGGGACTTGATTAATTTTAGAACTGGGTTCCAAAAAGGTGTAAGCTGCCAACTGTCTTCTCGATTAAAACCAATTTTAATAATATACGCGATGTAATCCGGCCTAACTTATTTTATATTGGTAACATCAGGTTACATCCGGCAGTTGATTGTAAACGAGTGTTACGTTTGGTGTCCTAAGTCTTCCGCTTTAGCTACTTTGCTGAATCCTTTACAAATATCATCTAAATAGTCTATGATTGTCATTTATAAGATATATGTTTTTCTATCCAAAACGTTCATCCACTCGAAACCCCTAGAGAACTTTCATCCAAATTAAAAGTAGCTCATGTTTTTCGTGTAACCAGAACACAAGAACATAAAAAGCAATCGTCAATAATTTTTATTCGTATATTTGCGGAAAACCAATATGAGTTTCCTAAAGCTGATCGTAAATTTTCACGCTTACAGAAACAAATATAAAAAATAACTACTGTTGTGTATGTTTTCCCGTCGTATCATCTAGTATGCATAAAACCTGCAACCAGTGGGGGCTGGGGACCTCAATCCTCTACTCCTTCATTGATTTTACAGGTGCTAAGAGTGGAAATGAGTCGAATTTTTGATTAAAATCTTGTTCAATATTTACTTGTCTTATTTTGAAAATTAGAAAGAATGAAGGCGGATGTATTTTTCAAAATTACTATAAACTATGTAAACTTGTCGCAACACCTGAGGGCCAATTCTCATCATTGAAATGTTCATAATATTAATATATTAGTTACCTTAATATATGCTCAAGGTCCTAAATGTCACAAATAAACGTCAAACAAGAAATTCTACGTCATGAGACTGACATTTACAACATTCAGATCAGATTGGAACTATATAAAAAAACGAGAACTAGCCTTCTGGATTCGACTGTCTCAGGACCGAGGTGGTTGAAATTCAAAAGAAGCACCCTATGGCTTGTAATGGGATTTTGGAGGCTGATGATTATAGTGATGTCGACTATGTAGGCACACTTTACATTTGAAATCAAGTTAACTTTTTAGTTATTTTAAATCCCAATAAATAAATAAATGTGTGCGATCATCACCTCCGTCAGGAACAAAGTTCGCGGTGAAATTAAAGGTATTTTTTAAAATTGCGCTAAATATTGACCGGTTCATTATAATGCTAAATTTCGCAACTATAATACAATCATAGATGATAGGGAACATCAAGCGTCGACCTGAGATACCACAAGGCTTAAGTTAGATCCCCAAAAACCATGTATTTTTGTATGTCTTATTTAATAGTTGAAATCTGACGTGAAATTACATTTTCTGCCGAATCACACTTACTGCAAGCCGCGATAAGGAACTTCTTTCCAAAAATATCGTTACGAATTACGGAAGTAAACAAAATGATGCAACATTATAATTATTGTATGCGTAAGTTTTACTTTAACAGAGCAACAAGACAAAAACGCATTGAATTATCATTTATCATACTTAACCACGTTCAAAAATGTAGATCTCCAAATTTATAATTTCATGCGGTCCTTTTAACTATACAATGTCAGTTATTTTATAAAATTCCAATAAATTAAGATTCTCCAATTTATATTAAGAGATAACGAGAATATTAGGCGGCGTATTTTACAAAAATAATTGTGTAGCTAAGGAATCTCCATACATTCCTATCCGGAATCGTCATCATAATAATGCATACTTTCGTTTATTTCTTCAGTCTCAGCGTTTTTATTTCACTCGTTCTGTCTGCTTTGCAACTACAGCTCTTAAAACATCAGAGATTACTGCGACAATTATTGCTTGAGATCCTTCCCTTATTGGGAACATACTTATTATGTTTTGTCTGGGTAAAAAGCTTTGGTAATTGATAGCAAGCAATTTTGTCTTGTGCCGTTGTCCACAATAATAATTATCTTGTTTAATAAACTTCTAGGAAATTCATGTTTTGTTTATCTTTTGTTTTGTCTGATTAGCTGACTTTTTGCCACCGATTTCACTGTGATGTAATTTTAACGAAATTTCAATGTAGTTTTCTTCTATCTTTCTCAGATTAAAATATGCTGGATTTAAAGCTTATATTCAAATAGAAAGAACTTTTCGAGGTTTATTTTTATTTTTAAATATCAATGCCAATTTACGGCCAAAATAAATATCCTATTTATCAACGATTTGTCCTACCAGAGACATATCTGACATAAGTTGTTTAGGAACAATCTAAAATACTACATTTTTCCTACTTGAGATTGAAAGACACAAGTCTTTATATCTCAAGTAGGAAAAATCATGGATAGATCGTTAATCTTTAATATAAGTTGCTACCTCTTATGGCTTCTTGTCTATCTTGTACCATGAACGGCATTGTAAATATCGATGAATTAAAATATGGTGCGTCTCTAGATTTTTTGCCTACTCTGTGTACAGAAATGTACAGTTGTGAAGATGGAACTGTTACACCAAAGGAAGAACAGAGCCATCTCTCCTTATTTAACAATTTTTATGACATTATTTTTAAAATGAAATGAGTTTTGTATTATTCATATTCATGACGATGTCTGAAGGTCTTTACAATTTTCAAAATTCAATCATGGGAGTACTTATCTCCTGGGTTTTATTTTTGGAACAGCTTGCTTGAGATAACGGTTGAAAAATAACAAAATCCTATCCAAATTTTCGTCCTTTAGGGTTTTAAGTAATTTGTTATCGCTGCTGAAACGGTAAGCCAAGAATAGTAAGTTGTGTTGTGGTATATTTACATTACAACGCGTATGTACCAGGGTTGTGCCGCCAGGCAGCATTAAGGAGTTTAAAGGCTAATAATAAAGGCTAATTTCACTGAGCCACATGAAGCGGAAAAAAGACGTGATAATATTTTTAGTCAAAGTATACATTTTCTCACACGGCCAAATAATGCCTAAAATTAACGGATACCGCGCACCGTCTGTACAAAATTAACCGTAGAATAACTCTTGTTTCAATAGTTAGCGAGTTGTTCCTCCATCGTTCTATTCTTTGAAGATATAAAAGAGTTTTCGGTCTCAAAGGATGAGTTCACGTCGTTACTTTGATTAGAACTTCGCTGGCTGCCTATTGTGGGATGAGTTGGTTGAATTTGGGGGATATCTATGATACCTACTTGTTTATATGCATAGAGCATAACTAAATTATTGTATCAAGAAGACAGTATTATGAAGGGGATGCTGGAAGTGAAACATGGTGTGCGGGTTCTCCTGAACCTGGGCGTAGGTGAGAGAATGCAGTAACACGAAGCGACAAGACATGTTGTTTAGTCGCTGTTTCATAGCAAACAGATTGGCAAACAGAGAGTGAAATTACAGTTACACATTATTTTATCATTTCTAGGAATCTGTGTTGCCAACATAACAAAATTTTACAGCTCAAATCGATACATCGTTAAGTAAATCGATGATTAGGCACCTAATAGGTTTGCTCGCTCCATTGTCGATCATGGCACATCTTGACAAAGCTGTCTAGATTGCTGTCAAGAGCAGATTTATATCTCATACAAAAAACGACGTTAAGCTTTCTAAATTCTCAGTATAATCTCCAGATGTACGATTCTACAAAAAAAAAATGAAAATTGTTTTATTTTTCGATAACACTGTTTTTAACGTGGTTCTTCATATTAGGACGTAATTGTAAGTTCATAATTTCATTAATTCCAACGGAATAAGATAAAAATACCTTTAATAGAACTAAAAAAACCTAAAGTGAGGTTACTTTAAACGAACAAAGTAATGCATGTCACCAATAAAAAAAAACTATATTAGGTACCATATAAAATTATATTTTATTGGTTTCCTAAATTGTCTGATAAAGTGCGAGTATTTTTATATATTTTTCCTTCGTAAAAGATCTATATTTAATACGAAACTGCTAAAGGTTGAAGAGGTAAAGTTTACACAGTTTTTATGAGTAACATTGGAAAATATAGAAACTGTATTCATTATGTATGTGTGTTAATAAGTCACTGAGCGTATTTTTCATTACACCGCGAAATGTACCTAGTGTGTTTCAGATCGATGGTAGTCACTCAGTAATACATGATTTTAAATAACTGGTAAAAAGTATGATGTGATGATTTTCTCCTACTTCATATGATAAAAACATAACAATGTCTTCGCCGTCACGCAGCTGGGTAAAAATAAGCACAGGAACAAAGCATTTTAGTTTTAGAAACAAATACTTAAAACGTATTGCTAATTTTTTGGACAGTTTGCTTCTAGTTATTGAAAGTTTCAGTTTGTGAAACAAGACAGGTTAACAGTCACAAAATCCACTTCATATTTATCCAAGGTTGGACAATTTTTGTACTTAAATTCTCTAGAATGCTTTCCAAGGAATATTCGTTAAAAATATTGTTTGATTTTTACGAACACAGTTCGTTTCAAATGAAATATTCTATTCATAACAAGAATCATTTTGTTATTATTATTTAGTAGAATTTTAAGACCTTCCTTTCGATGAGAGTCTTATGCTTTGTTCTGTTTTACGTAATATAATCTTGGTGTACAATATAAAGAAAATCATAACTTGTTAGTTATCGTAAACTTGCTCATACATAGCTTGCTTTAGGAAATTTATATTAAGATTATAAGACGGCGCTGTCCGTCGGTAGCAAGTCCAGAATTACTTTGCCAGTATCTTTGGCCAACTTTAATGAAGTTTCCCTTTTATTACAGAGTCTTAACCCCAAGGATCTTTGTGTTTATGATCCTGTTATAACTTTAAAGAGATTGCACCAGCGGAGTAAGGGTTAGTTTTTTATTAGCGTCCCTAATGAGAATTTGTTAATTTGTTTTAATATGTTATGCAGTTCACAGAATAATCGCTACTTGTAACGTAAGTGCAATTTCATTAAAATTTGTAAGCGGTTTTACTTTTTATTCTTATTCTTATTCTTTATTGCAAGAAAATCAAACAATACATAACAAACACAATAATATTTTTTAATCCTTGACTCAAAAACTTTTTAATCTTTTTGTTAAATCTACACTAATCTGCACTAATATTATAAAGAGGAAAGTTTTGTATTTTTGTGTGTATGTTTGTAATGATTAAACTCAAAAACTACTCGCCGATTTAAAAAAAAAACACCATTAGAAAGCTACATTCACCCTGAGTAACATAGGCTATATTTTCATGTCCATCCGTGCGAAGCCGGGACGGGCCGCTAGTATACTATATGTCTTTTACCTTTCTTCAAGGTAAAGTAATGAAAAAACTGTCCAGTATCCTAGTTTTTCCATAAAGAAATTCCTTCTGCGAACTTACATTTCACCCTCATATCGGACATAATGCGGAAATGCAATTTCCATAAATTTTACACCATGTGAGCAGAGTCCCCATCCGAAAAGATTGGACGTGACCACATGAGAGGTATCACAGAGACCTTTACTGCTGCTTTCTGCAGTATTAAAATATATGTCTATGCAATCAAAAAACTATTATGTTCTGAAGAGACAGCTCACAAAATGAGAATTCTAAACTAAATAATTTAAAAACATTTTTCATGAATGACAAATTTCCAATGTGCATCTACCGGTACATACATTTTCATGAGAGTAACTGGGGAAGTGCGGTCGTAACAAACCAAATAAATTATAAAAAGAGATCTCGGGAAGGAGACAAGGCTTTCCTTGGGACAAGTCGTAAATTTAACGGTCGAAGGAATCCTTATTTCCCTCGGCTATTCACGTGGTTGAGCTAGCAAAACTATCTCCTTTATGAGTAATAGAAAAAACCTGTTACCACTAAAATATTAACCGCTACCGCCGCCGCATAATTCCATTTCGCATAACGTTCAACGTGAATTCGAACCGTTTTTAAAGCACTCCCGTGTTTTCTGCAGTTATTATTTTATTAAATAACATAATTTTTAGGGTTCCGTACCCAAAGGGTTCCAAACGAGACTATTACCTCGCTATGCTATCCGTCAGTCCGTCCGTTCGTGTCTGTCTCAGGGCTTTATCTTTGTAACAGTAATCGATAACCAGTTGAAATTTTCACAGAATATGTGTTACTACAGTGTGCCTATCATGACAAATACTAAAAATAAAAAACCAAAGGGCGTCCCCATACAACAAACCTCGAAAATTCTTTCAATGTTTTTTTTTCAACATTTTTGTTCCCGCTCTATCTTTAAAACGGTAATACATACCTGCGTCAAACTTGGTCTGATTACAATGCATACTATTTAGTTTAGCAACAAATACTAAAAATAGGGCAAACATAGACGTATGTGGTGGTACTTGTACCTGCGTAAGAAAGAAATGCGAAAATTCATATTTCGCGCACGGTGCATTGATGTCTTTTGATGAACTCTCGTAAATTAAATCAGTTTCTATGGGGTATCAGGTCAAGGGTGGTACGGAGCCCTTATTGCGAGAGTCTGAGTCGCACTTGGCCGGTTTTTTTACCTCCGCTAACACCTAACGTAATCCCAAATGTTCCATTAAAACGTAACACCGTGTGTAACTCTCTTAATTAACGCAGTCGATCTCCCATTCGCCTCAGAAACTGCTCCATTGTACAAAATTTGTAACGTAGTAAAATTCCTCGACCGCAACAGAATTACCACGAAATTATGAGAATAATTTAATTAAGACATAACAGCACCTTTAATACCGATTAGTCACACGATCCGAGGTTTGGGCGTACTAGGTAATTTGAGATCTTAATGGGTTTACTGCGGCTTTGGTCATACCTCCTCCTCCACACTGACCAATCACGAGCGCCAAGCTTTGGTGCTTCGACGGCTTCACTGATTCATCATGTAATTAACACTTGCTGGTATTCCGTGTTAATTTACTTACCTTTGCTGCAATTTGGCGTTCAATCAAAGTTTCATTACCTGATTCTAATAATCGCTCATCATAGCCCATAAAACAGAAGCTGATGTCAGTAATTTAATGTAGAATTTCCCCTTCATTAGGTGCTTGCTTTGATCTAACAGTTTGCTGGATATAAATTGTTTTGTTTTCACAGCAAATAGCATTAGTCTTGTCAGTTACAAATGTCGGCCATTACTGGGATATTTTATTATTTTTTAGCATGGAAACAAGTCATTTATATAAAGTAGCGGAGTCTAAGACAAAGCGGAGCCTACTGGCCGTCACAGCGGGCGTGCTAATAAGCCCCTTATGTCAGTTGACTCAAAGCTAGTATTATTTTTCTTAAAGATAGCATTGCGGGAGTTTTCAATGTAATTGCCCCGGTTTCTTCAAGAGGCTGACAGCTCAAAGGCCAGTCAGTGACGTGCTCATTGTCGGAACGCCCACGGTTTACCTTATTCAAAGTTTGCAGGTTTTTTTCTTCAAATATTCGCCGGGAGTCAGTTGGTAATACTCGGTAATAAGTATTTTATTTGCCGTATTTTGCGTATTTTTTCATTTTCAATACTAAATCTTGGGTTTCTGTGAGTTCTTGGTTATTTTATTTCTATGAAACTTTGTAAAAACAACAGACAGTATAAAATATTTATTACTATGTCTGTGTTATAAACTGGGTAAATAATTTCTCCATAGAATCGACAAAAATGTAGATGAATTCGTGTATTATTTTGATCAAATACTTTATTTATTTCTTAAACTTTTTCATTAAAAATACCAAAATTTTGCTAAAAGCATTTTATGACGTAAAATTATCGGATACTAAATATTACCTTTATGGTTCATCGAATCATCGGTACCACGTTCTTCAGTCCTCCAATAGAAAATGCTCCAATAGCCATAAAACCAAATTGTTGTTGTAAAATCGTGTAATTAGTGAAACTAATGGTGGTAATCGACTTCCATATGAAAATAACAATCATAAACGTTTCTTTTTCCATCGTAAAACCTTTAAATGCTTTCATAAAATTAAATTATTTTGATGATTTAATAGGTAGACATATAATATTATTTATAGGAATAAACAATCAACATATTTGGCTTGTATTAGTAATGTTATCGATTCAGTTTGTTCGTATTTCCTTACGTAAATCGTATGACAAAATATACAAAAGGACAAAAAGTGAGACCATTCTTTCCTCTTGGGTAACCTGATATTGCTCATTCAGTTGTTTTCTGGCTGTTTGGGTATAAGATTACAAGCAATTTATTTCAATATGGCAATCGAATTTACGAACGCTCTCGATTTTTTTATGGAGACCATTTTACAGTCGACAAACTTTTGTTTTATTTACAATTCCTTCCTTTTTATAATTAGTATAATTTATGTATGCATATGCATGAATTTTCAGTCCAATACCGCTGTCATACTGAAGTTGTCAAAAGTTATTGGGAGAGTTAATAATTATTAATAACTGACCTCGACATGTCACAATGCTGTCAATTTAGATACTAAGTCAGCCATATCGAGTTTTTATCAATCATGCTGTCAGTAATATATACCGGCGGTAAATGTCATGTCTCTGAATATACCTTTAATGAGTAATTATGACAACGCGAGCTTAATTTGTGAAATCAAATTAAATTAATAAAATGACAACCAGAAAAGTGATGATGGTCGAGATGAGATGACTCGATTTTTAATGTAGGTAAATGAAAATTGGTTAAAATTATAAATAAATAGGTAAATAAAATATAATAAATAATTAATTTCTTAGGTTATCGCGATCAATACACATATAAAACTTTTTAACAAAAAATTGAACCGACGAAAACAGAAACTGAAAAGCGAAAAATAAAATAAAGCTTTTAGACCTTTCCTAACTAAACTAATGTAAATAACTAATTATGAGTCGTCGCCAAACAAACAAGCAAAGTGCGTGCAAGTTGCAAGTGGTCGAGTGGAGAACGCATTTTTGGAAAGTCATTGTTTATCGTTGAAAATTTCACGTTTTATTTGATGTTATGTTGTTTTTATTATTTATTTAATAGTACATTATGATACAAGTGAGCTAAGTTGACTATTATACTCGAGGCTGGATCGCAGCCCGAGCCGAAGGCGAGGGCGTAATGGAGCCGAGAGTATAATAGTCAATGCTCGCGCGTGTCATACGACGTTTTTCAACACACTTGCGAGGAAAAAAACATAAATTACACATTTTAGACAAATATTGAATTTGTGAAAAATTATAAAAATGGCGCGCAGATCGCATGGTGACATACAGCTATGCGCGCGCAGGTGGTCGAAGGAAACCGCCATACAGCCTAATATAAAAATATTATAAATAGATTTTTTTATTTATAACACAAATTAATATTAATTTGTTGACAAAAAATAATAATTTGATGAAATGAAATGTTTATATACCTAGCATATTTTAATTAATACAGTTGATTTATTCCCAAAAATGTTTAATTTAGTTCAGGCATAAAAACTCTTTGCTACGATTTAAAAATAAACTGTAAAGTAAAAAGCACTAGTGCAATAATATAATGAAAAAAGCACGCGTGCGTTATAAGCCACATTATGAACCTAAAAACGATGCAATAAGAGCCACTTTACGAGCAAGTGTGTTGAAAAGTAATTTAATGATCTTCGTTGATTGTTTATTTGGCGCCGACTGATAATTAGTTATTTACATTAGTTTAGTTAGGAAAAGACTAAAAGCTTCATTTTATTTTTCGCTTTTCAGTTTCTGTTTTCGTCGGTTCAATTTTTTGTTAAAAAGTTTTTTTTTGTGGCTAAAATCTAACTCCAGGTCACCATTATGTTGAAGTGTCTAGAACTACATTTACGTGTGCCAAGTTTCAACTGAATCGATTAACAGGTAAGAATTCAGTGGGTGAACAAGCACTCATCCCCTGTTTTCCTACCCTTAGAGGTGGATTTGATTTGATTTGATGGCCGATGGGGCAGTAAAGTTCTGGAGTGGCGACCGCGTACTGGAAGGCGCAGCGTGGGTAGGCCCCCCACAAGGTGGACCAACGACCTGGTGAAGGTCGCGGGAATCCGCTGGATGCGGAAGGCACAGGACCGGTCGTTGTGGCGATGCTTGGGGGAGGCCTATGTCCAGCAGTGGACGTCTTTCGGCTGAAATGATGATGATGATGATGAGAGGTGGATTTTGATTTTGAAATTTAAATGGGACTAACTTCGAGATATACCTACCCTATCCATTTACAAATAATCATCAAAACATCAAAATCGGACTACTCTGTAAAAAGTTATGCGTCATACATAAAAAAAAACAAATTAAATCGTTAGCTTTCGCTTCACATGCGTAAACGCGTTAAAATAATAAAATCAATAATACATTCATGAAAATTATTCTTTATTGGTTCTTTATCCCACGGCAACCATGCATTTTCCAGGTACAAAAAGTAGCCTATGTCACTCTTAGGTCCATAAACTATCTCTATGCAAAATCACGGCGATCCATTTCTCTGTTGCTGCGTGAAAGAAAACCTAACCAACGAACACGCTTTCACATTTATTAATCATCATCATCATCAGCCCATTAGAGGGGCTTGTGGCTAAGTAGCAACTGCACGGAGTGTATGATCTATGAGGTTAAGCTACACTTGCTGTGGTCAGTCCGTGGATGGGTGACCATTTCGTTGCTCATCGAGACTTCGAGAACCCTCCGTGCCTCAGAGAGCACGTTAAGCTGTCGGTCCCGGTTGCCATACGAATATCTATGGCAGCCGTTACGGATAGTCACAAGCCCGAAAGTCTGACAACTAGTGTAACCTCCGAAAGTAACTAACTAACTAGTCTACTACTAGTACTAACTTGTAAAATATTTGTATGCTTTTATAGCCAAACATTCGCAGGAGAACGAAAGTAACCGACATAGCCCGAAGAATTGCCAAACTTAAGTGGCAGTGGGCGGGGCACATTGCTCGCAGAACGGATGGCCGATGGGGCAGTAAAGTTCTGGAGTGGCGACCGCGTACTGGAAGGCGCAGCGTGGGTAGGCCCCCCACAAGGTGGACCGACGACCTGGTGAAGGTCGCGGGAATCCGCTGGATGCGGAAGGCACAGGACCGGTCGTTGTGGCGATGTTTGGGGGAGGCCTATATCCAGCAGTGGACGTCTTTCGGCTGAAATGATGATGATGATGATAGCCAAACATGGATGAACTTCACATATTATAACAAACCTTTTACCTGTGTTTACAAATAAATAAATTCTATTCTATTCTAAAGTCGGTATTACTCAGTAACTGGGCTGCGGGGGTCTGACGGCAGTCGCTCCGTGTAAAATACTGATATTCAGCCGCATCTGATTAGACTGGAAGCTGACCCCAACATAGTTGGAAAAAGGCGAGGAGGACGATGACTCAATTTATTCACACAACGCCCTAAAAACGACTTCAGTAATCTTCCAAATATCTAAAGGTCATCACATCTTTAAGGCTTCCTACAACTTTATTCAATAAACATTCCCAACTTAAAGTTATTTAACTTCAACAATAGAGTCTATCTAAACTCCTAGACCTTTTTGAGACGTTTTTCGAGAATATCGGTTATCGGTACAATTATCGATGGCGGGCAGAGGCGGCCGCGAGATTGCAATCTCTAGGTTGGTTTAATCCACAGATTTATGGGTCTAGCTACCACACTTTAATTCGTTTGCTTCGGATTTATTTCACAAGAAATCTTTGTGATTTTTCTTGAGGATTTTGTTTATTAAGAAATTTTAAAGACAACAGTAACGATGTCAATGCACTAACGCAAGACAGCAGTTTTTTATAATTCTAATTATTGTTGGTTTGATATCAATCTTTCAGGCTTTGGCAGATGATTTGATTAGTAAAAAAATATACAAAAATGTGTTATTATTTTAACATGCATTTTAACTTTTAATACTTTTAGGGGCTCCGTACCCGAAAGGTACCAACAGGACTCTGTTACTAAACCTCCGTCTCTCCATACATCCATCCATCTGTCAGTCCGTCTGTTCGTTCGTCCGTCTGTCCGTCTATTCGTCTGTTTGATAAAGGCCTGTATCTTTTAACCCTAAAAGGTGACCTGTTGAAATTTTCACAGAATATGTGTTGGTATAGCCTCTATCATGGTTAACATCATGGTGGTGGTTTTTGCTTTAATAATTTTATTTCACAGACCTTAATGAATCAATTACATGTTTTTATTTCTAATACTATTTTGACCAGGTATGGTATGTGGCATATTGTAAGATTTGGCGCCACTTCTAGGTAGGTATGTGGGTATGTGACATTTATCGTGTAATCAATGAGAAAATGGATTAAGTAATAACATTTAATGACATGTAATTCCTGTACCTTATGCATGTAATTTTCTTTTTAAAGTTAACTTGAAGATTCTATTGTATGCCTTATGAGGTAAATTGTGCTGGCCAAAAATTATTATTGTAAGATCTTTTATGTACCACAATTAATGCAATAAAGTTTATTTCTATTTCTATTTCTAAACACCAAAAATATTAAGAAGTCTAAATCCAAATCTGTGGTGTTACGAAACTGTTACGCGAGTCCGACTCGCACTTGACCGGTTTATTTATTTAATACGTTATTTCTTCAATTGTTTGCCCTCTTCATCCAGTTTATCCACACTACTGTTGTAATTGTTGCGATATTATGAACACAACTAGAAGACTGACGGCCCACGTTTCTTTGCAAGACTGTGGTAGCATTTTTCGTAATTATTTATTGCTTTATTTTCTTGTCCATTATGACTGTCGTATATGGACATGGTCTTATAACACACTATATTTGGATATCTAATGAATGTCACAATTAAAGTCAATCAAAATATATCCATTAGTTTGAACTAGCTAACTACGTTTAAACTTTAAATAACTTCGATAATAGATATATAAATTGTCTGGTTTTTTTTTCAATAATAAATAGTAAACTTTTTTGCAGCTTCGTGGCTATGAAGATTAGTTACACTTCTGCTTTTATTTCCTCAAAACGATCAGTTTTTTTTGGTCATTGGGTGTTTTCAATGACGGTAACTTATTAAATACAATGAACTTTGAGTTATGTGTTTGATCTCTTCCCCATACAAACTAAAAACATTGGCTTCTATGTAAACTATGTATAATCTATAAATATAATAAAATAAAATATGGCTGTGGTAAATAAACCATTTTTCTTAATTTCTTTCTTTCTTTCTTATATCTATTTATGAATTAATCGTTAAGGTGTTTTTAGGGTTCCGAAGTCCTACAAGGAACCCTTATAGTTTCGTCATGTCCGTCCGTCTGTCCGTCTGTCCGTCTGTCCGTCTGTCCGTCTGTCCTAATCCTTTACAGCTTAATAACTTCTACAGTTATAAACATAAGTAAATGAATTTTTTTTTAAAAATAGTCTGCATATAGATCTCAATTTTAAAAGAATAAAAAAATAGTTTTTACGTTCTTTAGGGGTGGTGCCCATACATGTGAAATGGGGAAAAAATAATTTTTTTCGCTGCACCCCATCGTGTGAGGTATCATTGAATAGGTCTACTAAAATGAAGGTAATGTTTCATACACCACTTTTTTATCAGGTGTACCATCTGCGAAATATAGCACGCCAAAGTGGCTTGCAATGTGTCCCCCCCCCTGCCATTTCTAAACTATGCAACGTAGAAACTTATAATCTTCCACATTGATAGACCTTTGTGAAAACTCTCTTTTAAAATTATTTCGAGTATAATGTGATTATAATTTTTTGAGTTATAGACAGAAAACCGAAAAATACTTAAAACGTCCTAGTTCAAAGGTCATTGACCTTAGAGACAAATTATCATGGCAAATAATGCTCCTTTAGCTACTTTCTATTTGAAAAAATCACAAAAAGTAACGTTGACATCAATCAGACTTCTTAAATTTGGCTTCTTGAATTTATCGCTAGATGGCGCTACTAACAACACGCTCTGAGTCGCGAATGCTGCCGATTATTGCAAAAACTAAAATAGCCATGATTAATATTCGATTTGATTCGTTTGTACACCTACTTAAGGAACCCTATAATACTGAGCATGGCCCGACATGCTCTTGGCCGGTTTTTTTTTTGTAGTATAGGATGGCGAAACGAACTAAAGGCCCACCTGATGCTAAGCGGTTACCTTTGCCCATAACGACTGCAATACCACCTAGGCTGTTGCCTTAATGGTACCGCAAGTCGGTTCGCCAAACTGAGACATGAAGATGGAAAGTCTCATGCGATTGTAATTTCACCGGCACCCGTACCCTTCAGACCGAAACACGACAAGGCAAGCATCACTATTTGGCGGAGAAGTAGGTGCATCACTATTTGGTGGTGTAGTGTTGTAATTACCGGCAAATTAATCTTTTTGAATACGATTCAATTTTGAAATCGTTTTTTTTTTTTAGATTGTTTTAGTTTAGGTTATTTTTGATTATTTTAATAAGTGATGCCTGTAAACAGAAGGCCAATTCTTGTAATTAAAAACGTTCAAAATTAAATTAATTATTTTTTATTAATTAAATTAATTATTTTATATTAATGAAATTAATTATTTTATATTAATTAAATTAATTAATTATTATTTATTAATTAAAGCACAGATTTAAAAATCTCAATCTCCTGAACGTAGATGTTCTTGTAAGGCGTTTATTTGTGACACTTAGAGGTCATTAATATCACCAATAAACAGCAATCAGAAACATCTACTTAACAGTAATCTCCTAACGAAGATTGAGATTTTAAGCATTGAGTAATCTCAACGCTTAAAACGTAACGTTTAATTATAAACTAATGTTTGGAACTTTTTGAACGTTTTTAATTACGAGAATTGGCCATCTGATTGAAAAAAAAACAAAAGTTTTGAAAACAGATTAGGTAGGTATATTTTGTATAGAGAAGAAACGAAACGCAACCTTCTTAATAAGGAAACTGTTTGCGTTTATAGTTACTATGATTTATTTATTTTTATTTATTTATTTATTTAGCATTCATTACGTTTGTCCGGCTAAGATTTAAGCTTATTCCTATTAGAACTTGTCCGTTTGTTTGTTTATATGGTGGGATTTTGTGTTATAACTTAACGGAACATGTAGGTGTGTGAAATATTTTTGGGTCTTTTTAACCGACTGTGGTGAAGCCTAAAATGAAGGTAATGTTTTTAACTCTATGTTACACAACATGGTGGATTTTAGTCGCGCTTAGGTAAGTGAAGTTGTAAGAAATATTGTAACGTGGTCATATAGGATATTATTATCAAAATCAAAAAGCAGTAAAGCAAAGCAAAGCAAAGCAAAGTAAGCAAAAAGTAGAATAGTTTGCGTTATGTTATTACAACGAACAGGTCCAATATTTTTAGGGTTCCGTACCCAAAGGGGCTAACGGGACCCTTTTACTCTCGCTAAGCTGTCCGTCCATCCATCCGTCTGTCTGTGACAGGGCTGTATCTTTATAACGGTAATAGATAACCAGTTGAAATTTTCACAGAATATGTGTTACTATGGTGACTATCACGACAAATACTAAAAATAAAAAAGTCTAAAACCAAAAGGGATCCCCATACAAGAAACCTCGAAAAACATTTAAAAAAAAACAACTTTTTGTTCCTGCTCTATCTGCAAAACGGAAATACATACCAGCGTCAAACTTGATCTGATTATAGTACATACTATGTAGAGTATGTAGTTTAGCAATGAGTCCTAAAATAGGGTGACATATGTGGTGGTACCTACGTAAGAAAGAGATGCAAAAATTGATATTTCGCTCATAATCGTTGATGTCTTTTTATAAACTTTCGTAAATTAAATCAGTTTCTATGGGGTATCAGGTCGATGGGTGGTACGGAACCCTTACTGTGTGATTTCGACTCACACTTGGCCGGTTTTTTATAACAGGGCCGAGAGTAGAACAATACAATATTGACGACCTCTGTGGTCTAGTGGTTCGAGTGTCGGACTGTTGATAACGAGGTCGTGGGTTCGATTCCCACAGGACACAAATATTTGTGTGATGAACATAAGTGTTTGTGTTGGTCTGGGTGTGTTGCTTATGTATTATAAGTATGTATTTACAAAAAAAAAAAAAGTATATAAGTATTATATCCATTGTCTAGTACTCATACCACAAGCTCTGCTTAGTTTGAGACTAGATGGTGCTGTGTAAAAATGTCCCAAAGATATTTATTTTATTTTTATTTTTATTTTAAACGCTCAACAATTTTACTGATCAATGCTCATTGCTTCATAACACGCCGTACATATTTGCTTTTCTGATCATACCAAAATCGGAAACGAAAATTTCTTCACACATCTCGCCAAAAACAAACTAAAAACGTTAAATCTCCCAAAATGTTCGTCACATATATGAAACTGTATTTTACACAATATTTGAAAAAGCCCGTTCCATTTTATTTACAGTGTTGCAGCTTGCAGCTGTATCGCAAATCGCAAGGCCGTAATAAAAGCGCATGTGGGTGTATAAAAAACAAAGGCAATAGACGGATTGCTGATCAATATGGGCCAAAATTACGCTTTATATGAATGCGGGAAAAAAATCATGTTCCACAATGTTTGCCGAATTTTGCGTTGGATTATATAGAAAAATATCAAACAGTACGGTTTATTGGAATATGGTGAATGGTGATAGCTAGGTTATTCTTGTTCACATAATTTATAAGGTTATTTTAGTGATGGACAATAAAAAAAAACATCAATGTTTTTTTCGATGCACACTAACTTACTACGCTAATCGATAACCATTACTTAATGAAATATAATTTTATTTTCTCTGTAAGTGATTATTGTAATCTTTTGAGAAAATAAATGTCTTTAACCGGATGTAATGCAACTATGTTTTCCATAACATAAAATAACATCACGCCTGTATTTCCCCGAAGGGGTAGGCAGAGGTGTATAGTACACCCACATTTCGCCAGTTATGTTGTAAGTCCCATGTAATATGGGGCGAGCCTATTGCCATTAACCGGGCACAAATCCAGACTCCGGGCTGCTACTGAGAATTTCCTAATGAAAAAACCATACCTACATCAATTGTTTCAAATTTGATATTTATCGATTTTCTACCTTAATTAATAAGGTAAATAATTAGGACCTTGGATTGCAAATGATTATTTAGATATTTAAATTAAATGAAAAAATATTACTATAATAATAAAAATATTACGCTAATACTTACGATATTAATTATAAACTACACATATACCAATGAAAAAATATGTATTTATTTATATATCTTTTCTTGCCTTTCATATAACTTTTTTATTTGACTCTCTCGAATGTTTAAATAAACATATAAGTACTTACTGAACTTTAAAATTCCGATCACCAGCCAAACAATTTAATTTTCAAAAATACGCCTTCAGCTTTTTGGTTAAAAACAAAACACGCTCTCGAGTACCGGTGTGGTATAATTCTGATGACTTAATAAGACCCAATGTCCAGAGGTTAACAAGAAAATTACATGAGTAAAACTTACCTTCACACAGAGCCGTGCTGAACAAACAGAATGTTGTAATTATTTTATGTAGAGCAATTTAGTTGTACTCCATAAAAACGCTGGTTATGATTCTGAATTACGACGAAAAAAGTTGGACACTGGAAATCGTGTTGAGGTAACTTTATATATATTTATTTATTTAATCCTTTATGCACAACTGGGTACAAATACAAAGGCGGTCTTAACGTCATAGGCGTAGGGTTGTCTGGTAGAGAACTACCAGACAACCTCAGGGTGATGCAGAGACAAAAAAACAAGCTAGATTCAACAGTAAAGTAGTAAAATAAGGTCAAAACTACGGAGTTATAATAAAAATAAATAAATACAATAAAAGATACACGTACCAGTCCCCTCAGAAAGTATTGCGAAAAAAAGTTTTTATATATGGGAGACTGGCCAGTTATAATGTTTTTCGAAAATATGATTATTGATAAGTAAAAATAAGTAAGTTCCAATTTCAAAATTTCCCTCCACATTTTTTGCGAGTTAATTTAAAGTATTGTGTCTCACTGAAATATGGATCTGCGCCGGGAACATTTTAGAGCTATGATTTTATACGATTTCAAGTGTCGCCTGAAACCGGATGAATCGTACGATAGACTTCAAATGGCATTCATGGATGAAGGCCCTTCCAAGGCAACCGTGTATCGTTGGTATAACGAATTCAAGCGCGGTCGACCAACTTTGGGGGATGACGAAAGAAGCGGTCGCCCTTTGACGGCTGTTACCGAAGAAAACGTGCTAGCAGTGAAAAATTTAATCCAAGACAATAGGCGAATTACATATCAGGAGATTCAACACATATTGAAGATTGGATCGGGAAGCGTTCACGAGATTCTACACAGCCATCTTCGCGTGAGGAGGATAGTATCACGCTGGGTGCCGCACAACCTCACCGATGCTCAGAAGCAGGCCCGGGTGGAATGGTGCCGTGATATGCTTAACAAATTTGAAGCAGGCTCGTCTCGGCGTGTTTACGACATCTTTACAGGTGATGAGTCCTGGATTTATCAATACGACCCAGAAACCAAGCGCCAGTCGACTGTTTGGGTGTTTCAAAATGAGCCAACGCCTACCAAAGTGAAGCGATCTAGAAGCGGGGGTAAGATTTTGATCGCTAGCTTTTTTAATTTGACTGGCCACTTGGTATCAATTCCCTTACGGGATCAAAGAAGCATTAATGCCGAATGGTATACTACCAAATGTTTGCCAGAAGTTTTCTCTGTTATAAGCAACAAGCGACCAAACACAGGGCTCCGCGGGCTACTGCTCCACCACGACAATGCACCTGCGCACACCGCACTCAAAACGAGGGACTTCCTGGACAGCACGCCAGTCAAACTCCTGGGTCACCCTCCTTACAGCCCTGATCTAGCACCGTGTGACTTCTTTTTATTCCCAAAAATAAAAAATCAGCTCAAAGGGATACAATTTTCGTCGCCGGAAGATGCGGTGGCTGCGTTCGAGCAGGCTGTAAACGAGGTGTCTGCGGCGGACTGGAAAAAGTGTTTTGAAAACTGGTTTAGGCGCATGAATCTTTGTATAGAGGTTGGTGGAAAGTACTTTGAAAAGATTTGATAAAAATATATGTACGTATAGAACAATTTTTTTTAGTTTCGCAAAACTTTCTGAGTGTCCCACGTACATACAATATTATATCTTTATATTTATAATCTATTGAGTGAAGTTTTATTCGACTTGTTAGATGTCTACAAACGTTTTATGCTCAATGATTTTATTGTTGCAGTTTAGTCAATGCTTAAAGTGCAAGAAATTTGAATAAAATGATCACTACACAAATATGTAGTTCGGTGCTAAAAATAGTCACTCAGTGCTAGTACTATTATTTATGTTGTGTAACACAGGTATGTTCCTACTTGTAACATTCGTTCTCCTCTCCTTTATATCTACATACTATATGAAATTAGTATATAGGTATAAATGAATTTTGGCCATATTAAAAGTTGTGATCGTCTAGTAAGAGGGTAGGACACTTCCGCTATGTTTGGTAATAACCGTTAGATTCTTTTTATGTAAGTGGCTGTGTCAAGTTAAAGTATATGGTATTGAGAGCATGAAATTACAGCTAAACCTAAGTAGTACAAAATTAAACAATATTCTGAAAATGAAATGACAAGTAAATTAATTTAAATGATAAAATATTTGAATTATGACTTTGTGGGGTATTTTGTGTAGTGTGTTCATAGAGATTCGAGTACAAGGTAGGAAAACCTAATCTGATTGCACCGGCAACAACTGGAAGGAGGCTAATTAGAGATAAACATGAATTTAATTTAAATTATAATAAATTTTGTGATAAATAATTTAAGTAATTAATATATTTGGTGGGTTTTAAGGTAAGATAGGAATTGGAATTAGGAAGTAGTTATATAATTACATAATTGTATAACAACATGAGGGTATTACGAGTGCTTAACGAGCCCCGCCTCGCTCGAAGCTCTGAAACCCAGCCGCACACATGGTTCCTCGGAAACATGGGGATAGTTTAAAAGATTGGGCTATACACAGCCAGATACAACAGAAACGTAAGTGTCTCTGAGGTACCATCAGAACAAGGTAGGTAGGAGTGGGATGAGATAACCCAGCACCAAATAAAATATTGTATAATTTTTATAGTTAGATGAATTTACATCCAATCTAACGTGCGTGATTCATTGCGATGTATGACCGGACACACAGACACGGCATCATCAAGCAGTTGACTCTAAAATCCATGGTGACCGGAGTCAGAGCATGGCCAAAATAAGAAAGAGAAGGTTCATACATAATTTAGCAACCGGAGCAAACCACAAGTACTCATCGTGTTCCTCCCCCAAATGTTCGTAAGTGTACATTGGGATCCAGAGCAGGACTAACGACCAGGATTCACACCGAGTATACTAAGTATGAGGTAAGGTCCCTAATGGCATAATGGCATTGCAATAACACCGCCACAAATATAGTAGTACTGGTTGGTGAGCCAATGAATGCGCTCCCGACACAGATCACAAGAATCAGCAACAGCGTTAAAGAGGATGTGGTTAGTTATACAAAACTAAAACACATAATAAAGTATTACCAGTGCAATCAAGCCAGGTATCTCGAGGAAAGGTTTTGTTTGGTTATGGACCAGACTTACGTCTTGCCCTAGAGATAAATAAAACGACAATATTTTGTCGAAATCAATTTTAATCGTAGAAAATCACAGTTTCGTGATATCTAGATTTTCTATATAAATAAGAATTGTAGTAGGTAAGCCAATCAGTCCAGCAAGGATCATAATAGTTATAATAACACAAGAGGACGGTTGACCGATACCATACATTACTGTAATGGATAGCATCAGCTAGTGGCTTTTACAAGGAATGCTCAAACCAGGCCCAGTTAAGGGGGAGGAGAGAGCCTAGCTTTCACACAAGCGACAATGCATAGTTTGATACTGAATATCCGCCTTCCACTCATATTGGCGGTCATCCCAGTCCAATATCAGTGAGAAGGTCATAGATAATAATATCTCACCGCATCACACACCTGAGCGATCGATATACTCCAAGAGAAATCGTAAGGCAATAAAGAATTACACTATTGTGAAAGTTTCTTCAATTACCCTACAAAACCCCTCGAAGCGTTACTTTCCCATCAAAGATGAGTAGCTTATCAACTAGTCTCCTTGTAAATTCCACAGAAATATGGACACCCTATAGTAAAACACAGCAAGTTATTCACCAATCTGGACTTAATCAGACCAAATTGACAGATTTTAGATACAATTTTAGGAAAATCTAGATATAAATTCTACCTCATCCTGTACTATAATATCCACAATAAGACAACCGTCTTGTAGTTAAATGCAGATCTTAACGCACAGAACTACATAACGACGATTTACCTCACCTGTAATAAGATAAATGCAACATTTATTGCAAATATCAAACCACAAGCTACACAATTATGTTAATGTGGGTAGGTGAATTTGGTGTGGGAAGGTGGTGAGTGTGGTGTGTGTGGTGGTGTTTAGTGTAATATAGATAAACAAATACATAATTATACATACAATTATGCGATATATAGGGCCCTAACATCACTCTCACACTACTTCCACACTTCAAATCTCTAAATAGCTTAACATCAGTTTCCCTAACATTTGCCTACGCCCTGACCAATATTAACGACCCTAGCAACCACTTACTTGCGGTCTGAAACGGAGGTTTCAGACCCAGCTCGAACTCCTAGCAGCGGTTCCCCTTCCTGTCGACTCCCGATGAAAAAGCCTCCCTGCTCCAGACGAAAAAGCCACGAATGACCGAAGCAGCCGTTTATATAGGCCATTTCGACCACCATCTTCGACCAAATTCACGCCACTTCAACACACACTAATCCTGTCCTGTCATTGGTCAGCCTAGCTTAAGTCAATATTATTGGCTAATTCGCTATACTAACCGTTGGACTGAAATGCGTGCGGACTGGCTTGATTGGACCAAAACCGTGGGAAAATGCCCGGCCAAATTAAGACATTAACAAGATTTGTATATTATATTAATATTCAGTCTTGATTTTCTCAACAATTTATGTAATTATCTGTTGAAACTGTAGCCTCAACATTATTTAAAGTTTCAACAATTATAAAGCGATATTAAAACCGTAGGCTTAGATTTTGCAGACTAGGTTACGAAGTATCCTACTCAACGCGCCAAAATTCAAATTGTCGCATAAATTATTACTTTTCTTTTCCTAATAATATATCATGATTTTCAAATTTGGAAACATATTCCAGACAATTAGAATAATCTGTAGATTTTAGCTACGTCACTACAATCAGCTGACGCTTAAATAACTCAAATATTAAAACATTGGTTTAGCAAGGTGAAATGTTTAGGTACTTAATCTATCTATAATATCTGTAGTATATAATTCAAAATCTTGATACATATATAAAAGTATCTTATATTTCAGATAAAGTTCAATGAACATAGGAAAAAAACAATATTTGAGGTTATTTGGAGATAATACTGTAAGGAGAAATTATGTAAGAAGAAATCAACAATATTTTACAAGAATCTACAATAAATTGATGCAGCATTATATCAATTAGTAATGCCAGGTAAGGAATTAGTATATACTTTGGATAATGGTTAAGTATTTAACTAGAGAATTGTGACTACAAAACCGTCACAATACAATATTACATTTTCCCATATTTTCACTTATTTATGTAGTTGAACTAAAAGTTCTTACTATTCTCGTATTGGGATAACAATGTGAATATGAGAACTATAACAACCCTAGGGTTTTATTCAAGTTTAACAAAATATTAGTCTAAACCAATTCTACCATGTAGCCTTAATTGAATCTAGTTACCTGACCAAATGATTGATCCCTCCATTTGCCTCTGACTAAAATAGTAATTTACAAGGTAACTAGGCATGGGATTATTAATAATTAACTTAATAAATTCATAGGTTCCTTAGTTAAGAACAAAACGAGTTCTTAATATTTGACAATAGATTTGACTTTACATTATATGATTTTACTTCTACTATACGTTATGAATTCAATAGCTGTAATATATACACATTTGGGAGGATTAATTACAATCTAATTTTAACAACAGAATCCAAAATAAATGAGTGTTTTGAACAAAATCACTATACTTTTGATTTCAATGTGAGGTTGTTTGTGATTGACATTAGTTTGTTTTATTTCAGGAATTCTCATATAAATCAATAATGATTTAGCTATCAGGGATTACCAAGGGATCAGAAGGATCAGTACACATCAAATTAGTAATGAAAATATATACATTTCAAGAAAATATGGATAATTTACAAGATGTTTGCTACACAACACATCAACCAAGAGATTTCAACCTGTAGCTTGGAAAACTTGAAACTATCCACAGTAACAGCTATGTATAATTGTTTAATTAAGTAGTTAGCCTGTAATTTAGTCAATTTACATGGGCGGAGTGAAAAATAAGTTTTCCATGGAAACCCCTTTTCTCGGTGATTACTTTACACAGCGCCATCTATTGGGCCAGAAGTAGTACTAGAGTAAAGATTGAACTTGCAAGCAATAGTACACGCGTTGTCTAACAGATGGCAGTATTACCAATTTCTGTTTAGCCGAAATTTATGGAATGAAAACGTATTCAAAATAATTTATCGTGGTGAGTTCTGTCACAATCGCCCCTTAAATTATGACGCAGTTTACCGTAGCCATAATTTACAAAATAATAAAAGGACCGACACGATAAATTTACCCTTAAAAGGAAGTAAATGAAACTAAAATTGGATTAATCAGAACCTCTAAAAGAGATTCCATAAATATATTCAAATAAAAATGGGGGGAATTCCCCCAGGAATGACCGCCCAACTCCCCTCCAGCTACATCTATCATCCAGTATACATGATACAGCATAATAGATAGAGTAGGTAGTTAGTTTAAATTGAAATTTTCTTTCATGAGATAAAATTAGATAGTTAATTAACTTAATATTTGTTTAATTGGAATAAATGTCTACCTTGGGAAGGTCACTTGAATTATAAAATGACCAGTTAGGTCTTACCAGAGAGAATTACGCACTGATAAGGATAGTTTTATGATAGATGTAACTGAGTCACTCCCCTTACCCAACAGGTTTACATTGATTTATTTTTAATTATTAACTAAAATTAATTTGTTATAACATTGAATAATAATATTATTTATAATTATTATTTGCTTTGTACATATGACATTAATTTATCTATGACAAATTATATAATACTACTGTAGGTCTTTAAATTGTCCTTACAGTTGAGATAGGATTCAATTTTTGAACCTTTAAGAAGTAAGTACCTTTTGCTATTCATGGTCCAACATGGACAATTGTTCAGCAAAAGCATTTAAACGAATAATCGCCTTGACAGTTCTTGAAATAATTCTATACAGCTATAACGCAAACTTTATACTCATTGTCCACGCTAGACCTGACAAATTGATAACTCTCTTCTAAGGCGTGAGAATTATTCACTACTATTCAACTTCTGGAACCCATGAGTTGTAAATTTTTATTCAAAATTGAATCAAAACATTAAAATTTAAGTAGATACAATCAAAGGAACAAAATTGAATTTGTTACTTAAAGAACAAAAGAAACAATGAACATTTACTGCAAAACTTAAGCAATAAAACAATTATAAAAAAATATGTACTTAGGTACAGAATCAAAGTTATTTATAATATTTATTTAAATGAATGGTATTAAATTTCCCTCTGATTTCCCCAGTTTTAGGATCCATCAATGTATACACATTAGTAAATGGCACCGCAGCAACTACATATGGGCCTTCATACAAGAGTTCAAACTTTTTCGTTAATTTCTTTTGTGCATCAGATTTATTTACTTTCCTGATTTTCACATAGTCCCCTATTTGGAATACAATTAATCGGTGTGACTTATTGAATTGGGTTTGACGTTTGATGCTATTATTCTTTAGATTTTGTAAGACTTGTTTTCTAACAATGTCAACGTTTTTAGTCTTTTCCAAATTTGGTAAACAACTGTCAAAGGACATGTTGTTGCATGTACCATATAGTATCTCGTTAGGAGTAAAACCCGTACTTTCATGGTAAGTATTATTATACAAGGTTTCAATCTTGTTTAATATTGTAGCCCAACCCTTATGGTTGTTATGACAATAAGTACGAAATAATCTGCCAAGTTCCTTATTGACCCTTTCTGTAGTATTTGGTCTAGGATTGCGAACCGTCGTGTAAATGGGCTTAACACCAATATCAGTTAAGGCCTTCTTCCACCCATCACAACTAAATTGACTCCCATTATCAGTCATCACTACCTTAGGTTTTATAATTTTAGCAAACTGTTTTAATTTAGATACCACGGCTCGAGAAGAAGCGTACCTTAAGTCATATAATTTAACAAATTTACTGAAAGAATCCTGTATTACTAAAATATAAGCAACCCCAAATCTTCCTTTAGGTAAAGGACCATACAAGTCTGCCATAACTATATCTCCTATCTGCTTGGTTACAATAGATTTGCATTCACCAACGTATTTTATATTATCACTCTTAGATACCTGACAAAGATGACAAGTTCTCAAAAGATTTTTTGACTTCCTTATTCATCTTGATCCAATAAAATCGATCCCTTAAATATTTAATAGTTTTATATGCCCCCGAATGTCCCATTTCCTCATGCACTTGCATTATTATAGGAAGTCTTAATTCAGTTGGTAGGTAAATTGTTTGTTTATCAGAACCAAAATTAGAATATAACACACTGCCTTTAATAATGCAACGTTGCGCAATCTTAGCTAATCTACCTTTATGTATAGAATTCGGATTGTTTACAAAATCAACAATTGTTTTTACTTCACTATCTTTTGACTGGAACGAAGCAATATTTTGTAAATTAGCCATTAACGCTTTACTTTTACTATTTTCCATGTAATGAATCTCTGGACAAAAGACCCTATCTTCCTGTATCAATGGGGCATCGGATGGGAACCTAGACAACACATCGACAGCAATGTTGTCTTTACCCTTTACGTGCTCAATGGTGTAGTCAAATTGTTCGAGATATAATATCCACCGAATGATTCTACTATTGTACAATTTCCAAGTTCTAACGAAGGTGAGAGCTTTATGATCTGTTCTAATTATTAGCTTGGCACCTCTTAAATACGTTTCAAATTTTCTTAAGCAATATATGATAGCCCAAAATTCCTGTTCCGTAACTGTCCATCTTAATTCAGGTCCCTTCAGTGCCCTACTACAATATCCTAGTATTTTCATTTCCTTCCCATTTTCTTGTTGAAATAAAACACCAGCTAGCCCTACTCCTGAACTATCCGTTTGCAAATAGAAGGGTTTGGACATGTCCGGATGATGTAACATTATTGTATTTAGGAAACTAAGTTTTAAAGTATCGAACGCGACTTGAGCTTCTCGAGTCCAAATCCATGCTTTATTCTTTTTTAACAATTTACACAATGGTTGTATAGCGCTATTATAATCAGGGATAAATCGTCGATAGTAATTGCAAAGTCCTAAAAATGCTCTTAAATGCTTTATCTTTTTTGGAACCGGAAAGTTCTTTATAGCGTCTATCTTCTCTGGATCTGTTTTAATACCTTCTGTAGAAATAATATGACCTAACATTTTAACTTCTCTGCAAATAAATTTACACTTTTCAATGTTACATGTGAATCCTGCTGATTTTAATTTATTCAAAATAATGTTTATATGTTCTAAATGTTCATCTAAATTGCCAACTGTCAGAATTGCAAGATCATCTAGGTAATTAATACAGAACTGCCTGACTTCTGGTCCTAGTATTAGATCCATGGCTCTACTGAAACTTCCTACTGCTGTTTTGAGTCCTTGGGGAAGTACATTGTACATATAAGATTTCCCATTGAAGGTGAATCCTGTATACATTTTACTAGTTTCTGAAATCGATATCTGGAAATAAGCATTATTTAAATCAATTATACTTATGTAATTGACACCATGAAAAGAATTTAGGACATCTATTTGCATTGGAGGTGCTTCAGCCTCAGCTCTCATATGTTTATTAATCTCCCTAGCATCTAAAAGTACCCTCAATGAACCATCTGGTTTAACGGTAAATGTCAAAGGACTGCTATATGGAGTAGATCCCCTAGATATGATTCCCATATTGATCATTTCAGATAGTTTTTCCTCCATTCGCGACCTAAAAGCATATGGGATTGGATAAGAACGTTTAATAATAGGAGTATGATCAGACATTTTAATTACATGTTCGTAACAGTTCGCTCTACCTAGTTTCTTAGTAAACACTTCGCCGTTATTAGTTAGAATTTGATTTAATTTATTTACTTGAGTCTCTTTCAGAGGAATTCCAGTTTTAATTGACTGCAAATATTTATGAAAATCAACTCTTTTATCAACTTTATTTATTTTAGAAATGACCTGACCTTCAAATATGTATTCAATAAACGGTACATTTACCTCCCGGTCATCTTTTCCTTAGGCATTTTACTAGTCAATTTATGATTTCAGCTATAATCACTGATTAATTCCATTATCAATAATTTTAATTAACTTTAATATTAGTTTAACTTCACTTAGTTTTATTCCGGAATTTGCGCTCTGCGATTTAAGTTTAAATACGCGATTTGAGATCTGAAACGATTTCATTTTCATTTGTTGGTTAAATCAACAATAGAAATGTTAAGGTAAAATTAGGTCAACCAAGGCTGTCAACCATACTCTAATAACTTTATACTTTTGCATAAAATTAAAGTATGTTAAAATACTCTACTCTCAATTCACGGTAATGCGTAATATGTAATACCCATACGGATAATTAATGAACTATTATAGATACCCCTAAGTTAAAACATAGCGCGATTGTATATGATTAGGGTAAAATAAAATATATATTAACTATTGATCGGAACATTAGATATCATTGTCAATGTGATAAATAGATAATCACCTGTCTGGAGTGACAATGATCGATGTCTCTTAAAGAATGAGTCAGTAAAAATCGTTTCAAAAGTTAAGGATAATGAAAGTTTGTTAATGTATGCTAAAACATAAAATATGTCTTCAAAAGAAGAAATAAATAAATAGATGAAATTTTGGAAAATACTTTTTTATTTTTATTTATAAATTGAGAGAGACTATGATATTATTTTTGTCAAAACTGTTGGTAACCCTAAGTTCAACATATATTTCAAACACTAATTTCTAATGAAAAATAGAGGGAAATTAGGAATATTTTAAAATTTGATGAATAAATCTAATAAATAAATACCTACTTATATACAATTATTGGAAAAAAAAAAGATAACTTTCAAATAAACTTCAAATTCACTAGTTTTTAACTTCCAGATTATTTATTAAACATGAATGTTCAATCATAAATATTTATGCAATTAAGTTAGGTAAGTACATTAAAATATAAAGATATAATATTGAACAAGTTACTTCAAATTACGTATGTTCCTGGTTATTACATCAAGAACAGAAAGTGATGACATCTACATTTTTTTTAAAACAAAACTATTATAGTTAATAGTTCCATAATTATAGATAGACGTCTGTATAATAATTATTTTAATATTAAATAATAAACTCGATTATTTAATTCTGGAATTAATTCCTTAGAATGTAAATATTACTCCGTAGAATATTAATTATTTCATCAAAATATCAATTTTACTTAAAGGTATAATTTATTGTAATTCGATACTCTAACATCAACTTTACTGACAAAATAATTCGAAAGTAATTCTGAACAATAATAAATTAATTACTAGAAGAAAACTAAATTTCTGAGAAGAACCTCGAATTCTATTGAAATATCTATATTTTATTACATAGTTTATTTACCGACATTTGTTCGGTTCATTATAATGCCCTATTTCGCAATTAATAGATAAGGAAGAATAGCGGAAGGACCACCCGGAAGGAACGGCAAACCGGCGGCCCCGGGTTCAACTCCCAAGAAGTGATATCTCTTTTTGTGATTTTATTTTTATTTTTTATTTTAGTTGGTTCGCGTTAAGAGCTGTAGGCGGCATTATGTATTGATATACATCAAATCTAATCGAATAATATGTTATTTTTCCAATTTAATTAAGTTACCCTCTGGCACAGTGTCGCCATCTTGGTATTATCATAGTATAACCCGACTCGAATGAACAACTAATAACATTTTAATTTATAAATGAATTATATATATATATAAAAAATATCTAACCAATGGTCGTAATAAAGTAGTATTAAATTAGATAAACTATAACGACTATACCCCAATAAATCATGTCAGATATTAAAATATGAAAGTGATTTCATACTCTCTTTGATGTGAAACAGGATAGGGCAGAGTTGCACCAGGAACATTAAATTAACAACTTTTAAATGAATAATTTTATTAATTCAACCAGAATACTCTGGATTGAATTATCATAGAAGTCACATTATTGATTACATGAATTTAATTGATAAGATTTAAACTTATTTCTTTTTTTTTTTCAACAATCTTCTAGACTAATAAGTACCTATCTTGACAACCTTTGCAAAGTTCAACAAATACAATAGAACTCAGCATGACCCACAGAATTTCATGAATAATAAATTACGTAGCAACTTTGGAAAGAAGGTTTATTTTAATTGATTTCATAATATAAAAGTACCTAACTCATTTATTGTATAAACTCAAACTGTCAAGTAGCTACTCCAAGTAGCAATAGATGGCGCTGTTCAACAAAGCCTAGTAGAACTTTCAATACAGACTATTAATATTATTAAGCCCTATAAAAAGTAATGAAATTGAAGGCAGCACTTGTGCGCCCCTATCCAACCTCTTTTTTGAAATATTGATAAATTTAATAGTAATCTGAAGAATAATTGGCATATATATAGGCAATAGTTGAAATTCAAATTTAATTCCTAATTCAATAACAAGATGCAATTTTGCTTAAAGTCACAGATAAAAGATGGGTAGAGATAATATAATCCACAGATAAATATTATCACTATGTTACAAAGCTGGATAGAGTATAAATTGCGTAAAAAAAAGAAACCATAATACGTTTTAATTTTAAATTCGACAACCCAAAGGGTGCGTTCAGTATCATTACACGACGTCGGCGGACATTCGGAGCGTATTGACGTATTGTTAATCGGAGTAAATCGACTAGATCAAGCGACATTCGCTTAGGGTGGCCCTAACACTGAATGCATTATATGTGAACGTAGCTAATGTAACCAATATTTTACTAATATAGAGTAAACCATCTATAATTTGTAATTAAAAATTCTACCATAATCAAAAAATTTGGTCAGGTATTTATACTATAATTCCGTATCTAAGCAATTTGTAAAATTATAAAACAACCAGTCAACACAGATTTCCGACCAACCCATACTGCTTTTCAGTATTTAATTTAGTTAAATAAAAATTCATACCAATTTCCATTTTATCAAATTGATTGTATTAAATCATTATTTTTTCTTTTTAAATATCATTAAATATATGACGCGCCCCTATGCACTTATTTACGATACGTGCATATCAAACCATTAATTTAATTAACTTTACTTTTAATTTCAGGTCCGTATTACAGAACGCTCCCCAAATTTAATCCGTTTTTCAACCAACAGATGGATCAGAAAATTTTTTTTTTCAAGAATTCGCTTGCAACACTAGCGTACATATTCTTTAATCTATGGTTAAGAAGTCAATAAACTTATGACGTACATTAAGAAAATAATAAAATTAACGAAGAATTTCCATGGGAAATGTATGTAATTAATTGAAAGTACATTGAAAGAAGCAAGTAAGTTTACATAAATATCTGTAATGTTATGTTTAAAACAAGTACGACGACATGTTTATTTAACATGATTTGAATTTGTTTAGTTGTACGCTTCAACGCTAATTTCTTTTATTTTTCAGCTATGCTGTATGCTAAATGCTATTGGGAAATATATAATAATTCAAGAAATGGCTTAATATGCGTTGGTTTACCAACAATATCAAGGATTAATTTTACCCAAGTGTTAATATAGTTAAGTGTTTACGCGAGTTGGAAACGACGGCAAGAATGATCAATACAAGAGCTTACAAAGCCTAAATTACTAATGCTTTAAAATCCTGAATCCAGGATGCCTAACAGGTGATATATACATATATAGATAAACCAGGATATCTGCGCCATGCGACCTAAGGCGACAGATGGAAGTGGAAAGGAAAAAAGGTCATGTACTAAGTGCAATGTACACGGAATTGGGATTTTCTTATTGCCGATCATACAGGCTCATATGATCGTGGTTAGGTGAAAGGTGTCTTGACCACAATAAGAGGAATCCTGAAATTTAACACAAGAAAAAAAACACAAAACAAACAAAAATAACTAAGCAGGTAGAACATAAAATCCTTTACTATAATTATAAATATAGAAAAATCAAACACTTATGGTGTTTTATTTAAATTATTACACACACATACACAACAGGATATAAAGTGGTAAAATAATACATAATTACATGCTCTCAAGATACTCAACTATTCACAGCACTTGAGACTTAATATCCTGGTCACGGCACCAAAAATGTAACATTCGTTCTCCTCTCCTTTATATCTACATACTATATGAAATTAGTATATAGGTATAAATGAATTTTGGCCATATTAAAAGTTGTGATCGTCTAGTAAGAGGGTAGGACACTTCCGCTATGTTTGGTAATAACCGTTAGATTCTTTTTATGTAAGTGGCTGTGTCAAGTTAAAGTATATGGTATTGAGAGCATGAAATTACAGCTAAACCTAAGTAGTACAAAATTAAACAATATTCTGAAAATGAAATGACAAGTAAATTAATTTAAATGATAAAATATTTGAATTATGACTTTGTGGGGTATTTTGTGTAGTGTGTTCATAGAGATTCGAGTACAAGGTAGGAAAACCTAATCTGATTGCACCGGCAACAACTGGAAGGAGGCTAATTAGAGAGAAACATGAATTTAATTTAAATTATAATAAATTTTGTGATAAATAATTTAAGTAATTAATATATTTGGTGAGTTTTAAGGTAAGATAGGAATTGGAATTAGGAAGTAGTTATATAATTACATAATTGTATAACAACATGAGGGTATTACGAGTGCTTAACGAGCCCCGCCTCGCTCGAAGCTCTGAAACCCAGCCGCACACATGGTTCCTCGGAAACATGGGGATAGTTTAAAAGATTGGGCTATACACAGCCAGATACAACAGAAACGTAAGTGTCTCTGAGGTACTGTTATATATGTGTGCGTGCGCACCCCTCCATACGCGCTCCTGGTATGTTATTGCTAACTTGTCGAAATTACATCAGTGCGTTTCTACCTAACGATTGTTTCACTTGTCCGCCCCTCCGTCCGCATACTTAACAGTGGCGACGAGAAAATACCCGCGATTATAATTATTATTAAAGTGTAATAATGTCTAGTGTACAGTATGGAATTTTACATACTTTCGACCACGACACGCAGACGTGGAAGACGTACAAGGGTCGTATAGCCCAGTACTTTGTGGCTAATGGCATCGACGTGAAGACGGATTCTGCGGGCGAGAAAAGGAAAGCGATCTTACTGAGCGCACTCACTGAGGGTACTTTTAAATTGGCGACGGATTTAGTATTGCCTAAAGACATTGAACAGGTTCCTTACGAAGATCTCCTAACTTTGCTGGACAATCATTTCACCCCAAAATGTGTTGGGTTTGGTGAACGTCACAATTTTTACGCGGCCGCTCAGCAAGCAGGTGAAACTCACTCACAGTGGGCGGCGAGACTGCGGGGGTTGACAGCAAAGTGCGGCTTTCTAAACGTGGAGGAGGCTCTCCGCGATAAATTTATCATGGGGATGCAGCCAGGCCGGGAGAAGGAGAAACTCTATACAAAGGATCTCACCGACCTCACGCTGGCCAAGGTCGTCGAAATGGCGGAAAATCTCAGCTGCTCGCGCGCTGCTGCCGCGGCCAGTGCAGGAGCACTGCCGCAGGCGTCCGCGTCAGACCATCAAGTCTTCAAAATAAATAACGGGAAAAGTCGTAGTGTAAGCAAAGTGAGGTGCAATGTATGTGGATTTACTAATCATAAAACATCCGAATGTAGATTTGCAAATTATTCGTGCAAAAAGTGTCACGTTAAAGGCCACCTGCGTAAAATGTGCACGAAAATTAATTGCGTACAGGTGGATTGCGGTGACGGGGGTGAGGATGACGATGATGGTAAGTTTTATTATATTCGTTCGTTAAGGGGAGAACCCATGGTAGACACAGTATTTATTTATAACGTCCCATTTAAATTCCAAATTGATAGCGGTTCTGCGGTGACAGTAGTTTCAGAGTGGTTTTACAAAAGTAATTTTAAAGATGTGCCATTGTCAAGTACGTGTAAACAGCTGATGACATACAATGGGGAAAAAATAGTATGCGTTGGTACGTTGCCGTTACCAATGTGCTACATGGAGCAAACGCATACTATTGACATTTACGTGGTCCGAAACGGAGGCCCGCCGCTTCTTGGTAGGGATTTTATATCACTGTTTAACTTACAGTTGACGCCGGTCAATTTCTGTGTAGATTCAGATTTATGTATGAAGAATTTCCAACAACAATACTCAAAGTTATTTTCAGATAACTTAGGAACTTTCAACAAGTATAAAATAAAATTGTCGCTAAAAGAAGATGCAAAACCGGTTTTTTGTAAGGCACGCCCCGTAGCATTTGCGTTACGTGATAAGGTCGAGAAAGAAATCGATAGGTTGGTCGATTTAGGTATTCTTGAACCTATCGAATTTTCAGAATACGCATCTCCGATAGTTCCGGTTCTAAAACATAATGGGGAGGTCAGGTTGTGTGCAGACTACTCCATAAGTATAAATAAACAGTTATTAGTAGAACAATATCCGCTTCCCACGACTAACGAACTGTTTTCAAAAATCCATGGGGGTCAACAATTTAGCAAACTCGATTTATCTATGGCATATAACCAATTTTTATTAGATGATGGGTCAAAAAACCTGACCTGTATAAATACTAACCGCGGGCTGTATAGATTTACGCGTTTAGTGTTTGGGTTAGCCAGCGCGCCGTCTATTTTCCAGCGCGCGATTGAGAGCTTGCTATCCGGTATAGACGGAGTGTTGTGCCTGCTTGACGATATTTTGGTAACTGGGAGGGATAGAAACGAGCATTTAAAAAGGCTGAATATTGTTATGAAGCGCTTAGAGGACGCAGGGTTGACATTACAAAAACAAAAGTGTAGTTTTTTTCAGGACGAAGTCAGTTATTTAGGTTATATAATCACTAAGAATGGGTTAAAAAAAGCGCCGGAAAAAGTAAAGGCTATGTTGGAAGCACCAGTTCCCACAAACGTGAATCAGCTACAGTCGTTCTTGGGGCTTATCAATTATTACAGGAGTTTCGTACCAAACGCATCCACTATACTCAGTCCTTTGTATGATTTACTAAAAAAAGGCTGTAAATGGATTTGGACTGATATTCATGACAGGGCTTTTAAGAAAATAAAAGAGTTAATGACATCGGAACAAGTTCTTGCTCATTTTGACCCGAACGCGAGAATAATATTGACTGTGGATGCTTCGCCTAGTGGCTTAGGAGCAGTTCTGTCACAAGTAGGGTTAGATGGTATTGAAAGGCCCGTTTCATTTGTATCGCGTACTTTAAACTCTGCGGAAAAGCGATATGCTCAAATACAAAAGGAAGCAACTGCCATTGTTTACGGTGTACGACGGTTTCATCAATATTTGTATGGCAGATCCGAACCGTTTATTTTACGAACGGATCATAAGCCCCTATTGACAATTTTTGGGCCCTATAAGGGGATACCGGAAATGTCAGCAAATAGGCTACAACGGTACGCTTTGTTCCTAAGTAGTTATAACTACAAAATAGAGTATGTGCGTAGCAATAATAACAGCGCGGATTACTTTTCACGCGCGAGCCTGCCGCGCGCATTGCACGCGTGTGCGTGCACCGAGCAGTGCAGGTGTTGCGACTGTGAAGTAGCGTACGACCGGGCGACTTATGTTTGTTTTGTTGTAGATGGAAGTATGCCCGTGACTTTAGAGAAATTACGTGAGCAGACAAAGAGTGACGTGGTTTTAAGGCTAGTTATAAATTTTATTTTGAATGGTTGGCCGCCAAAGGTCAACGACATAAGGTTAAAACCATATTATTTGTGTAGGACACAGTTATCTTATGAAAACGGATGCGTCATGAGAGGCCACAAAGTGGTTATACCCACAGGGTTACACCAAGTGATTCTAAAAGAATTACATTCTTCGCATTTAGGTATAGTGAAAACTAAGGCCGAAGCTCGATCAAGATTTTGGTTTCCGGGAATCGACCAAGCTGTAGAAACAATGATAGGATCATGTGACGTGTGTATTCAGCTTCGCCCTTCTCCGCCGCGCGTTTCGCTGGCACATTGGGAATTTCCACCTTGTCCCTTTTACAGAATACACATAGACTTCCTGGGCCCAATTAAAGGTTGTGTTTATTTAGTAGTGGTTGATGCACATACTAAGTGGGTAGAAGTGTACAAAATGAATACCGCTACTGAATCGTCGGCGGTGATTGGGAAACTATGTGATTTTATGTCAAGGTTTGGAGTTCCGAAAACCATCGTAAGTGATAATGGCACAGCTTTTTGTTCGCGGGAATTTGAACTGTTTTGTGCAACAAACGGAGTTTCACACATGACGTCACCAGTCTATCACCCACCTAGTAACGGCCAAGCCGAAAGTTATGTCAAGGTAGTTAAAAAGGGAATAAAATCTTGTCTTTTGTCGAGTCATACTGCAAAAGAAGTATCAGTAAAATTACTAAAATATCTCATGGATTATCGTAACTCTGTTCACACTGCTACCGGGTTGTCCCCTGCTGAATTGGTATTTGGTCACAAGTTAAGGTCGCGTTTAGATTTGATTAATCCCAATTCATCGGCACCCCTGTCACCGTCAGTATCTAATCGTGTAAAAAATCAACAGTGTACGCAAACTAAGCAACAAGAAAAAAATAAAACAAAATGTTTAAAAGAAAACGATATTGTATTATATAAAAAGTTTATTAATAAAGCAAGTTATACATGGTGTAAAGGCATCATACTTAAAAGACTTGGCAAAGTTTTGTATTTAGTTAAAGATCTAAACAATTCAGGAACTTGCAAAAGACACATGAATTAGTTGATGCGTTATAAAGGTACAAGTAATGAGGATAACGTACACTTACCTGGGTCATCTCCTCCGCCATCGCCGCCGCCGCTGCCGTCGTCGTCATCGCTGCCGCCGTCGTCGTCGCTGCCGCCGTCGTCGTCGCTGCCGCCGTCGCCGGTAACATCTCTACCGTCGCCGTCATTTTCTCCGTCACGGATTGCGTCAGATACGTCTGAACCCCAGCCCGAATCCTGCTTACCAAATATATTGCCGAGCAGTTCGGCAAGGGGGAGAAGAGCTGAATTGTACGACCGACGTATTTCTTCGTCGTCGAAGGAGGACGAATCCGAGAACGATCTACAACAGTCTCATGAGGATCAACAGCAAGCTGGTTCTAGCGACGTAGATGTTGAAACAGCGGTGAGACATTCCAGTTCGGAGGATGAGTTTCACGAAGCAGGAACTGAACTTGATACCCAGATGGCACAAGCCGCACAACTTGATCCAATTATCGATACACCAAAGAGAACGTTACGTAAACGCCCCGTAATTAGTTATAAAAAGTATTATTAGTGTTTTGTATCAATTGTTAATTATTTAAGAAGGTATTATTGTAATAGAGGGAGGAATGTTATATATGTGTGCGTGCGCACCCCTCCATACGCGCTCCTGGTATGTTATTGCTAACTTGTCGAAATTACATCAGTGCGTTTCTACCTAACGATTGTTTCACTTGTCCGCCCCTCCGTCCGCATACTTAACAGGTACCATCAGAACAAGGTAGGTAGGAGTGGGATGAGATAACCCAGCACCAAATAAAATATTGTATAATTTTTATAGTTAGATGAATTTACATCCAATCTAACGTGCGTGATTCATTGCGATGTATGACCGGACACACAGACACGGCATCATCAAGCAGTTGACTCTAAAATCCATGGTGACCGGAGTCAGAGCATGGCCAAAATAAGAAAGAGAAGGTTCATACATAATTTAGCAACCGGAGCAAACCACAAGTACTCATCGTGTTCCTCCCCCAAATGTTCGTAAGTGTACATTGGGATCCAGAGCAGGACTAACGACCAGGATTCACACCGAGTATACTAAGTATGAGGTAAGGTCCCTAATGGCATAATGGCATTGCAATAACACCGCCACAAATATAGTAGTACTGGTTGGTGAGCCAATGAATGCGCTCCCGACACAGATCACAAGAATTAGCAACAGCGTTAAAGAGGATGTGGTTAGTTATACAAAACTAAAACACATAATAAAGTATTACCAGTGCAATCAAGCCAGGTATCTCGAGGAAAGGTTTTGTTTGGTTATGGACCAGACTTACGTCTTGCCCTAGAGATAAATAAAACGACAATATTTTGTCGAAATCAATTTTAATCGTAGAAAATCACAGTTTCGTGATATCTAGATTTTCTATATAAATAAGAATTGTAGTAGGTAAGCCAATCAGTCCAGCAAGGATCATAATAGTTATAATAACACAAGAGGACGGTTGACCGATACCATACATTACTGTAATGGATAGCATCAGCTAGTGGCTTTTACAAGGAATGCTCAAACCAGGCCCAGTTAAGGGGGAGGAGAGAGCCTAGCTTTCACACAAGCGACAATGCATAGTTTGATACTGAATATCCGCCTTCCACTCATATTGGCGGTCATCCCAGTCCAATATCAGTGAGAAGGTCATAGATAATAATATCTCACCGCATCACACACCTGAGCGATCGATATACTCCAAGAGAAATCGTAAGGCAATAAAGAATTACACTATTGTGAAAGTTTCTTCAATTACCCTACAAAACCCCTCGAAGCGTTACTTTCCCATCAAAGATGAGTAGCTTATCAACTAGTCTCCTTGTAAATTCCACAGAAATATGGACACCCTATAGTAAAACACAGCAAGTTATTCACCAATCTGGACTTAATCAGACCAAATTGACAGATTTTAGATACAATTTTAGGAAAATCTAGATATAAATTCTACCTCATCCTGTACTATAATATCCACAATAAGACAACCGTCTTGTAGTTAAATGCAGATCTTAACGCACAGAACTACATAACGACGATTTACCTCACCTGTAATAAGATAAATGCAACATTTATTGCAAATATCAAACCACAAGCTACACAATTATGTTAATGTGGGTAGGTGAATTTGGTGTGGGAAGGTGGTGAGTGTGGTGTGTGTGGTGGTGTTTAGTGTAATATAGATAAACAAATACATAATTATACATACAATTATGCGATATATAGGGCCCTAACATCACTCTCACACTACTTCCACACTTCAAATCTCTAAATAGCTTAACATCAGTTTCCCTAACATTTGCCTACGCCCTGACCAATATTAACGACCCTAGCAACCACTTACTTGCGGTCTGAAACGGAGGTTTCAGACCCAGCTCGAACTCCTAGCAGCGGTTCCCCTTCCTGTCGACTCCCGATGAAAAAGCCTCCCTGCTCCAGACGAAAAAGCCACGAATGACCGAAGCAGCCGTTTATATAGGCCATTTCGACCACCATCTTCGACCAAATTCACGCCACTTCAACACACACTAATCCTGTCCTGTCATTGGTCAGCCTAGCTTAAGTCAATATTATTGGCTAATTCGCTATACTAACCGTTGGACTGAAATGCGTGCGGACTGGCTTGATTGGACCAAAACCGTGGGAAAATGCCCGGCCAAATTAAGACATTAACAAGATTTGTATATTATATTAATATTCAGTCTTGATTTTCTCAACAATTTATGTAATTATCTGTTGAAACTGTAGCCTCAACTTTATTTAAAGTTTCAACAATTAGAAAGCGATATTAAAACCGTAGGCTTAGATTTTGCAGACTAGGTTACGAAGTATCCTACTCAACGCGCCAAAATTCAAATTGTCGCATAAATTATTACTTTTCTTTTCCTAATAATATATCATGATTTTCAAATTTGGAAACATATTCCAGACAATTAGAATAATCTGTAGATTTTAGCTACGTCACTACAATCAGCTGACGCTTAAATAACTCAAATATTAAAACATTGGTTTAGCAAGGTGAAATGTTTAGGTACTTAATCTATCTATAATATCTGTAGTATATAATTCAAAATCTTGATACATATATAAAAGTATCTTATATTTCAGATAAAGTTCAATGAACATAGGAAAAAAACAATATTTGAGGTTATTTGGAGATAATACTGTAAGGAGAAATTATGTAAGAAGAAATCAACAATATTTTACAAGAATCTACAATAAATTGATGCAGCATTATATCAATTAGTAATGCCAGGTAAGGAATTAGTATATACTTTGGATAATGGTTAAGTATTTAACTAGAGAATTGTGACTACAAAACCGTCACAATACAATATTACATTTTCCCATATTTTCACTTATTTATGTAGTTGAACCAAAAGTTCTTACTATTCTCGTATTGGGATAACAATGTGAATATGAGAACTATAACAACCCTAGGGTTTTATTCAAGTTTAACAAAATATTAGTCTAAACCAATTCTACCATGTAGCCTTAATTGAATCTAGTTACCTGACCAAATGATTGATCCCTCCATTTGCCTCTGACTAAAATAGTAATTTACAAGGTAACTAGGCATGGGATTATTAATAATTAACTTAATAAATTCATAGGTTCCTTAGTTAAGAACAAAACGAGTTCTTAATATTTGACAATAGATTTGACTTTACATTATATGATTTTACTTCTACTATACGTTATGAATTCAATAGCTGTAATATATACACATTTGGGAGGATTAATTACAATCTAATTTTAACAACAGAATCCAAAATAAATGAGTGTTTTGAACAAAATCACTATACTTTTGATTTCAATGTGAGGTTGTTTGTGATTGACATTAGTTTGTTTTATTTCAGGAATTCTCATATAAATCAATAATGATTTAGCTATCAGGGATTACCAAGGGATCAGAAGGATCAGTACACATCAAATTAGTAATGAAAATATATACATTTCAAGAAAATATGGATAATTTACAAGATGTTTGCTACACAACACATCAACCAAGAGATTTCAACCTGTAGCTTGGAAAACTTGAAACTATCCACAGTAACAGCTATGTATAATTGTTTAATTAAGTAGTTAGCCTGTAATTTAGTCAATTTACATGGGCGGAGTGAAAAATAAGTTTTCCATGGAAACCCCTTTTCTCGGTGATTACTTTACACAGCGCCATCTATTGGGCCAGAAGTAGTACTAGAGTAAAGATTGAACTTGCAAGCAATAGTACACGCGTTGTCTAACAGATGGCAGTATTACCAATTTCTGTTTAGCCGAAATTTATGGAATGAAAACGTATTCAAAATAATTTATCGTGGTGAGTTCTGTCACATACTCCTAGTCATTACAAAAACATATCGCTGACTGAATTAAATTGTGGTACCAGTCAAAATTTAAGTTGAAGAATTGCCAAACTTAAGTGGCAGTGGGCGGGGCACATTGCTCGCAGAACAGATAGCTGATGGGGCAGTAAAATTCTGGAGTGGCGACCGCGTACTGGAAGGTGCAGCGTGGGTAGGCCCCCCACAAGGTGGACCGACGACCTGGTGAAGGTCACGGGAATCCGCTGGATGCGGAAGGCGCAGGACCGGTCGTTGTGGCGATGCTTGGGGGAGGCCTATGTCCAGCAGTGGACATGTTTCGACTGAAATGATGATGATGATGATGACCAGTCGAAATTTTGATTTAGTAATGGATTCTGTCTGAATTTTCAGGGCTAGAATATAAATAAATTATTAGCAACTGCTAGCGACTGACGTTATACCACAGATATAGTAAACCCAAACAGCAACAATATATACCTTAAAGTCTAGTAAGTAAGGTGTAATAAGTGCGCAGACACAAAAATTCATGTATTATTTAATTTTCTTAAATTATTTATTTATTTAATTCTTTATGCACAACAGGGTACAAAGGCGGTCTTAACGCCAAAGGCGTTCTCTACCAGACAACCTTAGGGTAATGCAGAGACAAAGAATAGGGTAGATGCACCAGTAAAGTAGTAATAAATGTTTCGTACTACGGACTTATAATTACATATAATAAAAAATAAAAAATATAGATAAATACATATGTACATTATACATATAATAAAATATATATATTATACATACCTACATATATAACTATAAATATATAACATCAAGATAATTCAAAGTCGAGCTGAATCTGCTAAATTGTTTTCACGGAAATATTTCCTTAACTTAATTTTAAAGGCGAGCCGACTGTTAGCCATCCTGATTTCCTGAGGAAGCGCATTCCATAATAGGAATTATCTACTTTTTGTCTTGTGCTAGTACTGAATTCAATCAAAGTAATACTGATTGTCGCTGATATTCAGTATTATTTTGATTTAAACTAATTTACCTACTACTAGTTAGTATCGAAAAAATCTTGTCAATTTTTATTAAGTAAGTCTCTAAAATGTATTTTTATCAGTACCTGCCCCCCTAGCCAAGTTGACAATCTACAATCGTCAACGCTTTATAAAACAATCCAAATGTATGGGAATGACATATCTCAACGAATTACTTTTTCGTTCAGATATATCATTCCCATACATTTTGATTGTTTTCTATTAGCGTTGACGATTGTCGATTGTAAACTTGGCTAGGGGGGGAGCAACCAAAAAAAGAAAAAGAAAAAAAACAACAACAACAAAAAAAAAAGTAAGAAAACAAAGAAAGAACAGCAGGTCTTTCGAAATTCTATTGAGGAATAATAGCGTAAGGACTACGTGGTAGTTTAGAAATAATAAGTTCTACCGTTCTCCTATTTGATTACAGGTTAGGAAAAATTGCCATAATACAATACCAATTGCTTATTTTTTCACTGCAAAATTTTTTTAATTACCATAGCTGCAGCATTCAAATAACATGTTTTTTTTATATTTTAAACTACAATTATAACAGTTTTAATTTATATAGAGCTCATAAAAATAATGTTCTTTTACATAAAATGAGTAGGTAATTTAAATTGACTGCGTTCGTGTCTTGCAAAAAGGTAATTACTGCGTTCTAAAAATTACAGTCCTTCTATTAGTGTGTTTTGTGAATAAGTGTAATTAGGCTCTTACAAGACATGCACATCATTTTAAATAATAATGTATGTACGTACTGATGTATGGTAAAAGGAATATTTTAGAACAAATGACTACCATAATTTGAAGAATATAAAATAAACGCTTACAATTTACTGATACGTCATATTAAAATCATAATTGTTATAAAAGGAATGATAATAGCTTTATTACATGCTTCTTTTCTCCCCCATTTTCTTGCCGTTCTCTCTACCATCAGATAAGATATTAGCATAGTTTTGTAATATTTATGTAATTCCCAGTATGTATATAGGTACTGGGAATTACATAAATATTACAAAACTATGATATGAGAGTATTCTAATTTGTGGCAATACGTATAGGTATCTACTCACATCAGATATAATTGCATAACTATCTATGCAATCTGATTTAAAAGAAAGAAAGAAAGAAAATATTTATTTCAGTCTCGGTACAGGCGAGAGAAAAAAAACTAAAAATAACATAATAACAAAAAAACTTAAAATGGACATGCATTGTGTATAACTGTATATGAGACAAATGTAAATTTCATTAAAAAACTTTTCTTTCTTCATTTTCATTCATAACATAACACATAACATAACATCACGCCTGTATTTCCCCGAAGAGGTATGCAGAGGTGTATAGTACGCCCACATTTCGCCAGTTATGTTATAGTCCCATGTAATAGGAGGCGAGCCTATTGCCACTAACCGAGCACAAATCCAACAAAAAAATCAAATGAAATGAATCATTTTCATTCCATTTTATTTATTCAACAAACAAACTGAATAATTGATGATGACGACCTCTGTGGTCTAGTGGTTCGAGTGTCGGACTGCTGATCACGAGGTCGTGGGTTCGATTCCCACAGGACACAAATATTTGTGTAATGAACATAAGTGTTTGTGTTGGTCTGGGTGTTTCTTATGTATTATAAGTATGTATTTACAAAAAAAAAGTATATAAGTATTGTATCCATTGTCTAGTACCCATAGTACAAGCTCTGCTTAGTTTGGGACTAGATGGTGTAGTGTAAAATGTCCCAAAAGTATGTATGTATTGAAACGGTTAGAGTCTACGCAGGTAAGCTGCGCAGACCGCTACTAAAGAAAAGGTGTCACTACGGTATTAGGCACCGCAGTGACATAAGGAAGTGTGTTGAGAGATAATTAGATAACACTTAGATATTTAATACATATATTGAAAGACACTCGGCTAGGTCGCGGGTAAGGCTATTGTTCACTGAGCGTTCGCACACTTCGGAAGGAAGGTGGAAAGGGTACCGTCCCTCGTCTCCGCCACGTGGATGGTACGGCAGGCTGGCGGGCAGCAGGTAGACGCTGCCTCGTGGTTGCAGCGGGCACGCCTCTTGCCGGAACGTAGAAGTACAGCCGGAAAGTAAAAGTCCAGCCGGAAAGTAGAAGTCCAGCCGGAAGGTAGAAGTCCAGCCGGAAGGTAGAAGTCCAGCCGGAAGGTAGAAGTCCAGCCGGAAGGTAGAAGTCCAGCCGGAAGGTAGAAGTCCAGCCGGAAGGTAGAAGTCCAGCCGGAAGGTAGAACCCCGAGATTGGGGACAAAATATGTATTCCAGAAGGAATAGTTACTTCCTTGGAAGCTGCTGTGTTGAAAATGACAGAGGCCAACGCGATTACTAGTGTTGTGCACACATTTTAGGGATGCGCAACACCGGTTAAGTTTTATATCGTTCACTCGACTAAACTAATGAGATCCACAACGCTACAGTATGTATGTATGTATGTATGTATGTATGTATGTATTCTTTACTAAATGCTCACATAACTTGGTCACTTTGAAATCAATTGATAAAATCATTATCATTAACCAAACCAATTAACATAGGCCAAGTTCCCTACCTGGTAACAGATTCAGATAAATTCTAGAAACGATAATTATTTTACATCCAATCCAGTGGCTGTCGTCTCCGATTCGTCTATATAATTATTTTCTTCCGCTTAACTAACGACGAACAAAGACAATCTGACAAGGTGGGTACTGTTTCTTCGACCCGAAGCGTTGTCCCGTGAAATTGACAGATGTTCAAAATAATAACAGAAAGTTACAGTCCAACGGGTACGGCTGAACATAATTGGGTTGCCGATGGCCTCAAATCAATTTTGAAATAACAAAAATCAACGAACAAAGTTTAAAAATACGAGCATTGAATTTCGGTGATTGGAAAATAACAGAATTATACCGCACTCACCTATATTATTGCTTCAGCTGTCAAGTTCTAATTTTAAACTAGATTTAAGTTGAGTTATATCATTGTGCAAAAAAATCTAAAAGTGTATCAAAAAAAATCTGTTGGTTCACTTAAATCGATAAATGTAGGGACCACCTGATTTCTTTTTGACGATTTCAGGTTTGGTCCATATCCATAGTAAAAGTTGTTCGTAATTATGAGTACAATGACCCCTTTTTGGGAACTAAGCGATTAAAATTTCAGCATATATAATGACAGTAATAATATTACTAATGTTTCATTTAAAATACTGAATACAATTAAAATCACATACTTACCGTAACGTAAGAAAACTACAGTCTGTAAATGTATAAATCTATTTTCTATTTTTGTACGCTGTAATGGCTAAACATAACAAACATAACATAACTTAACATAACATTACGCCTGTATTTCCCCGAAGGGGTAGGTAGAGGTGTGTAGCACACCCACATTTCGCCAGTTATGTTATAGTCCTATGTAATAGGGGGCGAGCCTATTGCCATTAACCGGGCACAAATCTAGACTCCGGGCTGCTACTGTGAATTTCCTAATGAAAAAACCCAATAACACTTTTCCCGACCCGGGAATTGAACCCAGGACCCCACGCTCAGCAAAAAAACATGACATGATGGCTAAACATGACTGTCTTAAATCGAATTCATTTAACATCTTGCATGCCTATATGTCTATAGTCATGTTTAAATAAATAAAATATCTTTATCTTTACAATTTATTGCTGTTTACCTTGTATTATTAACTAATTGTATATTTTAATTGTTTTCAATAAAAAAACAAAAAGGGAAGTTAGCAGAGCGTGGTTTCGATCCACGGACCTCTGGGTTATGGGCCCAGCACGCTTCCACTGCGCCACTCTGCTTACAAGATAACACGCTGAAATGTTACTCCTGTATTTGCGGCTAATGTAATAACAACTAAATATGTAGAAAGGGCTTTGTATTAACGATGAAACTGTGCAAAAAAGGAAAAAATAAATGTTAGCGGAGCGTGGTTTCGGTGCATCTCTGGGTTATGGGCCCAGTTCGCTTCCACTGCGCAACTCTGCTTATATGAATACTTCGTGAAATGAATATACAGAATTAAATTCGTTTCTTCCTCTGGGTTAGGGAATACCATGTTCCAGAATTTCATGACTAAAAACATACATGTTTAGGAATCTTGGAACAACTTGGTTACTTTGGAACGTTGCCATATTATACCACTAGGCCAGATAGCTTATCTTATTTATTGTATTTAATGGTACATTAAGCTACGAAGATATTTTAACTGTTTCTTTCGCACTGATCTTTAAGCTTCAGGATATAGTGTTACAAATGTTTATTATCTCCTGCAAAATAAAATCACCCACTAAAAATACACTCAAGCAATTAAGAATTTACATTAATTTGGTGGTTATAAGCACCTGCATTTATTTATGCATTTGATAAATAGTTAATAAACATGATTTCTTATAGTGTTTTTATTTTATTTTACTTCTGTGTATATTTAAAGAATAGTTCTAAACTCGGACAGATTTTATTATCAACAACTTCTAACACAAATAATACTAAAATATTTTTTTAATAGTCCACCTATTCCATATAGGACCTAATATGCATACCACAATAAGGTCATCGACAGACAATGGTAACACAACATAGCAGCTTAACTCTTTCGGGAAGCACAGCAATGGAATGTAACTTTCTCCACAGATACACTGCTAAACTAAACTAAACTAAACTGCTCAAATGTTTTATTTTTCAGTCAGGCAACGAGGAAAGGCAGCTGGAGCGCCAAAAATTTACTAGCCATCAGTGCATTGTGATGACACTGTTTCTGCATTTCATCATCATCATCATCATTTCAGCCGAAAGACTTCCACTGCTGGACATATCCCCCAAGAATTATGGGGGATATGCCATAATCGCCACGCTTTGCAGGCGGGTTGGCGATCTGAGTTGGTTGGTTAAATACTCAGAAAACGCTGCTGCCCATCCTTTGGTGAATCCCTTAGTCGCCTTTTGCGACACCCATGAGGAGAGATAGAGATCTGCATTTACCAAGATTATATTATTGGAATGAAATGTGATAGCATTTCAATTTTATATCGTTATTTAAGTTCGTTATTTGAGCTATGGGGCGAGCTATGCTTAAAGTTTCTTTGAGGGATAAAAATCATAAAATCTGTAACGAGATTACCCGGAGAAGAACCGGAGTGACCGACATAGCGTGTAGGATTAGTAAGCTAAAGTGGCAGTGGGCATGTCTGTCGAAGGACCGATGGCCGCTGGTGCAGACGAGTCCTTGAGTGGAGACCTCGAATCGGCTAACACAGCGTAGGGCGCCCCCCCGCCAGGTGGACCGATGACCAGAAGAAGCTGGCTGGGGGGGATTGGATGTAGAAGGCAGAGGACCGAGTGTTGAGGCAAAACTTGGGAGAGGCCTATCTCTAGCTATGGCGATAGGCTGAATTGATGATTTAAGTTCTAACACATTGGATGCGCATACAGGAGTTAAATTTCATGATCTACTAATAGAAGCACACTGGCGAAGTGGAAGCATGCTGGGCCCATAACCCAGAGGCCCGTGAATCGAAAGCACGCTCTGCCATAGATATATAACACACGCTCTGCAAAATTATTGAAAAGCGATATTGAAGCGGAGCTTCTATAGCGTCGCTGCGCACTCGGTCACCGGGACATAAATCAACAAAAAAACGTGACCGTTAAAACGCGCCCGCGTTCTGTCTGTTCTGTAGAGGTTTCGCTTCTGTCGAGCGTCCCCCGAGTACGTCACCCGTTTTTAACCGACGAAAAAAAGGAGGAGGTTCTCAATTCGACGCGTATATATATTTTTTTTTTTTTTTTTTTTTTATGTATGACCACGCATAACTTTTTACAGAGTGGTCCGATTTTGATGATTCTTCTTTTAATGGATAGGGTATATCTCGAAGTTGGTCCCATTTAAATTTCAAAATCAAAATCCACCCCTAAGGGTAGGAAAACAAGGGATGAGTGTTTCTTCACCTACTGAATTCTTACCTGTCGTCGTCGTGTAATCGATTTTGTTGAAACTTGGCACACATAAATGTAGTTCTAGACACTACAACTAGCTAGACACTACAACATAATAGAGACATGGAGTTAGATTTTAGCCACAAAAAAATTAAAAATAAAACTTTTTAACAAAAAATTGAACCGACGAAAACAGAAACTGAAAAGCGAAAAATAAAATTTTGCTTTTAGTGTTTTCCTAACTAAACTAATGTAAATAACTAATTATGAGTCGGCGCCAAAGAAACAATCAACGAATATCATTGAATTACTTTAAATAAATAATAAAAACAACATAACATCAAATACAACGTGAAATTTTCAATGTTAAACAATAACTTTCCAAAAATGCGTTCGCCGCTCGACCACTTGCAACATGCACGCACTTTGTTGGTTTGTTTGCCGTGTGGCGCCGACTCATAATTAGTTATTTACATTAGTTTAGTTAGGAAAACACTAAAAGCAAAATTTTATTTTTCGCTTTTCAGTTTCTGTTTTCGTCGGTTCAATTTTTTGTTAAAAAGTTTTATTATGATTGTATTGTATTATACGATGGTAATTTCTTCCTTAGGATGAATATTATTTCATTATTGCACCATATTTTGTAAATACAGAAGCGATATTTTACAATGTACTCATATAAGCAGAGTGGCGCAGTGGAAGCGTGCTGGGCCCATAACCCAGAGGTCCGTGGATCGAAACCACGCTCTGCTAAATACTTTTTGTATTTTGATATTTATTTTTTCTAACGTTTCCACGAATAGCTAATTAAACTTTGTGACTTACCTACAAGTAAAATAACATAAGTGTGTAAAATAATTGAAAAAACAAACAAAAATACTCAAAGAATAAATTTAAAATTAATTACTCACTCTCTGGAAAAATAAAATCACAGTTTTTGTTTACTAGGTTCACTGAAAGTATCGTCATATTTAATAGTTTTAAGATCATAAATACGGAACTAACACTTTGTTTTTTCTTACTTGTCTTATTTAGTAAACAATCTTAGCATGTCTTTTAAAGACATTGTATTAACAAATTAAACTTAATAGGTAGGTACACTACAATTTTTTTACCTAATTATATGTGCAGAACTAGTAATTATATTTTATTAGTAGTTATTTAAAAACTCAACAATAAAAAGTCACGCCAAGATTGTTTACTAAATTACACAATTAAAAAAAAACAAAGTTTACATTCCATTTTTTTTTCCAAAAGTCGGGAAAAGGATCGCTGTTAACTTTTTCAACCGATCGTTTACCATGGAACCAATTTTATTAGGGCAACAGAAGGTACCGGCAATTTTATTAGACTAGTACAACAATAGTTTATGATTCCTCGGGTTGTTTGAATAGGATGACGCAATAAAATTCAAGGAAGTAAAAGACCAAAGGCTTGTTTGTGCATTTTATTGTATTGCCCATGACTTCGGCAAGTCTGTTTTTTTTTTGCGTGGCTAAAGTCACCACATTACGTCAGGGGGGCATCATTATTGAATCGTCTACATTGCGACCACCCGCGTGGGACACACGGCCATGCACTTGGAAGCACTTGTGTAGGACCCCGAAGCTGTTGCGGGAATTTTGCAAAAAAAAACGGGACTGGATTGGCAGAAATAGGTTAAGGACGTCTGTTTTGAAGCGGCTGTATATTATTACAGAAAATTATGCTGGAATTATCAGTGTTATTTAACGTCTTTTAAAACATATGAAATAATTTAAGGTAATGACACTGATATATCTTATTATTCCGATTATGAAGATCAATGCTGGAAGGCAACGATAGCTCCGATGTCTTTGTTTGGTACCATTAAGTATTGTCTTCACCGTGGTTAAAATAGTCAAGTCTACATAATTGATCTTAATTTTGGGCCTTTTCGAGAAGAACAGTTCTCTTTCCCTTGAATTCCTTAAATAAATAAATAAATAATAATAAATATTTTTGGGACATTTTCACACAGCACTATCTAGTCCCAAACTAAGCAGAGCTTGTGCTATGGGTACTAGACAATGGATATAATACTTATATACTTTTTTTGTAAAAACACTCAAGTTCATCACACAAATATTTGTGTGTGGGAATCGAACCCACGACCTCGTGATCAGCAGTCCGACACTCGAACCACTAGACCACAGAGGTCGTCAAATAATTTCGTTGTGGGGTCCACCTTGTGTGTCCCTAACCAATGTAGTCGGTGGTCTGTCAGTTCTGCTAACAATTAGTTAAAAACCAATTCGAAGTATCTAATGCTCGCGGGCCGCACATCCAGTGACTCTCTGTCATATTCGTTGGTGGCCGCCGCCGCCGCCGCCGGGACTATTCCAAATATTTCACAAATTGCATGATTGTTCGAAGCGCCACGACATCACGACGCGATACGGCGACGAACCATGGAAATGTCAAAGATCGACCGTTTAGCGAAACGATGAGTTTTTGTATTCTGTTAAAATATTTCTGCTCTCTATTATTTGTAGACATTTTGTCTCAAAAAGAAAATAATTGTCTAATAGTTTTGACAAGTTTATTTAACCTAAAAAATTATTTTAGAAAATATATCAGGAAAGGATATTAGATTTAACAACAACTTTTACAAGAACTGGTTTTCCTTCAAAAATTAAATAATTCCACCTTACAAGTGGAGTCCTCTCTAAACTTTCTGAGAACATAATTATTGAATTTCCTTGAAAACTTTGCTCAAACGTTCCATTAGAGGGACGAATCTCAAAAAACTCACGAATTAATAGTTTTGTTTTACAACAGTGCTCAACAATTACTTATATAATATATATATATAACTATAACTATAACATATTTCAAGGAAAATTTTGATATCCGAAGAAAGTTACAATGTTTTTAGGAAGGAAATTGGTAGACATATGCAGAATTCTCCTGTGCTCTGAAAATAACAACTTACAGCAAACAGCTATCCATTCCAGGTGTGGTTAAAATGGCGATTATAGCAATATTAAGACCACGACTGTGTATTGTAGCAGTCTACAAAGTGGCAGATGGTCAGAAGTTTGCAAGTTAAATATAAGTCCAAATGACTCATGAAAAAGGAAAACAACAAAAACATAACATATTACGCAACTAAAATTGTTCAACTGAATAAGATCTTAGCATAATCTCCCACATGCGATACACAAATACGGAGTTGACAATAAATAACAAAAAGATCCACAATTGATGCTTGCACTTGTCTTCTCCTCAAGATTCTTGGCCACAGCTTCATTACAGCGGCTAAATAATGACTTCTGATGGAAGTTTTCAATAGTCCAGGCTTGGAATAAATCAAATAACTCCGTTGGTTTCGCTGTCGTTGGCAAATGTGTCTTCATTCATGACGGTACGACGAGCCATTAGAATGGTATGGAGATGAAAAACATGACGACGATTGTTTGTAGTCATTCAGCTCTTTGGTTTTTGCAATAACAATATTTTATTATTTTTATAAAATATTCATCATCATCATCATCATTTCAGCCGAAAGACGTCCACTGCTGGACATAGGCCTCCCCCAAGCATCGCCATAACGACCGGTCCTGTGCCTTCCGCATCCAGCGGATTCCCGGGACCTTCACCAGGTCGTCGGTCCACCTTGTGGGGGGCCTACCCACGCTGCGCCTTCCAGTACGCGGTCGCCACTCCAGAACTTTACTGCCCCATCGGCCATCCGTTCTGCGAGCAATGTGCCCCGCCCACTGCCATTTAAGTTTGGCAATTCTTCGGGCTATGTCGGTTACTTTCGTTCTCCTGCGAATCTCCTCATTTCTGATTCGATCACGCAGGGACACTCCGAGCATAGCCCTCTCCATTGCCCTTTGAGTGACAATATATAAAATATATATAAAATATTCAATTATTTTGATTTGAGACGTGTGAGGAATTGTAAGTCACAAAAAACCCAACGAACAACAATATTATAATCCCTATGAAAAATTGATAAACTGCAAAATTAAGTCATGAATTCATAGTCCCAGACCTAAAAACTAGCTTCGCTTTTTTGTCCGCGTATCAATAACATCAATCTTCAAACAAGTCATGAAAAATACATAGCGTCGTCTCTTTTCTAAAGTTTCCAGTTATTGTAACAACTCCACGACATTTTTTTCCATGACAGACGCGGACAGGTTCGAGCAAAAATAGTCTGGTCTGCGATCGGGTACGTACCGCGGGACAATACATTCATTATTGAGATGCGACTGGGCACAGCTGCACAACACTAGTCGCTACTATGGACACGCTCCAAAAGCTAGATATTATACTGGCTTCGGTAGATGTTATTACGTTACGATATGTTGTATAGGTTTGTATGATGGCGATGTTAGAATTTGTTATGTAATGATTTTATGACATCAATGTTGAGTATTTTAATTTGAAAATAGTTTTGGTCCTTCATTATTATTTACATTATAGCTAGATACGTGATGGTTGCAGGAATCCGCTGGATGCGGAAAACTCTGGACCGGTTGTTGTGGCGATGCTTGAGGGAGGCCTACGTCCAGCAATGGACATCTTTCGGCTGAAATGATGATGATGATGATGATGATACATATACATATACATAACCAGCCCATTATTGGGTACATTTACTACTGCTATACAGGCCTAAGTCCACCATACTGGCCTAATGCGGGTTGGCGGGACTACATACACTATCAAGAACTCTATGGAGCACTCATATGTGTGTAAGTTTCCTCACGATGTTTTCCTTTACCGTTAACACAAGTGATAACTAAATTCTAATCGAAAAATTCAGAGGTACGGGCCAGGTTCGACTTAGACCCTCTTGCAAGGAAGGTGTTCATTGCTAGGCTATTACTGCATGACAGACAATGGGTCAATGAAATGAGTGTTTTGCTTAAATAACCAAATTTGTCTCGTTTCATGGGTTCCGAATTCCGTAAGTGGTCATTGTGGAGTTAATATACTGGCCGAATTATCAAAGAACCGAATGGCAGCTGTTTCGTGTAAGTAAACTTTTATGTAATACTTAAATAACCCTAACTGACTTTAAATAAAACAAACGATCTAAAAGTAAAGAGTAAAAAGATCTCAGTTACCTATTACGCTCAAAGCAAATGTTTTCAACATTCCAAATAATTTATTAGGATTTATGATTCAAAGATAGTTAATAGCCTAATCGCACACATCAATGAACTCCAATAATTTCTTATACAAATGTATCCATCTAAAAATATAGCCGTATAATATCCAAAACATTTCTTTATCTCGCAATAGTGGAACGTCATTCTATCGGCAAGCGATCTCTGAGCAAAACGAAATAAAAGCTGAAAGATCACCGTTCGCCGACCAAAATAGTGTTGGACTCTATTCAAAACTCTTTGGAATTACTACACTATTTGTTGCCATCGTCCATTCAGTAAGTCAACGCGTCACAGTAATTTGTTACTACAAGAATTCGACAGTTATTAGATGAGCATAAATTTTTAACGTTTCTTGAAGCTGTGGTGTATGTTTACATTAAATCCGCTGGAACTCCAATGGCCGTAGTTATTTATTACAGAAATTAATTTTGATGATTTGAAGCAAGCATTTTAATATGGTGGCTATTTGTAGACACTTAACCACGAAACGCTTTAGACATATTGAATGCGATTGAATCGTAATGTTTATTAGCTTACAAAGCGGAGAATCCCATCATGAATTTTTATTGTTATTCTACAACTTTAATAATATAATTTTAGAGTTATTCATATTTATAGATGAATAAACGAATGGAGGTCCCCTAAACATAACAATACTGAATTTTTTATTGAAAGAGAGCAAATATATTGTTTTTCTTTATATTTGATAAATTACGATACCCAAGCTATTAACTATCTACTAAAAATATTTATTCCATCAAACTCTTAACTCCACCTAGGACTTGAAAAAAAAGAAAACAAAGGAAATATTTATTCCTCGTCTCCTGTGACTAACTGGAAACAATAGCTGAAGGTAACTTATATACTAATAGTTTTTGTTATTTTAATATCAAAGGCTGGATATTGAGCTTCAACGTCAGTTCAAGCCGTACACTTTTGCTTAAGCATTACGTTATTTAAACAAAACGACAAGAAAGACAGCAAAAAGTGAAAAAGAAGTGCAGTCGATGTCGAAGTCGTGCCTTCGATGTTATGTCCAGGCCAGACCACTGACATTCTACACATTAATTACGAACCAAGGGCAGACCACAAACGCTTAACAAAAGGTAATACACTCCGCACTTAATCTGATTCGTATTATTGCAGTCGTAACGCAACATTCCCTTGGATTTATTACAAAAGAGCTGTTAAGAGCGTTTTCCAGGACGGCATCGGCGGTTCAGATCAGCAAAATGAAGCGTTAGAATGTTTTAAACGAAACATGATTTATCAGAGGGCCCTTGGTTTAAGAGCAAGCATTCGCTTTGATGCTTACGCGAAATGTGGCTTCGTACAAAATGGCATTCTAGTTTCACACGCAACAAATGTGCTCATTATCTGATGAACTTTGCGAAGCGGCGTCCGACGCGTAGACTAGACAATGAAACAGACGTGAAATGTAATATTAATAACTTATAATTACTCAGTACTAAAGTTGCACAAGAATGCACTAAAATTTTCAGACTCGTTGCTAACGGCCAAAATTAATATCCAATCTATCCACGATTTACCCTACTAGAGATAGAAATTTGACATATTTTGTATGGAGCTTATGTCAAATTCCTATCTCTAGAAGGCCAAATCGTGGATAGATTAGAAATTAATTTTGGCCGTAAATGACTACGGCCCAATCAATCGATTCAAAAGTTTGCATGGATGACAGTTCTTCGCATTGTTACAGTATTTAGCCAGTGCTTATTGTTGTACACTTATTCCTATCGTCAATATACAATTTTTTTCTTTTACTTACAATGACCCCTTAAGAGGTTTTCAGTTATTTCAATAACACGTTATATACTATTTTTTTATATCCATCATGACGTTAACTTATTTGGTTATGGAAAATGGACAGGTAAAAAAAAAAAAAAAAAATTGTAATTTATAGATATTTTGCTTTACAAAATTAGGAGTCTTCCTTTAAGCTACAAAATGCTTGTTTTGGTAAACTAACATAGAATGTGAGTTACGTACCGTGACATCATGTAAGGCACGTCAGATTGGCTTTAGTAGCCGGCTATTAATGCGCCTGACTACTCTACTGACTCCTGACTTCCCAGTAAAATTAAAACATCAGCCTTACAGTTCGTAATGCAGATGATGGGCCAATAAATGCAGACTTTGCAAAAATCAATTGGACCGACGACCTGAAAAACGTGGCTGGGGGGGACTGGATGCGGAAGGCAGAGGACCGAGTGTTGTGGCGCAACTTGGGAGAGGCCAATGTCCAGCAGTGGACTGCGATAGGCTGAGTTGATGATGATGACTTCATTGTATGTGAGTTTAAGGGGGTTGTAAACAGCCAAATATTATGACACCAACTTTTTGCCCCAAATAAATAACACCAAAACTAGAACCCGAAACCACTCCTCCAAAAACAAAAACCATAACATACGTAAATCGTTGTTCACCTCTGGGCATTGTTGGTCTGTGTCCCTTGCGTGTCGTGGTGGTTCGATCCCGATCGACATCGTATGGAGCTTCGATGCTCTGTATTGCCTCTCCCACTGATATCATTAATGCACAACGGGAGATTGTGTTGCGCAATCAAAGTTAATTACTTCTGCTGTAAGTACGGTTACTTTACGGCTAGTTGCGAAAAAGTTGGGTTTAGCCACACCCCTTGACTTTTCAGTTAATCATTTGTGCAAATACTGAAAACGAAGCAACAAAACTATTTTTTTTATATATTATTGCATTGTAATTGCATTGTGTTCATAAAACTAAATAAAAAACGCCGAATACTTTTTTCCGCGTGGCCTGCAGTCAGATCAATTTTTAACCGACGAAAAAAAGGAGGAGGTTCTCAATTCGACGCGTATATATATATATATATTTTTTATGTATGACCACGCATAACTTTTTATAGAGTGGTCCGATTTTGATGATTCTTTTTTTAATAGATAGGGTATATCTCGACGTTGGTCCCATTCAAATTACAAAACCAAAATCCACCCCTAAGGGTAGTAAAACAGGGGATGAGTGTTTGTTCACCCACTGAATTCTTACCTGTTAACCGATTCTGTTGAAACTTGACACACATAAATATAGTTCTAGACACTACGACATTATGGAGACCTGGAGTTAGATTTTAACCACAAAAAAATTAAAAATTAAACTTTTTAACAAAAAATTGAACCGACGAAAACAGAAACTGAAAAGCTAAAAATAACTAATTATGAGTCGGCGCCAAACAACCAATCAACGAAGATCATTAAATTACTTTAAATAAATAATAAAAACAATGTCACATCAAATACAACGTGAAATTTTCAACGATAAACAATAACTTTCCAAAAATGCGTTCTCCGCTCGGTCACTTGCAACTTACACGCACTTTGCTTGTTTGTTTGGCGCCGACTCATAATTAGTTATTTACATTAGTTTAGTTAGGTTATCATCATCATCATTTCAGCCAAAAGACGTCCGCTGCTGGACATAGGCCTCCCCCAAGTATCGCCACAACGACCGGTCCTGCGCCTTCCGCAGCTAGGTTATAAAGTAGCAAATTCAAATGTTTTATTATATCAAGGTGCTTTTGAGACGTCAGGCTCTAGTAGCCTGTCACAATTCTCCGGGTTTGATGTTCGTGCATGTAAAATTTGTGTCAGTAACCACTAAACAAGAAAAATCCATAGGCTTGTTTTTTTCCGGAATTTTTCTTACCACTATTTATATCTTTGGGATAAATTTTTAGGTGTTTTTAAGTGTGGGGCAACGTTTTTAAAAAAGGTCAAAAATACATTGTGTTTGTTGATAAAAAAATAAATTTAGTAACTGCAGCTTCTACCCCAAAGATATTTAAAAGCATAGATATGTCAAATCCTAACAAAACCAATGAAAATATGTTCCGTACGCAGTGGCATCACAATACACATAAACTAGTGTAAAGTGAGCAAGTTAGTTAACTTAAGTTAGTTTCGCGTCATAATTAGTACACTTTCTGTACACAAATGACGGCATTTTGTTTTTAGGGTTCCGCACCCGAAGGGTGCCAAACGGGACCCTATTACTCTAGCTAGGCTGTCCGTCCGTCCGTCCGTTGATATGAGGTGTATCACGATAAATACTAAAAACAAAAAAAAGTCTAAAACCAAAGGGGGTTCCCATACAAGAGACCTCAGAAAACATGCATTTTTTTCAACGTTTTTGTTCCTGCTCTATCTTCAAAACGGTAAGACATGCCAGCGTCAAACTTGGTCAGATTATAGTGCATATTATGTAGTTTAGCAACAAATATTAAAAATAAGACAAACATAGACATATGTGGTGGTTGGTACGTCTGCGTAAGAAAGACATGCAAAAATTAATATACTGCGCGAGTCCGACTCGCACTTGGCCGGTTTTTATTTTTGTCACACGTCACGCTCGGCGCCTTGCTTGACGCAGACTAGTAGCAAAACGTCCCAATTAGGACGTTTTCGAGTCTTCAGATATCGCGCGCAACAACATATCTGTACTTTTTAATGTATACAGGGCGTCCCACATGGAGGGAAAGTACCTTGAATATTGTAGATGGAACATTTTACTGAAAGAAGACATTATTTGAATTAAAAAAAAATTTAAACTGCATTCATAGATATTTAAATAATTACATGGTTGAACCAAAAATTGAACCCGTTACATGAGAAAAATAAGCAGCCTGTAGCTTTATCATACCGATCGAAAGGCTTCATCATAAGGATTATATTTTGCTAAATAACATAGTGTCACAAATAAAAGGAAGACCATGAATTTTAATGTATATATATTATTCTACCCAGTTTCCATGTATTTGTAAAGCTTGCGTTCCAATAATGAAGCTTCTGCTAAATCTAATTTGTGCAAACTGCTTGCAGGCAGTTAGAATTAGATCACGAACGATTTTAAAACTCACTTCAACATAATAATCTTCAGCTGAGCACAACATGCTCTTCGAGTGGAAATTGTGCCGAATTACGTAAATTATCTGAAATTATCGTCCGACTCGGTTACTGTAGATGCTACCCATCATCAGGGGAAAGCATTAAGGCTTGCCTCGAGGCAACCCGTCGCGTGACAGCAGCGAAATATTAATAATTATGATAAGTAATACGGTCGATCAGATTCTTACGGGGCGCACGATTCTTATTTTATGCAAATAAGCTTTAATTTGCTAAAAATTAAAATCGCTTTTTTATGTTTCTGGGAATTTTTAAGCGATTTTAAATTGCGCTATGATTTTTTACTGGATTCGTTACTTGTTGCGAGAATGTTTACAAACATGTCGTGATAAAAGGGGAAACAGTTTTTTTTTTAAACGATAACCTTTTTCATGTTAATAAAACATAGAATGTTTGCTCATTTTATAAGCAATGGTACATTTTATTTACATGATAATTAAAACAATAATAAATTGTTAAGACGAATTCTATTGAATGTACAGTTTTCACACACAAAGCAAACCTACGCATTGTTTTTATCAACGCAATATGGTATCAGTTTCCATATTTCTCGTTTATATTTTATTACATTCGTCGAACTTTAACAATACTTGTATCACATTTAAAATGCACATTCTCATCAAAATTACATGAATAATAATATCTAGAGAAATCAAACGGGTTGAAACAAGAAACTTCCGAAGAAATGAAAATAAAGTAAGTGTAATCAATATCGACACTCATATAATGCTTACGATAGATGCTTAGCCCTTTAATACGATATCTAATATTTTTATTTGTGTGGTCTAAACGTCATTATGTGACGAAGATTTACTTACAACGTGCCGGCCGCACGAGGATTATGGACCCATCTCAAATTTTAAAAGAGAAAAAGTTTAATGTAAAGATCACTGACAAATTTGTAACAGAACAATGAATCGGATATTAAAGTATCGTCTTTCATGACACGGGCGAGCGGATGGGCAGGTTAGGTTGCGCCCATAGTGACATAGGAGATCAAAATTCTTAAGATATTAATAAAGTCCTTAGCGAGGCGAGCAGCTATTTTAAACTGTTTACGAACCCTGCAAAACAAAGTAAACACTTTTCTTTTATTTTGTTTAGATAGAATTGAAGAAATGTTTTACTGGCTGTAGATCTTTATCTAAGAGCTAAATTTACCTTGTCGTTGTAACTTTAAAGCTTTGCCAAAGTAGTACAAAGCACGTACCAAACGTGCGTGACATCTAGTAGTCTCCAGCAAGATTACAGTCATTGCGGAATAACTTAGCTTCGCTGAACTATCGACGGCGTCCTTCGACCTACGCTTGCCGCATCGCTCATCGCTCCGCTTAATGCTTTGCGCTCACGCAACGCAACCGCTTGCGAACCTCTCGGTGGTGTTAAATGTATCCGCCTGCTTGTATCAGGTTACTATACCAAAGGCGTGGGCATTGACATGTCCAACTTGTTTTGTTTTGTTCACTCGACCATCGTAAAGGTTGACTTTCTACGCGCATCGACGTGACGTCCCTGCCGGTTGAATTACTTTAAACTTTATAGGAGACGCTTGTCAAATGTCACGTCGAAGCACTGTTGCCCCGTTACGACGCTGTGAACAGTAAACTCCGTGTTGTATCGGGAAACTAGTCATATTATGATCACGTTATTCGAAATCGAACACGCATTAAGCCAATTCGAGCGACAAAAATTGATGTTAAATTGGATTGGTTAATTCTGTGTCGAAATAATTAAATTTCGTGTTGGCACTGAATTATTTATTCGCACATTCGAATTAATGTAGTCGTAATTTCTGGGTGCATCAAAATTATTTATTTCTGCGTAAAATGTCACTCCTTTGAAAAATAATTACGGTTGTGTTGGGTACGCGTCATGCTGGGCCGACACGGCCCTTCAACGGATTATTAAGATGTTCGAGTGCAGTGCACATTTAGCGGGTTGTCTCTCATTGTTGGCGGACGAAGATATGCCAACTGATAATCGGAATGACCGAACCCGAAGCGACGATTAATTTAATGCTTGTCGATTTGAATGCGAGGGAATATCACAGGGTCATAATTAATATTTGTATTTAACGATTAAAATTGTAGAAAGTTTTTTTTTTTACAATTTAATTTGGTAGATTTCGCTTCGCATACGTAAATGCGTTAAAATAATAAAAATAACATTTGTATTTTTTTGCGCCATATTAAAAACGTGCAGCTATAGCATTAAAAAATGCCTTAGGTATCATGCAAGCTTCAGAAATATTCAAGAGTGCTTTACAATATTATTAAAGTGACAACACGTAGGTACACTCTGTTTTTTCTTACTTGTCTAATTTAGTAAACAATCTTGGCATTTATTTTCAATGCGATTCGTCCGTAATAATTATTAAAAGACATTAAGTTAACAATATTACTCACTACGTCATCATCATCATCATCATTTTAGCCGAAAGTCGTCCACTGCTGGACATAGGCCTCCCCCAAGCATCGCCACAAAGACCGGTCCTGCGCCTTCCGCATCCAGCGGATTCCCGCAACCTTCACCAGGTCGTCGGTCCACCTTGTGGGGGGCCTACCCACGCTGCGCCTTCCAGTACGCGGTCGCCACTCCAGAACTTTACTGCCCCATCGGCCATCCGTTCTGCGAGCAATGTGCCCCGCCCTCTGCCACTTAAGTTTGGCAATTCTTCGGCCTATGTCGGTTACTTTCGTTCTCCTGCGTACTCACTACATAATATTTTTTAACCTGCAGAACTATTAGTAATTACATTTTATCAGTAGTTATGTGAATAAAGATACATGCCAAGATTGTTTACCAAATAAGACAAGAGAGAAAAAACAGACTACTTCATCCTATGCCTAGAACAATATGTTCAGTTTTATGGCTTGAATTACAATTTTTAAACGCTTTCTTATGTACTAGATAGTTATGATTATATTTTAATGGCGTCATAAATATCTAATGTTTTCATATGACCATGCATCATTTATGAGCTATGGTATCTATTAAGGGCAAGGAACTTTTAGTTGCAACAAAACGCCACCATGCGGCGCCACTAGTGCGTGAGACCATTCTATTACTCCGACAATGTTATTTCCACCCTATTTATAAACTCTATTTAGAGGTAATAAGGTTGAAAATTAGTTAGGGTATGTAGGAAAATTGTTGTAAGGCAAAGTAACACTAAGCACCACACTTGAATACATATTCGGTTATTATGTTGATAAAAACTGTCGCAACATGGTTGGAACTAAGTCGGGACACGGAGGGAATACATTTCAAATGCCGTTATGTGTGACTGAGAACATTGTGATGATGTCATTTGCTAGCGTAATATCCTAATTATTTGAAATGATGTTCTGAGAACACGCTTTTCATTCTAATTTATAGTTCAGAGCCTAATTTAATTTAATTAAAACGCTTGATTTCAACTTCAACTTGGTGGTTCGTTTAATTACAACGTGTTATTGAAATAACTGAAAACCTCTAAATGGTTAATTTTACTTATCAGTACAAACAACTTTTACTATGGGACCAACCCTGAAATCACGAAAAAAATATCACATGCACCCTACATTTGTGTTCACATAAATCGACAAAATGTAGGGAATATCTGGAATTTTTTTCGCGATTTCAGATTTGGTCCCATAGTAAAAGTTGTTCCTATTGATGAGTATAATGACCTATTAAGAGGTTTTGAATTATTTCAATAATACGTTGCATACATTAAAAAATGTGAAACTGGGCTATGATATTCGGAAAATCTTTGTTGGAAGTTTCTATGAATCTAAATACTGAAAATCCAACAGGAAACACTGCAAGAAATTCCCATTAGAATCCTATATTAACTTAAACTGCCTTCAATTCTTCTCCATTCCTTCACATCCATATCAATTTCCCGACAACAAACCTGAAAACGTCACCGTCTCAACTTTTTAAATCAAAACAAAATACAATCAAGACATCTCAATACCACCCTCATATTTTACCCCAAACAAAGAAACTAACAAATTGTTATCGCAAGGAATAAAAATGCTGAATCAAGTACAAACCTTACCTTCTTCTCCTTATGAAATCCACTGCTTACTTATTCAATAAACGTTTACAGCGTGGGAACGAAATATAACCCACTTTGTTCTGAAGAAACTACAGCTATTTGTCAATGTGCATCCGTATTCTGGGAATTTGGCTTGAATTTAGTTTTGTAGGCTTTTATGTATTGGTTTGAGTATGTTGATGGAGTTTGTACAAAATTTATCTACGTAGGTAACAAATATTAGTTAGGGTTTTATCTCATAAAGTATACAACATGTAAAAGAATAAATAAAATAAATAAATATCTTTGGGACATTTTTACACAGCACCATCTAATCCCAAACGAAGCAGAGCTTGTGCTATGGGTACTAGACAATGGATATAATACTTATATACTTTTTTTTTTGTAAATACGTACTTATAATACTTAAGCAACACCCAATAAACAATAAACGCAAGACCTCAGATACCCCAATTGGAATATTATGAATACTATCTAAACGAAGTGATGCGAACAATAATAGTGAAGCCAACAAAACCGTGCTCCTCCGTATAAAAACTAGCGCTTCACGCACACACATGCACCTCAAACCGTGCTCACCGCTCTCAGTACACATGTCGCGGCTTCGTCCAGTAAGCATCTCGAAAACCAATATCCTTCAGGTGCATGTTATGTGCGTGAGCACTGGTTCGTACCCGGAGGAGCACGGTTTTTTTTGGTGACACTATGATTGTTCGCAGCAGTTCGTGTATATTTTTTACTATGTCTGTGCTGGTATTAAAGATTTTTATCATAATAAAATAATCACATGGTTTTTAGTCATCAGTAAGTTCCCGAGTTTTTGCTGTATAGCTGCAGGATGCCGTTTAGGAGTTACCAGACACACGGAAATACATTTCCTTAGTCTTTCTGGACCTCAAGGACCAACCCGACCATAATATAGTTACTTTTACTCAATGGCCAAAAGACATTAAAAAAAAGTTATTCTTAAAATTCATATTTGTTTGACCAGTCCATTATAATGCTTTTCGTAACTATAATACAAGCATCATTTCAGCCGAAAGACGTCCACTACTGGACATAGGCCTCCCCCAATTAAGGGGGGGATATGTCATAATCGCCACGCTTGGCAGGCGGGTTGGCGATCGCAGTTGGTTGGTTAAATACTCAGAGAACGCTGCTGCCCATCCTCTGGTGAATCCCTTAGTCGCCTTTTACGACACCCATGAGAAGAGATAAGGGTGGTGCTATTCTTTAATACAAGCATAGATGGCAAGAATCATCATACGTCGGACTGAGATATCATAGGGCCTAGGTTCGATCCCCAGTAAAACATGTATTTTTGTATGTTTTATTTAACAGTTAGCTGTAACTTTGACATTACCAACCAGATGGCGCTTAATGGTGAAGTCATTTGACAACTCTTCGTCCGTATATTTAATGTACTCTATGGGTATAATTCAAATCATAGCGTTACGTGACGCTACATTTTCTCCAGAATCAAACCTATCGCAAGCGCCTTTTAAGGAACTTTGTTCCAATAGAAGACACCTCGAACAAAATGTTTGTAGCACGTTTTAGAGCTCCTGCACTCTCACTCGCTTAGCCACGCTCGCACAGCGCGTGTTCCGCGGCCAGCAAGTTGTACTAAATTTTTTGGTCCTGATGTCTGCTCCAGTACATAGTACATATTACCTCAATGCAAAAATACACCTATATTTTCTCCTAAAACAATTTCACACAACCACCTCAAAAATTCGGAAAGATGAATATATTCCGGGACCTACACATGTCAGGTACACCGTCGGTGTGACAAATGCGACACCATCACTACCACACAGAACACATCAGGAGCATTACATCTGAATTTCACAGCTGTAGAGCTTCCATAAACAAATACCACCTATTCGGCGAACAATTTCACGCTCTATTTTACCCCTACGAATTTTCTAGTCGGGCATTTCAAATTTTCACGTTGAGACTCACGGCTTTTGTATGAGGTTTTTTATTACACACCATTTTAGTTACTGTGAATAAAATGACCTCCATTCTTTATTAATTTTGCTTGCTGTCGGAATAAATTGTTTAATTTATTTTTGGTTGGTAAGCTATAATAAACAATTATTCGCTATGGCTACTGTATATAATGAAAATTCGAAGGCAATTACTCGGTGTTTAATGCACTTTATTGTAACGAAATTTAAGGTTTATTATTAAAATTGCAGAAAGGAGAAAACTTGACATTATTTGGAACAAACAACAGTAACTCACATTATATGATTTGTACAGTTTTTATTTTATTTGTATAGCCAGAATAATGTTTTCATTTAAATGGTGAATTAATACCTTTAAGATAAGATACTCGATTGTTCTAAATGGCACACCTAGTCAGAAAAAATATAAAATATCTGTAGTCTTCTGATACACAGATCTCCCAAAGTTATCCCCTCGCCCTCCACACCACACCCTCTCCTGTAGAGAAAACTTGAAGAAAGAAGTGAGGTTAGACTAGATGCGGAAGACGAAATTGAATTTTCAATCAAACTTAATCTTGAAAACTGAGTTGAAATGTTCAATTTCCACACACACATTCGCCTTAAATGATTTAAAAAGAAACAAGAAATTATAATTTCAGCTTAGAACATTGCAATATAAAAAACTTAATAAAGAGACAAAGATTTTTATTGGCAGGTATTGCAATTTCTTAACTACAAGTGCTTCAGTTTTAAAGCCTTCTCCACGTCAATACTTATAGGTACCAATATACTACACTACTGCGCTGACATTTTAATCAAACATAATGTGGCGAAATCCAACTGTGAGAATTTAAGTTTCTTGAGAGACTTCATTTCTTTCATAATAGCCTCCATTCCTGTTTTATTTATTATTGAAATACAAGAAGTAAGAGATACTCTAAATCTTTGGAAACGGTAGGCTACATTTTCCATATTTATCTGAATTTTTAAACGACACAATTTTGAATACTACGATTAGCAATGGATTTTAATTTTGCTTTATGTATGCAAATTCACCTTAATTTTGTGTACCTGATTTTTAAAAATGCGTTGAGTAATAAAATTCACATAAATTAGTGTTAAGCAGTCGTAACATCGAAAATACAATGTTTGCTTTTTTTAATCAACACTGCTTTAATAACTGTAAACTTTAATCAAAACAAGGCACACGGAAATAAAATCTACAAAATATTTTTACTGTCATTATTCTGTGTGCAAAAACGTCGAAAATTCACGATTAGGTTCAACCCATGTCTCTTTGTTTACTTCAATCTTTTATAAAATTTATTTTGGATATTGCAAAATATGAATATTTTGTGAGTTGACTATCCTTTCTAGCATCATTTTGTTTCCTTGTAAACCGCAGTAAGCGGTAGATGTGCTCTGCAGGACGCCACTCTTCAGCTAAGTGATTTTATTTGTGTCCACATTCCGATGTGTATCAAATTACGCGGCTCTGCGACCAGCTGCTTGATCGATTGTCTCCTGCCTTGCTAAAAGCACTATATTGACTCAAATAATTATCTCGGGAAAACTGTGGGGTATGAATTTATCTGTGATCCTTACATGGTTCTTACAAGTTATTGTTTAGGCTTAGAAACGATTTAAGAGAACATTGTGTACCATCACGTTTTGTTTCTTGGTGAAAGTAGGTTTTGCCAATAGAAGATTTTTAATTAGGTACTTATAGAGAGTTGCCATTAATAACTTTTCATAAAAGTACAGCTTAGCAGAGTAGGTAATTCACCTGTAACTTCTTTTAAAAGTTGAGTATTAAGATTGCCTACACCTAGATAATCTCTATTTATTGACCTTAAGGTAACCTACTTCAGTATAGTTGCATTTGACTAAGGAGGTCCTAATTCTAGAGCTGTGCAGTATAGTGGAAAGGAAATTATACGTGCGATATTGGACAACTTCACTGGGCTGGCTGCGTCATGTCTAACACAAACCTATTCATTTGTGCACAGTTATCAGCATGGCTGCGCTCAACAACATTAGTTGTGTCGGCATCGCCTCAGGACATAACATGTTGGGCTTAAGGGTTATGAGCATGACTTATAGTAAAGTTTCAAAAGCATATGAGCTTTGCTAGTCTTAGAAACAGCCTGGAGGAGTTTTTGCTAAAAGGTGTGTTGAAGACCAGGTGAAAAAAAGCTTTAAAGATTTGGAAGGTGGAAAATAAACGGAAAATAAACGAGCGACAAGAATTACGGTTATTGAAAATTAACCGGGTTCTGAATCAACTGACACTTATAAAATAAGTTGGGAAAACGGAAGAGATGAAGAGAAAAGCTAAAATAAACATTACTTTACTTCCGACTTACTACTACTACTAACTACTAAACTGCTGACTTAGTAAAAAAAATTGAGAAAATAGTTCTGAGAAGCAATTTTTATGTATATCCTCACTTAACAAAATATGATACTTCAAATCTCTCAATAAAATAATGTTCAGACCCCCAATAGGTTGATGTGTTAAATGACTCGAGTCAGGTGCAATAAAACTGTTGCGGCCGGCATAATGTTAACATTTGACATTTTTATGTATATTTCACGCGAATAAAAGTTTGTTGCTTCTTATATTCGATTATTATGACTTATTAATTAATACTCATTCTGTTACCTATTGTAAACTCTTGATATTGATAGATTAAATTCCATACGTAGTCTTTTGAAGGAAGTTCTTATTCTTTTTGCACCACGAATTCAAACTATAAACTTCTGATTGGTAGGTATTCTCAAACCAGAGTTGGTACTATATGTAAATGAAGAAATCGTGTGCAAACAATCTATGAAATTGCACTACATGCATTGTGTATGACTTCGAATAATAATATTTTAAAAAGAGAACGGCAAATTGCAAACCTCTGTCGCAGATACTCCCATATCCAATATTCGTCTTTCTATTCTTTATGCAAATGTAGAAACGCCGAGATGCGGGCCAACCTTATCCAAGGGTGTCACTCTCAGCTGTGGAATCGATTTGGAAGTTTATTCAGGCTGACAACGCGTGAAGCAGGGCTCAGCTCGAAATCTATTCCACTCTGTACACCTATATAAGCCGACGTCTCAACTCGGAGTACGCGTATTACTAGAGCGTTCAAACGCCGATTCGAATTTGGTACGCGAACGCTATCCAAATCCAATCTATCGAAAAACATTAGACTCTAACTCGACTGAATGACTGAAACAAGCCTGTATTAGAGTCGTCGGCTTATAGGTATTTTGGTTGAAATCTAAATTAAACTTGGTAGGGTTGTCATTGTTCGCATTGGACACTTTACGTTAATAATCTTTTGTGATGTTGTACATTTAAATAACTCTGTAGCGTTGTGGAGATAGCATCGAAATTTATGTGTTGGGGTTGCGAAACGGTGGTCGCGTACAATTGGATGTGACAGACAACGCGCCCTGTTTCCCAGAACAGTTCAGTCGAACTCAGAGTTGTCGCGTAAAATGGGAATATTGTAAAAATAAATGAGAACGAAGACGAGTAAACGACTTATATCGTTTGCAAAATGTTGTTAAAGGTGGTAGTTTTAAAGTATTTATTTGTAAGAAAAACATCGTGTTTTCTATTCCTATCTCTATAAAATTATATGCAAAAAAATATGTCAAAGTAATGAATTATGGAAAACATTATTTGGAACAAGTTTTTGTCTTGTCACTGAAAGAAAGTCACAGACTTCACCTTTGTCCTTCAGCTATTCTCTACGAACCTGCATATAATAAATAATAAATATTTTGGGACATTTTTGTTTTATACAGCATCATCCCAAAATAAGCAGAGCTTGTACTATGGGTACTAGACAACGGATATAATACATAAATACTTTTTTTTTATAAATACATTCTTATAATACATAAGGAACACCCAGACCAACACAAACACATATGTTCATTTCACAAATATTTGTATCCTGTGGGAATCGAACCCACGACCTCGTGATCAGCAGTCCGACACTCGAACCACTAGACCACAGACGTCGTCAAAATGTAAATAAAATACGATGTTATCTATTTTTCATAACCATATCGAATATTAAAAACGATTTTAATCTCAGTAGAGTCCATTAATATACATTCCGTGTTAATCCTATCTTATACGTATTAATATCAAAAAGTTAATTTCACACATAATTACGTAGTACAGTAATAATCTTTTATTAAGGTCAAAACCATACATTATCCAATAAAAATTTACATAATAAGTACACTACTAAAACAGCTCTTATACCAGAAATACTGACAGGAAATTACATTAATACAATAAAATATCTGTTTTAAGACTAAGCGAGTTTGCAACAAAGTGCACTCGATATGGGCGAAAAGAACAATTATCATTACTTACATATTGTTTTTTATTTAGTTCATTTACAAGACCGTATCCAAACATGTGTTTATCGCTTGTCGAACAGAATTTAATATTTGCAACGTTTATTTTTATTGGTGTGTCTTACAGTCTTACTTCTGGATACATTATTGGTATGTAGAGGAGTATCAAAGCAAACCCGATAACGATTTAAATTTTGTTTCGCTTTCCACTGCGTATTTTATCAATGATTCAACATTGCCCTTTAATTTTGTTTGAATAACAAAATACGAGTGTAAGCTGACAATACAAAAGGACTTCATTCGTGATTTATTGTTCATTTAATGTTTTTTTTGTTGTTTTCTAAACTGCCTGCCTGCGTGGTGACTATGGAAGTATCACCTTACCTCCTGGTTTTTTTAACAGACTTTAGTCATGGCGTGGCCCGTGACAAAATATTATTTGGTGAAAGTTGATTTACAACTCAAGCAAATTGACATAATTGTCTATAGGAAATGTTTGAAAATAGACGATGCACCAAAGAATCATAATGGCGAGATCCATACAATGCTATGTACAAAAAAAAAAAATTTTTGATAAGTGGGAATAGTTTTACTATTGATCCTTGGTACCAATATTTTTAATCCCCGTCGTAAAAATATGATATAATTTATCATTCCATTGATAACAATCATGACCTAATTTTTGAAAATGACTAAATTGACAGCTGGCTGGCTGGCTGTATGACGTGTTCAGAAATTAGCTCAGTTTCAAATGATTTACTTTAAAATTACATTTTATTCCGGGGTTCTTAAAATATTTTAAATACAGAATGCTCGGACGAATAAAAATGGCGGACGAAATCTCGCTAAGAAGCATCACTTGATTAGAAGCATCTTATCTAATAAGCATGATTTAACATAGACATAAATCCAATAAATTTCGAAAATTACATTCATAAAAACATTGGCTCGGTTGGTTGGTCTTCTTAATTTTGGTTTGTTTACGGTTTTACCTTGTTAACAAATTGAGCTACATCTTGGTCATTCATTAACATAGACAACGAAGACGCAGAGTCTCAAAACAAGCTAAAGCCGTTTTATGAATAACGATAACCCAAAAACGCGACAGGAATTTTAATTTAAAATAAAATGAAAGTTATATTAAAACTGATTGGATACAAGAAACTAACAGTACGCCCAAATTGCGTGGCTAATAACAATATTAATACCAAATTAACCTAAAATTAATGTAGTATTCAGAAGCTTTAAAGTTAAACAATCTTCGTTTTCTCTAATAAAATATATACCAATTTCATTAGTCTAAAGTTTAAAGAACAAATTAAATATTATTGTAGTGTAAAAAGATAGCAACGACGCTACTGGTTGTAAAGACTTTTTAGGAGTCATAAAATTGTTAGAAATAAGCGCGTAGGGTTACTTTAATAGCTCTTGTAAACAATGGCCGATTTAAATCATACTTCAACATTCTTGAGCTTACTATTTTGAAGGGCCTTATATTTTATGATAGCAAAAAAAACTAACCAAGCAAAGGCACTTCACGATATAGTCAGATTTTAATATCAGCATTGCCTATATTTGGTGGCAATGCAGTAAATAGCACAAGCAATACCTGCTCTTAGGCATATAAAATGTACGGTCAACCGCATATCAATGGTAACAAAACTATTACAAGCGAAACTGGCTTATATGTAAGGTTCATACCACGGAATATAAAAACAAGGGGAAGAAACATACGGCTACCGCACGCGTAGCACAATTAAACGCAGATGCGCAACATTAACTTAGTCGCGCTTTGTCTTCCGCTGCGACACTATGACGTCTCGAATGTTTACGTGAAATACTAGATTATACCTTATTGTGAAATTATAAGGTGTAAAAATGATAGCAGAACGAAAAATGATTCTTATAGAGGTGTATTATATCACCGCTATGTGTAATTTTTTTATAAGTTTCAATAAAATAAAATAAAATTTAAATACCTATACTAAGATTTAATGTTAATAAAACATTATTTAATTGCTAGGCCCCATTTGAATTTAAATAGACCCAATCACATAATTGTTTTTCTGTATTTTAATCTATTATTTCAATTGTCGATGTGTGATTTTGGCGACACTTTTTCCCGTACTCAGTAATCGTAAGGACACTTCTACTTATTTTCTTTAGTTCTTGTTTCAAAAGTTACAAAACAGGCTCTGCTTTATACAACATGTAACAAAAACCCTGTTGTTCTTTTGAGCTACGTTATCAGAATCGATATTCATTCGTAAGGACACAAATCATTTGGAAAAACTCTTAAATAAAAATAATAAAAATATTAAATCATAATTAAAAGTGATTATTACAGTTTCAATTTACAATTAATAATGATTTAACATTAATTAAATTATTTTTATTAATATAATCACTGAGTGAGTGAGTTTTGAGTGATATAATCACTTTCAATTCACAATTAATAATGATTTAAAATTCAATTTAATTATTTTTATTAAACAGTTATTCCAAATGAGTGTCCTTACGCGTGAATATTGATTCCGATAACGTAGCTCACAGGAACAACAGGGTTTTTGTTACATATTGTATATTTATTTATTTATTTAATTCTTTATGCACAACAGGGTACAAAGGCGTTCTCTACCAGAAAACCTTAGGGTAATGCAGAGACAAAGAATAAGGTAGATGCACCAGTAAAGTAGTAAAAAAGTATGTGTTGTGTGTACATAAATAAATAAATAAATAAAATATGTTTCGTACTACGGACTTATAATTACATATAATAAAAATAGATAAATACCTATGTACATTATACATATAATAAAATATGCATTTTATACATACCAACATATATAACTATAAATATATAACATCAAAATAAATCAAAGTCGAGCTGAATCTGCTAAATTGTTTTCACGGAAATATTTCCTTGACTTGATTTTAAAGGCCAGCCGACTGTTAGCCATCCTGATTTCAAGATGTATATTGATACGCGCTTGATTGCATATTTGCACATGATAATATAAAAATAACTGAACAGATATCGCCAGAGATCGAGACAATAGGAATTCTCTGGAGGCCTTTACCCGAAGATTAGTCCACGTAGCTTAAATAATTTACATTAATTACTAATTTATTATGTTTGATCCAATGAAATTATTTTATTGTTACTATTTCTTTAATTATTACACAATTTTACTGTTCTCATTTTGCATGAAGGTACAATTATTAATATAAATTATAAAAATTCATGCTATTATTATTAATTTACCGGAAGTAAAAGGCTTTTAAATTTTTATTTTATTTAATATAAAAAGCAGGTAAATGAAACTCAAATACAGTGTTAATTTTGATTCCAAGCAGATGTCAGCCAATTGCCAGATAAAATTACTTTGATGAAAGATTTGTTCTAATCCGCTAATCCATAAACTGTAAACAGACACGGTTTTTATGAATTACTGTTTTGAATTGGTAGATAAAACGTTGAATATCTCGAGACTCAAAAGGCTACAAAGACAGCATCTTAATCAGAAAGGACCAAACTCGAAGAAAAACTTTTTATACGAGAAATCTTTAGTTCTTAAAACCAACGCGTACATAGTAAAGAAAGCTACAAAATTTTACGACGAGTTGATACGACAAATTAAGACCAAACTTCTTGATGGTGCAATAATCCCAAGTTTCTATGACACCGTACTAAGAAAGAGTTCTTACTCTCCTAAGTACACTCGTAAAGTTACAAAAACTTGAGCATCTTCTAATTTTATAGTCTTACTTTGGTTGATATATCAGAATCTGGGCAAGCTTGTATTGATTTGATATCTGATTTAGGATCTAAAACAATAAAGAAAAGGTGGTATAATCGAACCCTTGCTTGCACCTTGATCACTTAAGGCTTATGTCAAACAAAAAGGTTTTTTTTGCAATCGTGCTTGAGTATCTGACTCAAGCACGTTGCATAGTGCGTGGGCAGACAGTCCCGCTACCAACTTGCTGACTGGATAATCTTTTGCCCACGGCATGAGCTATTATCATTATGTAGCTCATGTCGACACGATAGAAGAAGAAGATCTGACTCATCTGCTCTACTCCTTTAGTTTTAAACCTTTAAATAAGAATTTGTTTGCATCAGATTTTTTTAATGTACTATGAGTTACATTTGTGTAATTCCGGTAAATATAAACTTATCCTAAAATATAATTCACAGTTTTTATTTTGGTCTGTAAGTAATAAATGCGTAACAACAAGTTTCTAGAAGTATCTGCAGACTCTAAACAAAGTAAGCCAAGAGTAACTGCCAAAATTCCAGAATCTGGTAGTTTCGAGATTACAATTCCTGCAAACTGTTTCAAAAAGCTAACAATACTATCTTATAATTTCCTTTTCAGCAAAACCCTTGGCAACAATGTAAGTAAAACAAAATTTTCGCACGCAGTCTAGTCCATTTGATTCCAAACATTACACTGTGTGGCCTTATTACACGCGATGAGGCCTGGGTGGGCCGTTCTGGGCCCAATGAAGACAGAATTATCGACAATTACGCTTCGACGTCGTTGTCGTCAGCCCAGCAGTCATCCACGGATGACGTTTAAGGGCCTTTAATTGCCCCCGCGCTGACTCGGCTGTGTTTGAAACAATGTGTATGAGTAATTCAGTTCTTGGAATATGTTTAATGAAGTGTGAAGGGGTGTGTGTGGGTGTGTTGTCTTATTTGGAGGTAATTGATTGTGATGATTCAGGAACGATGTTTATTTAAATTAGGTGATTGTTTTTATACATGGAGTCAAACGACAAAAAAAAAAAAAAAATCTTGATTTTTCTGAATACATCAAAGTAAAAAATACATTTTGTTTAGGAATAATCGAAATAAGATTTTAGTTAAATATTGGTGTCGATTCTCTTATACACAAACTAAACTTACTTTAAACTATCGCTCTCTTTTACTAATAGTAGATATAAGAAAGGGGTTGAAAAAAATTTAGTGCTGTCAAATTAGTCGGAATTAAAATTTCCATACAAGTTTAGTCGTGATTTCGGGACGTGCTAACTAAAATACAAAGAAATGTAACACGTAAACTAATTTGACAGTTCTAAAATTGTTGCCATCCCTTTCTTGTATCTACCTTTAGTAAAAGAGAGCGATAGTATAAAATAAGTTTAGTTCGTAAACAAGAGAATCGACACCATTATCTGATCTTCTAGTAGGTAAAGTATTTGACACACGTTCCGTCCGAACATAGCTTTTTAAACATCAAGATCGACTTTCAACTCATTCCCATTCTTAGAAAACTACTTCTAGCATCTAACACAACAGCCCAACTTTTCACTAAATCCATGAAATCAAATAAATATGTGATATGTAACCGAACACAGGTTGCAAAGCCTCGCCCCGCCGGTGTAAGCCCGCCGCTCGCAGCCGATTGGTCGGCGAACCATGGCTTACCTACTGTATAGGGTTTCAGCACCACACATGGATCACACTGGTAATGCCACGTCACTCCGATAAAAGTTTTAAGCTGTTTTTAAAAGGGATTTTTGTGGTGGCTTCTAAGGTGACAGTTAGGTGTGAAGTTTTTCTTAATCCGGAATACGTTACGGTTTGTTGGGTGAGGCTTATTTTAAAAGAATATATACTTGATTAGAAGACTCTGAAATTTAAAAGAAAATTAGTTTTTTTAGAAGTAGTAATATCGGATTATCGGTCCGTGAAATTCTACAACTGACTCTACTGACCATGGGCCTTCAGCCCGTGTAGGCCACGTGCTGAACCTGTGATTGCACAAAACGAAATTCAGTATGATAAGCCTAAATTCAGGGTAAGCAAAGTTGTAATTATTAGATTATCACAATTAAAACTCAATATACTATGTATTATGAAGCTCAGATTTCTCTAAACCGACGAGTATGCATAACGAGGTTAACGGACGTAGATGAAGCGATCCTTGGTCACTCGCATCCAGTTGTCACCAGCCACCTTGCCTATATAATCGCTCCACAGAGCCTGCCGAGCCGAGCGTCCTACCCTATGTTTACCGATTCGCTGACTCCACTCAAGAATAATTCTACCTCAACGGCCATCGGTTCTCGGCCAATGTGGCCGGCCCATTGCCACTAATCCAACACAGTTAGGAATAATAAAACACACTAACGCAACGTAAGCTTTCACACTCAAGTCTCAATACGAACATATTTATCTTTCTCTCTTGTCGGCAACACATTCATAACCACCTTACACAAACCGAAAACAACAATGAACGACCTCGCGGTATCTTCAACAAAGTTCGCAACCTTATTGCCAATTGACATCCAGACACGAAGACCGCTTTTGGTCGTGATCGAGTGAAAGAAAGATACTCGTTATTTGCGAGCCGGCGTTCGTCCATAAACGTTATCACTATCCAGCGATCAGGGGCGGATCGATCCCCTTGATTCGCTCACGAAATTAAGGAAATTGCTCATGGGGTTATTATTCTGTGTGAGATACCATCTGCTCTGGATGTAGAAGATTTGCGCTGTACTTTCGCGTGATTTTTCGTAGGTTCGCCCAAACTTTTTTGTCGATGATGAGTGCTCTTATCTGTTGATGAATCTTTGCCAATAGGAAAAGCTGTGACGTAGGAAATCTGTTTGAGCTAAAAGAATAAATTGAAGTAAAAATATATCTAAGAAAATAAAGTTTTGTATTTATTTAAAACTAGAATCTAATTAAGCGAAATTCGCGGACTCTCAAGTTGACGGCCCTATTTAAACTCATGGGCTTTCAAAGATAGCAATTAATATGAATCTATAAAGATCTTGATTACTTTGTTTAATCGTCTAGATTAAATTAACCTTTATCTTTATTCTGATTCTGAGTATCATATAAACAAACAATTACATCTTTTCAATTTGCAGTAATATTCGGCTACTGCAGCATTCTGCGAAGTTGAAATTTATTTTCAATAAAATATAATCTATTAAGCTTTAAATAATCTCTATTCAATTTGAATATAAATGATTCAACATTTTATTACTTTTCTATTTGTTTCTTAACTAGATTCGCTTTTATATTACCAACTATAAAATGCCTGAAAACCACAAAAGAGCTTGTTCATGCCCACCACGGAATAAAAAACCAGGGGAAGTGGCATACAGCTACCGCACGCGTGGTCCAATTAAGCGCAGATGCACAACATTAACTTAATCGTGATTAATTTCCCGCTGCGACGCTATGACCTCTCGAATGTTTACATGAAATACTAGATTATACCTTATTGTGTAATTATAAGGTGTAAAAATGATAGCAGAACAAAAAAATATTCTCATAGAGGTGTATTAAGTCACCGCTAGGTGTAAAATTTTGATAAATTTCAATAAAAGAATTTTAATTTAAAAAAAATATAATTGCATGGCCCCATTTGAATTTTAAATAGACCCAATCACATAATTGATTTTTGTGTATTTTAATTTACTATTTCAATTGTCAATGTGTGATTTTGGCGACACTTTTTCCCGTACTAAGTAATCATAAGGGCACTTCCATTTGTTTTCTTTATTTTGTGGTATCCACAATATTAATCCCATAAAAATCCGCACAGCAGTGGAACCATTACGAGTCTTTTATAACATTATGTCATCTACACACAATACTACGAATGACACTATTATTTGAGCTCAAACAAAAGCAAAACGCCCACTGTCTACAATTATCAGGTTTGTTTCGTTTTTGTATGGTAACAAATTGTTTTAGCCGGTCATAGCTGACGGGCGTCACCGTGCGTTTTGACGAGTCCTGGGTGGTCTCACTAATTGCCCTGTGACGGCGATGCTGGTGACAAATCGGACAAAGTCAACAGAAGATAGCACATAGTTTGATCAATAACCTTCGGGCTCTCGGGATCGAGTTGGGATTGTTTTGGTATCTCGTTTGATAGGAGGATGATTAATTGGTCTATTTAATTGATTCAATCTTCTAGTTAAAGTACGAAAATATTATGCTTAGTGCGTTTTTGTTTGACACAAACTGAATTGTTATAAAAGTTTAAAATATTGTACCTAATATTTTGTATTTGAAAATCTTGAATGAATTTTGGCCATCATTAAAAGTGCAATGGATAGGGAGGGGGGGAATAAAAAACTGAGCAAAATATCGGAGCCTTAACAACTTGTTGTTTTACTTACCCGCTGCATAACATGAACCGTACCTACCTAATTTTCGGAGTTTGCGCAAGCATCAAAGAGTCTGTCAAAACATTTTTGACTGAAGTTTCCTCGCCTGAGGATGTAAGACCTTAGTTTTTATTTTATTAGCTTTGACATCAACTTGTGAAATTTTAAAGCTAAAACACGACTACAAAAAGTTAGAGACTGCTTTCGGGTTAAATATCAAGCGCTGTAGACACCAGCAGTGCTTGCTCCTTTTATTCCCTTCAGTTAAAGAGTTTTCTCTGAAAATGTAGCTCTATTATATTTAGAATACAAAAATGAAGTGTAGAATATCCAGCTTCCTAAAACGTCAACCTTACCAACACACAATTTAATCAAACAGCACTATAGCACTGACCACAGAAGCTATAACAGTATTTTTTTTCTTATTTTAGGTCAATTGAATTGTGAACAGCGTGTACATTATGGATATGTACACGCAAGCCCGTTAAGAATAAAAAAAAAATAAAAAAATTTTTACCTACATTGACGGTTTAATCGCTAAAAGCTATAATTTAAAGACAATCTTTTGATAGGCAAATAAGACATCTGGATCTTGGGGGCAGTCTGTGGCGTACTACTGTATATGTAATAGCTGTATACTGGTGCTGCTGTGTCATCATCATCATCATCATCAGCCTATATTAGTCCCCTGCTGGACATAGGCCTCTCCAATGGCACGCCACTTACATCGACACTTACAGTCACCTTGCCAATATCATCGCTCCACCGAGCCAGAGGACGTCCTACTACCCTACCGTTTGCTGCTATGTAGCGCTTCATAAATGATTATATAGTATCGCCGTCTTCTTCTATCGTGTCAACATGAGCTACATAATGATAATACTCATGCCGTGGGGAAAATGTGAGCCAGTCAGCAGGTTGGTAGCGGGGCTTTCTGCCAAGGGTGCGCCGAACGATCAATTAAATAGCGTCACTCGTGGAGGCTCTTAGGAGTTTTGGCTTAGTAGGTAGTATTTTTATTCTATTGCAACCTTCCCAGTTGTTTTCTGTAACAAGAAAACGCAAACTGATAATCACTTTTCCATATTTTTTTAGATCAAAGGTCAAATACGATGAAAAAGTTTCACCCTTACAATCATTATAACAGTACATCTCAAAGGAATTCATACATTTTCATTTACATATAAAATGCATTGGTAATTTGAGTGAAATTACTCTAGGGAACTCGTGAACACAGAAGGATATTAAATGCATATTAATCAGTTTAGCACCGGCTTGATGCTTCACGGTTCTGAATAATTTCCTGTAGGTCCATAGAAAAAAAAGTTTTATTTAACGGAAAAAGTTTTTATTTGCAATCAGATTTTCGTTTGATGGGATTTATATATTCATTGTTTGATCCTGGGAGTTTTATCTTTAGGATTTCAAACTAATAATGCAAGCATAATTAATATAACATTGTTACTAAGGATAGTAGCTGCTTCTGTGTTTATGTGAACATACCTTAAGAAAAGCCTAGCTTAGAATCACGTTAGCATCCTGATATAATATTGTCAATTTTTGGATTTTAATTTTACGTATGTATTATGTATTTTATCTTGTATTGTATTCTTACTATCGTATTTTTTATCAATATTTACCACGCCGCACTGATTGACGTTATTCTTTTGATGCCGGCTGTCGCTGAAAACCAGCGCTGTGGCTCTGCTCCGTGCATAAGGCACAGCAATTTGCTGAGCAATGGCCGTTTTGCACGGATGTGACGCATATCTTACCACACTTCTTGATTATTTGTACCTGTATTTGTTTTTTTTTTTTAAATTTTTGGTAATGTTGTGCTTCATCTAGACGCATATAATTGTTTTTGGAACGAAGTTCCTTAACATAGATAATATATTTAATACTTATGTTCCTTATCGCGGCTTGCGGTAAGTGTGATTCGGGAGAAAATGTACCGTCACGTCAGATTTTAACTATTAAATAAAACATACAAAAATACATGTTTTACTGTGGATCGAACTGAGTTCTTGTGGTATCTCAATCCGACACTTGATGTTCCCTGCCATCTATGCTTGTATTATAGTTGTGAAATTTAGCATTATAATGAACCGGTCAATATTTAGCGCATGCGCCTTTTAATAAATACCTTTAATTTCGCCGCAAACTTCGTCCCTGACGTCCCCTGACCGCACACGTTTTTTATTCTTTCTTTCTTTCTTTTATATGGTAAATATTGCTGATACCTGACAAATTACAGTCACAAGTTTGCCGATCTATTCTTTATAGCCATCAAAACAACTAATAACCATTCGGAATTGGAATTCCAATCGGATACCGAACTAAAGAATCCCAATATAAATTTTCCGCGTTTTAAGACAGACTCATAAATTGCGATAGAACTGATAACCCCGTCGCCGTCGTGCAGTTTTAAAATAACCCACTCAAAGGCAACTTGCAAGTCGTAAAAGTACGTACAAGTGACTTGCCGCAAGTCAACGCACATATGAAAGCACTTTGCGCTAAGTTGCATAATTCGCGTCATTTATTTTATCAAAGATCGTTGCTACCGCTCGGCCAGTTATGGCACCAAAGCATAAAATATTTCACCATAAAAGTTTAAGCATACTTAAAATGTTATCTTGAAAGTCAACGTTCTTTGTCACAGTACAGGATTAACAGCAGATAAGTTTTATACTGTCTTTCAAAAGACTGATAGTTCTTTTTAAATTAGGTAGGTGTGCTCAACCGCATAATTATCAGTGGTAATTTAACCATTATAAACGAAACTAGCTTTAGTATGTAAGTTTCAAACAAGACAAGTTCTGCTTATACTGGTCTTAGTATAATAAATAGGTGCAGGTTTTTCTTTTTTAAACATTATTTTGATGCTGGGACTAAAACATTTCTATCCATAGTAAAAACCAAAATGATAATAACAATAACTGCTAGAGGCTGGTCACAACTTACCTACTTTTTCATATGTAATTTGAAGAGGTATCCCAAAAAGGCGCAATGAAAGAAAAATCTTGATGACTAGACGATGCCCAAAATTCTCTACCAATTTTTTATTTTCGATTGTAATTCATCTGTAAACTATTCTCAGGTATTATGTTAAGCTTCTGTTTAATAACTTCAATATAATACCTACCACATTGTCGGCTGTCGTTTCTGTTAAAGTGCACATGTCCTCCGTCTCCCGTCTGCCTTAATACAGTTTAGTCTACAATTATTTTCGTCTGATGACATTACCCAAGTTAAGGGTGAACTCTTCGGCGAACAGATACTGATCATGACTTTAATTGTACGTGTCGCTAACGTAACGTTTCAGCTACAAGTGACGACAGACTCGGCTTACATGCAGCTATTTTTATTATTTGAGGGATACTTTACTGGTAAGAACTATTTTGATAATTTACGATTATTCGGCACTTCAGTGTCGGTAAAGTGAATTGAATAGTAATAATATCCGCTTAAGTTAACATACAAACTTATTCTTAGTTTATACTTAACCTCTTAAGGGGTCATTGTTCTCATCATTATGAAGCACTTTTACAATGAGACCAACCCTGAAATCCAGAAAAAAATCAGCTGATCCATACATTTTGTCAATTGATATGAGCACAAATGTTTTTATTTTATTTTGAAATGGGCTTGCGGTTTTTAACCGCTGCCTCATCTGATGTGAGATCGTGCGTCTACGATAAAGCTTGCAGAGCAAAAACCTATTCACTTGTGTTATAAAGACCACCAGGATAATAATACGAATTATATATGACTAATATAAAAACAGTACAATAAAAACCAATGCGATTTTATGAGACGCGTTAACGTCATAATGTGACAAGTTTTATTCCAAAATCCTTACAATACTTTGTTGCGTTAAGTGGCGATAAAATTGCAGTCAAAATTAAATTAAGGTCACACATTCCACGTATTCAATTTCCCACATAAATTCATGCATACTTTACACCGTTGTCCAACAATAATGTAATAGATACCTCTATTAGTTGACAATAAAATGGCTCCTCGTGTAATTTACTGCTATTTATTAATGAAGGGAAATAACCCGAATTGTGAACTAAGTGTACTTAATAACAGTTTTACTGCTCGAAGTCACGGATGATTTAACTGACGAATAAATTTGGAAAGGGCTTGCCCTTTCACATCGTTATCGAATTATACTATCGACGAACATAAATATCAAGTGTTAACTGCACTAAATAAATAACAGATAAGTAGGAAGTAGAGAGACGTTATAATGATTTGTATAAACACAGAAATATTAACAACAGTAATCATTCTTATGGTTTGAAAACCTGTTTCTTTTTTATGATCACCTAATATTTCACAATTTCAATTTTTTATTGTAAAACTGTTAACGTCATGCACAGCATGAAACTTTATAAATAAATTGTTTCTAAAAACAATTAGTTAAATATTATGGTTATAAAACTACACTACTACTGGTAGGTATTATAATTATTATGTTATGTATTTTTTTATTAAGTATTAAAATATGTAAATGAAAGGTTCAGAGATGTAACATCCTATTTTTTTTTCTTAATCACAAAGAGGTAGAAATAGGTAAAATGTACTGTAAGTCAGTGATAACACTTGATTTAGAAAACCACCCTTACTGATTAAGAAATAAAGACGCTGTCAATTTCAAAACAAATACTAGGTAGTTATATCGACTGATCACTGAATTAGGTGCCGCCCATTATCTTGATCGACATAATGCCTTAATCTCCTTATAAGTCTTAGTGAGATGAAATTGTATTCGTCGTATACCTAGTCTATTCGAGCTCGAGATCAGACAGCGTGACCTAGTAAAAAATAAATATATTGTATTATTAAATAACTAGCCTATGCCCGCGGCTTCGCCCGCGTAAAATTATATTCAAATTGTTTTAACGAAGATTTTATCGCGCGTCTCTCGGGAATGTTTATCTTCCCGGGATAAAAAGTAACCTGTATGTTAATCCGGGTTATGATCTATCTATGTGTCAAATTTCATCTAGAGTTAGTTTAGCTTTTATAGCGTTATTGAGTAACAAACATCCAAACATCTTCACAAACTTTCACATTTATAATATTAGTAGGATAAAATAGTAGTAGGATTTATGTGAACTCCATGTAAGCCGTGCAAGTATGCGTCTAATTTGGGCCAAGTTGATTTCGTCGTTTTCTCATTATAGCGAATGCCCGGGTGGCCGTCATTTGACAAGAGGAAATTGTCCCCAAGGATAAATAAAATTTGACTCGGTTGAAAGTGGCAGCATTTATAATGTTTATGACTGCAGTTTAATATTGCAGAATTCACAAAACATAATATTTGCGAGTTTTGCGAACCACGAATTGGGATACATATTTTCATGTAATACGTGTAATACTAGACTTATGAAATGCATTTTAATATTTCGTTATTTGCCCTTCTAAACATAATTCATAATAAAATGAAAAAATATATAACAGGATTAATATTACAGTTCTTTACCGCATCCTTTCATTAACGGAATTGATTACAATAATATTTATCACGAGAAAAAATAATTAAGCAATAATTTCGACTCAAATTATGTTTAAATTGGAGTAGTTCCAGTGTCCAGATCCGAGAAAAAAAAAAGAATAATATTGATGTCGATGGCCGGAGAGTGGACATGGACGCAATTACGCTCTCCCCCGACAAATTGGTCCACTTATTTATGGTTAATGAAATTCAGATTTTATAATAACACCCCAGGTTTTACGCTCTCGTTTACGCGTTTGTAGTACAAGCCCATTATTTTAAAGAGCCTACGCGTCCTGTGAAACTTTTAATATCGCGGTGTTTTGCTCTAGTCCTTCTAGATTTATTACTCATTATCCCAGTAAATGTGTTGTAGGACCGCAAGGCGTAACCAACGCAGTGTAATTTATTTTGTGGTGTGCGCAAATGTTGTATTGTTCTTAAAATTTGTATCAACTAATTTTATTTATGAATAATTAGGACGGTATATTTATGCTATTTAGTTTGTAGCAGGTTTAAAGTGTATGAATTAAATTCGTATTGATAATTTCTAGTATTCGATCTGACTTAAAATAACCCAAATATTAATGTTAAGAGAGGTACACGACACGACACAATGGTGTCAATTCTCTTGTTCACGAACTAAACTTATTTTAAAATATCGCTGTCTTTTATTAACAGAAGATACAAGAAAAGGATGGCAACAATTTTACTGCTGTCAGATTAGTCGGAATTAAAATTTCCATACAAGTTTATTCGTGATCTCGGAACGTGCCCATTAAAATACATATAAATGTAACACGTAAACTAATTTGATAGTTCTATAATTATTGCCATCCCTTTCTTGTATCTACTATTAGTAAAAGAATGCGATAGTTTAAAATAAGATTAGTTCGTGAACAAGAGAATCGACACCAATGTTGCATAAAATGAAATAAGTTGAATAATTAAATAAAATAATCATTTATTTCAGGCAAATACCCATATAAAATAAAATAATACAAATACAAAATTAAAATAATGCGATCACAATTCAAAATAAATTCAAAATAATAACAAATAAAATGACTCGTTTAAATTATAGCTGGAACATTAATTGTCATATACGAAGAAGTGGTTAACTTCGTATATGGCATTTAATATTCCATTGTCAGATTTGTGTATGCGGCTCATAAAGGAGGCTCGTGCTTTTCTCATGACTGCGTAAAAGTCATCTACCCTGTTTTCGGCAAACATGCCGGACGCACTACACCGCCACGGCAGGCCGAGTATGCATCTGAATGCATTGTTATACTGTACACGCAACGTGTTGTAAGCACGCTGCGTGTAGTTGTACCATAGGGCACAGGTGTAAAGGTTCCGGCAGTATGCGTTAAACAGGGTGATTTTAACTAAATTTGTATAAAACCATAAACAACATATTAGACCCAACTACTTTTCTTTCTGTCCCACTGCTGAGCAAAGATCTCCCCCATATTCTTCCAAACTTCCCTATCAGTAGCTTCTTCAGTCAAATTCTTGAGAAACATATCCAGATCATCCCGCCCAACTACCACTGCAGTTTATTTTACCTCACCTCACTTCATTTATCAACACCCAATGACATACACGAGAACTGTGCTCACCATATATTGTCCCCTTGACACTTTTGTACTTAACCGGAATATTAACTAACCTCATCCCCTTGAATCCGTGACGGAGGATTTCAACCTTCGAAAAGTCCATCAGAAAAGGTAATTAAGATGAATTAACGATCACAAAGCCACGTTTCGTGCTGGCCCTACGCTGTAACCTTTATTCCTTCTAATTGGCTCCCACGCCACATAATTTTTACAGCAAATTGCCGGACTAACGATTAAGTTCACCCGATGTCTAATTTTCTGGGACAATAGTCGACTTGAAAATTAAAGAAATATGTTAATTTCTATCTTTGTCCCGGCCCGTCAGAGCGGAAGATTATAATTATTAGGAAATTGTTAAAAAGCACCTTGCTTCGTTATTGGAGTCATCCAGCTGGATGGGTGCTTAATGGATCTTTTTACTAAATCTTTTTCAAGTACGCTATCGTTTTCCTTGTTCGTGAACAGCCGTTCAAAATAAAAAGGAAAGTAGAACACGAAACAATAACGTCACTCAATGTTTTATTCTATATTGGGTTTTCTTTTTTGCCTTCATTTTATTTCTTATTCGGATTGGACTAAAAAGCCAAGTCATAAAATATTCTTGTTTATTTACTCTTGAAAACTAGTTTGATTTCTAAAAAACTCGATTTCAAAACAAATATTATTTCTTTGTATACAATATTTGTTCCAGTTCTGAATAAAATTTCAACTGTACAAGCTCTAAGAGAAAAAACGTTACTAGACGAAGTGCTGCGAACAATCTAGTGAAGCCAAAAATAATCAAGCTCCTTCGTGTACAACCAGCGCTCACACACACACATGCACCTCAAACCGTGCTCACCCCTATCGCGAAAGCAAATATCCTTCAGGTGCATGGTGTGTGCGTGAGCACTGGTTGTACACGAAGCAGCATAGTTTTTTTTGGCTTCACTGTGATTGTTCGCAGCACTTTTTTATAGTATAGGCTGGCGAATCGAGCTAAAGGCCCACCTGATACTAAGCGGTTACATAACGGCCCATAACAACTGCAATATCACCTAGGCTGTTGCCTAAATGGTACTGCAAGTCGGTTCGCCAAACTGAGACATGAAGATGGGAAGTTTCATATGATTGTAATTTCACCGGCACCCGTACCCTCCAGACTGAAACACAGCAATGCAAGCATCAGTATTTGGCGGAGAAGTAGGTACGGTGGTAGTACTTCCCCGGACGAGCTCTTTCACAAAGGAGCTCTACTACTACTTCGTCTATATTTTTTACTATGTCTGTGACTACAAACAAACTATTATTTGTCCCTTGTCACACAAAGGTCGTAATTTTTCTGTTATCCTCACTTCCGCTGTTGCAGTAAAAAGTGACATCCCTTTAATTAAAGTGACAGCAGCGAACCGTGCACATGTGTTGATATTGCGAACGAGGGTCAGGTGCGAGTCAAACTGCTTTTGACTTTTACAAAGGACCAATATGCCGAGACCTCTGACGTTTTGTGCATACTTGCATGGATTTAATAGTGAAGGTAAATGTTGAAAGGAGCACAAATAGGGCTCTCTTGAATTCTCTATTCATGCCAATCAAAATTTAATGTCAGGTAGTTAATATGATTGTTGAAATAATAAAATGATTTTACTGTAAACAGTGTCACATTTGAGGATGATTCTGGTATTGTTCAACCACAAAGAAGTCTGTTTGGGGTGAACTTCACCCAAACATATCATCTTTAAATAAAACTTACTTTTCGAAGACAAGAAGTGACCAGCTAATAGAAAGAAACTTAGAATTGCTCGAAAATAATTTTCTATCAAACATTGACTTATGAGTTATGATTTCACCAACTCCTAAACTAAATCTACACAACAGCGTTAATGAAATCTTGTTAATAGAAAAAAAAATACTAAGAAGTTACTCATGAAATAAATAACTTCGTAATTTCATTACTATAGCCTAGTACTTGAAGAAATAATGCCTTCTATACAATATCACGTAGGTACACTATAACAGCCTAGAAGTGGTCATGGAAAAACCGGCCAAGTGCAAGTCGGACTCACGCAATAAGGGTTCCGTACCACCCATCGACCTGATACACCGTATAAACTGATTTAATTGACGAAAGTTCATCAAAAGACATCAACGCACTTTGCACACCAATTTTTGCATCTCTTTCTTACGCATGTACCACCACATATGTCTATTTTTACCCTATTTTTATTATTTCTTGCTAAACTACATAGAATGCACTATAATCGAACCAAAGTTTGACGCTGGTATGTATTACCGTTTTGAAGATAGAGTAGGAACAAAGACGTTGAAAAAATGCATGTATTAAGAGGTTTATTATTTTGGGACCCCCTTTGGTTTTAGACTTTTTGTATTTTTAGTATTTGTCGTAATCACGAAAAATACAAAAAATATAAAAAGTCATAGCAACACATATTCTGATAAAGTTTCAACCGGCTACCTATTACTGTTCAAAAGACACAGCCCTGTGACAGACAGACGGACGGACGGAAGGACGGACAGCGAAGCGAGAGTAATAGGGTTCCGTTTGGCACCCTTTGGGTACGGAACCCTAAAAAAATCGTATTTGTACGAAAATCCCTAACAGAAAGGAAAGTAAACCAGAGGTCACAATATTCTGGTCCGCTTATCTACCTCGGCACGGCGTCAGCGGTCGTTATTCAATAAAACGTCGCTGTAGGACTCGCCCTTTTGAGCATTAGTCGCAATATCTTTCACTACCAACGGGACAAAAAACCATGGAGTTATTATTGCCATCAACACCGCAATATGTTCTTATGCTTGTCATAAATATGCGGATTTCTATTCCCGATTTTAGCTGGAGGCACAATGTGTGTGGGTTTTTATTTGACAAATAGAAGGTGTACAATCTAACAAAGCAAAGTATACAGGGTCGCGATATATAAGTAAATGAATATTTCTCAGGAAATTATTATAGAACGGTTTGATTACGGTTTTGTATAATTACAGCACAGACAGTAAAACATATAGACGAAGTACTGCAAACAATCATAGTGAAGCCAATAAAACCGGGCTCCTCCTTGTAAAAACCAGCGCTCACGCACACACATGCACCTTAAACCGTGCTCACCCCTCTCAGTTCAAATGTTGCGGCATCGTCTAGTAAGCATCGCGAAAACAAATATCCTTAAGGTGCACGGTGTGTACGTGAGCACTGGTTGTAAAGAAGCACGGTTTTTGTTGTCTTCACTATGGTTAGTCGCAGCACTTAGTCTATATTTTTTTTTATGTCTGTGAAATACAGTTTAACTTAGTCCGTTATTAAAATGAAGAAGCACGGTTTTTGTTGTCTTCACAATGGTTAGTCGCAGCACTTAGTCTATATTTTTTATTATGTCTGTGAAATACAGTTTAACTTTGTCCGTTATTAAAATGATATTTCACTCGAAAACAAAAAAATCTTCTGAGAAAACTTCATTTATATCCGGCGACCCTGGATACTAATTGCTTTGTGAGACTGTACATGGTTCAATTCTTGACCAAACTGTTCAAGCTTGTTCTTGGTGTAAATGAGTAAAAATAAACAATTATTTGAAGCGGTGCGAAATCGAAAATATTTGTGGAAAGTAAAATTCACTCACAAGTAGTATTCAAACCCACAACTTCTGGTTCAGTACATCAGTCACACACAGTCATTTTTTTATTTAGTTCTGGCCTATGCTCACGGTTTTCATCATCAGTCCATTACTGTCCCACTGCTGGGCACGGGGGCCTCTTCTCAGTACGAGAAGGTTAAGGCCTTAGTCCACCACGCTGGCCTAGTGTGGGTTGGCAGACTACACACACCATCGAGAACTGTATGGAGCACTCTCAGATGTGCAGGTTTCCTTACGATGTTTTCCTTCACCGTTAAAGCAAAGTGATAATCAAATTTTGATTCACACATGAATTTTAAAATCCGAGTTCGAACTCGGACCCTCCTGCATGGAAGGGAAGCGCTCAACCGCTAAGCTATCACAGCTCACGGTTTTGCCTGCGTATAATTCGCCATCTAGTCCCAAACTAAGCAAAGCTGGGTACTAGACAATGGATATAACACTTAGTTTATATTTTTTTGTAAATTTATACTTATAATACATAAGAAACACCCAGACCAACACAAACACTCATGTTTATCACACAAATATTTGTGTGCTGTGGGAATCGAACCCACGACCTTGTGATCAGCAGTCCGACACTCGAACCAGTTAGTTTAGTGCGGTGTACATAGGTTCAAGAGAACCGGTAGGTACTGACAGTTATATTCAAAATATTTATTTCCTTTGTTTTCATCTTTTCGTACCAATAAATAAGAATATCTTATTGTCAAATATCATTAACTTACTTGCACTTACTTTCCCCTTTAGAATATAGGATATACTTGTCATCATAGTTCCTGATTAAATCCAACTCAATTTTAGTGTGAAGGGGGAAGTATTAAAATATTTTAGGCAGTTATACTAATTTCCTACTCCACTCCTATTCCAATAGTGGGAAACTTCATCGCGGTCCTCAAGTTGGGCGCTAAGTCTCCCCGAAACTGTCTGTTGCCATAAAATGAGATAAATTAAATTAATTATTAAATTAGAGTATTAAAAAATTTCCCTATCTCTTCTCGTGGGTGTCGTACAAGGCGACTAAGGGGATGGGCAGCGATCTCTAACAGCCAAAATCAATATCTTATCTATTCACGGTTTACCCTACTAGAGATAGAAATTTGACATATTTTGTATGGAGCTTATGTCAAATTTCTATCTCTGGTAGGGCAAATCGTGGATAGATGGTATATTAATTTTGGCCGTAAGTATTTAACCAACCAACTGCGATCGCCAACACGCCTGCCAAGCTTGGCGATTATGGCATATCCCCCCAACATAACTAGTAAAATGCTTGGGGGACGCCTATGTCCAGCAGTGGACGTCTTTCGGCTGAAATGATGATGACGATTAAAAGGTGGACCGATGATTAAAAAATCAATACAAAATGTTAGAAAATTTTGTGTTGGACTTCCGTTTTCTTACACATTTCGTTGAATATTTATTTTAATAATTGTTGCTCGTTGTAATTTTTTTGCTTTTGAGTAGTTTTAGACTAATTCCAAATGAACTACCTCCAGCGTAAATATTTTAATAGAACTAAGAATTGCCAATTTTAACTATTTAGCCAATGTTTTCCGTCGTTAGAAAGTTTTCACATAGGATTACATTTTTAACCGACGAAAAAAAGGAGGAGGTTCGAGATTCAATTCGACGCGTAAATTCTTTTTTTTTTTTTTTTTTTTTTTTATGTATGACCACGCATAACTTTTTACAGAGTGGTCCGATTTTAATGATTCTTTTTTTAATGGATAGGGTATATCTCGAAGTTGGTCCCATTTAAATTTCATAATCAAAATCCACCCCTAAGGGTAGTAAAACAGGGGATGAGTGTTTGTTCACCCACTGAATTCTTACCTGTTAACCGATTCTGTTGAAACTTGGCACACATAAAAAAATGGAGTTAGATTTTAACTACAAAAAAATGAAAAATAAAACTTTTTAACAAAAAATAGAACCGACGAAAACAGAAACTGAAAAGCGAAAAATAACTAATTATGAGTCGGCGCCAAACAACCAATCAACGAAGATCATTAAATTACTTTAAATAAATAATAAAAACAACGTCACATCAAATACAACGTGAATTTTTTAACGATAAACAATAACTTTCCAAAAATGCGTACTCCGCTCGGCCACTTGCAACTTACACGCACTTTGCTTGTTAAAAGTTCGTTTGGCGCCGACTCATAATTAGTCATTTTTCGCTTTTCAGTTTCTGTTTTCGTCGGTTCTATTTTTTGTTAAAAAGTTTTATGTTTTCTTTAAACTCATTTTATCGTAAGTAAAAGAAAACGAAATTATAACTTTGCAAATATATTCTGTTCGTTACTTATGATTCATTACCAAACAGTGCCAGAAAAATATCTCACGACAAACTACTATATGATCAAAATTAATGTTGTGATTAATGCCATCAGACACAGGCATACTTCAAAATAGACGTTAATTACGAATGCTAATTCTGCTTCGAATTCTGTTACCTACCACTCTCTTAATATTATGTAAATCTAAACAGTCAGAAATACTCCTGATTTAGGGAATATCTTAAGAAACTTTACAATTACCGTCTCAAACTTTAGTGATCTTACATTTCGGATTTAATTTATTCGTATCCATTTTTGATCATGAAGAAATAAACGTGGATGAATTGAAAGGACTTCAATGAGAATTTCTTCGAGTGATCTGAGTAATATCTAATGATGAGACACATAATCCGTCCTCGATCGCCTCTCCACTTATTGAGTTGGAATTTTCGATTAGTCTGTGATTGATTGAACCAACTTCTCTTGGAGCGACGTGCATTTTATGATCCGTTCTACTTCTTCGATCAGTTTCTTTGATGTAGTAAACGGAAAAATGAGATGCTACATTTGCGATTTCAAGATAAAAGTAAGTTTTGCTGCAAATCCTGTAAGTTTCTTCGCTACTCGAAGCAAACTTCCGTATACTGTTTAATCGGATGTTCTAGGATTTTTCTCAACTAAAAGTACACTTTTTTGCCTCATTTCATTTACGTTACATTGTGTTTAAAGATAATTTTTTAGCCTTAATAACAGTTACTCATATAAAGATAATGGAAATATATTTTGTTTTTGGACCACTTCTTAACTCACAGTATGAATTCAGTTCCAAAAATACCAACAGTGCCGCAGGAAAACAATACCCTACACGTGAAAATTGCACTGCTTCATACTTATGCAGCAGTGTATTATGGTGTAGGAAGTGGAGAAAGTCCCATCTTCTACACCTTAATGCAGACCACTTTTAAATTATTTACTAATTTATTCAGTATGCTGCTCTCCTATCACCCGATCAACAACAAAATCCATTTTATCTGGATACATTTACATTCCTTGAAATACTTTTGAACAATGATTTTTAAAAGTACAGATTACTCATGCTCGCAATCTGAAGACTCGAAAACGTCCTAATTAGGACGTTTTTCTATTAATCCGCGTTAAGTACGGCACCCATCGTGACCAGTGACAAAAAAAAATTAAAATGCTGTCGTGTATGTACAGAAAGTGTTCCAATTATGACGCGAAAGTAACTTGAAGTAACCAACTTACTGACTTTGTACTAGTTTAAGCGTACTGTGCTGCCGCTGCGTATGCGGAACATTTTGTTCGTTTGTTTTGTTGGGGTATGCCATATCTATACTTTTAAATATCATTACTTTTGAAGAAAACTTACAACAACGAAACTTCGTACACATTTTAGGTATACTATGGAAGATCCACACAAGCCTTAATGCAATTTGCGGTAAAGTAACATTGGAGCCGCGTACCGTCGCCGAGTGCGGTACGATTCCGAACTTACCTGCTTTATACGTCACTGCTTATATACCTACTAAAATACCAACGATCCAGGATTACAGTCACGCTTATCTAATCATGTAGACTAAAGATCACATTGATACTTTGTAATTCGAAGGTAATTTAGAGACTCAATTGAAGTCCTTGGGAATAAGGACTAACCCTACTTAGACTAGATACGTAAAGAATGTAGAGATCGGACCGAGATAAGCTTTTAGTTCATTACCCAATCCAGCCGTTTTATCTGTTTCCAGGAAAAATGGTCCACTTTGAAAGGGCGACTTTATTTTGGTACTCACTTAAGGTAAAGTACCACTCGTCCTGAAATGCTTTATAGCAACGCAATAGAATAATGCCCACATATGAGTAGACATCTTTATTTCACAACCTACTTTTCGAATGCACCCCAAATATCCATTCGCTTAATAAATTAAAATACATTAAGTTAATAATGCAATATTCTTTCTCGTTGAAAACAAACCACTATTTCATTTTGTAAGCGCGAAAGCTGTAAGCTGAAATTTTTATAACTCCCAACGTCTGGCTACGTGGGAAATTTTTAAAAAGGTTTTTCAAATTTTCGTGATTCATCTTTCCATTCCCCGGTGACTGGGTACCATCATACGCGTATCTTTGTTTAACCTCACCACATTAAACATTTGTTCTTTGTAAACATTGTCCGTGATTTTTGAGATGTGGTTAGACATGTCAGTACCATCACCACCACTGCTGCACTGTATCAACCGCGTTTCTGTGAAAACTTTTCAATTGACTATGTCTGTGATCTAGTGTTTCTAGAATGTCGGACTGCTGATCACGAGGTCGAAGATTCGATTTCCACAGGACACAAATATTCATTTGATGAACATATCTGTTTGTCTGGCTGTTTCTTTGGAATTTTTTTTTTCTTATGTATTATAAGTATGTCTATACAAAAAGAAGTATATAAATATTACATTAATTGTCTAGCACTCATATTACCAGCTCTGCTTAGTATGGAACTAGGTGGAGTTCTGTAAAATGTCCCATAAAAAATACAAAAATTCAGAGGTCTGTGAACTAATATATAATACCTAACTCTGCTATACCTACTTTATACCTGTTTATTAACGTAATTTGAGAAACTAGTTTGTTTAGAATCACTTGGAGATTTTATACCATGTTACATTTAAATCATCATCCTCCGAGCCTTTTCCCAATTATATTGGGGTCGGCTTCCAGTCTAGCCAGATGCGGCTGAACATCAGTATTTTACACGGAGTGACTGCCATCAGACCCCCGCAACCCAATTACTGGGTAATACTGACATTCGGAGGTTAGACCAGTTGTCAGACTTTCAGGCTTCTGACTACCCGTAACCACTGCCATAGATATTCGTATGACAACCGGGACCGACAGCTTAACGTGCTCTCCGAGGCACGGAGGGGTCTCGATGTGTAACGAAACGGTCACCCATCCACAGACTGACTTGCAGATCGTACAATCCGCGCAGTCGTTGCATCGCTACGAACCCCTTAAATATATACAAAAAATTGAAACTCAATTTAATTATCATGGTTAAATTCAGTACATCTGCGGATCGTAAATAGGTCCATATAATTCACAAAGTTCGGCTTCATTCGTTTCCATGCATTAGGTAGTCTCTGCCACATTCTTCACTTTCTCCGCTACCTACTGGGGAACTTACAGGAGATAACTCTAACAGCATGTAATTTTGTGATTTAGATAAAAACTATGCCAAGCGATTCTTCTCATGATTCTGAAACAAACTAGTTTCGAACCAAAAAGTAACGTTGTGTAATTCCAAATATGTACGGTTTTAGAAAGGGAGAAAAAACATTTCGCCTCATTATGTTCCAGCGATTCCACAAAATATTTTCCGAGTGTAATTTATCGTCCGTAATTATTCGCCGAAACAACAAATCCGTGTGTTTCACTTTGATTCGGTGTCGTCCGAATTTTATTTATGTGGTGGGCATTTTTCCACAAAAGCACGCGAGGTCAGCTTAAGAGGGAGGAAACGACTTTGGCCTAATCCGCTGACTTTTATTTATTCAGTGAATTAATCTCGCCGTGGCTGGGGGTGGGGACATTGGCCCTTATTTCCTGTCGCCTCGGAGCGATACCACGGTTTCTCGACTGCATACAGTGATAAAACTCAAGTCGGTGTCTCTTGACAAGTAGGATTTATAGGAGTTCCATGTATCGCAACCTCGGAGTAATTTCTTCTAGATGGCAACTGTCCACTGCGTCACTAAGCTTTACGTCATATTTTTAAAAATAAAAAATCAAAATAAAATACCTAATAAGTTCGAAAAAATAAGTTAGTGTAAATTGTACTAATAATAGTAGGTAAGTGTTCTTAAACAAAGTGTATTTCTTCATTTAAAGAAGTGGTGTTGTATAATATAATAAACATTAAGTTTACGTAGAGCCGAGTAGAGTGCAATGGGCATTAGTACCACGATTATGCAACAAAACTAGTGATAGGAAAAATTACAATTCAATTCAATTCATTTATTTATTCGGAGAATCTCCATTTATATTAGTAACAATTTTCTTAACAACAACCTATGTTAGTAGGTAGTAGTATTATATAATGCTTAAATGTATTGTACATTATTTAAATAAGACATTTCATTCGAGCTCTCTCTCACAATAAATACAATTTAAAAGTTTGTGTAATCTTCAATCGATTATGTACAATAAAAGCTTGCAAAATGTTGAAAATTTTATTCCCAAGAAACCTACATAATTACTGGTATAGCGAACGATTACCTTCTTATTTTAATCTATTCTGAATTATCTGGAAGAAAAATAAACTCCCACAAAACCTCAAGTGAGGATAAGTCCATAATAACTTACTTTGAAATTAACAAGTCAAACTGCTTCCGCCAACGACTTGGATCGCTCACTTCTGCAACTAACAAGGTACACTGTTCTAGTGATTCAAACACAGATTAAGCTAACTTCTTTTTCTTACGTAGTGCAACTATACTATGCAACTTTTTCTTTAATTCTTTTTTTTTCTATTTAAGGAAGATGCAGTAAAGAGCTAGATGTCGTCAATGTTTACCGAGAAGTATAATCTGGTGCTCTTTAAGGCTCAAGTCAGTAGAAATAGATAGAATGGAAAAGTGCGCAGGGCGCGCGTGCCAACACTCTGCATAGTGCAGGGCATTTCAAAGCCTATCTCAGTACGCCTTATGACTTGTTTCTGTAAATACTGTAACAAAAACCCGCAAAAATGCCTTGTTGTGCTGTTTCTAACTGCAGAAAAAAAAGCTGTAAAGACATTTGATTAAAGTAAATTTAAAAAAATTAATTACGTCAATATGTAAGGCGTAGTTTGATCAAAAATTGCCACGCATGAATCGCAACTAAAATTGTGATTACAACCATTCTAGTCTATCTATTTTTGTGGCTCGAGTGAATAGGTTTTTGCCGGGCAAGCGTGTACCAGATTTGACAGCACCATCGCTTAACATCAGGTGAGTTGGCGGTCCAAAGCAAGCCCATTAAGAATAAAAAATAATTAATAATAATTATTAGTAATTGGGTTTTTTCATTAGGAAATTCCTAGTAGCAGCCCGGAGTATGGATTTGTGCCCGGTTAATGGCAATAGGCTCGCCCCCTATTACATCGGACTATAACATAACTGGCGAAATGTGGGTGTACTATACACCTCTGCCTACCCCTTCGGGAAAATACAGGCGTGATGTTATGTTATGTTTTCATTATATTAGAAGTCATAATCGCCATAGTTATAATCGGTCTGCTCGTGACCACGATCAGTGAAACCTGGTCGAAACATTAGGCTTAAAATTGTTATTTGCGCGTTAATTCCCATTTCATAGTATAATTATCATCATCAGCATCATCATTTTAGCCAAAAGACGTCCACTGCTGGACATAGTCCTACCCCAAAGGAGGGATAATCGTAGTATAATAATAAGTCATAATCAGGAAATATATAATGTTATACGCATCAAGTACGACAGTGCTTCTTGCCTTCTCAACGTGTAATCTATTCCTATGTCACTCCTTGTCTTCCTCGTGGTCTTCTGTAAAGAAGAAGCCACTACTTCTCCACCTGTACGTAGAACAAAATCAAAATCAAATCCTCAGAAATGACGAGAAGAAGATGGACAGTAGCGTCTTGCTGTCAACTAAAAAGCAAAGTTGATGATAGTTTAATTTGAACCTAAAAATCAATTTAAAAATTTGCTTTTTACCGATTTTGCAGTATGCTTATGCAATGATCTTAGGATCCCGAGAAGAACCGGAGTGACAGACATAACTTGTAAGATCAGTAAGCTGAATTGGTTGGCCATGTCTGTCGAAGGACCGATGGCCGTTGAAGCAGAAGAGTCCTTGAGTCGAGACTGTGAGTCGGCAAACACAGCGGTGGGTGCTCCCCAGCCAGGTGGACCGACGACCTGAAGACGGTAGCTAGGGTTTGGATGAGGAAGCTGAAGGACCGAGTGTTGGAGCGCAGCTTGGGAAAGACCTATGCCCAGCAGTGGACTACGATAGGCTGAGGTGATGATGATGTGATGATGTCGTGTTGATGTTTTTGTTACTTTCATACATAGGCATGAAAATTACAAAAAAAATAGTAAGATATAAATTTAATACCCGTTTTATTAGATTATTAATATTACACTTACATGCTTCAATCATCAACCCCTCGCTAACCGCGGTGGTGATTATAACAGTATCCCATAGTACTACCCATTATATAAAAATAATTGGAAGAGACAGTCATCTTACGAGCTGCTACATGAGTCGCCTGAGACGAAACGAAACCCATGAAAAAAGTAAGGGTGGCTTATTTTACATTTGAACCCACCGGCTAAATTAATAACTCTATTATAGTTTCACTTAATTATGATGAGTTCCGAAATCATAGTAAGCTTGTACGAATACTACGAATGTTCGCTCGTTCACAATGATCGCATTTAGCTTCAGAACGCTAAAAAGCAAAATGAAAGCAACACGATTGCGTGGGCTTTAGCGGATTGGAATTCCATTCTTTATTCACGCCACACTCCATTTTTAACTTGGTACGAAGGTAGCTATAGAATTTGTAGAAAATGGCAATGATTACAATTAAGGGCACGTAGAATGGAGGGTTGATCTAAAAGTGAGTGAGTTAAAAGTGTCAAATTCAAATTCAAATTCAAATTATTTATTTACTAGAATATGGTATTATTACAGATGTAGGTGACTTATGATTAGTTTCAGCATATTCTGCCCCTTGGGGCGTGCAAATTGGACTTATACATAACAAAATTATTAAAATTATGAGCATGCATATTAATTATGTTATTATTATTTTTATTATTGTCTTCATCAATAAGGCATTTACATGATGAACTTAAAAGTAATAAGTATAGGCCAAAACGAAGTTGAACACTTAGATTCTGAGACTGAGAGAATTTGACTCTGACAGCAATAAATACTCCTGTTTATTTTATAATATATGTACCTGTATGGAACTCTAAATTAAAGAAGTGTAAATGCCAAGACAAAACTCATTAGATTTTAATTATTCCTTTTTTTTTAAATATAAATATTTTTGGGACATTTTACACAGCACCATCTAGCCCCAAACTAAGCAGAGCTTGTACCATGGGTACTAGACAATGGATATAATACTTATATACTTTTTTTTGTATATACATACTTATAATACATAAGAAACACCCAGACAAACACAAATACTTTTGTTCATCACACAAATATTTGTGTCCTGTGGGAATCGAACCCACGACCTCGTGATCAGCAGTCCGACACTCGAACCACTAGACCACAGAAGGCGTCATATTAATAATATACCTACTGTTTTTTTTTTTCATCAAATTATTTGCATGGTTTTGTTTAGACGTGTCTTTTAAAATCCCTATATGCCTATATGTAGTATTTTCAATTATTTTATCGTTTGTTTCCAATATTCCTTGTGTTCCATGTAAAAAAGAAGGTCCTAATTTTCCAATGCCTAGAACATTGTCCAACCATAAGGCTTTTACTTTATTTTCCTTGCCCACTCACCCTACAAACTTAAGTCAAAACTAATAAGCTACAGTAAAGGATATTTAGATAAGGTTCAGTTACATTTAGTGTCGTCAAACTGTTGTTAATTTGTTTCAATTATGTTTCCCTAGACTTTGAGACGGCCTTCAGACAAATAATCGTTGGAATACAGACAAAAGGAGATTCAGGATTATAACAGTAAACAGTGTTTTCCCCAAAACTTAATAAGCTATGTAAGTGAGATTTAATAGAAGTGTCTTACAATAGTTGGTACCTACTTTTAGAAATACTTTACTTAGGGCCTTTTCAGACGTGCCAAACCACAACCATACCATAGCTGCAAAAAGTAGGCGGACACAAAATTTTATGAAAACGCGCTGTTCGATTCACACAACTACAATTTCCAGTCGCGTTCAATGGCTGTCGCGAACATGTAGTCAATACCGAAAACGTGCAACATCGCGGTCACAAACGCAACCAATCGCGGCACTTGCTCGCAAGCGGCCGAACACTCTTCGAGTATGTAATGTACAATGTACATTCAGAAGCAATAATAACTTCTTATCGACGGTTTTAAAATTGCAAACAATAGCTATCTGAGTTATCCGACTACAAATGGAACGGATAATTAAGTGCCTATGAATAGAAGACAAAGCCCTACTACCTGCCACTGTCTATGGTCACATGTTTATTCTCGTGGTCATATAGATATTATTGGTGGTTTTAAATCAGCCGATAGGAAAATATTATTGCTTCTGACTACGTACACTGTACCCAATATTTATTTTGTTGGTAAACAAACGCAACTACATCGCAAATATACGCACCTAATTTGTGGCTGTGAAAACGCAACTGCAGGGAAATCATTACCTGGCAACATTTGTGCCGGTGTGGTTTGGTGGTGGTTTGGTACGTCTGAATAGGTCCTATCTTTTTCCATTTCATGTAATGTTTTCATGGATCCCAGTGATGTCTCTATTCCCTAAAGATGGCTCAGAAATTATCATTGTCAGGTGTGGGACAGTAAAGTTAAATTGGGTGCCTGCATTATTCCGATTTTCCCATGAATTTAATAGCATACCTACTTCAAAAGGTAATTGCTCTGAGTAAAAAGATAAATTTATGGGACAAGCCCGCCATACTTTCCCAACCACTGCAATTCCTGTAAGCCAAGATCTACAATGGCGATGGCGACCAACCAAAAAAAACGCTTCCCGGGCAAATGATTAAACTGTCATGAAACCCGCAACGAAATTAATCAGAAAAAAAAACTAAACATAGACTAATCATAAATTATCATGGCTTCAGAACTATGTGACTTTCAATATATTTATTATAATATATTACAATATTATATATTTTTAAGGCAAAGTAATCCCTGATAATAGGTAGGAAAAGGCTGAAAAAAGGATAGGATAGCGACAAAAGTTTCACAGACATACTTGGAAATTGATATTCCCTTCATAGTGAAAGCAATATCTAAATATTAAGCATCTAAGTTCTATTTCTGAAGAAACGTGGGTGCAACGTTGCCAGACGTACGATAATTTTATCGTACATATACGATAATTTAGGCTCTGGTACGATACAAAATTGATTGAAATACGCAGAAATACGATAATTTTGATGCTGAAAATCATTGCTTTTGTTCGTAGCTCATCACTGTGTACGATAATATTTCACCAAATTCTTTGATATACGATAATTTTAGAACATCAGTACGATAATCCACTTGTACTCATCTGGCAACCCTGCGTGGGTGTCTGGTAGTACGCCTCTGCATACAACTTCGAAAATTATAGTTTCTGATATAATTACACTTTACTAAAGCAACGGTTCACCAGAGGATGGGCAGCAGCGTTCTTTGAGTATTTAACCAACCAACTGCGATCACCAACCCGCCTGCCAAGCGTGGCGATTATGGCATATCCCCCCAAACTAGCAGTGGACGTCTTTCGGCTGAAATGCTGATGATGATGATGATGAAAGCAACGGTTATTTTATTTTTATATTCGAAGTCTAAAAATAAATAAACAAAAATTTTTAAAGCTATTTTTAGACTGTGGGAAAGGTCATCTCATTACTTGTGTATATGTATTTTTTTTTACTTTAGTTCCTAAAGTATAATCTAATACCATCCAATAATACAAAGATTACCTACCTCCTCTTTGTTAGAGTCACAGGGTACCTTGTTTTTTGTTTTTCTTTTATTCAGAGAAAACGCCAGCATTTTTTAAACATTCATTCATCATCATTTCAGCCGAAAAACGTCCACTGCTGGACAAAGGCCTCCCCCAAAGGGGGGCGATATGCCATAATCGCCACGCTTGGCTTATTTTTTAAACTTTTTTTTTTTTATATATAAATGTAGGTACATAAACCAGTTGTTTGGAAAAATCACAATCATATTTTCCAGATCGGGAAGAAACATGATTACATAACAAATAATTACGTTTACAAACGATTTCAAAATATTTCTTTCTAAAAATAAACCAAGGCAACACTGGACCAAAATATAAATTTTCTGTGAAACGTTAAACGTAGTGAATAGTTGACTGTTGATATGTTTATTATCACTACAGTTGGTAACACAGGGAAATCGAATGTGGCTATTTCCGAAAAAAGATCTTTTATAGCATCGCGTCGCTTTGATCGCGTGTGGTCCAGGTTTCTATCGAAATGTAGTGATATTAACATTATAATTATTTATTGCTTGTTACTTTTGGTATCTATTTGCTTTACTGTATTGGTATTGATGGCTTTCTTGTTTTTTTTGGAAGTAGTTTTATTCAGCACAAATTTGTAAATTAGCAGTGAGAAAATAGGTTCATTAAAATCCATTAAGTTTAATGGCAACGCAATGATATAAATATCATTGTGGCAACGCTTATACCTTATAGTAGCTGGATAAATCTTTACATATAGAACCATTTATAAGTGAAACTAGCATGGAATGTAAGTTTCATACAAGCCATTGCAAGTTCTGCTCATACTGGTTTTATTACCATTTACTTAAATGCGGTTGACAGTACATTGATTCAACAAAATACACACAATATCTTATAATCAATAATTATATGTACTTGTAATTATAAGAAAATTTATTAAGGTGAATGCTACAGGGTAGCCCGCGAAATTCAAAATTGTTGGCGTTTTTTGCAAATTGTAGCTTTATTTCGCGTTGTATATGGGTCAAAATATGATTGGCGGAAATAATAACAATATATCTATTGAAAAATACTCATGAAAAATATTAACCTAGCTCTATAAGCTGTACAAGCTCGATAATATTAATTTACGATCAAATTATCGATTTCCGAGCTTGCAAAGCTTATAGAGCTAGTTTAATATTTTTCATGAGTATTATTCAGTAGATATATTGTTATTATTTCCGCCAATCATATTTTGACCAATATACAACGCGAAACAAAGCTACAATTTGCAAAAAACACCAAAAAAATTTAATTTCGCGGGCTACCCTGTAGCATTCACCTTAAGTATATCATTCTATATAGGTATTTAATTTTAAATCTGTACTTTGTAATGTATTAAAGTTGAAGGTAAAAGATTAGGACAGACGGACAGACGGACAGACGGACAGACGGACAGACGGACAGACGGACAGACGGACAGACGGACAGACGGTCAGACGGACAGACGGACAGACTGACAGACTGACAGACGGATAGACGGACAGACGGACAGACGGACGGACATGACGAAACTGTAAGGGTTCCTTGTAGGATTACGGAACCCTAAAAAGTCAGAAAGAACGCTAAGCAAAACCGAAGTAGTAGCGTAGGCAGGCGGGCGATGCGCCTGCGATACACGGCGGGTGAAACAGCGCGGTACAGCTAAATTAATATAAACTCATTCAAAGAAAAAGGGAAGTAGGAATGGTTATATGTTCTGAGCTCTTCTACAAATATTTACAGTGGCTAAGTTTGTACTTAAACTTAACAACTTAATATAACTTGACACCTAATAAATATACTATCAGCGGAGTCCAGACATAACATACACTCAGATCGGCATCATCAAAGTGCTGTCTTAAGCAGATTCCATTGTTATCGTAATGTAATCTTTATTGTTTCCTTCCTGCTGACTTCACTAAACACCATAGAAATCTAAATAAAGTTAATAGAAGCGGCCAAGGCGCGTGAACTTGTCGCCGCGTACAGTTGTATTTTAGGGCACCAGTGCGCGAACCGATTGCTTGAGCATCAGTGCTATTTTGAACGCAGAGTCACAAACATTTCATTATGCAGCATATCTAGCAGCAGATTTTTTTAGGCCTAGTTTATTTTGTATCAATCAACTCAGCCTATCGCAGTCCACTGCTGGACATAGGCCTCTCCCAAGTTGCGCCACAACGCTCGGTCCCCCCCAGCCACGTTCACGTTATTTTGTATATTCAATACAAAATAAACTTGGTCTAAAAAATCTCTCGATACTCGGCTCGAAACATGGGGGCGTGATTGCGTCTTTACGTGTCGGTAGCGGAAAACCGGCGACATGCATTCCCGTATTAAAAGAAAGTAGATAACATTTCTACTAAATTATTATTTAGATTTCTATGCTAAACACATTAGTATTTCGACCAAACAACAACAAAATAAAGTCACGCAGTATAAAGTTGCCGCCTAACGGCTTTAAATTGTGTCCGAAAGGTGACCAAGTCACTAAGTAGAAATATTTGTACCCGTTACTCAAACACAGGAAACATTTACCTTTGTTCTAATGCCACGCATTTTCCAAGTACCTCATAAAAATATAACAGTCATAAAATCATTAATTAGGCTACAATTATGATTCTTAGTTACGCGGACAGAAGGACCAGAGTTGGTTAATTTGATCCGACTTTGACTAACCGACTAATTCGCCGGTGATTTATGAAAAGTTACGTAGCGTGACGGTTTTTTTATTCACGTTTCAAATCAGAAATTGATCTCAAGACATGATATTTTTAACTAAGCATTACAATTATTGTTATGGTTACAAATAAGGAAGGTAGAGACATGATTATAGCTAAGCTTTGATCAAATATACTATAGATGCACGTTCACAACTCAAAAAACGGCGCCATCAAAACCGTGCAATATTTTTTCCGTGCAGTTTTGCTCTCAGTCAGTCGCTTCACGTTTCACGATGCTAAAATTTGAGGAATAATTAATCAAAACTATACTTCAAATGTGTAAACAAAGGATGTAGTGTCGTACTTGTCATTGTCGCAAACATAATTACAAGTACTTGGACTTTATCGCCGACACGTTTTTTGGGTTTCATTTTGTACAAGACCGTGGAGCTATAGTATATTGAATGGATGCAGCTAATTAATATGTTCTATCCATCGTCAATCTAACATACTCCATCACATAGTTTCAGAATATCTATACTACTTAATAAAACTTCATCTGCAAAAACTCATTCATCAGATTCACTTCCAATTTTAGGGTTCCGTAGTTCCTACAAGGAACCTTTATAGTTTCATCATGTCCGTCCGTCTGTTCGTCTGTCCGTCTGTCCGTCTGTCCGTCTGTCCGTCTGTCCGTCTGTCCGTCTGTCCGTCTGTCCGTCTGTCCGTCTGTCCGTCTGTCCGTCTGTCCGTCTGTCCGTCTGTCCGTCTGTCCGTCTGTCCGTCTGTCCGTCTGTCCGTCTGTCCGTCTGTCCGTCTGTCCGTCTGTCCGTCTGTCCATCTGTCCGTCTGTCCGTCTGTCCGTCTGTCCGTCTGTCCGTCTGTCCGTCTGTCCTAATCCTTTACAGCTTAATAACTTCTACAGTTATAAACATAAGTAAATGAAATATTGTTAAAAAATGGTTTAGATATAGATCTTAATTTAAAATAAAAATCTTGATCACGTATTTTAGGGGTGGCGCTCATTTATGTGAAATGGGGATGAATTTTTTTTTTTTCGTTGCACCCCCTCCTTTGGGGTATCATTGAATAGGTCTACTAAAATGAAGGTAATGTTTCATACACAACTTTTTTATCAGGTATACCATCTGCGAAATACAGCCCGCCAAAGTGGCTTGCAATATGTCCCCCCCCTGCCGTTTCTAAACTATGCAACGTAGAAACTTATAATCTTCCACATTGATATTTTTTTATAAATACTCTCTTTTAAAATTATTTCGAGTATAATGTGATTATAAATTTTTGAGTTATAGTGAGAAAACTGCAAAATACTTAAGACGTTCTAGATCAAAGGTCATTGACCTTAGAGAAAAATTGTCTTAGCAAATAATGCTCCTTTATTTACTTTCTATTTAAAAAAATCACAAAAAGTAACTTTGTGTTACATTGATATGACACACTTCTTAAATTTAGCTTCTTAAATTTAGCGCTTAGGTGGCGCTGTTTGCAAAAACTAAAATAGCAATGATTAATATTCGATTTGATTCGTTTGTAATTAGACCTACTTAAGGAACTCTATAATACTGAGCATGGCCCGACATGCTCTTGGCCGGTTTTTAATATAATATAGCGACATCCATTGTACGTAAAGTGACTACCGCACAACTTTCTAAGACGGAAGGAAGACTGCTTCCACAGAATCACAAATTCAGTGGAGTGTCTAATTTATGATTAATTCTGTAAAGTTTTATCGTGGTACAATACAGGGGTAAACCGAAATCTATTGTTTTACTTAAAAGCTGAATTTACATACCAAAGCCTGCGAAGGAATGCCTAATAGAAGTTTTTGCATTTGTAACGAACCAAGAAAATCAATAGAGATTAAATGAAGCGTGTTCAGAACCCCCGACTAGCTAGGGTTACCATTTATAGTCAGTTTTGTCATAAAACTCCTGATTCTGTTGAACAAGGCTGACTCATGAAAATTCCCTCATATTTTTACTGTTCAACATTTTATTACTCAGACAACAAAAACTATTTGTTTTTCATAAACCTAAGTTTTTTAAATCTTGTTTAATATGTACTCGTATATTAAAACTGCGAGGGTCTGTAAATCTTTGCTATTTAATTATTCAATGACATATCACGATGAAAAACTTGCGAGGTTACGGAGAGGAAACCCATGTCACGGAAAGGACATAGGTGATTTTTTTCCCCGGTTAGGTAGCTAGTTCCCCTGAGATATCGTATGAACTGGTCTGAATTTTAAGCTTGCCGAAATTCGAAATTCATGGGTCTGAATTTGGGAATATAAATTAAGGTAAGTAATATAAAACGTAAGTAATTAAAAATTGGCATGCCAACGCGTAGAACTTAAACTCCAAACCATTTTCAAAAAAATGTCTAATGGTTAAAACAGTACAGACTTAACTGTTTGTACATTAACCCAAATACACAGACAGGTCAGGAACGTTGGTTTGCCTTAATCTGACCAGCGACTGTGCATTTCTAATGTGACCACAAATTCACTCGAAACCTGACCCATTTTCTCATCAGGCAAGGAAATAATAGCCGATGCAAAAACAGATCTTCCAAATATAATTGGTTACCCTACTATTGAAATTTTTCTTTTTAAAGATCGCATAGATTTCTAAATTGAATTATTCCAATCAATTAATAATAGCTTGTAAATTAGATCACATCAATCGTTCAAATACATTGATGAATTCTACTGTTTGAAATTCAGGGAAGTTTGCCAATAAATATTTTGCAAATTAAGTATTTGCAAAATATTTATTGGCAAACTTCACAAAATTTCAATAAAATGTAAACATCAATAAAAACATGCAGAGCAGTACAATAAACGAAGTTTGCGTACAAACTAGATCATTTGGCGCACTTGAATTTAATTTGCTCTTGTAACAATTTTAAAATATGCTCGCAGAGCCAACTAAAATTTAATAAACACTGAATAATTTAATTTAGTGTACCACTCGTGCATGGAGGATGGCCAATAAAGGCAATTTTATGGCATTTTTATTATGATGCATAAACGTGAATCACCTATAATGGGGGTCATATAGTAAGGGAAAAATTACGTCTGGCACTCGACAAAATATTAAATTGTACATTTTTAAATACCAGGCCCCTCAGAAAGTATTGCGAAAAAAAGTTTTTATATATGGGAGACTGGCCAGTTATAATGTTTTTCGAAAATATGATTATTTATAAGTAAAAATAAGTAAGTTCCAATTTCAAAATTTCCCTCCACATTTTTTGCGAGTTAATTCAAAGTATTGTGTCTCACTGAAATATGGATCTGCGCCGGGAACATTTTAGAGCTATGATTTTATACGATTTCAAGTGTCGCCTGAAACCGGATGAATCGTACGATAGACTTCAAATGGCATTCATGGATGAAGGCTCTTCCAAGGCAACCGTGTATCGTTGGTATAACGAATTCAAGCGCGGTCGACCAACTTTGGGGGATGACGAAAGAAGCGGTCGCCCTTTGACGGCTGTTACCGAAGAAAACGTGCTAGCAGTGAAAAATTTAATCCAAGACAATAGGCGAATTACATATCAGGAGATTCAACACATATTGAAGATTGGATCGGGAAGCGTTCACGAGATTCTACACAGCCATCTTCGCGTGAGGAGGATAGTATCACGCTGGGTGCCGCACAACCTCACCGATGCTCAGAAGCAGGCCCGGGTGGAATGGTGCCGTGATATGCTTAACAAATTTGAAGCAGGCTCGTCTCGGCATGTTTACGACATCGTTACAGGTGATGAGTCCTGGATTTATCAATACGACCCAGAAACCAAGCGCCAGTCGACTGTTTGGGTGTTTCAAAATGAGCCAACGCCTACCAAAGTGAAGCGATCTAGAAGCGGGGGTAAGATTTTGATCGCTAGCTTTTTTAATTTGACTGGCCACTTGGTATCAATTCCCTTACGGGATCAAAGAAGCATTAATGCCGAATGGTATACTACCAAATGTTTGCCAGAAGTTTTCTCTGTTATAAGCAACAAGCGACCAAACACAGGGCTCCGCGGGCTACTGCTCCACCACGACAATGCACCTGCGCACACCGCACTCAAAACGAGGGACTTCCTGGACAGCACGCCAGTCAAACTCCTGGGTCACCCTCCTTACAGCCCTGATCTAGCACCGTGTGACTTCTTTTTATTCCCAAAAATAAAAAATCAGCTCAAAGGGATACAATTTTCGTCGCCGGAAGATGCGCTGGCTGCGTTCGAGCAGGCTGTAAACGAGGTGTCTGCGGCGGACTGGAAAAAGTGTTTTGAAAACTGGTTTAGGCGCATGAATCTTTGTATAGAGGCTGGTGGAAAGTACTTTGAAAAGATTTGATAAAAATATATGTACGTATAGAACAATTTTTTTTAGTTTCGCAAAACTTTCTGAGTGTCCCACGTACGGGTGGCGGGAATCAACAAATAATTTACTGCTTCATCTCGACGTTGGGATGCGCTCGCTTGAAATGAGGACACTAAAAAATTCATGATAATGTGCACGTCGTAAATAGCTTACTATGATTTTGTTGCGGTTGCGGTGGAATACTGTTTTGTTTACTGCATAAACTGTGATCGGATCAACGAAGAGATAAGTTCTGTTAAATCCAACAGTTGATATTTAAAACTGTAAGTTCTTCATACCTACTGCATTCAGTACATTGAGGATAGATATTAAAATGTACTGAAGTTATTTTATATGTGCACCTACCGCATGTGGTCTTGTTGTGGCAATAAATAATTTTTCTTTCTTTACATTAATAAATCAAAACAGGGCAGATTTTTATTTATTTACTTAATTCTTTATGCACAACTGGGTACAAAGGCGGTCTAAACGCCATAGGCGTTCTCTACCAGACAACTTGAAGGAACACTGTGGTGGTTTTAGTCGGTAAGAGTCCGACACTGGCTCTGGCTACCCCGGGCGGAGTGCGTCCATGAGGATTTCCCCACTACAAAAAAATAGGGTAATGCAGAGTCAAAGAATAAGGTAGATGCACCAGTAGACTCTTTGCTCTTTTCGCTTTGTTAATCTGTATTACTTCTTCACTAAATCTATTTCTTGTTCATGTATATGTATATCCTTTCTTTTGTATGTGTCTCAGTTGTGTCAAATAAATATTTTTCTTTCTTTCTTTCTTTTTTAAAGTAGAACACTACGTATAAGGTTAGAACTTCTTCTTCTTCTATCGTGTCGATACTAGCTACTTAAAGATGATAGCTCATGCCGTAGGAAAAAGATTAGCCAGTCAGCAGGTTGGTAGTAGCGCTGACTGCCCAGAACAACAAACACAGGTAACAACAAAAACAATAAAACAAAACAAACAAACAAACAACAAACAAACAAACAACAAACAAACAAACAGGTAAGAAACAGGTTAGAACTACGAAAATATTATTAATTAATTTTATTTATTTTTCTTTGTGTCTTCCTAGTTCCTTTAGTATATTTGATCGACTGGCTTTTACGATGAGACAATATATAATATCTGCTACGTATTTCCAAGACTAACCTTTCATTTCTCCCATTCGATGAATTTGGCAACAGTTACCCACAAGCCGCGGTCAATCTTTGAATGTGTGACAGTTTCGTTGCACATTGAGACCCCTCCGTGCCTCGGAGAGCACGTTAAGCTGTCGGTTCCAGTTGCCATACGAATATCTATGGCAGTCGTTACGGGTAGTTTAGAAGCCCGAAAATCTAACAGCTTGTCCAAGGATGTCGGTATTACTAGGTTGCAGGGCTGATGGCAGTCCGTGTAAAATACTGATGTTCGGTCGCATCTGGTTAGACTGTAAGCCGACCCCAACATATGTTGGGAAAAAGTTCGGAGGAAGAAGAATGGAAGCGCACTTTTACCACAGAAAATATAATAATACTATGTACAGAACGGCCACTCACCTCCTCCCACCGATCCGACATACTTACTTCACTTCACTTGCTCTAAGTGACGAGCGTTGTATTCCTACGTGCGCGTTGTATTTTTTAAATTTGTTTTGGGATAAGAGCACGTGGGTGATTTGTGTATGTAGTGAAAAATACTTACTCATTATATTAACAGGGATAGTAGTGACTTGCGCTATGTTTGGTTGCTTGCCTTCATGAAGCTAATACATTGATGAATTAAATTAAGGAACTTTGCACATTTATGGATAATTTTACTAATTATTTTATTATTTTAACGTATTAACGCATGCGTAGCGAAATGTAACGATGAAAATTGTGGAAAGAAAATAAATAATCGCTCACGAACAGGATTCGAACCTGTGACTCCTGGCTAAGTACGCCAGTGCTTTAGCCACTAAGCTACCATGCTCCGATGCTCGTGCATCTGCACGTGCAGACACTGCTCGTGGTGTCGAAATTTACTGATCGATAATGTTACCGTCACAAAATGTGATTATTTTGTTCTGTGTTCAACATTTTCAAAAAGTTTGTTTACGAATTAAATTTACTGGACGTCATCGGTGGCCACAGCCTTATTTTTACACACACATTAGGTGTTTTTACAAACGCCATCTATTTGTTCAGATTAATAGACTCTTAAATCAACGCGGTTGTATGGAGTGACCGGGTGTGCTTTTATTGTTGCCACGATCAAAATAATGTCCAAGTAGTCATCAAAGTTCACTTTTTAAAAGAGAACTTTAATCGTGTCAATGCGGCTTAACGCGTATTGCAAATATATAATAAAATACATTTTCCCGACACGACAGCAAAAAGAACACCTTTATTAAAACCATCCATTTCTCAAAGTAGAAGCTAACACATATCGCATTCTATTAATAAACACATTCACCAGGCAATGTTATTGAAACGCATTGCACCCTTAAGAACACAACCCCGGGCGTACAATAAATTATCTGAAATCAATTTCTAATACGAGACATAGCTTATCGGTAGGAAGTGCATTGCATTGAATGGCGGCGAACAAGGACGCAGGAGTTGAGAGGTATTCCACCTGCATTATTTATCGCGTAACATTATTAACTGCATATCAGCCGTAGATGAGTATCGTGTGCACTACACGCCCGGTCGAGGCGCACGCGCTTTCGACTGAGAGCGAGATATGGATCTCGGGGTTTGTTTCCGTTGTTTTATGCGGGACGAGATACTTGGATTACTTTACTTATCGATTTTTGTGGTTTATTTGATTTAAAGTATTTTTAGATCTAAATAAATTTGATTAAAACTGTAACTAGAAACTGTAGCATAAAATAATAATTAAATAAATAAATAAAATAAAAAAGCCTTTATTATTCCTTAATAATAATTAGTATGTTTACGTAAGTGAACAGTATTATAATTTTAATAATCAATTAAAGACCCCTCAACGGGAATAGGCCTCCTCCAATTACTTCCAGACTTTTCTGTCTGTAGCTTTCTCATCTTAAAATAATAATTACCTACACATTAATTGAAAAGAAAAACAAAAACACTGTAAAGGTCATCATTGTACTCATAACTTTGCACAAATTGTACTATAAAACCAACTGTAAAACAGTGAATTTTGGATTTATTCCTATAAAAAAAGTTGTGCAGAATGATAAGCAGACTACCCTTAAAGTGTTTTTGGCATTTTTAATTCTATGGATGGACAGATAGAATATTACTTATTGTACAACATAGCAATAGCAAACACCATAGAAATCTAAATAATAAGGTAATAGAAATGTTATCTACTGTCTTTTAAATACCGGAGCGCGTGTCGAAAAGAAATATATTTGGTTGTGATACAATTTTTTTTAGAAACTTTATCAAAATCGAATAAAATAATATCAAAATATATTTCACACGAAAAAGATTCTGGCAGCAAAACATCTCCAAAGTCGTATTGTATACCAGACGTAAATAACAGTGAAATGGAAACACACATGTTTTGAACTGTGCGCGCACATAATTCTTTTGTCTTAGCAATTACACTTAAAAACATTGATTTCATCTTTTCCATTATTTTAATACGTACAAAACTTTTATTAGATTCTTTCAGCGATACATGTTTTACAGATTTATGTTCCCACAACTGTGTGAAATACTTTACCTTTGCAGTAAACAAAGATCTTGATACTTGTGTTCTCTTGTAGGTCCAGTAATGGCAAGGCGTCAGTCAGTCAGTATTATTATAAATAAATATTTTTGGAACATTTTTACACAGCACCATCTAGTCCCATACTAAGCATAGCTTATGGGTACTAGACAATGGATATAATACATGTATACTTTTTTTAGTAAATACATACTTATATGCTTATAATACATAAGATACACTCAGACCGATACAAACACATATGTTTATCACACAAATTTTTGTGTTCTGTGGGAATCGAACCCACGACCTCGTGATCAGCAGTCAGACCCCCGAACCACTAGACCACAGACGTTGTCATTATATTAATGTTTGACACTGCACTTCCTTAGTTAACACTTTTACCTTCATGTTTTACTTATATATATTTTAGTACTTTATTTAATGTTATTTGTTGTGCTGTCACTGTCCTGTGCTAAATAAAATCTTTCTTTCTTCTTTCTTTCTTTCTATATCTTTTCATTTTTATTGTAGTAAAAGAAATAGCCTTTTAAAATAGTAGTAGTAGTAGAGCTCCTTTGTGAAAGAGCTCGTCCGGGGAAGTACTACCACTGTGCCTACTTCTCCGCCAAATAGTGATGCTTGCATTGCTGTGTTTCGGTCTGAAGGGTATGGGTGCCGGTGAAATTACAATCACATGAGACTTTCCATCTTCATGTCTCAGTTTGGCGAACCGACTTGCGGTACCATTTAGGCAACAGCCTAGGTGGTATTGAAGTTGTCATGGGCAAAGGTAACCGCTTAACATCAGGTGGGCCTTTAGGTCGTTTCGCCATCCTATAAAATAAAAAAACACACAGTGATGCTTACATTGCTGTGTTTCGGTGTGAAGGGTACGGGTGCCGATGAAATTACAATCACATGAGAATTTATCTATTTTTATTATATGTAATTATAAGTCCGTAGTACGAAACATATTTTACTACTTTACTGGTGCATCTACCTTATTCTTTGTCTCTGCATTACCCTAAGGTTGTCTGGTAGAGAACGCCTATGGCGTTAAAACCGCCTTTGTACCCTGTTGTGCATAAAGAATTAAATAAATAAATTTCCATCTTAATGTTTACAGTTTGGCTGTGATCAACAACATAGTTGGTATTGCATTTGTATTGAACAAAGGTAACCACATGACATCAGGGGTCTGTAGCTCCGGTTCACCATCCTTTATGATAAAGGACGAAAAAGAACATATAATCTAGACAAATATTCTGAATTTACAGAAAAACAAACAGATTCAAACACAAATCATCATCACATCATGATTTCAGCCAAAAGACGTCCACTGCTAGACATAGGCCTCCCCCAAGCATCGCCACGACGACCGGTCTTGCACCTTCCGTATCCAGCAGATTCCCGCGACCTTCACCAGGTGGGGGGCCTACCCACGCTGCACCTTCCAGTATGCGGTCGCAACTCCAGAACTTTACTGCCCCATCGGCCATCCGTTCTCGAGCAATGTGCCCCACCCACTGTCACTTAAGTTTGGCAATTCTTCGCGCTATGTCGGTTACTTTCGTTCTCCTGCGAATCTCCTCAGTTCTGATTCGATCACGCAGAGCTTCCAAACACGAATATAAAATATAAAATGATAAATAATTGACAGGCTTACGAAAAATTTTAGAGGTGATCGTCAAAAGAAAAAAATCTGAAAATATTTTAACGATATCCTGCAAAGTAGTCACGTAATCCTTCTGTCGTCAACTCTTATTGAGATTGAAATTTCAATCGGACTTTGATTGATTGAAACGACTGCTGTGGGACTGTATTGACTTTTAAGTAGACTTAGCAAGCAAAAGCTTCAGTAAGTTGTCCAATATTCAATACAAAGAAACAAGGGGACGAAATTCTATTTACAGGGATTTGACAAAAATAAGATTAGGGATTTTCTCTGCTTACATTTCATTTTGAATTAATTTTGTAAAATGGTTTTCGTTGTACTTCTTACTTAATTTAATCATCATAACATTATCTGCTTTGTGTTTATTCTCTGCACAATGTATTTTTAATGAACACTCGGGAGAAATTAGAATTTCATGTCTTAATAAACTAAGGATTAAGCAAACGTTATGTGGTGTGCTAGTGCTAGTAGGTGTAATAGTTTTCTCGGATATTTTTATTTTGTAATATACTACGTGCAATGCGGTGGAGCTACTCGCAGCTTATTTAAAATATTTTCATCAGAGTGCGTTTTCTGGCCACTGCCGTTACTACACGGAAGTTACTCTGAAATTGGTCAATTTACATCAAGATATTTTCATCCCTGGAGCGCAGCTTTAGAAGTTCTTTTTGAGTACCGTAAAATTCCCTAACTTTGCCATCAAGCCCTACTTTGCCTAAGGTATTAACTTAATTTTTACACGCACTGACACTTTATAACTGAACCAAATGTTAGCGTTGTCATAGTTTTCAAAGCTACCCAAGTACGGAAATCATAGCTATTATAGTTTACTCAAAAAATAACTAGGCAAAGTAGGGCTTGTGGGCCAAGTTAGGGCAGTTTACGGTACCTATAGCTTAAATTCGACTATGTTTATTTAACAGCCCTGCATCATAGATCAACTGTGGTATTTTTTTTGTTTTGGTTTTATAGGATGGCGAAACGAGCCACCTGATGTCAAGCGTAACTGCTCAAATCAGGTGGGCCGCCTTTGATCATAACAACTGCAATACCACCTAGGCTGTTGCCTAAATGGTATCGCTAGTCGGTTCGCCAAACTCAGACATGAAGATGGAAAGTCTCATGTATGGATATGATGAAGAGGGATTATCAATCATACGGAGCAATGAACATTGAAATCAACATTATTACAATCGCAAGTGAGTTACACGATTCGGCAGCAGGTTCTTATTAAATACCAAATACCCTACAGTAAATGACAAGTAGGGAATAATTTTCCTATTTTAGAGTTCCGTACTCAAAGGATACCAAACGGGAACCTATTACTTTCGCTACGCTCTCCGGACAGAGAGCGTAGCGAAACGCGTCCGTCTTTCTGTCCGTCACAGGGCTGTATCTTTTGAACGGTTATAGGTAGCTGGTTGAAATTTTCTCAGAATTTGTGTTGCCATAACCCTATCACGACAAATACTAAAAATGAAAAAGTCTAAAACCAAAGGGGGTCCCTATACAAGAAACCTCGAAAAACATGTATTTTTTCAACGTTTTTGTTCTTGCATCTTCAAAACGGTACACATACCAGCGTCAAACTTGGTCTGATTATAGTGTATACTATTTAATTTAGCAGCAAATACTAAAAATAGGGGCAATCATAGACATATGTGGTGGTACCTGCGTAAGAAAGAGATGCGGTGCGTTGATCTCTTTTGATGAACTCTTGTACCTAAATTAAATCAGTTTCTATGGGGTATCAGGTCGATGGGTGGTACGGGACCCTTACTGCGTGGGTCAGACTCGCACTTGAACGAATTTAGTACATTTCAAATCCACTCGTGCGTCTTCATCATCATATTAAAATATTTAATCTACCAGAGAGCTTCATTAGTCTGTTTGTACCAAAAATTTCATTTTCACACTATCTTTCTCTTTGAGAAGAGGGCAAATATTAATATTAAAACAAAAAGCCACAAGTCTGGCTTGTAGGCTAAAGATACAATATTTATATTCTATATTCCCTTTAATGGCACATCGACATTCAGGAGAGGCCCAGAATTACCATGAACACGGGCCCAGTTCATTTAGAGAAGACAGGGGTGGTCAGTGAAATATACATTACTGGAATAGTCAACAAGCAAAATGGAATTCAAGGCAATAAAATGGTCATTACAATACAATACAATACAATACAAATACTCTTTATCGTACACAAAAGAAAATAGCAACATATGACTATTATTTTATTACATTAACTTATAAAATATTTCATTTGTACAGTAGGTGTTTTTCAGGTATATCTACAACGTGTTATTGAAGCTACAGAAAATCTCTTAAAGGGTCTTTGTATTCATTAGTTTGAACAACTTTTACCATGGGAACAAAACTGAAAAATCAGCTGTTCCCTACATTTTGTCTTATTTAGGTATGTTAACACAAATTTTGGGAATAGCTGATTTTTTTTTCACGATTTCTAGTTTGGTCCCATAGTAAAAGTTGTTCATAACAATGAGTACAATGACTACTTAAGAGGTTTTCAGTTGTTTCAATATCACATGTTTTGCATGTTAAGGCGCTGCACAGATGACTTTTTTTGAGTGATCGCTCAAAAAAAATGTCATCTTTTCAGCGCCTAAGGTGTTGTCATAATACAACGCAATTACGAGAATACCACAAGTTCGCGAGGATTATGTTCGTGCGAACTCAGGATCAAACATACAGGTATCGAATAGGTGTCCTAACTGACAGTCGCGCGATACTATCGCGCTACTCAAATGATCGATTGCTTATTTACGCCAAGTCAGTTCATAAGAATGTACGATCAAACATACTTGATGCCTGACATTGTCCTAATAGAAACCGATTATCGCGCGAATATGCGATCTGATCATCGAATATTCGCTGGAATGTTGATTAAGACACCTACTCGACATAATTGATCAAGGGTTCGTACAAACAAAATCGTGCGAACTTGCGATGATCTCATAATCGCGTTCTATGGACGCCTATTAGGGCACCCGATTCTTGTCATCACGCGAACATGCGATGTTATTATTGTGTACTCGCGTGGTGATCGCGTAATCACGTTGTATTAGGACGACGCCTGTGAGATATGATAGTGATTCTATTCTTTTTATTTTGTCTATAAAGAGATAAATCTTTTAAACCTGTCGGAATCCAATAGACCCGATTTGACTCACATCAAAATGCTCTGTGTATTGTCGAAATTCAAGAAAGTTTTGATACCAAAATAATAAAATTAGCTGTACAGTTTGATAATAATACAGATACAAAAATCAAACAAAGGCTCAGCAAACATCAAAAATAAAAATTCAAATTTCAAAATTCAAATACCTTCCAGCGTCCGAAAGTTTAAATCTGCGACTGCGGCCGCCTTGCCTCAGGACTTGTCCCAATGCCGTAATTACAAGTACACACCCTACTAGCGCAAATAGAAACAAAACCGCACACATTCGCATATGTAAATAGGGGTGGATCACGGCCGAAATTCGGTGTGCATACCCTACCACCGGCTTGGGAAAAACAATAGATATATTAAGGGAAAGGTAGTTTAATTTTATTGAAATATTTGAGCGTTAAAGAAATTAAATGTGTCGTAGTACTTAAATTATTAATAATTTCTACTAAGGCCTGTATTACAGAATGAAACTCAAGCTTGAATCACTCTTTAAAACTATTTTTTATAATATATGTATAATAATTTTTTAAAAATCGAATTAACGTATCCATATTATTGTGTTAATTCTTGTGTTAGTTTTGAGTTGTGCTTTAATTTTAAAATATTCTTCAAGCATAAATTCATAGATCTCAGTTCAGCTGAGTTCGGCTTTATTCTATGTTGTTATCTACTCAGGTGATTCCGTGAAGATTTTATCTGTAATCACGCATATGTAGTCGAAATAGTGCTAAAGCATAGATATCCTTGCTATTTCTGGTTATATTCGTGTTATGTTGTTGAATTGAAGTTTATACCTAATTACCGTATTGGAATAAGACCGTTAATCGAGTAACGATTCTACGCTTAAGTAGTGATCAGTGGGGTAATTGTGTAATGCATTCACATTGACATTAGCTTTCATTTTGAAATGACAACAATATTCATTGCGTGGTACATAGTTGCCAATAAGATGAATTTTCAAAACACACCGAGGAATGAACATTGAAATCCTATTGATTGCGATCGCGAGTGAGTTACGCAATTCGGCAGCAGGTGATTAAAGGTCAAACTGTACTTAAGGAACGATCTGTAATACGGACCTAAGTTTGCACTTAGTACTTTAGTAGAAATATGCCTTAACTGAAGAATTAGGTATGTAAGGAGATCTTTTTGACGAGATTTTATCAAATAGCAAAGAAATCTGTACTCAAGCATGGTGTCGATCACACTGAGTTATTACAACAAATCTCTGCTCAAACACGTAAGTAGGTTGCAGTTTAGTATAAAGCTAAACTCAGCTGAACCAATTAATAATAATTATCAATGAATAATAATAATAATAATGTACATACATTATTTATTTATTTTTATTTATTTGACAACAAATAAGTTCATAATTGGTTGAAAGCTCTGATTTCTAAACTAAGCTAAAATCTAGCCTGTTTGTCAGAAATCAGTTCCTTCCCCGTTTAAATGTTTTAATTACAAATTATTGTAAAAGCTTTGTAATTTATACATTATTATTTTGTTATACAATATGTATGTATGTGGGTATGTATAATGTGCTTAAAAATATTCTAAATTGAACAACTCAAAACTAATTTTAAACAGCGATCAAAGTCTGAATTTCGTTTTGTAATACGGGCCTTATTTTGTCTTACTTACATACATACATACGTTTAAATCAGCTTTACATTGCAAAAAATCTTTTACTGTTTTTCTTAATAATTATTTAATTATAAAGAATCACCAGAAGATTCATAAGTACCTAGTGAAAAGTACAAAAGCACGCTAGTGCTTATTACAATTTTAGCAAAATCTCTTCCAGCAAATCAGCGAGTGGAGACAATTTTTTTTTAAATTAAGTTTTGTAAGCTCTTGTAGTCTTGCAATATTCAAGAGACAGGGGAATCTATAACAAAGTTCAAATGTACCACTTGATTAAAATTTCAATCAGTAATATTGCAGACGAGACATTGAAAACGCAAATCTTGTACCGCTAGGGATTTTCATAAAAATTTAAAATCACAATTTTTATATGACAAGATAGATTTTTGATTACTTTACTACTTTATTATCCAGGGCTGGTGCCCTGGATAATAAAGTTATGAATTTAGAAATTTACTGCTTAGTAATTATTTATTTAAGAGAGTGCAAAAACTTTGAATAAAATTATAGAAGACTAGATTGATGCAATTGCTGAGTAATCAGCTTTGTGCTACGGGTCTCCTACAAGGGACAAATATCTGTATGACATAGACATTATGAAATTGTTTCGGATCTGCGAACACAATCACTATACACGAGGAATCACAATTTTACTTGCAATTCATGCGTGGCAACTTTCGAACAAACTACGCCTCCCATATTGACGATTTTTTTTTTTTTAATTAACTTTAATAATTATGTACTTTACAGCATTTGTTTCTGCAGTTAGAAACAGCACAATAAAGCATTTTTGCGGGTCTTTGTTTCAGTATTTACAGAAACAAGTCATAAGGAGTACTGAGAAAGGCTTTGAAATGCCCTGCACTATGGTGCAGAGTGTTGGAACGCGCGCCCTGCCCACTTGGCCATTCTATCTATTTCTGTGACTTGTACTATGGGTACTAGACAATGGATATAATACTTATACACTTTTTTTTTGTAGATACATACTTGTAATACACTAGCTTTTACCCGCGGCTCCGCTCGCGTTAAATTCTGCTAACCCACGTCAGTCCAGTCCAGTCCACTGTCCCGCTGTCCCGCTGCCCCGCTGTCCCGCTGCCCCGCTGCCCCACTGCCCCGCTGCCCCACTGCCCCACTGCCCCGCTACCCCACTGCCCCGCTGCCCCGCTGTCCCACGGCACCGCCGTCCAACTGACCCACTGCCCCGCTGCCCCGCTGCCCCGCTGCCCCACTGCCCCGCTGCCCAGCTGCCCCACTGCCCCGATACCCCACTGCCCCACTGCCCCGATGCCCCAATTACCCGCTGCCCAGCTGCCCCGCTGCCCCGCTGCCACAATGCCCCGCTACCCCACAGCCCCACTGCCCCGCTGTCCCACTACCCCACTGCCATACTGCCCCCCACTGCCCCGCTGACCCGCTGCCCCAGTAACCCACGGCCCCACTGCCCCGCTACCCCGCTGCCCCACTGCCTCGCTTCCCATCTGCCCCGCTGCTCCACTTCCCCACTGCCAGCCCCACTGCCCCCCACTGCCCCGCTGCCCCTCTACCCCACTGCCCCTCTGCACCGCTACCCCACTGCCACGCTGCCCCACTTCCCCGCTGCCCCACTATCACACTGCCCCACAGCCCCGCTTCCCCACTGCCCCACTGCCACGCTGCCCCACTATCCCACTGCCCCACAGCCTGACCCGCTGCCCCACTGCCCTGATCCCCACTGCCCCGCTGCCCCACTGCACCGCTGCCCCACTGCCCCGCTGCCTCACTGCCCCGCTGCCCCACTATCCCACTGCCCCACTGCCCCGATTCCCCACTGCCCCGATGACCCGCTGCCCCACTATCCCACTGCCCCGCTGCCCCACTACCCCACTGCCCCACTGCCCCGCTTCCCCCCTATCCCACTGCCCCACTGCCCCGCTTCCCCCCTATCCCACTGCCCCACAGCATGCTTCGCTTCCCCACTGCCCCGCTGCCCCACTGTCCCACAGCCCCACTGACCAGCTGCCCCACTGCCCCGCTGCCCAACTGCCCCGCTGCCCCACAGCCCCGCAGCCCCGGTAACCCACTGCCCCGCTGCCCCGCTGCCCCACTGTCCCGCTGACCAGATGCCACGCTGCGCCGCTACCCCACTTCCCCACTGCCCCGCTGCCCCGGTAACCCACTGCCCCGCTGCCCCACTGCCCCGCTGCCCCGCTACCCCACTGCCCCACTGCCCCACTATCCCACTGCCCCGCTGCCCCGGTACCCCACTGCCCCGCTGCCCCGCTGGCACTCTGCCCCACTGCCTCGCTGCCACGCTTCCCCGCCCCGCTGCCCCGTTACCCCGCTACCCCACTGCCCCACTATACCACTACCCCACAAGCCCACTGCCCCGCTGCCCCGCTGCCCCACTACCCCACTGTCCCACCGTCCCACTGCCACTGTCCTACTGTCCCACTGTCCCACTGTCCCACTGTCCCACTATCTCACAATATCACTATCGTCCCGTCCCATGTCCCATGTCCTGTCCCATGTCCCATCCTATGTCCAGTCCCATGTGCCATCCCACTGTCCTGTCCCATGTCCCGTCTCATGTCCCGTCCCATTTCCCGTCACATTTTCCGTCCCCTGTTCCGTCCACTGTCCCGTCCCCAGTCCCGTCCCCTGTCCCGTCCCCAGTCCCATCCCCAGTCCCATCCCCTGTCCACTCCACTCCATTCCACTCCATCGTACATTACTATCCGCTCGTGCAAATGCATAGAAGCTTCGATCTGTCGGGTGAGTACGCAACCCACGAATTAATTTTTTTCTTTTTTTCTTTCTTTCTTTCTTTCTCAAAACCCATACCAGTTTTTAAGTCAGATCATCAGCTTTCAAACAAAAAAAAATCATCAAAATCGGTCCGGTAGTTTTAGCGTGATGCTGGAACAAACAAACAAACAAACAGACGTTTACAATTTTATAATAGTTAAGATAAGAAACACCCAGACCAACACAAACACTTATGTTCATCACACAAATATTTGTGTCTTGTGGGAATCGAACCCACGACCTCGTGATTAGCAGTCCGACACTCGAACCACTAGACTACAGAATTACAGATGTCTTCCAAATATTGTTAACAACCTATGTAACATGCAGTGACATTATCTTGCTTGATTCTTTCTATTTGGTAATGTTTTCTTACTGTTTCGATTCAATCAAAAATCCATACAAATAGATCACACACAATACCTTATGTTTTTCCTTATCACATGTTTTGCACTCAAAAGTGAACGTTCGCGAAATCACGTTAAAACGAGATTACGAAACCAATAATAATGTATATAAATATTGTTACTGATTTACTGGCGGTTCATCAAATGTTTTGTTTATTTAGTTTGTGGGTAGTTCATAACAAACCCGTTTGCTATGCCACGTACTGCATAAATAATTGTTGCCCCTTGTTAAATATTAAAATGGGGTAGTTGTACACGGGCAATTTGATATCGATGTTATTGGGGTAGATGTGAGGAAGGATAATGAGTTGTTTTAGAGTTCCGTACCAAGAAGGTAAACCCTTTTTTTTTGTTTTTGCCGTGGGGAAATCCTCATGGACGCACTCCGCCCGGGGTAGGCGGAGCCAGTGTCGGACTCTTACCGACTAGAACCACCGCGGTGTTCCTTCAACTACCTTAGCCGGGGGCGTGGGAACCCATAGCACGAGCTCTGCTTAATTTGGGACTAAAACAATGAAAAAATGTCCCAAAAATATTTATACATTTTATTTATTTATTTATATTTCTCTTACTTTTCTCTTAGTTTCTCTTGTGTTGCTTTCAAGTGATTAGGTACCAGCGAATCACATAATCATCATCTTAGCCTTAGCTTAATTTTATTGACTGGAATAATGGTTCCGTGGCTGTTATTTTTTTTGTCTCGTATTTAGGAATCGTTATTTTTTATTTATTTTTACATCTAATTTTGTAGTAGTAGAGTTTATTTTGAAGGAGCTAGTCCGGGGAAGAACTACGTACCTATTTCTGACACCGAACAGTAATGCTTGCATTGCTGTGTTTCGGCGTGAAGGGTACGGGTGCCGGTGAAATTACAATCACATGAGACTTTCCATCTTCATGTCTCAGTTTGGCGAACCGACTTGCGGTACCATTTAGGTAACAGCCTAAGTTGGTATTGCAGTTGTTATGGGCAACGTTAACCGTTTAACATCAGATGGGTCGTTAGCTCGTTTCGCCATCCTTTATTACAAAAAATATAAAAGATTCATAAAACATTAATCACATACTTAAGTATTAGTAATTGGATTGTGCTTAAGCTTATAAATAACGTTATAATCAATAAAGCCCCCGCGGTCACCACCCCTGTTTATATCGAAATCGGAATCAATAAATAAAATAATAACAAACATTTGGCAACCCTATCGAAGTCAGTCACGTGCAAGTTAAATGATCTGAAACGGGAAGCAATAAACCTATTGTTTACAACACTCGCTTATCGTTTATCAACATTTATAATATTCAATAAACTGATAATGTCAACCAAGATTTATATGTTCATGTTTTACAAACATTAAGTTCACACGTATGTACAAATTGATGTTTCTATTGATTGATTAATGATAGTAGGACTTAAAGAAGCTACTACTATGTACTCTTTTAGACTGCATAATTTGTAAAAAGTTGGGAAATCTTGTATTTTGGTAACATCTGTTCGTGCACCTCTATATCGTCCCCGTGCAGTGAAAACCTCGTTTTGCATAGAACGTAACTTTATAGGACGAGAAAATAACTGCTACTTATAATACATATAGTATTTTTATTTTACATATATTGAATGTGCAATGGAGACGTCAGATTTAACAAAATCAGCAAGTTCTACAAAATAAAACTGCTGTTATTGATACATTTGTTTTTAAAATATCCAAAGAATCACGTATATAAATATATGTATATACATATATCAATATCACGTTGTCGCGTCATCTGCGTTGCGCATACGTTTATCGAATGCCTACGCCTAAGAAACGCTAGTGTGAAGGAGCTATTATATAACCATAGCCCGCCACATGGAGTTTAAAAAAAAAATTACTTTTCTATTAATTGCTGCTCCTTCATACAAGCATTTCTTTGGCGTATAGGCGTTTCATAAAACTATGCGCAGCACAGACACTGCAACAACGCAACATGTGTGTCGCGTTGTCACTTGTAAACTACGCATGTAAATGATAATACCAAACTATATCGCGATCGTGCGGTGTTTGCGCGACGCTAGCGCGACAACGCGACGTTTGCGTCACATTGTTGCGGCGGCACGTGGCGTTTGCGCTGCGCATACGTTTATTAAACGCCTACGCTAGAGAAACGCTAGAGTATAGGGGCCTTTCAATGTAGAATACATTAACTCTTGTCTTATATATGAAAATTATTCGACAAACGACAGCGATTGATATAATTCGTTGCACACAATTTCATAGACCTTTCAAAACGCGGTGTATCGGGTGCACACCCCGGTCGCTTGATATAACTAGTCCCTTATACTATGAAAATCTCTCGAAATGTCTTTAAAGTTAAAATTTATGAAACATGAATCCTAGTTGAATTTTAAAGTAATCTAAACAGTAAATTGAAAACTTTAAGTAATAATATTTAGATGGAACTGCACTTTTACAGTTGATAGCTAATTTCTTCATTTTCATACAATTTCGTGACACTGAAAATTCTTTAAAAATATACTCAAACAGTCGAAGTGGCACAAAATTTGTAAAAAATTCTCAACGTATTTTATTTTATAATACATCTGTTGGTGGTTATTAGCCTGTAGTTTATACCGGCGGCCATTTTGGTTAATTGATACTCAGGCTCCATAACCGCAATTTGATACTGCAGCAGAGGGGTTGAATGCTGCTATTCTTGAATTTTTAACCAATCAGAGCGTTCCACTTTGTTCAACACTATAATATGTACTGGTCTTTGTTTATTTTTTGTAAATAGACACATCTGCTTATTTTAAGTATGTTGTATGTAGTACTTAATTAATATGTGACTACCTATATAATGTTCTCGTAGTACCAAAACAGGACTGTCTACTAAATTAGCCAACGGACTTTAAGTATGACTTAAATCATGAGATACAACTTGTTGTGATCAAAACTAGGCACTTCCATGTATTCTGTTATTAACTAACAGTGTGATATTGGCTAGCTCGTTAATAAATAGACTGTTTAATCACACAAAAATTCTTCATCGTTTGCTTTTTGTGTGTAATTTATATCTGAAAATTGTTCATCTAGGTTTAGGCCTATAATATTAGAGCTTGTCTTAAGAAATCACGGAGAACAATTGTGGCGATTCACCGATAGCTTAATTATTATTTAATTTTATTCTTCATTCTAATAAATCTTATTGTAAGCTATCGCTCTCTTTAACCAAAAGTAGATACAGAAAAGGGATGGCAAAAATTTTAGAACTGTCAAATGACTCGGAATTTAGATTTCCATACAAGTTTAGTAGTGATCTCGGAACGTGCCCACTAAAATACAAAAAAATGTAACACGTAAACTAATTTGACAGTTCTAAAATTGTTCCCATCCCTTTCTTGTATCTACTATTAGTAAATAAAAGAGAGCTATAGGTTAAATTAAGTTTAGTTTGTGATAAGAGAATCGACACCAATATCTATCCTTTCATTAGAAATAAATCAGAAACATCATAACAAAACTAATGAAGTCGAATTAACTCAAAACTTTATTCAATGCAACTGACATTTTATTTACAAGTAAATAATAAAAAATAAAAAAAACTGAAACAAACCATTTGTTCTGAAGCCTTTTCAAAGCAAAACTCGACAAAACATCTGTAGTTTTATTAATACAAGAGTAGTTTTAACATAAAGGGGGAAACAGACATGGAGTGGGGGGAACTAGACTTGTAGAACAATGAGCAATGTCTGTAAAGGGACGTTGGACGACCAATCAGAGGCTGTCACGGTTGTGAGTGTACTTTGTTTTAATAGCACTAGGCTGGATTAGTTTTTAAGTACGCTCTAAACAATGCTTCCTGCATGTCTGTGGGGGAGCCGTCATGACGCCATGTTGGATCGAGGTAACTTTTATACGAGTATGAGGTGTTTTATGTGGGCTTAGATACCTACTGATGTTATTTTTCCGAGTTAGATACTATTTAAAAACCTACATAATTATTCAAATTTAAAAAATGTTATCACATATATTCTGTTTTTCTGTCTTGTCTCATTTAGTAAACAACCTTGGCACGTCTCTTTATTCTTATAACTACTGATAAAATATAATTACTGTTTCTGCACATGTAATTAGGTAAAAAAATGTTATTTGGTGTGTGAAATTGTTAACATAATGTCTTTTAATAATTATTATTGACGAATTGCATTTAAAAGACATGCCAAGATTGTTTACTAAATAAGACAAGTAAGGAAAAACAGAGATTATAGTAATAGTTTAAAAAGGTTTTTACAATAATTATAGATATAAACTTCCTAGACGAAACACTTTCAAATACATACCTTCAATACTTGGTATTATCATCATCATCATCATTTCAGCCGGAAGACATTCACTGCTGGACTTGGTATTACTTAATAAAATAAAAATATTGTAAACTAACAAGACTTAACGTAATTGACATTTTATTTCAGAACCATTATAATTTAAATTACAAAAAAAGGCAGATGTAAATGTTACAGTACAACATCGCAATATTATACAAACCATTATGTTGTAACAGTGCAATAAAAAGCTACTACATAAACAATAATAACTTAAGCATTATCTACCACAAAACGGTGTAGGTACGGTCCACAAAGCGAATAAAAGATTAATACATATTACATACGTCCTTTTTATTTCATTTTTAATTCGTGTATGTAATCTACGGATTATGTTAGCCTGTGCGAACAAAACTGGCGAGGTACAACGCTTTGCTGGCAACCGCATGAGGATTTTCAGGGACTTAGCCCTTTATAAAACCCTGTTTGCCATCAAGCCGAAATTTTAAATTTCCTCGTTAATATGTCACTTTCGGATTAAATTAATGCGGCATTATTAAGAATAAGGTCAAGGAAAAACCAATAAGTCCTCGATTTTAATTGGACACTAATTGGTTTTTCTCTAGGTTGTCGTATTGAAGCGTGGTTTTTCCAGTAGTTACATAAGTGAGGTCCTCAAGTATCTGTTTTTCACATTCGCCTTTTGATTTTCGAATAGAGAGGAGGTCCGTGGTACCTACCTCCGTTTTTCCTACCTTTTTTTCGATCTTAAACTTTGGCCATTTAATTTTATACTATGGGATACTAATATCGCCTTCCCTTTCTACTATCTATATCATCGGATCACCGGCCCGGTTTCTATCTTTAGCACCTCCTTATCTATTGTGAGATAAGCGAACTTGGCTTATCTACCTACCGCAGTTGAATTTCGAGAAGTAATTATTGCACGAAACAGCTTAGTTTGTTCGTTGAGATTTTCTGAAACGTTATTTATGTTTTAGAACAATGCAGTAGGTACTATGACTATAACCTTTTATTAGATTTATGGAATTTTTAATTTATCTTGTATATTTTATATTATTATATATTTGTATATATGTGAGGCCATGTAAGACGCTTAAAACAAGATTTTGTTTTTTGTACAAACATCTGGTAGAGTTCCTTGCAATACCCAAAAGTGTAAGCTACACATCATCATCATGTCCAATAAGCCTCCTCCAAATGGGGGGATATGCCATAATCACCACGCTTGGCAGGCGGGTTAGCGATCACATTTGGTTGATTAAATACTCAGAAAACTGTGCTGCCCATCCTCTGGTGAATTTTGAAAAATTAATATTCAATCTATCCACGATTTGCCCTACTAGAGATAGGAATTTGACATAAGCTCCATACAAAATATGTCAAATTTCTATCTCTAGTAGGGTAAATCGTGGATTGGTATTGGTATTGGTATAACGGGCCATTTTCCGCAACTCCACGCTCGGCGTGTATTTTGCGTGTGGGTGGGAATAACTTGTTTACTCGAGCCACCCCAGCTCCTCGAGGAAGGCCAGCAGACGCTTGATGTTGCTGACTGTCTCTCGGAGAGTACCCGGATCTCCGAAGTACTTAGCCCTGTATGAGGCGACCTCCGGGCAGTTGAGAAGCACGTGGGCCGCTGTTTCTTCTGTCTCCATGCAGGCTCTGCACAGAGGACTGTCAGTCACACCTATGACAAAGAGGTGTTTGTTAAATGAACCGTGTCCGGTGTAAGCGGCTGTCACCGTACGTAGGTGTTGTTTTGACAGCCGGAGGAGCTGTTTGGTGATCTTACCGTCGATGACGGGGAGTGCTTCCTTAGCCTGTCTGCATACCTCGTGGTTTATCCAGGAGTAGTTGTGTTTGTCTCTAGTGCGTTTCCTTACCAGAGTACGTAAATGACCGAAAGGGAGAGGTATTATGGGTTCAGGTCCTACCGCGTCTGTACTCGAACCCCTCCTAGCGAGTTCATCCGCTGCGTCATTGCCTCTAGAGCCACTATGACCTTTAATCCATTGTAGGGTTATATTGTTGGAGCTGCCTACCTGATTTAATTTCTGGTGGCATTCGTAGATGAGCCCAGAGTTGACAGTACAACTGTTGAGAGCCAGTAGTACCGCCATGCTGTCGGAGAGTATTCTAATAGAGTGATCTTTTACCTCCCGTGCCATGACTGCTGCAGTTGCCAGTAAGATGCCCATACACTCAGCTTGAAATACCGTATTGTAGACACCCAGTGGCGTAGAGATGAATATGTTTAGGTCTTCTGAAAAGACCCCACATCCTGTACCTGATTCCGTTTAGGATCCATCTGTAAAGATCCTAAGTTCTCTGGGATTCAAACCCTCGCACAGATGGTCCTCATACAGTTGGATCTTGTATTTTTTGTCAAAAATGAACTCCTTCGGTATGCGGTCGTTAATTGCTCGCATAAATGGTAATTCCTCAGAGAGTTCATCGAGTATAAGAGTGTGGTGTGTTTTGTAGTTTCTCCAGAGACCCAGCGATTTAAGCCGCACCGCCGCCACTGCAGCCTCTTGTTGGACAAATAGGTGCAGTGGAGGAAGGCCTAGTAAGGCTTCCAGCGCTGCCGTTGGAGTTGTTTTCATGCAGCCCGTGGTGGCCACACAGGCGAGTCTCTGGAGCCGTTGCAGTTTGTTTGCGGCTGTAACTAATTTAGTTCGCGGCCACCAAACCACTGCACCATATGTTATCATGGGTCGGATCACTGTTTTGTACAGCCATAAGATTACTTTAGGTGACAGTCCCCACCGTTTGCCTATCATTCTCCTACACTGCCAAAACGTGATACTGGCCCTGTTTAGTTTGTTTTCGATGTGACTACTCCATGTCAGCTTGCTATCAAGTATGACGCCAAGGTATTTAACCTCGGCGGACAGCTGGAGTTCTGTATTGAACAAACTAGGGAGGCTATATGATCCTAGTGCTCGTTTGTGCGTGAACATGATAAGTTCGGTTTTGGTGGGGTTTACCGATAGTTCATATTCTCTGCACCATCGTTCTACGATACGTAGTGCTTGTTGGGTAAGATTGCAGACAGTACTCGTGACCTTTCCTGGAACAAGGATTGTAAGGTCATCTGCATATCCCACCGTGTAAAAGTCTCTCGCGTTTAGTTTTGTGATGAGGTCGTTGATGACCAGGTTCCATAACAGGGGGGATAGTACTCCTCCCTGTGGGCAGCCTTTAGCTATTATGGCTGCCTTGACTTCACCTTCTAAGCGTACTACTCTTTTGCTGAGCATGTTGGTGATCCAGTCTGAAAGCAATGGTTCCACTCCATGTCTGGAGAGGGCATTACTTATGCTGGAGAAATTTGTTTTGTCGAAAGCACCTTCGATGTCAATGAAGGTACCCATACAAATGCTTTTATGTTGAATGGCTTCTTCTATCTGGCTAACAACCAAATGAAGGGCCGATTCTGTAGATTTGCCGGAACTATAGGCATGTTGATTCGCATGTAGTGGTATGTGTTTTAGGGCGCCGTCCCTCAGCTCCCTTTCGCATAGCCGTTCCAGCGTAAATCGTGGATAGATTGGATATTAATTTTGGCCGTTAGTTGCCTTTACGACATCCACGAGAAGAGATAGGGTGGTGCTATTCTTTATGTCCAGCACCTCACGGAACACTAAACTACTCAAACATATATTAAAAAGCTGAAGAATCAACAATTAACAAGTTTAACACCTACTTACACAACACAAACTTTTCCATTCCATTCGATTCTTGGAACTGTCGCAAGAAGACAACTAATGACAAGCAGATGATACCTGTCTGTCCGAACGTGAAAATCAATAAATACTTCCCTTCAACCGGTGCATTCCATCTGGCGTCAAACGTCAAATGTCAGACGTCTGACGTCATTAGTTGAAATTGCCAACAACGTCAACAACACCAGAGACGCAACAGTTGTTCCATTTCGTTTAGCGCGTGCTGGCCCCTTTACGGATTTGCCACAAAATGTGGACCGCATAAATTATCTGCGGCATGACATCTTTTATTTACGTTGCAAGTGTTGCAACGTTTTTTTTTTTAGTGTTATAAATAGCACCTGTTAAAAATGAATTTGTTGAATCAAAAATAAAAAAATCTAACAACATAAAAGGTTTTTTATCTAGATTTTTCTGTTTGTTTAATTTTAACCGAGTCAGACCCTCGTATTGACTGCATATACGTTTCCATTATTTGTATTTCGCTGCTTTAAACAACTACAATATCGAGCAACCACAGTTTATAAAGTGAAATATTCAATTATTATTGAATTCGATAGATTCTTTTGCGCTAAATTATACTTAAATGTTTTTTTAATAACAATTTTCCAAAGTAGATAATGGGCATACATCAACAATTAGCAAATTGCAAGAAAAACAACTAATCAGATAACTACAGGTAAAATGAAAATAAAATACATTATTAATAAATAGCATTAAATTACGAAAGTCACCGACATAGCCCGAAGAATTGCCAAACATGAGTGGCAGTGGGCGGGGCACATTGCTCGCAGAACGGATGGCCGATGGGGCAGTAAAGTTCTGGAGTGGCGACCGCGTACTGGAAGGCGCAGCGTGGGTAGGCCCCCCACAAGGTGGACTGACGACCTGGTGAAGGTCACGGGAATCCGCTGGATGCGGAAGGCACAGGACCGGTCGTTGTGGTGATGCTTGGGGGAGGCCTATGTCCAGCAGTGGACGTCTTTCAGCTGAAATGATGATGATGATGATGATGAGCATTAAATTATTTTAAATATTTCATCCTAGGAAAATGAATGAAAATCCTATGTTACTAGTCTACTAATATTATAAAAGTTAAAGTTTGTGACGATGTATGGATGTTTGTTACTCTTTCACGCAAAAAAGACTGTATTGATTTGAATGAAATCTGGCATACAGATAGAACATAACCCGGATTAAAGGCTACTTTATATTCTGGAAGATGAACAGTTCCCGAGGGATACGCGATAAACGACATTAACGCGGGTGAAGTCGCGGGCATAGGCTAGTTAATAAATAAAAAAACAACCCAGTATAATATGGTTAATTCTACAATACAAAAGCAACACAACAGGAAACGGTTGCCCGAGATTAAACAAAAAAATGCTAAATATCAAACAATATAAACTAAATTTATACTATGTTACACAAATCATAATAATTTTCTTGCAACAACGGAAGCTCGCAATGTTTCTGAACATTATATTTATGAAATGCATTTACTCCTACCAACCATAAGTTTCCTTTAGAATCAACAACAGCCAATCAGCGAACGAAGATTATAGGATACAGCATCGAATAAAATATAGGTACCAAATTTAAGATGCAAAGTCATGTAAATAACGTTGTTTTTAAGTTGTCCAACTGTTTCCAGAACGTTGGAAGTTCTGCAGTTATTATTGGCCGTACCGGCGCTAATTTGACCGAATTTGCTTAATGCCCCACAATTTGCGCGCTGACCCTACTGCTTATTATAATAATTTAGCAACCAGTTGCAGCTTCAGATTCTACGGGCTTATTCTGAAAAAATCGATGTTGTCTGTGTACTTTTTTGTATCTTACAAAGTATGCAAAAAGTAAACAGCATGGTAATTTTTCTCGTCTTAAATTATTTACTGTCTCCAGTCCGCTTTTGCACGCGTCGAGCTATCGGTATCGTAATACGCATCGTATCCGTATGACGTAGTGCATCCACCTAATCGCAGCGTACGGATAGTTGACGAATTTCTATGAGCCATCAGTTTTTTTTTTAAATATTGACATTAGGATACCGATGACGTCATCCGCATTTTAAAATACAATTTGATCCGTCCGATGCGTACGATACCGATAGGTGGATACGTGCCTTAAAAGCCTGGTCAGAGGCAATCCTTTGCTATTTCAATAAATATCAGTAAAAACTGTAAAATGTGGACTTTTTGGTGGGTTTCTGATTGAGAATTATTCAAGAGTGCAACCCGAGTTAAAATAATCCATTTTACTCCGCACCATCCTTTTTCTGAACAAAAGTGAATACTGATGTAGTAATAATATGACTGGAATGTCACATTATAACTGTTGTAATTGAACATTTAACGCATGTCAGTTGCAAGTTACACAATATGCGCTATTGTACAGACTTTAATTTCAGTGGAAATAATTTTTTGGAGAGCATATGTTGTGGTTTAAAACATTTTTTTTAAATAACAATATCTTGGCCGGATGCCAAAGCAAAAATACACGACATACCTGACAGCCGGTGTAACAAAGATTCACAGACAAATCATAATTTGGCACCTATTGTGAGTTTTTTGTTTAATTTTGACACTTTTTGTGAGTGATAACATATTGGAGACTGTTAAGTGACAGAATGAGATTTAACTATTGTTCTTGTAAACATACCATAGTTAACAATGACGTTGTATAAATATAGAACATGATTATGTTTTGTCACAAATTGTGATAGAGTTAGAAATGTGTAAAACATCATGATTAATGACGTCATGAGTGAACAATTTATAGATTTTTTCGTGTTATTTTTACCTTTCTATTAACCACATCTGTTCTTTTCTCAGATGCCGAGAGTCCGACTCTCGAGAAACAACCCGTTGCAGCAGCGGCTGCCTTGAGGACTGGTGGCAGGTCTCCCGCCATGTTAGGATTAGGTCTTCGCCTGGGCGGGGAGTCTCGTCGCGAACCGCGATCCGCGAAACCCACGTTGTCCACCTGATACACTGAGAGTGCGTCACTTTCGAGAAAACCCTTCTCGATGCAGAACCAGCTGCCAGGGAGATCAGTGGTGGGGTCCCCCAGCAATACCATAAGTCAAGGCCCGAGCCCTTCCCCGGAGAACGCCCTTATTCGGTTATTAGGTACAACCAGTTTTAGTTTGTAAGTTAGGGAAACTTTTCTGGCGGATGGAGACCTTAAAGGGACTCTCCGCCCCATTATTCCAGTCTTCTTCTTCTATCGTGTCCACATGAGCTAGATAAAGATAATAGCTCAGGCCGTGGTAAAAAGATTAGCCAGTCAGCATGTTGGTAGCGGGGCTGACTGCCCAGGATGTGCCGGACGATCAATTAAATATCGTCACTCGTAGGAGCTCTTTAAACGCACCCCGTTAGTCTGGCTAAGCAGCAATAGTTTCTAGGAACTGCCTGCCATAAAGTCAATTCGAAAAAGAAACCACATTAAATGTTACCTATAATAATTAGAATCTTCAAATTCCCGCATTATACAGCAAAATTAAAACGTTGGTGAAAAATTCTATACAAAGTTTTCACAGCTCCGCTTCAAACTTCAAACGTTTTATATTTTTAATTTTTCTCGTAGTTTAGCAAAATATATCTTCAGTTTAATAAGAGCTGAAGCTCAAAAGCAAACATCGCGATTAAGATCTTTGTGTACAAGAATAAATTTGTCGTCGGCCGTCCGCCTGTTTGATCAACAGATTAAAAAGTCGACGAGAGCTCTGGGCAAATGGTGCATTTTAAAGTTGAAAACTTCTATAATGTATAGTTGCTTGTTGCATGTCTCGTCGCGTCACATAAGGTGTAATATGTATGTGGATAGCGTCTTATAAATAACTATACGTGATCCGAATGTGTTTATTTTAGTGAACCGTAAATTGATGTTAAAAATAAATAAATTTAAAAAACATTGAAACTCCCAGTCACTTAGTGTAACTTCAGTTAACTCATCGCAGATACTTACTTGACTTTTTTTAAACTCTATATTTTCATGTATTTGCATGTCATTTTTAACATGTACATGTCTATTTTTCATAGCTCTCAAAAGCAATTGGTATTACACCACAGACGTAGTAATAATTATGTCTGTGGAGTAACTCAACAACAACTACCAGCAATATTTCCATGTTATTACGTGATTAAAACCAACAAAAGTGTCCAATAATTCAAGTCTTGCCCGATTACCGTCTTCTCCAATGATTATCCTATCTTTAAAGGGTAAATAATCGAATTATTTGTCACCCTTTTGTTGTTACACTGAAGCGCTTATTAACAAAAGCTTAATCGCCTAAATGGAGCATTCTCGTCGTAGTTAATCTTTGTAAGAGGAATATTTAACGCTGAATATAAATCTATTCTTTTGTTTAGAGTGATTCTTAGTACCGTTATTGAAGATTTACGAAGGTTTTATGAAGTTTCGAGAAGCTGTCGAGATAACACTGACTAATAATGACTTGGGGACATAATTTTAGGTTGATAGTTATTTGACACTAAATTTTTGTGAGGTTTATGTTCATCAGTACTGTGGATGACGTATAAATCAATTATAACTAATGTTATTTAATAAGTTTATTTGTGGTACAACATTATTAACATTTAAGTCCTTTATAAGGTTTAATCATAGAAATCTAAATAATATGGTAATAGAAATGGTAAAGACGCAACATCAGTGCTGTTTTAGACGCGGAGTCACTAAAATTGTATTTTGCAGCATATCCAACAGTGAATTTTTTTTTAGTCTTAGTTGTTAACAGTTAACAGTTGTTTTTTTTCCTAATACCTAAAAAAACTTGTAAAAGTTATTCGTTGTGATGAGTGCATTCACGCCATAAAAAGGCTACCAGCTTATAATGTAACACGACACCTTATACAGGTTGGCCGATAAAATAACGTCCAAAGGAAAAATCTAGTTATGTTATGCCCCATCCGAATGACCCCATGTATATTGTATATGTTCCGCGATTTTTAGTAGTTTTCGAGAAATTCACATTTTTCTAAATGTACCCAAATTCAAATTCAAATTCCACCACCAACCACCACCGACGACCGACGTGCGGTCGACCGTACAGAGGATGGTACATACTAAATAGGTGCAAAGACACATTTTGCCATATAATACACAGCATGCAAATGTTTACAAAATACTTAAATCAATTTAATTAAAGAGCTAGCTGCCAAAAGCAACATGCTTGCAAGACGATTTGCGAAATGTACCGACCAAGTTAAAATCACCGCGCATTCAGATGCATACTCGGCCTGCCGTGGCGGTGTAGTGCGTCCGGCATGTTTGCCGAAAACAGGGTAGATGACTTTTACGCAGTCATGAGAAAAGCACGAGCCTCATTTATGAGCCGCATAAACAAATCTGACAATGGAATATTAAATGCCATATACGAAGTCAACCACTTCTTCGTATATGACAATTAATGTTCCAGCTATTATAAAACGTGTCATTTTATTTAAATAAAATAAATAAATAAAATGTTTATTTTCATAAAATATCTTTACAGAAAAAAAGGTAACGGTAAAGGTATTTGTTATTATTTTTAATGTATTTTGAATTGTGATTGCATCATTTTAATTTTGTATTTTTATTCGATTTGCAAGGAAAAACTTCGTATAAAGTACTGTTTGTTTTGGATGATTTGGAGAGTATAGAGTTCGTAGAAGATTTTAAAATCAGTTTGACACCAATACAACTATTATTTGAGTTCTTTTTTGAGGTAATTTCAGATAGGGCACGACATGTAAAGTCTAGATTTTTCCTTTAGACGTCATTTTATCGGCCACCCGGTTTAATAATGTTTGTCTTTCGCATAAACACGTAACTTTTCAGCAATAAAGCAGTAAAACAAGATCTCGGAAAAATAAGATGATTGAATAGTAATTGAACAATCAGCAAGATTCCAGGAATCCTGTCAAAAGTTATGTTTATTATTCTTCGTAATTGGATTGTTATTACGTCACCGACCTTATTACTTATTAAACTTTGTGGCTGTAATGAAATTCTATGAAAATAATATTGAAGATATTTTATATAATTATTTTACAGGAGCGTCGGACACTTCAACGCTGAAGGCTAAAATCATTTGCATATTGCGGTCCTTTGCAGGCCTCGCGCCAGACTCATAATCATTACATGCTAAGCGAAATTAGCCCCTAAGGTGCTCTAGCTGACTACCACTACCGCTTTATTATCCCTCAAACGTGCCTGCTCATGCTAATTCGGACCTTTGATGTGGTTTACAGTATCGGAACTTATTAGTATAGAATTAAACACAATGAAATGATGAAGGCACGTACATATTAAATTTAATATGGTAATCGTTTTCGGATGGATCCTTGATTTTACCGATCTTATTTCTTGCTTCACTTGAAGATGTGTGGTATTATGAGTTTTTTTTTTTTTTGTCTTAGCCTTAGGTCTGATTGCTGGAAGAAAGGTATTTGTAGGCAATACAAGTTTTACCATCTTAAATTTTGCTTAGCAACAATAATTTTTATGTTCTCGTGTTGAATTAAATTCTGAATATTTAGACTTCTTTTATACGGCAAATATCTTGACATCTGACAAAGGCATACAAATATATTTTACTTTTAATGCCAAGCTTACTTGAAGATGTGTAGAATTATGTTTTTTTTGTCTTAACCTTACGTCTGATTGCTGGAAGAAAGATATTTGTTGCCAATACAAGTTCCAACATCTGAAAATTTGCGTAGCAACAATTATTTTGATTTTCTCTTGTTAAATAAAAATTTTACACATACATGGCTAATATCTTGACACCCGCCCAAGTTAGCAAATATGTTTAATATTAAATCCGAAATAATTTTTTTACTTTAACAATTAATCCGATGTCATAGTTAAACCATAGGTACTATTTATATTTATTGATAACTCATCATTCATCATTTCAGCCGAAAGACGTCCACTGCTGGACATAGGCCTCCCCCAAGCATCGCCACAACGACCGGTCCTGTGCCTTCCGCATCCAGCGGATTCCCGCGACCTTCACCAGGTCGTCGGTCCACCTTGTGGGGGGCCTACCCACGCTGCGCCTTCCAGTACGCGGTCGCCACTCAAGAACTATACTGCCCCATCGGCCATCCGTTCTGCGAGCAATGTGCCCCGCCCACTGCCACTTAAGTTTGGTAATTCTTCGGGCTATGTCGGTTACTTTCGTTCTCCTGCGAATCTCCTCATTTCTGATTCGATCACGCAGGGACACTCCGAGCATAGCCCTCTCCATTGCCCTTTGAGTGACTTTGAGCCTTCTTATCAGGCCCATTGTGAGAGACCACGTTTCAGTACCGTAAGTAATTACTGGCAACACACACTGGTCAAAGACTTTCGTCTTGAGACTGCGGTATTTTGGACGAGAAGATATTGCGTATTGATAACTCATTTGTATGCAAACTGTGACATTTAGGGAAACGGCAATATCGATACCAAGCACACCGAATGCGGAATCGATACTACTGCAGTTATCGATAGGAAACTGTGGCATTGTTCTCAACTACACGATTACGACGGAATCTCAAGAGAATTGGAAATACGTTTTAGATGTGTGTTCATGAACGCTTCTAGGTTTAAAACGTTGACGAAAATATATTTATAGTATGAATATTCTTAAATCCTGCGTTTATTGTGTTACAAAAGACTCAATTTCTGTAGATAGTGAAATTAATTTTACATGTCACTGACAAAATTTTATATTAAATCTAAACAGATTTGCGTGGAACACTTGAAAAAGAAAACTCGTAAAGAAAATAAGTCATCAGCGAACTTATCGTGATTGGTTATATAGTGGAATGAACAACTTAAAATTAACGCAATTTTACATGAAAACACAATTTTGGTCAGCATAGGCGTGGCAATAGCTGTGATTTAAGTGACCATTTCACATTTACAGCTTTTGTCACGATTACGTAAAATAAATTGAGACATTTCGCCACGTTATGTGCGATATTTTAAATTAAACTTTATTATTTATTGTGACACTTTTACGATCATTACTGTTTTTAATGTAATGTTTGTTTGTTGATACTTTCTGCTATCATTAGCTGTTTATGTTTTGTGTGATAAGAATTTATAGTAATTTAAAGGTCATTTTGTATCGTGGCAGCAAAATACAAAGCCTGTTCGTTTCTGATTTATATTATGATGTACGGTTTCATTTAATTTCATTAGGGTTCACACATTATTACTCAAACTTACTTTTTTATGGCTTCGCTGCCGATTCATCAACCATTAGGTAATACCATTTGAAGTGTTATTTATGTACTTTGATTTTCTGTTTTTGCTTTTTATTAATGTAAAAGGAACTTGTGAACGACGGTTAGAAAGAAAGAAAGGTCTACTGATAAATAGCTTATGTACATAGCTACTGATGACTTAGCTACTGATAAATAACTTAAGTAACAACAGATTATACAACGTATATCAGAAATACGTGCTCATATTTTAAGAGCTAATTCAGGGAATCCTATCGAACAACTTTAACTGCGGGGTCTACTCTGAAAACGCGAGAAAAAAATTCGCTGATCTATACATTTTATCGAGTGACATACGGCCAGAATTAATATCCTATCTATCTATGACTTGCACTACTGGAGATAGAAATTTGACATAAGCTCCATACATTTTATGTCAAATTTCTATACTTGTAGGACAAATCGTAGATAGATAGGTTATTAATTTTGAACAGCTGTTTTTTAGATTTCAGGGTTGGTCTCATAGTAAAAGTTGTCCTATGCTATGCTCTGAATCAGCTCTTAAAATTTGACCACGCTTTTCTCATAAACGTTGTATATTACATAATTTAAGCCTCAAGTGTCAATGGATTTCCTAAAATGCTTTGGAAAATGCCTGTATGTATTGTTTATATTTCTAGTTTAATATCAATGTGAACTATGTGGTCTTGTACCTATAATAAATGTGTATATAATAATCCATTGTGAGAGGAATAAATACATACATACATACATATTATCACGCCTGTTTCCCATTGGGGTAGGCAGAGACTATGGATTTCCACCTGCTACGATCCTGACACACCTCTTTCGCTTCATCTACGTCCATTAACCTCGTCATGCATGCTCGTCGGTTTAGAGAACTCTTAACCTGGCATTTTTTGAGAACATCCGCGATTTGATCGCGATACGTTCGCCGAGGTCGTCCCCTTCCAACTCTTCCATCCACACTCGCTTCGTATACTTGTTTCGTCAATCTCCTCTCGTCCATCCAGAGGAATAAATGAATAAATTATTATGATTATTATTATTAATTACATCTGTTTTATTTCTGTCAGCGTGATTTCTGATACATTCCAATGATTTACTTTATTTAAAATATTAAATAGGCGGACAAAACCGAAGTAAAATACATTTTCCTGTAAAAATAAAATTCGCGTTTCATTTCGCCATACACACTTTTTGGGACAATTGCGTGGAACTACGTTATCGGCGTTGATCCGTCGATTCAGATGTATGTTGAAATAAAACAGAATCCATCGGGGGATACCCGTGAACCGTGAAATTGCCAAAAAACTTCCGAAATCCATCACGAATCAAATGACACTTTGAAATTGTAAAGCTAACTGAAGAGAGAATTGGATCGACTGCAAAAACAATTAACGGGAACGGCCGATGCGAAAAATTGGAATAATCAACGGATGGAGTTGAATAACGTTTCCAAATTTAATAAATGTAATTTTTCACAAGCTTCCGTTCTCTCAGTGCTCTTATGTTGAAGCTCACAAGCCTACAAACTGCTGCTGACCGACTAATATGATTAATATAACCACGGCCTGAAATTCGGTAGAGCTTTTGTTTGATGTTGAACGTCGGTTTTAAAATTTTAATTTATTATTCTAAATGTAGGATGATGGATTTATAAAAGCTGGAATTAGGAAACCTTGGCGGTTAACACGTCACGAGCCAAAAATAAGTAATAATAAAAAATCCTTCGACTGCTTTTTGTTTATAAAAATCAAAAGCTCCATAAATATTCAGATTTCATAACGAAGTTCTCTTTTTTAAAGCCATAATTATAGACATTTTAATTGCGTTTGTAAATCTTTACGTTCAATGCCTCATAAAACTCAGTTTTACGGTCATATAAACCGCTAATTAATATCCTTCCCGATAAACTAAAACAATGACGCGCCTTATTTAAACTGCTAATTATCTATCAACTAATTCAACCAAGTATTCCTATTAACATTTTAGAGGACAAAGTTACCGATAGCTACTCGTTGAAAGCCAGGAAATTGAGCATAACGTACCCATTAATATTACAACAATTTCCTGGCGATCAACAGTGTTAAATATGTTATTCTAAAATGAGCTTTATCGTTAAGAGTAAGGGTTTATATTTGTAATATCCCAGTAGGCCTATAGAGAAAATCCGATGCAGAGGTGTATAAGTTGTTAGGTGTGTATGTGTATACTTGAATACCAAAACGGATCGCCTCGCGCACCCCAAAGTTAAACTCTGGAAATTTTAATACATCCTGTCTGAGGGGTTTTCAATTCGTGCGTAACTTACATGGAGAATTTTTTTCGTTTAGCGTTGCGTTTTTGTACGTTCCATTTTACATTGTTTTTTTTTATAGAATATTAGAAAAATCTTTTAGATCCACCTTCTTTTAGATCCAAACAATCAAATTTTATAGAAGTACCGATTATAATCCGCGAAGGTTGCAGGTTCCATAAATAATAACGATTTTATAATACTTCTCAATTGTATAATCCCTTAACCGCATTCCGTAGAAATTGTTTCCAGAACATAATATTCAAGCTATTATTTCAAAGTTATTTTCTTTCATTCGAACCGAAAATCACAGGATATAAAAAATATAATAAAAAACCTGAAAGGCAAATATAGTCACGGAATAGATGAATTACCGCCCATATTAATAAAAACGTGTGCCGAGGAACTGACGTTACCATTTTATCAATTAGTACATCAATCATTTTCTGAAGGGATATTCCCAGATGCGTTAAAAAAATCTTTAATAAAACCTATACATAAGAAAAACTCGAAGTTAGATCCAAATAACTACCGTCCTATTTCATTATTACCGACATCATCTAAAATATTTGAAAAAGCAATGTGCAAACGCGTATATGATTTTTGTGAAAAATTTAATGTTTTCGATGAATGTCAAAATGGTTTTAGGAAAAAACGGTCCACGATATTAGCGTCGTACAAATTTACACAAGAGATACTCAATGTTTTAGATAGTAAAAAATACGCGATTGGAATATTACTTGACATGACTAAAGCTTACGATAAAGACCTGTATAATATATTACTTGACAAACTATACGGGATCGGTGTAAGAGGTATAACACATAAATGGTTCGCATCTTATCTACAAAATCGAGAACAATTCGTGGAAATTGATTATTGGAATCATGACAGTGGGGAATCCAGCCAAATAAGATCAAATGGACTTTGGATTAAGAACTCAATTCCGCAAGGCAGTGTTATCGGGTGTTTATTATTCCTAGTTTATATTAATGACCTTCCTAAAATTATGACAGAGTCGTGCGTATTGTTTGCCGACGACATTTCTTTAATCACTTCCTGTAATGACCGCCAACACTTGCATATGAATCTCCATAATATAATTCTCAATATACAAAATTGGATGAAAGACCACAATTTAGAAATTAACTTCTTAAAAACAAAAATTATGCAATTTAGACCCTACCAAAAAAAACCCTTAAATATAAACTTTACGTTTGATGGTATAAAATTAGAATGTGTAGATACTTTCACGTTATTGGGCCTAGATCTAGATATTCATATGACCTGGAAAGCACACATACAGAAAATTAAATCGAAATTATCTAGTTTTATATACGCATTACGTGAGCTCAAAAAAACAACGGACTTAAAAACTGCCCTATCCACCTACTATGCATATGCATACGCATGGCTTAAGTATGGTATAATTCTTTGGGGAAATAGTGTAGATCAAAACGACTTGTTTATTCTACAAAAAAAATGCATTAGAATAATAGTTTTTATTGACTATGACGAAAGTTGTAGGCCGCATTTTAGGAAACTAGAAATTCTTACTCTGACATCAATCTACATATTAGAAATCTGCAAATTTGTAAGACAATATCCAAACTTCTACTTAAAAATATCAGACCAAGCTCGCCGATATGCACCGCGTTCTCAATACAAAAACATGCTCGTAATACCACCATCTAAGTTAAAATTACATAGCACGAGTCCGCACGTAACATCAATAAAAATATATAACAAAATACCGAATGACATAAAAATGGAAGAAAATTATAAAATATTTAATAAGCGCCTCAAAGAACTGCTAATCGATAAATGCTATTATACACTGAATGAATTTTTTGATGATGACTTTATAACGTGATTGCTTTGTTTTGAAGACATTTGTTATTTAATTTTTACTGTTTTTTTTTTTTTTTTTTTTACATTTTTATTTAATTTATTATTCAAAGAATTACTGTTTGATGATTAACTACTTTATAATTTTACCTATCTGGAGACATTTATTAAAATTTTAATTTGTGACTATTTATTTTACAAGAATTGAATTTTTAAAGATGACTGAAGCATTTATTATAATTATGACATAGAATTAATTGCTATTTACTTTAACGATTTATATTATCTGATGCTACTATTCAAATTGTTGTGCCCGACAGGGTCCATGTGGACTTGTATTATTATTAAGACCTTGTAAATACACATGGTAATGCAATAAAGAATTGAATTGAATTGAATATTATTTTCGATTATTCAATTTGATAATCAATAAATATTTATTAGAAATGGGATTTAGCGGACTGGGACTACTGTCTGCTCGTGACCAGCTCCCCAATTCAGAACATTATTCGATAAGCAGTTGTCGATCGATTCGGTTTGTTATCTCTCGTTACAAGAATCGTAGACGAAATGAGATAACAAACCGAATCAGTCAACAACTGCCTATAGAATAATGTTCTCAATCGGGGAGCTAGACCAGTGGAACCTGGTCGAAACGCCGGCTTAAAATAGTTATGTGCGCGTTAATTCCCGATTCAAATATATATAATACAATAATATACAAAAAATATACAACGCGAAAGAAATAAAAAACACTGTTTTTTTATTATCACAACATTATCTTATTCATTCTAGACAGACTTTTTCTGGCATTAGTATCTACAACAGAATGGCTTCGGCAATACCTACCTATATTCCCAACTGCTCGACGTTGTACTCCCTTGAGGGTTTTTTTTTTTTTTTTTTTTTTTCGAATGGGCTCTCGCAGGTGGGACCGAAGTCCCATTTCTGCTTAACCGGACTTAGTTGGCGGAGAGTCCCATGTGGGACTCCATTCGCCGAAGGTTTTTTCCCTACATACTTACAAACTAGATGCGCGCGGCATCAATACCGCGCGCAAGCGGGCGCCCCCCGAGGGGGGGGCTCGAACCTCGCTGGGGCATTGCAGGGGGACCCCGCAGTTCCTATGTCCCCCTAGCAGCCGTTGCTGCATCGAATTGGTTTCCTCGAAAGTAGCGGACTTTCGGTCCCTATCGGGTGACGTGCTAAACGCCGTGAAGCGGCAAGCCTCGCCGGCGAGGCTAAGACCTACCTAGAAAACCTAACCAGTGGCTACGCAATAGCCTGCTCCTAGGAACTACTCTAGAGCATAGGGCCGGTCTCGCGTGACGAGATTATCTCCGGTTGCTTACACCGTGAGGGCGTCCCCAGGGGGGAGCTCGGACCTCGACTCAGGGTGCAGCAGGGGGACCCCGCCACTGATCCCCCCAGCAGCCGGTGCTGCGTCGGCATGTGTTTCTGTTTCTCGAGAGTCGGACTCTCGGATTCTGTGTGTGTGTCGCGTCGGTCCTCGCCGGCGGGGACGATATTTTGGACGACGGCGTCGGAGTGTGCTTGTACTTTTATCTGACTCCTGGAGGAGTGTAATAGCGTCATCGGGCTCAATGAGTGTGTGTCTGGGACGTCGGGTTTTGCTAATAGCAGATGGCTGGTAGACGGTGGCCGCCACGACCAAGGGGTTGGGGTGCTTGGGAGCGGAATCGAAATAGCGTTTTGAGACACGCTTGAAAAACTGCTTGATGGTCGGCAGTTTGAGGTCTAGGTGGAGGTCGACATTGCGTACGTACCAGGGGGCGCCTACGGCCCGTCGCATGAAACGGTTTTGGAGGGTTTGGAGTATGTGAATTCTCACCGGCTTAACGTGTGCGAACACAACGCTAGCATAGGCGAGTATGGGGCGGATACAGGTGGTGTATATCCTTACTTTGAGAGGAGTGGGCAACTTACTGTGCGCATTGAGTAGGGGGTGGAGACGTCCGAGGACGAAGGCGGCACGGTTTTTCACCTTGCGGATATGCGGTCTGAAAGTCAGTCTACGGTCAAGGATCACGCCAAGGTATTTGGCTTCTCGTTGCCATGGGATCTGTTTTCCGAACATTGAGACTGGTACGCTTAATTCTTTACGATACTGTGACAGGGGTCTCTTATCGAAGAGGACCGCTGCACTTTTTTCGGGATTGACTTCGATTCTCCATTTCCGGAACCAGTCACCTAGGGTGTTGGCCGCGGATTGGAGGGTACGAGAAATAGCGACATGGCTCCTGCCGGAGTAATAGATTGCCGTGTCGTCGGCGAAAAGGGCAATACGGGCTGCACCGCATTTTGGAATATCGCTGGTGTACAGCGTGAACAGTAGGGGGGAGAGCACGGAGCCTTGTGGCACACCGGCGTGAATGGGATGGGGGGAGGAGAGAGCCCCTTCTATGCGATAGCAAAAGGTACGATTCGATAAGTAGTCTCGGATGATGAGCACGAGACGATGTGGCACATTCATAGTGTACAGCTTATATAATAATATAACGTGACCATATTTCGGAACGCACCCCATCGCTCCCACCAAACCTCGCGTCCCTCGCCGTAATGTCTTCCGCGTCGGTTCCACCAATCAGAGGGCCGAAGATCATTCTAGAACGCGTGTAACGGCGGAAACCGGCCCCCCGCCGCTCTCGCCGACACGCGTCTCAGTCAGACTCCTGCGCGCTACCGCGAATAACGCATCGGTCAATCTGTCGTGCGTATACTTACCTTTATATTGTCGTACCTACTGTAGTTTTAGTTAGTTCACCAGTGTCCAGTGTTGAAAAGTAACTTGCCATTGTGATACCTACCTACTCGAATACAGGACTTGGAGTTGTGAACTCTCCGCGTTTCATTGACCCACCTACGAACACAGACCTTCGCTAAGAACCCCCACACTCAAACTGTTATACTGGCTGCCCAACGAGTGGGCGAAGTGCTAACTGTGTTCCGTGTGTATTGGTGTGATTCTTGTGTAAAATGCCACGTTCTACAACGCGTAGTCAACAACGTCATCAGACGGATCCCTTCGACGTCGGTTCAGAGCAAGATGAAGAGATTGCAACGCCAGAGCCAGCGGAGCCCCGCGCGCCCGCGGCCGAAGCGCCGACGCCCATCACAGCGAGCGACCTCGCCTCAATAATGGCGTCTCTACAGCAAGCCCAGGCCGAGAACTTCGAGCGGCTACTCACAAGAGTCATCGAAGCGCGGCCGCCATCTTGTTCGCCCGCGCTGGCTCCAGCCGCGCCAGCCACACCCACGCCGTCGACCGCTCAACCTGCATCTGGAAACTTCGCCACCTGCAAGGCTCGTTTCAGCGGAGCGACAACGGAATCCCTCGACGGTTTCGTCGATGCTATTGAAGCATTCAAGGACTGCGCGAACGTCAACGAAGCCAACGCCTTACGTGGGCTATCAATGCTACTTACGCATGACGCGGCCACATGGTGGCAGGGAGTCAAGGCCACCGTCAGTACCTGGGACAGCGCTGTCCAATATTTACGCAGTGCCTTCGGAGACAACCGTCCTCCTCATCGTATTTACGTAGAGCTGTTTTCAAAGCCACAGCAACCTCAAGAAAGTACGGAGTTGTTCGTGGCCAAAGCACGGGCCCAGCTAGCGCGTCTACCAAGCGGTGACCTCATTGAAAAAGTCCAGTTAGACATGATATACGGACTACTCAATCATAAAATGCGAAAAAGGTTACGAAGAGAGGAATTCTCCGACTTCAATAGTCTCCTCCTAAAAGCTCGGAGTATCGAGGAATCCACAAAGGAATCTCAGACGCGTGCCGACACTTCAAAGGGTGCCGCCGACGCGCGCGCCGCTGCTCCCCGCGCACGATTCAAATCGCCTCCACCGGCAACGTCGCGGTCAGAAACGCAGCGAGAACCGAGTTCTCGTCAACCTACATCAACGGAGCCTGCCTCGCGTCAAGACACGCCGAGCGTCGCCTCCAACATCACTCCAGTCGCCGAGAAACGACGATATTGCGTTTATTGTAAATATTACGGACATACACGTGATCAGTGTCGAAAATTAATACAAACCGTGAATGACTCTCGTAATAGTAACGTAAATAATAACAATAGTAATAAGATATCGTGTTACGGTTGCGGCGAGAGCGGAGTGATGCGTTCTAATTGCTCTAAGTGCAATTCAAATTTTAGCGCGATCGATTTTATGCCTAATACATCGCGATCGCGAAGGTCGATGACCCCGGGTGCATCATCGTACGGTAAGCCGTCCACCCAGGTGAGTAATAGTAACATCAATGTTTCTTCTCCTATGGTCTGTACTGGGGCTGTACCTGACTCGTGTTCTCCTACTTGTAGTGTTTATTCTGAGAGCTCTAATTGTGTATATGTGGATACAACGCTGACCACTACAGAACCGGGTTCTATTTCGCTTAATAATGCATGTACACCCCCCGTAAATAATTTTGTCTCTAACCATAACGTTAATGTACATAAACGTCATAATAAACAAAAAGGTTCAAGTTTTGCTTGTCGTGTAGATGATACGTATTTGTTTACATCTTTATCTCCACCTGTTATGCAGGGGGAGCACCATAAGCGCACTTATGTACCTAGTGAATTTGAATCAGTGCTTCCTAGGGAATCGGTTGATAACCAGTGCGTCATTAATAGTAATTTATCACATAATGAATGTGATCGTGATTTGTTATATTCTAGATCGAATCGTAAACATCATAATGGTAATAATTCTAATAATAATATTCGCTCTTATCAGTGTCCGTCACGTAGTAGGGTGACCATGAATTTTTCGGGACACAACCCGGAAACTAGTCTACCTAGTAGGGTGACTATGAATTCTCCAGGACAAACTCCGGAAAGTAGTATACCGAGTAGGGTGATCTCAAAATCCGAGAATGAGAGGTTTATAACTTGTTCATCATTAAGTTCTCTGCCTAACGGCATACCGCGACGACCTATTTTAGGTATTGAGATTTTAGGAATTCATGGAACGGGTTTAATCGACACCGCGGCCAAGGGAACTGTCGCCGGATCCTCACTCTACGCGTTACTGAAACAGCATAATCAAGTCTTCACGTCTAGCTCTATGCGTGTCAAGCTCGCCGATGGTTCAGCACCAATGCGCCAAATGCTGTCAACTACACTGGAAGTCAATATAAAAGGTAAGAGCGTCAATATAGAATTTTTCGTGTTTCCGGATGCTACTCATAATGATACTTTGTTGGGTATAGATTTTTTAACAGCAGCTGGGTTGGATATTAATTTTGCTACTTCCACATGGCACTTCCATGATTCTAAAGAAGTGTACCCATTGGGGTATGAGTACCCCATTAACCTCGCAACTTGTTCTTCCGCGGAAATTTTAAGAGAAGACGAGGGTACGATGCTGAGCCCTCTCGAACGTAATAGTCCAGCTTCTCTCTTCCAACGCAACGAGGATGTCTTCGGACCAGGGGGAGTGCTAACACAGTATTCTGTACCGCCTACTGATATTAGAGATCATCCACCCATATCAGTCCCGAGTTTTCCGTATTTTCTCTCACCTGTATAAAATCAGTTAAAATTGTTTTTACAGTCACTCATTCATTCTTTATTAAAGTGACTCTTAACCCTCAAAACGCCTGATAGGTGTCTCATTTAAATATAATATCGCAGACTTTCGTAAATTCTCTTAAAGTCTGTTCTGTGGCTAACGCCTTACGCCGTCTTCAGTGCGACAATGCCAACATAGAAAGTTGTGATGTCTGTAGTGTCATCGTCGACTTACCATGTAAGTCCAGCTGACCTTCGTAAGGAGCAGCTTGACGATCCCGAGGTTGCTAAGAAAATCCACAGCCTTGAAGACACCGGACCAGTCGACACTCAATGGTAAGGTAAGACAGATTGATGTTTCATAATGAACCAAGGTGTTCCCTGCCATTACCTTCCAGATTCGGACAGCGAACGGCCACAGCTCCACATACCGCTTACAATGCGTGAAAAGTTCCTTTCTCGATCACCCCATATCTCCGTCGATTTTTAGACAATTGCGATATCATTAGAGATAGGGCTGAACGTCATCAGGACGATAGGAAGTGATGTGCTGATAAAACCCGACAGACTGTAAACTACCAAGTAGGTGACTTTTTCTGTGCACTAATTCAAAGGTAAAACCCGCAAACTCATGCGTGATGGACACTATTGTGTAAGCGAAATAGTTAGTTCTCCTACCTATGAAGTCACTGATTTAAATTCAAAAGAATTTTGGTAAGTTTCTTACTTCTGTTTAAAGTCGTATAGGTCTAGTCAGGTCTCAGCTCCAGTACGGCCTCGGAACCCTCGTGAACGGCCCCGTAATTTTGTGTTTGCCGAGCCACCACCGGGACGATTTTGTGACTCGGAGGGGGAGGATATAACGTGACCATATTTCGGAACGCACCCCATCGCTCCCACCAAACCTCGCGTCCCTCGCCGTAATGTCTTCCGCGTCGGTTCCACCAATCAGAGGGCCGAAGATCATTCTAGAACGCGTGTAACGGCGGAAACCGGCCCCCCGCCGCTCTCGCCGACACGCGTCTCAGTCAGACTCCTGCGCGCTACCGCGAATCACGCATCGGTCAATCTGTCAATGTATATATTATCGTACCGTAGTTTTAGTTCACCAGTGTCCAGTGTGATTATAATAATAACCTGCCATTGTGATACTCGAATACAAGACTTTGTATTGTGAACTCTCTACGTTTTATTGACCCACCTACGAACACAGACCTTCGCCAAGAACCCCACTCACAAATTGTTATAATAAGCCGTTGTGCCACACTTTATCGAAAGCCTTTGCTACGTCGAAAAAGAGAGTACCGGTCATTTGACCGCGTACGAAGCCTGCACTGATGTGTTCTACAATGCGGTGCAGTTGATTAACGCAGCAGTGCTTTGTACGAAAGCCAAACTGCTCGTCGGGAAGGAGTTTATTTGAGTCGGCGAAATCTTTGAGTCGCTTATAAATAAGCTTCTCGTAGATTTTACCGAAGACATTGAGGAGACTAATCGGCCGGTAACTACTCGGCTCGGCTTTTGGTTTGCCCGGTTTTGAAATACCGATTACCGTAGCCTGTTTCCAAGCCTGGGGAAAGATGTTGTTTTTAAATGCCGCATTGAAGATGACGGTCATTAGAGCGATTAGGGTGGCAGGGAAACGTTTCAACACCTTATTGGTGATGCCGTCTGCGCCGGGGGCTTTTTTGGGCTTAAGATCCTTGACTATAGAGAGAACTTCGTCAGGGGTGATCGGTGGGAGCGGGTCATCAGGGTCATCTATTGGGGGGGGAGGGAGGGCTGACCTACGCTCTACTTCTGAATTAACCTTGTCAAGGTGGGTTTGGCTTACGGGAAGCGTACTGAGAGTGCACTGAGACTCCAAGCTGTCGGCTAAGCATTCGGCTTTTTCGTCATCATCAAAGGCCGGCCTTTGATTGGGTCGATTTAGGGGGGGCATAGCTGCCGTGGTCTCGCATTTGAGTTTGCGTTGAAGTGCCCAGAAGGCTAAATGAGACGGTTGGATTTCGCTGACTTCCTTGTCCCAGCGATCCTCCCGTACCTGAGCTACACGTCTTTTTACAGTATTCTGCAAAGAGCGCATATGGGCACGGTTGGCTTCGTTGGGAAAAGCGTCATAGGCACGGATGGCCGCGTTCCTCTCGGTCCTCAACTCATTTACATCGTCCGGCAGTTTCAGACGCTGGTCATCCAGCATCGGAACCTGCCGTGAGCATTCGCCCACTACGGACTGTACATGGTTGGTGAGCGAGGTGATCGCGGCCACCGTATCCGCGACTGTCTCGATGGAGTCAGGGATTGAATCTAGTTGGGGGGATGAGGTAGATTTGAGGCGGTCCTCTAGTCTCCTCCAATCGGTTATTGTTTTAGTTAAGGGTGGAGTACCGGGATCCGAGGGACCACCTCGGGGACCCAGTTGAATGATCACAGGTCGGTGATCTGAGTCTAATTCTTGAATTACCTCGATAGAGCGAATACCGAGGTTTACGCGCTTTAAGGGGGCTATATCTAGGATGTCGGGCCGTTGCCCTACTGTGTCGGGAAAGTGAGTGGGACGCATCGGGGCGATGACGTCAAAGGAAAGTCTGTCGCTAAGTGCTTCTAATTGAACACCAGCGGTGTTATTGGAGACACAGCTCCATGAGCAATGTTTGGCGTTTAGATCGCCTGCTATAATTACAGAATTACTAAGATCGAGTAAGGATTTTAGGTCGTCCTCGAGCAGACTCGCGGGTTTGTTTGAGGACCTATAGGCCGAGACTATGGTGATGGGCTGGTGCCCTGTCATGCCTAGGCGACAGATTGAAGCCTCCAGGCATGCTAGCTCTGGGGGGTCAATGGGGATGCAATATAAAGAATTGCGGTAATAGATTAGCGTTCCGCCTAGTGCGGTGTACGTTCTGTCGTTTCTAATCAGCCTATAATTGGCTATGTTGGGATTACGACAGTGGGGCTTGAGAAAGGACTCTTGAACGAGTAATATGTCAAGTTGGTGCTCACGCAAGAAGACAGCTACGTCATCGCGTTGACCACTAATGCCTCTGGCATTAAAGAAGCCTAAATTTAGGGAACGGGGTTTGAATCTTTTGGGTGGGGCCGTATTATACATTATAATTGGAATTAAGTATTCTATAGATGTCTTGGTACTTGGTAAGTACCTGAAGGCGCTGCTCGTGGATGCCTTGGGTAAAGGCCCAAAGTATAGAGTAGGCGTCAATACGGGTTTCCCCTGACTGGGGTTCGAGGTGTTCTCTCGGCAGAAGGCCGGGGTAGTTTACCGGAGGGGGGGTTCTCATGGGGGGGGGGGCTTTAGCTGCTGGTGCAGTTTTGGGCCTGAGAGAAGGTGCGGGGATGGGTAAGTTCATCAGCGCGGGGGGCTCTGAGGCCGGGGGCGCGAGACGAGAGGTCGGAAGAGGTGGGTATTGGGGCTTTTGATTACCCTTAAACCAGGGGTTGGGCCCGAGTGGGCCGTGGAAATTAGGGGAGGGCCCGAGTGGGCCTCTAGGGTTTGGTGGTTGGTAATGGAAGGGGGCTGCGTAGGAGGGGGCTTCCCTCGCAACGCGGTCGGAGGCGCGTTTTGCCGTTTTGGCGTTGCGCATTTTGGGGGCTTTGGGGCATCCGCGATAGTTTTCTGGATGCCCGGCTTTACGGCAAAGGACACAGCTAGGGGGCTCCGTGCACTGGTCCCTCTCCTTGGGACGCTCGCACTCGGTAGTCCCGTGATCGCCTAGGCACTTAACGCACCTGGGCTTTGCGTAGCAGTTACGCTGGGAGTGACCATACAGCTGGCAACGGTGGCATTGACCAGGCTGGTTTGACTTGTGGGGGCGCTCGACCGTGATGCCTGATAAATTGCATACGGTCTTTATATTGTAGATGTTTTTGGCGTTTTCGCCAGGGTGACAAATGACAAGGACCATGTTGTAGGGTTCACCGTGCTTACCACGGAACATACGGTGGGTTATAGCAACCGGGATCCCTTGACGATCGAGGTCGGCGTGCACTTCCGTGCAGCTGACTTCGGACGGAATCCCTCGGATCACAACTCTAAGGAGTCGGTCCTCTGGGAGTGCGTAGGTGTGAAAAGACACACCACGCTCGCGTAGCAACCTGGTAAGGTTGCGGTAATCAGTGGGGGTGGGGACAACTACTTTAATGCCCTGCTGTGTGGGGCGGGCACTAGTGAAATTAATCTTATTTTGATTGCACCAGTCGGATATCCTGGTCCAATATGCCTTATCCTGGATGAATAAGGGAGGCGGGATGGGCACCTTCTTCTGGGAAGGTGAGGTATGTTCCTGAGGGGAGGGGGGCCTGTTATCCTGCGAGGAGGAGTGAGAGGCGGGACGGGGGGTAGGGGCCGGGGCAGAGTTTGCCTCGGAAAGTTTTAAAGATTTTGAGGCGAGAGCCTCGGCCTTGTTTGTTTTCCGGCTGCGTTTTTTACCTTTGCCCACTACCGTGGTAAAGGCACCGGCCTCGTCTGAGTTGACCTCACTGTCCGAAGACATCTCTTGGTCTGATGGGATTGGGGAGCGATCAGGGTATTGAGTGGGGGCTGGGGTGGGGAGAGGTGAGGGGGTACGGTCCTTATGGTCCAGGCTGGCTGAACGCCTAGGCGGACCACGCGGAGACCTCGGCCTCTCCTCATCACTGTCGGAACGGGCGGGGCGCCTATTCCTCCTTAGGGGTGGGGGGGTATCGGGCGACTCTGGAGAGTCGGGGACGTCAGGTTGTTTGGCGGCAAAAGCGCTGCCAAACAGGTCGCCATAGTTGGCGATAAAGGTAGGGTCCTTGAAGAGGACGTTTTTTAAGATGCTGAGGAACTCGGCATCAGACACCATCATATAGATGATGACTAAGCCAAGCCTAGCAACAATGAGAGGGGGAGAAAATTAGTGGCGTACTAACATGGGGGTTTGCTCCTCGGGTGGGTGTTCCCGGGAGTGTGTTCAAACCCTCCCCGTCGGGTATAGACGGGGAGGTTGTGTGCCTACTGGTGAGCCCTAAGCTTGCACTCCTGTTTGCCAGTCTTAATGTGCAAACAGGTCCCTAAGTCTCTAGTGTGCAATGGGTGTAAACCCCTAGAGAATGCTAGATAGGACGAAACGGGGGTAAGCTAGGGAAGACTAGGAGATCCCCCAAGGCCTTCTGGCCCTAGCTTCTTCCAATTTTGCTTTGCCCTTAAGGAGCGCAGCTGGCGTGTCGGGTCAACGCCCCTCGGTTTGTTATCACCGTTAGGTATCCACCGAGAACCACAGTAAATAAGTGGGTTTTTCCTGAAGGGACACAACGTTTTTGACTGACTTCCTCAGACAGAGACAAAAGCGCGCCCGCTGTCTTGAAAAAGACAGCGAATGTGCTTATCGGGCTGCAGTCGGCGGGGCGACTGCGGAGGGCGCTACGGTGAGCCGTAGCGAAAAATATTCGGGCACGAAACTCGGCACGAAAGGACGGAGCGGGAGCAGCACGACCTCTCGGGGCGAGTGTCAGAGCGTGAATGTTCCCTTGAGCTCGGTGTACTTCTCGTCGCCCCGCAAGGGGCGCGAGGAATCGGGCTCGGGGGTTAGGGCCCCCTTTCCCGAGGTTGCGGGGTCGCGGCCCATAAAAATATGGGCCGGTAGTTGGGTTGGGTTGTTTACCCTTTATGGCTGGCGGGCCGGATTAAAAATGGTCCCTATGGCCGCGGGATTTCTCCGCGGCAACATGTGTTATTGTTTTGTGTCTGTGGGGGCGCCTGAAGTGTTTCACGCTGCCCGAGCGACCAGTCCCCCGCTAGGTGAGACCCCCAGTTACCTGAGGGAGGCCCGGCGAGGGACGATCAGCTACAAGGGCAGCGGCTTTGTTTGGCGCCTGCCTACAGATAGTGATTGACCCGTGACTCACAGCGTTCTCAGAGCTAGCCGATCGCGTTCCGAGTCACGGGACGAATATGTGTGTGTGAGCGACATTGAGGTGTGAGTACGTCGCTCTGTGAGTATACACTATCATACGCTCACCCGCCCGTGAGACGTAATCGGCGTACGTCAGTATTTACTTTAGCGTGTAAAGTGAATGCGTGTGTGTGCTACGCATATTTGCGCCTAAGAACTTAGTAGCAATATGCGTAGTGGGTGCGAGTATCGTTGTGGAGTCATTTTGTGTGAGCAGACCACGTGTAACGTGATTTATGGTCTGCTCAGGCGTCAGTCCGGTGGTGGGGCGGTCACGTCCGCAATCAGGTCGCGCGGGAAGCGCTTGGCGTCAGGGGGGCGCGCGTGCCACGGCGCCAGGCCCTTGATATGGACCCAGGCGGATGCGTCGGCACGCGCGAACATCCTCTCCGCCATTTCCACGGCGAAGTCGTCTATGCTCTCGACGCGCAGGTCCCTGTGGAGTACAGAGTTCCTCACGTGGCGAGGAGCATTAGTAATACGGCGCAGCACTAAATTTTGCTGCGCCCGGAGCTTTTTTCGATGTGTCTCGCACGTGAGGGCGAGCCATGCTGGCGCGGCGTAGGTGAGCTGGGGGCGGATGTACGTCTTGTACACCCCCAGCTTGACTCGCAGCGGGAGGCGCGATGAGAGCACGGGGCGAAGCAGGTGGCGGGTGGATCGCACCCGCGCGACAACATTGCGGACGTGTTGGCCCATTGTAAGCCGGCTGTCGAGCGTGACCCCCAGGTACTTAGCCGTGAGGGTCCACTCGATGTCGGCGTCCTGTAATTTAAGGTTGGGTGGGTAAGAACGGCTCCTTGCCGTTACAATCATCGCCTGTGTCTTACCCACGTTTACCGACAGTCTCCACTTGCTGAGCCAGTCGGGAAGGTCGTCCAGGGCGCGCTGCATTTTGATCGCCGCGTGGTCGGCGTTTAATGACGTCGTAATGTACGCGGCGTCATCAGCATACAGCGCGAGTGTCGAAGTGTGCGTGGCGGGAATGTCGTCGGTATAGACAGAGTATAACACAGGCGAGATACAGCTCCCCTGCGGTACTCCGGCGGCGACGGGGCGAGCGCCGGAGAGCTGGTCCTCCACCGCAACCTTAATGGTTCGGTCCTGTAGAAATTGGGAGACCACCCGCACAATGCGGCGGGGCGTCGACGATAGTGACAGTTTGTAGAGCAGACCGGTGTGCCAGACTCTATCAAACGCCTTCTCCATGTCGAGGAATACTGCAGCTGCGTATTCCCTTTTATTGATGGCCGCTGTCAGAAGGTGCAGTACCCTCGACAGCTGGAGCGTCGTGCTGTGTTCAGCGCGGAACCCGAATTGTTCCGGTCTTGGTGTCACGTGCGGTGTCATATATCGCAGCAGGAGCATTTCGAACACCTTGGAGGTGGTCGGTAGGAGGGTGATCGGCCGATAGCCCTCCGGCTTCCTGGGATTTTTCCCGGGCTTTGGGATCATCACGACTCTCCCCACCTTCCATGTCTGTGGAAAAGTCCCGGTGCGGAGAATTCCTGTGTATAGCCGCGCTAGTGCAGCCACTGATCGTGGCGGCAAGTGGCGCAGCGCGGCGTTTGTGATCTCATCCACACCGGGGGCCTTCTTTGGCTTAGTGCGGAGAATCGCGCGTCGTACTTGACCCGGGGAAATAAAAATTGGGTCTTCCTCGGGGGCTATCGGCGTGTTGAAGTACTCTCCAAGGTGTTTCTCGACTGCTGCGACGTGTTCTTCGTCGTTTGTCGGGTTCGGCGTGAATTGACGCTCCAAGTGAGAGGCGAAGATCTCTGCCCGGTCTGCTGCGGTGTATCTTAACGCCCCGTCGCTGTTAAGCAGCGGTCTCACCGGAGCTGGGGTGTTCTTGAGGCGTCGGCACACTCGGTGAACCGACGTCCAGTCGCAGTCGGCTTCTATGTAGTTCTCCCAGCTCTCGGTGGTATGGTCCTTTAATTCGGCCTTTACCTTTTCCGTGAGTCGGTTGAGCTGGGTTTTCAGTACTGGGTCTCTAGTGGTTTGCCACCGTCTGCGCAGCTCCCTCTTCGCGACAATCATGCGCTTGAGGTGTGCGGGGAGCGTCGAGTAACGCCCCTGTGGTGCTGGTGCTGAGTCAGTTGCCGCTTGGAGGGCACATTGCATGCTGACGGTGAGCTCGTTCGCCAGCTCATCGACGTCAGCGGCATCGGTAATAGGCCGAGTGGGCGTGGTGGTCTCCATCTTCGCCGCAAAGGCTGTCCAGTCCGTGCGGCGACGTGGCGCGGGACGAGCATAACGGGTGGTGTGTCCTGTGAGGGTGACGAGTACCGGCTGATGATCAGACAGTAACTCGTCATCCAGCGTCTCTTGCGCGATCTGGCAGGTCAGGCCGCGGTGGACGACAATGTCCAGGACATCCGGTGAGTGTCGAGTGATGGTTGGGTACCTGGTTGGCATCTCGGGCCCGGACACTTCGTAGCCGCGGTTTTCCGCGTCATTGAAGAGTCGTCTCCCGTCACTGTTTGTAGCGTGTGAGTTCCACGCTGGGTGCTTACAGTTCCAGTCACCGGCGATGATGGTGGGATGGGGCGCTGCTAGCAGTGCGTGTACGTCGGCAATTTCCAGTCTGTTTTGTGGCGGCTTGTAGGCCGCGTACACGCACAGGTCCTGGCCGGCGACGTGGAGTTGCACACCCAGCGCGTACATGCTGTTGAGCTGAGGCAGTGGTAGCTCCTGGTGGACGACTCTTCTCTTCACTATGACCGCCAGACCGCGGTATGAATGTGTGGCCGTTTGCTCGTCCTTCCTATAGACGAGATATCCTGGGAATCGTAGTGGGATTGCAGGTCCCAGTTTCGTCTCGCTTATAAGCGCCACGTCGATGTTCTGTTCCTGCAGGAGTGGGCGGAGGAGGGCGACCTTATCCCTGAGGCCGCCGGCGTTCCAGTGTAGGATCCTCAACGACTGGGTCATTGCGCTGGTGTGTACTGGCCGATCAGGGTGGCCATGCCGTTGAGGACCGCACGTACTGGGTCTTCTCCCCTGCGCAGGGCGTATAGTACGTCCTGCAAGACCCGTATGGCGACCTCGATAATGTCCGAGTTGGTGTTGACGCTTGGATGGCGTTGGACATCATCAGCGGCACCCTGGGTCTGGGTATAACGTACCTCCCGGGGTGCCTCCGCCGACGCCGCATTGCCTCGCATCGGTTTGAGACTTCTATGTGCTCCAGAGGTCGCTTTTCGCGTGTTACCGTGTTTGTTTACATCGGTTTTGCGATCCTCTGGAGCTAAATTTGTGTTTGTTTGGGTGCCGTGGGCCCCCATGGCGCCATGGGCACCGTGGGTGCCGATTTGCGGTGGGCGTTCCTTACCCCTCTGTTGCGCGGGCGCTGATTGGTCGGCGTGTCCGCGCAACAGGTGGCTGCGGTTAGTCGGCGGTTGGGATTGGCCGGCCTTAGTTTCGTTTTCTGCCGCGGCGGCAGAGTGGCGTGGCATGCGCATTTTATCGCCGGTATCGTTTTCAGTACGATTACCGGCGATGTTTACGTTTGTTTGGGGATCTTGTTGTTTTTTGCGTTTGCCGCCACGTTTCTTCCTCCGCCCGGAAGAGGTGGTGGCTGCTTCGCGCACCTGGGGCCCATTTGCCGCCGCCATCAGGGTAGTTGATGGTAGTTCCCCTTCCGGGGTGGGGTTTAGCCTCTCGGTGGTCTCTGTGTGAGGCCGGCGTGAGTCCCCCCCGGTGATGGCGACGGTGCCCGCTCTTTTGTTCCTCAGTTCTTTGATTAGAACTGGGCATTTTGAGTGATTGGCTGCGTGAGGGCCCCCGCAGTTTGTGCAGGTGGCAGGCTCTTCTTTTGGGCGTGTGCACTCTCTAGCATAATGAGGCCCGCCACACTTCACACATGCGAGGGGGCGATGACATTGAGCGGACGAGTGCCGAAACTGTTGGCATCTATGGCACTGGGATGGGCCTTTTTTCCCACGCCAGGCCTCGATTTTAACGCCGGGCATACACATCATCTCAGTGACATGAAATATGCCCGGTATAGTGTCTGGGGTGCGTTTGAGGGTGGCGTGGAATATGCAGCCGGGTCGCCCTTGTCTCGCCTTGATGTGGCGAACAAATTCCGGCTCAAATCCTAGCGCGCGAAGCTCCTCTTCTATTTCCTCCGGCGCAGTGTCTACTGGCAGCCCCCTGATGGCCACCTTCACACTTTTATCCGCTGGTAGCGAGTAGGAGAACCAACTTATATTCTCCTCTTTTTCGAGCTCCGTCAGGTAACTCTGTACCAGACGGAACTCGGTCTCATGTTGGGGGGTGAATTTCACCCCCTTTCCAAATGGGCGCGCACTTGGTGCCCGGCCCAGCTTGTCTTTTAGCGCCTTAAAGTGGCGCGCCCACTGGGGCATCGACTCGACTATCAGCGGCGGGAAGCGAAGCTTTTTCGCCGGCTTCCCTTTCGCAGCACCTCCTCCTGGTTGAGGTGAGGTGCGCGTGGGGGCTGCTGTTGACGACGCCGTGTTTGGGCTGCGCGGTGTTTGCGCAGCTTGGGAAAAAGTAATGGGGGTATTTGGTACCTGGGCCGTGGTGTCGCTGTCAGCACGCAAGCGTACGGGTCGCTGCGGCTGCGGTGCGGGTACACATGGCCGTTTTGCCTCCTCCACGGCGTCGTCATCAGGACTGCGCTGACGCCGCTGCGCTAGGCGGGGCAAATTAAAATCGAATTCCAGGTCGAATGATATGGCACCTACCTGGGCTTCCGGAGTGACCTGACTTTGCAGGTCAGGCATCGAGGGTGCCTTTTGCTGTCCTTGGGGGCTGGGCCGGGTCTTCCTCAGCGCAGTCCTGGGAATTTCCAATGCACTGCAATCCTTATAGACACTGCAATCCTTGTGAACACTGCAATCCTTGGCACTGCAATCCATATCCAATGCACTGCGCGCACTCGCGACGGATTCGCTTGAGCCGAACGATGTATCAGAGCCCACGAGCGACGAATACATCGCTCGGGATGCCGGTGATGCCGGTGCTGAACCGCGGGGTGGGGCAGGCGACGCGATGTTCGCGACCGACTTGAGCACAGTCGGTCGGATTGGCGAACCACGCGATGTTATTGTTTTTGCGACACTCGCGGGCGCGCTCGACACCGACGGGCGGGTCGGTGGAGCAGCGCGGGGCGGGGCGCGGGCAGAGGTGGTGTGGGGCGTCGCGGTTGGTGCAGCGGAAGTAGCAGCATGACGCGACGATGTTGACGATGGGTCCGCGGGCGTAGCGGTGGAGGTTGGCTTCATTCTAGCACCAGGGCGCGGATCGCGTCGGCCCGCTGTCTGCGGGGGTGGTGGCTGCTTGGGCGCCGAGCCGGCACCAGAGGCACGCTGCAGGGCCGCTGCGTCACTCGCCGCGTGACGAACGGCCGATGCAGACGAGCCCCTGGTGTCGGTGGTGCGAATCTCCGGGTTGGAGAGTGCTCTGTGAAGCGGCTGTTGCTGCTTCGCAGGTGGAGGTGGAGGTTGTTGGCCCTTAGAAGGGCCTTTTGTGCTCGGTCCCGCGTCCTGTGAGGGACCCCGGGAACCGGGCGAAGGCGCCATGGTAGCGCGGCCTACCGCGACCGTGCGGCGTGTATAAATACACACCGGCGGCAACGGATCGGCGAGGAAACGGTCCGAGCGGAATTTAGCGACAACGATATAAAATACGCGTGCGCACTGTGGACCGCGCGGCAGTCCTGTTCCCTTGAGGGAAGTTCGAGCCTACTTTATAGTTCGACGGGCTCCCTAGGTTATCGGCCTGTTGTCTGACATGCTACTAATATAACTCCACAATATAACTGTTCCATGTGTTGCTGACGTTGCTGTAGATAACGCGTTTTATTGCTTTTGTTGTATTAGGAATAGATGCATAGAACTGTTATAGAACGTGAATTATTATGAAACTATTATTGATTCAAGAAGAATTGATTCATAGAATCGTAGGTACATGCAGAAGCAATAATATTTGCCTACCGGTGGTTGAAAATTCGCAAACAATAGCCATCTGATTACGACTGGAACGGAAAAATATTTTGTGCCTATGTATACAAGATATAGCCCTACTACCCATAGTCATATAAGTATACTCTCGTGACTAGGGTTAGATAGATGTTATTGACGGATTAAAATTAAAATTAAATTAAATTAAATAATCATTTATTTCAGGCAATTATACCCATATGAAATAAAATAATACAAATACAAAATTAAAATAATGCGATCATAATTCAAAGTAAATTCAAAATAATAACAAATAAAAAGACTCGTTTAAATCTGACGTTAGAAGAAAATCAAAAATTATAAGAGGTCAGATGAATTAAGTCGATTTTAACTGTCTTAAGCGTAGATTGAAAATGGAATTGGAATGGAATGGTTTTTTAATTGAAAAAAATATTAATTAATGTGAATACCACTTAGTACAATGCCACAATTTATATCTTTAGATTTCGCTACGCATGCGTAAAAAATAATAAAATTGCCATTTAGTAGGTTTTTTTTTCAAAAGGATACTTATTTACTAGGTAGGTATTTTTGTACTTGTATCTTCCTTACCATAGTAGTTTTTTCTATAATTTTCTGTGTATATATTTTTAAATAAATAAATACTTGTAAAAAAAAGAATCATCCACTCCATTTCTTAAACTTAATTCCATGTTAATTACTGTATCAGAAGATTACGTTCCTTTTTAAAAATAGAAACAAAACAACGTTCGAAAAACTCAAAGGATTGAGTTGTCTAAAGTAAAACTTATTTTTTAACGTTTAAATTTTATGCGTCATATGAACTGAATCTAAAATTAAAATCTATCTCACTACCCTGATTTGAGGCAGCCGCACACCAATGTTAGAATTTCGTAGTACTCTGTATTTTTTTTGTAAAAGGGAGACTGCTTTGATTCACCACATGAAACAAAATACATATTTTTGAATTGTAGATCAGATATATTTTTAATAAATGCGTGTTGAGCGCTCCAGCTGATTCATAGAATCATGTGTACCTACATGAACAAAAGGTTTCTAACAATGGATGACTGAAGATTGCATTGATTTATAAAATTATGTAAAAAAAATATGTATTTATTTCTAGTGTAGGGCAGAGAAACAAAATACTTTGTGAAAGCTCCCGAACGTTTTCATTGACTAAAACCTCAGATAAAAAGGAAGGAATCGAATAATAAAACCTTACCTTCGCCACTTAGTATAAAAGGGATTAATTAAATAAGCCTACGCGAAATACTTGAAGGCAGGAATCTTTGAGTGTCAACCGCTAAAACAGAATAATCTACTAATTGAATATTTATCAATCTGGGAGGCACTTAAAGGATAATCAAAGCAGTAGTTGTAAACAAACGAAGAAAGTTCCCGAAAGCCCGGGCAACTACAGCGAAGTCAACCAGGACTTGACCCGAGTTTAATTATAAACTGGATGAACAAGTTGTGAGAACAATCACCAACTTAGATCATGCTGCTGGTGTCGAAGTAAATGCTTTTTCCGATACATTAAGGTTTTTGATGACATAAAAAATAATAAAAACATAAAAAACATAACCAGCCCATTATCGTACCACTGCTGGGAACGGGCCTCTTCTCAGTATGAGAAGGCCTTAATCCACCACGCTGACCTAGTGCGGGTTGGCGGACTACACACACCATTGAGAACTGTATGGAACACTCTCAGGTGTGCAGGTTTCCTCGCGATGTTTTCCTTCACCGTTAAAACAAGTGTTAATCGAATATAAATCCGCACATGAATTTGAAAAGTCAGAGGTGCGGGCCGGGATCGAACTCACACCCTCCTGCACGGAAGGCAAGCGTTCAACCACTAGGCTATCACTGCTTAAATAATAATATATTTGTTGCGGACGCAAGCCTGAACTTAATTAATGTAACTGAAAACTTGTGCTAACACAGCTGAAACGTTATGCACAAAGTAACAAGGGCATGAAATCTAGCTATAATCACACTATAGCTAGGTACAGATCATCAGCCAATCACAGTTTGATGAGTCATAAACCATGAACCAATCACAGGTCATAAGCCATACATAACTACAACTAGCTATGACTTGTAAAAATGTTGGAAGAACAGAGCAGCCGCAGGGCGCACTACGCGCCACTTGTGCCCCGCTGAATACTACTTAAGCGGGTGAATAAGCGGCATTTTGTGTGGGCAATATTTCATTCGATCGTCACTCGTTCTACGCTTCAGATCAAGACCTCAACCTATGAAGAACTGATCCTGACGTCCTGAACCCTGAAGCCTGAAGAAAGAATAACGTATTAGTCGCCTAGAACAGAGCTACGTAGGAACGAGTGTACTTTCATTTTTAATACATATGGCAAGTGCCTTTCAACAGATCGTTCGTTTCTTTTATCATATCCTTGGGTTGTCCTCAACAATATTTATTTTCCAAAAAAGTTGTACAAAAACACTTCTTACAAATAACAATAGATTTATCGATGTAACTAGAAATAAGAGTGTTTTGATGAACTCTGGTACCCAAGATAAGATTTAACATGTGTTATGGGTGAAGCTTACTCTCTGGGTGCTCTGTGTTATGGGTAACAGCGTTCTCGCGCTTAGGTTGTTACATTGTAGGAAGAAAACTGTTTTTTTTTGTCAATCTGTACTGTCCCACTGCTGGGCAAAGGTCTACCCCATATTCTTCCAAACTTCCCTATCAGTAGCTTCTTCAGTCCAATTCTTGAGAAACATGTCTAAAACAGTATTAGAATAAAATAAAATAAATTGAAATTGGGGGTATGTGAGAGTGTATAATGTGTGTCTTTGTGTACGGATTTATTTGTGTTGGTATGAATGTAGTCTAACTAGAAAATCGACAACTTCATCAGATTTTCTGTCTTATCACAATCTTGGGTCAGTAGCTATTAACAATATCTGAAATCGTTCAAAATATAATTCCAAACTAATCTCAATGTTTTAAATCTCAATGTTTTAAATCTCAATGTTTTAAATCTCAATGTTTTAAATCTCAATATTCTGACGGTAGATGTTCCTGTTTGCCGTTTTTTTTTGTGACACTTAGATCATTAATGTCACCAATAAACGGCAATCTTAAACATCTACTGTCACGAGATTGAGATTTAAAACTTTGAGATTAGTTTGGAACCATATTTTGAACGTTTTTAATTACGAGAATTGGCCTTCTGCTCTATTAAGGGGAGTTCTGAAGATGATTCAAAATTGCCGCTAAGACGGATTGTCAAAAAATACGGATCAATAAACATTGAAATCAACTGGCCGTTTTGCGCGGATGTGACGCACATCTTACCACACTTCTTGGATCTGTACCTGCCCCCCTAGCCAAGTTGACAATCTTCACAATCTACAATCGTCAACGCTAATAGAAAACGATCAAAATGTATGGGAATGACATATCTGAACGAAAAAGTCATTCGTTCATGTATGTCATTCCCATACATTTTGATTGTTTTTTAGCGTTGACGATTGTAGATTGTGAAGATTGTCAACTTGGCTAGGGGGGCTGTATTTGTTCTGTGTTTTTGAATTTTTGGTAATTTTGTGCGTCACTTTTGGAGCAAATAAATTTTTTTCTTTCTTTCTTTCTTCTTCTTTCAACTTGATTGCGATCGCGACTGAGTTACACAATTCAGCAGCTGTTCTATTTGAGTGCAAATGTTCATCCGTTCAGCTGTTTATGCTTTATTGAAGAAACAACATGCAAACATCTTTACAAACTCTTATATAATAAATGCTCATCCTTATGTTATAAATGCGAAATTATGGATGTTTGTTTGTTAGGAAGTCATCATTACATACGCCGGTTTCAATTAAGTCATCGTTACGTCAGGTTCAATTTCGTCAATATTCTGCAGGCATAAAGATTAATAAGGCATAAGACTGCCTCGTTGGTCTAGTGGTTGCAAGCGCGACTGCTGAGCGTGGGGTACTGGGTTCGATTCCCGGGTCGGGCAAAGTGTTATTGGGTTTTTTCATTAGGAAATTCTCAGTAGCAGCCCGGAGTCTGGATTTGTGCCCGGTCAATGGCAATAGGCTCGCCCCCTATTACATGGGACTATAACATAACTGGCGAAATGTGAGTGTACTGTTACACCTCTGCCTACCCCTTCGGGGAAATACAAGCGTGATGTTATGTTATGTTATAAAGATAAATTTAAATGTTTTGATTGATATGATTTGCTAAATATGTTTAAATTAATATATAATTTCGTCCATTTCCATATCGCAAGCGAATTATAATGATAACCACAATTATTGTTCATAATTGCAGCGTAATGTTGCTGTTAGGTATTGACATTTTTGGTAACAAAGGAAATTAATAATATTACTATTACTGATACGTACATTACGTATGTACATGCCAGTAACGGCTCTAATTTGAATGTTTGTCCATCGAAATTATTTCAATGCGTTAATGCTAAGTATTAATATTCAGATTAACGAGCTGGCTAATTAATATAGTCGAAGTTTTATGATAAAAGTTAAACTGTAAAAGTAGGTATCTACCATACCTATGTAATTTTAGTATAAAATGACCATGATGATGGCTTAAGACGTCAATAGGTAATCCACAGAAATATATCTTTATATATTTCTGTGAGGTATTCCATAAAAAAACTACGTTGAATAGGTACCTATAAAACTGAAAACCATTTCATTTCGTATCAGGAACCGCCATATTGAATTTCCATCATTCGACTCAACGAAACGGAGGCCCACTTTTTCTAACAACTCATTATATTCCAAGGTGAATTTACCCAACGAAGGTTAGAATAATATTTGAATAGGCAGCACCGCGAAAAAATCTTTGGTATCAGAAAATAAATTTCCCAGTTGACATTTAATACCAGGGTACTACGAGTAACACATAAATAACGGTGCAGACGTAAGATGATTATGCTGGAGCTCTTATGACAGATATAGAAACATTTTTTAACCGCCCCGAGCCTCACAAAGCAATTTACTTGAGTAAACAATCTGTAACTTTGCGGGGCTCTGAACATCTTTTGAGGCGTGGATGGCGTTTACTTGGTATACTAGTACGTTATGTGTATGTAAGTGCTTCTTAGAAGTGTTACTGCCTTGGAAGTATAGGCGAAGAATGTAAAAATGAAGAAAGCTTTTGAGGATATTTAATTCTAAAGTAAGGAATTTGAGGGTCCTGGGAAGGTCGTGTGTAGTAAGAAGTAAACTGTACTCTTATTTTTCAGTACACCCCTATCTTTGGACGATATTTGGATAATGATGATGAGTAATAATATTCTTTCTAAAATTATATTATTTAAATATGTATATTTTAATTTGCTCAATGCGTTTGGTGCTTTGACTTAATTATATCAGAGCAAAAATAAAAAACAATGACGGGTTCGTTCAGCACATAATTATACCACCAAAATTAGATACGTGCGTACAAAATCCACGCAAGCAAATTACATGCCCAATTACATATCTGTGACAAAACTCTGACAAAGATGGTCGCGTCAGGGGCGAAGACCCGACAATCAGTTAACCACCAAACGAGGATACGGGCGTCGGGAACACTCGCAAGATAATCCAATTATCTGAGAGCAAGCCGAACAGGCGGCCAATTAGACACCAAAACTACAAGTACGCACTGCCTTTATTAGCTGCAGAGCTAGTCTGGTCAGATTGCGAAATAGAGGCTGATTTTTCCAGTGGTTGCTGTTGTTTGTTTTGGTAAAAATGGAAAGAAACAATGTCTGATTTAATAGGATTTTGGGTTGAAATGAAAACGGTCTTCCTAAACCAGAATAGTAAAGTCATATTCTTACAACCCTCTTTCTAACATTTGGCCTGACATAATACAATACAAATACATGTAATTGCTGACTATCATTATCAGAATCAACAGCTTATCCTATCCATTTTTGAAGACATCTCCTAATCATTGATTAAGAGAGATCGTTCTTGGTAATTGTTTAAAAGCTGGTTAATCCTATGCCAATATTGTTGAGAAAGGGCTAAACGATGATGGCTAGATAAGAGATGGTAGATGGCTATTTCTTTATTCAGAAGTTCATCATAGTTGCTGGCGAGTTGAGGACCGCAAATTAAGTTTGTTAGTTGCCTAAATTAAAAACCTTTGTTGTGCCCTAAAATTCCACAACTAATCTGCGCTTTGAGAATAGAACATTAAAGCTAAAACTCCCACAACATGGTATTATAACTTCTTTACCCTGAGAAGCTAATTACTAGATTAAAAACATAGATCTAGACGATAGAGCCCGCCCTCGGGATAAGTCTGTTCTCACAAAACGACTAACGACTCTCTGTATTTTAGTAGCAAGAACCTGTAGGTGGAAAACTCCTAGTTTATAATCTGAATGTTTAAACCATTTAAATTAAAGTAAGCTTCATGTATTTTATTTCTAGTGAGTTAACTTTATCGTCTGTTATTTTGCTACAAGTTATGTATTGGAACAATTTTAAAGGTATGTTGTGGTCAGGTCTTGTTTATATTTTGTGAGAATGAAAAACTCGATTGTCATCTTTATAGTTTAACAGTAACTTATAATTGGATACAGTAGTTCCTAAAAAAGATATACCACTATAATATTATGATGAAAGAGTTACCTAAAACAATAGCCCGGAGAAGATTTTAATGTCATAAGATCAAGTATCGGCAATGTGAAAGTCAAATCCCAATAGGCAATAGATTAGAACTGGAGTTTCAAGGAAAAGTAGTCATGTAGTGAGCTCTAGCTCAAGGTATTAATAGTAGTTGGTCTTAGTCTGATGTAAACTATAAGTAACACTTCCATGGTCGAAACCAAGTTTAATCAAAGCTGAGCATCTGAACAACTTCGAAACGAGTGGGTTGATAGCTTACAATAGTATTGTACAAATATTGACTGAATGGTTTGATGCCCTTTGATATTCTATTTCAATCTTAGGATGCGTAGGAAGTTAAGTAACTAAAACGTCTGAACTTTGATGAAATATCCACATTTGAGGCATTTCATCAAGAGAAGTGCGATAACATAGTGTGCTGGTGCTATGATAACAACACTCTGCGGTAAATATCTGCCAAACGTGGGTGCAGAAATATACATAACCAGCCTACTTATGTCCCACTGCTGAGCACGGGCCTCAAAATGAGAAGGTTTTAGTCTACTACACTGGCCCACTGCGGGTTTACAGATCAAGAACTTTATAGAGTTCCTCACGATGTTTTTGCTTTACCGTTAAAGCAATAATAAAATCCTATTCCACACGTGAATCTGAAAAGTCAGAGATGCAGGCCGGGTTTAAAGTCAGACCTTCTTGCATGGAAGGCAAGCGTTCAACCGCTAGGCATTAAAAAGAATACAAGGCAATTATGAAAAGATTCTCTGAAGATCGCGTTATAACTGTAGTGTATGTGGTGACACAGCTACATGATAGTGATGTGATAAACAGACTGGCTAGAGCACACGACCAGTAAAACGACAAAGACAAGACTGGAGTTCTACAATAGTCTCTCCCGCCAAGCCATGTCAGCTTCCAATCTAACACATCGAGTGAGTATCAGTATTTAACACGGTGTGACTGCAACCAGGTCCCCGCAACCCAGTTACTTTATGAGCAATACCGACATCCTGCAGAAGCCTGACAAGGCTTTCGGAATTCTGACTACCCGTAACGACAGCCAGCCGGGTGTTCTTATGACAGCCGGGACCGATAGCTACAAAGAGACTACGATCCTAAACAACATTATTGCGATCATCAAAGAACGCCTACGGACTGTGTACATATTAGTAAGGAATAAACTATTCACGTAGCTTCCAAAGAGTGGTTTTTTTTTAAATTAAAGCACCTCCAGAGCTGTTTGGCTTTACCCGCATAGTTTGGTTTTTGATAAACATGTCACACGGGATAACGCCACTGAAAAATTCTATATAGAAACGGTCAGATGGAAAACCCAACCAAAATACAATCGAATTAAGAACCTCCTCCTTTTTTTGAAGTCGGTTAAAAACGCTGCTCGTTTTGCTACAAGATTTAATGAAACTTTCCTAGAATAGTAATATAGTAATATAATAGTATCTAACAAGAACAGCTTCAACTAAGGCCCGTCGTTCACGACGCTACTCAAAATAGACTAGTTACAAACTTAAATCACCAATCATCACCAATGAGAAGCTGGAATGTCACAGCACTGACAGCACGGCTCGTCAATGGCGTACAATACAATACAAATATAGATCCTCTTTATTGCACAACAAGATCGCGTATCTAATTGTTCGTTTATTTTACCGCAACACAATTTCTTGTATCAGATTGAAACCATTAGCGCGCCACCAGCACGTCGGGTCGCAAGTGATTAGTTATTCATCGATTCTGCCGAACTTCTACTGCTGGACATGGGCCTCGCCCAAAAGAGTGGGGATATGCCATAATCACCACGCTTGGCACGCGGGTTGGCGATCGCAGTTGGTTGAATAAATACTCAGAGAACGCTGCTGCCCAACTTCTGGTGAACCCCTTAGTCGCCTTTTACGACACCTACGTTGGAGTGGTGCTATTCTTTGTGCCCAGCACCATACAGAACATACTACTATATACGATTAGTTACTAACGCGTTACAAACCAGTTACAAACTGCTGCGGTAGAATTAACGAACAACTAGGACCGGCATTGACGGGCCGTGCTGTGACGTTCTAGCTTCTCATTGGTGATGATTGCTGATTTAAGTTTGTAACTAGTTTGTTTTGAGTAGCGTCGTGGACGACAAGCATAGAAAACTTGCAGCCGTCTTAAAACATGCTCATCTCTTCTTTAAATAAGTACTTTTCCAGTCCAAATTTTTGAATTTGTAGGTCAAGTCAGTATCAATCAACCAAACTAAGAGACTAACTGAGATTGTTACTAAAGCAATATTATAATTTTGTTCAAATAATTCTTAAAAATACGAATGTTTTTCAAGCAAATAACTGAAACTAAATAGGCCTTAGTAAACACGCTAATGCAACGCGACCTACCCGCGCCGCTCATACACAACTCCACTGCTCTTTATGTAAAACTACCTACTTCTGTTTTGTTTTGGTAGGCCAAAAGTATTAATAAGTATCAATGTTATGTTTTCAAGCAAAGTCATCGCAATGCATACCTACATTAGTTTTTGAGCTACGCTTAATGGCATATTGTTTACTATTATTTTAAGTTTTTATGTTTTCTCTGTAAGTGAATTTGTAATACTTTTGAGAAAATAAAGATCTTTAACCGTAAACTAAATTGTACTAATCAAAAATGGATTTCCAATTATTCTCCTTCCTGTAAACACGATAATAAGCTATGCTTTTCCGTGTGCTTTTTACGACTTACACTAAAAAAGCTGTAAACAGACTTCCTTCATCAAGCGTAGGGTACCTAAATGAAATGAAACAAGAAGCGTATAACAATAATCTATTTCACGAAATTCAGTTGAATCTTATCGAAAGCTTCAACAATGGCAAGGAGACGAAATACGAATGTCTAAATGCAGAACATGACGACGCAATGCACTTAAGATGGGTCGACTGTACAAGCTGCACTGTTCTTATTGTATAAGTTCCCAATGGGAATTCCTGATACGAAATGTACTTTCTTTTTTAAGTAGAATGTTATGTAATGTGTTATGAGGATTTTTCTTTGAAAGAGGTTTTGTAATTTTTGTTGCGGGTTTGATTTTGGGTAGTTTTTAATAGTGTTAGAAAAACAAATACCTAATAAATTATAATTATAGTCGTAGTTGGTGGTTTATGAGCTGACGTGAATAACAAATTAAAATGTGAGCAGTGTTGAAGATTTTCTTGTGTTTTAAAGCTATGAAAGCAAATACAGCCTTATTCCAAAACGCGGACTAAATAAAGTACTGGGATTAAACCAGGTTTAAACCTGGAACTAAATAAAACGTTATTATAAAACGAAGATTATCACTAGTTCTAGAACTAACTATGGTACTAAAGTTAAACCGCCGAGACCCCTAGTTTAACTATGTTACGAACTTCGGTAATGACCTTATTTGAGGTTATCGTTGATATTATTTTGTGTCTTTTATTTGAAAATCATTATAAATGGATATTAACATGATTGACTTGCTGGATTTGGAAGATTTGGACATATTTACTAGCGTTTTCGTCGACTTAAACGTCTACAATAATATGTTGATTGAGCAATAAGATGACGGTAATATTTCCTATAATAATAAGATCATTCGCTTTAGTTGAAATAAGGATGATAAAAAGCTTTGCTTATTAATAAAATAAATGTCGATATTTTACTAACTTTTTTTTTCAGGTCTCCGATTTTAAACACTTTTTTTGTTATTGCTAGCTCACAATTAATTTCACCACACTCACTATCCCGCATAAAACCACTTAACAGAGCAATACTAAGCACAATGAATAAAAATAACAACGGCATTTATTTAATATAGGACGCAACATAAACATTTGATCGTCTCAAATAACGCGCGCGCGGCACCTATGTGATTCACTTCATTTCACGCTAGAGTTGTTGAAAAATATAACGACTATAAAAAGAGCTTCAATAGTATAGTTATGCTTTTTCAATAGATTGTAACCTAAACAAAGAACTATTTATAATATATTTTTGTACTGATAAATAATTATTAAAGCATTTCAAGTGTCAAAATAATATCAATATTTAGAGAAACAGAACGTTGCTTCGAATGAAGTCGGTAAAGAACGAATGAAAGAATGGCATTTTTTGTTTCTTATCTGTGGATATCATTTAAGACGGTAACATCTTTGGCACTACCTGATCCTCGAATGGTCCTCGTTTTGTAATAAGAACACACTTTGGTACTGGTACTAACTTTAATACCGTAACAAACCTAGACCTGATAGTTCTGGTTTAAACCTAGTACTTTAGAGTTTTTTGTAATAAGACTGATAGTGTCTTATTATTTTATGCTTCGAGACCTTCGAGTAAGTTTGAATTGTGAGCCGAAGTGACGTACGGTCTGTTTTTTCTCTCTTGTCTTATTTAGTAAATAATCTTGGCACGTCTGTTTAATCAAATAACTACTGATAAAATATAATTACTAGTTTTGCACATGTAATCAGGTTTAAAAATGTTATTTAGTGAGGGAAATTGTTAAAATAATAATAAAAAAAAACAAAATAAAACAAAGACGTATAGTGGAGGATAATTTCGATACCGCGAGCAGTGTTCACGGTAGCTTAGTGGCTAAAGCACTGGCGTACAGAGTCAGGAGTCGCAGGTTCAAATCCTGCTCGAGAGCGATTTTTTCTTTCCACAATTTAAATCTTTAGATTTCGCTTCGCATGCGTAAATGTGTTAAAAATAATAAAATAATTGTTAAATTAATATTTTTTAATAATTATTATTAACAAATTGCATTAAAAAAAGACATTCCAAGATTGTTTACTAGATAAGATAAGGAAGAAAAAACAGAGATTAGTTATAGATTTTTGTAAATCGACACACGTACTATATGTAGTACATGTGTAGTATATGTGTAGTATATGTGTACGTACTGTATGTCAGCCACTCTGTAGTTTACTTGAACTGTTTCCAATGAACCTATTTGGTGCAGCCGTGGGGCACACAGTGTGATAGTTTAGGATTAATTGGTATCTAAGTATTAAAATTGTATATTATTGTCATTTTTTGCCTCTGACTGTGGTCAGTAATTTTTTTTTCTTTCTTTCTTTCTTTTCAAGTATATAGGATGGTTTTGAATTCATTAGCAATTCTTTAAAGGATTTGTATTAAAATTGTTTGTTATTGTTATTGTTTGCCTCTGACTGTGGTCAGAAAATTTATATTTCTGTCTTTCTTTCTTTTCTAGTATATACGATGGTTTTGAATTCATTAGCAATTCTTTAAAGGATTATTGTACTCATCAATTTGAACAACTTTTACTATGGTACCAACCCTGATATCGTGAAAAAAAAACTCCTGTTCCCTATATTTCGTCGATTTATGAGAACGCAAATGTAGAAAACAGCTGTTTTTTTCCTTAAAGAATTGCTAATTGATTCAAAATCATCCAGTATCGAGCTATTTCTCAGACGGTCACAAATAAGAGAAACGATGAGGCCTATCATATTGCTCTCACCAAGACTTCTAATCGTATGTCATATAAGAGAGAGTGAGTAGAGAGCATGAGTTTCCATATCGTTAACCATCTTCAAAACATACCAAATAAACTTTGAAACAGCACATATTACCGAGATTATATATTTTTTATAAGTCAAGAAATAACGCCAGAATAGAAACTGAAGAATTACACTTCTAGATAGTAGGAAACTAGCAAAGGAAACAAACAAACTAGGTAAGTATATTCTATTATATTTCCAAGATATTCTACTCGGAACTCAAAAGCCATAAAGCAAAATTATATCTCTATTTTTAAACAAAAATTGCGTTGTGAGCAAAAATCGCGAGCACCTGTACAAACTGCAACGGGAGTAAACGATGGGATTGCATTGTGCTCCCGAAAACATCAGCCATTGTGTTGGATATAGGTCGGCTGCATTTTACCTTTAAAACACGCTATTCTCCGTTCAATATTAGCGCGTTTCTTATATAATAGGTCGTGAAAATAATCGGTACCTTTATTTTGCTTTTGAAATTTATTTTCAATAAACCCCTGCGTTTACTTTAAGTGTTGTGGCGCAACTTGGGAGAGGCCTATGTCCAGCAGTGGACTGTGATAGGCTGAGTTGATGAAACCCCTGCTTTAACAGTCATGGTAAACATCGTGAGGAAACTTGTACACCTAAGAGTGCTCCATAAAGTTTTTGATGGTGTGTGTAGTCTGCCAACCCGCAGAAGGCCAGCGTGGTGGACTAAGGCCTGAATCCTTCTCATTCTCAGAAGAGACCCGTGCCCAACAGTTGGACAGTAATGGGCTCGTTATGTATATTATGTTATGTAAACCCTTGACAATGACATAGAGTTATGTGGGTTTATGTGCTCGTTTTCCGTTATCAAGTGAGGAAAGTTGTCTACTAATTGTAGGTACATGTTGTTACAATAGAAAGCGCTAATTCCTTAACTTTGTATACTGATACTTCGAGTCCTCAACGAGAATAGACGGGACAGGTTAAGGAATTAGCGCTTTCTATCACAGATACTTAAAAACACTGAGATCTGGCAGGATTTCCTCACATGCTTTCATTTTTAGCGGTATGATAAGAAAACTCAAATAAATATGAGTTTAGTGGTTTAGTGCTTAACAAGGTAAAGATAATAATTTAACGGGGGGCTCTGATAACTACTCATGGCAAGATTTGACTTGTATTACGAGTACCAGGGACACTCAATACATGGGTGATTATTGATTAAGCAGTATCAGTGTAGAAGCAACTTTAAACATAATTTTCTACAATATGTGTGTTAGAGAGAGTGATAATGAGTTAGAATGCGTGAGAATAAATTAGTGTGGGATGTGTTGGTGCAGTCAGAATGTGAGAGAGTGAGCGAGTAATAGTGCGTATTATAGTGTGTCTGTGCATCAAGTATGTGTAGAATGTCTGTTGTTTATCCAACAACGGCAAAGCCAAAAGGAAGGCTTACGTTTTTAGCAGTCTTTGTATGTATGTTTTTGTTTTTATGTACTATGTAACTAAAAGCTTTTCAATTTCATCATAACTAGTTCTTAAGAAGCCTATCTGTAACTCTGTAACCGTAATTTCGCAAGAATCTTTTGCATTATTCATCAGCGGGCGTTGGAAAGCTGATGTAATGTAGGTTATTGTGGATACGCTCACACAAACATAACAAAGAATACAAATTATTACTACGTAAAGAAGCGACACTCACATCCCTCCGCCATTTTAGCGTCTGCAAAGCAGGGGTACGGCTGGCAGTAAGAGTTATCGCATTTACGTTTTTACGTACTAACACAATCTTGTACGGATTGGCTAGCGCTTGTGCAGTATTGTAGGTGAAGAAATCTAAGTCCTGCTAATATACTGTCAATGCATGTTTAGGTGTTATTCTAATATAAACATAAACATAATCAGCCCATTACTGTCCCACTGCTGGGCGCGGGCCTCTTCTTAGTATGAGAACGCTAAGGCCTTAGTCCACCACGCTGGCCTAGTGCGGCTTGGTGGACTACGCACACCGTCGAGAGCTGTATGGAGCTCTCTCGGGTGTGCAGGTTTCCTCACGATGTTTTCCTTCACCGTTAAAGCATGTGATAATCAAATTCTGATCCGCACATGAATCCGAAAAGTCAGAGGTTCGGGCCGGGATCGAACTTGCACCCTCCTGCTTGGAAGGCAAGCGTTCAACCACAATTATTCTAATATAATTTATATCTATTCAATCATCCAAAAAGTAATACACTTTCAAAGTACTCCCATAAACAAGTAACACTATTATAATATCAATCAAAGTATTTAAGCAGTCAGGCAAGAGTTATACATTCTGATATAGTCACGTAATAATTTACTAGTTAACGTCATTATTGTCGCTAAGCATAAATTCCCGGTTGAATAGTGTGCGTTAATGAAGTTCCCTGTAACAGGCAAAACGTGCCGAGAACTGATAAACTTCTCCTGTATTAATTAGTTGATAGCTATAGCAGAATTTAACACTCATAGGAGTCTTGCTTATGTTTAGAATACTTATATTTTTCAATGAAGATGTTATTGGTATTTGTTTCATCAGCCAATAAACAACAAATATGTCCATATTCTGAAGTTACAAAAGTTCTGAACCCTAAGTTGTGTTCTGTCTTACTTCAAGGTTTCTTTTTTTAGATCCATAATATCTTTTATTAAATGGGCATAGCCACTTTTTATTTTTCACTATATAAACACCACTTTAGTGAAAGTTGGTATTGGGAATCGTGACTGGCAAGCTTCTAGTTAGGTATTATGACGAAAGCGCAGGACCGGTCGTTGTGGCGATGCTTGGGGAGGCCTATGTCCAGCAGTGGATGTCTTTCGGCTGAAATGATGATGATAATGATATAGGCCTGGGAGGTTTTAGCGGAACAGACAATGAATAGCTACCCCAATATTTTTAAAACGATGATATAGGCGCGTAAATATGACCAATAGGCAGCATCTGACTTGCAAGATACATTTTATACTGATTGCTTTTATACTGATGAATAATAAAGAAATAAATATCTTTGAGAAATGTTTACACAACACCATCTAGTCCCAAACTAAGCAGAGCTTGTACTATGGGTACTAGACAATGGATATAATACTTATATACTTTTTTTTTTGTAAATACATACTTTTAATACATAAGCAACACCCAGACCAACACAAACACATGTTCATCACACAAATATTTGTGTCCTGTGGAAATCGAACCCACGACCTCGTTATCAGCAGTCCGACACTCGAACCACTAGACCACACTACCACAGACGTCGTCAAAAAATAAAAAAATATTCGAATAAAACATTAATGCAAAATTCGTACATCTGATTAGCTTCCACGAACATAGCTGTGTGGAATCTCGCGTAATATTGATCACAGGGGTCGTTCCAAGAGCTCTCAAACCGAGGACCGGTCATTTGGTCGTCAAAAGCACTGTTGACCGTTGTGAGCCTCTAGTGGTTCCTTTTAATGTCAGTACTAACTCAGTAAAAAAAATTGGCTTCCATTTGTAGGCTTTTGAAAGCAACCATTCTTTTGATCAACATGAATGTATAATTAGAACTAAGTGGCACTAAGCAGCCTGCGTCCACCCCACCTCTTTGTTGAGCACTTAGTGCTTAAACTAGTGACCGCACGTGTGCCTACTTGTGGTACATGCACGTTTTATTTTTCAAACCAGCCTGTTTTTTTACCATAAGTACCTATGATTATTTAGTATGCATGAATAAGGACAAGGTATATACATTTAAAAACAATTATAGGTCTTTAAACGACTGTATGGCTGTATTTACTCAAAATTTACTGTTTCATTTCGCAAACCAATCAAAGAAAAATCTAACATAACATAACATAACATCACGCCTATATTTCCCCGAAGGGGTAGGCAGAGGTATATAGTACACCCCGATTTCGCCAGTTATGTTATAGTCCCATGTAATAGAGGGCGAGCCTATTGCCATTAACCGGGCACAAATCCAGACACCGGGCTGCTACTGAGAAAAAAAAAACAAAATCTAAAACTATAATAAAACAAAGTTTAACCGGATTAAATCGCGTATATTATTTAAATTAGTTTTCCTGACGTTTCGAAAGCTTTGCAGCATTTCGTGGTCGCAGGTAGACTAAGATGACAAACGTTTTTTTTGGCTTCATTCTGATTGTTCGCAGTACTTCGTCTAGTTAGCGGTACGCATTATCGGCAAAAATAACAATTTGATAACAGCCAAATACCCCAAATAGGCTTCTTTAAAAAACATTTTTAGCTGTATCTATTAAGTTTGTGGCAGTGAAAAAAATATATGTTAATCTTGATCGCATTTTCTGAAACTGTATTGTGCCTAAAACACGTTTTCTTGAAGTTTTCTCGATAGAAAAGAATTGTAAACTAACCTCTTAAAACATGCTTTAAAGCAAACAATCTCTATTATTTACTAAATATTATAAATAAAATTAAGAAAACATTTGAGAAAGACAACAATCTAAACTTTTTTTCAAATAAGATTTTAGTTTTTTATTAAAAAAAAAAATTTGTTAATTTTCATTCAAGTTGAGCGGCGTATCTGACCTCCCTCGGCTCGTTGCCTCTCTTTCAGTTCTGTACGAAACGACAGTGACCGCAGAGGTCTGATTTTTTAGGTGTAAAAACTTAATAAAAACATATTTGTGACCCCAATCCAAGAGTAGTTACATACTCGTATTAAAGTGTTATTATATGACTTTTATCCAATCAAAATAATCTGCAATTAATAACTCTGCAATGATAAATTCGACAGATATGTAACGCAAAGTATCGTGTTAATACCTCTGATGAATGCCGCGGGACCTTCTCAATAAAATAAAGTAATATTAAAGTGACACAAATACCTATCGTATAAGTTTTATTAATGTCTTAAGGAAGTTATGACCAGTATTTATTTTAATCTGAGTTTAATGCACTCTTTGATTGAAGTTTTAGCATGCTTATCTTTAGCAGTGTTTTAGAAACACCTAAATAAATTTAAGTAACTTAATTTATACACGTAATATCGCAAAGTGTCCCCCAAGACCTTCAATGAATGGATCATAAACCACAAAAAAGTAACTTATATCATAATAATGACAGCGATGACATTTTTTCTTCCGCAAATTATCTCGCAAGAATTTTTTCACAGCACAATCTTCGTAATTGAATATCTCGATACCTGAGAAGCTCCCTTATAAAATTAGACCATAAATCTTCCCCCCATTGGCTGCGCTCACGACTCTGTAAACTAATCGGTAAATTAAGTAATTACTGCGCTCCGTGAAAATCAATGTGTAGGAAATTTAATTTGTCGGCCAGACAGAGTTGATTTTCAATGTAGCTCCTAGGGGGATCCCTGCACAGTCGTTTTTCTTTATTAGTTAACAGTAGGCATAAATTAATAGGGTGCTGTTTTATATCAGACGTAATAAGGGTAGGCCACAAATGAAGATAGCCCATTCGTGAATATTAAAACTTGGTAAGTAGCCGGTGGTATCCGGCAAATAAAAAGAATAGACCACCCCCCCTCTACCCATGGGTGTCGTAAAAGGCGACTAAGGGTTAAATCAGGAGGATGGGCAGCAGCGTCCTTCTGTGCACAAACATCGTGCAACATCACCCACTGCGGTCACCAACCCGCCTGCCCAGCGTGGTGACTATGGGCATACATCTCAATGCACGCACAACGAAAAAAACGGCCCCCAGTTCCCGGTGGTCCCTCTATTCCCGACTACGGTAGCGGTCGTGGTAACGGTGGGACGGGGGGTGCGAAGAATCCCCGGGTTACGGCAGGCTACCAAAACCGACGACTCTATCTGGCAGCGTATAATGGACAAACGTTGAGACTGGACCATCACCTCGCCGAGCTTGAAGTAGAGTTAAGTCATATAAAATGGCATATACTGGGGTTATCCGAAGTCCGTAGAGAGGGGGAGGACACGATAACCCTGGAGTCAGGACACTTACTCTACTTCCGCGAAGGTGATCAGCTCTCCCAAGGTGGTGTTGGTTTTCTTGTCAATAAGGCCCTCGTGAACAGCGTTGTGGAAATCGGTAGTGTGTCGACACGGGTAGCGTACCTTGTAGTAAAGCTAAATGATAGGTACAAGCTGAAAATAGTGCAGGTATATGCGCCGACCTCGACACACTCTGACGATATAGCCGAAGCGATGTACGAAGACATAGCTAAGGCTATGAATAGTACCGCTAAGGCTCACTACAACGTTGTTATGGGGGACTTCAACGCTAAAGTGGGAGTACAAGAACGCGGCGAATCGAAAATCGGACCTTACGGTTTGGGGCGCAGAAACCACAGGGGCCAAATGTTGGTCAACTTCTTGGAGTCCCAGGGGCTCTTCTTAATGAACTCCTTCTTTAAGAAGAAGCCCCAAAGAAGATGGACCTGGAAAAGCCCCGATAAGGTGACAAGGAACGAGATAGACTTTATCATGACGGATAAGAAGCACATATTTAGAGATGTCTCTGTGATCAATAGGTTCAACACCGGAAGCGATCACCGACTTATCTGAGGCACTCTAAATATCAATATTAGAGCTGAAAGAACGCGCATGATTAAGTCTACTCTCCGACCTTCGCCGCTCCAAACCAGTTTGGGCTCCGAAAGGTTCCAAGCGGAACTTCAAAACCGATTCGACTCGCTGGAAACCACCGGCAATATTGAGGAGAAAACCAACACCATAGTCAAAACATTGCAGGAACTGTCTCGAAAATTCTTTCCGCCGCAGCGTGGAAGCAAGATGCCCAAGCTTTCGACTGAGACTCTCGATCTGATGAGGAAAAGACGGGAAATGTCAGCCGCGCATTTTTTTTCATCAGATAATAGGTCCTTAAACCTACAGATTAGGAAGCTGATGCGAAGTGACCTCCGCCGCTCCAACACCCGCGCCATTGAGGCTGCGATTGAGCAAAATAGGGGGTCGAAAGTTTTCGCTCAGCAGCTAGGGAGGACCCATCTGATGAAACTGAAAGCCGCGGATGGCAAAATTGTCACCTCTAAGATCGAGATGCTTGATGAGGTCGAAAACTTCTATGGGCATTTGTATTCCACGAAAACGGCGAGACCAGCGGTTCCTAGCAATGACGACAAAAGAGCCCAGCTCACGCGCCATTACACCGAGGATCTTCCGGACGTTGACCAGGGCGAGATTAGGGCGGCCCTCGAGCAGCTTAAGAACAACAAAGCTCCGGGCGATGACGGCATTACTACTGAACTCCTAAAAGCAGGCGGGGCTCCGGTCCTGAAGGAGCTACAGAGTCTGTTTAATTCCGTCATCCAACAAGGCTCTACACCGGAGGCATGGAGCGGGAGTGCGGTGGTACTGTTCTTCAAAAAAGGGGATAAAACCCTTTTGAAGAACTACAGACCCATCTCACTCCTGAGTCATGTGTACAAGCTGTTCTCGAGGGTCATCACGAATCGTCTCGCCGGAAGACTCGACGAATTCCAGCCACCAGAGCAAGCTGGGTTTCGAAAAGGCTACAGCACCATAGACCACATCCATACTGTTCGGCAGATCATACAGAAGACTGAAGAGTACAATCAGCCGCTGTGTATGGCATTCGTGGACTACGAGAAGGCCTTCGACTCTATCGAAACTTGGGCAGTTCTGGATGCTCTTCAGCGATGTCACATTGATGAGCGGTATATAGAGATGCTGAGATGCCTGTACAACGCTGCTACCATGACTGTTCAGCTCCAGGACCAAAAGGCGAAGCCAATCCAACTGCGCAGAGGGGTGAGACAAGGGGATGTAATATCCCCGAAATTGTTCACTAACGCGTTGGAGGACGTCTTCAAGACGCTGGACTGGACTGGACAGGGTATCAACGTTAACGGCGAGAACATCTCACATCTCCGTTTTGCCGATGACATCGTTGTAATGGCTGAGTCGCTGGAACAACTGGGCGAAATGCTGCACAGCTTAAACGGAGCCTCTCGACGTGTCGGCCTCGGCATGAATCTGGACAAGACTAAAGTGATGTTCAATATGCATGTCATGCCGAGGCCATTATTCGTCGAAGGGTCGGCACTCGAAGTTGTAACGGAATACGTCTACCTAGGGCAGGCAATTCAGCTTGGTAGACACAACTTCGAGAAAGAAGCCAACAGAAGGATCCGTCTGGGCTGGGCAGCATTTGGCAAACTTCGCCGAGTCTTCTCGTCGCCTATACCGCAAAGTTTGAAGACAAAGGTCTTCAACCAGTGCGTCCTGCCAGTCATGACTTACGGTGCCGAGACGTGGACATTGACAGTTGGGCTAGTCCACAAATTTAAAGTCGCCCAGCGAGCTATGGAGCGAGCTATGCTTGGAGTTTCTTTGAAGGATAAAATCCGCAACGAGATTATCCGGAGAAAAACCGGAGTGACCGACATAGCTTGTAGGATCAGTAAGCTGAAGTGGCAGTGGGCTGGCCATGTCTGTCGAAGGACCGATGGCCGTTGGAGCAGACGAGTCCTTGAGTGGAGACCGCGTATCGGCAAACGCAGCGTAGGGCGCCCCCCTGCCAGGTGGACCGACGACCTAAAGAACGTGGCTGGGGGGGACTGGATGCGGAAGGCAGAGGACCGAGCGTTGTGGCGCAACTTGGGAGAGGCCTATGTCCAGCAGTGGACTGCGATAGGCTGAGTTGATTGAAGTAGCCGGTGACTCAGCGACAGATGTTGGTGATTGTCCTCACTGGCTTACGGAATTAAGAGGGTCGGATAATCTGGCAGGATATTTAGATTAAGACAAACTTATTGTTGGTGATGAATGATGCATACTACAATGAGCCTTGTACGGAGAACTAAGACACTGAGGCCTTCCTGGTACAGAATATCAGCATGTTAAACAAAGGACTTTTATTAATTGTTCTGAACAAGGGACGCCCCATTTGCGACACATATTTTCATTAAAAAACACTCGCATATTTGGAATTCCTTTTTCGCAAAATGGTGAAAAATTCACGCAATAATGTCCGTATTAAGCAGGCTTTTATGTCCACCCCGCTATCGAGTTCAGTTGCAAAAAGCGCACCAGAAAAATTTCATTAGGCCGCGACAACACAGAAACAACGATCCTTTGTCCCATATATTGACTGAGATTGATTGTCAGTCGGCATGTGCTAAACGAGTTGCACGATGAAATAAAAGCAAATGTTCGCAACCCCTGTCGACATCCGTCACGAACACGGATCGTTTTATTGAACTTCACTACGACCATATTAACTTTTGGTTACGTTGTGTTTATTTGCCTCAAACGATTCCCCTGTTCTACACCTATCCCAGAATGAGAAAGTTTTAATCTCGTTAAATAAACATTTTCGTTGGAGTTTATAAACGCGATTTTATTTGCGAAATCGTCGAGTTTTGAACGTGTATATATTTATTTTACTTTAGCAAATACATTTCCTAACTTTTTCTCTGCTATAAAAGATCTATTCTTGGTCTTATCAAATTCATCCGAGCGTTCTTTTGTCATGACAAAGACGAAATCATTTCCCAAGAGCTGAATACCATCAACGGAACCTTGTATTTATTTTAAAATTGGTATCATTAGGTGCGTTCTTGGCTTACTTCTAAGATAACAAGCATTGTTGAAAGTCTCTCGAGCTTCCGACCCTTTTCTCACTTTGACAAGTCACTCGTAAAGATTGCTTAGATCCCTAGTGACTGGCCCTTAACTTGAAACAGCCTTATCGCCGAGATAGGATTAATTGCGGAAACACCGAGACGATAACGAGGGAGTTATAACTAGCCGAGCTTTGTGAGCGTCCGAAGGTTTCAGTTGCTGGAACGATTGTCTCGAAGCGGTTTTACGGCATTGTAATCCATCGCGTTATGGGAATAAACAATTTTGCTGTCAGTAGATAGAGTGTTGATAGGTAGGCCTTCCCAGGGTCATTGTCTTTTCAGATTTTCAACGTATTGTTATAATTTATACTACTACGCATCGGCGACTCTCCTGGTGTTGCGGATATCTATGGGTGGCGGAGATTGCTTACTATCAGGTGACCTGCTTGCTCGTTTGTCCCCTATGTTATATAAATAAAACCTAGATACATTGGTGAATTTTTGTTTGTTTGAAGGATTAAAGTGCATTATGAATCCACAACGAAAACCTTAAAAATACTCGTAAAGTTATATAAACTTTAAAATACTCGCAAAGTTATGAGGTATAACACAATTTCGCACCAAAAACAAACCGAGACAACATAAAACATAAGTTCTTCCACAAAATAGCCAACGACGCTTTAATTACCAAACTTTTATTCAAACAAGGCGAATAAACTGTAACATTAAACCTAACTTTTGTTAGTAAAATGTCTTTGATAAAATGCAGATAAACGAATTTACTGTATTAATTATATTATGTTTTGTTGCTTTATGAACAAATTCTGTGGAGTCACTTTACTTTCTAATTAATGAGAACGGACTCCCTCAGTAAAAAGGATAATAATACTGAGTGAATTGCTCAGCGCCCCACGTGTCAATGTGAAGGTAGCAACGCTGCAATGTTTAATTAAACATAGATTCCTTTAATGAAACAGGTAGGCCATTATTTTAATTAGCTGAATAGGTATTTAGTACTGTAATTTGCACTGTGAGAATGAAAGTGACTCAACAAAATCTAGGGAAAGTCGAGTTAAATACATAAAACGCCTTGAAAATGCAAATATGCATGCACAAATGCATACATGTATTTGTAACACTTACCTCCTTTATTATAATATTGTTCTTATTTGTTTGGGTATATAATCATTGATTTCTTTTACTGGCCAACACCCGCTCGTCACTTGGGGTTGACACTGAAAATCAGCGCTGTGTTGTGACTCTCGTTACAACATACATGGTGGCGCCACCCTCTCACTTGAGGTGATTTAAATCTAAATTACATCCTCCTTGCTAGCAAAACCTCATGAGCGATCTGTTCCCTGCTGGCCGCCGCACCGCTGTCAGCGATTACTGACACATAGAAAAATAAAATGTGAAAAAACAATTGATTAAGAAAATTCCGCTCTAAGATCAGTGCGATCCGCCGCAATATTATATAAATTAATTTAAAACTCATCCGCTCCGCTCCATATATCACCCGCTTCCATACATCACCCGCATTACATAAAAAGCCCCACAAAACTAGTGTGTGAGACCGTCCGCGCACGAGAAGTTCCGGAGGAGCCGGTGCGCGTCGCTGGCAGTGGCCGTCTATCCAGGCGGCTCTCAAGGGCACGAGCAATCTAAAGAGGGCGAATGCACGTAGCATTCGCCCTCTTCAGATCGCTCGTGCATTTTTCATACGTCAACTGAGGCGTCAGTTTAAATCCAGCGCTCAAATCTACAGTCCACTCCGCGCATAGGTTGCACACTCTCAATTTGTTGGGCAATCGCGCCCCGCCACGCTTCGCCGCTCCATTTTTTGGTCCTTCGAGCCGGATATATATCCGCACAGGTACTTCGTATTCGTACATACCTGCCCTCCAGACTTGGCATAATTCGTGGTTCCACCACACAACTCCCCAAGTCTAGCAAATACTTACTTCAAGCGCATTATTTTCACCGCCGCCCTTATAGTTGCCTTTACTCATATCGCCCCGCATAGGTACCTATAAGCAATAAGGTAGGTGTTAAGTTGAATACTTTCACCCACCTCTTTATTGTAAATAATTGACTTATATACTTTTTTGTTTGGATAATATATATTTATACAAACATGCCGCGGGAAGAGCGTCCTTCATCGGAAGAGCAAGCGTTGGCGATTTTGGAAGCAAAACGCAACGCCTTGTTTGAGCGCGTTCAGAATATATATGAACATTCCAAAATCGCTAACACTTCCGAGTACAATAAGGAACACTTCCTTAATATCACTATGACGATTGATAATGTTCGGACGGAATTCCATAAACTGCTGGATGATTATAACGCTAAGTTGCTGGCTGTAAATCCTTTAGCTAAGCCCAACTATCAAGCATACGCCTCGTTCGAAGACTTATTTTGTTCCATCAAGCGTGTGACGTCACAGTTTGCAGGCTCCTCGTCTGCCACGCACAGTTGCACTGGCTCCGCAGCTCGAAAGCCCAAGCTACCGGCAATCGAGCTAATGTCCTTCGATGGGGACATTAGAAACTGGCCGTTGTTTTATGCCAGTTTCAATTCAACAGTGCACGAAAATAAGTCGCTGACAGATGCAGACAGGTTGTACTACCTCATAGGAAAGCTGTCTACAAAGGCGCAAAGTGTATTCGCAGGCGTCACACCTAGCGCTGAAAATTACCAAATTATATTCCAGGCTTTACTGGATAGGTATCAAGATACGCACATCCTCGCAACGACATACTTTGATCAGGCGTTAAATCTGATGTTGTCCGGTCCCGCATCTGCTTCGAACTTTCAATTGTTTATTGATAAATTCGTGACCGCAGTCAATTCCCTAAAGAAATTAAAATTGGATAGCCTCTCTGATTTTATTCTCTTACAACTCGCATTAAAGAAGTTCGACACCGATACTGTCCGCGCTTTTGAAATGTCAGAGAGGGATACTAAAATTCCTACTCTTGACAGTTTTATCTCTTTCATCAGTCATCAGTGTCGAATCTTCCGCAACACGCAGCCTAGTGCTTCTAGTTCGTCTAGCACCAGCAAAAATTACGAAAAGGTTAAGACGATCAAGTCTGCGCCTAATCCGTAGACTTACGTAGCGTGTTTGGAGTCCCAAAACGCTCGCAAGTGTCTGTGTGATAATATCACACATGATCACTTTTATAAATGTCCATCATTTAATAACCTCTCCCCTTCCGCTCGCTTTCAATGTGTGAAAGATAACAATGCGTGTGTCAATTGTTTAAGTTTAAAACATAGGTCGAGCACCTGCTCTTCCTATTCCAAATGCCGCACTTGCAATAAACGTCATCACACATTGTTACACTTTGATAAGATGCCCTCATCATCGGATTCTGCTGACGTGGTCAACCAATCTCCAGCCGTGACGTCACCGCCACAAGTTCAGGCTGTCAGCACAACTGTGCCTGAAATATCTTTATGCACAACATCCATTGCCACGTCGCGATCGACTCTCGCACTGCCCGATGCGACCGTACCTCAAAGTAGTCGGCAATGTGCAGTGGCTACTACGGTCTTGCTCGCTACTGCACAAGTAGTCATCTACGACGCGAGTAATAATCCACACGTGGTTCGTTGCTTGCTAGACAGCGCTTCGCAAAGTAATTTCGTTTCTTTAGATTGCTTCAAACGTCTCGAGTTATGGAACACGTTTAAGAATTCGAATTTGATTGTGAAGGGGATCGCTGGTTCTGAAAAACCTGTTAAGGGTTCCGCTAATTTAAAATTACATTCGCGTCATAACAATGACATAAGCTTTGACGTTTCTGCGCTTATTGTAGAACGTATAACGGAGACGCTGCCTACCGCTTGTGTTGACGTCTCCGCGCTAACACACATCAAAACGTTGCCATTGGCGGACGCCGCATTTGCACAGTCAGGCAATATTGACGTTTTGATAGGTGCATCAATTTTTCCGCATTTGCTATTGCCTAATGTAGTGCGTAGCAATCATTCTTCTATACCTCCCGCTATTGAAACGCTATTCGGCTACGTGATTATGGGTACTGTACCTGCATCATGCGCTTCAAATTATACTTCGTCTTGTTGTTCGATTCTTCAAGAAAATAATTTAGATTCGCTCCCCAAGCGATCCTTAGAGCTTGAGGAGGTTACCGCGCCGCCCACTCAAGGTCTCGTCAACCTTGAGTGTGAAAAACATCTCCGCTCTACCACTGCCCGTAAAGACAGTGGTAAATATACCATTGCATTGCCGCTCTGCGTCGATCCTTATTTGCTGGGCGACTCATATGCTGCGTTATTCAGGCGTTTTCGTTGCCTTGAACCTTGAAGTCTGAGAAATCGCTGAAACCGCGTGATGCCTGTAATGACGTCATATTGGATAACATAAACAAGGGCTATGTGAGTCCTGTCGATTTGAAAAATGGCGAACCTTGCTCTTCTGTGATTCATATACACAAACCGCTTCTTGATGAGAACAGCCTCATACGCGTTGGTGGTCGCCTCTCAAATTCTAACGAGGACTTTGAATATAAGCATCCTTGTATTCTTACACGTCATGATCGCGTAGTTGACCGGCTTGTAGATTTCTACCATAGAAAACATCTACATGCTGGCCCAGAGTTGCTTATGTTCTTACTCAGGCATAAGTATTGGATTTTGTCTGTTCGGAGAATAATTCGGCACAGAATCCACAAGTGTAACACTTGTTTCAAATTTCGACCGCGTCCGGTGTTCCCGCTAATGGCCGACCTCCCTAGCCAACGCGTCAACCAAGTTGATAAGGCTTTCACACACACCGGATGTGACTATGCTGGTCCGCTGCAGTATACGCCTATCCGTGGTCGAGGTGTAAGGAGTCGTAAGGCTTGGCTTTGTATTTTCACGTGCTTAACAACTCGAGCCACGCATATTGAAGTAGCGTCAGATTTAAGCACAGTGAGTTTTATTGCTGCGCTTAAACGCTTTCTTTCTCGACGCGGCCCTATTAAGTGTTTATACACTGACAACGGAACTTGTTATGTTGGTGCAAGTTCTTATTTACGCGATCTCTACAAGTGTCTCGATAAAGAATATCGTCCCCATCTTCAGGACGAGCTTACTGAAAACCGCATAAGTTGGAAATTTATACCGCCTGCTTCCCCGCACTTTGGTGGGTGCTGGGAAAGCATGGTTAAAGTAGTGAAGTCGCACTTATTTAAAGTTATTGGGCAGCAAATCCTCTCTTATGAAGAGCTCGTAACTGTCCTCGCTCAAGTCGAAGCATTGGTTAATTCGTGCCCGCTCACAACTATGAGTTTTGACCCCGCAGAACCTTCCGCACTCACTCCGGCGCATTTCTTGCACACGATGCCACTGTCGTCCCTCCCCGCTCCTGAAACAGACTGTCCGCTTGCTTCAACGACAGTCTTTGCTCGAAAAACTGGTGCAGTCGTTCTGGAAGCGCTGGCGTGCTGACTACTTACACCAACTTCAGATTAGGTCCAAGTGAAATACGCCTTCCTCTCCTATTCAGGAGGGGACTGTGGTCATTATTATGGCAGATAATGCTCCGCCTCTGTCATGGCCATTAGGCGTCGTTGAAAAGTTGCATACTTCGAAGGATAGTATAACCCGCGTGGTTACCGCCAAAACCGCCAAGGGTAGCTATGTGCGCCCTGTTGTACGCTTATGCCCGCTACCGACTCAGTAAAGCCTGACTTGATGGTTGGGCTACTTAGCTTTAGGTAATTAGCTAAGTAACTTCGCATTATAATAACTTTTCGCTCAAAATTAACTCTTATCTCGTCATTCTTAATTCGCATTCCCGCATTCGCATGGCCTATTATAAGCCAAAGTCCTTATTTTTACATCTCTTTTTAAAGGCAACCCTTTAATGCCGGGGGGAAATGGTGGCACCACCCTCTCACTTGAGGTGATTTAAATCTAAATTACATCCTCCTTGCTAGCAAAACCTCATGAGCGATCTGTTCCCTGCTGGCCGCCGCACCGCTGTCAGCGATTACTGACACATAGAAAAATAAAATGTGAAAAAACAATTGATTAAGAAAATTCCGCTCTAAGATCAGTGCGATCCGCCGCAATATTATATAAATTAATTTAAAACTCATCCGCTCCGCTCCATATATCACCCGCTTCCATACATCACCCGCATTACATAAAAAGCCCCACAAAACTAGTGTGTGAGACCGTCCGCGCACGAGAAGTTCCGGAGGATCCGGTGCGCGTCGCTGGCAGTGGCCGTCTATCCAGGCGGCTCTCAAGGTACGTGCATTCGCCCTCTTTAGATCGCTCGTGCATTTTTCATACGTCAACTGAGGCGTCAGTTTAAATCCAGCGCTCAAATCTACAGTCCACTCCGCGCATAGGTTGCACACTCTCAATTTGTTGGGCAATCGCGCCCCGCCACGCTTCGCCGCTCCAATACAAATCATGTTGAGTGTCAACCTCTTTGCCGCACTACTTAATTTTGTTATGATAACAAAACTAACTAACTAACTATTTATCACCGTAATTCCTAAAATGTACCTAATGAAGTTATTTTTTATGTGCACCTACCGCATGTTGTCTTGTTGTAGCAATAAATAATTTTCTTTAATAATTTCTTAGGTTTTCGCGATCACTACACGATACACTACACTACACGATACACGATACACATTATATTAAAACAAGTTTAACCGGATTACATAGCGTATACGTGGGACACTCAGAAAGTTTTGCGAAACTAAAAAAAAATGTTCTATACGTACATATATTTTTATCAAATCTTTTCAAAGTACTTTCCACTAGCCTCTATACAAAGATTCATGCGCCTAAACCAGTTTTCAAAACACTTTTTCCAGTCCGCCGCAGACACCTCGTTTACAGCCTGCTCGAACGCAGCCAGCGCATCTTCCGGCGACGAAAATTGTATCCCTTTGAGCTGATTTTTTATTTTTGGGAATAAAAAGAAGTCACACGGTGCTAGATCAGGGCTGTAAGGAGGGTGACCCAGGAGTTTGACTGGCGTGCTGTCCAGGAAGTCCCTCGTTTTGAGTGCGGTGTGCGCAGGTGCATTGTCGTGGTGGAGCAGTAGCCCGCGGAGCCCTGTGTTTGGTCGCTTGTTGCTTATAACAGAGAAAACTTCTGGCAAACATTTGGTAGTATACCATTCGGCATTAATGTTTCTTTGATCCCGTAAGGGAATTGATACCAAGTGGCCAGTCAAATTAAAAAAGCTAGCGATCAAATTCTTACCCCCGCTTCTAGATCGCTTCACTTTGGTAGGCGTTGGCTCATTTTGAAACACCCAAACAGTCGACTGGCGCTTGGTTTCTGGGTCGTATTGATAAATCCAGGACTCATCACCTGTAACGATGTCGTAAACACGCCGAGACGAGCCTGCTTCAAATTTGTTAAGCATATCACGGCACCATTCCACCCGGGCCTGCTTCTGAGCATCGGTGAGGTTGTGCGGCACCCAGCGTGATACTATCCTCCTCACGCGAAGATGGCTGTGTAGAATCTCGTGAACGCTTCCCGATCCAATCTTCAATATGTGTTGAATCTCCTGATATGTAATTCGCCTATTGTCTTGGATTAAATTTTTCACTGCTAGCACGTTTTCTTCGGTAACAGCCGTCAAAGGGCGACCGCTTCTTTCGTCATCCCCCAAAGTTGGTCGACCGCGCTTGAATTCGTTATACCAACGATACACGGTTGCCTTGGAAGGGCCTTCATCCATGAATGCCATTTGAAGTCTATCGTACGATTCATCCGGTTTCAGGCGACACTTGAAATCGTATAAAATCATAGCTCTAAAATGTTCCCGGCGCAGATCCATATTTCAGTGAGACACAATACTTTGAATTAACTCGCAAAAAATGTGGAGGGAAATTTTGAAATTGGAACTTACTTATTTTTACTTATAAATAATCATATTTTCGAAAAACATTATAACTGGCCAGTCTCCCATATATAAAAACTTTTTTTCGCAATACTTTCTGAGGGGCCTGGTATTATTGGTTTTCCTGACGTTTCGAAAGCTTTTTTTAATTTTTCTCTCTTTCTTTTTTTCACATGGTTATGGTTGATTAACAGAACGCAACGATAGGGACAGTAAGCGATATTTCCTAATAAGACAATGAGCTATTATCATTATGTAGCTCATGTCGACACGACAGAAGAAGACAATGATAGGGCACAAGTTCTCAGTAGCATAGGCATGCCACATGGATTCCATCATACTTCTTTATTGACATAGTGTGAATGTACAGTCAAGCGATATCAATGGTAACACAAACAGGATAAGCAGAGCCTGTCTTGTATGACTATCTAGTTCTACTTATAGTACTTTATTTACCATTAGACTTTACCCACGGCTTCGCTCGCGTTCTGAAACAAAATATAGCCTATGTTACTTCTGGATAAAGAAGCTTTCTAAAGGTGTTTATTTTTCAGAGTTTATCGATTACAAACAAACAAACAAATCTTTCCTCTTTATATCTAATATTAGTATAGATTGATGTGTGATTGATCGTAAGACATGATTATTAATCTTTATATCTAATATTAGTATAGATTGATGTGTGATTGATCGTAAGACATAATTATTAATATCACTGCATAAAAAAATTGCTAGCATTTACCGACATCAGTTTTGTTTTAAACAATTCAAATGTCACAAAATAATAAAATATAAGATAGTATATTTAATCGGAGCATTTGATCGAATTAAATCATGCAATTCCAATGCACTCTCACCGAAACGACACGATGATTTTTTCCCTTTTCTATAAAATACTGCTAGAACAATAAACGCAGTTATGATCAAAATCAAACATTATAAATTTATTCAGTCAATCATTAGTTTGTTTTATTGACTCAGTGTAGGCGTAAACACTCAATTCAATCTCACACAAATCTATTCTGAATTATGTGGGTGGACCTATTTTAGTAGTTACATTAACGCAACTTGATAACACAACTGCGTCCTAAACGAATCAATTTAATTCGGACCAAGTTGATTAAAATCATTATTTTGAGCTACTTTCAATAATGATTAATGAACATTGTAAATCTTTTTTGCTGACCATACTAGTGTCGTCATTAAAGTCAGCATTATTAAAATATATGGTCTATCTACTTCGGTTCAAGTAATAAATTTAATAAAATAATAAAAACTGGCTTATATTGTCAGTATTTTAAAGAAAAACTTTCACAATTAGATAGGTACTTTTGTATAAAGACACACAACTTAAATTCAGTAAGCAAGTAACTTGATACACTCCTTATTTTTGACTGCAAAAGACCTAATATTTCGTAAAGTGATCTTGAAGAACTGATCATACTTCCACAGATGGTAGACATCAAAAAAGCATGCTTTAATTAACTATTAATATCAGATATGACTTTAATTTACATAATTCCCTGGTTCATTGCTCGAAAATCTCATCCAACACAACACCCCCACACAAACAACACACACAACACCCCCCACACAAAAAACACACACAACAACCCCCCACATACACACCCACACACATACACAAGATACAAATATTTTTAGCTGTTTTTTTTGGTTTTTTGTTTTTGTTATTTATAACACATTGACCATTAAGTTCATTCTGAACCGTGTCAACTATGTCTTCGGGACTGAAAGAGACTAGACCCCACGACACAGGGAATCCTAGTGTGAGGTCTAGGGCTTCAACCTATGTTATGTATATTTTTTGGCACAATAAAGAATTTTTATTATTTTTTATTATTTTAGATCCTTACAAAACCACAGAACTGCAGTACCAATAGCAAACTTGTTACTCGACTTGCATGCTCATGTAAGCAAAACCCTCGGGCGAATGAAAAAGGCGGACGGAATCTCGCTAAACAAAAACTGAAGCACCAAATTCCTAAACCCACTATAATTTCGAAAGCATTTTAACCCACCTACTGTTATTTTATTTATCTACACTCGTATCGTAAAATTCGAATTATGAACTCGAAAGTAATGTCATAATGACATACTTTACGCACACGCACCTGTAATGAATTTAAAAAGTTTTATTACGATACAGTTTGCTGAACAAAACAATGCGGTAATTTAATTTTTTTTCCATAACCGCACACTTCAGCCCAACTAAGGAGTTTTTAATGCCACTTCGACCTAACCAAGGAGTTTTCAAACCTTTTTTTTAGCAGTCGTACAGTTTGGCACCAATGAGTACACAAAATTCAGGGTGGCGCCACTTGTCATACATTGAAAAATTTTATCGTTTAAAATCGCGTTTTTGGCAGAACTTTTGATTGTCATATTGCTTTTAATTATATTTAAGTGTTTACAGGCATATTTTTTGTATGATAAAACAGAGATTAACGGAATCCTGACAAGGATAGAAAATTAGTTCCGATTATAATATTTTCGCCAGACTATATTTTATTATCTGTGTAGGCGCGCACCAGCGCGCGTGCGCGGCCGCGCGCCACGGCCGCGGCCGCGGCCTACTGGATTTGGTCATCGTTACTTGTAAATTTATTGTTATTGTTTACGTTATTATTATGGTTTTGTATGTCGAAAGTTTTAATCTGGGCAAAAATATCTGACTACAGCAGTGATACTGAACTGAGGAGAATATGACCCCGCCTGAATTTCTGGATGCAGCAACGTAAATGACGAACAATCTTTTACCAGAGAAATCAAGAAAAACAACGACAATGTTACCAAGATTTTGACTTTGGTATTTTATTTAAAATTGTATGAGTGTAGATAAAATAGTGTATGAAACTGACATAATTAGGTATTAAAACACTCGTGTGATACTATTAAAAACCTCGCCTACGGCTCGGTTTTTAAACTCACACTCGTGTTTTAATAACCCCTATTATGCAACAGTTTCATAAACTACTATTGTGACACTACAACAATGATTCCGTCACACTATATTTTTTGCGTAATCGCGGCTTTTTGGCATACTATGGATATGAATGTGTGCGTGCCAGCCCGTACTTTTAAGCGAGCATATTATGGATGCTTCACTTATTGTTTAGCGAGATTATGTCCGCCTTTTTTATTCGTCCGAGGCAAAACCATGTAAATGAGCTATTATTACCAAAACAAGGTAGCCACAGCAACACTGTCTCTTTAAAACTATAATAATATTATACACTAGCTGGTAGCACATGCATTTACTATGTAGACCTACGCTCTTACTCGACTCGGCCGCAATCGTCGACCGCATGTAAACAACCCTCTATATGGGGTGGGTTTTGTTCAGCAACATTAACAAGAGCTCGGTGTTGCTCTAATAAAGATTTCCAACTAATGTAATTTTAAATTCTTGTTAGGATTACCTTCTAACCTTTATTAAGTGGTTGGTAAATTGTGAAAACCATCACCGCTGTCTTCTAAAGCTTGCGTAGAGAGAAATATCTTTAAAACATTTTAATGAAAATGAACAAACCACTGCACACGTAACCAATTAGCCTTCATATGCCTAATGTCATTCGAAATACTGATAATGTTATTATCTCAACTATTAAATGAACGAACTGGAAACACATTACTGAAAACACTGGCGTGATTATAATTAAAACTTATATGCACAACAGAAACCTGCATGCACTCAAACACACACAAGCAAAATCTTGATGAACAAAATAATCATCAAAACAACGCACACTACAAAATATATCAATGCGTTCCAGTGGGGTAATTGTATAATGCATTGACATTGACATTAGCTTTCATTTTGAAATGATAACAATATTAATGAATATTGTTATCATTTGTGATACATAGTTGCCGATAAGGCGAATTTTCAAACACACGGAGCAATGAACATTGAAACATATTGATTGCGATCGCGAGTGAGTTACGCAATTCGGCAGTGGGTCCAGCATCTACTTCATACAGTCATGCAGTGAGAGTTTAAAACAGTTTTTATAGGCAGCTTTGGGAGTAGTTATGAAGGCACAGTATTATTACTCAATCTATGGCAGATCACAAGAAATCACGCTACAGCGTTAGATGTCTGCATGGATTATAGGCTGTGGTACGACTTCAGCTTAGATGCGCTGTTCCGAAAACAAATGATAAAGATAGAAGCAAATACATGGGAACTATTTATTATTAACTAGCGTTGCTTAGTAATCACATAGGTCAGTAGCATAGAAATCTAAATAACAAGGTAATAGAAGTGGTCAAGGCGCGTGAACTTGTCGCCGCGTGCAGGTGTCTCGTAGGACACCAGTGCGCGAACCGGTTGCTTGATCATCAATGCTGTTTTGGACCCGGAGTCACAAAAATAGTATTTTGCAGCATATTAACAGCGGTTTTTTTAGGCTTATATAATTTTGTATTGAATGCTAGAAACAAAGTGGGCGTAATTGCGTATTTTTGTGTTGGTAGCGGCAAACCGGCGACACGCGTTTCTGTATTAAAAGACAGTGGATAACATTTCTACTACCTTATTATTTTCATTTCTATGGTCTATCACAAGCTTGTGAATTAATAATTTAGTTAGTAACAAAATTAATCTTTTTGTCCATATTCCTGAACCGGGCATTAGGCAATCAAATAGTGCTGGTCCCACAACTGCGTTAAAAAATCGGAAATTATTCTTAATAATCTTAAAATCTGGTTAGAAGACGACGTTCGCGCCTCGAAGAAGTCTTTCTCAAAGGCTCAACATAGCCTGGTTTTTAAGAATGTTGGTTGCTTACACAATAGCGTGGCATTTCCTACAAAATTAACCCTACTACACACCACCGAGTCATTAACACACCACACCATTTCAGGTTATGTGCCGAAACTACATATTGTTACACCCTAACATGTTAAGGTCTATTCACATATATTATAAGTGGTTTTGGGTATCGCCAAATAACACCCCTCAAACCCTCAACCCATGGGTGTCGTAAAGGCGAGTAAGAGGTAATATCAGGGGATGAGCAGCAGAGTCCTGTTGTATGCTAGTAAGAACATACTGTGTTTCCCAATTCGTTTGCCAAGCTTTGTCATGATGACTATTAAAATTGTATAATTGAGTATTTTATTTTAGAAATCTAAAACGTTTAGAAAATGATAAGCAACAATGAAAAAACTTGAAAAATGGTTTACTATACAGAGAGAGCACTCATAGACAAACAGACACTGTCATTGTCGTTACTTAGTATATGTCACTCAGTACAATGTCCGCTTCACACGACAAGGACAGAAAATGAAATACCCCTACCAAAAACTTAAAAAGCGTGTACGTCTTTTATTTTTTTCACAGTTTTTTTTTTAACAAATCGTGTTATGTCTACTTATTAATATACGTATATAAAAAATAGTAATAGTCAAATAGCTTAAAAAATCTTCATACCAGCCCGGCTAAAGATGCGCACATACTGAGGGTAGACTAAACATTTTTATCACACTTGAAAATGAAATCTTAATTTTATTTATCATAATTGGATGCTGATAAGCAATAATGTGTCAACCCACAAAAATTCGAAAATTGAGTTAATGATGCAGTACGCTTCTTTGGCTGACCAAGAACGTTTTTCAATAGGGTTTTAACCTGATTGAATGGTTTTTATACCAAAAATGAGTATAAAAAGGTTGACACGAAATCAGTTCAAAGGGTAAGACATTTTGCAATAAGATGTTTAGGCACTTGAAACATTGTTTGATGACCCTAGGCGCCATCTGTTTAAAGTCAAAAGAAGTTATGGGACATGATCGGTTATTGCGTAATTAGTATTATCCTTTTTCGGCTGTGTAAACAACATTGGCCCATATTTAATTAAAATTATACGTATAATGTGGGCCTCACAAGACTACTAGCCACGAATACTACATGGAAAACGCAGTAGAAGACTTGGGGAATATAAGATCATCAAAGGTAAGTCCAAATATTACATAAATATAAGGATTTTAGCTATACAAGTTTAGAGGTCATTTTACCGGTAAAATTATTAAAACAACGCTTTTTTATGACAGAATACTGTTTAAAATTACATTTAAATACGTTTTACATACTAACAGTGGTAATATTACTTATCTTAACTACCTAATTTCAGCAAAATGTAATATTTTTGATTAACAGGTTATTGCTTAACAAACATTCTACTATTGACTAGCGCTTGTAAAAGTTTTATAAAGCTTGACACGTTATTGCTACAAAAAAATCTCGTTCACTTGTTCGTTCGTTTATTTCAATAGTATGTTAAATGACTTGAAACGTTTTTGAAAAACGTGGAATGAGGGAATTAATAAAACAAACAGGTTCACGACTGTAAGTATCCGCAAACAGGGTAGACAGACATTGTCTCAAATCTTCAGGTTCTCAAAATTATTACATTTTGGCACATACCCTCATTTTGCAAGTTGTGTCTTATTTTTATAATTAGTTTCAGAATGCCACCGCCAAGATCAAGAAGCCATGTTTGCGGATCATGTACCTAATACCTCACGAGGAAAACCATGCGTCGCGTCCTACTTCTGACGAGGAGTTTCAGTGTGAGGTTATTAGCCACGATGTTGAAGAAAAGAGGCGTATGGTTCCGTCAAATAGCAGTCTCAATGAGGAGTTTCCAGAAGTTCGGCCAGCAGAAACATACCTTCCGAATATTTATATTTCTGATCAAGATCTGGACTTTGAGAATACTCTGGATTTATTGGAGTTTCTAGCTGCTGTTGATTGCTGTTTATGGCTGATAATACAACACTAGCTCATTCGTCGATTATTGAGCTTATTCATCATACAGCAACTATTCAGTCCGAGCCCAATGAGTTGTCTGATTCATCATCAACTCAGCCTATCGCAGTCCACTGCTGGACATAGGCCTCTCCCAAGTTGCGCCACAACACTCAGTTTTCTGCCTTCCGCATCCAGTCACGTTCAGCCACGTTCTTCAGGTCGTTGGTTCACCTGGTGGGGGTCGCCCTACGCTGGGTTTGCCGATTCGCGGTCTCCACTCAAGGGCTAGTCTGCTCCAGCGGCCATCAGCCCTTCGACAGACATGGCCAGCCCACTGCCACTTCAGCTTACTGATCCTACAAGATATGACGGTCAATCCGGTTCTCCTCCGGATAATTTCGTTACGGATTTTATCCTTCAAAGAAACTCCAAGCATAGCTCGCTCCATAGCTCACCGAGCGACTTTGAATTTGTGAACCAGCCCAACTGTCAGTGTCCACGTCTCGGCACCGTAAGTCATGACAGGCTGGACGTACTGGTTTAAGACCTTTGTCTTCAAACTTTGCGGTATATGCGACGAGAAGACTCGGCGAAGTTTGCCAAATACTACCCAGCCTAACTAAAACCTTCTGTCGGCTTCTTTCTTGAAGTTTGTCTACCAAGCTGAATTATCTGCCCTAGGTAGACGTATTCCGTTACTTCGACTTCGAGTGCCGACCCTTCAACGAATATTGGCCTCGGCATGACATGCATATTGAACATGACTTTAGTCTTGTCCAGATTCATGCCAAGACCGACACGCCGAGATGCTCCGTTTAAGCTGTGCAGCATTTCGCCCAGGTGTTCCAACGACTCAGCCATACAACGATGTCATCGGCAAAACGGAGATGTGAGATGTTCTCGCCGTTAACGTTGATACCCTAACCAGTCGAACGAAACGAAATTATTTTGTTGTGGGTAGTTTGATTTTGATTTTTAAATACTGTTTTAATTTAGATAATGTTGATTATGATGTAGGTAGGTAAGTATTCAAAGTAAATCTTGAAGACAGTAACGCTCGATGGTCCCTAATTTGTTCCGTTTTTAAGAGGTAAATAAATATTTTAATATTGTAAGAAATCATGGCTTTTATTGGTAACACCTTAACATTACAATTTTTATCTTAATAATACGTTTATCAATATAGGGTTAAGGTACTTGACATTAATCAAATTGAATTTAAATTAATTGTTTTCAGTTTAGCAATAATGTGTTATAAGACTTGAAATGTTTATTCAAATAAAATGTTTGCTGGCGCATTTTGTAATATCAAATTTAACGGTTTTTGGAATGAATATAACAGATTTTACAAGTTTAATGGGAGAAATTTGATCTAAACTTATATTATGATATAATGACTGCATATCATCAATATTTGCAGCAAATTCTTGAACAAACTAATTAAATTGGCGCCGTAATTTTGAAACACGATTTACTCGAAATGGCTTCCGTGTAGGTTGACATACTATTGCTTATCAGCATCCAATTATTCTTCAGCATAAAGGATGATGCTCCAAAGGATGATAATGATGATTAAATTTAAATATAAAAGTAAAAAAAATGTTCCAATCTAGTCTTAATTTAGATGTAATTACAATATAATTTCACATGAATTGACGTTGATTGTTAGTTTAGGAGTACCATTGTGATATTTACGGCATCGCGCATCGGTGCTATATATTATATATTATTTTCAGTTATGAGATTTGTTCTTATAGGATTTTGTATGATGTATTTACCATTATGAATGGTTATAACCATAACGTAGCTATGAGCGATTGTAGATAGTTTCTATCTGAATAAGCCTTTACAAACGCAGTGCATTAAAATTCAGTGATGTGACAACACTGTGGTGTGTCATGGCGCTCACAGCGTTTGTTATGACGCGACATTATTGGGAAACAAACGTGTTTGTGTGGTACCCATGTAAGTAGTTACATTGTTTTAATTAGTAGTCGTGTAAGATAGGCACAACCTTCAAATTTTTCCTATAAAACCTGAAATAGTTTGACAAAATCCTTCGTTTTTATTTGAAATAAATACAGTGATGTGGTTATTATTTCATATAAAGCCTTCAAAGTGGAGTAACACAACCTAAAATGCAGTAGTAAAAAGTAGAGTTATAATAGGTCAGACCAAAAGTATAGGTCTGGCAGTTATAGGTGAAAGATAAATCAATAAAAAATATAGTATGCAGCCTGATCAAGTCCTCATAAATTTTCTGAACGAAAGTGTTTCTAGATGCCATCAGGTTAAAAGCACCTTGAGGGCCTATGCGAGTTTTACACTTACCACATACTTTGAATTTGTCGACTTTCATTGATACAGTTGTTTCTACTTGTATCCGCCAGGGGCGCTACTGATTTATGAATGAAAGTCATCGAATTCAATGGCAGTATCGTGTCTAACTCGCACTTAGCCCTTTTTTTAAATTTCGAAATAATATATTAAAAACATTAGGACCTCTGCGGATACTACCGAAAAACAAAATCACAATAAAAAACTCCCACAGATTGTTACTCCCGTAGAAAACTCCCGACAAAATTCACCCAACTGTCAACAATTATAAAAGCTTCTCTATTCAAATATTACAAAATTATTCTCCTCATTCATTATACCGTTCGTTCTGCACGGACAATTTATTACAACGCAGAGCTAAATACACTACGTTTAGCGAAATCCTATTTCGGCAGTCTCGGAAATGACGGGGAGAATTTGCATGGCTGATTGCCGTCCGCTGCTCAATCAAGGATATTTAACAAAATTAACTAATTGAGTGAACGTTCCACCATACCGTCCCCCCGACTAACTTGCCGACGGTAAATTGACTAGACAACAGAAAAGCAACGTATCGAGGAAACCTAATAAGCGATAATAAATTAATTTCGTGCGGTTCCGCCGCGGTTCGTTTTTCATTAGACTTGAAAACTTGTTTCTTTTTTTACCTGTGAATTTTATGAACAGGTTATGTACAGACGTTAAATTGTTTATTTTATACTGTGTTTTCTGGATCGACTATGTCAATATTTGATAGCTTAAAACATTAAGAGGAAATGTGGGTGGTCTTTTCTCCATACAAACGCTCTCGATTGTTTTCTTTCTGGTTTATAACTATTTTTTTTTTCTTTGTCCCTATGTTTCATTTTTGTTGATAAATTATTTCTAGAAGCCCTCAAAAATTACTATTTAAACCGCAGTCTACAGAGGCCTTGTATATAAAGACAAATTCTAATGAAAATGGAAAAACAGCGACACAGTATATATTATATTATTGTTATTCAGTTTATGAAATATCTTTTCAATTGGACCTGTATCGGAGAAGAAAATCGTCGAGAGCCAAACCGCGAATTATGGCTTCCTTACTAAGGCTATTTAGTTAAAACTGCAGTTGTCCTTATCGCACTTATTTGAGGCCGAATTCTAGCAAAGTGAATGCAATAGTTTCTTAAAACCTAATTTTCAATAGTCTGCCCGCATTTCCTCTTGGGAGAGAACATCTAAATGTCCAGTAGTGGACTGCAACAGGCTGTGCATTCATTGGATTTTATACATACTTTAGTAGGTAACTATATCATAATTTTATTATGAAGTTATGACTAAGTTTGTTCTAGATGCCATAAAAATATTGTAGCTTTGTTTTCAAATTATTAATTGTATTTATCACCGCATCTGTTTTGTTTTTCTTACTACATTTTAGATTACAAAGCCTATTAATTACTCGCCTACACTCTGGAGTTGTTCCAAACAAACTCTAATTAGGTGATTGAGTTACAAATTCGTTGCTCTCACGGAAACTCCCTACCATTATGTCAAGGCTATTGTTACACGAACATGTTAATTTAATATGTTTTAAACAAATTTTTGATTTATTGTAGCTGAAGTAGGTACTTTAGTCCGTGTGGTGCCGGACTTAAAGAATAGCACCACCCTTATCTCTTCTCATGGGTGTCGTAAAAGGCGACTAAGGGATTCACCAGAGGATGGGCAGCAGCGTTCTCTGAGTATTTAACCAACCAACTGCGATCGCCAACCCGCCTGCCAAGGGTGGCGATTATAGCAAATTCCCCTCTTAATTGGGGGAGGCCTATGTCCAGTAGTGGACGTCTTTCGGCTGAAATTATGATGATGATTAAGTACTTTAATAGGTCTAAAATTTGTTAGGTAAAACTTAGTTCAAAACAGAACAAGGACTCAAAATGAAATAGAAATTTAATGATTGATACCCTTTAACCGATCAACCAGAGCTTATTAAAGAAAGAGAAAAGTCAGTATAGATACTTTATTAGATTTTTATTTGATATGCGCGTAATTTTATTTGATTGCTAGCCTAGGCTCGCTGCTTCGACCGCGTGAATGTCGTTTATCGCGCATCCCTCGGGAACTGGTTATCTTCCCGGTATAAAAAGTAACCTATATATTAAGCCGGGTTATGTTCTATCTGTATGCCAAGTTTCATCCAAATCCGTTCAGCCATTACAGCGTGATGGAGTTACAAACATCCAAACATATTCACAAACTTTCACATATATAATATTAGTAAGATACCTACTTACATACAGACACACACTTTTACACATAAACAATACTCACATCATCATCATTAATCGGCCTATCGCGGACCACTGCTGGATATGGTCTCTCCCAAGTTGCAGCACAACACTCGGTCCTCTGCTTTCCATATCCACGCATCTACGTATACTTACATCATAAGAAACACAATTATCTAAGGAAACTATTCGCAAATCGCCTTACTATTTGCAATTTTGTCTATCAGATAAGATTCAGATGACAGAACGTCTTTTTTGTAACGTTTCACTCGACCCTTAAGCAAAAACAGGAATCCCGAAACGAACTTCTGTCGGCAAACGCTAGCAAAAGATTTATATCCTAGATGAATGATTGGTATGTCGATAGGAACCGCTTTGAGCATGAATACAAAGGACGTTGAAATTCTGATTTAATATTAAGGTCTAGCGCTAGTTGAATAACATCTATTCCTCGGATTAATTAATGCCTTTCTGTGACTCGGAGAAAATTGCTCAAGAATGAAAATTACAAAGATTCTTTTGTCAAATCATGACTTAGTTTAACTTCGCTATGACAAAAATAAACTTAAAAAAATGTAAAAACTGACTTCAAAAAGAATAAAATATTTTTTGTGAAACGGACGGCGCCTTTGATTCGGTTTGATTTAAGAAAAAATTGGCGCTGACTTCCTAAACTATTTCACAAAAATTATTTTATTATTTTTGAAGTCGGTTTTTACCCTTTTTTATTTTTCTATTTTGAGTGGCATACCAATGAGGGGCTCGTAGCGAAGCAACGACTGCGCGGATTGTACGATCTGCAAGATTAAGCTGCACTTGCCGCGGTCAGTCTGTGGATGGGTGACCGTTTCGTTACACATCGAGACCCCTCCGTGCCTCGGAGAGCACGTTAAGCTGTCGGTCCCGGTTGTCATACGAATATCTATGGCAGTCGTTACAGGTAGTCAGAAGCCTGAAAGTCTGACAACTGGTCTAACCTCCGAATTCTGGTATCCTGTAAATCCTGGTATTACCCAGTAACTGGGTTGCGGGGGTCTGATGGCAGTCGTCCCTGTAAAATACTGATGTTCAGCCGCATCTGGCTAGACTGGAAGCCGACCCCAATATAATTGGGAAAAGGCTCGGAGGATGATGATGATGATGAGTGGCATACCAATAGAAAGACAAGCGCTTGCTGTAATCCCGAATTATTTGCTGTTGTCCATTGAAAAGTTCCCTTTTTTATCTCCGAAGACCTTCATCAGATCTTCACTAAATGATACTTTGTGAATGCATTGATTTGATTTGTTGATGAAAATATCAAAATCTCTATATGTATGCTTACAATATTTAGGGAGTTCCCTCAATTCTACATGGATCCCATTATCAGAACTGGATTTTGATAAAAATGGGACCGATCTGAAAGTATCTTTTCGAATAAATAAATAATTTTCAAAATCGGTTTATAAATGACGGAGTTCTGAGTTGAGAAACATAAAAAAACTGTCGAATTGAGAACCTCCTCCTTTTTTTGGACCGCAAGGCTGAGCAGTGAATGAAAAGTGCGTCGAACACAGAAATAGATAGAATGGCCAAGTGGCAACACTCTGCACCATAGTGCAGGGCATTTCAAAGCCTTTCTCAGTACGCCTTATGACTTGTTTCTGTAAATACTGTAACAAAAACCCGTAGATATAAATGCCTTTGTGCAGTTTCGAACTGCAGAAATAAAAGCTGTACAGTACATTCGATTAAATTTAATTTTTTAAATTTAATGACGTCAATATGGGAGGCGTAGTTTATTCGAAAGTTGCCACGTATGAATCGCAAGTAAAATTGTGATTACAACCATTATATCTATTTCTGTGGCGTCGAAACTTCTTGCGGTTTCGTGCTGATGACCACAACGGTCTCTGTCAAAGGAAAACTGCCACAAGGTATTAATTACACAATCAATCTTATTCCGACCGGCAGGTGCTTGGATGTCGAAGCGGGGTTCTTTGAAGCTCAGATATTTACCAGATACTATAAGGAATTAGCGTTATTCATTAGTATTTCTGTGACGTCTTAACTCAGAACAACAACAACAACAACAACATTGGAACAACATTTGTGATTTCGAGATCAAAAAATTGGTATATGTACTGGCATAAAATTTACTTAAGGGCAGACCAACAGACAGTGAAGCAAGCAAAATTATAGCTTTTAAAAGCTGAAGATAGCGTTCAGAAAAATATTAAAGTAATGTTTTTCTGACCATTAAAAAAACAATAAATTAGTGTTTTTATGACCGCTATCTTCAATTTTTAAAAGCTCTACTTTAGCTTGCTTCACTGTCTGTTTGTCTGCCCGTAAGTAAATTTTATGCCAGTCATCATCCTCCGAGCCTTTTCCCAATTATATCGGGGTCGGCTTCCAGTCTAGCCAGATGCGGCTGAACATCAGTATTTTATACGGAGCGACTGCCATCAGACCCCCGCAACCCAGTTACTGGGTTAATTTTATGCCAGTAGTTATCCTAATTATTTTTTCTCCAAATCACAAATGTTGTTCAAAAAGATAAGACGTCACAGAAATACTAATCAAACGCTCCATAAAAAGCTACAGGCTTCCCCCGTACCTCTTGCCTTTAAGACCACATAATAAGCAGCAAACTATGTAAAACTCGTAAAATAAAATGCTGTTAACTCCTTGTTTCTATAAAGTCATGGACAGTTATAATGTAAGCCATTTTCAACCGTATTGTTGAAGTTCAATCTAGCGGTTACACTTCTGGATTCAATATAGGAACAAACCTGATTAGGCTACTGCCTTAGGCTAGAGTGATGGTGAATATAACGGTTACATTCATTCGATTCATCAATAGAACACAACACGTATTTGGCTTTGCGATATTTTGTAATACCGCAACATTCTGTGGTCTATGTTTCCGCGTAATTTGCATTTTTAAACATTGTGGCTAGGAACAACTGTTCGTATTATTATTAATTTATGTACCTACAAATTCTCCTGGTACAGTCGACCGCACTTTAGTGGTAACAGTTTGACCTTGACGGCGTGTTACGGCGCAATGCCTCATTCGTTTAAAAAATAATCATTGAGAATGCGTCAAGTTTGCTAGGATAATTCCATCAGGCGTTCATTATAAACGCCTGTCCGGTTGTCTGGACGAGATTGCCTTGTGCGATAAGACCGCCCATTGTACTTACTTAATCTTTCTGTAAACTGTTGTATTTGCTTTCGTTTGGTGTAATGTACAATAAATAACATAGTAAATAATAAATATAATAGTTTGTTTTTAGTTAATTTACATATGTCATCATTCTACTGACGTATTCAAACATGTACGCACGATATTCCAGTAAATCAGTTTTTATTGTATTTGGACTTTAATTTGCCCCAGTGTGTAGTCGAAATATACACGGCGTCTTTATTTCGTAAGCAGTAAAGGCGGTTTTCGTAATTCACGTGTTTCCACTGACGTACGATCGACTTTACAATGCTAAACACGGTTGACTAAACAACTTATTATTCGAACAGTTAACAGTGTATTTAGAGCTCATAACAACTTCTAGAAAACTACAGCTGGACATGGGCCTCATCATTTTCTTCTTCTTCTTTGCCCTATCCTTTTCCCATTAATCGAGTCAGCTTTTCTAATCATGCGGCGCCATCTCTCCTGCTGGTAGGCAAGGCATAACTACTTACTATAACCAGGTGGTATGAGGTCTTCCTCTCTACGACATGGGTATCCCGATCTACTACTACAATAAATGATCGCAATTACGATGATATCCCATACTTGACAAACGAACTACAGTAATAGAGTAGTAGGTTCTTCTTCTAAAAGTTTAAAGGATCTGGATTCTGTTCTTCTTTTTCGTCACCTCAAACGTCGCCTTATACAAAATCCATAGGTATAATTTTTACAACACATTAATAAAATAAATAAATAAATGAATATTTTTGGGACGTCATTTTTACACAGCACCATCTAGTCCCAAACTAAGCAGAGCTTGTAATATGGGTACTAGACAATGGATATAATACTTATATACTTTTTTTTTGTAAATACATACTTATAATACATAAGAAACACCCAGACCAACACAAACACTTATGTTCATCACACAAATATTTGTGTTCTGTGGGAATCGAACCCACGACCTCGTGATCAGCAGTCTGACACTCGAACCACTAGACCACAGACGTCGTCAAACATAATCGACATTCGACATTTGACATAATTTGTATTTTTCTAAACACATGATTTATGTTTTCTAGATTTTTTTTAAATAACTTACTTTTAATTACATGTAATATTGTTACATGTTATAATGAATTAAATTAGAAATAGTGATACTATTTTACAAATTAAATCAAAACACTCATTATAATGTATAAAAACTAAAACAATCAGAATTATAAATTATAACGAAATTTTACCGGATTACATCGGATTTTTATCGTTTAACTTTAAAATTATAATGTGTAGTGATCGCGAAAACCTAAGGCAATCAGAATAATATAAATAAAAACAAAATAAATATCGTAATTAATCATGACTGTTTAGAAAATACAAATTATGTCAGACTAGAAATTCATAAGATCAATATTTTATGACACCCATGGTAAGAAGAGTGATGGCTTATTTGAATTTGAAATTATCTTTATTCAGGCAAATTACACCCATATACAACTAAACAAACAATGCAATTATAAAAAAAAAAGACGTGTGGCACTCGGAGACTGCCGCGGTACAGCTATTGCATAGCATTGTTTATGTAAATACAAAGAGGAGGTGCCCTAACGCCGAAACTCTAAGCAGGCATGAGTCACCAGATTGCGGGGCGAAGAGGGGAATTACGCATGCGCAGTAACACCGATACAACCAATGCCACCTAGATGCGATTTGCAGAACTAAAGAGACAAGCGTGATATTTCAAAAAGTCATTAAAAGTTCTGCTATTTATCGATAGATGGCAAAACTAAAAAGTATCACCGCTGTGCCGGTCGGAGTGGGGTGTGTTAGGTTATTTTCGTTACGGAATTTCTGGATTCGGTCTCCACGCTCAAGGCCCGCGATAGAAGCTTTGCAATAGCTTAAAATATATAAACTATTGTGACACACATTTGTCGCTCATAAACAGTCAAAAATATTTAAATATCTACATTTTGAGTACCTCAATATTTCAAAACTAAGACCAAAGTATTAACGTTAATACAAGAGCACTTTGTTCTAAAATCCTCATAATTCATCAATTTAGGCTCTGTTGACATGGAACGTTTAATCCCAACCGGCTAAGAACAGGTTATTAAGCACTAAACCTTAAGTAAAGGAGCTTGAGCCCCATCAACGAGGCATTATGTAACTTGACTAATTTCACAATTAATTTAGACCCGACTTGGTAAAGCCACAACTATATGCCAAGTTGCTTGAGGCCTAGTAGGTAGGAGAATAAAGTGAATGTTTTAACAAACTTGATGCTGTTTTAGACTTATAATCTGTTATTTTATTATTTTAACGCATTTACACACGCGAATTGAAATATTAAGATTAAGGTAGGCATATCTATACGACTTTGAATTAACTGCAAAGTTAGTCGAGTCGGTTAAGGAACACTGTTTCTTAATAACATATCGTTGACGTCACTCAAAGACGTATCAAGTGTTTGTTAAATTCGATACCACGAGCAGTGTTCATAGTAGCCAGCGTCAACTTGTTGCTGATGGTAGCTTAGTGCCTAAAGCACTAGTGTACTGAGCCAGGAGTCGTAGGTTTTAATCCTGCTCGTGAGCGATTTTTTTCTTTCCACAATTTAAATCTTTATAATCTGTTTTTACTTTTAAGGCGCCCCTCAGCCAATCCCCCGACGACTTAATAATATAAAGATTCAAATTCAAATAGCCTTTATTAACAAACTTGTTAACTATTTACATTTAATATTATGTATTGTCGACATTGGTAATCTGTTTGTTTTGCTTTCCAGCATAGGCCTCCCCCAGATGTTTTCAGGTCATCTTCCCATCTGCGTGCCGGTCGGCCTCTTTTACGTTTCCCCTCTCTCGGGTACCATTCAGTAACGTCTTAGGCCCATTTTTCTATTCTGCTTCTGATGGTATGACCTGCCCACTGCCACTTTAGTTTTTTTTATTATGTAGGTATGTCACGTCTTCGATGTTAGTTTTTTTCCTTATAAGTTTTAGTTTTACTTTATCTCTCTTTTTTAAGTTTAGCATACTTCGCTTCATATTATGTTGGCATATTTCTAGCCTTTTTATAATTTCATTAGTTAGATGCCATGTTTGGCAACCGTAAGTCATTACAGGAAGAATGCAATAGTTGAATGTGTGTCTTTTTAGTTTTAGGGGTACAGAAGAGTTTTTTAACATTTCTTTTAAAGACCAGTATATTTTCCAAGAAGAGTTTATCCTGTTGCTCCGAAAGAACTAACCACAAAAGAAATATAAAGATATAAATTATTTATTGCAGATATTTCTTGACAGTAATTAACATTACCTAGAAGCTCATTCGTCCATGCCTGAAGCACATTTTGTAAGTACACATTTAGATGTCAAAGGAGTGCCTTGTCACTCGTACTAGGAAAGACCTGTATCACGATTGTCATTACTCATCACCTTCCTCGAGACCAGGCAAGTTAAAACAGTTTACCTACTTTATTAATTACCTTTAGAGATTAATCGCTTTTAATCATTAACAATTGTTTGTTATATCATCATTATAACAGTCTACCCTCTGATAAAGGTAGCTGGAGTAAACTGGACGTGGAAGACAGGACCGAGTGTTGTCATACAAGTTGGGAGACGCCTTATACTTGGACTGCGATAGAATAAATTGATTTAAAATCGTTATTACGATATGAAATAGTTTTGGACTCACCTATTTAATTCATATTTTTAACGACAACGTACTGTCGACCACATTTCAGTGGTAACAGTTTGAAATTGACAGCATCTTTATTTCGTAAGCAGTAAGGGTGGCTTTCTAATTCAAGTATTACCACTGACGTGCAGTCAACTGTACCTAAATAATGAATTGCTAAAAGCTTGTTTTTGTATGTGCTACGTACGGCAAAAATATAATAACTTTATGCTATCGGTTAATACATGTAATAGAACTAGGGATTACTAGTGTATAAGCATTGCAACTAACAGGTAATTTCAGTAAATAACTGTTATACCAAGAATTACCATTGCAATAAACTTATCTTATCAAGAGTTGGAAAAATCCAACGGCAAGAACCACTGCTGCAAAAACCTTACTTAATTTATATCAAGGTTTGGAAAATCCAACGACATTCAAAGATACGCCTCTTCGGACAACAAATTTGTGAGTGGGTTTGCATTCTGAAAATCCTTGCAACTTGTAAAAATATCCAAAAAATTATCTGTACAAGTTTTGAAGAATCAACAGAAAGTATGCTATTTTTGTACAAAAATCTAACAGTGTGAAATTTCTAAAATTCCCTCTTTAGAGTAGTATCCTCTTAATAGGGAAAAATACTGAAAGCTATAAATGTCGCCTCTAATTGAATGTTACTTTCTAGGTAAAACTAAAATGAAGGCGCAGATTAATTCCAGAAAATAGTACCAGCTTAACGCTAAACACAAAATAGAGAACAGATGATTCAATTAAATGTCTCCACATTTAGTGTCTCGTTAAACGTTAGTGTCATTTTACATTGCAGAACTACATGGAATAGATTACATTCTAAAGTGAAAAGAAATTGTAGTCTAAATTGGAAAGTGTCTCCTCTAGGCCTCACGCAGACGACCGATTTTTTCGCCATAGATTAGTGTCCGACAACTGAGGACATTGTCAGATTTTTTATCGACTCAACGCACAAATCCTGCATTCGTGCATGCTCACTCGTATGTTTGATCCTTTTATCCGAATTGTGCTATCTATTATCGGGTAAAACCAAGCAAATGAAGCAATACACGTTACCCAACACTGCCCGTGTTGGGTAACGTGTATTGCTTCATTTTCGTCTAGCGATTGTCAGTTCATATCGGCCAGTGTACGAAATGAAGAGAGATTTTTGCATTACCGACAATTTTTTCTCGTATACGGAAAAAAATATATGCATTTCACTGGAAATCTTCTTGAAAACTTGCACAGTAATATTTACAGCGATACTCTTGCTGCAATGTAATTGTGCAATATATTGCCGAGTATATTCCAGCAAGGGCATTGCCAAGCAATTGAGTTCGTACACGTGGAGCAGTACTAAGGATATAATAATAATAAATATCTTTGGGACATTTTTAGACAGCACCTTGGACGAATTTCTTTTTATTCGTCCAAGCACAGCACCATCTAGTCCCAAACTAAGCAGAGCTTGTGCTATGGGTACTACACAATGGATATAATAATTATATATAGATCTGAACAAAGGTGGAGCAGTTTGAGACAAAATGGAGGACAACAAAGCTGTTCTGGTTGTTGCAGCATTTATCGTGATGCATCACCATTTCAACAAACCTAAAAAAAATAAGCTGAGTGTGGATCCGGCTAATTTTAATAGACGGGAAACCATTACTAGCCTAGGCAAGGAACTGATTCTCAATGAGTATTTATTTCGAACCTTCACGGGAATTTCCAGAAGTGACTTTCGATTATTTATTGAATAAAGTTGGATCAAGGATCAAAAAAGAGTTTCATTTGCAATTTCACTGATTATTACACATTGAGACTGATCAATGTCTATCGTCTGCGATGGACCTAAAGAATCAGGATCTCAATACGCGCCCGCAGGCCGGTTACAGACATTGCGTTTTGTTCTATTTCGCTAGCGTCGTTTAATGTGCGCCTAACAATCACTTGCAGCTAGGCCGCCAGTGATTTGTTGCCTCCTCAATGGGTGCATAAAGTGAACTATTTGAAGTAATTTATTTATTTTTCTCTCATGGTAGGTTATAATATAGATAAACAAATAATAAATAAATAATAATTTGTAGGAACAACCTGTATCAACACAAATACTACCCTCCACCAGTTTGTAAAGACGGATCGCGCAGTCACCGGTGTTCGCTCCTTCATAATGTAGATAAATATTATCTGGTATCTCCTCATTGTACTTATTTAATATCTTACCTTGTTAACTTTATTTTTGTTTTCCTGTTTGTATAGTCGATGATACTGATGTACGGTAAAACTCTAATGGGTTTATGTTTACATCTTTAGAATGTTTTTGTTATGAAAAAAAAAAGATCCTCTGAAAAAAAAAAAAAAAAAAAAAAAATTTTGGGACATTTTTACACATCACCATCTAGTCCCAAACTAAGCAGAGCTTACTTATATTTTTTTTTTTTTTGTGAATACTTACTTATAATACATATGAAACAACCAGACCAACACAAACACTCATGTTCATCACACAAATATACAATGTTCAATACTTATACAGGCTACATAATGTGTTTCGTAATTTTCGACCATAATATGAAGGATACTTCTCTACATAGCGTCCGTGAGCTCCTGTGTGAACACTTTACATAACTAGAACACAATCAACCAAAAGCTTGTTTCCTGTTAAAGGAATCGTATTTATGTAAGCACCATATGCCGGACATAAAGAATTGTACCACCTTTATCTCTTCTCATGGGTGTCATAAAAGGCGACTAAGGGATTCACCAGAGGATGAGCAGCAGCGTTCTCCGGGTATTTAACCAACCAACTGCGATCGCCAACCCGCCCGCTAAGCGTGGCGATTATGGCCCCCTTTTGGGGCAGGCCTATGTCCAGCAGTGGACGTCTGTACGCTGATGTAAGCAGTCTCCAGAAACGGTTTACTTTCTTAGCAATGAATACACTTGTTTCATAAAATAGCGAATTGGTGAGTATAGCTACAAAAAGCGCCAAGCATATGTGATGTAAAGAGTTATTTATCAGAGTTTTGTCTTGGTGTCCTTGGTGATAGTTCCTTGAAATTCAAAAAAAAACTAAATCCATTGTTTTTGTTGAAAAGCGAGATAAGTAAAAAGTTTGAGCTAGCCTGCAATTGTAAAATCTGATAATAAAGAAACTTTTAACGTTCAACAGTAATAAATACATTCTAAGAGAAATATCACGAAATAAAACGAACGAAAAATTACATTGTCCAGACTCCTTTTGTTACCACTATGGATATCCTACAGGAAACAATTTTATTTACTCCAACTAGCGATGCGGTGACATTTTTCTTTTCTATTTTGTGCGTTTCGCGTGCGTTGCGTGTTTTGTCGACGACATTGAATGAATACGTCTTTTAGTTCATTTTCGTACAGTTTAGATTAATGTTTCTTAGATCTAGGTACAATAGGCGAGAGATGTTGAAGTGAAATATGGTGGGTAATTCCACGAAGTTCGCTTTAATTTCTGAATTATAGTGGATAGGTACCTTTATCTTATTTTATGTAGTGTTGTCTCCAGACGAGAAAAGATACCATCTTTTTGACAAAACATGAAAGGTAAACCTAGGATTCCGAAGTATTTATTACATGAATGTAGTAAAAAACGATGGAATTAACAGAATTAGATCATACAATCTAACAATGTGTGACAATGGACGGCAGTGTTCAAATTATTATACAAAAATCAAAATATATTTTAAGCATGCCAGGTTAATAAGATTAAACCTTAACTTATTTAATAACTTCTTAGGTTTTCGCGATCACTACACATTATAATAAAACAAAGTTTAACCGGATTAAATCGCGTATATTATATTAAGCTTTCGAAACGTCAGGGAAATCAATTTAAATAATATACGCGATTTAATCCGGTTAAATATTGTCTTAATTTATTTATTACTTATTAATAACATCAAACCGCGAACCGCGAATCGGCAAATGCAGCATAGGGCGCCCCCCCGCCTGGTGGACCGACAAACTGAAGAACGTGGCTGGGGGGGACTGAATGCGGAAGGCAGAGGACCGAGTGTTGAGGCGAAACTTGGGAGACGCCTATGTCCAGCAGTGGACTGCCATAGGCTGAGTTGAATAACTTCAAATACAAAACTGATACTGCAATATAATCAACCAGTCATTCAAAGACAACAAGCACTCAACCATGTTTTTCACATGATGTTGATTATTTTAAGTTACCTAATACTTTTGCCACCATTTCATGTTTGATATTCTGAAATGAAAATGTATGCCCTTGCATGAAGCAATAATTTCTTGTTCAATATTTTTTAATACATTTTAATGCTTAGTTCATAATTTGGTAGTCATGGAAGCCCGCTGAATTGAATAGGAAATCGTTTCGCAACAGAATGTCGCAATGGAGTGCCTATTGAAAACCCGAAGTGTCTATAGAAGGGGATTTGATAGATACTTCGACGTTTCGATACATCGTTATCGGTACCGATATTTGTTCCTTATGTGAATAGCTGTGCTTGTGTTGATCCACGAAAATATATTCGAAAATAGAATAGAATAGAATTTATTGAGGTTCTATTTCGAGAGGGACTCAAAATAGAACCTGAACCTGAACTTAAGGCCCTTCTAAGAGCTGAGTGGCGCCCCCATCAGTTAAAAAATAGTTACTCGCTGTTTGTGCCCGGTCAATGGCAATAGGCTCGCCCCCTATTACATGGGACTATAACATAACTGGCAAAATGTGGGTGTACTATTACACCTCTGCCTACCCCTTCGGGGAAATACAGGCGTGATGTTATGTTTATGTTACTCGCTGAGTACATAATTTATCGAAAATACGTTTTTAACTATAATATATAGGTAAATTATATCCTTTGTCTAGTACCCATAGTACAAGCTCTGCTTAGTTCGGGACTAGATGGTACTGTGTAAAAAATGTCCCAAAAATATTAATTTATAATAAAACATAGTTTAACCGGATTAATTATATCGCGTATATTATTTAAATTGGTTTTCCTGTCTACCTGCGACCACGAAACGCTGCAAAGCTTTCGAAACGTCTGGAAAACCAATTAAAATAATATACGCGATATAATCCGGTTAAACTTTGTTTTATTATAATGTGTAGTGATCGCGAAAACCTAAGAAATTATTATATTAATTTAGATTTATTTATTTATTGAAAACCGAAATACTCATACGTAAGTGTATTTTTTTTTGCAGAATCCCAACATCACGAGTTCGAAGCACTCACGTTTCTCAGCGTAACCTTAACCAAAAAATAAGTGAAATAATTTAAACGCTCCGTAAGGACACTCGTCAAAGCAAATCTACTGAATGGCAATAATGGAGAATACTCGACGGCCCATACCGGGTAAAGGAGTGCTTATTTCTGTTTTTATATTTCATTATTGGCCCTCTCATCTCATATTGCACTCCATTCGGATTCATAGAGGCCGCTATAAAAGATTGAAACGCGAGAGGGGCATTTGAATGGCGTAATTGCAAGTGCACTTTTTTTTAAATTCAATTCCTGGCGGCCTCGGTAAAGCTGGAATGCACTCATTGATATCGCTTTAAAGTAATGAGATTTTTTTCATAATTCTGTCCCCTTTTATTCAAGACAAATTGTTGTTTTGTTTCGAGACAAATTGTGTTCGATTTTTGCGGGACTGGATTACCGATGTTATGGGAACGCATTAAAATATTATTAAGCATGATTTGTATCCCGGATTTGCATTGTGCTTTTTTTTTTATTCTCGAAAAACTTTTGGTACAAATCGTGTTCGATGTTAGCGTGACGGGATTAGGTACAGCCCTATTGATTTTATGGAAACGCAATTAAATTTAATTTTGTAGAAATATTTGATATTTATTAGTATTTTATTTGGTATTTATTTTTGATTTATTTAATTTTTTATTCATGTAGGTATCTAATTTTGTATGCCAGCTGGCTGGCGGAACTTGCAGAACTAGATGTAACACCAGTATGTACCATGTTTCGTACAAATAAACATTTCATTTTATTTCATTTGGTTCAGGATTTAAATCTTTTACAGAACTGAAATCTTCATAACATTGTGCTTTTGATGTATAGATAAGTTTGTAAAAACCCACTTCTGATTTAATGCGATTGATTTTCGTATTCTGATTCTGCGAAGCTGTATTGGGAGCCTTAATCACTGTTTTATAAGTAGCTTCTAATTCAATAACTGTCGATTTTGGTAAGGCTTCTTTGATATACCGAATCGCTTTAAAGAGTTTAAAGCACTTAATCGCTTTTTTTTATTCGGACGTTACTCGGATTTAGATTACATGTATGTGCATACGGTCATTTTTACTTTAGTCCTACGTTAGTCTTTGAATGTTATAACAAGTGTCAAAATTATTTATCTGTATAATTATGTACTACATAAATAAACTACTTACTTGACTAACAATAAATTCACTGACTCCTTTTATTGTTTTCGCGTCACAAATGGGCATTACATAGTAACCAGCAATTCATAGTACCCAGTGCATGTTATTCCTAATTAAATAAACATTTTATATAAATTATAAAGTTTTAATAAAAAAAAAAAAAATGAGCAATCACACTATGTAACAAAAAAAAACCCCGTTGTTTCTGTGATCTACGTTATCAGAATCGATATACATACACAATTCATTTTAAAAAACCCTTCAGTAAAAAGTAAAAATAATCAAATTAATTAATAACTGTAAATTTAAAGTGATCATATCAGTTTCAATTTACAATTAATATTTAATTTGATATTTTTTATTGATATAATCACTGAGTGAGTGAGTTTTGAGTATATAATCACTTTCAATTTACAATTAATAATGGTTTTATATTTAATTTGATTATTTTTATTGAAGAATTTTTCCAATTGAGTATTTCCTTACCGTATGAATATCGTTTTGATACATAGCTCACAGGAACAACAGGGTTTTTGTTACATACTATTTAAATAATTGTCAATCCTATTTAAATACAAATGCTTTATATTCTCATTTACTCTCCATTTAAAAACTGAAACAACTACTTAACTTCAATAACCAGAACTGTACTAAACACTTACCCAGCAACACAACAACAATATTTTTTTCAGTACAATTAAAAACTAAAATAATATTAACCTGTAAGGATTTTTCCAGGAGATGACGAGGAAAATGAGCAATTACACGGCGGCGGTTGCTCGACTTAAACGCCTAATGAAATTTAGAGTATGCCGAATGGAAACTGACGGCCATGGAGATGACTAGAGTTAAATTTTTTATTTATTTTTCCATTTGATTTTAAAGTACACGGAATTATTTTTTATTAAAACCTAATAATGACTTATAAATTGTATACCATGCTGTATTTTTGTAAGCAATTTGCTATTGAGATGTAATATTAATTAGTTGAGGGTATATGGGAATTTTTGCATGGGGCGAGCGAGCGCGATGCGTCGTGTTGAACCACCCACATCTTGTTGTAATGAATGTCGACGGACCAAGCGGTGTACAGATAAAACATTTCAACAAAAAATTGAACCGACGAAAACAGAAACTGAAAAGCGAAAAATAAAATGAAGCATTTTAGTCTTAATAACTATTCTCCTAACCAAACTAATGTAAATAGCTAATTATGAGTCGGCGCCAAACAAACAAGCAAAGTGCGTGCGAGTTGCAAGTGGTCGAGCGGGGAACGCATTTTTGGAAAGTTATTGTTTATCGTCGAAAATTTCATTTTGTATTTGATGTTATTTTGTTTTTATTAGTAGTAGGTATGTTGAGGACTGTATGTTATTAATTAAAATAGATTGACTGATTCTGAATCTTATATTGTTATTTCACTTGAACAAAGGATAGCGGCGCGGCGCGCGTACAAATGGCACGGGTATCGGTTCCTGTGGTGAATTTTGCTCTGCCGGCGCTGTGTCGTGGCCGGCCGGCGCGCGCGCCTCCTTCCCCGCGTCCCGCACTGCATCTCCCGCTGCCGATATTATTATTGTTCCAAACAAGGTAATTTAATGATCTTCGTCGATTGTTTGTTTGGCGCCGACTCATAATTAGCTATTTAAATTAGTTTAGTTAGGATAATAGTTATTAAGACTAAAAAGCTTCATTTTATATTTCGCTTTTCAGTTCCTGTTTTCGTCGGTGAATTTTTTTGTTAAAAAGTTTTTTCTTAATTTTTTTTGTTGCTAAACTCTAACTCCATGTCTCCAGTATGTTGTAGTGTCTAGAACTACATTTATGTGTGTCAAGTTTCAACAGAATCGGTTAACAGGTAAGAATTCAGTGGGTGAACACACTCATCCCCTGTTTTCCTACCCTTAGGGGTGGATTTTGATTTTTAAATTTAAATGGGACCAACTTCAAGATATACCCTATCCAATAAAAAAAGAATCATCAAAATCGGACCACTCTGTAAAATGTTATGCGTGGTCATATGGAATTGAGAACCTCCTCCTTTTTTTCGTCGGTTAAAAAACCATAACTGGTTTATGTTCTACACTGTATCTGCCAAGTGCCAAATGTATGTATTTTTTTTGTGGAAAATAAATAAATAATTTAATTAGATATATTAAACAACTAGCCTGTGCCCGTGGCTTCACCCGCGTAATATAACATGACGTCACGCCTGTATTTCCCCGAAGGGGTAGGCATAGGTGTAATAGTACACCCACATTTCGCCAGTTATGTTATAGTCCCATGTAATAGGGGGTGAGCCTATTGCCATTGACCCATTCATTCACCCGCGTAGATGTCGTTTATCGCGCATCCCTCGGAAACTGTTCATCTTCCCGAGATAAAATTTAGCATATGCTAATCCGGGTTATGTTTTCTGTATACCAAATTGCATTAAAATCCATACAGTAGTTTTTGCGTGTAAGAGTAACAAACATCTATACATTCTCACAAATTTTTAAATATTAGTAGGTATATCATATTTTTTTATATAATATTAGTAGGAATAGGATTATAATATTCGTAGGATAGGATAGTAGGATGTAGCTTTTCAATATGTTGCACTTTTATTGGACTGATATTTAACACGAAATGTTGTATCATCATTAAATAAATAAATATCTTTGGGACATTTTTACACAGCACCATCTAGTCCCAAACTAAGCAGAGCTTGTGATATGGGTACTAGACAATGGATATAATACTTATATACTTTTTTTTTTGTAAATACATACTTGTAATACATAAGCAATCAGTAAACATTCATACATACATATTATCACGCCTGTTTCCCGTTGGGGTAGTCAGAGACTAATCTGTCGGCAATTTGTTTATGATGAAGTGCGGTATATTATCCGTATAGTGGTTTATAATTAGCATTATACATTTAATTTTGCTACCGCAACCCATTGCATTTGCACCTTAAAAATATATATTTATTTATTTTATTTTATTTTTGGGACATTTTTTACACAGCACCATCTAGTCCCAAACTAAGCAGAGCTTGTATTATGGGTACTAGACAATGGATATGATACTTGTATACTTTTTTTTTGTAAATACATACTTATAATACATAAGAAACACCCAGACCAACACAAACACTCATGTTCATCACACAAATATTTGTGTCCTGTGGGAATCGAACCCACGACCTCGTGATCACCAGTCCGACACTCGAACCACTAGACCACAGAGGTTGTCAAACTATAACTTCCGATACGTGTATAGCAATTATTTGAAACATTTCGTTAAGGACCTCTCCAAATGTTGGTGTTAATTTTACTTCCATCACCTCCATACCACTCAATGTCTTCACATCTTCATACCATCAGCTAGCAACTCTAGAATTCAGGAGCACGGAAAATTATCTTCAAATACAATTAAAGTGTAAAGCAATTTATTTTAATTTTAATCCGCGTCTACCCGCCATCTTGCGAGGCTTTGGACCCTAATAACTGGTGTTAATATCCAGAACTTCGAATAACGTATATTATCATTATACGACGTAAGCTTCTTAGTACCTATATAATTATAGTCATATTTTTTCAACCTTTGAGTGCAATAAAGATATCGGATTAACTCCAACGCCTTCCATGTTAATTAATGTAATATTTCTGACTGTCATTTGATTCGTTCCTATTTAATTAATATTTCAATGCTAACAAATAATAAATGACGAATCGATTTGTAAATGAATTTAGCCCCCTCAGCAGCTCTGTCATCTATCATAACCTATTACCTAGTTGAGTACACACTACGAAGATGTTTCTGTTAGTTCGAGTCACAGAGTGCCAACTCTCCATATAAAACTTTTGACTCGCTGCTCGGCCATACATTTGAAGTCTTCTAATATTGACCATTGCCAACCAGACCTTGCCTGTGTGTAAGCGTACTGACACAGTTTTCTACAATTGATAGCAATTCAACAAAGAAACGGAAGCAATTAACTGTACACAATATTGAGGGTTTAATGCATCTTTATTTTTGTCGTGATGATTTACGAGAGCTTACTAATTTTAGGGCAACGAGGAATGAGAATCAATTAATTTGTACATTTGGTTGCTACAATAGTCCTAATAAAAACGTCCAACTTAAATCACCTTAGAGACGGTCCATAGGTACGTTTCCCAAATCGGGCAATAATTTTGTTATGCAGTCAGTATTTTTTGTGTCACAGACAAAAACGTCATTTTGCATGAGAGAAAACCTAAGTCGGTATTACCAGAGTAGGTTTTTAGTTTAATATTTCCTTAGATTCCTCAATCTTTTGGTAAAATTCTTACATTTTATCAGAGGAAAAAATCCTAATATCATCTTCAAGACCACCAAGAACTAACTAGATTTTTCCAACTAAACAAAATGCAAACTGCGAAAGGCAGCAATTTGACATTATCCGAGAGGAATTTCATTACGATGACAATGTTGGCAAGTTCAATTTTCTTGCGAGATAACGAACGTTGCTGAGATTGTTTCAAGCTTCTAAGTTGAGGCCACTTTGACCCCTGGCCCGTGAACATCGCCGAGATTCTCATTAGACGTCCACAAAAGAATACTGTTGTGTTTAAAAAGAATTTAAAGCGAATAAAAACGACAAGTGAATATTTAAATGGTTCAGATTAAAAACGTTTTGTGCCTACTTACGGTTTTTATTTTTTTCAGCGGTAGCTTTGAATCCCATTCGTAATGTCGAAATAATTTCTTCAGGAATACACGTTTGGGGAAGTTCCTGCTATGTCAATCAATTAGGGGGATGTTTTACTTTAGCTAATTATTTTTTTTAATTTATTGTCAGTCACATAAATATTACGCTGAAATCTCTGATGGGTAGATAAAAACATGACTTGCGCTAAATGGCAGCTAAAACAATGCAGTGGTATGATATTACCTTTAATAGTTGATGACCAATTAGGAATATAATATACAGGTTGACTGGGTAAACGAGAGATTTATTGAAGGAGGATGTTCAGTGCATTATTCTCGCTCCAATGTATAAAAAATAGTCCCTAAATTTTTGAAATATTTTTCCAATTGATTTTATATATATATATTTTTTTATAGTATAGCATGGCGAAACGAGCTAAAGGCCCACCTGATGTTAAGTGGTTACCTTTGCCCATGACAACTTCAATACCACCTAGGCTGTTGCCTAAATGGTACCGCAAGTCGGTTCGCCAAACTGAGACATGAAGATGGAAAGTCTCATGTGATTGTAATTTCAAATAACCGTGGACACTATTCCGCGCTTACAAATCAAAGTTTCATGCAGTGAGGTGATGAACCTAGCATGACAGTGTCCATCGGTCCCCTATTTCCACCCTCTCCGCCTTTCGCACTAGTCAGCAGACCCATAGACAGTCAGGGCTTGCGCGTGTATTTTTTCTCCTGTGCGCATGATTTATTGAGGAATATTTTTTTCAACATTTTATTTCATTATTTGTACGTACATTCTACCATATTCCTGAATATGTCTCTTGTTCACCCAGTCAGCATACATACAGCATGCATATATGTTTAGTATTTAGTTTTTAGACGTCTCGGCTCAATTGTCAAAATAAGAAATATTTAACTCCAGCTCTATAGTAACACATTAGTCTAGATAATACACTAGCTGTTTCTATATCTAGATAGACATATAGATAGATAAAACGTTTATTTATAGAACAAAATAAGACACGAGACATACAAGTAAAAAGACAATACAAAGACATAACTTCACAAAAGACTTAAAAACTCGGAAAAAAAACATCTTAGCTATTATCTCTAATGTTATATAATAATCCCAGCCTATACCGACATACTATATCTACACGTTAGCACAAACACGACCGGCACAGAATTCCATGCAGTTCCATTATAATTGCATTAATTCCTCGGCACACTAATTACAATAGCAGTTAAATCATTGTCCACGCAAATTGCTCGGACTACAGAAATCGCTTAAAGTTACAAGAGGACTATTTAACCGCGATGTGATATGGACTTATTAGCTTTTTTTTTTGCTTTTTTTTATGTTTGACCACGCATAACTTTTTACAGAGTAATCCGATTTTGATGATTATTTTTTTAATAGATAGAGTATATCTCGAAGTTGGTCCTATTTTAAAATCAAAATCCACCCCTAAGGATAGGAAAACAGGGGATGAGTGCTTGTTCACCCACTGAATTCTTAACTGTTAACCGATTCTGTTAAAACATGCACACATAAATGTAGTTTTAGACACTACAACATAATGGCTCTAGCACTAGACCTGGAGTTAGATTTTAGCCACAAAAAATGTAACCGACGAAAACAGAAACTGAAAAGCGAAAAACAAAACTGGGCCAAAACTGAGCTTGGGGTGCATTAAAAGAGCCTCCACGAGTGACGATATTTAATTGATCGTCCGGCGCACCCTTGGCAGACAGCCCCGCTACCAACCTGCTGACTGGCTAATCATTACACCACGACATGAGCTATTATCATTATGTAGCTCATGTCGACACGACAGAAGAAGAGTAACTTAAACATTTGGTCTTTTCTACCACTTATCTCCATATTACTTTTTTACGTAGAAAAAATGTTTATTAAAAAATGTAAGTTTGCATGAAATATCACGATTATAAACACAGAGCACAGCACATATACTTTTGAATAATAAGAACAAAAGAAAAAGTTGCCAGGATATTATGTATGTTATGTAGCTTTTTACTCTGAAAAGAGTTTGTATTTAACTGTTGCTATTTTTCCAAAGCAAAACTAGCTTCTGTTGCAGCTTTTGAAATTAAACTCAAATATTTATTGTATTTTAGAGCTATAAGTATATGTGCTACGCGAGTTATATCTGCTAGAGCTATATTATGTTTGGTACGCGAACTATGTCTGGGTAGGTAAGCGCTGTAAGATTACAAATATAAGTGTTCCGTCAGTAACTATATAATTTATAGTTCCGTGTTGCCAATTTTTGTACGGAACAAAAATTTAAACAGAATATTCATACGCATTTTTACTACCCATATGATTGCAGTCATATTCGCAGTTTTAAATTTTTCATGTCCTGCATTAGGGGTGTTTGGAGTGTTGACTCATGTCATCTCTCATCTGCAGTTTAGTTCCACATTCAGTGAAAATAAAAATTAAAAAATAAAGTAATAATAAAGTAGTGTAGTAGTAGTAGTAGTAATAATAAAGTGAAACTGAATGTGTGTTTATATTAGAATATAAAGACAACAAAACAACAAAAACGAACCCACGACGGCGCGGGCCATTTTACACAAATTCTTAGTAAATAAAACATTATACAACAAAATAAACATGTTGATACATTCTTGCATCCAGTAGCCACGTTTATTTAGTCGTCCAGCCAGTTGATTTATTCTTGTTATAAAGCCTACATAAATAGCTAATGCATGAATGTAAATAAATCATGAACTTACCTACGTATTGTCCAGAAGACCAATATTGGAAAAGCACTCGACTATGCGCTAACGAGATGCGAAGTCTAATGAACTTGAAATCCTGCGCTTCCATTTAGTATAATGGACACAAACGTGGAACTACGAATGACTAATCGAATGACAATAATACTTTATTTAGTATTTTACTCTGCTTAGTTTGGGCCTGGATGATGTGGTGTAAAATGTCCCAAAAATATTTATTTATTTATTTACTATTAACTAAGACTCAATGTGTTAGTAACAATGCTACTTAATAACTATGTTAGAATTCTTATTCTACACACTCTTAACCTAGGTACACTGATGTATGTTAAACCCTGTTACAAGCTCAATACTGAGTTATAAAGCTTGCAGTCGTTCACACACAAGCAGTTGAACCTACTCACTGTACGACCGTACAGAGCGCAGTACAATCACAGTACAATGTTGAGACTGACCTGCACCCGCCGCACCAGGGAGGCGCATCTTTTTTGCATCGTAGCATATCAATAACCAACGCGGGCTCCAGCAAACCAGTCCCAATGATAATTTTATTCCCATTTTTATAACGTAGTGAAAATCAGTAGAATCATCCAGTAGAATTATTAAGAAACCCTAATTGCACTATAAAGCGATTTAGTACAATTACAGAATTACTCTCGTTAATATATAATGCAAAATATTTCAGCATAAAGTGCACTTATTGTTATGGAATTTCTGCAGTAATTTTGCTGAGTAGTTAGCTCATTAGGTATAATTCTATGGTTAGCAGTAGGCCTATAAATATCAAGAAATTATTACACCTATATTAATGTAAGTAGGTATGCATTTGCTTTTTTGATTAACGTCTCGAGTGATATTTAGATTTGTTAGCATAATTACATAGCCTGCACGTAGAGGCTGAAGTTATCCGAATGGGTATCTTGGGTTATCTCACACATACCATCATATTTTAACGTAATTTCCAAAGCAAAAGTATTGCAGAAACCATGTCAAAATCTACTACATATATAGACCTTATAGATCACGTCAGAATGGACATAAATACAAGGTTCTTGAAGAAAATGCCATTATTATTATGCTCGGTAGCTGGACTAAATATACTCGACCCAGAAACCCAGACCAACACAAACACTTATGTTCATCACACAAATATTTGTGTCCTGTGGGAATCGAACCCACGACCTCTTTATCAGCAGTCCGACACTCAAACCACTAGACCACATAGGTCGTCAGGTCGTCATTATAAGTATTATGTATCCATTGTCTAGTACCCATAGTCTGTTTAGTTTGCGACTAGATGGTGCTGTAAAAAAGACCCAAAATATTTATGTTTATTGATTCTACTATTTAACAGTAGTCTTGTCCTTAAAAAATGCGAAGAGTTTATGTTAATATTATTATTAACTGGTTGTATTATTTTATTTTCTAAAAATATTTAAAAAAAACTATGTCATCCTGCATTCGTAGCTCGCAGTACTCTTTCATCAATTGTGATGACGCGTTTCGATGTGCTTTTCGTACAACGTAAGCCCTGCAATGCGTTTGCGGGAATGAGTCCGTGTTTGTAAGCAGGATTATACGGTTAAAATATCCGATATTGACGAAACGCCAATATTGTATGTCGTGTTGTGCCAGATTATGGTCTGTTTGTGACAAAAACATAATGTGAAAATTAATATTCATTTACTTAATAGCTTTATGCCAGTTTGTCGTGATTGGATGATTGGGATAGTAAAGCCCTTTGATGCTATTATTTTATTGAAACATTTTCATTCAGTCCGAATTTTTTGTAGAATGGGTGTTCAAAAAATAATTGGTCAGTTTACCAATGCCACACAATTTATTCTATAGAAAAAAAAATGCAGTGAAATTAGTCTGAGAATGCCATTATGTTGCATGAAGAATATAATTCGCTACGTTATAAAGAATACACTATATCACAAAGACTAGATTCATAACACTATTGAAACTGCGCTTCATTACATAATACATTATGTAGTACAGTCTACGCTATGGGTACTACGCTTCGCTCGCGCTGTTAAAGTTATGCTACGGTAATGAAACATCTCTCCGCCATGCAAACTACTTTTACACGCTATGAAAGCTACGCTACGCTATGAAGATTAAGCTACACTATGGAGACCACGATACGCTATGGAGACTACCTACGCTACGCTGTGAAAGCTACGCTTCGGTACGGAGACTACGCTGCGTTGTGAAGGCTATTCTACGCTATGGAGACTACGCTACGCTCTATGAAGACTACGCTGCCTTATAGAGACTATACGCTGTGCTATATTAACTAACTACGCTACTCTGTGAAAGCTACTTTACGTTATGGAGAAAACTTTACGCTCTGAAGGCTACGCTATACAAGATGATGAATAAAATAAAGGTACAAGCGTAGTGAGACCATAAAGTTTCCGAAAACTCATGTTTAAAAATAAAAAATTCTATTAAAAATTAACTTGGAGAAATTATCAAAACTATGTCTGGAAAAACTGACATTCAGCGAATACAATTTTCATGAACAGTTTCTTTAGGACAATTTTTTTTTAATCAGCTTAAAAATTAAATGTCCGAAAATGACGACAGATATGTCTAAAGGAAATTGCACCAATGATTCATTGTATATCCTACAAACTCAAGTTTACACTACTTCAAACTACTACCTTGTCATAACTCCACAACATTACACTAGAATAACCATACATAGACACCTCAAACTGTTAAACTGAGGACAGTGGCATGCATTATTTAGCCAAGTTCTACAAAGAGAATGCTCAACAACTAAGCAGCAAGACCTTACTAATCATATTAACTGTTCTCGAAACTAAGTAGCCGTTACATCCGAAACAGCCATATAAATTACTGAGCAACTAGCTTTTAGCTTCGTGAATGTATGTCCAGTAGCTGTCGACCCAGCTGCAAGCTTTTAGCATGATTATGCATTATAAATTACGTGGACTGCTTACAAATTGTGGTTTAAATGTCAGGAAAATGTTTTTGGTAAAAATTGTTTTAATGGGGGTTAAAATTGTTGGTGTTACGAATTTCCACGCTAATGTATTTTTTATCATTATTACCATCCTGTTTTGTCCAAGCCCTACCGCAGGGCAAACTCCTACCTTTTCTTCTTCCACTCTTCTTGGTCCTGCAGGAGTATGGCTCAATCCTCTCTGTAATTTCGTTAAACGTTTTTTGGGACCCAATTTCAACAAATTTTGGCCCATAAATCATTGGATATGGTACCAAACGTCCCAGTAACGACTAAGCTTGGCAGCGAATGGAACATGGGCCCCTAATCAAGGTCATAATTTGCCATTATCATCACGCTTGGCAAGCGGTTTTATGCTTACCGTGTGTTGTCAATTAGCGGACAGAAGGCGTACATAATCAACCCATTGCTATCTACAGGATGCCACTTCTCAGAATGATAAGTACTCAGGCCTTAGTCCACCACGCTGGCCTACTGCTATTGGCAGACTACATACACCATCGAGAACTTTATGGCTATCTCAGATGTGCAGGTTTCCTTACAAAGTTTTCCTGCACCGTTAACCTCGTAAGGCTCATCCTAAATTTAGGTCGAAATAAATGACGACCCAATGTACTAAAAATAGGTGCAAGTAGTTGCGGCCCAGACTTCAATTTGTATTTTTTTTCCTAAATCGGCCAAACGACCTAAAACAGAGACATCAAATGCAAATCAAGCCAAACAAAGTTTTCCCTTTTTTAGGTCTTTGGGCCGATATTTGTTGATTTAAAAAGCTTGCTTGGGTGTAAACGACTACTGAACATATGTACTTAAAGTAGGTTGTTGGGCCTTCTGAGGTTCAAAAACAAATGGCGAAAAGCAAGTGAAGTAAGTAGGCGTAGTTTTAACAATACTCACAAAATGGAGTGGACTTGGCATTATTTTCCAGGAACACACGATACTAATAAAACCAACACGATAACTTGAGAGCAATTTCGATTCCATATCTCAGAGCTAACAGAAAACGACAATAAAATCATAATAATTATTATTATTTGCTTGTACTGCGGGCCACGGAAGCAGTAGCGGTTCTTGACTCCTACTACCTTATGCTATTGCTCCAATAAGCTAACTACTCGCAACTAGTAGTCTTTAAGTCGTATATAATTAATTAACGGAAGTGGGTTAACATGGCTTGCTAAGGGCCACGCCACCTGCTGCTATAGTGGTCAGTACAGTAGGACCGTTACATTTTATAGTGGTATTTTGCAAAAACGTTTACGTTAGTATAATATCTGCTTCGTTTTGGTAACAATTCACTTTCGTACATTTAATTATATCCAGTCTCCATTACCCGATGTTTTTATGTAAATAGCTGCGCTTCCGACCGCCACAGAATGGTCAATTGATTGGTACTTATAACTTCATAATATTATTGGGGCATCTACCTTGTTTTTTTGTCTCTGCATCACCCTCTAAGGATGTTTGGTAGAGACACCGCCAACTTTGTACCCCGTCATGCATAGAGACATGAATTAAATAAATTATTATTACTATACCTAGGCTTTTTAATTTTTGAATCTGATGAATTTGTCATATACAATACGTAGATGAATACAAGCCTAATAAAATTCAAGCATGAACTTTATGGCAAAATTATTCAAACAAACTAGTTTCTCAAACTGCGTGAAAAAATAACGTTGTATGCCCAAACAAAAATGGTACACCTTGAATAAACCTATTTGCTTTGTTTCAGTTAGCCTTGCTTCATAAAGAAATACATTGCATGTCCGAAACTAACCAAGGAAACACGATATTTCCTGGATTTCCTAAACCAGGTATTTATATAAGCCTGTGTGTGGAAGGAAAGGAGACCCCGATCTTTCGTGATATCATTTACCGAACTACCTAATTTAGTAACTAGGGTTACCTGATAATCAACACTTTGTCACTTCTGGAGTTATAGTTTTCCGACTTCATGTACTTTTATATCTTTCACCAATTTTTTTGGAGTTATAGTTTTCCGACTTCATGTACTTCTATATCTTTCACCATTTTTTTTGTATAGTATAGTGCAAACCAGAAAGCAGTTTGTTCAGAATCACGAAGAGAATTGATTGGGATAGTTTTTTACTAAAAAAAAAACTAAACACAATTTGGTTTTATGGTTACATTTAGTACATTAGCAGATCACGAATGGATTTTTAAGACTCGGGACTTGATGAGTTTACGTGAGGTAGTCTCTGAACGACATTCTTAACTTTCTCCGCTATACCTACTGGGGAACTTACAGTAACTCTATACGCATATAATTTTGTGATTTTCAAAAAAAAACTCAGGTAGCCCTGTTGGAAATATTTTTGGGTTGTTTGAGGTTTTCACTATACAAAAAAATGTTTTATAACGTAACAAACATAACATAATATCACGCCTGTATTACCCCGAAGGGGTAGGCGGATGTGTAATACACCCACATTTCGCCAGTTATGTTATAGTCCAATGTAGTAGGGGGCGAGCCTATTGCCATTAACCGGGCATAATTTCAGACTCCGGGCTGCTATGAAATTTTCTACTGAAAAAACCCAATAACACTTTGCCCGACCCGGGAATCGAACCCAGGACCCCACGATCAGCAGTCGCACTTGCAACCAACGATGTATTATTTAAATAGTTAATGAAATACCAATAACTTGAAGTATGAATAGATTGTTATCATAAATCCTTAACCAAAAGTAGTTATTATGACTGTATTCTCGATGAGAAACATCTGATATTTCCCGACATGCTTAAAAAAAATCGTATGAAGTTTTTTTTTTATGATATATAGATCTGCTCTTGACCGCAATCTAGACAGCTTTGTGAGGATGTGGTCGACGATGGAGCGAGCAAACCTATTAGGTGCCGATTAACTCCAGCTTTAAAGGCGTTAGGGTTATAAGTGCCCGAAAATACAGATGCCGATAGTGAATTCCACAACTTGGCTGTGCGCATTATGAAAAAGTTCTCAAAAGCACTTGGTAAGTTAAAACTTACCAAGGCCTGTGATCGGCACTAAAGCACGAAGTAACACTTACCGTCCGCAGCGCATAGATTTTGACCAGACACTTACCATACCTGTATTGTAGTAGTTACCTAGGACTTATCACTGAGAATAAGTAGAAGTCATAGAAATCTAATAAGGTAACAGAAATGTTATTTACTGTCTTTTACTACGGGAACGCATGTCGCCTGTTTTTCGCTACCAACACATAAATACGCAATCACGCCCACCACGCCTCTAGCATTCAATGCAAAATTAAATAAGCCTGAAAAAAATCCGCTGCTAGATATGCTGCAAAATACAATTTTAGTGAATCTGCGTCCAAAATAGCACTGATGATCAAGCAAACGGTTCGCGCACTAGTGTCCCAAAAGACACTTATAACGCGGCGACAAATTCACGCGCCTTTGTCACTTCTATTATCTTTATTAAGATTTCTATGGTAGAAGCTTGGACGAATAAAAAAAGGTGGACGAAATCTCGCTAAACAGTGAAGCACCCATAGTAAGACGGCTCGCTTAAAATTACGGGCTGGCACGCACACGTTCACACCCATAGTAAGACAAAAAGCCGCGATTACGCAACAAATCTCGTGTGACGGTAGACATTGTCGTAGTGTCACAAATAAAATAAAAGAGAAAAATCAATCAATCAGAGGTATATCTGGTGTCCTAAAATTCTGTCGAAATTATAGTGGGTTTAGGAAAAATCTAAGTGCTTCAATCTTTTCTTAGCGAGATTCCGTCCGCCATTTTTTATTCGTCCGAGGGTAGAAGTCAATAAAATAAAATGTAGGATGGAAAAAAATCATATTTATTTATAGTAACAGCAGTGCAGTGCAAAACGTACAATAGAACAAAGGCTTTTCCAAATAATTAAATAACACAAACAGCCCATTACTGTCCCACTTCTAGTTATGGATCTCTTCCTAGAATGAGAAAAGATTTAGGTCTTAGTTAGTCCACCATGATCGCCTTCTACGTTTTGATGGACTACTCACAAAGAACTTTATTTATGGATCATTCCCAGGTATGCAGGTTTCTTCACGTTGTTTTCTTTCACCGTTAAATTATCAAATTCCAACCAATGACGTATTAGAAATAGACGCGTCATACACCAACATCGCTGCTCTTAAAACAGCGCAAATTACCGTAGCTACATACTATGTAAGCATGTAATGAAACGTTATTCTATTTTCTTTTAGATGCACTAAAATTCGTACATCATCAAGACACAGGAAGATATTTTTCCCCAAAATGTTGCAAGAACTACGCGTTTTATAATGACGTATAGTCGCGACGCTGGATGGTGTGTTACTAAGTGAATGTAGGGCAATTACCTTGCTTTAATATTTCCAATACAGAGCGTTGGCAAAGCATTTATAACTTTTTATAATATTATTTATTTATTTATATTATTGAGGACCTCCAACAAAAGATGTACACAAAAAATCACAAGTGGCAGATACAGGATTCTATCTGGTGTACTCCTTCACTTACAGGAGGCCACAGCATGCACAAATTTAATGACTGAGCTAACTTATAATTAAGGTGAAAGTATCTAACTCAACTAAAAACAAAACAATATGTAGGTAATATCTTCATATCATATATCTTCCCGCTTTCAATCGAGTCAGACACTTTACTTTACTTTATATAATTGATAACAAATTAGTAAATAAGTAAATAAATAAATAAATAAATAACAAATAATTTATTTGAACGAACTGATAATAAAAGTCTTTAGTATTCCGAACCTTACATAAATTCCATATACACATGGCATTGGCCTTTCCCAACTAATTGACAAGAATTAACTGATCTGTCACAGTTGTTCTTACTCGTCAAAAATAATACCTCAAACTATCACAGACAAAACACATTCCAAACGATTCTAACCCATCAAATCCCATACGACATCCTATGCGACGTACTTATAAAGCAATTTTGTCGTACATTCACATCCATTCATAACATCATCTCAGTCAAGATTATGCGGCGTTTTAATAGGTCAGAATTAACATATGAAAGCTTGGGTCACCTCTCCTCTGAAGGATTACGTGTTAATAATGCCTTAGATGTTAATATCTTATGAAGGGTTAAGCTTATGTGTCGGTAATGGATATTATTCAAGACATGGCTGAGGGACAAAACGGTCTCCGGACACGTTCTAATTGTGCTTTGATGGTCGGATTTCGAGTTACGACGTTATTGCCAGTGTTATAGATGAGTGGAATAGTGGTTTATATTGTGATGTTATTTTAAGAGCTATTATGCATCTTCACACGCAGTCGGTGGCGGTGTCATACAAGCCTAGCCACAAATTTTGTAGCTTAAAAAAGACTTTAGACTGAACAGTATTAAATAATAAGTTAATAGCAATAGGCTCACCCCCTATTACATGGGACTTCTAACATAACTGGCGAAATATGGGTTTAATACACCTCTGCATACCCCTTTGGGGAAAAGATTTTATGTGTGAGCGTGTGTGTGTGAGTATTATAAAAAAATGTCGAAATAAATCAAATCAAAATCATGTAAAAATACTTTAGAATATACCTGTCTTATTTTTTTGTAATAAATTGAAAAACTATTAAAATCAAGAATAAAAGATCATGCCCGAGGCTGCCTGTCAAAGGACCTTTAAGAGGACCACATTTTTTATTTAAATCGAATCATAAACTAGACAGTCATATTAAAGAACACGACTCTAGTCCTACCCTCTTTTGTCGAATAAAGACACGCAAAATTGATCTTTAAAAACCTAGAAAATTCATTTTAATTCTACGCCATTTATCCGTTGGAAGACGAGAAAGAATTCTAATATAGTAAGAAAGCAGAGACAGTGGGAGGCAACGAACCCTGATAATAACTAGTTTTATTATGTTGGGACCACGTCTGGTTAATTTAACTTGGGGTTCTTGCCACAGTCATGATAAAGAAAAAAACAATACAAGATTGCTAGTAAAAAGATTGTTAAGATAATTGCACGTGGGATTTGTAAAAGAACCAGCTGTGATCAACCTAAACACTTGCTAAACAATTTTTCCAAAAATAATACTGAAAAAGAATATTCTTGTTTTTTTTTTCATCACAATTTACTTAGCTGATAAATTCTGTGTGAGAAATAAATTATCATCAAGATTTATTTTAGTAGACTAGGCTGTGAGCAACATACGCTTGATAGCTTCAGGTGTTTTGGCAGTTGTTTTGACAAATCATTTCTTAATATATTTAGTTCTTCTGTACGTGTGTTTGTTGTCATACGAATATCTATGGCAGTCGTTACGGGTAGTCAGAAGCCTGAAAGTCTGACAACTGGTCTAACCTCCGAATGTCAGTATTACCCAGTAACTGGGTTGCGGGGGTCTGATGGCAGTCGCTCCGTGTAAAATACTGATGTTCAGCCGCATCTGGCTAGACTGGAAGCCGACCCCAATATAATTGGGAAAAGGCTCGGAGGATGATGTACGTGTGTTTGTCAACTAACTCTTCCTAAACGGTAAGACCGATTTGGATATTTTTTATGTATAATTCAATAGGTTTCTGGATGGTTTGAAAATACAATTGGACCTGGTAGGTCGCGCTGCTGTCGGTATGTCACTGATTTTCTCCTAAACGGCAATTTAATGTGGCGCTGCTTTTCCGGGCAGGAACACGTATGCCGGGTCCACTAGAAAGAAAGAAAGAAAGAAAAATATTTATTTGGCTCAACTGAGACACATACAAAAGAAAGGATATGAGGATACAAGAAATAGATATTATTATAAAGTGCAACTATGGTGAAAGTCGTTTTCAATAAAAACTGACTGCATTGTCTGACTACCAAGTGTATAATATTATAAAACTTTTTAACAAAAAATTGAACCGACGAAAAGTTAAACTGAAAAGCGAAAAATAACTAATTATGAGTCGGCGCCAAACGAACTTTTAATAAGCAAAGTGCGTGTAAGTTGCAAGTGGCCGAGCGAAGAACGCATTTTTGGAAAGTTATTGTTTATCGTTGAAAATTTCACGTTGTATTTGATGTGACATTGTTTTTATTATATATTTAAAGTAATTTAATGATCTTCGTTGATTGGTTGTTTGGCGCCGACTCATAATTAGTTATTTTTCGCTTTTCAGTTTCACTTTTCGTCGGTTCAATTATTTGTTAAAAAGTTTTATTTTTCATTTTTTTGTGGTTAAAATCTAACTCCAGGTCTCCATTATGTCGTAGTGTCTAGAACTATATTTATGTGTGTCAAGTTTCAACAGAATCGGTTAACAGGTAAGAATTCAGTGGGTGAACAAAAACTCATCCCCTGTTTTGTTTTACTACCCTTAGGGGTGGATTTTGATTTTTAAATTTAAATGGGACCAACTTCAAGATATACCCTATCCATTAAAAAAAGAATCATCAAAATCGGACCACTTTGTAAAAAGTTATGCGTGGTCATACATAAAAAAAAAAATATATATATATACGCGTCGAATTGAGAACCTCCTCCTTTTTTTCGTCGGTTAAAAATGGCATAAGCAGCTACTCCTTTAATACACAAATCTACAACTTATCTAAGTACTTTCCTGAAGTAGGTGTCATCAGGCTTCCACATATCCTGTGGGTAATCAGAAATGCATAATCGAATGTCAATCATTGTAATGAACGCTCGGAAATCGCGTAGAGTGGCGTAGCGCCGGCAAAAGCGTGACAGCTGATGATACGTAATAACAAGACTTGCAAGAAATTGCAGCTTTTGTTCTAGCAAAGGCTACTATAAACTGCTGTAGGTGATCTTAAGGTTGAAAATTCTGATATATACGGGTACCTTTAATCTATTCCTTGGTTAGTATGTCGCTGAAAAGTATACACAATTTCATCCAGGAGCGTTCAGCAGTTTGTGTGATTGAATAACAACCTTATTGTACAATTACTTTAACAAAAAAATTAAGAGCCAGCCTCTTCAATATAATCCACAAATCTACGACTTATCTAAGCACTACACTGACGAAGGTATGAACAGGATTCCACATGAATGTATCTGTGTGACAACAGCTGACGATATGTAACAACAAGACAATAGCAGCTTTTTTTCTGAAAAAAGCTTTTAAGACTGGAAATTTTGATTAATACCTTTATTATTCCTCTGTTAGTATGTCAATGAAAAAAAAGTATACCAAATTTCATCCAAATGCGTTTAGCTTGCAGTCACACATAAACATGTGTGATTGAATAGCAACTTTATTGTTCAATCATTTAAACATAAAACTAGAGACGACCTACTCAACATAATCCACAAATCTACAACTTGTCTATTTATCTAAGCACTTCACTAACCAAGATGATCTGTGCCATAGCTGACGATATGTAACAACAAGATTTGCAGGAAATATCAGATCCTGATATATATCCTGATCTTGTCCTGGCAAAAGCAGTAATTTCTTGCAAGTCTAATCTGCATTCTGATACACAGGTAAATATGAAAGTATACTTCGTGCTTAACGTAATCAGTCCACTTTTGATCCACTGTGGCACTAGCTTCGTCGCTAGAGGGAAAGTACCATAAGGTTATATCAACATCGAATTTCAAAGAAAACATTCTTTTAGATAAAAATAAGTAAAATTGCATTAAAAGATCTTTGAAAAGTTTCAAGCCTGTATACCTAATAGGTATAACCTTTCATGATTGAATTTGACAAAAATAAGTTAAACACGGCAAAATGTTCCAATAACATTTATGCCTCGAATTTGCGAAATGTTGAACACCCGTATATGTAATGACAGTTAATTTCAAAAGCTGTACGAGCTCGAAAATTACTCGAAACCAAACTATATTTTTTACTTTATTTATTGTGAACATGAATTTAACATCAATGAGAAGAATAAAATTATAGATCGTGTCGTGTCGCATGTTTAAGACACTTAATCTTACCATAAAAATGTCATATTAGAAGAAAAACACCTTGCACTGCTGAAATAATAACTCAAGAGTATATTATGTACAAAGAATTTCTTTATTAAAACTCTTCTTTTATCCTCAAACGATGTCTGTAGATGATGTTCACTGCACACAATTACATTTTCCATTTAAATTAATATCGTCTGCTTCTCTAAATGTCTTACAAAACTAAAAAACATTTTTAAACTATGTTTACTTAAGCTACCTATTTGATTAAATTTAGATTCGAACCATAATATTAGCATTCTAAACGAGATTGGAATCTTGATTATAAAAAACACAAAGTGAATAAAAAGCTAATCCAATTATCTTTTATTGAACTTAATAAAAAAAGGCTTTTGCCCAGCTGTGGACTTAATGGCAATATCATTACAAACCTAATGTCTAAAACATCTTACGGTTGGCCATCAAATTACTTATTCACAGACTAAGAATAAAAGTGAATGGGCAAATACTGACCAAATGGAGCAGACCTTACGTATTTAATGTGTCCCGAATAAAGATCAGTCTGTTTTATATTAGTCTTAGTACACATTTAATACAAACCTAATAAATCCATCTACCTAAAGGAGCATATAAGAGGAAGAATACAGCTGGGCTTGGCCGCATTCGGGAAACTTCGTCGAATCATCTCGTCACCTATTCCATAGAGCCAGTCATCATGAATTACGGATCCGAGAAGTGGACACTCACGGTACGGTTGGTCCACAAATTTAAAGTAGTTCAGCGTGCTACGGAAAGGGCTATGCTCGGAGTTTCTCTGAAGGATCAAATCCAAAACGAGGTGATCCGACAGAGAACCAAAGTTGTTGACATAGCCTACAGGATTAGTTAGTTGAAGTGGCAAAGAGCCTGCCACATTAGCCGAAGAACTGATGGCCGTTGGGGTAGACGGGTTCTTGAGTGGAGACCGCGAATCGGTATAGGTAGGGTAGAATGCCATCAGGCTCGTTGAAGCGATGGTATTAGCAAAGTAGCAACTGGATGCGAGTGACCGAGGATCGATGTCAGTGGCGTGCCATTGGAGAGGCCTATGTCCAGCAGTGGACTAATATAGGCGAGTTTACCTACAAGTTCTATGGGATTTCGTAGACAGAAGCGGTCACACGTTAAAGCGTTCCACGTTCGCGATATACGAATGCCTCTGCGTATGTGACGTAATACAACACAGAACGCATAATGCATACGTGGAAATCTTGAACGCGGACCGCCTTCGGTCTACGAAGTCTGTCTGCAAGAAATCCCAATTTGTAATCATCAAATTTATTTAATACGGCAGCCTTTTGAAGGTTTTCTCCTCGCAGCAATAACAAAAGGTAGGTTAAAGTTAAAGAGAGGTCTCGATGTGCAACGAAATTGTCACCCATCCACGGACTCACTGCGGCAAGTGTAGCTTAACCTCGCAGATCAGCCACGAGCCCCTTGGCAGCCCCTTCTTACTTTTGTATCTGACTGTTGATTTCAATATAGATACTACGTGTTAACTTTACTACTTTAAATAAATTAGAGACAAGTGAGACAACTACTTATCATGAACTGTTTTTTTTTTTACAAATAGTTGTGATTCAGATGGGTACAATCAAAAGAGATGTGTAGTACTCGGAGTTCGAATGCAAAAGAGACCGCTCCGCTTTTTTTTTAAATAACTCTCGCAGGTTTTTTTTTAAATAACTCTGCTTAACCGGGCTAGGGGACCGCTCCGCTTGTGCACAGCCGTTTTATAGAATCTTCCGCTATATTTCGTCCACAGATGGCGCTGCCAATGTAATGTTGCCAACATACGTGTGTATCTGCTATAAAAACATAAACGGGTTACTTTAATAAATAATAATTTCCATATTTTTCCTGTCGTAAAATACAATGCGTACCTTGTAAATTTCAAAAGAAATATTGAAACATCAACGCCTGAATTTACGATTCTTTTTGCATATAACATTGTCGTATATTTTTACGATGCATGAACGTCAAGATATGAATATTGGGTGTTGTGGTTTATACAAGATGAAAACATAACTTTTACGTGACGTAACCTATGCGAGGAAAATCCAGAGGTGAACATGTGCCTTTACTCTGAAACGTTTCAGGTAAATGAGTCAGATGAAATCAAGTTTCGAAGCCGCCCTAAACATTTTATGTAGCTATAAAGAAGCTTCTTAGTATAAAGAAGGTACCTATACTTTATATAGTATAGAAGAAAACATAAGTGGATAAAGGATTATGAGATTCAGTACTATATTTTAAACACAAAGTATTACAAAATCTACATTCCGTGCAGCTGCAAGTGCAGATTTTGAACCATTTCTCCATGTGACTAGGGGTGAAGCGTGTTTTCCTCATAGATTTCGACACTGAACATTACATAATATCATTTAAACAAAGTATTTTTAAGACAAACAAACAAAACGATGCTCCATATAATGTTACTGCAAACCCAACCAAATAAACGAAGAGATAGAAAGATAATGAACACACAATACTAAAATCTCGGCAAACAAAACTTAATACAGAATATATATGTTCTATATATGTATCTGTTCTCTGATCTCTGCCCTCAAACCACAGCCGCTCCATATGTTCCGAATAATTTATACTGCGAGCCAAACCTGACCTTACCCTTAAGAAATACGACACTAAAGACGTTCCTAATAAGGGCGGCGATGACCCTTCACAGAGTTGGCTATATCTCGACATTCCCTTTTACGAGCTAGGGGTGTGAAGAATGTCGTCTACCCCGATACAATGGCGGTAAACGTACGGTTTCCCAATATAATGAGGTCCCTGGATACTAGGGTATTGAGATAGTGAATAAGACCTGAATCTAAGGGTAGAGGTCGCTTTCAATTTTGGTCAATCTGATGCTTGTAAAGCCAAGCCTGCTTTTGTTTTCAGATATCTTCAACGTTCAGATGGAAGATTATCTGAAGTTCAGATGATGTTCGTCTTTATTATTTTATTGTTATTAACGCATTTACGCATGCAAAGCGAAATCTAACGATTTAAATTGTGGAAAGAAAAAAAAAATGCGTTAAAAATAATAAAATAATTAGTAAGGGTAGGCATATCTATACGACTTTGAATTAACTGCAAAATTAGTCGAGTCGGTTAAGAAACACTGTTTCTTAATAAGATATCGCTGACGTCACCCAATGACGTACAAAAAGTGGAGGTTAGTTTCGATACCACGAGCAGGGTTCACGGTAGCTTAGTGGCTAAAGCACTGGCGTACTGAGCTAGGAGTCGCAGGTTTGAATCCTGCTCGTGAGCGATTTTTTCTTTCCACAATTTAAGTCTTTACCTAGATTTTCGTCTTTGTTGAATCAAATAAACATAGGTATATCTCTAATAGTAAAATCCATCATGACATTAGATGTTATAATCATACTCATTCCTTAAAAGAAGAATTCCTCAGTTGGTATATCTGTATAGTAGTCGAGATTTTACAAAGCTGCGGTGAAATTTTCAAACCACTATAGCAGCGCGGTTTACAAAGCTTTTCTGACGTTTTTCATAAAAGTCGAGTGCAAAAAAAGTCGGCCCCACTCCGCCGGTCGGTAAAACGAGCGCTGAACCAAAGCCATCTAACTAACATTCTGGTTCCTATACCCGTATTTATTATTTCCAATTTTGAATAAAGCAAGTCCCAATAAAGTATTTAAAACAATTATTATTCTGTTAATAATTTCTTAGGTTTCTGTGATCACTGCACATTACAATAAAATAATTTTAACCGGATTAAATCGCGTATATTATTTAAATTGGTTTTCCTGACGTTTCGAAAGCTTTGCAGCGTTCAATTGTACGGTAGATAACATTTTTTTTCTGAAATATCTGTAAAGACGCTTGTCATCTTGTCTTCCTGCGACCACGAACGCTGCAAAACTTCCGAAACGTCAGGAAAACCAATTTAAATAATATACGCGATGTAATCCGGTTAAACTTGTTTTATTATAATGTAACTGAACTGTTATCAAATGCGAATTTAAAGAATAGAGTGACTTTTCTTGTTAAACTCAAGTTAAAACAAAATGAACATACTTTTAAACGTACTAGACATTTTTAAAAGGCTATTTGGAGGCTTACACTTGAAATTTCATCCAGTGGCCAGTTGTAAGAGGTTGAATGAGTAAAACATAGTGTGTGGCGCAAGTGACAAGAGTTGGAGATTAACCATACCTTGCATTTTATTTAGAAAGCTAATGTTGATCTTTAAAGTATTGATACATGTTTTTGAAGCGAAGCTTCTATAGTGAAAGGAAACCACTAAATTAGTATTCAAATGTTTAATTTCCCCAACAGTTAGACACAACGCAACAGTTTTGCACTTTTTCAGATTTAGCATTATTTAAAAAAAATGTACATACCTTTATTTTCTTTGAATACCACTTATAAATCTTTACACAATCTTTATCTAGACTTTTTCTAGTTGTCCGTCTGACTCGGCTCCCGTGAAAAGATTGACTCTGCAATGTCTTTCTGATGTTAACACATTATTAATCCCCTCCACTACGCATTCGTAGTGGGGTATCTATGCGCGTAAAGTCAATGTTGCCAAGCGGAAAATAAATATAATAATACTATTTTTATAATTCCTAACAATAGCTTCTATCGTCTTTGTTTGCTTGGCCACTGGTAGTAAACCGAGAAAAAACATAGCCGTTAACTTACCCACTTAATTAGCGCGCGGCTACACTACTGTCTTGAACACACACACATAGCCCTACACTTGCACGCTTCGCGAAGCTTTGCTTCTGTCGGGCGTCCCCCGTTAACAATTTACTCAGTGATAAAATAAATTGGTGAAAAGGGTCTAGGCAGTGATCGCTCGACTTGCCAGACACACAGAACATCCCAATAACATTTTTTGCCCAACCTGGGAATCGAACCCAGGGCTTCACGATCTGTCGTTGAACATGTTACCGTTAGACAACCGAGACAGTCAAAAGCCTCTCTAAATAAGCAAGCAGTAGTCAATCCTAAACTACTGAATCGATTTTTTCCGAAGACTTTAAAGGTTATGTATGTTTATTAAAAATTAGGCAATGTTAGACAATGGAGTCTCACAACAATAGCAGTCACTAACTTCCACCAGCCACTTTAATGTGAAGCTGTCGAAGTAGCCGCGGTCAGGCACTCGTGTCGAGTATGGCATTATGAGCGTCTGCTATGCTCAACCCTCGTTCAGACTCTAAATTGAAAATTTAAGAAATGCTCTTTTGTTTGCTGTGATCCTGGTACTGCTGTAGCTTATTAAGGGCTTATGACACTAAACTTCATGTACTAATCTGAAAGAGTTGAGTATACTATTCAATGATATTACATAAGTAAAAATCATTGATACTATTCTTTTATTATTTTTAGAGAGGTGCGTAGATAAGAATGGTATGATCTTGTGGTTTAAGTAGAAAGTAAAAGGTAGCTTTTAGTTGTTATTATTGACGTCACCCAAAGACGTAAAGTGGAAGTAAAATTCGGTACCACGAACAGAGTTTGGAGTAGTTTAGCAGCTAAAGTGTGTACTAAACCAGGAGTCGCAGGTTCGAATCCTGTTCATGAGCGAACTTTTCTTTCCGTAATTTATATCTTCTCTAGACTAAAAATTATTCTTCTTCTACTTTCATCTTAGCTTAATCCCACTATTCAGGGTCTGCCCTCCTAGCCAAGTTGAACGTTGTAGCCAACGAATGACTTTTTCGTTGAGATATGTCATTCCCATACATTTTGATTGTTTTCTATTAGCGTTGACGATTGTAGATTGTCAACTTGGCTAGGGGGGCAGATTTTTAGTTTGCCTTCTCCATTTATTTCTATCACGCGCGGGCGACTCCTATCTCGCTCTCCTTCAAGTCCCTCTGGATGGTCTACAGTCAGGTGACACGCATCTTCTATGGCATCCCATCATCGTCGTGTGCAAGTTAAGGGCTGCATGCATCATGTGGTCTCCTGGGCAGTAGAGTACATATCTATACTATCGAAGGCGTCGATATAAAATTAAAACGAAAGTAAGTAGACTAAAATTCATTCATCAATCAAAAATTTAACATGACCTAGGCCTAAGTCGCCGAATGTTATAAAAGCTATTAAGCATTCTATACTCAAGTTTTCTAAGACTTTTAAATGCCATTTGAAACCTCACGCAAACTAAATGGGTTTTGAAAGTACTTAGTAAGTACATAAATAATTAGCTAGCTTCCAAAAATATAAAATAAATGTTTAACCATAATAGTTTTCTGTCAAAAATTTTAGAAAGATTTTTTATGTTAATAAGAATATTTTTAGTAACATTCTAATTGCATACCATCTTAAAATTTAACAAACCTCTGTATAAAAAATTGTAATCACAAAAATGATAAAATTTTCCCTCGATTTTTCTTTGTTCATTATTCGTTTGGAACTCTTATGTGTCTAAAAAATGAATACTGCCCGGGGCTCATAGACTCTCATATTAAGGACGGCAGAAAGGGATTGTATGAGGAATAAAACATAAATTATTCAACAAAGGCAATGAGCCCACGTTTCATCTTTTCCATTATGTATAAATATTTGGAGAGATACGTACTCGTTTAACCTTATTTCGTAAATTAACAACGTGCCTAGATTACATGGCAAGTTGGCAAATTAATATTTGTAAAATTAATTCAAGTACCTAACTATGATTTATGGAACGTGTACCAACATGTGCAAATATTTAATTTTATCTAGCCGAAGTTTGACTTGACTCAACATTTTACTTATATAAATAATTACGGTCTGAACGATGACTTTTTATTTTGTGTCTACAGACCTGTGCAAATGACTTTTATTTATTCAGCCTTTTCGAAAAAGTAGTCTGCCTTACTAAATTCATTTAGAATTCAAGTAGAGATATTGGAAGATTTTTTCTAAGCATCAGTATTTACTTGAGATAGCAGAAACTGTAACAACACCGTAGGTACCTAGATCAGTGGGGGCTCTGATTGTCCACTAACGGCCAAAATTAATATCCAATCTATCCACGATTTACCCTACTAGAGATAGAAATTTGACATATTTTGTATGGAGCTTATGTCAAATTCCTATCTATAGTGAGGCAAATAGTGGATAGATTGGATATTAATTTTGGCCTTGACTCCTGAGACGGCGGCGCGGCGGCGGCACGCTGTGGTCACGTGCCGCCATGTGCAGTAATGTGCACCGGGAAGGTATACAATGAGACAAATAGTCTCTCTTAAGACGCCTTACAGGCATAGCATAGGGACGGCTCCAGAGGCATATTACATTCCCGAAGACCCCCTTATCGTGCTGTAGACGGCCACTGGGGGTTTTTAGTGGGTAGGAATCCCACAGACCCCAGCTTCCGTCATCCATGAGGCCGGCCGGTAGCCTTTTGATGGTTTCCGCCTGACAGCAAAAAAATTTTTCCTAGATAATGAATATTAATTAATATTAATTAGGGTTCGATTCCCACAGAACACAAATATTTGTGTGATGAAAATGAGTGTTTGTGTTGGTCTGGGTGTTTCGTATGTATTATAAGTATGTATTTACAAAAAAAATAAGTATCTAAGTATTATATCCATTGTCTAGTACCCATAGTACAAGCTCTGCTTAGTTTGGGACTAGATGGTGATGTGTAAAAATGTATCAAAAATATTTTATTTATTTTATTTATTTTATTATTATGTCATAGTATGTGCTCGACAAATACTAGAAACGTTTGAGAAAGAAAAATCATTTCTACAGCATAATTTTATTCAATTGTCAGCGTTTCTGTTACAAAGAACTAAACTAGCAAACAAAGCTAACGATCCCAAGCTCTGCCCTAACAATTTTCTTAGTAAGAAACATTAAGATGAGAATACATTTATTTATTTAGATATTTTCCACATAAGAAAAATTAATTACGACATTCATTACAACAAGATGAAATCATCCTCCTCGCTTTTTCCCAACTATGTTGGCGTCGGCTTCCAGTCTAACCAGATCCGGCTAATCATCAGTATTTTACACGGAGTGACTGCCATCAGATCCCCGAAACCCAGTTACTGGGTAATATTGTTAATGCCGACATTCGGAGGTAAGAACAGTTGTCACTTTCGGGCTTCTGACTACCTATACACATATATATTCTGACTACGGATTTTTTTTCGGTAAAGCTTGCGAATAGGCTGAATAGATAAGTGGAAATTGTTATTGTTGAACCATTTCGCGGAGTTTGGTTGTTGTCATTTAGAATTACGTTGTTTGGTGAGCGACGATTGGGACTTATCGGCTGTGATCGCTTCAGCACAAACTTATTAAACGTTTAAGATTGTGTTTACAATTCAGAAGACTCACAATCTAGGGCACATTTTGTGTACTAGACAAACCGGTGTTGATTGTCTACGTGATATACCTATACTATAGGTATGGCAACCGAGACCGAGAGTTTAATGTGTTCTCAGAGGCACGGAGGGGTCTCGATGTGCAACGAAATGGTCACCTATCCATGGACTGATCGCGGCAAGTAATGCTACATAGCCATGAGCCATTGGGGTGCATTAAAAGAGCCTCTACGAATGACGATATTTAATTGATCGTTCGGCGCACCCACCCTGTGCAGACAGCCCCGCTACCAACCTGCTGACTGGCTAATCTTTGTCGCACGACATGAGCTATTATCATTATGTAGCTCATGTCGACACGATAGAAGAAGAAGAAGCCACAAGCCCCTCAAAAAGATAAATAACATATTACACATATTTTACGACATGAACGAACATTATTATGTTATTATAGTTTAAAATTATACTTCCAAAATAAGAATATTACCTGTGCTTCGAATCCGCAAAATGATACAAGGCCCTGTAATAACTTTTCAGCTACAACGGTACTAGAAAGTAAAATGAGCTCTATTTATTACAAAGAACGGCTACCCATACATATTTTATTAGGTATGAGTTACGGTTAAAACTAGCCACAGCTATCAGATCAAACTTAAAGTATGTACCTACTAAATTAAACAGAGGGACCGTATCATGAATAATTGTAAGGCAACAAACATTGTTTAGTTTAATCAAAGAGCCAGCGATTGCCTTCAGTAACCTTGTCTGTATAAACTCTAGAGCAAATTCAATTAATGCTGGGATCACAACAATAACAGTTTTAGATAATTATGTTTGGACTACGAAGTGCGGCTTGCGTGTAGCCTCGCCTAATTTACCTATGATTATGTAATCCGGTGTTAATTAGTATTGTAATTCGGCGATAATATCATTAGAAGAGGCGAGCAGTTTGGCTTAGGTGGCAAATGAACCAAAACAATTTAACCAATAGGATAAATGCCACTTATTGCATTGACAGTTCAGTGGTACATAATACTGTTAAATCAATAAAGATGTCGACCTTGAAATGTTCCGCGGATACAATACAACGGCTCCAGAATAAATCACAATAGCACACTAGGCATGATGGTTTTTGACACAGACACAATGACAAAATATTCTATTATATAATAACACTGTTTTCATATCAAATTCAAATTGCAGAAGTTACAACATCTTCACAAGGAATGTTTCTAGGAACAGATATCAAAACCTCTTAAATACCTACAATAAAAGCTCATTGTTACATTATTCACAAAAAAATATTAGCATCAGTAGATCTGCTGCCGAATTGCGTAACTCACTCGCGATCGCAATCTATAGGATTTCAATGTTCATTGCTCCTTGTGTTTTGACAATTCGTCTTATCGGCAACTATGTACCACGCAATGAATATTGCTGTCATTTCAAAATGAAAGCTCATGTCAATGTGAATGCATTACACAATTACCCCACTGGATGTCAATGTTCATTGCTCCGTGTATTTGGACAATCCGTGTTATCGGCAACTACGTATCACGCAATGAATATTGCTTTAATTTCAAAATGAAAGCTAATGTCAAAGTGAATGCATTACGCAATTGCTCCACTGGGTACAATTAAAGCAGTACTTATCCCACAAAACTTAAGAGGTAACATGAGATTGAAAAATGCAAGAAATATCAGAAGCGAAAGCCTACAGCGTTTTATTTGTTTTACTTAAAAAAAAAAAGCTGCTAGCTACAAAAGAGCTCTTACCTTCTACAATTAACAACTGAGTTGTTAAGAGGAATACATTCACAATTTACAAACTAAAATTTTCAGAAAAAATAATGTAAAATCAAGAAACAATAATACAGTGCACTTTTGTAGTGTTATACTAATGAAGCTTCATGAAATTTAAAGATCTAAAACAAACAAAGTTTTAATGATAAATACATACACGCTTATTAGCGTCGTTGCTCGTTTTAATTTTAAAAGTAAACAATTGCAAATTCAATCGCTTCATTAGACTGTTAAAGAATTTCCAAAATTAATTACTACTTTGGTTGATGCACATTGTATAAATAATTCATAAAAAAGTTGTAGTCTATAATCCACATGCACCCACACCTTATCCACAACTGAAACTTTACATCATCATCATCATTTCAGCCGGAAGACTTCCACTGCTGGCTGCTGGACATAGGCCTCCCCCAAGCATCGCCACAACGACCGGTCCTGCGCTTTCCGCATCCAGCGGATTCCCGCGACCTTCACCAGGTCGTCGGTCCACCTTGTAGGGGGCCTACCTATGCTGTGCCTTCGTACGTGGTCGCTACTCCAGAACTTTACTGCCTCATCGGCCATCCGTTCTGCAAGCAATTAGCCCCGCCCACTGCCACAAACTGCAAACTTTACATAGAATGTTATAAATTGTGGAAAGAAAAAATCGCTCATTTATTTATTATTTACTTATTTATTTTCCACAAAAAAAATACATACATTTGGCAGATAATACAGTGTAGAACATAAACCCGTTTAGGTTTTTCTGTAAACCGCTTGGTTCGTCGACATTCATTACAACAAGATGTGGGTGGGTGAACACGACGCATCGCGCTCGCTCGCCCCATGTAAAAATTTCAAATATCCTCAAATAATTTGTTTTACTTCAATAGCAAATTGCTTACAAAAATACAGTATGTTGTTTTTTTTTTTCTTAATGTTATAAAATTATAAGTCATTATTAGGTTTTAATTCCTCTGAAAGCATGATTGAAGCATGCATGAGCATGATTCAAACCTGCGACATTACATGAAATCTAGTGAAGGTTTTGCATGTCCTCTATTTCATGAACTGCCATTAGCGTAATGTTCTAAAGCCTTCCTTTAGGGCTTAAGGACTTACAGCAAAGACGTAAATAGTTTTACTCCTAGCACTGAGTTTGATATGTTGCGACATAATTCTCTCAACAACAACGAATAACGTGGGTAATGAAAACGGTCTATCGTCCTTCAAGGCTTCTACAAATAGGTGTAGGGGTACTCAAGGGAAATCATAAACAAACACGCTATTGTAACGAAGTGTGAGCTAAAGTTGCTAACATAAATAATTCTATATTTTATTTCATAAATAAGTACGGGGAACAAGTACACTTGTATCGGCTCCTTGAGGATTGAAGGATTAGATTGTATTTCTTCTTCTTTATTCGTTAGACCTACGTCAAAAAGTTTGTTTATACGCGAGTATATTATATCCATATCCAAATGTCTACAGGAAATACACGAATTAGGGTAATAAACTATTACAATCACAATATAAACCAAGATCAATGTTGTAGACATAACTTCTCACTCTTTACACAAGGAAATTACAAGAATTTCTTTCTCAGCTGAATTAAATATGATAATATGACTCATCATCATCATCATTCTAGCCCGGTACCACCCACTGCTGGGTCCTGGGTATAGGCCTCCTTTCATTTTTGCCAGCCTCTTCGATCTTGTGCGACCCTCATCCAGGTGTTTCCTGCGGCTTTGGCGATATCATCAACCCAGCGCGCTTTCGGACGGTCCGGATTTCTCCGACCTGAGCTTGGCCACCACTCGGTCAACGCTTTACTCCATCGGCCATCTCTACGCCGAGTCAAATGTACCGCCCAACTCCACTTTAGCTTAATTGCCCTATCACCGACGTCGTAGACTTTCGTCCGACGACGGATCTCGGTGTTTCAGACTCGGTCGAGAATATTTAACGATGACTCAATTCATATATTTTTTTTAATTTCAAAACCTCAAGTGCATGAAATAAAGCAGTAGACATTTTTTCCTCATTTAGGCCTCAGGCTACCACATAGACACTGACCTACTCTAAAAACCCTAACGAGTTCCATTCAAATTAAATAAAAAAAATTCAAACCGTCCGTTCATTAACTAGGTCTTAACTCAGTCACCGCCAGCTCTGCTAATTACGAGAACATCTGTATCACACGCTGGTACATGATACGGGCATTAAGTGCGCCCCATTGTCTCAAGGGCTGTCTCGTGCATCAAATGACTTGTTTTTTATCACTTATTCTTTGTGTCGCGTCTTCCTTATATAGGCTGTAATTTGCGTTGTAGACTGATGTTTTGGTATGTAAAATGTTTTCTTTCCTGTTTGGTTACTAGGAAATTCTGGCTTGCTTTATTCATAAACTCGTATGTTGCATATATAGGTAATTTTAGGTACCTATTTCTGTTGATTCATGTTACTCTAATTAGAGATTTAATTCGATTTATCATAAATTCGCCGTGATTGTTTTTGTTGGGAAATTTTCTAACCTCTCATAAGTGCTCTCCATTGTCTCAAGGTCTGTCATGTTCATTAAATTACTTATTTTTATCACTTATTCTTCGTGTTGCGTCTTTCTTACATAAGTTGTAATTTGCGCTGTGGACTTGAGACTAAAACAGGTGTTTTAGTGTGCAAAAAGGTTAACTTGAGAGTTTGCTTGTATTATTGATAGAAACGTAACTAGGTTTCATAATGTTTTTAGATATCTCTGTTTACCATGTTACTTAATTTAGAGATCTGATAAGTTTTATCACAACTTCTTCGTGATTATTTTTGTTGAGAACTGTTCTAACCTCTCTGAGTGCTCCCCATTGTCACAAAGGCTATCTCGTGCATCAATGACTTATTTTTTGATATACTTACATAGGCTATAATTTGCGCTTTACCCCAAAATACTGAAGCGCAACTCAAGTGCCCCTTAAGTTTCATGCTGTCACTGTCATTCTAAGGTGCATGGACCTGCATGGTACGTAAAAAGGTTTGTTTGGGCATGCCGAGATTTTGGCACTGTTGTTGATTATTTTGTTATAATGTTTGACGATATGAATGTTAAATAATGTTTCATCATAAACTCTCCATGATTGTTTTCGTTATTAACATTTCATACCTCTCTTGAGTTTTTGTTTTTGTCTCAAAGGCTATCTCGTGTTTGTTTTTATGTGGAAATCATGATACACGTCGACACACAACTTTGACTTCAGAAAAAAAACCCGCATCGAGCAGTTCTGACTTGAATCTGTTTGAGCCTTTATTCCTTGCGTGGCATTTTCTCTTCGATCAATAATAGTACATTTTCCAATTATATTATAGACAGTAATTTGCTCTTATCGTGAGCATCGACAGACGTTTTCATATCGATATGGCGTTTTATGTCGCCTAAAATACGACTGTTCCCATGTATTCTTGTCTAATTAGCTGGTCATATTTGTTTGTGCTTTTGGAATACTTAACTATATTATGAAACCAAATAAACTAAAACCCATATAGTACTGTTTGTAAATGTTACTATTCGAAAAAAACACTACTGAACATTATCAAATACTAAAATACTAAACTATTTTGCCGTGACAAATGCATAATTTTCAGTAGGTAGTTAGTCTACTTCACGTAGTTGTCGTATAAGTGTTAACTATCTTCTATGTTACTTCAAAGGGATCTAAACTAAGTAACTTACTTGTTCAAATCCCTTTTGAAGTGTACGTAGGTATCACCATCACTGGAATACATAAGCACATTACAAGGGCCAACTTGTCAATAACTAACGGACTTTAAGTTTGGAAATCATTACTTAAACCGTAATTTCAGGCGATACTGGTTGTTTAGTGATATTGGAAACTGGGTGTTCATAATGTTCAAAACATTTATGTGGTACTAACTTCCAATTTACTTGTAAAGGTATGTTGGGCCAAATGTTTGGTTAGGTCTCATGTACTGGCATACATACATACATACATATTATCACGCCTGTTTCCCATTGGGGTAGGCAGAGACTATGGATTTCCACCTGCTACGATTCTGACACACCTCTTTCGCTTCATCTACGTCCATTAACCTAGTCATGCATGCTCGTCGGTTTAGAGAACTCTTAACCTGGCATTTTTTGAGAACATCCGCGATTTGATCGCGATACGTTCGCCGAGGTCGTCCCCTTCCAACTCTTCCATCCACATTCGCTTCGTATACTTGTTTCGTCAATCTCCTCTCGTCCATCCTCTCTATATGTCCAAACCATCTTAACATACCTTTCTCAATCTTTGTCACTACATCTTCTTTCACTCCACAACGCTCCCTTATCATGTTATTCCTTACTTTATCTCTCAAAGTTACACCACACATACTTCTCAAAGCTCTCATTTCTACTGCATTTATTCTGCTTTCATGTTTCTTCTGCCATACCCAACTTTCACTACCATACATAAGTGTAGGCACTAACACTCCCCCATGAACAGCCAGCCGTGCCTTTTCCGACACTTTGCGGCTGTTCATGAAGGTGTGTAGTGCCCCATTCACCTGATTACCAGCACTCACTCTCCTTTCAATGTCCTTCACATGCTTGCCATCTCTCGTAAACATGGAACCCAGGTATACAAAATCTTTCACTTGTTCCACCTTTTCGTCACCTATCAAAATATTGCACTCTGTCATAACTTCTTCCTTTTCAAAAACCAAAACTTTTGTCTTACTAACATTAACTTTCATTCCTTTACTCTTCAAAGCACCATCCATAATTGTTACCATCTTCTGTAACTCCCCCTCCGACGATGCAAGGATAACTTGATCATCGGCATAGAGGAGACATTTGACAAGTAACCCATTCATTTCTAAACCATTTTCACTCTCTTTCAGATCTTTGTCCATGAATAGATTGAACAGCCACGGTGACGCTACATATCCCTGTCTCACACCCTTATCGATGCTGAACCAGTCAGAGTAGGCGCCATTAATCCTGACACAAGCGCTAGAATCCGCATAGAGAGATTTCAACGCTTGAATCAGGTTGCTATTCACCCCATAGATAGAGAAAGCAGACCATAGTTCATTCCTCATCACTCTGTCGTAGGCCTTTTCCAAATCCACGAAAGCGCAATAGACTTTTTGACCTTTGGCCAAACATTTTTCAGCTATGCATCGCAAGGAAAAGACCTGATCCGTACACCCGCCCTTTCTAAATCCCGCTTGCACATCCCATATTTTTTCATCAGTTACTTTCATCACTCTTTTGCAACTCAACTTTTGCATACAATTTGCCGACAACACTTAAATACTGGCAATAATTCTAAATTCATTAAAGGATAGTAGTGTTACTACTTGATCAAACATTTTGTATGCTTTAGTAAAGTACATAGTAGATACACATGATGAAACGCAACAGTAAAAAATCTGTACTTCGTACATTGTGATACGGGAGTTTGCATCCAATTTCAAATGTTCATGCATCAAATATTTATGTGAATCGTGATAAATTGTTATACACATTCAAAACAGTAACTGGCTGAAATTTACTGTAAAAAGGGAATAATTTACTACGGTACACTTTCTCTTGTGTCATCATCATCATCATTTCAGCCGAAAGACGTCCACTGCTGGAGATAGGCCATAGGTTCTCTTGTGCATTTGATTGCAAATACCGAGTTTATTTAAACTTAACACAGATTTTTTTGTATTTTTTTTGTATTATATCCATTGTCTAGTACCCAAAGTAAAAGCTCTGCTTAGTTTGGGACTAGATGGTGCTGTGTAAGATGTCCCAAATATATTTATATATTTAAATGGTTTAGGGATTTGATCAAATCACTTAAGTTCATATAAATTACATCTTCCAATCCCCATTTTTGTGATTATTACAATCGTAAAAAAGTTACCTTTAAAAAGTCGTCGACCACATTTTAAAAAAGTAATTAATCATAAACCAAAATTAAATTAAATTTTTGGTTTTTTTTCCAATGTTCGTGTGTACAAATACCACAAAAACCCCCTTTCTTTTATTCTTAGTAAACCCTACTTGATGTTATGGAAGAAATTACCTCTTTTAGATGTAGCAAGAAAACACATAGGAACAACAAAATAATAATGTACCAGATTTACGATACAGGGCAATTTGGGGCAATATTGCTTATATTAGTTTTTTAAGGCCCGCGTTCCTAGGCCAGTATTAGGCACTTACGTAATACTCAATATTGTACACCCAGGCTACGGGATTGCTTTGAATAAATAAGACCGTGCTATCTCTAGATTCTGATATTCTTGCACAGATTTTAGAAATCCGTAGAAAGTACAATAGTTTCGTTATGTTCTGCTATCGATACCTTTTAAAAATATGTGTGGCCTTATTACAAAATTCAGAAGTGATAGTGCCTTTGGAAGAACTTTCTATTAAAATTCATCATCATCATCAACCCATATTAGTCCACTGCTGGACATAGACCTCTCCAATGGCATGCCACTGATATCGATCCCCGGCCACTTGCATCCAGTTGGTACCAGCCACCTTGCCTATATCATCGCTTCACCGAACCTGAGGGCATCCTACCCTACGTTTACCTATTCACGGTCTCCACTCAAGAACACGTCTATCCAAACGGCCATCGGTTCTTCGGCTAATGTGGCCGGCTCTCTGCTACATCAACTTGCTAATCTTGTAGGCTATTAAATAAATTCTACAGATGACTATAATGTAGAAAAATTCATTAGTAAGGCTGCATGCCTTTGTTTTTTTTGGGCTTCAGAAACAACTTTTTTGTAGTATTGGATGGCAAAACGAGCTAAAGGCCCACCTTATGTTTAGCAGATACCTTTGCCCATAACAACTGTAATACCACTTAAACTGTTGCTTAAATGGTACCAGAAGTCGCATTCTCCATACTGAGACATGAAGATGGAAAGTCTCATGTGATCCATTGCACCGGAACACAACAATGCAAGCATCACTGCTTGCTGGCAGAAATAGGTACCTTTTGTTATTTGATTGTATCCAACGACCATACAGTAGACACCTCATAACAGGCGACCGATGTCATACATCTATGAAATTTCACTAATGTAGGTCGCCACTATTTGCCACTTGAAATCTTCAAATCAGTTTCGACCACTTACATGAGCCGTCAAAACTGCTTTAGTGATTACTCATCACACAATAGCCACCTTGGTAGGGCCAATTGGATTGCAGTACCCCACCTCAGCTAGTGGCAGAATTTATTCATCATTACAGCCGAAAGACGTCCACTACTGGACATAGGCCTCCCCCAATTAAGGGGGGGATATGCCATAATCGCCAAGCTTGGCAGGCGGATTGGCGATCGCAGTTGGTTGGTTAAATACTCAGAGAACGCTGCTGCCCATCCTCTGATGGATCCCTTAGTCCCTTATTCCCTTAGTTGGCAGAATTTATTGTACGCATTATATTCATCATTAGGCGTCTATTAAGCTGTATGGTCGTTGTTAAAAAAAAAGACGGCCACGGAACTGTGTGCTTGGTTCGACTCACACTTGGCAGCTTTCTTTGAGATACAAATATTGTAGCCAGACTTGATTACCGCTCATTTGTTATTAGGGATAAAATCAGTAGACGCAGTATATTTGTTTCTTTTTGTGTTTTCTTATTTATTATCCTCTTCTGTAGCACGTGACTACGGGATTATCATTAGCTTGCAGACAAAATCAATATGTTTCTTAATATTATGGTTTTATTTATACGCAATACCTATCTTATTAGTAAATCAAAGTGGCTTATGGTTTGGCTTTAACTTTAAAAAAATATGTAGTTTTCATCTGTTTGGTCAATGGTTGCAGTGTTACAGCACATAAATCAGGTATCTGAAAAAATCATGATAAATCGCATTTGAATCCCTGGCCAGCAAGCCTACCATAACAATTGCAGACAAGAGTTTTGTCTACGAAAAAGTAGACAAAATTACTTCGTATAAAACTAAAAACTTCATTTTGTCTGTTCTCAAAACCCTAAAATTCAATATCCTGTTCGTAAAACCCTTGTCTATAGTTACAGTAGTCATATGCCTGCAGATTGATGCATCTATACAGTAAAGCTAGATCACGTTGGGACGACAAAAGTGCGAGAAATTAATAATAAAAAAATTGTAACTTAGTTCTAAAAACTCCATATTACGTATTCAATTCTTTTGTAAACCTAGGTGTGAAGAGACTTAAAGACTTTTATAGTCTTCTCGACAGTAAACACATATTCGTCTAACATATTCAAACGCTGCATATAAACAAAGCGTTGAACCGTCGCCAGTGCACTACTAACTACTCATATACTCCACTTCAACCAAGTGGAGGGGTGCGCGTTGGACCAATGACGTCATCCTGCACCCTTTACCATGTTTTTAAATACACGTGCGATTCGCAAACCTGGCAGTCGTGAGTGTGAATACGAATGGCCACTAAATGCCACTGTGTATTAACGACAACGAAAATTCATTACGTTTTATTGTGACCTTCGCCGCTTGTTTGGTTGTTCGTAATTAAAATTCTGCTGTATAACTTTTCTGTTTTATAGCTGAGGCAGTATTTACGCTGAGTTTATGACATGATTGTTGTTTAGCTTTTTAAATTGTTAATTTTCGGAGGAAAGTTTTGCGCTAAATGAAAATGGGGAACGCGTTTCTGGTTTCTGTTTGGTTGGTTATAATTTTTGTTTCTTAAAGTATAGGATGGCGAAACGAGCTAAAGGCCCACCTGATGTTAAGCGGTTACCTTAGCCCATAACAACTTCAATACCACCTAGGCTGTTGCATAAATGGTACAATAAGTCGGTTTTCCAAACTGAGACATGAAGATGGAAAGTCACATGTGTGTAATTTCACCCGTACCCTTCAGACCGAAACACAGCAATGCAAGCATCACTATTTGGCGGAGAAGTAGGTACTGTGGTAGTACTTCCCCGGACAAGCTCTTTCACAAAGGAGCTCTACTACTACTAGATATTTTACATTATATTATCAACTCATTTTGAAGAGCCTCCACAAGTGATGATATACAATTTATCGTCTGGCTCACCCTGGGCAGTCAGCTCCGCTACCAACCTGCTGACTCACTAATATTTTTTCCACGGCATGAACTATATATATCATTGCATAGCTCTTGTTGATACGATAGAAGAAACCCATTTCAACGGTCCTGTAACCCATCTATATTTTGATAATCACAGTAAGTATGGTAAATAATTGATGATTACAATGTGAAACAATAAGCACACAAGGCCACAAAAGCGTTGGCGCGGGAGGAGCTAGACAAATATTATAACGACTGGCCAACAATAGCGCAAAACCGTGGCAAATTTGTATCAAGGGGGAGGCCTTTGCCCAGCAGTGGGATCTTACAGGCGAACAGTACCAGTAATGCGCACAAGAAAGATACTTTTGCTCATTCTTTTAAAATATACGACCGATAAGAAGTAGTAGCCTTTTGCGGAAAAAAACCTTAGCGCAATTGATGCGTATAAAAATATGTTTGTACGGAATTGCGGATTGACCTCCACACAAAATGTTTGAAAATATTTTATAAACTCCAACGAGGCTCGAGGTAACGTCGTACCTGTAAAATCAACAAGTTTTTGTATATAATAATGCTACGGTATTCTTGTTATACCAGTTTATGTATATACATTTCTATGTTACCTAGTATATAATAGCCGCTACACTGGACGTAATTACTTTATGCCTATATTATTTTTTGAAAAAAGTAAAATTCACCGCACGTTCCAACCTTGGCTCAAACTGTTTGTCTAATCTTCATGAACGTAATGTCAGAGTTTTGTGGCGAAATAACAACATTATGCATAATTTTGTTAGTTAAAAGCCGTCAACTGCCGCCGACTGTCAATTGTGCGTGCCGTTAACTGGGACCATAAACCATTTTTCTTTCTTTCTTTACAGAGAGTTTCTCTGTTTGTTTCCGAAACTAAAAGGAAACTATCGAAACTGTTATCTCTTTGGGCAAATCAGGAAAAATAGCCTATGGGTAAGTTCTTTATGGTGTTCGTATTAAATGATGGCAGTACATCACTGTTAAGTGCGTCCCTACAAACCATGGGCCCTTTAAGGCATCACGGGAGTATACCATTACTATTGTAAAGACCAAAGATAACGTTACATGAAGGAACATAGATAGGATTTGTATCCTATTCCTTATTTTTAAAAACTCGTATAGAATAAAATAAAAAATAGAAAGAATTATGAAAAAGGTCGTAAAAGATATCAAATAAAATTGTGTGCTTCTTGGCAAGAACAGGCGACGAAATAGACGATTGCATCCTCTTGACACTACGCCACAAAACAAAACTTATTTTACATAGTGGCTCTCGATCTCAGCCTACAATATCCTCCGCGTTATACTATCAAAATATTAAAATCTGGTCCTAAAGTCAAAGTAGCTTTATAGAAAATCTTAACTCTCTACTTTGTTTGCTTTTTTGTTTGTTTGTGTGTCTAACCAGATGAGGCTGAACATCAGTATTTTACACGGAGCGACTGCCATTAGGCCCCAGCAACCCAGTCATTGGATAATACCGACATTCAGACGCTAGACCAGGCTTCCGGGCTTCTGACTTTCCGTAATGACTGCCATAGATATTCGTATGGCAACCGGGACCGACAGCTTAACGTGCTCTCCGAGGCACGGCATATTGTAGAAAATAAACATAAAAGTAAATACAAACCACGGATACAAACATTAGCACAGTACTTACAACAACTGTAAGAAGTTGCTTCAAGTGATAAGACCGCCAGTCTTATCACTTGAAGCAACTTCTTACAGAAAACCATTAGACTTACAAGTCTACAACAAGTATACAACTATTGGAAAATAGAGGCAATAATGAGAGAAGCAGTGTTCAGATAGTTTCTATATTTATTAGTGGTTTTACATTTTTCACACAAGTGACATGGTATGAACAAAAGCCATTAACTATACTAATTTTAAATCGATGACAGACATGTGTAATTATGATTATTCATACAGGCCAGTGCATACATATATGCGACCTCCAATAGTAACTTCTTCTGTATTTTTTCTAACACTTACTTTGAGCTATCTAGAAGTTAACAAATATTCCTGTAGTTACGTACATCGTAAGCTACTGCATATTGTATGGTAAGAACACGTCCTAGAATGGAGGTAAAACTTTTACTCAGATATGGTTTCATAAGGTCTTAAATTTCAATTTCAGAGGATCAACGCGAGCATTTGTAGACAGCCAGGCAACGCCGGGTCGTGTGCTGAAGCTAATTCTTACATCTAAGTTCTTATGAAGAAAATTTCATTTCATTAAATCGGATTCTGGAATGAATGGTTATTTAAAGATATGAGAGTCGTAAGTCTAGAATAGAATTCAATTTTTAAAGGATTTTCAAGTGAAGTTAATTGCATTTAATGTGTTCAATCTTTGAAATTAAGAAATATTTAATTGTCAGTACGCTACTAAAGACAGACTGTGGTCACCAATTTGTTTGCAATGCGCAGTGGTTTTTGCTTTAGGTACTGACTGGCAACCTCCTAGAGACTGATACAGCAAAAAAGAACTCATTGTTACAATTTTATTTGAGGCCCTTGTTCAGCATTGGAAATAATATCTGCTGTAAAAATCTACATCACAAAACTAGAATTGTTAAAACGAGCTCATGAAATCAATCTATTAACAGAAACAACACTGCATCTGTACTGTATTTGAAAAATCAAGTATTCAAAAGAAATCTGATATACCAATCGGAATTTTCAAAAAATAAATGTTTTTTTTTATTGTGCACATAAATACAACAGTATCACTGAAAACGATTATTATTTATTAAAAAAGCTTTATTTTTCAGATTTAACCTCAAAGTGCGATTTTATGAAAAGCCAGGTTTAGTTAGCATAACATAACATCACGCCTGTATTTCCCCGAAGGGGTAGGCAGAGGTGTAATAGTACACCCACGTTTCGCCAGTTATGTTATAGTCCCATGTAATAGGGGGCGAGCCTATTGCTGTTGACCGGGCACAAATCTAGACTCCGGGCTGCTACTGAGAATTTCCTAATGAAAAAACCCAATAACACTTTGCCCGACCCGGGAATCGAACCCAGGACCCCACGCTGCGCAGTCGCAGAGCGTGGGGACGCTCAGCAGTCGCGCTTGCAACCACTAGACCAACGAGGCAGTTTTTACAGTTGCCTATATTTTATTCAATTTTCTTTTAACGGAAACTTGTCGTTCTGTGAAACAATTCCAGCCGTGGTCCAGTTTTGAGTGGAGCAGAACATTCGGCGGCGGGCTGCGATTGCGATGTATTTACTTGAATATTTCATATACGAGTGTACAGGTTGCTGTGTGGTAAGTAAGTGTTAGGATTGAAGTATTCTTAGTATAATTTTATACATTCAATTTGTGGTTATACGTGGGACACTCAGAAAGTTTTGCGAAACTAAAAAAAATTGTTCTATACGTACATATATTTTTATCAAATCTTTTCAAAGTACTTTCCACCAGCCTCTATACAAAGATTCATGCGCCTAAACCAGTTTTCAAAACACTTTTTCCAGTCCGCCGCAGACACCTCGTTTACAGCCTGCTCGAACGCAGCCAGCGCATCTTCCGGCGACGAAAATTGTATCCCTTTGAGCTGATTTTTTATTTTTGGGAATAAAAAGAAGTCACACGGTACTAGATCAGGGCTGTAAGGAGGGTGACCCAGGAGTTTGACTGGCGTGCTGTCCAGGAAGTCCCTCGTTTTGAGTGCGGTGTGCGCAGGTGCATTGTCGTGGTGGAGCAGTAGCCCGCGGAGCCCTGTGTTTGGTCGCTTGTTGCTTATAACAGAGAAAACTTCTGGCAAACATTTGGTAGTATACCATTCGGCATTAATGCTTCTTTGATCCCGTAAGGGAATTGATACCAAGTGGCCAGTCAAATTAAAAAAGCTAGCGATCAAAATCTTACCCCCGCTTCTAGATCGCTTCACTTTGGTAGGCGTTGGCTCATTTTGAAACACCCAAACAGTCGACTGGCGCTTGGTTTCTGGGTCGTATTGATAAATCCAGGACTCATCACCTGTAACGATGTCGTAAACACGCCGAGACGAGGCTGCTTCAAATTTGTTAAGCATATCACGGCACCATTCCACCCGGGCCTGCTTCTGAGCATCGGTGAGGTTGTGCGGCACCCAGCGTGATACTATCCTCCTCACGCGAAGATGGCTGTGTAGAATCTCGTGAACGCTTCCCGATCCAATCTTCAATATGTGTTGAATCTCCTGATATGTAATTCGCTTATTGTCTTGGATTAAATTTTTCACTGCTAGCACGTTTTCTTCGGTAACAGCCGTCAAAGGGCGACCGCTTCTTTCGTCATCCCCCAAAGTTGGTCGACCGCGCTTGAATTCGTTATACCAACGATACACGGTTGCCTTGGAAGGGCCTTCATCCATGAATGCCATTTGAAGTCTATCGTACGATTCATCCGGTTTCAGGCGACACTTGAAATCGTATAAAATCATAGCTCTAAAATGTTCCCGGCGCAGATCCATATTTCAGTGAGACACAATACTTTGAATTAACTCGCAAAAAATGTGGAGGGAAATTTTGAAATTGGAACTTACTTATTTTTACTTATAAATAATCATATTTTCGAAAAACATTATAACTGGCCAGTCTCCCATATATAAAAACTTTTTTTCGCAATACTTTCTGAGGGGCCTGGTATATGTAATATGTGGAATTTGTTTTGTGATCATTCTCCTTTTTCTGGTTCCGTGCCTAATGAGTGCCAAGCAATGTGCGGCGTATGGTATCAATCAAAGACGTGTTGTCAGTTACAATACCTATCCTTTAATGCATCACCTTATGCTAAACTTAGGCTAAATATACTATACGAGCTAAGGCGAGTCACACACTAAACCTACCCCGTTTTTGAAAGAAAAAAAATAAAAGTTTTTTTTTTTTTTTGAATAAAATTCTTATGAACATTAACAGTTTTTTCCTTTTTTTTTACTATAACAAATTAAACAAATTATGGTTACAAATAGCTAATAGGATGATTATTAATAAAAGAGTGCACTGCTGTCAATATAGGTACTTACCTATATCTAAAATTAGTTTTTACTATCGTCCTAAACCTTGAAAATTACTCTCCTATTTTATTCACCACTATTTCTCATATTATTTGCGTTTCTTTTAATATCCATTTTATTCTACTAAACATCATATATAGGGAGGAGGTGTGACACACACTACACTAAACTACACTACAGCCAAACGGGACCCTATTACTCTCGCTACGCTGTCCGTGCGTCTGTCTGCCACAGGGCTGTATCTTTTGAACGGTAATAGGTAGCCTGTTGAAATTTTAATATCCTATCTATCCTGCCCTACTAGAGATAGAAATTTGACATATTTTGTATGGAGCTTATGTCAAATTTCTATATCTAGTAGGGTAAATTGTGGATAGATCGGATATTAATTTTTCCCGTTAATCTACTAGGAGCTTATGTCAAATTCCTATCTCTAGTTGGGCAAACCGTGGATAGATTGGATATTAATTTTGTCCGTTACTAATCTCTATTTTTAGGGATTCCGTACCCAAAGGGTGCCAAACGGGACCCTATTACTCTCGCTACGCTGTCCGTCCGTCTGTCTGTCACAGGGCTGTATCTTCGTAACGGTAATAGATAACCAGCTGAAATTTTCTCAGAATATGTGTTACTATCACCCCTATCACGACAAATGAAACTATAAATAAAGGAGGTCTCCATACAAGAAACCTCGAAAAACATGAATTTTTTCAACGTTTTTGTTTTTGCTCTATCTTTAAAACTGTAATACACACCAGCGTCAAACTTGGTTTCATTATAGTGCATACTATGTAGTTTAGCAACAAATACTAAAAATAGGGCAAACATAGACAAATGTGGTGGTACCTGCGTAAGAAAGAGATGCAAAAATTCATATTTCACGCACGGTGCGTTGGTGTCTTTTCGTTATTATTTATTTATTTTAACAGCTGCCTACTGTACACACGTTAGGCCAAGTTATAATTTAGATACAAAAATGGATAATAATAATAATTTATAATTTTGGTAGGTTTTTGATGAACTCTCGTAAATTAAATCAGTTTCTATGGGTTATCTGGTCGATGGGTGGTACGGAACCCTTACTGTGTGAGTCTTACTCGCACTTGGCCGGCTTTTATCTTATGTTCATAGTTCCATAGTGGTTCCATAGGATTATAGTTAGTACTCTAAATCACACAAAGTGACACATTCAATTGTCTATTCAGAAATATCCGTTAGACAATCTACTGCTGGAGCAGTTTCTAAAATAGTGGTACTGTTCATGTTCAACATGTACCTAATCGGATGACTGCATAGCGAGGCTGGTGAAGTTTCTGAATCACCAGACTGTCTGGTGCCATTTGTCAAACACAAGAAAAAAAGTGTATGGCAGATATTAAAAAGCTTAATGTATCCTCTTGTCCTTCTTTCAGTTCATTTAGGCGAAGCATGTCTAATTTCTGCCACTAAAATAATTTTTAATCATCATGTTAATCCCATCTCTCTAACGTCTACTTACATCGAGGCGTCCAACAACGCAGGACCAAGAACTTTACTTGAACTACAGCCAACTCCAACTTCTTGGCGCTGAGGAATGGTCCCATTATGCCTGTGACTGATTTGTTATTTATTGGCCACTCGTGGGCTCTCATACCCTACTTACACGAATTTGCATTTTATCATGAACATTTTCTGGATTTTGGACATAATTGTCCAACGTTGGCCAAAAATATTATAGCTTTAATGTGTTGAAATAATAATTATGAGGTCATCTGTTTTCAGTTTTTAGCTAGAGCGGGTGGTTAATAGTCTCAAACTTCCTCTTATTTGTAGATATAAGTGCCGGTTTACTTTTGGCTATCTTTTATAGAGTACTCCATCCCTTAACATGGGTGTTATAAGTAAGACAACACAAATCCTTCCCCCAATTGTTTTATTTTCATGGTACTGAATATTTAGATGATAGAAACAAAAAGCTTAAATAGGCAAACACAGTTTATGGTAAATAAAAATGAACTCATTTCACAGTAATCTGAAAGTAAGGACATAATAATACAACTCATAACACTTACTTAGTTTTGATAGAAATAGTTTGATGAAAAAGTATTTTTAATACTACTATAGCATCCATCAGATTCTGATCTATGTTTAATGTTTCAAGTCATGTTTATAGCTCATCGGGACGTTAGTTTAAAATCGATTACAAAATTTTAACAGACACACGACTAAAAGCGAGTTAAGGTGTTGCATTGAATTTGCAACCGTCCCTTTCTAACCAACGGCAAATTGCGCGTGTGAGAACAGAGCGGAATCGCGCTTTTTTGATGTTTTTTTTACATTTTTGCATATATCTCGGCGAATAAACATGTAAATAAAAATTTGTTTCACCAGAATCTAGATATGTACAAGGTTTATCTTATTTGCAAAAAACAATAGAAAAAACTACTGGGATTTCCAAATGCAATGCGAATTAGTGAAAAAAACACCATACTTTGGAAAATATATCTGTCCAGCAAATTTTATTGAATCGTGTTTTCCCTATACCAGAATCTAGTAAATATAATGAAAAATTATATAAATTAAAATTAGATCTACGTCGTATCCACAAATTAAAATATTTTGATTCTAAAATCACAATTTTTCCCAATAAAAACGTAAAATGGGACCTTCACATATTTTCCCGTGGATACTTCAGACAATGTAGACACACACAAAACTTACTGGGGCTGAATAAAAAATTTAATTTTCGTTCTGAAAAATTTAAACATAAAGAGATTCATGGAATATTATTGAATATTTTCAATACTCTTACAAAGGATGCTTAACGAATACTAGTTTTCAGTGGCGATATTGCTTTTGTTCACTGACATGAATGGATTACTCTTATTGTGCTGGTATTATACGGAATACAGCGATACTTTATCACGATACCAGATATAAAACAATCGGATTAATTTCGGAAGTGCATGTTGCTATTGAATTTTATGATTTGATATTGATAAATGATTGTGTTAACCTTAGTTATTGTTTTCAGTTTGAAATAGAGTTCAGTACAATAGGATATTTGACTACTAATCAAAAGAAACAATTTTAAAATTTTATTTCGTAGAAAGAATAACATGATTTTTTTAGGGTTCCGTTTCCGAAGGGTGCCAAATGGAGCTATTATTGCTATTATTCTCGCTACGCTGTCCGTTCATCCTTCCGTCCGTCTGTCTGTCACAGGGCTGTATCTTTGTAACGGTAATAGATAACCAGTTGAAATGTTCACAGAATATGTATTACTATGGTGTCTATCACGATAAATACTAAAAATTAAAAAAAACTAAAACCAAAGCGTGTCCCCATATAAGAAACCTCAAAAATACTAAAAATAGGGCAAACGTGACATATGTGGTGGTACCTGCGTAAGAAAGAGATCCAAAAATGTTTGTATCGCGCACGGTGCGTTGAGTCTTATAACTAACTCTCGTAAATTAAATCAGTTTCTATAAGGTATCAAGTCGATGAGTGGTACGGAACCCTTACTGCGCGAGTCTGACTCGCACTTGGCCGGTTTTTTTAAATAGACTCCTTTCGACACCTCAACCATCACGTCCAGAGTAATCGCCATGTCGTTCTATTTGTGGAAATTGCCCCCTACCAGCAGCGATCGAAAACACATTTACAATGATAATAAATAATAAAATCTATGACGAAATGGAAGAGACACACGCTTTTAAAGTTTTTGGGAAGCGTATTTTCCGTCCCTGTCGTGCGAAAAGCGTGGTGTGTAGTTGTGATAATGAGTTATGACGTTAGATGGCAGTAGTGTTGTCTCTGTCTGGTAAACAATTTGGAAACGCTTATAACTTGAGCATTAGGTTAAAAAAAAAATCATTATTTTTTTCATTGTTGCTCCTCTTTTTTCGAGTTTTAAGATTGGTTTCTAATAAAAAAAACAAATTCTATTAGAAGCTTCACCCGTTTTGATTTCATGTAACAGATATCCATTTATGTTTTATGTGCCACATCGTGTATTTTGAGAACAAAACAAACTGAAAAAACAAACAACTCAAAACAAAAACTGACCTATCGTTAGAATCAGTAAAATAACTTTTCTCAACATTCCTCGAAAATTGGTAAATTATTTTAAAAAAGAATACATTAATCGGCTCTTTTCCGTACGCAACGCAATAATACGCCAACAATTTCTAACACTACAGTAATATAAATTGCTGGACAGTTTTTTTTTTATTACTCTAGCAAGGTTTTAAAAACCACGCACTTAAAGTACACACTTATATAAGTTTATATAAGTTATGTGTTTTTAGGTACAAAATATTTAAGTATAATAATGGCTAAGGCTGATTGCACATTTTTTTTTTCAAGTTTGAAAATAGATCAAGAACCGCGCTCGGACGAATTGACGCGAATAAAAATTACATACTGTTGAATTAATTTTTGTATTGTTTCCTCGCAAATGAAATAACAGTACTATACAAGTCTCGGCCGTAATAGCAATTAACAGCCTCGTTTACTTAAAAAACTTTTTTTAAATCACTTCGGAAGTACTCGGCTTCGCCACGTCCTTCTAATATTACTCGGCCATCAATTGCTTTATTTAAGACCTCGACAGTAATGTACTATATTTTTTTTTATCTTTTTCAACTCATTCTCTACTCTTTAGTAGGCTTATCTCTATTAGCCTTCGTATGAACGCGCGACGCTATTGTATTCTGTCTCAAGTCCTCCTCCTCCATTTTCTTTAACTCAAACTCACTCTCACTCCTAAATTCATACATTGCGTTATGAATTTAAATGTGCTCCCTAAAATCTTTATTTTTACTTGGCATCCACGCATCGAAACTAAGAAATATTTATAATTTAATTGCAAAGTCTCGGGTACCACTCAGAATTGCTGATTCCTTACTTCTGCCTATATCAAAATTTTATTTAAAACTAAGCTGTGGAATTCATGTCAAAAATTCAAAGAGGCCGTTAACACGTAGCCACTGCGTGAATAAAACATAAAATTGCCAGAAATTTCGATAATTTATTGAATCGAAGAATTTTATAGCTAACAGCAAATTGCATTTATTTTTGAAATATTAACGGAATTTTCCAATAGGTATCTGGTTTGGAGTTTGAAAAGTTTTGTTCGAGGAAGACCTGTCTGCGCTTGACAGATAGAGAGAGGTTGGAGAACCTAAGAACTCAGGCTACAGTCGTTACCCGAAGCGCTGGAGGGTAAGTCGGCCGGGGCAACACGTGTAACCCGAAGCGCTTGAGCGGCTAAAACAACAAAAATAAATGTAGCTTTCAAAATCGATGCCAATAATTATCGATGCCAACATATAACGTGGCAGTGGGCTGGCCATGTCTGTCGAAGGATCGATGGCCGTTGGAGTAGACGAATCCTTGAGTGGAGACCGCGAATCGGTAAACACAGCGTAGGACACCCCCCAGCCAGGTGGACCGACGACCTGATGAAATAACTGGATGCGGAAGGCAGAGCACCGATTTTTGTGGCGTAACTTGGAGAGGCCTTTGTCCAGCAGTGGACTACGATGGGCTGAGTTTATGAACAGTATAAACGAACTTTTCCAAAAAAACAACCCTTAATCAAAAGATAACCTTTGTCAAGTAAATTCTTAATCTGAAATAAGATGTTAGCATGACCACGACAAAAAGTTACTTTTCATTAAATAAAAAACAGAAAGTTCAAAAGAATAATTTTAAACAGCCCACTTTATTACTGCAGATAAAATTATAACGTAACTCGCAATTTCAGATGGGTCCTGAAAAATCCTTCTGAAAAAATTCTAATTTCCCAGTGAGCACAGATTAAATCAGTGTCATTTTATTAAAACAACATTCACCGTGACCGCACGGCCGACGCTTTTGGCCCGGTATTTGATATAAGTACGGCCACCATCAATGAAATCAAATGTTAGGACAAAAAGTGGGAAAACTTTCCGGTATCCATGCAGAATACCTATACAATACAATGAAGAATTATTCAAGTGAAGTGATTCAGGATTATGTCATTAAAATTAAATTATACGTAAGTTTTTGTGTTTACACAAATTTTATTATAAATAAATAAATAAAAATATCATCACCATCATCAGCAGTCCACAGTACTAAAGTACTTTTTTTATACTTAACGGGCTTGCATTTGACCGCCGCCTCACTTTATGTTAAGCGATGTAAGTACACAACACAGTACAGTGTAGTACAGTCGACGATAGTTCTCGCTTGCCCAGCAAAGGTGAGAGGATGGCAGTGAAATATTTCGACCTATCCTCTCAAGTGGCTACACTGTGCCTCGCACCGGAACATGACTAAATTGCTTGGCGGCACGTCTCTGCCCGGTGGGTGGTCGCAAGCCGACGGCCGTGGCCAACCACCGGTATGTCACCCGATTTTCATCACCCAGAGATCACGTATAAAGATTCGGAAAAGGGGGATTCTCCTACGGACGTGGGTGAATCGATCCCCAATATGCATTGTCTAGATTTACTTATGGATAACTTTGCCAGTTCTCGATATTTTAATGCCCAGCAATAACAAGGATGATGCATCACGTGCTAATGAATAAACTAGGTGTCAATGTATACTCTTTCTACTATTCGTTTATTTATTATATTCTTTATTGTATATATATCAAACAAAAATATAGTTTACAGGAAGATAATGTAATACAATGTGCGGTCTTATCGCACAAGGCAATCTCTTCCAAAAACTTACTAAAATAATATTTCTGGGTATTTGAACTACGATTATATGAGTAAGAGAACAGAACTTGCAACTCTACCTCTGAAAATAAAATAATCCTGGAAAATCAAACCGCCTGGTTATCCTATACAAACGAAATGTTATTCGGGACTCGCGGTCAAAAGAGTTCCGTACACCGGTCGTTGCAGCCCTGTATTTGCATTATCTAGATTCGACCAGGCCACTCCCATCTCACGCTTTGGTTGTATCAAATACAATTTGCGATAGATTTTGTTGGATTTTCCATTTTTCCTATGCATTTCTGTTTGTGTTGTGCAAATGCAGCTAACATTTTGAAGTAAGCAATCCGTTTATTGAATTGAAAGCAATGGATGCCTGTAGTTCCATCAATGACTTTTAATAAGCAAAGTTGTTTAAACTGATTAGTACGATGACCCCTTAAGAGGTGTCCAGTTATTTCAATACCTAACACTTTGTATACGAGTACATACTGACGACTAAACTTAAAGGTTTAGCTCCTAAAGAATATATAGGTACTTACAAGTATTTAGGGCGGCAGTAAATTTTCCTTTTATCGCGATTCCGAATGCTACCCCAGGAGTTACGTGACAAACTCCTCACTTCATTAGAATGAGGCGTGACCGGATTGATAAAAGTCCTCACTATCTTGGGGACATTTCAATAGAATTGTTTTGGTACTCATTATAATGGTTTATGTAATTAATGGTAAGCGATATCTTTGGTAGTGTTTTGGAGTGCTTGAGAGAATTACCTAGTACTCATATTACAAAATATTATTCTTCATCTAAAAATATTATAATCAAACGCAGAATAATATTTTGACTGCCTCGTTGGTCTAGTGGTTGCAAGCGCGACTGCTGCTGCTGGTCCGTGGTCCGATTCCCGGGTTGGGCAAAGTGTTATTGGGTTTTTTCATTAGGAAATTCTTAGTAGCAGCCCGGAGTCTGGATTTGTGTTCGGTCAATGACTATAGGCTCGCCCCCTATTACATGGGACTATAACATAACTGGTGAAATTTGGGTGTACTATTACACCTCTCACTCTTCACTACACAAAACACACACACACACACACTACACACCTACACGCACATCTTCTGTTTTGGACAAGCATTTTAAGTCTATAATATTAATGCATCTTTACATGTCTGTTTTTGCTATTATTATTGTTATTTTTGCCTAATGTTTGAGGGGTATGGCGCTGTATACCGAGATACAGGACCAATCCTACTTCGGATACAGATGCTCCCATGTTGTATACGTAAATATATTAGCCCTTAAGACGCTGACAACAGCCAAATACCCCAAATAGGCTTTTTTTTAAAAACATTTTTAACTGTATCTATTCAGTTTGTGGCAGTGAAAAAAATATATGTTAATCTTGATCGTATTTTCTGAAACTATATTGTGCCTAAAACACGTTTTCTTGTTGTTTTCTCTATAGAAAATAATTGTAAACTAACCTCTTAAAACTTGCTTTAAAGCAAACAATCTCTATAATTTACTAAATATTATAAATAAAATTAAGAAAACATTTGAGAAAGACAATAATCTAAACATTTGTTGTTTCTGTTTTTCAAATAAGCTTTTAGTTTTTTTATTAAAAAAATATATTGTTAATTTTCATTCAAGTTGAGCGGCGTATCCAACGTCCCTCGGCTCTTTGCCTCTCTTTCAGTTCTGTACGAAACGACAGTGACCGCAGAGGTCTGATTTTTTAGGTGTTGTCAGCCTCTTAAGTTTTGCTATAAGTGGTGGTATAAATTGTTGGTGAAATAAACGTTAATATTTATTTATTTTTTACCTCTGCCTACCCCTTCGGGGAAATACAAGCGTGATGTTATGTTATGTTATGAATAATATTTTGTTTTTACAAGGTGGAGGAGACGGTACGACATTATTACTGATCTACAGAAACAATTTTGAAACGTAAATAAGTTGTTAATCGAAAATTAAAAAGGCGATACTCTCAAACGAAATAAATATTGAAATTATCGGAATAAAAATAACACTATTTGTAATCAACTGTAATCATTGAGAAAGAGGGTTTAAAATCCTGTAAATTCACGCAGGACCTTAATAACGATCTTGGCCTAGTAAAATGAGTCTTCTTACAAAATTAAGAAAAAGAATATATTTTTCTTTGGCTAAACTATTGTCAATTTTTTTTTGTGTACGGTCAAAGAACGTGATACTCTATAGGTACGTGTGGTTTGATTAAATGTTTGTACCGTTTCCCACTTTGTATAAACAGCCGTCAATATTTTTCTGTGGCTAAACTACTGACCATATTTTTTGTGTACGGACAAAGAACGTGGTGATACTCTATATGTACATGTGGTTTTATTAAATAAAAAATTAATATTTGCCCACTTTGTACCAACCGCCGTCAGTAAATTTGAATTTTAAAAGTGAGTAAGGTATAAAGATATTACTCTCCAATATTAAAAAGTTTATTATGTTTTCAAGCTAAATATTGCATAGGTAGGTAGGTACCTGCATTAAAATCTTGAAAATATTTTTCGTACCCTACCCTTAGTGTGCATTAGGGACAAGTTTTTGATTAATTAAACAATAAATCATGGCAGATCGAATTAATTCCTTTCCTACGAAATGTCTGGGAACAAAATAATGAGGCCACATACTTTAACTGAAGACCTTCGGAATAGTTTCCCAATTTATACCGTCTCCAATTTATAGCAAAACCTTTGAAACTGAGAGAATGTTCGGACGGTATTCCGATATCAATGAATCTTAGCTCTGTTCTCGATCTTGAGACCCGAGGGCCGAGGCCGGGTCGTGACCCGCTTGCCAGGTGCAACTAAAGACTTCTTCATAACGAAGACAAAGCACAGATGCTAACTTTTTGCATACTTGGTGGCTCCCACAGCCATATCGATCTTCTTTTATTTTATAATGCTGTAAGGAAGCGAAGATACAAGTTTTGTACAGTTAACGTAAAAATATCGAGACTATTCAAAATTATATAAAAAAACTAAGAAATTTTACCTTAACTCAAAGGAAAAAAAAACTTGCCAGAATGACAGTTGGCGTGTTCATTCTGAAACACTCCTTGTGTCATTGAGATAAAGAATAATTATTTTCTTAGTTGTGAAGGTCATTTTAAATGGTCTGTTCGTCGATATTTTTGACAAGAAAGTGACTTTCCATTAAATCAGGAATTTGACCAAGGACTTTAAATATTACCTTATTCATCTCACTATTACTTCACCAGTCTATTCGTTACATTTCAGAGTACTAATATAACATTTAAAGACACTAAAATGTTCGGAAAGCACTTCGCACTTACGAAACGTCATAATGTTTATACCTTGTTCTACAAATTGTAAAAACAAAACTTAGCATATTCCTCAAGAGCAGGTCGACAAATCTCATAATATTTCTTTAAATATTGTCTAACAAAGGACTCTTTCATGTCGGTCCGCATAATGACTATGTAAGAAAGTTGTGAATGCTTGAATAGACAACAATGAGATTATTAGCTAATTATTCAAAATCGTGTCGCGTCGTCTGTCGCGCATAACGCGGGTGTGTCGGCAGCCTTAGCTGGACCACCCGAACACCGCGAGCACGACGACGGCGACGCCATCGCCAATCCAGAGTAACACTTATTATTTTATTTTACGAGCCACGTGTCCCGCTGAAGTTCAGATTTCAGTATTCAAATTGGATATTAAAGTTTTATGAAGAATTCGTTTAAAATTATTCATTAATCCCTTACATTTTTTACCAGATGTAGTCACAAAGTTATAACTTTAAGTAAAGATTTAAATTGTGGAAAGAAAAAATCGCTCACGAGCAGGATTCGAAAAAAAAAGTTTTTTTCTTTCCACAATTTAAATCTTTAGAATTCGCTTCGCATGCGTAAAATGCGTTAAAATAATAAAATAATTAGTAAGGGTAGGCATATCTATACGACTTTGATTTAACTGCAAAGTTAATCGAGTCGGTTAAGGAACAATGTTTCTTAATAAGATATCGCTGACGTCACCCAAAGACGTATAGTGGAGGATAATTTCGATACCACGAGCAGTGTTCACGGTAGCTTAGTGGCTAAAGCACTGGCGTACTGAGCCAGGAGTCGCAGGTTCGAATCCTGCTCGTGAGCGATTTTTTCTATCCACAATTTAAATCTTTAGAATTCACTTCGCATGCGTAAAATGCGTTAAAATAATAAAATAACTTTAAGTAAATTAGGAAATTCTCTCATGAAAATCATCTTAATCAAAATTCGTAGACGAAACTGCAAAAAGATGTTACCCTAAAGTTATGTTTATTATAGCATCTAGATATTATTGGACTCAATAACTGTCAATGTGGTACAATATCCTACATCCTTCATTCTACTTCCTACTTAATATTATAAACTAGAACGTTTGTGAGGATGTACGTACATCATGGATATGTGGATGTTTGTTACTCTTTCACGCAAAAACTACTGTATCGAATTTAATGAAATTTGGCATACACATAGAACATAACCCGGATTAACATATAGACTACATTTTATCCCGGGAAGATGAATAGTTCCCGAGGGATGCGCGATAAACGATATTCACACGGGCGTAGTTGCGGGCATAGGCTATGTATATTATAAATGTGAAAGTTTGTGAATATGTTTGAATATTTGGATGTTTGTTACGCAATCACGTTGAAACGGCTGAGCGGTTGTTGGTAAAATATGGCACACTGATAAGACTATAACCTTAATTAAAATATAGGCTTTTTTATCCCAGGAAAAAAACAAGTTCCCGAGGCATGCGCGATAAGTCTCTCAGTGATAACTGATAAGCCGAATTATACGTGGGCTAAGCCGCGGGAATAATCTAGTTTTGCAATAATTTCTTAATCAGCAAAAAATATTTCAAAATTGCCAGTTAATGTTCACTGAAAATTTCACACAGCTGCAGCAATCTTGGAAAAGCAAAGAGCACCTGCGTCTCGTAAACTACGATAAAATAATTGAAAATTGCTAATATGAACGTAAATAATACTGCAGACGGTGACATTTTAATGTTTTATGCAGAAAGCTACTACGTGTTAATGGTCCACGATGAGCCCCCAACATAAATTTTAGGGCTTTTATCCCATTTTTGTGGCGTTTTGTTGAGCAATTTCCTCCGCGATCAACCCGTATGTTTAATGACAACGCCTCACTCGCAAGATTGTCGTAAAATAGCTATAAACACCAAATTCTGAAACATTAGAATTGGTGAGATTGTAGAGCTTTTTAGGGTTCCTTACCCAAAGGGTGCAAACGGGACCCTATTACTCTCGCTACGCTGTCCGTCCGTCCGTCCATCCGTCTATCTGACACAGGGCAATCTTTGTAACGGTAATAGATAAACAGTTAAAATTTCATGTTCACAGAATATGTGTTAATATGGTGCCTATCACGACAAATACTAAAAATAAAAAAAGACTAAAACCAAATCGGGTCCCCATACAAGAAACCTCGAAAAACATGCATTTTTTTCAACGTTTTTGTTCCTGCTCTATCTTCAAAACGGTAGTACATACCGGCGTTAAACTTGGTCTGATTATAGTGCATACTATGTAGTTTAGTAACAAATACTAAAAACAGGACGAACATATATAGTGGTACTTAAGAGAGAGATGCAAAAATTCACATTTCACGTACGTTCGTTGATGTCTTTTGATAAACGCTCGTAAATTAAATCAGGGGAATCAGGTCGATGGGTGGTACGGAACCCCTACTGTGTGAGTCCAACTCACACTTGGCCGGTTTTTATATTTAAGTGTAAAGAAAAGATTGCAGAATTTTTTTTTTGTTGATTTAATTATTGTCAAATTGTCAATATATTATATATATAACTTTTATTTTAGCAGACATAAAAGTAACGGTTCAGAATACTGCATGATAATGATGATTTAATACCATCTTCAGTTTTCTAACAAACAAAAGACCACATGAACTTGAACTGCAGGTTGCATCGCCAGCAGTAAATATTTTATTTGCTAGGAATGGATGTTTCATGACCCCAGCGCTGTAAAGGTTAGATTGATATGGGCCTTCGGTTAAATCCACAGAGATATTAGACTCCAGTTTTACGATCTAAAACTTTAGAAAATAAACATCGAGCGGTCACATTTTACCGGATTTATCGCCAATCAATCCACAGAACACAAAGCGTTCCATTAAATTTTCAAAACCTTAAAATGTCTAACAAAACGTACGTAAGTCCAGTTCTATACAAGAGGGCGTATAAAATTTACTACGTGTTTTGCCGAAACGATGTGTTAGTCTGTTTTTAGTGTCGATTTTACGATAAATAGCACCATTTGTTGGTGCCCATTAAGGCTTGACGACGTATAGAATGGGCACTTGAGATTGTGTGCGTCGTTCAGTGTGGATAAACTGCAGTTCCTGGCGGTCCCAATTGTTGTAGCCGTGATACATTTGAGGCGAGATAACAAACAGTTTTAATGTGACTGCAGTAACGGCTACACGTACAAAATGCATGTAATTAGACACATATTCGAGAACGTTTCCTACGGCTTCGCTTTATGTTTTCCAGCTTACAAATATTACACACATTTCACGGTTGTTAGTCGGAATATTCAGTGAATTGTCGACAAAATGAAAGATGCCGTGTTGTTCAAGCTCGTATAATCAATTTTAGAATACTAACTAACAAAGTCGAGTATGGTGTGCAATAACACGAAAGTGCAAATGAATGAATGAAAAATGGTCTAGTGGTGGTGGTGATAGTGGTGGTGGTAGTGGTGGTGGGAGTGGTGGTGGGAGTGGTGGTAGTGGTGTCAAATAAACACTTTTGAAAAATATACACGTTGTAACAGCAATGAATGCAAAACCTCAGAAACCTTAATTAGAATATTGTGAATTCTATCTGGTAATAATTCTTTTACATGGTTCTTAGGCACCAATAAGTTCCAAAGTTGGTTGCTGGATAGCTGTAGGATAATGGTTAGGGCTTACCTGAAACACAAAAACCGATTTTGATGGTCTTCCTGGACCTCAAGGACCTACTCGGGATCCGCTAATAGGTATACCTACTTATTTATCCTTAGCACCCAAAATGAGTTGGGTAAAATGTAACATGGATAAAATGCATGCCGATGGAATTTCCCAGTGATTCTGAACAAAACATTTTCAGGGCTTGCGTTTATTCTGTTACAGTTTGTAGCTACCTGAGTAAAAAGCTCAAACCACAGTACTGGTGCGGATCGGCCACGGGTCGGGTCGGACAAAACACCCGCAGCCGACCCATGCCCGATCTGCGCCCACGTTTCGTCTGTTGTCGTCCACACCGTACTCCCCGACGCACACCTATCCTATGTATGTTTTGCGCTTTAGTATTATCGAGCACGATACATATAGAATACAACTTAATTCCATAAAAGTTGACAAACAAAATTATTTTCATTCATTTACGAGCAAGAGTGTGCAAGTGCCTTAGTCACAATTGTTAAAGATTTATGGCTCATAAACATTCGGTGGAGAACTAAACTGCGAACAGGTACAGTGAACGTTAAATGCATTTCAGCGCATTATTGTCTCTGAAAGTTGCCGTCAAGTCCTTTATATTAAAATAATTGCTTTGTCGGACCGAGAAATACATTATTTCAGTGTTAAAACTCAGGAATCTTAAGTATAAAGTAAGCTGCTGAAATTTTAAACAGCTAAAAGCTTTCGTTTTATATGGTGTAGTAGAACAATCTGGTGTTATAAAAGATCGATCTAAGAACGTTTTCTAAAAGAGTGTCTCGTTTAAATGCAGAAGAAATTCGAAAAGAAAACTCAACCTTTTTTCCCCCTGATTATACACGGTTCCTAATAACACATTACAATCTAGCATACAAGACTAATAAGTAATTTTAATCTAACTTATTTTCTACGTTACATATGTTTGATGTCGTTTGCATTTTCTTAGGCCCGTATTACAGGATGATACTCAAGCATTGATCTCTGTTTAAAACTAGTTTTGAGTTGAGCTTTGATTTTAGAACGTTCCTCAAGCAGAGATTTATTGATCACAGTTCAGCTGAGTTTAGCTTTATTTTATACTGTCACCTGTTTCGGTATTTGAGCAGTGTTTTGATCTGTATTCACTCTAGTGTGGTCCAGACTACACTTGAGTAGAGATTTCTATTCAATTTCAGGTCAAATTCGTGTGTTATGTTGTTGAATTAAAGTTTATAATTACCGTTCTGGAATAAGACCGATACTTAAGTAACGATTCTATCCTTAAGTAGTGATCAGGTGATTGGAGTTTAAACTGTACTTGAGGAAGCTTCTGTAATACGGGCCTTAGAATCTGATAATATAATATAAAAACACTTTATTCATGTGTTATATGTACAGTAGTACTATTTTGTTCACTATTGTTCACTACACTAACTCAAAAGGTTTAGTTCTTTTCGGTCTTCGCACTATGTCCGTGTTGTTGAGCAGCTGGATGGCTTCGACATTCACATGTTGAGGAAGTCTATGTTCGTGGCTTATTTACTTATTCATTAGTCAGTTGGTGAACTGTAGTAGGTCGATAGGCCATCGATTATTCCACTAATAGACCATAATAATGGTCTGGCTGCGTGATTTTAGCTCAGCTACTGAATTGTCGTTAGGTACAAAATTGGCACCAATTTATTCCATGTCGCCTTTATCACCATTTTCTGTGTTAATTGAGACATTTGCACAGAAATTGCCCACTGTAACGGTGAATGAAAGGTCAGGGAAGCGCGATAACGGTCTGGTTTGAAAGGGGAAAAATTATAACCGCGAACACCTGACGGTTTAGTTCGATGTTTTGTAAACATGCGACCTGTATTTTATAGTTGTGCGACACGATTCTTATTTAGTCTAAAATGAACAGAAGTTGATGGATTTAGAGAAATGTGACATCGTATTATTATAATAAAGTCAACATTTTGATTGTACCTACCCACATAAATTTTCATTATTAGTTTTTCTTTGTTTACTACGACTTGAACATCCATACGAGGTTCTTCTTTTTTTTTGTTTTCAGGTAGAAATTCTCATGGACACCCTCCATCTGGGGAAGTTGGAGGGATATGTCGGACTCCTACTAACTAAAGCCACACGGTGCCACCCTCAGCCGAAAATTGAGGATCTCCGGGCACTCCAGAAGACCTACCATAATGTAGAATAAGAATATTTTTCTGTCGTGTTTCAAAACCGCAACCCTGTAGCAAAAGAAAATCATTCTTTACTAATCGAGACGACAACGTTTCTGAATTAATCATAATAATTTATTCTGCTCATAAAACACGGTACAAAAGTTCTTAAATAATAGTAAAAGTCCAATTTGTTTGGTTAGTAGACATGCAAATTTCTAACAGTAACTATTCTATTTCAAAAGACTAATAATTTCTTAGGTTTTCGCGATCATTACACAAAACAATAAAACAAGTACGTATATTATTTAAAATGGTTTGCAAAGCTTTCGAAACGTCAGGAAAACCAATTTATAGCGTTACCTTCACACGTTTATTACTCCAAATAATACATATGAGGCACACATGAACAAGAAACGAAACAATCACACAATTCTACAAGAACTACAGCTACAGGCGTGAGCGCCGGAATTCTGCCACCGCGCAACGCGACCATCCCGTAGCTCATCTCGTGGCTCACTGCCGCCACCTCACACTCTAGCGGGCGGCCAGGCAACTGTCATGGGGTTGCCTACACCCGAGTCCCATACTGCCACACGCTATACACTCCCCCTCGAGTTCCTGAGAACGTCCCCGCTCATGAACTCGCATAAAGGAACAAACAGGACAAACGTGCTTCCGAGGACGTCCTCTCTGACGCTTAGGAACCACGGGACGAGGAGGCGAACTATCCCGGTTATAAAATCGCGTAAGTTCTGACACATGAAACTTACCTAAAACACTATCCGGGCTATCTAAATTCGCGATAAAGTATGCTGTAGGGCTAGCTCTTTTCGCAATCACATAAGGACCGTCTCTTTTCGGAACAAACTTAGCTGAAATGTTCTTTGCCGCATTGCTAAGCACATGCGACTTTAAGAGTACCTGATCTCCTACCTCGAAGACTTCAGCAGGCTTTTTAGACTTATCAGCACACTCCTTGCGGCGATCCTGCTGAGCTTCTACTCTTTCCCTTACAGCAATAAAAGAGTTGACAAAATCTTTCAAATAGGGCGTGATTTGGGGAACAAAATTGTCCTTATTAAGAATCGACCTGATGTCATGTTGCACGTCGAGTGGCGAACGAAGCTCCCTAGCGAACGTAAGGTAAGCTGGAGACACACCAGTAGTCTGACACACTGCCGAATTCATGGCAAACCTTATCGCAGGAATATGCTGCGGCCACGACGAATGTTCGGCGTCGACTAAACGTGACAACTGAAACTTCAAATCTCTATTTTTACGCTCAGCTGGATTAGCTGAGGGATGGTACAAAGGTAACAACTCTTGACCTATACCTAACACAAACATACACTGCTGCATAACAGCGGAAACAAATTGAACGCCATTGTCTGACACAATGCGTCGAGGAAGTCCATAACGAAGAAAATATTCCTCTATCAACGTACGAGCGCACGCCTCTGAAGTTGCCTCCTTCAAAGCATAAAGCTCAGTCCAGCGAGTCGCAGTGTCCTCTACCAACAATATCCATCGTTCTCCGTTCTTTCCTGTAGGAAGCGGACCAAAAAAATCTATGGCCAACACTTCTCCCCTTTGGTTTAGAACAGGAGTCTGTAAGAGACCTGACGGCTTCGTATTTGACGACTTATAACGTTGACAGGTGGCGCAGGTCTTGACATAATATGTTATGACCCTACGCATACCTGGGAAATAAAACCCTTGAGCGACTCTATTGTACATTCTGTCTACTCCGTGATGACCAGCAATATCGGAGTCATGACATTCCTTTAAAATTTCAAGGCGTAAAGAAGCCGGGACCACTAGTTGCGGCTCTTCACTGTCTACATCAGGATTGTACCTGTACAAAACGCCTTGTTGCATGAAATAACCTCTTTCAGACCAACGCTTAACACCTATAGACTCGGCATCAGATGTATCCTCTAGATCACTAACAATTTTCTTTAGTTCCAGGTCATCGAGCTGCGCGCCCCGGAGATCTGTCGGACTCCTAGCAGGTAAGTCTACGACGACAGAGCAAACTCCACACTGATCCTTGTCTTCTTCTTTACAGGTTGGACGACTAAGCGTGTCTGCAATAACATTAGCCTTTCCAGGCGTATATTGAAACTGAATATTAAAGCACTGTAGCTTTAGAGCCCATCGAACAAGCCTTCCTGACGGCGATTTCAGGGTAAGAAGCCACTTTAACGGCTGATGGTCGCTACCTATAATGACCTCGTGTCCCTCGATGTAGCCCCTGAAACGCTCGACAGCCCACACAACAGCAAGAGCCTCCCGCTCTGTAGTGCTGTAGTTCCTTTCGGCTGGAATAAGCAGACGGCTAGCATACTCTATAGGGCGCTCTTCTATACCCTCGCCCAATACCGCCCCAATGGCATAATTGCTAGCGTCCGTCCTTAACACGAATGGCTTACTATAATCCGCTTGGATGAGAATCGGTGCTGATGACAGACGAGTCTTCAACTCTTGAAAGGCACGAGCCTGATCTGAATCCCAAGACCAAGGCTGATTCTTCTTTAGTAAGCGTGTTAACGGCTCAGCGACAGCGGAAAAATTCGGAATAAATTTTCTAAACCACGAACACGTCTGAAGAAAGGTTCTAAGATGACGCAGCGACGACGGCGCCTTCATGTCTAAAACTGCACGGACCTTGTCATCATCAGGCGACACACCATCTTGTTTAATGACACGACCGAGGTACTTTACCTTGTCTCGTGCGAAAACACATTTTTCTCTGTTCGCACGTAACTTAAATAAACGTAACCTTTCAAACAAAGCACGTAGGTCTGAAACATGCTTCTCAAAGCTACCTTCTGTTATTATCAACAAATCATCTTGATACGCTAGCAGGGTCACGTCCTTCAACGAAGCACCAGTACGAAACCTATCGATCAGACGCTGGAAAGTCGACGGCGCGTTTTTCAAACCGAACGGCATGCGCTTAAAGCGAAAAGAACCAAACGGTGTCAGAAACGCCGTTTTGTCCCTGTCCTGTTCACGTACACCGACTTGCCAGAAGCCACTGCGCATATCAATTGTACTCATAAAACAATTCTTTTTTTGTTGACTGGACAAGCTCGTCTATCAATGGCATTGGATAGACATCAGTCTTTGTTACCGCGTTGAGCTTCCTATAGTCAACACAAAAACGTACCTTACCATTTGCCTTTGGAATAAGAAGCGCCGGAGAGCCCCACGCGGACTCGCACTCCTCTACAATGTCGTCTGCTAGCATCTTATCGAGCTCTGCCCGCATGACCTCCTTCTTCGCAGGCGTCAACCTATACGGCGGAACAGAAACAGGGGGATGATCGGCGGTATCAATAATGTGCTCGGCGAAAGGAGTCGCGTCTCCCCCTGGCTCAAAGATATCCTCGTGCTCTACAAGGAGATGGGCAAGAACCTCACGTTGTTTGTCACTAAGCGAAGTCGCCTCGTCATCCCGTAGCACCTCTAAAGCAGCACATGAAGACACAGGTGACATTCTCTCAAACTGCATCTTGAACTTTTTCTTAGAGTTCTCAGCAAAGTGCCAACTGCTATTCCCAAAATCAAAAACAAGGTTAAATATGGTAAGAAAGTCTATACCTAACAAGCTTTCGTTATTATTAGACTCAGGAAAAATTAGAAATTTTACCATTCTAGTTTTATGTTGGAGCGTCACCTGTACCTCCGCAGTTAATACATTCATCTCCCTATTTACACCATCCGCCAACCTAACAATTTGCGTCGACGGCGATAACGGATGTCCTAACCTTAGTAGGAGAGCGTAGAGCGTGTGACCGGCAATACAGCTTTTAGCTGCTGAATCCACGAGCGCAGTGCCACAGTTCTCTAGAATACTTATATTTAACACGGGGCGACAAAAAGGTGCATTATCGTTAACTTTATCGACATACTCACAACTATTGCAATAACAATTACAATCCTTAAAACTAGACACACATTTATCAACATTAAGAACAATTTTATCATCAACAAAACAATTACATAAACCCCCTACGGCACGCGTAGGGTTACCTCGGTCCAACACTCGCATTGACGGGTTAACTGGCGACTGCGCGGCGCCAGCGGAAGCCGAGCCGGCCGGGCGACGGCGCCGTCGCCTGCACGGTCGCGCAGACTTCGCGCGGGAATCGCGCAGCGATGCGGCCGCTTCATCACAACAGCTGACGGACGTAGACGTACCTAACGCCCCGTCATGCGACGTGTGGTCGACGGAATAAAACGATTGGTGACCCGGCGAACAGTTTTTACACTTTGACTTGATAACGTTCGCGGCACCGCAACCGTAACACTTTATTTCACTTTTCAACTTCGCTACTTGTTTCTTCCCTTTAACAGCTGCGTCGACTGCTGTCTCTGCGGACGCGGGGGCTGCGACGGCGGCGCTCGGGGCGGCGCCGGCGCTCGACGCGGCGTTATCCGTAGGTACTTTTCGTGACGACGACGACGACCCTGACGACGATGCCGCGCGGGTACATGTTTGCGCCTGCGGTTTCGCTTGAGACGTACTGCTTGCCTGCTCTTTTTTACTTTCCTTCAGGGAATCTTCAATCGTGCGACATTTACGAAGTAGTTCGTCGAAATTATTGACGGTCTCTCTACTTATACGTTTTCTTATTCGCGAACTCAGGTGACCGAACGCCATGTCGAGTTGTACTTTTTCCGATAAATCCTCTTTCGGTAATTTTGCCAACAGAGCTCGTACCTAGGCAATGAAGAGATCCGTATGCTCTTCCTCCTGGTTAAACGTGAATAGCTTTCTGTAAAGTCGATGTGGCGGGTCATGCTCACCGAAGGCACCTTTTATACGCGTGAGCGCCTCCGTCCACGTACTAGTCGAGCGCTTGACCCCTTGCCACCACACCGCAGCAGGCCCCTCCAGCAACATCGAAAAACCACGGAGAGCATTCTCATCGGTAACATTAACGCAATCCTTGTAAGTAATAATCGCATCTATAAAGTTTTCCAATGACTCATCCGCGCGACCGCCATAACGTGTCGTGCATTTCGCGAAATTCCCACTCGCGGCGAATGCGAAGCCCGATCCTTGGACCTCCGAGACATTCCCTTGCGGCGACGATGATCGCACCTCGCGAATTAATTGCTGGCAAAACTCATTCTGGGTTTGCTGAATAGTGTTAATAAAGCTTGCGAGAGTTTCTTGTGACATTGTAATATTCGAGGCGGCGGCTCCGCCGCCATCATTGTTCGTTTCTTCTGCGGACCGTGTTCGCGGCATTTTCGATGAGATAGACACACGCTACTTCTAGAAAACTGACGGAACACCACACTGGGTTCGACAACAGTCCCCAATAGGTACTAGGAGTGACAATTTCACGATACACGGCAAAAATTTTCACTCGAAGTTAATACCTACACACGTTGGGCAGCCACTTATAGCGTTACCTTCACACGTTTATTACTCCAAATAATACATATGAGGCACACATGAACAAGAAACGAAACAATCACACAATTCTACAAGAACTACAGCTACAGGCGTGAGCGCCGGAATTCTGCCACCGCGCAACGCGACCATCCCGTAGCTCATCTCGTGGCTCACTGCCGCCACCTCACACTCTAGCGGGCGGCCAGGCAACTGTCATGGGGTTGCCTACACCCGAGTCCCATACTGCCACACGCTATAAATTTAAATAATATATGCGATGTAATCCAGTTAAACTTGTTTTATTATAAGAATTTAACTGATAATTCAAATAATTTATTCATTTAATTTTTATTTAATTTTTGTATGCTCAGCATCATCAGACCAACATGTACTATCCCTTTGCTGGGCATAGGCTTCCATTCAGAATGAGAAGGTTGAGGCCGTAGTCCACCACGCTGGCCTAACGCGGGTTGGCAGACTACACTCACCATCGAGAACTGTATGGAGAACTCTCAGGTATGCAGATTTCCTTGCTATATTTTTCTTCACCGTTAAAGCAAATTTTGATGGTCATATTTTGATCTGTACCTACATGAATTTGAATGTATAAGATAGAATAATAACAGATACATTATTGCTCCAGATTTGTTGGATTGATATTTACAAATTACTTGTCCGTCGATATGCTAAACGATTGTTTTGCATAGACATGACACGCTATTGACATGTTCACATTACCATACAATTTTGTCGATAGCCATCGTGTTTGGACAGGATCTTATTATTGCTTCACAATAGCGCCCAACTATAGGTAGGTATTGTCTTTTGCTAGGTACGTAGGTACAGTCACCAAAAGAGAAAAGTATCCAGGATTGCCAGATATAGATGAAGATTTCTCAGAAAATTATGATAGAATGATTCTTCTTCTTTTTAAACAAATTTAGTTAGATGGATGGGATGGGTTACACAGACGAGTTACGATGTAACTATGGATTCACTCCACAAACGATGCCTCACCTCTTGACCTGCTCACTGTGCAATACTACCTGCACAATCAAAGACCTATGTGAGGCTACTGATAGTGCTGATGACGTAGCTACATTTTGGTACACAATAATATAATTAAAGTCAAATTATATAAGGGAATCATTGACACGACGAAGAAGAAGAAAATAGAATGACATGAATAGGGTTTTGTTTAAAAACAGTTAAATTTTTTCCGATATGTAAATGTTATTCCACTCGAAAACTTCCACCTACTTATCTGTTTGGGTGGCTGTACCTACAGTTTTAAGGAAAAGTTAAGTTAAACCCTAAAATGCTGTCACAGGAAAAAGGCGTGATATTTAAAAAACAAAAGCTTGTTTTAAAATAACAAAGTTGGCTCTGTTTTAATAAAACAATTTATGGAAAATTCTATATATTTTCATATAAAATTATGTTAGAATCCACTTTCATTTTAATTAGGCCGAACATAATTATTATCTCTAAATGCGTGTTATTATAGGAGATGTAATTAAGGTCCTTTGTTCTACTGTCTTTCTTATTTTTGTTACGAAAAATGTTCTATCTTTTTTAATCAACCTAAATGATGAATATTTAATCTGATTTTTGGAGTAAAATTACTTTAATTTTGTCTTTATTGGAGCGGGTCGTCAAGCCAGTTGTAGTATTAAGCTTTTGTACACAGATATTCTGTATTTTTTTTCAAATCCCCTGCATTGGACTGGGTTTTTTTTATCTTTGGTGATTAACGAAATATTAGGATTTATTAAAGCACATTGAAACATTCGTGATTAATATCTGATATTCAGCCGCGAAAATGTCATCCTACTAATAATATAAATGTGAAAGTATGAATGTTTGTTCGTTTATTTGTTTGTCCTTCAATTACGCTAAAACAGCTGAACGGACTTGGAACACAGATAAACTATAACCCGTCTTAACATATAGGCTACTTTTTATCCGGGAAGATAAACAATTCCCGAAAGATGAGCGCTAGCATCTTTCTGTGATAAACAAAATTATATGCGGGTGCAGGCATAGGCCATATATGTATATAATGGATTATTATATTATATAATGAAGTAGATCATTCCCATGATGCCCACTAAGAAATACCCACCAGTGGGGATTTGCAGAATTTTTTCCATAATCCCCACTGGAATGCTACGAAATCGCAGTGGGGATTTTGGGAAAAAAATCCCCACTGACTTAATTAAATACATTTTTAACGACTTCTTTACTGTGTAAAGATTTATGACCGTTCTGAGATGATCGATTCCAATAGTCACCAATGGTCATTCATGGCAGCTCAAAGTCACTCTTCCCATGCATTCTATCAAGTCCCTCAGTAATTGGTTTATGAAGGGTAGACCGCGGGTGATCGGTGAAAAACTAACGGTATTTCCCCTAACTAGAGACTGGGAAACAAAGTCAACAAATTTGGGAAAAAGCTCAGCTGATGATAACAAGTATTGCTAATGAGAGCAAAATTCCTCTGCCCAAACGAAAACCCTAACAAGATTCCTAAAAATCTAGGCCGTAGAAAATTCCTTTTTATGTAATAGATTTTAGTGTTTAGTCTCTCTACGTAATTACCAGGCCCCTCAGAAAGTATTGCGAAAAAAAGTTTTTATATATGGGAGACTGGCCAGTTATAATGTTTTTCGAAAATATGATTATTTATAAGTAAAAATAAGTAAGTTCCAATTTCAAAATTTCCCTCCACATTTTTTGCGAGTTAATTCAAAGTATTGTGTCTCACTGAAATATGGATCTGCGCCGGGAACATTTTAGAGCTATGATTTTATACGATTTCAAGTGTCGCCTGAAACCGGATGAATCGTACGATAGACTTCAAATGGCATTCATGGATGAAGGCCCTTCCAAGGCAACCGTGTATCGTTGGTATAACGAATTCAAGCGCGGTCGACCAACTTTGGGGGATGACGAAAGAAGCGGTCGCCCTTTGACGGCTGTTACCGAAGAAAACGTGCTAGCAGTGAAAAATTTAATCCAAGACAATAGGCGAATTACATATCAGGAGATTCAACACATATTGAAGATTGGATCGGGAAGCGTTCACGAGATTCTACACAGCCATCTTCGCGTGAGGAGGATAGTATCACGCTGGGTGCCGCACAACCTCACCGATGCTCAGAAGCAGGCCCGGGTGGAATGGTGCCGTGATATGCTTAACAAATTTGAAGCAGGCTCGTCTCGGCGTGTTTACGACATCGTTACAGGTGATGAGTCCTGGATTTATCAATACGACCCAGAAACCAAGCGCCAGTCGACTGTTTGGGTGTTTCCACATGAGCCAACGCCTACCAAAGTGAAGCGATCTAGAAGCGGGGGTAAGATTTTGATCGCTAGCTTTTTTAATTTGACTGGCCACTTGGTATCAATTCCCTTACGGGATCAAAGAAGCATTAATGCCGAATGGTATACTACCAAATGTTTGCCAGAAGTTTTCTCTGTTATAAGCAACAAGCGACCAAACACAGGGCTCCGCGGGCTACTGCTCCACCACGACAATGCACCTGCGCACACCGCACTCAAAACGAGGGACTTCCTGGACAGCACGCCAGTCAAACTCCTGGGTCACCCTCCTTACAGCCCTGATCTAGCACCGTGTGACTTCTTTTTATTCCCAAAAATAAAAAATCAGCTCAAAGGGATACAATTTTCGTCGCCGGAAGATGCGCTGGCTGCGTTCGAGCAGGCTGTAAACGAGGTGTCTGCGGCGGACTGGAAAAAGTGTTTTGAAAACTGGTTTAGGCGCATGAATCTTTGTATAGAGGCTGGTGGAAAGTACTTTGAAAAGATTTGATAAAAATATATGTACGTATAGAACAATTTTTTTTAGTTTCGCAAAACTTTCTGAGTGTCCCACGTACATAGGTATTTCACATGGGTTCCTTTGTTTTGGCCGTCAGTTCAAAGTGAAGGGTCTAAGCGATCGTTCAACGTTTATTTTCGTTCCGGAGTCAGCCCTTTTGCACCCTTGTCTTGTCTTGATACATTGTGAGGGGTAAATGAAATACATTCTACTTTCGCTTTTTATTAAAAACTAGCTTTTACCCGCGGCTCCACTCGCGATAAATTCTGCTAACCCACGTCAGTCCAGTCCAGTCCAGTCCATTCCAGTCCAGTCCACTGTCCCACTGTCCCGCTGCCCCGCTGCCCCACTGCCCCGCTGCCCCACTGCCCCGCTGCCCCACAGCCCCGCTGCCCCTCTGCCCCACTGCCCCGCTGCCCAGCTGCCCCGCTGCCCCACTGCCCCGCTACCCCACTGCCCGACTGCCCCGCTGCCCCACTGCCAAGCTGCCCAGCTGCCCCGCTGCCCCACTGCCCCGTTACCCCACTGCCCCGCTGCCCCACTACCCCACTGCCCACTGCCCCAATGCCCCGCTGCCCGCTGCCCCGCTATCCCACTGCCCCACTGCCCTACTGCCCCGCTAACCCGCTGCCCCACTGCCCCGCTGCCCAGATGCCCCGCTGCCCCACTACCCCACTGCCCCGCTGCCCCGCTACCCCTCTGCCCCACTGGCCCGCTACCCCATTGCCCCGCTGCCCCACTATCCCACTGCCCTGCTGCCCCACTGCCCCACTCCCCCACTATCCCACTGCTCCACTGCCTGCCACGCTGCCCCACTGCCCCACTATCCCACTGCCCCACAGCCTGCCCCCCTGCCCCACAGCCTGCCCCACTGCCCCGCTGCCCCGTTGCCCCACTGCCCATTTGCCCCGCTGCGCCGCTGCCCTGCTTCCCCACTGCCCCACTGCCCCGCTACCCTACTATCCCACTGCCCCACAGCCTGCCCCGCTTCCCCTCTACCCCGCTGCCCCGCTACCCCGGTAACCCACTGCCGCGCTGCCCCACTGCCCCGCTGCCCAGCTGCCCCGCTGCCTCGCTACACCACTGTCCCACTGCCCGCTGCCCCATTATCCCACTGCCCCACTGTGTCGCTGCCCCACTGCCCCATTGCCCCGCTGCCTCACTATCCCACTGCCCCGCTGCCCCGTTACCCCACTGCCCCACTGCCCCGCTGCCCCACTATCCCACTGCCCCACAGCCTGCCCCGCTTCCCCACTGCCCAGCTGCCCCAAAGTCCCGCTGCCCCACTGCCACGCTGCCCCACTGCCCCGCTGCCTGCCCCACGGCCCCGCTGCCCCACTATCCCACTGCCCCACTGCACCGCTGCCCCGGTAACGCACTGCCCCGCTGCCCCAATGCCCCGCAGCCCAGCTGCCCCACTGCCCCGCTGCCCCACTATACCACTGCCCCACTGCCTGCCCCGCTGCCCCGCTCCCCTACTACCTCGCTGCCCCACTATCCCACTGCCCCACTGCCCCGCTGCCCCGGTAACCCACTGCCCCGTGCCCCACTGACCCGCTGCCCAGCTGCCCCACTGCCCGTTGCCCCGCTATCCCACTGCCCCACTGCCTGCTCAGCTGCCCCACTCCCCTACAGCCCCGCTTCCCCGCTACCCAACTGCCCCGCTGCTCCGCTACCCAGCCGACCCGCTGCCCCGCTACACCACTGCCCCACTGCCCCGCTGCCCCACTATCCCACTGCCCCGCTGCCCCGGTACCCCACTGCAGCGCTGCCCCGCTGGCACGCTGCCCCGCTGCCCCACTGCCTCGCTGCCCCGCTTCCCTGCCCCGCTGCCCCGCTGTCCCTCTGCCGCACTGCCCCGCTGCCCCACAACACCACAGCCCCACTGCCCCGCTACCCCGCTACCCCACTGCCACACTATCCCACTGCCCCACTGACCCACTGCCCCGCTGCCCCACTGCCCCACTGCCCCATGCCACTGTCCTACTGTCCCAATGTCCCGCTATCCCACTGTCCTACTGTCCCACTATCTCACTATATCGCTATCGTCCCGTCCCATGTCCCATGTCCTGTCCCATGTCCCATCCTATGTCCAGTCCCATATGCCGTTCCACTGTCCTGTCCCATGTCCCGTCTCATGTCCCACCCCATTTCCCGTCCCATGTTCCGTCCCCTATCCCGTCCCCTGTCCCGTCCCCAGTCCCATCCCCAGTCCCATCCCCTGTCCACTACACTCCATCGTACATTACTATCCGCTCGTGCAAATGCATAGAAGCTTCGATATGTCGGGTGAGAACGCAACCCAAGTTTTTTTTATTTTTCTTATCTTTATTTCTTTCTTTCTCAAAACCCATACCAGTTTTTAAGTCAGATCATCAGCTTTCAAACAAAAAAAAAACATCAAAATCGGTCCAGTAGTTTTAGCGTGATGCTGGAACAAACAAACAAACAAACAAACAGACGTTTACAATTTTATAATAGTTAAGAAGATAAGAAGAAGAAGAATATACTTGAAGAAGAAGGTAATTAAAAATTGTAGACTGAAAATAGTATTTTTTTAGTTACACCAAGATAACTTTATGCTTATTCGTATATAAAGATGGATACAATATAACAACGTTTAGGTACTTCTAAATTTTATTGCTTTTCATACAAAAAATTAGAGAAATCGCAATTTAGAGGTAGCTTCCGGTCCTTGTCTGTATGTCGAAAGATTCTGATTTTCGGTTGGCTCAAAAGACTGCATTTCCAAGATGGCACCACCCACATACGACAGGATTTTTTTTTCTACTCTATAAAATTCGGCCCGACCAAAAAGTTTTTAATGCAATTTCTTTAGCAGCCGTATTTTCTCTATGGAGGCGCGCGCTAGAGCGCATGCGTGTGAATGACAGCTGGATATGAGCGCCTTATTCACCTTATTGTATGCAAAATGTTGTAGAAAAATATAATTAAAAATCACCGGTTCCCGTCATCGTAGCGAGGTAAAATATATACCAGTTTTTAAGTCAAATCATAAGTTTTTAGTCACAAACCCTTTCAACAAAATCGGTCTAGTAGTTTTATAGTGATGCTGGAACAAACAAACAAACAAACAAACAAACAGACAACTGACATTTAACAATTTTATAATAGTAGTAGACTACAGCTGACGTAGTGGGAGGTATATTAAGGTGGATTTTCGAATGGGGAATGTACGAAATGGAGCAAAAAATAAAAAAGAATCTATCATTTAGATTTTTCGTTTTATTAGTATTTTACATTATTGCGTGGTGTTTTGTTATCTATATGTACTAAAATAATGTTTCTTTGTTTGTTTGTCCCGTATGAGTTCCTATACCATTCATCCGATTACGATGAAACTTTGGTGAATTGTTGTGGGCGCGGTTTGGCACAGCTAGTAGGTAATATTATTTATTGAAATATATCTGATTTCGACACGTTTTGGTACTTATAGATCAGCTACTACTATTAATATGATAGCAAATCTATCCAATTCAACTGAACAAAAATTTATTTATGATTTGATTTATTTCGCTCGCCGCGCCGAGTTACAGAAGTATTTGTCACAATCAAATAATTAGTGCTTAACCTAACAACGACTGCTCAGAGTCAGTTACGTAGACAGCACCCTGCAAAAACTTCAGTAATAAATCTTTAATTGTACTTTAAAACTTCCAATAAGCCGTAACACCTTGTTTTCTCTTCACGAAAATAAGTTGTTGTCAAAACTGGGTACTAAAGTGCCCCAAAATGCTTCATCACGATTTTCGGCAACGGAGACTTAAATACATTTGAGCACCCTGCAACAGGATTCAATTTAAATCCTCCTAGAGATCCTATTATTACAGTGAGGTGTCGAGAGCTAAGTAACCGTGCCATTTCTCTGTTTCGAGACTGAGTAATAAATTAAACAAATCCGATTTTCACGTGCGAAGGGAACGGAAACTCGTTTACTGAAAACTGGTGATCGCACTGTTTATTTGATGACAAAACACGCTGAATAATACAGAATCGCTGATGGAGAAATTATGAGAAAGTATTCTATAAAGACTTTGTTTAAGAATAATCGTTTCATAATTGTTTTTCGTTTGGATTTTAAAGAGTTTTTAATGATCGTAGGGATTTAGATTTAATTTTATGACAAAGATAAATAGATAGATAGATAGACCTTTAAAGCTGGAATGAATCGGCACCTAATAGGTTTGCTCGCTCCATCGTCGACCACATCTTGACAATTTGTTTAGATTGCGGTCAAGAGCAGATCTATATCTCATAAAACAAAAGATGATAAAAACAAAATTAATGAATATCAATATGTGTGATTTTCGGCACATAAAATGTGCCACCTGTCTTCTCGTGGGTGTCGTAAAAAGCTACTAGGGATTATATCAGGAGCACAGAATACATATACCCTGACGGGGTCAGGAGGACCGTTAACAGTATCAGTAGTCACTGAGGAAGGACAACAGTAACAGTGGGGATACTGAGGAAGGTCAGCAGTATCAATAGGGTTACTGAGAAAGGAGAACAGTGTCAGTGGGGATACTGAGGTAGGTCAACAGTATAAGTAGGGTTACTGAGGAATGACAACAGTATCAGTAGGTTACTCTAGAAAATAATTTCGATCTCTATCCATTTCCAATATAAAAAGTGACAATAATAAATGGGAGTTTTTGATTAAAAATTTAAACAATTCACAATTTCAAGTATCATAACAAATAATTAATTCAAGAAACACCAAATAATAATCCAATTTAGTGCAAATTTTGCATTCAAAAGTACTTGACATTGCCGATCAATCCATACACTGCGAAAATAAATCCATACATAAAATCCATTAAATAAATAATTTGCTACGACTAAGCTCGTAGAGAATACACAATATATTGACAGATATTGCAGGCTGAAAAAAATATGAAAATAAAAATTCTATTAAAAGTAAGAAAACATTATGTCAATTGAACCAAACACTGTTCAAAAAAAAAACGAAATGTACATAGGTACGAGTAAGTGCATCGTATCCCAAACAACCCTAATATATTTGAATAAATACGGTTCACATTTTCTCCTTGCAGTGCATACTAAGCGACAGAGTAGCACTATTACTGAGAGGAGTGGGAGGTACTCTCGAAGCCACGTGTTGAGATAATAAATTAGTTTCATACGTAACTCTCGTGCACCTGTGATAACATTCACAAATTTGCTACATGCGAAAGCATTTATTTTATTTGCCAATATAAAGTTAAAAGCTGTGAATAATGTCACGTTTTTATTTTTCTAACGTTACACACTGTTTAGTTTACTTTCTTTTAAATAGATATAATATACTTACAGTATATCTTAGACGTACACACTTCCGACATACCTACTATAAATGGTGACGCTCCTCTTGTGCACGAACTTAACTTATTTTAAACTATCACTCTCTTTTACTAACAGTAGATACAGAAAGGGGATAGCACCAGTTTTAGAGCTGTCAAATTAGTCCAAATTTAGTTTAATAAATAATAAAGTTTAGTCGTGATCTCGGATCGTGCCCACTAAAATACGAAGAAATGTAACACGTAAACTAATAACAGTTCTTAAATCGTTGCCATCCCTTTCTTGTATCTACTATTAGTAAAAGAGAACGATAATATAAAATAAGTTTAGTTCGTGAACAAGAGAATCGACACAAATTTCTATGAAAGCGTAACTAATTTAAAAATCTTCGGGCCATAACTGCAAATAAAACAAACATAATACTTATTCATTCAGATAACTCTGCATCCATATTTGTTAGAAAACAATTTATCAAGCAGCACCTACAGAGAAACACGCCATTTTAAATTACATACCTAATGTTAACATTATGGAGTCACACCTTAATGTTAACATTATGGAGTCACACCTTAATGTTAACATTATGGAGTCACACCTTAATGTTAACATTATGGAGTCACACCTTAATGGAGAGCAAAGAGGTAAAACAAGAGCAAAAGAAAAAAGGAAAAACCGTAAGTAAGCTATGCCAAACACGTCCATAAGAGTCGGTTGATTTCTACGTCACGTACAAAGAAAAGAGAACTTTTATTACTTCCGAGTAGCGTAATTGTTATGGAGAACTGGTATCCCTTATTACGCAAGTTTGTCCTTAGTAGTTACTACTAGTAACGATACCGGATATAGCATGGATACCGCACTAGTTGAATGTTTTTGTTTTTCCCTTGGTTTTATCTGGTCCAATGTTATCAGCCCGTAAAACGTTGACGACATAAAAAATATGATTGAGAAAATAATCTTTGTTTCGGTTTCTACATAGGGTTGGTGGACTACAAACACAGCATTTGTTTAATATTACCATATTTTATTAAACTTGATGCTGATTATTATTACAACTGAAAAAAGTTACACTTGCGCCATTCTCGAGGCAAGTGTAACTAGTCAATTTGTAGAATATTACTGTTAAGATCTTCGCAAATGCTTACCTTTATCCTGCTACAAATGTGCAGATCAACGCAGTCTATACTTTAAAGGGCAAACAATTTAGCTTAGATCGGAATAAAACGGGTTTTTTTTTATATTTGGGGTAAGTGTAGCAATTTCTGTATTACTATAGGGTTGTTGTTATAATAGTAAGCATTCTTGAAAAAGTTTTATCGGTGTTGAAGATCGTAATAGTTCCTCTATCAGTCAGTGATAGTATACCGAAAAAAAGATATTCAATATAGATACACTTTACCCTTTAGCTACACTTGCCTCGGGTCACTATATAAGATTCTCAGGTGGTCAATATAACATTTGAGCCAATGGTCTAGGCTAGTAATGTGTGGTCAAAACACTTAAAGATAAAAAAACCACAGAGTAGCTAATTACACTATTTTATGGCACCTTAACACTAAGCACCAACGATCTTATCTGTTTAGTTAAACAATTTAAAGGCAAATAAATGTGCGATTAATTTTGATTCCTTCAATAACTATCTGGTACTTAGTGCTACAGAGTCATTAAAATAATTTTTGTCACTTATAGTATCAATAACTTTCATTTACATTAATACAACTTAATTATAATGAACGGTAAATTCATTGAAATAACCAGTTAGACAAGAATAATAATGCAAATAATAATGTGCAATTATAGGTAATAGGTGTAATAATATGCAATTATAGGTAAATGTATATTGTATTGGTTAAAATTAATAATATAAGTAATAATTATGTCAAATTGGATTTCTATGTTTAAATATTGCATGCTGTGAAACGGCCAAATATGTGGAACATACATTTAATTTATAATATCCTCTGTACCATATTTCACGCAATAAATGATAAATAAATAAATAAATAAATAAGAAATGTTTATGAAAAAGAAAGATTCTGTAGATTAATTTCATATTCAAGTATCATAAAGCTAAGCTGAAAAATATCGATAAATATCGATATCGCCTTTTTTGCAAAGTGACTCTGAACGAAGCAATATTTTAAATTGACTCTAGTGATTCGTATTCACTGAAGTGTTTCCAACTCTAACTTTATCGGACCTTTTAGGAATATATTTACAACGATAAGTAGAACTAACTCCATAAATAAAGTCTCATTGTTTTTATTAATTCTTTCTATGTTTTCAAAAGAGAAACCATGTTTTAGCTCAGTTTAACATTGATTCAAAAATTAATTGTATTAGATCTGACCTTTTTTACCAAGAGATCCTTGAGGAGATTTCGGTAAAGTATCCTTGGACCTCATGGAGATATTCCCATAAGGATTTCCCGCCTACAAAAGATGACCTCGGACTCTTACCAACAAAAACCACAACAGATGTACTCCTTCCAACCTTTTAACCGGAGGTGCGGGATTTAGGTACCCGCATTTGCACGGTGACAGACAACAATATATACTAAAATTAATATTAGCCCCTCAAATCCCTTTTACATCGTTCCAGTTTTCAGAAAATTTGTGTACATGTTTTCTACTATAATTATTGTGTATAGGTATTCTTTTCGCCTGTGAAGCAGTGACAGCCTAGTGGTTGAACGCTTGCCTTCCATGCAGGAGGATGTGAGTTTGAACTCGGCACGCATCTATGACTATTCGTATTCATATGTACGGATCAGAATTTGATTATCACTTGCTCTAACGGTGAAGGAAAACATCGTGAGGAAACCTACACACCTGAGAGTGCTCCATCCATACAGTTCTCAATGGAATGAGTTGTCCGGCAACCCGCACTAGGCCAGAGTGGTGGACTAAGGCCTTAATCTTCTCGTACTGAGAAGAGGCCCGTGCCCAGAAGTGGGATAGTAATGGGTTGATGATGATTATGAATCTTTGCGCGATATTTACTACGTTTTAAAAACTATAGAAATATCACTCTGCTTTAGCAGAAATTGAAAAAAATAAGAAATGAAAAAAAAATAAGAAGAATGCTTTTAAGCAGAAGTCATGTAAATACATGATTTCAGATAATAAATTTTGTCTTTTACTGAAATCATAAACAAAATCAGCATTTTTATAGGCCTTATACAACATGTTGATCTGTATTCGTGCAATCTTTAAGGAGGTAATTATACCACTGATACTGAACACGAATCAATAAAAATATCGATACCAAGTTTTTTTTATATATTTAAATACCTATTTCTAAACAAACGAATTATCTCCGTGTGTCGCGTGCTACACAAAAATGATGAAACCACCAAAAAAAATTCAGGTGTTTTCACCCTTTGACAATGCCGCCGATGACTTATTTTCAGAGTCGTTCGGGATTTATTCTCATAACCTCGCGATGTTTCTAAGTGAAAATTTGGGTATTAAATAATCATAGAATTTTTCAAGTATTTTTAGGTGACTAAGCACATTATTTATCATTTGCTCTAGAAATATGGCACGGTTACAGATCAACATCTTGTATAACATAACCAGAGATAAAATAATAGTTACTACGTAAGACTGTTTTATTTTGTTTTATTTAAAATTCATGGAACATGAATGTGTACATAGGCGGACTTAATGCCTTAGGCATTCTCGCCCAGTCGACCTTAGGGTGATACAGAGGTGACAAGGCAGGTGCAATTTGATTCACGTATTTTTCTTTAACTGCAAGATCCTGCAACCATGCCTCTACATAATACATGTGGTGACTGTATATGACTGTGTTCAGGTGTTCTTTCATACAAACATTGTTGTAACCGCCAGCGTAGCCGTGGGGAGCACAGACTAAGTAAACTTTGCTCTATTCATTATGCCGGAGAAGAAACCAGCTGGAATAATACTTCATATTGTGCTTGGTATATTGTATAAGTAGAACTGGGGGGTTAATTACTTTTATTAGTGAAGTACGGTCCTTCCAGGTGATACACTTTTTCGACAAAATCCCTTGAACGAATTTTGCTACGTTAGACGTACCTATACGGCTGCTATCGAACATTGAGTGCAAGCGATTTTAGCCATAGTGGTGGTTCACCGAAAATATGTCTGACTGTACCTTCTAGCTGACGCTTACGGCTTTGTTCCCGTGGTATGTCGATAAAAAGCCTAGTAGGTATCCTGTGTGTTAATAGGAAATGCGGGTGGTCTTTTCTCCATACAAACGCTCTCGACTGTTTTCTTTCTGGTTTATAATCCCAGAGCAATGATTTTTTTAGAGTAAAATAAATATCCGCTATATCGATATCGCAAGATCATCATCATTTCAGCCGAAAGACGTCCACTGCTGGACATAGGCCTCCCCAAGCAGTTTGGGGGATATGCCATAATCGCCACGCTTCGCAGGCGGGTTGGCGATCGCAGTTGGTAAGTTAAATACTCAGAGAACGCTACTGCACATCCTCTGGTGAATCCCTTAGTCGCCTTTTACGACACCCATGAGAAGATATAGGGTGGTGCAATTTTTTACGTTCGGCAGCACATGGAACAATATTTCGATAATAATATCGATATCTAATGATATTAAAACAAGATTTGTGCCCAGTTAATGGCAATAGGCTCGCCCCCTATTACATGGGACTATAACATAACTGGCGAAATGTGGGTGTACTATACACCTATGTTATGTTATGTTATTAAAACATGAAAAAAATATGATTGTCTTAACTCACCATTTCATTGGTCACGTGAATATTATCTACTCTATTACAAAAAAGCTAGGTGTCGTACCAGGCCCCTCAGAAAGTATTGCGAAAAAAAGTTTTTATATATGGGAGACTGGCCAGTTATAATGTTTTTCGAAAATATGATTATTTATAAGTAAAAATAAGTAAGTTCCAATTTCAAAATTTCCCTCCACATTTTTTGCGAGTTAATTCAAAGTATTGTGTCTCACTGAAATATGGATCTGCGCCGGGAACATTTTAGAGCTATGATTTTATACGATTTCAAGTGTCGCCTGAAACCGGATGAATCGTACGATAGACTTCAAATGGCATTCATGGATGAAGGCCCTTCCAAGGCAACCGTGTATCGTTGGTATAACGAATTCAAGCGCGGTCGACCAACTTTGGGGGATGACGAAAGAAGCGGTCGCCCTTTGACGGCTGTTACCTAAGAAAACGTGCTAGCAGTGAAAAATTTAATCCAAGACAATAGGCGAATTACATATCAGGAGATTCAACACATATTGAAGATTGGATCGGGAAGCGTTCACGAGATTCTACACAGCCATCTTCGCGTGAGGAGGATAGTATCACGCTGGGTGCCGCACAACCTCACCGATGCTCAGAAGCAGGCCCGGGTGGAATGGTGCCGTGATATGCTTAACAAATTTGAAGCAGGCTCGTCTCGGCGTGTTTACGACATCGTTACAGGTGATGAGTCCTGGATTTATCAATACGACCCAGAAACCAAGCGCCAGTCGACTGTTTGGGTGTTTCAAAATGAGCCAACGCCTACCAAAGTGAAGCGATCTAGAAGCGGGGGTAAGATTTTGATCGCTAGCTTTTTTAATTTGACTGGCCACTTGGTATCAATTCCCTTACGGGATCAAAGAAGCATTAATGCCGAATGGTATACTACCAAATGTTTGCCAGAAGTTTTCTCTGTTATAAGCAACAAGCGACCAAACACAGGGCTCCGCGGGCTACTGCTCCACCACGACAATGCACCTGCGCACTCCGCACTCAAAACGAGGGACTTCCTGGACAGCACGCCAGTCAAACTCCTGGGTCACCCTCCTTACAGCCCTGATCTAGCACCGTGTGACTTCTTTTTATTCCCAAAAATAAAAAATCAGCTCAAAGGGATACAATTTTCGTCGCCGGAAGATGCGCTGGCTGCGTTCGAGCAGGCTGTAAACGAGGTGTCTGCGGCGGACTGGAAAAAGTGTTTTGAAAACTGGTTTAGGCGCATGAATCTTTGTATAGAGGCTGGTGGAAAGTACTTTGAAAAGATTTGATAAAAATATATGTACGTATAGAACAATTTTTTTTAGTTTCGCAAAACTTTCTGAGTGTCCCACGTATTGCAAGACATTAAGTAAGTCCGTACGCCAAATATTGTAAACCATAATTATAATCTAGGTTACAATATTTGCCGACTTCCTGTAAACTATTTTGTACAACAACCAACTAAAAATAACGTCAAACTAACAACCTATATAAAATTACAGGTGAGCACTTTCTACTGTTATCAGTGGCTATAAATATTCAAGTAGTGAAAAGCTAATAGGTCAATAAGCTGTTCGTTGGTCGCTTATTACATTGTTATGAGTTAAGTCACGCTTGACCTGACCAGGGTTGATTGAGCAATTTTCTTCAACAGCAAACTCACACGATAGCAGTATGATTAACACGTTGCTCTAAATAGCACGACGCTATTATCTGTAATTATTTTTGCGGGAATTAATCGTTGGGTAAGCCTGAAGTAGAGTATTTAAGCGTTTGTTTTCATGTAGGGTAATAGAGCAATTTTGTATAGACACATTTTTCATTTTATCAAGTGATTAAATTATGAAATTACTACTTGCATCCTTGCATACTTATATCTTGTTCGCCTTTGCATATTAAATTATTTTGTTAGATATCATAAGACCTTTAGGATATCGGAAGACGGGAGCGAGAACGCTTGGGAGGGCGTCGTCTCCTTTTGCGAGGAGGTGATGCTTGCTTAGCAGCACCTCCACCACCGCACCTCCTTAGGAGGTGGCGGAGTGAGTTCGAGAGGCAACGACCTCTCTTCCCACCCGCAGGAGACGGACCAGGAGGCGTCGCAGGAGGGCGTACGTCGACCTCCAGCCACCTTAGGAGTGGGCCTGCGGGCGGCGTACTCAGGGTAGCCCGCCGCCCAATCAGTCAAGGCCCGTGACGGTGGCGCGTAGTGTTCCGCGCGCGCCTGTCAAGAGGAGGGTGCGGACGTTGTGGTTGCCGCACGGGGTGAAGGGGCTCGCCTGCCAGTGGCAAGCCGGGACCTGCTCGGGATGGTTGGACGAATACAAGTTTCCCACGCCCCCGGCCAATGGTTGGAAGAGTAACACCGTGGTGGTTTTAGTCGGTAAGACACTGGCCCCGCCTTCCCCGGGCGGAGTGCGTCCATGAGGATTTTGGAAGAGGTCAGCATTAGGGACGATAAAAATATCTTGTCAAGTGCACTAATTACTTATTTAATCAACTAAACTATTTTAGGTACAATTCTAGTGTCTACGCGGCGAGCGTTCTAGAGCGATTGTCTATAAACGGTAAGCATTCGTGGGAGCTATACCTACTTGTAGATAAATAATATCCCTACAGACCAATAAAATACCTAGTTCCTAGAAGGCGAGTTTCTGATTTATCACAAAGTGTCGTTCGAACTCTGCTACCATCAGGGAAAAGTGGCTTTTCTCAGTATAACTATTGCTTTTGAATATCCACTTGACGCATAGGTACATAATCCTAAGAGATTATTCATAAGCTAGATAATCTGTTTGTAGATGACACAACCAGAAGAAAAAAGAAAGGTATAAGGTTTTACAAAGGTAAAATATACCAAAGCTGGAACCCGCACTAGCAGGCTGAACTTATAGGTACTCGTACTTTAGCAAGGACGCTAAAAGACAACATCGGAAAGTAGTGATGGTTACTATCCTCACAAGAGTTCCCAATTACCAGCAGAATATTATTAACAAAGCAAAAATAACCGCTGAATATGTCAAATGTCCTTAAAAAGCAATAAGCTATCACCAGCAACTGTCATTGGTATTAACAATACGGAGACATTCTTTCCACTTCGAGACAAACCTAGACAACATACATTTTAGAAAAGGCAAAACTCTTCTAAAGTAGTAACCAAGTTCACTAAATACGACGCCATTTTCAATAAAACTAAACAAGTCGAAACAGATACCAGGCAACCATAACAATGCAAATAGTTATCTATTTCTATCTCTCAGCAAACTCACAAAGACATTCAGATTTCAGAACTTTGTAAAACGACGCGTGTTCCTCATGGCGAACCTATCTCGCGCATGTAAACTATGTTCTTTAATCCAAAACTTTTATATGTTCGGAATCCAATCACATGCAGTTCGGCGATGGCGTTTCGTATACAACAAACTCTTGTAGTTCAAACCGACCGAATGCGGCACTAGTCGATTCCCTCTGCGAATAACGGAATTTTCGATCAGACAGGACGCTTCTTCCGACGCTTCGTCACTATTTGTTTATTTTGTTTTATGTATTCCACAAGGCACGAATTTATTTTCAAGTCGTAGTTGGAAAAGTGTTTGTTTGAACATCGTGGCGTACCTACGTGCTTTTTTTTGTGGACGAGTATGGTTATGTTTCGTATTAAGAATATTATAATAATATCGGTTTCAACTCGGCAGGACATTTGGTGAGGTTTTTCAATGGAATAGTAAGTGTAGTAGTAGTGTAGGTCGTTTTATATAAGGTGAAAATTAATTTATGCAAACCACTATTTACACTTGTGGTAAGTCATATAAAATGTAAAAAACAGTTTACAAATTAATCCTTACAATTATTGTAATAATAAGGATCTAATTGAACCTTTATTTTATTTTCATATACGATCAACACTTATACAGTTTTTCCCCGCCTGTTACTAGCATTCGCTACTGGTAATTTAAAATTCCAACAATTATTTTTAGCAAAAAGTTATGTTTTCGACTCGCACCATCAAAGTGATGGTGTCAAAGCATCGTTATGCATTTTTTTCGGCGCGGCTCGGAGCGGCGTCGCCTCGCTCTTCAGACATCTTTCGCAGTAGTCTTTTTTTCTTTTTCGAAAAAAATAAAGTCGTCGTATCCTCCTTGCACAGGCTTCAGATGCGATCTGACGGCCTGTCTCGAGTGGCCAGTGACCTGTCGCCTGCACACATATCAGTTACTTTGTAAAAAGTAATTAACATTGATCGATAAGTCGATTAATGATACGAAATTAAAAATTATCTCAAAATTCTGGTAATGAAGTTACTTTTCAAAATGTATTGGATTTCGGGTGTCGTTTTATATTTTATTATAAGGAGCTGCAAATTAAACGATGCCGACAGGTAATTCAGTGAATTAAAAACTCTCTTCTCTCCTCCTAGTTGTTCTCTATTGGCAGAGTGGTCGTGGTTACGTCAGGTCTCAAAAGTTGAGTGGCAGCTCTTGCGATGCGTCTCCATTCGGCTCTTTTATTATTAAATTAAAACTACGCATAGTAAATGTAAAGAAATATGTTGTTAATTTCATCGTATTCTTTTTGTGTGCTTCTGCAATGGTACTGATTCATCATCATCCTCCTGCCCTTATCCCAATTTATTTGGGGTCGTCGCAGCATGTCTTTTTCTTCTGGGACTGATTCGACGAGGAATAAATGGTCCTCATTACCTACTTCTCATTTGTTGTTTTCCCGGGAAGTGCCAAAGACGTAGCACGGGACCGGCGCGTTCAATTGGAGTTCTCGGAGCTCCTCTATCTTGTGCTGAGGATGGTCACCGTATGGTTTTAGTCGGTAGGAGGTCTCCATCTGGGGAAGGCGGAGGGAAATGTCGGAACATTTCCCTCCGCCTTCCCTAAACGGAGGGTATCCATGAGAATTTTCATTTGAAAACGAAAAAAACACTGCTTTGACTAGTTTTTAACCGACAAAAAAAAGGAGCAGGTTCTCAATTCGACGCGTATTTTTTTTTTCATTATCCACAATCATATTAAAAACTGGAATCACTTATAAAAGAAATAACTGCAGCAATTGACAAAGTGTTTAACTTCAAATATTTTTTCATTTTTTATTTAATTTTTTGGCCATGGCCTTGTATTTTGATTAGGAGATAAGATTAATCTTTCCAAGCAATACAGACGTCCGCTAAAGACATTTTAAACTTTTTTTTTTCAATTTGTAAAAGGAAATTAAAGGCCTGTTTTTTTCTCGAGGCAGCACTTAAAGTATTTGTTTTAAGCCTTATTGAGCATACTTTATCTCATCTAACGACGCTTATGACGAATTCACTTTCGTAAACGACATTTGGGTAAATATTTTGTTGTTTACATTCGCACGCTTTTTATTTAGACTTTCTTGATGACAAGTTCTTGATTTCGTTTATTATGGATATTTTATGGTCTAAAGCCAAAACGCAGCTGTCCAATCCAGGGGAATTCAGCCAGTGAGACAAAATTAGAGGAGATCCAGATTTAAAATTATTAATAATTTAATTATGCTTTTTATTTATTTATATTTATTTATATATGCTTTATTGTACACCATAAAAAACATTACATTGAATAAGCATTTAAACTATTGTACAAATGGCGGCCTTATCGCGATCAGCGGTTTCTTCCAGGCAACCTTATAGAATGGACAAGAATGAACTGGACAGAAAATGGGGTTTTGGTTTTTTTAACATCAAAAAGATTTTTTGCTCTCTGTTTAGATTTCATTTTAGTTCAGGTAATTAGGATTTTTTTGGATTATCGCAACCTATGTTTATAATGGTTAAATTCAAAGGACGAATTGGAAGACAACAAATGCTCTATCAACCACTCAAACTTATATGTGTGTATAATACTAATTAAATAAGTGTTATTTTAAGTGAAATATTGTGGCGAGAAAATAAACATTTATCTTATCTTATCTTAAACAAGAATCCAAGTATCCTTCTAAATACTTTAATTTCAGGTAATCCTACTTCTTACCATAATTCATAATTTCATCAACTCAGCCTATCGCAGTCCACTGCTGGACATAGGCCTCTCCCAAGTTGCGCCACAACACTCGGTCATTCATAACTTAGTATTTTTTTATTGTACCTACCATGAAGTTTCTAGCCGCCAATGGCGCCATTGCTGTCTACAACAAAATAAGAAACGCAAATTACACAAAAATAATAAACCAAAATTGTTTACGAGTTTAGAAACGAAGCTAGTACTTGAACACTTGAAGTTTTTTGTTTTATTCTAAAGAAAATCCAGTCTTATAACTCTACTAGAAACTTACTTAAGACATTGAAAAGAAAGCTCATTTTAAGTAGTACCAAGAAAATCATAATAAGCATTTTCATAACATTTCAACTTTTGAATTAAAATTGGATTATAAAAAACCTTTTAAGAAGCGTACTCACCGTGAATATTCGAGTGTAATGCAACAATTCGAAATTCGATGTAGAACATTACAATAGTGCGCCAGCTCAATGTACTGACCGAAGAGCGTTCGCTTTTGTAACCGCTAGACATATGAGCATGGCTTATTACAAACTGCGAACATTCGTGCGTGTAACTTTGATTCATTTGTTTTGGCGTTAGTAACAAGTACACTGTATTGTTTGGCTTAACGTACTCACTGCTGTAATGTTAGAAGTTGTAACATTCTGACAGCCGTCATACAGTTTATAGTAGTACGGTTGTCATCGTTAACCTTATTGTCTAGTACATAAAATTACAGTGTAATTAATAATTATTATTATTAATAATTATTATTATTATTTCGTTTATTCATTTTATGTACACATTTCAATACATTTTTAAATATTTTTTAAAACAAAAAGATATAAAAACATTTAAAAATATATAAAAACAGTAGCCCACCGGTATCAGGAACAGGGTCCAAGCTACCGGTGGTAAGGGCCTCAGAGAGAGGAACCTCCTCACGATACGCGCCGTGTCCAGAAGTACCGCTTTCTGCATCAAGCCCTTGATCCAGCCGCCTAACGAGAGCCTCTGCAGGTGTTGGTCGAGGCTCTTTGCGATGATGCCATTGGCCGTAATGACAATCGGCACAATGACTGCTGAGTCAACATCCCACATGTCGACAACCTCGTGTGCCAAGTCAAGACATCTGATTTCTTTATCTTTTTCGGCCTTCACGAGATTCTCGTCATGCGGGACGATAACATCAACAATCACTGTGCGGCGCTCTGATCGATCTATCACCACTATATCAGGTTTATTATGAGCAATAGTCCTGTCAGTGATGATAGATCGATCCCAGTACAATGTAACATGGTCGTTCTCGAGAACTGGGTTATTAATTATTATTTTATTTTAATTTCAGTGTGTTATTATTAAAAATCTCAATAGGTAACGGAATGGAATTCTGCACGATGATTGGTAAAAGGCTAGCTCCCTAATAAGTGGAACATAAATCCTACTACTACTACTACTTGAACTACTTGAATTTCTTTCACAGTTTTGTACTAGTTTGTGTGTATTATGCTGCAGCTGCGTACGGCTCATTTTTTCGTTTTGTTTGTTTTGTAACGGCTAAAATTAATATCCAATCTATCCATGATTTGCCCTACTAGAGATAGGATTTTGACATAAGCTCCATACAAAATATGTCGAATTTCTATCTCTAGTAGGGTAAATCGTGGATAGATTGGATATTAATTTTGGCCGTCAGAGTATGACATATCTATAGTTTTAAATCTCGTTATCTCAGATTGGATACTGACATTTAAGACAGTCATAAAAGTAATTTTCGGAAAAAAATATTCTGTATTCGACAACGACCGCAGTCGACCATTCACGTCATAAAGGAATCTCCTTAAGAATCTTACAGTGGATACGAGACCCTGATCTACCGATTTCTACCTATTTAATAATCGATTATTGCCGGCGGGTAGGGACGGATTACCATATCAAAAGAATGCATGATCTCATGTTAAACGTCAATTTGGTAAAACATTCGACTCAAAAGGCGTGAGCCGTGAGCAGTTTTATTGCGTTCGGAAAATTCTTAGGAATATTACGGTTTTCCATGTAATTTTGTTACGCACATCCTTTTTCCTTTCACTTACATGTCACGTGCCGAAGTTTCCTTTCGAAAAGTTTATGTGCGGTGTTCGATGTCATCGTTAAACTTTGGTAGTCTTCCGTATAAAGTCCGTTTTTTTTACTTTTCATACTTAGTAAACAATCTTGGTAGGTCTCTTTACTGTTAAATAATAAAATATAATTACTAGTTCCAAACACGTAATAAAGTTAAAAAAAAATTGTTGTACCTATGTAAATTTATTCATATATTAACATAACATAACATGACATCACGCCTGTATTTCCCCGAAGGGGTAGGCAGAGGTGTATAGTACACCCACATTTCGCCAGTTATGTTATTCATATATTATCTTTTAATAATTACCTATTATTAAGATTTGCATTTAAAACATGCCAAGATTGTTTACCAAATATGAAACTACTAAAGAAACAGAATATAGTAGTAGTAGTTTTATGATAAAAAAATCATCTTTTAAATTTTATTTATCATTATCAAGCTGTGAAAAGAAAAGTATTAATTTTATGCTATGCACCTACGTACCTACATTTCATTATTTTTTAATATTGACGTATTTTTCAATTCCGATTTTTACATAACATTGTTAACCATGAAATACAATAACAAAGCAATGCTTGCGAGTTTCTTCAAGCTTAGATTCAGAACGTTTGATGAAGATGTATTGCCTGAAATGGATCGAAAGATTACTTCATAAGAAAATAAGCAACTTAACTGTTCGCGACAACGCGTCACCCATACGCGAGTGTGTCATTCTAATGTAAAAAAAAGTTAAATTAATCTAATCTAAGATCAATGTTTAAATCAATAGTTGATTGTTTGTGTTTTTATGTTACTCTTTATGTAATCTTTAATGTTTTTATAGTGTTATGATAGTATTTTATAGTGTTCTGATAGTATTTTATAGTGTTTTGATAGTAAATGTAAAATAGAGCCAAAATACCTTTGTATGTGTGTGTGCGCATAACGCTTTGATGACCACAAAGTCGAATGTTCATACAGTTTTACCATAAGTAAATAGAAGATTGAATTGTGCCCTATATAGTGGACCTATTTACTTGGAGTTAGTGTCAAAAGACAGCTAACAGTTTAAATAAACAGCCATAGATAGATCCAAGTAAATAGGTACCGAGTTATGTAACCTAATTACATAGGGAAATACTAATAGGGCATCAATTATTGTATTTTTAACACTTACATCATCATAGTCTGTGTGAATGTAGTTAAAATACCCTGTAGCTGTATGTCATTCTGTAGGTGTTTCTGTAAGCTTTCTAATGATGTATCACACTAATATATATTAGCATGTATAATAGTTGTAAAACTAATAAAACACTGTATGATCAAGTGAAAATAGTTACAAAATAAAGTTAAAACAGAGCGTGTTTCTTGCGGTTCTCGAGTCGGTAAAGATTCGGGGTACACACGGCTACACATCAAGCTGTACAAAACCAGTAAAGGCTGACCTCGCGTTGTAAGCAAAACCTATACAATGCGAGATAAGCTTATACTGGAAATGTACAGCTTGATGTGTAGCCGTGTGTACCTTAGTAACCATGTTTCCCTGTAAAATTTGTAGTCATCGGTCTAATAGTACATCTGTGGGAAAACCAAACTTGTGAACCCTCAAGAACACGCCCTGAACTTATAGCTAGAAGAATATTGTTTCATTTGTCTCCACTACATACGCCCAGTCTTCATCCAGCCTTCAGTACGAGGACACAGTTGCTGAAGTACCTGGAACCCATAGTGTATAGGGCGTCAGCGGCTTGGGTACCTTCGAGACCGCCCGTCCGGTACATTAACCTAAACAAGCATAAACGAATTATTTATTTGGGCCAGATTCAGCATATCAAGTAGGTAGAACAAGTGACTAAAATGCTGATCACAGTGACTCATCCTTACTTTTACATGTCGAGGCCGCTGTTCATTAACGTCAATTATCTCATTAAACAGCCGATTACTCGAAAAATTTACTCGAATTTTAGGTAAACGGTCGTTTGACCAGAGAATACCCATTGGTGAACTCAAGCTTAAGTCCATTACATGATACGTTATCATATAATTTATAATTTATGTATTGTCAACCGCAAATCAATGGGAAAAAATCCATTATAAGTTGAACTGCTTTGGTATGAACTTCGCACAAAACAGACTCGGCTTATATTTTCAGGGTTAGGTTAGACATGATAGTTACACATGATTGTACAATAAGATCTCTAGAAATGTAAATGTGGATCTATTACAGAAGAAATTGTATTATTTGATCAAAGGGCCATTAAAAACATCTAGGCCATTTATTACAGTAAAATATCTACTAATTTCCGTGACTAGACTTTTTTTACTTATTTAGAAATTATTTATAGTCACAGAATTATAATAAGAAACGTGTTTTTTTACTTCAAAGAAGCTATAGATCATCACAAATTACTCATTAGTGTCATCTTATAAATAGTTGATTTCTTATATTATATATATCTCAATTTGTTTGACTATAAATAACACTAAAATTTGTAGGAGCTTTGTCAACGATCGTTATTAGATATAATTTTAAGTATCTTGGTTATTTTTCATTAAAAACACGTAGCTATGAAATCATTGTACTATACGAAACAGAATCCTGAATTTTACCAGAAAATTTCCATAACTTTCTTACTCTATTGGTCCTATATTTGTCGTAGGATAATCGTACAAATCGAATCTTTGCGAAAATCCTAGGACGATTGCAAAGAACCGGATAATTGGAATCTAAGAAAGATTTTCGTAGTCGTACAAGCTATTATCAGGATAATTGCGATCCAGGAATGTTGGGCGTGCATGCGTAATTTTTTCTTTGGCTTTAGCTTTTGTCTGCATATTAAGACATTATTAAACCATAATTGACCGAGCGAAGTGAGGTCTCTGAGTTAACTAAGCCGTTCAGCACTTTGTCCGTCCGTCTGTCCGTCTGTCAAAACCTTATAACTTTCTATCCAAACAATATACTTACTTCAAAATCTCACAGTATACGTAAAACTTTAGACCAAAGCCGAATATGACATTTAAAATTAAAATAAATGAAATTTCAGGGAGGCATCCATACGTGCAAAGAGGGTAAAAAAAATCGTTCTACTATTGCATATAAGATATCGTTGAAAATAACTTTTTAATAGGGTATAAAACTGTTATAGAAATATTCTAAGTCAAAAATTAACAGTTTGGTGGGCAAAGTCGATGTTTTTAGACCTATTTCGTCCCGGGGTCTATCTGATAAACGGCTCCACGTCAAAAGTCGATACTTATGGATCATTTCAGTAATATCCTGTACTTAATCAAAAAATACTAAAACTTATCAATTATCAGTAACAAAAAAGTTAAAAGCAATAAGAGCAATAACATTTTCTCACTATCACTTTTCTGGCCAGTCTTTGAACTCTACTGTACATTCAAGGGTCAATATTCAACAAAAATAGGATTTATGTTTTGAAAAGATACACACATAACCAATTTCAGTCTTCCAACTGTAACAGTCCATTTATTTTATTTGAGAGAAATGTGTTGATTTAGTTCGTCAAAACCTTTAACGCGAAGTCTCCGTTCAGGGTGAACCACTAGTATTTCAGGTTTTGTGTGCGTAATAACTTTTATATACATGACACACCCGGAAAATCGATGGCAAAAGCCTTAGCCTCTGTTAAAATACGAATGTAAATAGTAGCCTGTATTCTTATATCTTTTGTTGACGTTACATTATTGAAACATATATAAGACCTAAATGCGACTATTGGTGCTGCTGTAAATCCTGGAGTTTCCTTTAACGACACCCACGACATAAGGTGACCTATTTTTAGCCGGAGACACCCGATACCTGAGCACTATAATCACTTTAAATCACTAATGGGGTACTTCACTGTAGTTTTATTTAACGAACAAATTGCTTCCAGAATTGAAGACATTTAACGTAAATTGCTTTCAAGATAGCATATACCAGCTGTTTATCTTTAGAAGTTGTAAAAGACAATTGAATGATACGAGTTACGACAAGCAATTGCCACTGATTGCTATTGTACGATTTTGTAACAAGGTTTTATTCGTGAGGAAGACTCTGCGTATATTTATTTAAACTCAACGTGCCCATAGATTGACAAATGACACAGATATTTCTCAAAGATTGGCTGTATTTTTTATGGTACAGGATGGCCACAGAAATAGATAGAATAGCCATGTGGGCAGGGCACGCGTGGCAGCACCATGCACCATAGTCCAGGATATTTCAAAGCCTTTCTCAGCACGCCTTATGACTTGTTTCTATAAACACTCTAACAAAAACCCGCAAAAATGCCTTATTGTGCTGTTTCTAACTACAGAAACAAAAGCTGTAAAATACATTTGTTTTTTTTTTTTTTTTAATAATGACGTCAGAATGTAAGGCGTAGTTTGTTCGGAAAGTTGCCACGCATGAATCGCAAGTAAAATTGTGATTACAACCATTCTTTCTATTTCTGTGAGGATGGCCAATCGAGTTAAAGGCCCACCTGATATTAAGCGGTTACCTTTGCCCATAACAACTGCAATGCCACCTAAGCTGTTGCCTAAATGATACTGCAAATCGCGTTCACCAAACTGAGACTTGAAGATGGAAAGTCACATGTGATTGTAATTTCACCGGCATCCGTACCCTTCCCACCTGAACACAGTAATGTAAGAATTACTGTTTGTTGGCAGAAATAGATACGGTACTTCCCCGGATGAGCTTTTTAACAAGAAGCTCTAGGTACTCCTACTAAACTATGGCTAGTCAATTGCTAATGCGAATTGTCGAAACTAGATTCATTTAAGATCTATAAACACTTCTCTTCCGTTTCTGTTCCGTGTGGTGTCGGACGTAAAGGATAGCACCACCTTTATCTTTTCTCATGGGTGTCGTAAAAGGCGACTAAGGGATTCACCAGAGGATGGGCAGCTGCGTTCTCTGAGTTATTATTAATTACATTGTACAATATTTGCTTAGATTATAAGGTATTTACTGTAACAATTTTTTTTGGTTAAATAAATAAACTTAAACTTAACCTACCAACTGCGATCGCCAACCCACCTGCCAAGCGTGGCGATTATTGCATATCCCCTATCGGGGGAGGCCTGTGTCCAGCGGTGAACGTCTTTCGGCTGAAATGATGAACAAACAATTCTCTTGCATAAGACACGCACGTATACAAGGTGTATCGGAAATGAGTGTACATATTTTAAGAGCTCATTCAGGGCTTAGCATAAAACAATGCGTTTCTTTTTCGCGATTTCAGGGTTGACTCCGTAGTAAAAGTTATTCAATAACATTCCCTGAATGAGCTTTTCAAATATGACCACGCATTTCTGATATTCGATATTTTTGACAGTCATAGCTAATATGGACAGTATGTTTGTAAGGTTTTTTTTTGCGGTATTACCACTCATATTCACGCGATAAATCCATTTTGTAGTCTCGCGATAAATCCTTCCATCTTTTGTACCTTCATCCATTTTTCCCAAAAATGCGGTATCCGGTCGGATCGCTCTTCAGCCAACAATAGAAAAGGCAAAAGTATTATCTATATCGCTTGAATGGCATAGTAGCACCACTGATCGTGGCTGCCAAGTGTACCTTGGTTTGATTTCCAGGCAGGTATGAGTGCTATTAGGTTTTCTCAGCCAATGTTTCAGGGGTTGGAAAAGTATCATACAAAGCTCATGGTAATGTACATAACACGTGGGTGACATCATCATTAACCCATTACTATCCCAATTCTGGGCACGGAAAACTTCTCAGAATGAGAAGGGTTCAGCTTTATTCTACCACGTTGGCTTCTGCTGGTTGGCGAACTGCACACACCAACGAGAACTGTATGGAACACTCGCAGGTGTGCAGGTTTTCTCACGATGTTTTCCTACATCGTTAAAGCAAGAGATACTTAATCAAATTTTGATCCGCAGATGAATTTTAAAAGTCAGTATTGCGGGCTGGATTTCAACTCAGACCCTGCATAGAAGGGAAGCGTTCAACCGCCAAGATCGATGTTTTCCTTCATCGTTAAAGCAAGAGATACTTAATCAAATTTAGATCCGCAGGTGAATTTTAAAAGTCAGTAGTGCGGGCTGGATTTCAACTCAGACCCTGCATAGAAGGGAAGTGACATCAAAGTCTGCCTACTCATATCAAAATTAAAAAGACGCTTATGTATGTGTAAGTCTTCTTATATGGCTGCTTGATATAAAAGGACACATAGCTAGCCCATCACCAGCACCATTAAATAATAAATGATTGATTTCCAAACGTTACCAATTATTACAGGTACCTATTTAGATACCATCAAACCAACCTTCTCAACAAACTAAGTCACAATTTTACGTATTCATGAAAATGTTTGTTTCTGATACCTACACTCTACGGGGTATCTTCCGTTAGGGCTACCCACATCCTTTGCGAGTTCAACATTTTGGATGTTCACCCTCGCCCTCAGAGCGGTATCGTTGGCCGGATGCTTCAACCACTAACTATTATATGGTAACGAAGTATTAATCCATAGGGATGCCACTAAAAGATATTTTGAGGAAAATTTTGGAAGGGAGCTACCATAGCTTAAAGGCGATGAACATTTAAATTTGATGAGGTACGTAAACATTTAACTTAACAATCAAAATTTTAAGAATAAACCACGAACGAACCACGGACGAATAAAAAAGGCGGACGAAATCTCGCTAAGAAAAGATTGAAGCACTTGGTTTTTTTTCCTAAACCCTCTATAATTTCGACAGCGTTTTAACACACCAGACATCATATTGTTATTTTATTTGTGACACTACGACAACGACTACCGTCACACGAGATTTGTTGCGTAATTGTGGCTGTTTGTCTTACTATGGGTGTGATTCCGTCCATCTTTTATTTTATTCGTCCATGGAACTAACAAACAGAATAAAATTACTACACGATTTTTAGAGAAATTACAATTGTACAATTGTGGAACTCTAGAATATTTGCATTAATTCACCTAATCTCCATACTCCTCCTTCATATTACTGGTACCTATAACAAAATTCAGTCTAAAAATCCATTTTATAAACACAGAGGCGTAAGGTTAGTTAAACAAACATTGAACGAACAACCTTTTGAATTTAAAACATTGAATTTATACAAGAACCACCGTTCAGTTGCACCGAGGTTCTAAAGAAAATATCAGCGTTATTTAAATAGCAAAGGGAACCACTCGAACATGAAATCCCCGGCGTATTCGATGGAAGAACTTAAAGACAAGCTTACACTATAACGAGTATTGTTAACGTACCTCGGCGGGAACGCTTTGACCCACCACGGGCCTCTTAACAATTCCTTTCCTATTAAAATTCTTTCCCCAACTCGGGAAAACTTTATCTCAAATATAACGGGCCCATCTAAATACGAAATAACGGAGAAGCACGCCGCTGCTTATAATTAAACCAGCGACAACACAGCCCCTAGACGGATATTGTTGAATTTAATGCGTACAAACAATTCTGCCACTAGCTGAGGTATGAGGAAGCGGGGTACAGCGATCCGGTTGGCCCTGACAATGTCATTATGTCATAAAAACTTCAAACTTTGTAGGGTTAGAGACGAGACAGATTTAGATTCAACACAATATAATATCGATAAAATATTATTTTATCGATATTATTTTTATGTAATACTTAGTATTAATTATAAGGATTTTAGCTTCTTATTTCTTTTAATATTATTTAATAATAAAGTAATTAATATACTAATAATAATAGTAAGTATTACAAGTAGGGAGGGAGTCTTTCAAAATTATCTTAATTTTGAAAGTAAGACGGGTGCTCTGTACTTTCAGAATTAAGATAATTATATCTTTAAAAATATCTTTATGTATTTATTTGGTGTTGAATATGGAGTTATTATTTTGTAAAGCGGGTATTTTAAAAGAGGTAATTGTCCGTTTATATAGTAAATAAATATTAAATAATAAAATAATTAATTTAGTAGTAGTATTATATTATTTATTTTACCCAGCAATATTACACAAAATGTTACATTAACATACTAGGTACTACGTCTAGGTATAAATATTATTGGACCTACTTAACATTTAAAAGTGAACACAGCATGGAACAAAAACAAATATTATTGCAAACTATAACAGCTAATTAGTACGTAAATAAAACGTTATTCAAAAGAAAAGAACCTACTCAAAAATAACATAAATTTAAAGGACAAAAAAAAAAAAAAAATCTCATCACCACTAATCATTTTTTAAATAAATTAATTTTATATATGTATAGCCTTCGAATAGTGCATTTGTAACTTTGAGCTTTTATAATAAAGCCATTATAAATACCATTCGATATAATCAAATAAAACAAATTTTGTGACTAATGAATATAACAACTAATAACTGTAATTTGTTTCTAGTACTCGCTAGCAGCTACCGCGGTACCACTCACTTCGCTCGCTCACAGTTCTAACCTTACCTAACCTATTTGATATATTTCTGATTGTTTTTATATAAACAATGTTGAATTAGACAGTAAACTGTAAAATTGTCGTTAATGTAACCTCAAATTATGCGACTGCTCAAGAGGTCTCTTTTGGATATTGAAATCTTTTTTATTATTTTATTTTAGTAGTAATTGAAAGCGAAATTCTGATAGTACTGAGTAATTTTTTCAGTGTTTACGTGTCAAACCGCGTTTGACAGTATTATTGTGATATTTAATAGGTTTTAACAAAACCAAACATTTTCAGGGATGTAATAGTGCGATTGATTTTAATTGAGGATTTTTCTCGCAAAGAGGCCTTCGAAAGAAGTAAAAGACCAAGTAGCTTCATGGAGAAATATTACACATCCGTGCAAATCTTAAATAAAATCGAATGTGACACAAATGTTGTTATTTTACTAAATTATTCATTCCTAGCTGTGCTTGTGACCCTGTCCGTGTGGAAGTTGTAAATTAACATCGTGGGCCTTACTCCCGACTGGTTCAAGCTCTGAACCAAATCGAGCTAATTTCAATTCCTAGAAAAAAGCAGTACGATTTGACACTAACTCGAATTCAAATTCGATTGATACAGCACTCGATCCAGGCGGGGTCAGGAGTAAGGCTTAGAAGTGGGTAGCTACTCTAATAACTAGCTAAATAGCGGCTATTCAACAAATAGCCATGGCTACTTCGATCAATGGCTACGATATCTGTCTACACGATAGCTAGCTATTGGCTACTGCTTCGAATAACCAACAAGTTTACGGTGTAGCGGGCAGTCGCCGCGCTGCCGTGAGCTGACCAAGTAAAATAGCTATTGGCTATTGGTAGCTAGCTAGCGACTTTCTTTATTTTTACGATTTCTAACTTAACTTAGTAGTCAATTAGGTTTAAAATCGTTTGAGATCTATAATTTTGTTTGTACAACAAAAGAAGGGTCTTTTGTTGTAGTTTTTGCTGTAATTTTATTAGTTAATTTTAAATTTTCTATGTTTTCGACAGTTAAATATGTAGTAATTAGTAATACGTAATAAATGTAAAAATACGTACGTACGAAGGAAAGTCATTTTTTTTCAACAATACAATACAAATACTATTGTACACAAAAGAAGATAGCAACATATATGACTTATATAGAACACATGTACAATGGGCGGTCTTATCGCTCAAGGCGAATTCTTCCAGACAACCTTAGGATGGACAATATGGGCAAGTAAAGAGAGGGGTAGTACGCAGTGTAACAACATAATAGAATACATATACTACATAACATAAATACTATACATATATCTATAACAAAACTACATAAATATAAGATACAATAAACATAATAAATACAATACAATATGTCTAAATATTAAATAATGTACCTGCCGGAAATTACAGTGATGATAGGTAGCGATCATTTACCAGTTTTTTGAATATAGGCAAAGATTGAGCACGCCTCACTTGTACTGGCAAAGCATTCCACAGGCGAGCAGCAACGTGAGGTTTTCTGATGACCTTAAAAGCCTCGAATGTGTGTCACGAAGGAACACTAACTAACTAAAGGACTAACTAAAGGAACTAACTAAAGGACTAACTAAAGGAACTAACTAAAGGAGCATTCTTTACTAAGATCATTTTTCTCTAAGGTCAATGACCTTTGAACTAGGACGTCTTATGTATTTTTCAGTTTTCTCTCTATAACTCAAAAATTTATAATCACATTATACTCAAAATAATTTTAAAAGAGAGTTTTTATAAAGGTCTATCAACGTGGAGAATTATAAATATCTACGTTACATAGTTTAGAGATGGCAGGGGGGGGGACACATTGCAAGTCACTTTAGCTGGCTATATTTCGCAGATGGTACACCTGATAAAAAAGTGCTGTATGAAACATTACCTTCATTTTAGTAGACCTATTCAATGATACCACACACGAGGGGGTGGAGCGAAAAAAATATTTTCATCCCCATTTCACATGTATGGGCGCCACCCCTAAAATACATAATCACGCATTTTTATTCTTTTAAAATTGAGATCTATATTTAAACTATCTTTTAACAAAATTACATGTACTTATATTTATAACTGTAGAAGTTATTAAGCTGTAAAGGATTAGGACAGACGGACAGATGGGTATACGGACAGACGGACGGACATGACGAAACTGTAAGGGTTCCTTGTAGGACTACGGAACCCTAAAAAAGGTACATATATCATTTATCGTGTACGTATCGGTCGGAACAAAAGTTCGTTTATCGTTGAACGGGAGTAGACTCCCTGGCTGTTATAGGTATATAAAGATTGAATGTTTGAAATCGTAGTTTTTTTTTTTTTGTAGATTGCAAAATATTCTACTACCTATATTTTTCAATTTCGTTGATATTATGGAGAACTTTGTTTCATCGATAACAGATTTAGTACATCACTAGTTACATTGACAATTAAATAGAGGGAAAGAGATAGTGTATTAAGTGCTTGCGTAAGAAAGAGATGTTTTGTGAAAGACATCAACGTGCCGTCTGCACCTTTGGTGTCCGTTGCGAATTAACCAGTATAAGATGAACTCTCATTAAATATTAAATCAGTTGAAAAATCTAATTGGATAATGACATTATTAACTTAACGATGAAATGTTATGCCGTCTTTCTGGACACTCAAAGTCTTGCTGTTTTTACAACACAATCGTACTGTGCAAGAAGTCATTATAACATTTATTTGTAAATTTTGTGTTCACTAACACGGAAGTGTCAACGGCTCACAGAAGTGGTCATAACTGATTCAAATTGTTTGAGTGGCGGCTTACATACAGGATTTTTCCCTTATGTGTGATAGAAATCGGTCGCCTGTTATGTGGCGTCTAGGGGCTGTGTCGTCGCTGAATTAAACGAATTCTGAACATTTTCGGTGTGTGAACTCCATTTTTTGTGAAAAGATAAAGTTAGAGGATACTTTTAGTTTCAAAGTGAACAGCAGTGATAGCAATTTAGAAGCTCATGTTTAATTTTTTTTTCTCTTTTGGTCCTGAATTTATAAGAGAATAATGTGATGAAAATGTTTTATTTTTAACCGACGAAAAAAAGGAGAAGGTTCTCAATTCGAAGCGTATATTTTTTTAAACCATGTTTTTAAAAAGAAATCGAGTTAATATTGCATTATAATAATTTATTTTCACGATCACTACAAATTATAATAAAACAAGTTTAACCGGATTACATCGCGTATATTATTTAAATTGGTTTCGGAAGCTTTGCAGCGTTCGTGGTCGCAGGAAGACTAAGATGGCAAGCGTCTTAACAGATATTTCTAAAAAATATTTAAATTTACCGTACAATTTTTATTCATTAAAATCACTTACAAAAATTAAATTATTAAAATAAATTAATTTTAATTTAAATAATTTTGATTGAAATTACTGCGTTATTCGAAACGATTTTAATTAATAAAATTGTACGGTAGTTTTTTTTTTTTTTTTTTAATATCAGTAAAGACGCTTGTCATCTTAGTCTTCCTGCGACCTCGAACGCTGCAAAGCTTTCGAAACTTCAGGAAAACCAATTTAAATAACATACGCGATGTAATCTAGTGAACCTTTATTTATTATAATATTGCATGGTCATCTAGTCCTGAGCTATGTTTATAGTTTTAAGTATCCAGCTCATCAGGAAGTTAGTTTAAAATCGATTGCTAAATTTGTACCGAACAGAAAGACATGACTGAGAGCGAGTGTATAAAAACGCGGTAAAAACTAAAACGTATTTTTCTGTGTAGGTACACACGGCTACACATCAAGCTGTACATTTCCAGTATAAGCTGACCTCGCATTGTATAGGTTTTCCTTACAACGCGAGGTCAGCCTTTACTGGTTATGTACAGCTTGATGTGTAGCCGTGTGTACCTATCTAGTTTGTACCGTCACATATATTTTGAAAACCTATTTTAGTTATGAGTTTATGTAAGTTTATGTAGGTGCGGGTGCCGGTGAAATTACAATTATTATTACATTCATGAGATGTCTCAGTTTGGTAAACGTGACTTTTGGTACCATTTGGCCAACAGTTTAGGTGGTATTGCAGTTGATATGGGCTAAGGTAACCGCTTAACATCAGGATGGCCCTTAACTCGTTTCGCCATCCTATACTATAAAAAACCGGCCAAGTGCGAGTCGGACTCGCGCAGTAAGGGTTCCGTACCTCTCAATGACCTGATACCCCATAAAAACTGATTTAATTTACGAGAGTTTATCAAAAGACATCAACGCATAGTGCGCGAAATATGAATTTTTGCATGTCTTTCTTACGCAGGTACTACCACATATGTCTATGTTTGTCTTATTTCTAGTATTTGTTTTCTTGTATGCGGACCCCCTTTGGTTTTAGACTTTTTTTTGTTTTTAGTATTTGTCGTAATACACCTCATAGCAACACATATTCTGAGAAAATTTCAACCGGTTACCTATTACCGTTCAAGAGATACAGCCCTGTGACAGACAGACGGACGGACAGCGTAGCGAGAGTAATAGGGTCCCGTTTGTCACCCTTCGGGTACGGAACCCTAAAAAAGCATAAAAGTATCTACAAAAACCGAATCATTTTATGATTATTCTTTCGAAAGATTTTTTTAATATCAAATATAATAGAAAACTCCACATATATTTACGCCATAACTTTTATCTCCCGCCGAAAGTAAAAAAAATGTGCAGGGAAGGTAAGTGAATTTATATTCATAAACATAGTAAGATGTTTCGCGGGTACGAAATTCGGAATATTATCGGGGAGCCACCCTCACAGGTAATCGACTGACAAATGTCTTAGATATTTCACCAACTTCATTTTGGGGATGGCTGAAATTGTGATGGGTGGATATACGGAACCATGCTCCACTTTTTTCTTTAAATTGAAATTGAAAAAAGCACTTGATTTTTTTCTTTACATGGATATTGGTTTGGATATGCTTTTAAAAATGTTGCAGGAATACAAGTATTTTGCATGTTTTCATATTTAACACAAAACTTTACATCTTGTTTTTATTCGTTTATGCATGTTTTTATTTACTCGATTCAGACTCGATGGGGAACGGACAACGACAAATATAGCAAAATCTTAATATGTAAAACAAAGTCGGGTTAGTTACGTCATTTATAACTCAAGAACGGCTAAACCGATTTTAATAAAATTTGGCATACAGATAGAACATAACCCGGATTAACATATAGGCTACTATTTATCCCGGAAAGATGAACAGTTCCTGAGGAACAAAAAACAACACGACGGGGGAATAAACGACATTCACGCCGGCGAAGTCGCGGGCATAGGCTAGTATAAAATAATTGGAAACAACAACATAAAAATTATATTTACAAACACACAACATATTTACATTAACTTGTTAATACCTGAAATATAAATACTTAGTAGGAAAAACTACTAACTTTAAAAAAGATCTTTATGATAATAAATGTTAACGAAGCAGGTCAAATAAAAAATCCGAACCCTCAATACTTAAGGGAAATATTAAAAGGAACTACCTACCTAGAATTACTTTTCTACTCCCTTATATTATTCGTTATTTAATTTGTTCTTAGTATACATTTTTTTATAGGTTGGTAACGCATAATATACCGAGCTAGTTATTGCCTATTGTAACTAAAATAATATTACGTATTTGAACGAACAAAATACAGGGGTGATAAAAGTTCATAGACCTGTAAGCGTGGTATTGAATTTATACCAAAAATACCCATTTTCTTACCACCCGCCAACAATAAGGTGCGAAATTAGGAGAAGAATTAGGTTCCCCCAACATGAAGCGTGCCTCGAATCGTGATGCAGCAGGGAAGAACAAGACGATAAAATAACCCCACCCCTTCCACGATAACAATATATCACACGTCTATTGATTTATGCGAAGAAAGGTATTTCTTAATTTAGTCCTGTAGATAAACGCTGTAGGCACCATTAATAAAGGTGACAGAGGTGCTATTATGAAACTTTATAGAGTTTTGCGGGTACGTAAAGGGAATAACAATGTATTGAATTACTTTTGTACGCACAATGGACTATTTGAGGGAGACGGGAACCTATATTGGATGGTATTTATGGCCGCTTTTTCTGTTACCGAAGGTTTCTGGAGACCCGAGGAAGGGAAAGGAAAATTACATAAACTTGAAGTAGTTACTATAAGAATAGAGAGTCCTCCAGAGTCCGCTAAAAATATACCAATTTTATGAAAAATCAGTCTATAACATGAAGCTTATTTTTTATTCAGATAGCCAAAATATTAAAACTAACAACGAGAACAAAACAAAGTGAATACAAAAAATACTGCAGGCCAAAGCGCTGTTCACAGATTGACTGGTAGTAAAGTAAAATCCACTAGGTTAATATACAATTTATGTAATGGTACAGATAAAGTTAGTTGAACTAAACTTTATTTTATTTTACTTTATTTTAATTCCTAAAATTAAAAACTAACCAAGCAGTTCTTTACCCCTCAAGTGTTTGGGTCAAAAAAAAACATTTTTTGTTGAATGGATGGGCGCCATCGCTTATGGCTCGCATTGGTTCCAACTTGCATTTTTTAAGAAAACGTTATGGACCAACCGGTGGTCCGGAGAACACTTGTGGGTTAAGTATTAAGCATTTGCCAGCACATGCTGAGTTGGTGACCCTTTTGGCATGGGCATGGCCGGCAGGAACTTGATGTTTTACTTATATCTATTTTAGTATTTTATTTAATGTTATTTTTGTGCTGTCACTGTCCTGTGCCAAATTTTTTTTTTCTTTCTTTCTATCTTATTTAAATACCTATATTTGCCCCATGTTAAAGCGCTTGCGAAAATATCGACTTACTCAACTTGTTGGGCATGCTATTTACTATGTGCATAAGACATTCATACCTTCCAGCTGATCTTATGAGTACGGTTGTGGTTCCTATAATTAAAAATAAGACTGGAGATGTCACTGACAAGTCTAATTATCGGCCCATCTCCCTATCCACCCACTATCGCATCAAAGGTGCTCGACGGTTTGCTTGAGAGACAGCTTAGTCGACATCTTAATCTGCACGATGCTCAGTTTGGGTTTAGGCCCGGGCTTTCCACAGAATGTGCCATTATGTCTCTCAAGCATACCGTTGGGTACTACACAGATAGGAACACACCTATATATGCCGCCTTTCTAGACCTCACTAGGGCATTTGACCTGGTTAGGTATGATATTCTTTGGGCTGAATTAATAGATTCCGGTGTGCCCATTGAGCTGGTCAATATTTTTAAGTTCTGGTATGGCCACCAGACTAACCGGGTCAGATGGCTTAGTCAGTTTTCTGAGGAGTACAGGTTGGAGTGTGGGGTGAGACAGGGTAGACTGACATCCCCCTCCCTCTTTAACCTGTATGTTAACCAGCTGATTTGTGGGCTTAGCAACGCACATGTCGGATGCTCAATTGATGGTATGTGTGTAAACAGCATCAGCTATGCTGATGACATGGTGTTGCTGAGCCCATCTGTCGCTGCGCTCAGGAAACTGATTGCCATTTGCGAGGAGTACGCAGAGTCACACGGCCTCTTGTATAATGTCAAGAAAAGTGAGCTTGTAGTTTTTCGAGCAAAGGGGCGAAGGGTGGCCTACGTGCCGCCGGTGATGTTAAACGGTGTAGCTCTTGTCAAGGTATCGTCTTTCAAGTATCTCGGTCATTTAGTAGGCGAGAACTTGAGGGATGATACCGATATTGAGAGGGAAAGGAGAGCGATGGCAGTCCGCTGCAATATGCTGGCTCGCATATTTGCAAAGTGTAGCGCAGAGGTTAAAGTAACCCTCTTTAAGGCCTTCTGCCAAACGCTATACACTTGTAGTCTGTGGGTCAGATACACGCAGGGGAGTTTCAACGCTCTCCGAGTACAATACAACAATGCCTTCAGAGTGATGTTGGGGCTCCCGCGATTCTGTAGTGCGTCAGGCATGTTTGCACTAGCGCACACTGACGGGTTCCATACGCAAACGTGTCGCGTCACTGATGCGCAGAGTCCGTGGGAGCACCAACACCATTCTCAAGGTTATTGCTGATAAGCCTGACTGCCCGATCATGAGGTACTGGGTACATACACATGTTAATGTAACCAGTGCTTCGGGCAGTCATAGAAAATATTTTAATTAATGTTACGTTGTTACTAACATAGATATAAGTTTCTGTATTACTAACAAACTATGGGCAGTAATGTCTGAAATAAACATATTTTATTTTATTTTTTATTATTTTTCAACGCTCTTATTGTAGCAATCGACCATTCTGCGAACAGGTGAGTGCAATCCAGAATTGACCAGCAAGTAGCTAAACTATAAAAGCTAAAGTAAGGATATACTCGTAAATTGTGGAATGAAAATATCGCTCACGAGCAGAATTTGAACCTGTGACTCTTAATCTGTACGCCAGTGCTTTAGCTACTAAGCTACCGTGAACAAAAAGATAGCGGCTAAAGCTAAAATTTTTAAAGCCAGGAGTCGCAGGTTCGAATCCTGCTCGTGAGCAATTTTTTCTTTCCAAAATGTATATCTTTAGATTTCGCTTCGCATGCGTAAATGCGTTAAAAATAATAACATAATTAGCTAAAGTAAGCTTAAAATATGTTAGTTCTTCCGTGTTTAAAACTCGACACAGTTACTGTAAAGTTTAATATGAGGTTGTCGCAATGTACGTTGGCTACTATAATTAGGCAAGTTGGCTCTATGCCGACAAAACGCGACCAACCACCGGGTATATTACAATGCCTACTGAAATACTTGTTCTTGCGTACTTCAAATTACGCAGCTCTACTTCAACTAAGATTTAGATTAAGCCAAACACATAAGTCCAAGACTTTACAACTGCGCAACTTCCGAGGAATGCTGGTAACCAAATCTCCCTGGGGACAAGGGTAATTTTATTTTACAAATGCTTATCTTACAAGCTTTCAAGTCACTCTGAATATCGTCGCACCAAGAAAATTCAAGTTAGATAAACCCTCATAAAACCAAAACTTTGTTAGCTTACATAACTTGCGAATTACAGAAAAATCCGAGAGGCATATTTTTCTTATTTTATGCACGATTTTCTTTAGGTTTTCGTTGTGAACAAGGAATCCTTACAGTTTCGCCATGTCCGTCCTTCTATCTGACTGAATATGTGTCCGTCTGTCCGTGGCTTAGCTCAGAGACCCAAGCCAAGTCAATTTATACTCTGCTTCTGTCAGTGGCGTGCATTGCATATAGGCAATTAGGCAATACCTACTGCCTTCCTCATTCAAATTCAATAGTGGTGTAAGTTATTATATTTTTTTCACAGTACGATGATTATGTATCTTAAAATAGACCTATTAATGCTAAATTAATCTTCCTACATCAAAAAATCAATAACTTATACCACAATTAAATTCAAGTGAAGTAGGCCAATGCACGCCACTGGCTTCTGATCTATGTAGGTTCTAATTCTGTTGAATAACGCATGCGCAGGGTGCCTGATGGAGATTATTAACTGCAAAATTAATTTGTATTTTTAAAATACATCGAAAAAATTCAAAAAATTCAAATTCAAAATTCTCAAATTCTGTAAAGCCTGTACTGACTACGGAACCCTACCCTGTGCGAGGTCTGACAAGCACTTGGCCAGTTGTTTTGTAAAGCTTTCGTTGACATAAGCGTGCTCCAAGACCGCGATCTGCGAAAGAAACTCTTCACTAAAAAAGTATGGTAAAACAAAAGACTGTTGTGTATGTATGAGTCCTGCCTAGGTACAAAGTTATGTCAATATATAAGGAAAGCCTTGGAAAACAAAAACATTTTTCTTACTGTAACCTCGTGTTTACTGCCAAGTGTTTGCCGTCCTCGGGGCCCAGATGTTATTCGCCATAAGCCTCCCTTATTAGGGATTCCGTATGTTCAGCTGTAGGAACAAGCTGAACTATACATTTTTATTTTAGCGACATTATTAATATTTTCCTCTTACAAAAATGCGGAGGTTACAAAAGAAAGGATCGTATGTTTGGGTAACGCAAAAAAAATTAGGTAAACAGCAGGGGTAACCTTGGGCCCGGGAACAAAGGTTATGTTAGCTATTCGTAATCGTTTGTGAGGGAATACATTGAACACTTTTGTCTACCTAGACTTTATTGCTTTCGTTTGTATAAGTACCTTATAAAAGTAAAAAAAGAAAGAAATAAACGTTGAAAATATCGTGAGATTTACGCAAGCTGCACGGGCAGGACTCAGGAGATAAAAGATATCATTGTGATTTAAAAAAATACTTATGGCTTATAGCTTCAATTTTTTATTTTTTTATTTACCCTCAAAACAAACAATAAATGTAATTCAAATAGGACTATAACGTTGGTAAAAATAGGTACTGCTTGTCTATTAAATAAATCTCTTCCAGAAGACCTGCAAGAAAAACAAATCGTGTGTAAAACAAAATACGTTATATACATATATAAAAACAAAAGACACATAAATATAAAATATGCACTCATATAAAAATACTAACACACAATAAACCTACTTAACAATTAAATAATTTCAGACTACATCAACTAACGGCCAAAATTAATATCCTATCTATCTACGATTTGCCGATTTGGCCTACTAACCCCCAGTTTCCGAAAGGCTGCAACGCAAAAATTTAATAATCAGTTGTCAAATCTCAGGTCAAGCGTTGTGATTGGTTGTTAACATTTTTGCCGGCCAATCACAGGAGCTGACATGAGATTAGACAACAGATCAAATTGATTAGCCTTCCAGAAACTGGGGGTACGGCATTTGGCATAAGCTCCATACCTACAAATTATGTCAAATTTCTATCTCTAGTAGGGTAAATCGTGGATGGATAGGATAATAAGTTTCGTCATAAGGAGTCAAAGAGATAATATAGTTTTAGTTTTTTTTTTTGACTGCCTCGTTGGTCTAGTGGTTGCAAGCGCGACTGCTGAGCGTGGGGTCCTGAGTTCGATTCCCGGGTCGGGCAAAGTTTTATTGGGTTTTTTCATTAGGAAATTCTCAGTAGCAGCCCGGAGTCTGGATTTGTGCCCGGTCAATGGCAATAGGCTCGCCCCCTATTACATGGGACTGTAACATAACTGGCGAAATGTGGGTGTTACTATACACCTCTGCCTACCCCTTCGGGGAAATACAGGCGTGATGTTATGTTATGTTATGTTAGTTTTTTTTAAATAACTAACAACTATATTTTTTCATTATTGAACATACATCAAGTACAATGCATGACGCCGCGCCTTAGCTTATGTTTCGTTATTTATTCGAAACTTCTAGAAAAAGGTCGGCAGATGTTTTTTTTTTATAAAGTATAAACGTAGCAAAAGGTACAAAGAATTTTTAAATTTCAAACGAATTTCTTATTTAAGAAAAGTTGACTACAAGAAACATTACATTTCATAAGAATGAATTCGTACGGCATTCTTCCCTTCTTGCCGGGTTGAACAAAGATTCTAGGTTGAAGGCAGTAAACTTCAAGTTGAAATATAAAAAATACGATCAAAAAGAGTTCCGCTTTACCTTGTTATAATATTTGTTTTAAAAAAAATATTTGAAACGAGTAGGAGATAACCAAAAAAATCCGTATTTTTGCTCCAGACTTCATTCAAACTTCATAACCTATACAGAATTACGTTGCACTTTGTGGTCAGTAACTTGTCATTAAGGTGAATGCTACAGGGTACCCCGCGAAATTCAAATTTTTTGGCGTTTTTTGCAAATTGTAGCTTTATTTCGCGTTGTATATCGGTCAAAATATAATAGGTGGAAATAATAACAATATATCTACTGAATAACACTCATAAAAAATATTAACCTAGCTCTATTAGCTGTACTAGCTCGATAATATTAATTTACGATCAACTTATCGATTTTCGAGCTTATACAGCTTATAGAGCTAGGTTAATATTTTTTATGAGTATAATTCCTTAGATATATTGTTACTATTTCCGCGAATCATATTGCGATCGATATAAAACGTGAAACAGAGCTACAATTAGCAAAAAACGCAAGAAATTTTGAATTTCGCGCGCTACCCTGTAGCATTCACCTTAACGCACTTATTTTCACACATTTTTCATTTTCATGTTTGTTGTACAGGTCTCCGAAATATTCGTTTTCATAATTAATTATCACTACGACATAATAGTAATAGTAATTAGACAAATTCTGTATGCACAGGGGATGAATTACTTTTTTGTGTCGTTCATAACGACAAGCGTAAGCGTATCTTTGAATCTCGAAGTGACAGTAATACCGCTTTCAATCATCTGTTTCAAATAAAAACTCTGTATCAATTAAAAAGATGTATCGACTATTCTATCATACGGGGGCAAGGTTTCTGGCTATATTGAAACAATGAAAAATGTCTCATTAGCAGATATTAAAATAAAAACATTTAGGTATTAGCAGACAACTTAGTCCATCGGCACGGTTGCTAGTAACAATATTTACTTTATATAAGTTATATTAATTACTTAATATACGTCAACTTAGATCAGGATTCAGTACAAATCATCTTTCATCATTTCAGCCGTAAGATGTCCACTGCTGGACACAGGCCTCCCCCAAGCATATATTGGGGGGAAATGCCATAATCGCCACGCTTGGCAGGCGGGTTGGCGATCGCAGTTGGTTGGTTAAATACTCAGAGAACGCTGCTGCCCATCCTCTGGTGAATCCCTTAGTCGCCTTTTACGACACCCATAAGAAGATATAGGGTGGTGCAATTCTTCATACAAATTTCAAATTCAGTACAAATGGTGAGACCATTTCCAGACTCTAAAGACAAATTCTATTAAGAGAAGTGCAACGAATATGAAAGCCAATCATCCTTACCTTCGTTGACTTTAATAATTAATTAATAGTTTAAAAAACACTAGAAAAACACGCTTATAACCTTGAAACCGGATCGTGTTCAAAGTCCATTACGTGGCCTTTCTCACAAGTGCAAACACGACTATGATACGATATTCCATCATGGAATGCTAGTGCCTATCTTCCGGCTTCATCATCAGACCTTGAAACCTAATCGTGGTCAAAGTTCATTACAAGACTTTTCTAAGAAATCCAAAACAGCTATGATACGATTTTCCATCATGAAGTTCCAGTTCATATCTTCCGGCTCCGTCATCAGATCAGTTCGACAGTACCATATTATTGTATTGTCATCAGAATTACATACAGTTGCCAATTTTCATTATGCTACGACCCTTGGAAGATGATTAAATAAATAACTTCTTAGGTTTTCGCGATCACTACACATTATAATAAAACAAAGTTTAACCGGATTAAATCGCGTATATTATTTAAATTGGTTTCCCTGACGTTTCGAAAGCTTTGCAGCATTTCGTGGTCGCAGGTAGACTAAGATGACAAGCGTCGTTACAAATATTTCTAAAAAATTATTTTAATCTACCGTACAATATTATTAATTTATTATTAATTAAAATCGTTTCGATGCACGCAGTAATCACTCACAATATCAATATCTTTAACAGTGTTGCGTGCTGTTTGGGACTTGATTATTTTTAGGACTAGGTTCCAAACAGGTGGAAGCTGCCAACCATCTTCTCTATTAAAATTAGGATGTTTTTTAATTTCAATAGCCTCACGAAGCATTCTAGGTACATATCGGTTTTCCTTCGACCACGAAATGCTGCAAAGCTTTCGAAACGTCAGGGAAACCAATTTAAATAATATACGCGATTTAATCCGGTTAAACTTTGTTTTATTATAATGATTAAATTAGTTACCTTAGATTCCATTACATAGTTACAGACAGGTCGACCGCGTTAAAAGCGTGTTAAAAAGGTATTTAATTCTATAGAATTGTGGATTGTAGAGAGAGCACTTACCAACTGCCGAATTAAATAGATGAGACATACATCCGAATCCTGAATCATCTCTATCGAAATTCTACAGCATGTGATGCCCTTTCTAAAAAAACTTACAAAATTAGCTTGAAAGAGGAACACAGACCAATAAGCTGTGAAGAGGTATAAACCAAGGTGACACAATTTCTCCAAAACTTTTTACGCTCGGTCTGTATATTCTGCCAGATGAGTTGAGATAACAAAGGGATTGTAATAGATAGAAAAAGACTTTCCAACCTGAGGTTCGCGGATGACTTGGCCCTTATATCAGATAATGTAGAAGAATGATGTATATGATTGAAGACCTCAAGGTGGATTCAGAGAAAGCAGTCCCCAAAAAGAACATCAATTAAACCAAGATAATGTCTAATCTGATTGATACAAACAACTATCACACCTGTTAACCCGTCGAGGCTGTGACTGAATACATATATTTGGGTCATAAAATCTACTTGGGCTATGTTAATCAAACGGCAGAAGTAGAAAAATGAATCTCACAGGCACGGGCGACATTTGGCGCGAACAAGAACATAGTATAGTATAGTATAACGGGCTGGTTTCCGCAACTCCACGTCCAAGCGTGTATTTTGCGTACGGGTGGGAACTTACTCGATCCACCCCAACTCCTCGAAAAAGGCCAGCTACGCCTTGGTGTTGCTGGTCTTCTCTCCGAGGGTACCTGGGTTATCGAAGTACTTGGCCCTGTATGTGGCGACAGGGCAGTCTAGAAGCACACAGGCGGCTGTCTCGTCTTCCACCATGCAGGCTCTGCACAGTGGGCTGTCCGTAACACCTATGACAAAAAGATGTTTGTTAAAGGACCCGTGGTCATTTATAGCAGCTGTGACTGTATGTTCTTAGCTTAGCAGTTGTTTTTACAATCGGAGGGCCCGTTTCGTGAAACGGCCGGCAATTGTGGGAAGCAACAACTGACTAATAGGTATGAGCTTCTAATTTTTGACAGTGTTCAATATTTATCGTGTACCGATCATATCCAGTCTTCTCAAAGTGATAGTTTGCCAAACTCAACAGTATTATCATATTTCATCGTAAACCTGTCTTCTAAAACATGAAACATCGCGTATGTACATACACCTAAACTATCATTTCGGGAGTTAGAAAAAAATCGAGAATATATTTTACGTTCGGTCAGGTGTCGTGGCAGTCCTTGGGGAAATCTAACTTTCCCGGAGGCGCAGACACCAATCGATTCTATTCAAATTTATGACAGAGAGAAACGGTTTGTGTTATATTGATGTGGAGTTGATAATACCAGGGCCGATTTTTTTCAAGACATTTTATGTAGACTTAAAAATCAACTGCGATCGCCAACCCGCCTGCCAAGCGTGGCGATTATGGGATATCCCCCCAACATGCTTGGGGGAGGTCTATGTCCAACAGTGGACGTCTTTCGGCTGAAATGATGAATGATGATGTAGACTAAAATAGTATATAGGTTTTGTTTGTAATTTTGTGAGTGATAGTATTAGATTTTTAGCTATTACCGGTGTGTAGGCATATTTTTCACGTTTATTTTCTTTAGATTGATTTTCACGATGTTTTCCAGTTTAAACGACTTAAACCTCTAACTAATTTTAACTTGTCCTTCTGTAGAACAGCAATAAAGATTTATTAAAGTGTAGACCTAATATTCCTTTTCACTGAATCCATCAATCCATTGATCATAACCACAGTGATCATGATTTTCTTTCTCTTGAAAGAAAAGTTAATCTCAAGGCTACACATCTCTACATTTAAATTATCTAATAATATCTCCAGTAGGTATTATCAGCTCTTTGAAGGTGACATTACATTCGGAACCCTATCGATAGCTGTCTGCATCTGGCAGGCTTGGCGCCGACTTCTCACAAAATTCCCGCCCTCATTTTATTGCCTTCTGTCCAAGATTAAACTTTTGTTCACCGTTTTTTAACAATCCATTCACTCAAATACACTCCGTAATAAAACTTGTACGAAACGAACGAATGAAAATAAAACACGTGGGAACTGTATTACTGTTCGTTGGAGACCGATGCATGCGGGAATTGTGTTTGTGTATTCTAGCAAATACTTTATGGCGAGTACAGACTTGTGCAACATATAATTTAACCTGTGGTATAATGTACCATACATTTGTATAATGAATGTTGAAATGACGAAGTAGCAGAGTGACAGTGAATGTTTACGGCGGTTGGTCACTAGTCCAAATAAGCGCATTTTGTTTCATAAATTCACTATGAGATTTGTGTCCTCTACCCACGATACAGAAGAAATCCTAGAAAGAGGTAAAAAAAAGAACCACGTTTTTAAAACGAACTTAACATAATATAACATCACGCCTGTATTTCCCTGAAAGGGTAGGCAGAGGTGTATAGCACACCCACATTTCGCCAGTTGTGTTATAGTCCCATGTAATAGGGAGCGAGCCTATTGCCACTAACCAACCGGGCACAAATCCAGACTGTAATTGGGTTTTTCATAAGGAAATTCTCAGTAGCAGCCGGCTAATGAGAACTTCATAATGAAAAAAAAAAACCCAATAAAACTTTGCCCGACCCGGGAATCGAACCCAGGACCCCACGCTCAGCAGTCGCGCTTGCAACCACTAGACCAACGAGGCAATATAAAAAAGAATCAATTTTAAAACGAAAGCTAGTTTATATGGTATTGTCATCCAGTTCTGTTCTAAGATCCAGTTTAATCATCGTTAAAGATTTCTGACAAAACATAATAAGGAATTAGAAGTAAGTGTGCAAAAATGTTTCCTTTAGTTATTCCATTACATTGTAAATTACATCTTGTAATTCCAAGAAGCTACTGGGTTTCACCTTAAAATTTTCAGTTACAGTTAATAATATTAGGTATTTCTACTCTCATTACAACACTGCGTTACTTTTTAGGGTTCCGTACCCGAAGGGTGCCAAACGGGACCCTACTACTCTCGTTACGCTGTCCGTCCGTCCGTCCGTCCGTCCGTCCGTCCGTCTGTCTGTCACAGGGCTGTATCTTTTGAACGGTTGAAATTTTCTCAGAATATGTGTTGCTATCAGGTGTATCCCGACAAATACTAAAAACAAAAAAAAGTCTAACACCAAAGGGTTAACACCAAGTCTAACACCAAGTCTAACACCAAGTCTAACACCCCATACAAGAAACCTCAAAAAACATGCATTTTTTTAACGTTTTTGTTCCTGCTCTATCTTCAAAATGGTAATATATACCAGCGTCAAACTTGGTCAAATTATAGTGCATATTATGTACTTTAGCAACAAATACTAAAAATAAAACAAACATAGACATATATGGTGGTACCTGAGTAAGAAAGACATGCAAAAATTCATATTTTGCGCACTGTGCGTTGTCTTTTGATAAACTCTCGTAAATTAAATCAGTTTTTATGTGGTATCAGGTCGTTGAGAGGTATGGAACCCTTACTGTGCGAGTCCGACTCGCACTTGGCCGGTTTTTATTAAATCTCCCCGTAAAATAGGTCTGTCACCATTTGTGAAATTAAAGAATCTTATTCAAATCCTGCTGAGTTCGTAAGGAAAGATCTGTCTTTCAGCAGGATTTCACTAATAAATTAAGACACAATATTCATAAACTTATTTGTTTCAAAAAGTCTTCAAGATTAATATTCCATTTGCTTTCAACTTTGCGGAATCAGAATGGAAATTAAAGATGAGTGAGGGTAACAACTGTGCGTTGTTTTTATGAGAAATTTTGTTCCAATATTATTAAAGGGAACTAAATAAATTTTCTAGAGGTAACTAACATAAAGAAAGAAGTAATTGAGGAGTGCCGTGGGCAACAAATCTCCATTTTGCCGGATTAAAGCTCCTCTCTGTTTTATAATAATAGAGGCGGTGTGAAGCACCCTGAATATTTTACTAAAGTCAACTTCCAAGTTTAAGATTGTTATACTCTATCCTTGTCTGGCATGAGAATCAGCGCTTTGTGCAACAAGGACAGTGAACAAATTTTGAACATTTGCTACGTGTTGACTTCTACACAGTTCTACACTGTATACGTTAATTCAGTTTAAGTACGTAAATACTGGCTTACAGAATCTTTGAAATTACATTACTTGTTTGTTCATACATATTTATACGAAGTTGCGGAATGAAATTAGTGATGTGTACAGTTTGTATTGTAACCTCCCTCATTTGCATTTTAGGGTAGGTATCGTTTTTAACACGCTTTTAAGGAATCCGCTGGATGCAGGAAGCGCAGAACCGGCTGTTGTGGCGATGCTTGGGTGAGGCCTATCTCCAGCAATGGAAATGTTTATGCTGAAATGATGATGATGATCGTTTTTTAAGATTTTTCCCAAAATTCCCACTGAGATATTAGGTGGTGATTTGTTTATTTTTCAAAATCCTAGCATGCCACGCCACGAAATCATAGTTGGGACTTTGGAAAAAAACTTCAAATCCCCACTGAGTTTTTTAATAAATAAATATTAATAAATAAATATTTTCGGGACATTTTTACACTGCACCATCTAGTCCCAAACTAAGCAGAGATTGTATGTACTATGGGGTACTAGACAATGGATATGATACTAATACACTTTTTTTTTGTAAATACATACTTATTATACAGAAACACCCAGACCAACACAAACACTTATGTTCATCACACAAATATTTGTGTCCTGCGGGAATCGAACCCACGACTCTCGACATCGAACTCATGACCTCGTAATCAGCAGTCCATCACTCGAAACATTGGACCACAGAAGTCGTCAAAATAATGCATGCTTAATAGCTTGCAAGTAATATCGACGAAATCTTTGGCAACAAGACTAACTTTATGTATGTCTGAATCATCATCAGCCTACTACTGTCCTATTGCTGGGCCTCTTCCCTGAATCAGAAGGATTCAGGCCTTATTCCACATCGCTGGCCTCGTGCGGATTAACGGGCTACACCCAGAAATAGATAGAATGGCCATGTGGGCAGGGCGCGCGTGGTAGCACCATGCACCATTGTACAGGATATTTCAAAGCCTTTCTCAATACGCTAATTTTCAACTGCAAAAACAACTGCAAAAACAATTTCTAACTGCAGAAACAAAAGCTGTTAAGTACATTTGATTAAAAAAATTAAAAAATAATGACGGCAAAAGGTAAGGCCTTTTTTTGATTTTTGTTTTCGGGTGGAATTCCTCATGGATACCCTCCGTCTGGGGATGGCGGAGGGGTATGTCGGACTCTTACCGACTAAAACCACACGGTGGCCATCTTCTGCACAAAATAGAGGAGCTCCGGGAACTCCATTGGACCGCGCCGGTGCCCCTCTAGTGCTATGCCTTTGGCACGTCCCAGGAAAAACAATATTTTTCCCCCACAGTAGCACGCGACCACCACGTACTGCTGTCCCCCCCAGGGTCGCTTAATAGACGCCTCGAGTCCCCCAACTCTAAGCGTCCACGATACCGAAGGTCCCCTGCCAAATGTGGTACCAGGGGGTGCGGCCCTTCGCCCTATCTGGGCCTTGCACCAGGGTGGTTGCCTCCTTCTCCGAGCGGGATCGGCCCTCTCCCGATCTCGCTCTGCGGCCTCCTTCTGTAGCATAACGTTCTCGCAGAAGGAAGCCATGGCCCTCCAAGCCGTCGGATCTGCCAGCATAGCCGACAGCATATACTATTCCTAAAAACTGATTGATGCCCGAATACTATTCGAAATTATAAACTAAAACATTATTTAGGTAGCGAATTCAATTACTAAGGATAAAATCACATCTATTTCTATACTTCAGCTGGTATCGACGTCCATTATTGTTTCTAAATTACGAATCTGGGATGATTTTCTATAATAACATTTCTATTTCATCCCAAAAGAACTTCTACCAATTACGTTTCGCCCGGGGATCGGTAACCAAAACAATCTATGTTATGATATTAAATATTATTTCTTAGTACCTACGTACCCAACTAGGTACACAATTTTAAAAGAATAAAAACACGACCTCTTATAAAAAATTGTAACATTTCTAACAACCACGATGGGCTCATCACAGTTTGCCGTTTACATTTTTAATTTAAGTTAGGGGAATAGCAAGTTTAACAATGTTGAATACTGAATTTTTTATGTATTCTTTCGTTGTTATGGTAAGGCGAATTACTTTCAAGTTTTTGACTACCTTCATAAACAAAGTCTGCGATAAATAAATTATAGTAAAGCGTCGTCCACACCATATCCCGCACATTGTTATCGCAAGTCACAACCAAGCTGTGTGTGTTTCAGGCTTTAATTTATTTTTTTAGTCATTAGCCGCGCTGTATAAAAATGTGCCCTATAAATGTATCGTCGTGATTTGTGCTCTAGTGTAGACAAGGCTTAACACTGACACAAAAGAAACTTTATTGGAATAGATTTTATTGATGCCATGTCGACATGTGGCAAGCAGCTTGATATTAGAATTCGATATTGCCAAAAATCCAACAATATGATGGAAAATATTAAAGACATCGAGCCTTATTCGAGGTTATTTTGGAACATTATCATTATTTGCACAAGACACTTTCTGATTATTTTTGGGACACAGAATCAATACAGGATACTTTTTTATTAAATTGAGCATTTGACTTTAGATTTTAGTCTGTATGCCTAGGAATACGCCACCCTGTTTTGAACATTATTAAATATTTCGTTATTATTTGCAGCATTCTGGAATATGTTAAGACTGCGATCACCAAACCTTTCGTGAAGAGTGGTTAGTGGTGGTGGGTGGTTGGTGAGGGTTTATTGGTGGTATTTTTTTCCCCTAATTTATGAATATTATTTTTATTTTTATTAAGAGCCGTGACTGTCCCAAGGCCTCCGTACTCCTTTTACTTATCTCTATCTATGGCTGTAAAGGACCAGTCTTTTTGGAAAGAGTCCAGTTCATTCCGCCATCTCCATTTGGGGCTGCCGCGTTTGTCGTAAGGGACCCATAGGTCTTAAGTTTGGCCCGTTGCGCATTGGTCATGTGGTAGGCGGCAGAATGTATCCAGCCTAGTTCCATTTTAACGTAACAGCTTTCTATACAGGGTTATTTTTCATTCACCAATAACCCTTTAAGGGATGATTGTACTCATCAAACACACGAATAATAAAAGCGGACGGAATCTCGCTAAACAATAAGTGAATCACCCATAGTAAGACAGCTCGCTTAAAAGTACGGGCTGGCACGCACACATTTACACCCATAGTAAGACAAACAACCGCGATTACGCAACAAATCTTTGTCCTCCCGATTACGCAATTATCGTAGTGTCACAAATAAAATAACAATATGCCATCTGGTGTGTTAAAATGCTGTCGAAATTACAGTGGGCTTCGAAAAAAAAATTGTGCTTTAATCTTTTCTTAGCGAGATTCCGTCCGCCTATATTATTCGTCCGTGTTTATGATTATGTGAACTCTAGAAAATTTAATATACACAAAGAGCAACCAAGTAATTAAAGAGAACTAAATTAATATCGCCATAATACTGTAGGTAAGCGAACAATGGACACAGGCAGTATCTGAGAAGTTTAACAACAAACTGATGAACTTTAAGTTACAAACTTCTTCCATAATTCCTTTTGAAGCTGCATCTTCTTTGTATTTATGGAGAAAATTAAAAACTGTACGCACGAACGAGTAGAAGTTAGAAAAACAAACGAATCCATAAATATTAAAGAGGCAATTAATTAATAAAAAATATGATAAGTTTTTTGGCAACAATCAGAATTTGTTTCTTATCAGTTGATGTATAGTAATACTTATTTAAAAGTATTCTTTTTAACTGTTTCTGTTTCAACTATTCTAGAGAATAAATAAGATATAAGATAGGAATAGATTCCTATTTGATTACATATTTGGCCCTTTAGTTCAATCTCCAAAACTAAACCCACCTTATTACAAAATCGGGTTTAGCCATAGGTTTAGCCCAAGCTGGACTAAAAAGCCTTTTTTATGTGCGTAGTTTGACGTTAGTCCCGGTTTAAAGAAGAGTATAAAACTGGTCTAAACTTTTGTAATAAGGGGGTACGTGTTTACTGTAAAGTTACTGATTGGTTAGTTATTTATATTACAAAAAAAAAGCGTCGCATGCTTTTCGGCTTTTTGGCAAAGGCTTGTTTAGTGACAAACTTCAAACTGAGTTGATTGAATTGTATTTCTAAATCAAATAGAAAACATCAACATCAAATCAATTATGCTAGAAGCAATTTATTTCAATGCTTCAGAATAAAATACACAAAAACTGTTTCAATATAAAAATCAATTCAATTTAGGTTTAACAATAATACAATAAGTAAAACAGATGTAATCTATTTTATTTGATAGCCATGTGTTATTTCAATAGCTCAAAACCTCAGAATCCCCCAACTAGTTATTATTTTAGTAAATTGATATGGCAAGTTTTTTTTTTCATGAATTATTGTAGATGGTAATTTTTGTTGTCATAATTATTCTAACCGATGCGCCCCAGTCGCCCTGCACTGCACCCCTGCGGCTATTTCCGAAGGACATGTGTCTCATGTCGCTTTGTATGAAATTTTAGCCTCAGCATGAAGCTAAAATCTGACAGTTATAGCTAACTCAAATTCCAAAAAAAATCTAAGTCGCTCAGCGAGCTATGGAGCGAGCTATGCTTGGAGTTTCTTTGAAGGATAAAATCCGTAACGAGATTATTCGGAGAAGAACCGGAGTGACCGACATAGCTTGTAGGATCAGTAAGCTGAAGTGGCAGTGGGCTGACCATGTCTGTTGAAGGACCGATGGCCGTTGGAGCAGACGAGTCCTTGAGTGGAGACCGCGAATCGGCAAACGCAGCGTAGGGCGCCCCCCTGCCAGGTGGACCGACGACCTAAAGAACGTGGCTGGGGGGACTGGATGCGGAAGGCAGAGGACCGAGCGTTGTGGCGCAACTTGGGAGAGGCCTATGTCCAGCAGTGGACTGCGATAGGCTGAGTTGATTGATGAGGCTAAAAAAAATCTACTATCGATTCTGAACAATCTAGTTTTACGTTTTGAGTTATATTTTATTGGTCTATCGAATTTTAGTATTTAAAAATTTGTGAAAGGCTCCCTTTAAAAAGATTACGAAGGTCTGATCTAGTGAATCCGTCAGGTAGGTACTGAATATATTTAATTGAAAATGGGTACACGTGTGGCGGATTTGCGAACACATAGCCACGTGTTTTGGAACTAAAATCCCTTACATCGTATTTGTTTTAATAGATTGCTGGAATATTTTAGAATAGTTTGTTGGGATCAATATTGGTTCGATAATTTCGAGTTTTGATTGAAAAAGCTATTTTTAGGGTTTCATACCCAAAGGGTGCTAATGCGACCCTTTTCCTAAGCTTACGCCATCTGTCTATCACATGGCTGTATCTTTTTAACCGTAAAAGTTAACAGTCAAAATTTGAACAGAATGTGTTAATATGGTACCTATCAGGTCAAATACTAAAAATTAAAAAAGTCTAAAATCAAAGGGGTCCCCAGACAAGAAACCTCGTAAAAGAAATGCATTTTTCACTGTTTTTTCTTTATGCTCCATCTTCCAAGTGGAAATACACACAAGCTTGAAACTTGGTCTGAATAGCGTGAATACCCTATAGTTTAGCAAAGAATACTAAAAATAGGGCAAACATAGACATATGTGGTGGTACCTGCGTAAGAAAGAGATACAAAAATTCATACTTCGCGCACGGTGCGTTGATGTCTTTTGTTGATGAATTTTCGTAAATTAAATCAGTTTCTATTAGGTATCAGGTCGATGGTCGGTACGGAACCCTTAATGTGTAAGTCCGACTCGCACTTGGCCGGTTTTTAAGAATAAAATATACGTAAGTGCCAAAGGGCTACCAAGAAGAAGGTAGTTCGGGGGGGACTGGATGCGGAAGGTAGAGGACCAAGTGTTGTGGCGCAACTTGGGAGAGGCCTATTTCCAACAGTGGATTACGATAGCCTGAGTTGATGTTGGTCAAGTATCGCTAAAGAATTTTCTGCAATATAAAATACTACGAGTATTATTGAACAGAACATTTTTAACATCAATATGTTTCTCTAAGAACCCCCAAAGTCCCAAATCAGAATTCAATACAGTTCAGTAACTTTAAACCAATATTGAAACATTGGAGCCAAAAACTGTAAGTTATGTTCCGAAATACTGTTACAGAATCAGCGGGGGTCCGAATTCCCCCGTTTACTTTTAACTTACATCATAACAAACGCGGGCGGCTGGCAAACACTGATATTAGTTTTCTGTATAAGCAATTTTCGTAAGTGTCCCCTGTTATTTGTACGTAATACCGCCCTATATTGCTCATAGTTGGCCCCGTTCAAATAACGTGTTACGCCATTATTGAAATGTAATAAAAAGGTGATTGAGTGTTATTAATATTGTTTTTGTCAACACTAAGACTTAACTTCTGTTCTTGGATTTTACGCTGTGCAAGATACGTGTAATTCTAGATTTACTTTAGGGTACCGAGGTAACCGAGGTTTAATTTTCGTTAGGTTTAATTTATCGAAAATTTGTTTTTAATTATTGAGGTACAGGTAATGTAGTTTAATCAGAAACTATTAACTCTGTAAATTATACTTCGCTGTAGTTGTAGATAGAAAAAGTGCGAAAAACGGCCACTTTTGGCATTTTTTCTATTAATAGTTTCTTATTAAACTACAGTACCCTTACTACAATTGTTAAAAACGAATTTTCGATAAATTATGTATTCAGCGAGTAATGATTTTTTTACTGATGGTGGCGCCACTTGGCGGCTACATTCCCCTTAAATAACCTCCTCCTTTTTATGAAGTCGGTTAAAAAATAACAAGTTTGATACAAAACAACTGGCACCTCGCCAAGAAAACGCTACAATGAATACAAACAAAAATATAAACAAATGAAAATGGTACAAAAATTTAAGATTCCCGCGGGAAATATAACTGGGTGTAACACCAACGGCCAGCTACTTAAATAAAATTCTTCATCTTCAACATAAAAAAGACGACAATGTCACAGAGCCAGAATATTTTCTAATTTATTTTTTACATTGAGAAAAACAAAACAAAAGAAAACATAATCATAGATTGTAGAAAAGAGTAGGTTACTTTCGTACATTGTGTGACTTGGGCGAAATTTTATGAACTAATTTACCAGAGACAACATTCCTTATATGCGGGGTAGACGCCTCCGGCTGTGTAGGCATTTTTTGGACAAAAACCGAGCTCTGTGTTTAATGAAAACTCTGTACCACAATATGCCTCAGGGGGCCGTTTTCACTGATTGTAGGAATTTTTCCATACTTCGTATGAATATTTTTATAGCACGAAACGGCGGCGGCGCTTCGTACGGGCCCAGTGACGTTAACTTTGACTGGCCCGTGATGAAAAGGTTTAGAGGCAGTTTATTTTTCATATTTAAAACGTACATGAAAGGCTTTTCAGGTATATTACTGACGTATTAACTGTAGAACCAATATGTGCGTAGTCAAGCCGTAGGTATTGTTTTAATTTTGCATTAAGCATTAGTTTTACACAAGCCCTAATTAATAACTGGTAATTAAGGCTTAACTAATAGATAATGTACGTGAGATATCTATGTAAATACCTGTCTGTTACTGCCCTAATGGTGTTTGATGTTGATTTTGGTTTCAACATGCCTTCATTAACCTACATTGACGACATAAGACATGTAGCTTACAACGAGAATACTTATACAACGGTTATTGAAATAATTGAAAACCTCAGGGGTGGGTCGATTTCACAGCCTACGAATAAAGTTACACTAATGAAATCGTGATACCAATGATATCCAAATCACACTAATGTTGTGCATATTTTTAATGGTTTAAAAATGTAAATTAAGTCTTCTTATGATCAATATTAAAACTTTTGACATCGAAACAACAATTGATAAACTTTTTTACAATTTGTTGACAGCAATCTTCATCAATATAAATAAGGGTAAACTTACTTTGTAAACCAATAAAAATATGCATGCCATTAGCGTGATTTAGATTTCATTTGTGTAAAATCATTCATGGTACCCAATTTTATGTGAAATCGACCCGGGTACTCATCAGTATGAACAAATTTTACTACGGATACAACCCTGAAATCGCGAAAAAAAAGATGATCATTACATTTGTGTTCGCATAAATTGACAAAATGTAAGGGATCAGCAGATTTTTTTTTCTGTTTTTGCAGATTTTTGAGCCAATTTCAGGGTTGCACTGTACAATCTATACAACGTGTTATTGAAATAACTGAAACCTCTTAAGGGGTCATTGAACTCATCAGTATCTCCATACATTTATGTTTTTTTTCCCAATTTCAGTGTTGGTTCCATTAGTAAAAGTTGTTCATAACACATAACACATAACACACAACATAACATCACGCCTGTATTTTCCCGAAGGGGTAGGCAGCGCCACATTTCGCCAGTTATGTTATAGTCCCATGTAATAGGGGGCGAGCCTATTTCCATTGACCGGGCACAAATCCAGACTCCAGGCTGCTACTGAGAATTTCCAGAAAAATGTAAAAAATATGTACTGGAATGAATAAATGGAATTATAATACTACACTAGGCAACGACTTCTTACAACAAAGGAGATTGATTAGACAAAACGTACGTGCTTTTCCTTGTCGGTACTGGGGAGATTTAAGGTGGTTTCAAACCGGCGAGTGTGAATTGAAATCTCGCTGACCCTTTCACACCGAAAGATGTACATCGGGAGCAGGCGCCGACTCACGCCGACGTCGCCGACCAGCGCCTGCTCGCGATGTACCGTTTTACCATGTAATAAACTCTATTCATGCAGCAATAAAGTTAAATGTTGTACCAACAATTATTTCAATTCTCGCCTCGCACATCCACACATTGACGACGTGTCTATGTTGTAGTGGTTCGAGGGTCGTACTGCTGATCACCAGGTCGTGGGTTCGATTCCCACAATACACAAATATTTGTGTGATGAACATAAGTGTTTGTGTTGGTCTGGGTGTTGTTTCTTATGTATTATAAGTATGTATTTACAATAAAAAAGTATATAAGTATCGTATCCATTATCTAGTATCCATAGTACAAGCTCTGCTTAGTTTCGGACTAGATGGTGCTGTGTAAAAATGTCCCAGAGATATTTTTTTTTATGTTTTTATATTACCCTATCCAGACCTTTCACACCAAAGATGGGCGTGACGTGAATTGAAATTTTGCATACTTTCAATTCTCGCTCGGCCAGTGTTGCCAGGTCTGATTTTCAAAATCCGGGAGGCTTATTATGAAAAAAGCGGGAGATGTATTGAGGAAAAATTGAAAAAATCGGGAGATGATGTTTTTTAACAAAAATCTAAGTTTTTGAAGTAATCACGGTATTATATTTTGTCACCATTTCAGCCGTAATATTAAAATCAAAGCAATTTTTTACAGTTTACTGCCCTGTGTAATGAAAAAATTGAATGTGTTTAGTGAACATACAATACACTGGGAGTGACGGAAATATTCAGGGCAGCAACTTATCCATTTGTTTCATTTTATGTAGTTTTTTTGCCAGGTTTTGATCTTATTCCTATTATTAGGCTTTATACAGGGATTGTAAAAAATCGGGAGATTTTTGTCGAAAATCGGGAGACCGGGAGATTTATAGAAAAACCTGTGAATCTCCCGGAAAATCGGGAGACCTGGCAACAGTGCGCTTGGCCACGCCACGCTTTGCCGGTGTGAAACCACCTTTACAAACATTATATTGCAGTATCGCAAAGGAGGTTTAATAGCAACGCAAGGTGAACGTAGGAATTTGCAATAAACCTCACGTTTGTCTCGCAAAGCAGCCCCTTTATTTCCCAAGTTCCCTGAATTTCATCCACTATGTACATAGTGTTGTAGCAACACTGAATTGTTCAAACACATTTTTCTTCTAGTCGTGACATTTTCTCGTTTTGTCGCCAAAAGTTCTAGATACCTAGCGATAAACCCGACATACTGAACTTCGTAAATATACTTTTAGAAGTTTATGTATTTGGACGATTAATTGTTACTAGTAGTCGCCTAGTGGACAAAATTCGACCGTAATTCATTAAAATTCTTTTATCAAAGAGTATACCTTAGCTCCGTCGAAAGTAGGGAAAATACTGTTTTATTTATATACCTATAAATAAAACTGTTTTTACACTAAAGTCCGTCAATAGCTATTAAACAAAAAAGGAAAAGATTATCGGTTAACATACAGAGGAGAAAAAGGTACTGAACTGTTTTGTCTTTACCTATTTATGGGTATCTTGATCTGAGGTATCTTGTCAATTTGTAAGTGTATAGATCAGTCATAGACCAGTAAGCCTCTAGACGTCGACTAGCAGGACAGCCCTGGTCACCACGCATATGCAATACCACTGCATATCATATGCCCCGCCGCATCAGGACGTCAGTCAATCACCGAGCAGCACCAATCATACGGAATCATACCACCGAAATTTTGAGCCGACCAATCGTAACGCGCCGTCCGCCCCCCGGTCCCCGCCAACATTTTACGACTGGGTTCTAATGCAAAACTTTGTTTTTGCGGCGTCTTGAGGCTTACTGATCTGTGAGATTAGTTCATTAGGTAGCCTAAAACGTAACACCTGATTGACAGACGAAATTATTATGAGATCCCTGATTTTAGGTAGGTAGGTAAGGTAGGTAGTTTTTGAATTTTCTACCAAATTCATTGTTTCAGAAATCATCAATTTTGAGCTGATAAAAAAATGAAATTGGTTTTTCAGCTCAGGAAATTAAAAGCTTACAACAACTTGATAAACTTTTATATTGTTAATTATACGTCAAAGTACCAGTTAGTACAATTTATTACATTCGAGTTGCGGTTTTGGTTAGCTTTGAGCCAAATTGCCTTATCATTGTTCATCAACTAGTCATCGCTTAGAGTGGAGCTTATTCATTGCTCCCCAAACGCTTTCACGGTTCGTTAGAAATGTAAAAACTTACTCCTTCTGGATCAATATTGGGAGAAAGATTAAACTTTGACGCAGTCCACGGGTCCTATTCAAATTAGCCACACCGAATTTGGGAAACAAACGTTCCGAATCTACTGAAGTTTGTGGTCAAAGTTACAATTCGCGTCCGCCTAGAATACTGATTACAGTGATCACATTCCGTAAAGTTATTCCGGCAATGAAAACCAATAACTTTTTCATTTACCTGGAAGTGCTAACAAGGATGAAGTAGGTCAAGCTGCTGGCGACATTTCTAACGATCATATCGCTCACAATGCAAACAGTTGGACCGTAAAAAAATGTAATTATAAGTCGGAGTACTAGGGATGGCAATGATATTTTATGGCTACTGCGAAAAATATTTTCACGCCAACGTTTCCGTTTCTCATTGCTGACAAAATTTTAGCTAGGACGCTTCACGGGACAATAGCCAATATTTTCTGGAAATATTTCGTTCATTCTCGTGTTTTTTATGCCTATTTAATAAGCAACAATAATTTCTATGCATTCTCGCGGTAGGTATAGCAATGATTGGCCAAGCAACATACATCCAATATCGTTTTCCGATAAGAAGGAAAACTTTGGTCGATATTACTCTGGTAAATCTTTTCAGGGTTTAGAAAAATAATTGGATTGCTACATTGAAGGAAAGCAATTACATTCGGCAAGAGAAGCAATTTCGATTTACTCAACAACGACGATTTAGGTAAACTTCCCGTATTAAATTGTGCTACCCCATTTTATATATTTGCTTCATAAATCCCGTTTAAGGGTTCGATTACGATTTTCCCTATACTTATTTAAATGAGATAGGAATGGATACATAACTGGGTCCTTTACCACAGGTTGAAATAAAGACCGTTTTAAATAGGTACTTGAATACAGGTGACTGGAAATAGATATCATTGCTTCAAGGCATATTCGTTCAGATTGCCTTACAGAATTACAAATTACTTCATTATAATGCCGATTCCTGTGAATTTCACTTGTATTATAATATTCTCGAAATTAATCAAAAAATTCTTTACTTTATTACACCTTAAATTATTCTTCACTTTTTTCGATTCCAATAACAAGATACTGTAAGAATCAATTGTCAATGGTTTTATTTACATTTATCTTCTCAATAACTTCAGATAAAGTTACCCTCGATTCCAATCAAGCTCGGGGCCTTGACAACGAAATCAAAGACAAGTTGCTTGAAATAGTCTTGGCTAAGTTTAAAACATGTTTATCTGATAGCATTGCGTGAAAACGCTCTCTTTGAAACTCTTTACCAATGTATCAAGACGGCTATTTAGAATTTCCTATGTATTTCTAATGTAGCTATGATTTTGGCTTTGATTGCATTTACTTGTGTAGATACAAAATAACCAAAATATTAGATTTTAATTAGACCTTCTGAAGTACCTATTAAAATAGTCGTCTTCAAAATGCGTGTCACTTGGTTTTGTATACAGCTTTACCTACTTCCCCCTTTCAAGTTTCATTATACAAGTAGGTACGTTTTTTTGCAGTTTCCTGACTTTGCCACATGAGAGCGCAGTCGTATTAATACAATTAAGATAGTTTCGTGTGGCTTTCTCTCGTGAATTTCCAATTTCATAATTTTAACAAAATATGTAATGTTTTGAATTGTTGATTAGGTAATATCAACGCCATAAATAAAAGGGGCTGAAGGGTATCATTCCTAACAGTTCAGTAACAAGTAATAAAGTCTAGACTACTAAACTTTTTACGACAACATTTGTCAAATGAGGATCCTCTCTAAATTTTTAACGAGACTCTCGGAACAAGTCGGACATAAAGAGGATTTTACTTGCGCCTGTCAGAGAACTAAAATTGTAAAGATAATGCCATACTAAGCGAGCATTAAAGAGCGGCCCGAAATTGTATTTCAAGCTTTTTAGAAACTTAGGCATTAGCGAGCAAGTTTTTCCTGTAACGCACATGGTTGGGTAGCCTCTAATGGCAAACGGTCTTACAAACTTTTAGCCGAGACGATGGTATAAAAAGTTTTCTTTGACTGTAAATTGCTGAAGACCTCATCCTTGCTCTGAACTTTTTTTGGCCCGGAAAATAATATCTGAACTTGATAATTTGAAACTAAAACTTCGTTTGCGGGTTTTGAAACAAAATATAGGTTAACAATCTAGGTACAAACCATTTAGATTTTGAAGCAAACTCTTGAAGAAGTATATATGGGCGCGCTAGTGTTGCCATCAATTTGTTTACACTTATTTGACAGAACTTAATATATTAATCTTTATTACTGGTCAGTATTGAATGTTTCTTCCTGGCGTTGGTTGAACATTGCGCCCTCTAGTGTAATTTGAGAGTAATATAGCTTTCCATAGCTTATAACATTAAAATATTAATTTATACTCGGACTCAGACTAATTAATGTCTATGCTATATCGAATATCGATGCTTACAACGCAATCTATTGCCATTTTGAGGTAACTAGTTTATACGATGAATTAAGTATTTAGATTATGAAGTATTTTGAAATAAATATCCATTATTTCTAGAATTTGCTATGTAGTTTGCTGTTGTATTTGTTGTACTTTGCAAAGATCATCAAAGTTGTATTTGTTGTACTTTGCAAAGATCATCAAAGATCAAAGAAGATACCTTTTTGTTTAGCAAAATTTAATATTTGATGATCCGTATTAATTAAATTAATGTTGTAAATAATGTTAATATTATGATAATTATAATTCGAATATTCTAATTAGATTAATGAAATGATTAATTTAAATGTTGTTAATTTAATTTTGTGGTTCTGATAATTCCGCTTTATATTGTTTCATATTTTAATATCTGGCATGATTTGTTGGTTTATATAATGTTTAGAGATTATCTAAATTAATATTAGTTTTATCACGACGAATGGTTAATTATTTTAGTGTTCATTTATAAATTAAAATGTATTTAGTGACTCCGTTGGGTCTATTTGATTGTAGTAATATAAAGATGGAGACACTGTGCTTTGCGCGGGCTGTCATTCTTGTTGTAGAACTTCTTCTTCTGGTCAGTTCATGTAATAATCGGAAAATAAATCATTTGTAGTAAAGAGAAATTTATTTCGTGATGAATCCTGATGAAACCTTGAGCTACGCGCGGACATATACGTATAATTCACAGATATCATAGTGAGTTTCTTTTTTCTTTTTTCTGCAATCTTTCCCAGGAGTGTGGTGCCGGACGTAAAGAATTGTACCACCCTATATCTTCTCATGGGTGTCGTAAAAGGAACTTTGGGATTCACCAGAGGATGGGTAGCAGCGTTCTCTGCGCCAACCCGCCTGCCAAGCGTGGCGATTATGACATATCTCCCCTTTTTGAGAGAGGCCTATGTCCAGCAGTGGACGTCTTTCGGCTGAAATTATGTCCCAAGAGGACAATAAGCTGTACTTTGGTCACTTCTTACAGTTCTCACTAGGCTTGCTGGGTATGCATCCACTGATGCGGGCCCCTTATTAGGTTTCACTCATCGAGAAAATATGGGTTTATTACAATATTAAACTATGCAAAACCATTTGGTTTGTATATTAATTTATTAACCCATATTTTGTTTTTTGACCCGCAAACGAAGTTTAAGTTTCGAATCTTCAAGTACAGATATTATATATCCAGAGAAAAATTTAATTTTTTTTAGTAAATCAGTACCCATTACCCATTGATTTCAGGCATTCTGCTATCGTTTCTAAGATACAACAAACGTTTCCTCACATGCCGACTAAGGGGTGGCAGGGTAGATACGAGACAAGGTTCAGCCAATATTAACTTGCCTACGCTAGTTTTGGGACGATGGTGGAATAAGAATGGCATAGTGTTGGGTTTCACCGACTTACAATTCAGAGGCGGTGTGTGGTGGAGTGCATTAATTTTGTAACTTGGGGTAACACTCTTTAGTTCAACGTTTGTGTTCACGAAAATACTTTTTTGTTTCATATGTGGTTTTTCCGACTATTCTTAAGTACCAGTTACACACAACGCAAGCCCATACCACCCGTTAAATTATATACCTACCTACCTATAGTGCTATTTGTAAGTTTTTCTGGTTTTTTTTTAGTTTTACTTTTTTTTACTTTCAAGTAAAGCATTATATTTTGTATAAAAAGTACTTGATGTTATAATTTTCATAAATACTTTAAAGCGTTAGCGTCTCCACATATCACAAAAGTTGTCTGGAAGATATCGCTTTTAGCAATTAGACCGCCACTCTACCTATAATTCACACGTTGTTCCTGGTTTCTGTATTTTCATGGTCTACATTATTGCATATTCTATCTATCTATCTACAGTTATTGCCATTCCCAGTAGAATGCATCTTAGCAAATATTTGGCGTACCTATATGTATTGTATAGTTAACAAGATTGCGATTGCAAAGCACAGACCATGAATATATTTGTATCAATACCAATAGCTATTAATGACAATTATATTAATTAATAGTGACGTAAGGTTCAAAGTTGAATACGGAAATTCAGAATACTCGAATCTGTTCAGACTGAAGCTTCCCCCAACATTGGAAATTAGCTATGCAGGGCGATGATGAAAATGATTTGGAAGTGGAAATGCAGGGACACAGTACATAATATATTACTGTTAAACCTTTTGAATAAATAAAATCGGATGAAGTGACAGCAGACTTTTACATAACAAAAGAGAATAAAAGCAAAGACAATGATACACAATAAAAGATTGTACCCAACACTAAAATGCTGCTCGTACAAGGTCGATAGCAGGCACAGACTGGGGATCAGATGGCACGTTTACGAACATCGTCTGAAATACCAACAAGCTGTTAGTTAAGACAATGTATTTATATGCTTGTCGTGTGCTTATATTTGTACTGTTTTCTAGTCTGTGCTATTTTCTTTTTGGCAGAATATTTTTTCTGTACGTTTTTTCACGTAGAAATCGCAGTGGCATGAATAAAATTCTAGTTCTGTTTTTCGTTCATGTTAACTTTATTATTGTTATGTTGGGTTATGTCAGTTTTGTTTATTGGTTTTGTGTTCTTGCTATTTCTTACTTATATTTTCTTTAATTAATTGAAGACCATTACTGTAACAAGATGATTTATACTTTCTTTAAAAAAAAATTCGATCTCAAGAAGAACTTTTACATGATTGTGTTTTTATTTATTTATTTCAACATAAAAATGGCATAAGGATTTTGTAACTGAAGTTACATCCCTAACCCACCCACGTTACGTTCTACCTACGTATAAAGGCGTTTCCTACAAGTCACCATGCACCGTGTGGGGTTAATTCTACTAACTCAATTATCGCATTGTGTACACACGAAGATTGAGTTGTGACAGGTAACGAGATAACTAGCTAATAGAATCATAAGTTCACTTGCGTCCTCAATAAAAACAATGCAGTACAGAACTTGGAAGTCTACCTTTATCCAAAAGAAGAACGATGCAAAGACATTTTTAATTAAAATCTCAGTCTCAGCCTTTAAAAGAGTAACAAAATATCCTAAAATTTTTGTGCAACTTTCCAGATACTTATATTCAAAGCTCGTTTGGACCATAAAAAATCTAGAAAAAACACCTTAGCCTATAAGTCATGACTTAGCACGTATGAACGTAAATGAACCTGAAACATGATAACGTAACACGATAAATACTGCAGTACTCCAATGATTTGCAGTTTTAAAACTTCTACATTTTCTAATAGCTTACAAGCGAAAAATGAGTAAAAACGTGCGTTCATGAGGGTATTAAGTAATTTGAAGGGTTGAACAGAACCCCCGAGAGTTTCATCCATCACTGGTGGTGCTCAATTGACATTGACGTCAACGCTTAACCTTAGGTGAGTAAACTTGTCTCACATGGCTATAGGAGTTTGTCTTATAATATTGATGTATTATGGGAGCAAGTCGTGGAAGGCTACAAACGCTGTTTAATAAGCTGGTTAAGTAATGCACAGTGCCATACACTCAATTTTTTAGACGTATAAATGTACTTTCTTTGTTAACCTTCTAAGATATTAATGAAAACATTATAAAGGAACCTAGTCTTGATTGGTCTGAAATCAGAAACACTCAATGTGCAAACGTAGTCCTTCTCTTCTGTTCCTTCTGTGTATATAAAGCGAAGATGAGAGAAGATGTGTCCCGAAAGCGATGAGGAGAGACCGAGGTCCCCATGCGGTCCATCTAGGCGTTCAGTCAGCCTGGACCTCAAGGAACGTACCCCCTCACCTCTCCCCACCCCAGCCCCCACTCAAAACCCCGAGATCTCCCCGATCCCTTCAGACCAAGAGATGTCTTCGGACAGTGAGGTCAACTCCGACGAAGCCGATGCCTTTACCACAGTAGTGGGTAAAGGTAAAAAACGCGGCCGTAAAACCAATAAGGCCGAGGCTCTCGCCCCTAAGTCCTTAAAGCTCTCCGAGGCTAACACTGCCCCGGCCCCTACCCCCCGTCCCGCCTCTCACTCCTCCTCGCAGGATAACAGGCCCTCCTCCCCTCATGTCCATACCTCGTCTTCCCAGACGAAGGTACCCATCCCGCCTCCCTTATTCATCCAGGATAAGGCTTACTGGACGAGAATTTCTGACTGGTGCAACCAGTCCAAAATAAACTTCACCAGTGCCCGCCCCACACAGCAGGGTATTAAAGTAATTGTCCCCACCCCCACCGATTACCGCAACCTTACCAGGCTGCTACGCGAACGTAAGGTGTCCTTCCACACCTACGCCCTCCCGGAGGACCGACTCCTCAGAGTCGTAATCCGAGGAGTCCCGACGGAAGTCAAATGCGAAGAAGTATTTGACGACCTCAAAACCCAAGGCATCCCTATTAAAGAGACCCACCGAATGTTCCGTGGCAAACACGGTGACCCCTTTAACATGGTCCTCGCCATCTGCCACCCCAGCGAAAACGCAAAGGCAATATATAATATAAAGACCGTATGCCACCTATCAGGCATTACGGTCGAGCGCCCCCACAAGTCAAACCAGCCTGGTCAATGCCACCGTTGCCAGTTGTATGGTCACTCCCAGCGTAACTGTTACGCTAAGCCCAGGTGCGTAAAGTGCCTAGGCGATCATGGGACAAGCGAGTGCGAGCGTCCCAAGGAGAGGGACCAGTGCACTGAGCCCCCTAGCTGTGTCCTTTGTGGCCAAGCCGGGCACCCAGCGAATTATCGCGGATGCCCCAAAGCCCCCAAAATGCGCAACGCCAAATCGGCGAAACGCGCCTCCGACCGCGTTGCGAGGGAAGCCCCCTCCTACGCAGCCCCCTACCAGTACCAACCACCAAACCCTAGAGGCCCACTCGGGCCCTCCCCTAATTTCCGCGGCCCACTCGGGCCCAACCCCTGGTTTAAGGGTAACCAAAAGCCCCATTTCCCACCTCTTCCGCCCTCTCGTCTCGCGCCCCCGGCCTCAGAGCCCCCTGCGCTAATGAACATACCCATCCCCGCACCTTCTCTCAGGCCCAAAACTGCACCAGCAGCTAAAGCCCCCCCCCCATGAGAACCCCCCCTCCGGTAAACTCCCCCGGCCTTCTGCCGAGAGAATACCTCGAACCCCAATCAGGGGAATCCCGCATTGACGCCTACTCTAGACTTTGGGCCTTTACCCAAGGCATCCATGAGCAGCGCCTTCAGGTACTTACCAAGTACCAAGACATCTATAGAATACTTAATTCCAATTATAATGTATAATACGGCCCCACCCAAAAGATTCAAACCCCGTTCCCTAAATTTAGGCTTTTTTAATGCCCGAGGCATTAGTGGTCAACGCGACGACGTAGCCGTCTTCTTGCGTGAGCACCAAATCGATATTTTACTCATTCAAGAGTCTTTCCTCAAACCCCATTGTCGTAATCCCAATATAGCCAACTATAGGCTGATAAGAAACGACAGAGCACACAACAAACTAGGCGGAACGCTAATCTATTACCGCAATTCTTTATATTGCATCCCCATTGATCCCCCAGAGCTAGAATGCTTGGAGACTTCAATCTGTCGCCTAGGCATGACAGGGCACCAGCCCATCACCATAGTCTCGGCCTATAGATCCGCTAATAAACCCGCGAGTCTGCTCGAGGACGACCTCAAATCCTTACTCGATCTTAGTAACTCTGTAATTATAGCAGGCGATCTAAACGCCAAACATCGCTCTTGGAGCTGTGTCTCCAATAACACCGCTGGTGTTCAATTAGAAGCACTTAGCGACAAACTTTCCTTTGACGTCATCGCCCCGATGCGTCCCACTCACTTTCCCGATACAGTAGGGCAACGGCCCGACATCCTAGATATAGCCCTCTTAAAGCGCGTAAACCTCGGTATTCGCTCTATCGAGGTAATTCAAGAATTAGTCTCAGATCACCGACCTGTCATCATTCAACTGGGTCCCCGAGGTGGTCCCTCGGATCCCGGTACTCCACCCTTAACTAAAACGATAACCGATTGGAGGAGACTAGAGGACCGCCTCAAGTCTACCTCATCCCCCCAACTAGATTCAATCCCTGACTCCATTGAGACAGTCGCGGATACGGTGGCCGCGATCACCTCGCTCACCAACCATGTGCAGTCCGTAGTGGGCGAATGCTCACGGCAGGTTCCGATGCTGGATGACCAGCGTTTGAAACTGCCGGACGATGTTAATGAGTTGAGGACCGAGAGGAACGCGGCCATCCGTGCCTATGACGCTTTTCCCAACGAAGCCAACCGTGCCCATATGCGCTCTTTGCAGAATACTGTGAAAAGACGTGTAGCTCAGGTACGGGAGGATCGCTGGGACAAGGAAGTCAGTGAAATCAAACCGTCTCATTCAGCCTTCTGGGCACTTCAACGCAAACTCAAATGCGAGTCCACAGCAGCTATGCCCCCCCTAAATCGACCCAATCAAAGGCCGGCCTTTGATGATGACGAAAAAGCCGAATGCTTAGCCGACAGCTTGGAGTCCCAATGCACTCTCAGTACGCTTCCCGTAAGCCAAACCCACCTTGATAAGGTTAATTCAGAAGTAGAGCGTAGGTCAGCCCTCCCCCCCCCCCCATTAGATGACCCTGATGACCCGCTCCCACCGATCACCCCTGACGAAGTTCTTTCTATAGTCAAGGATCTTAAGCCCAAAAAAGCCCCCGGCGCAGACGGCATCACCAATAAGGTGTTGAAACGTTTCCCTGCCACCCTAATCGCTCTAATGACCGTCATCTTCAATGCGGCATTTAAAAACAACATCTTTCCCCAGGCTTGGAAACAGGCTACGGTAATCGGTATTTCCAAACCGGGCAAACCAAAAGCCGAGCCGAGTAGTTACCGGCCGATTAGTCTCCTCAATGTCTTCGGTAAAATCTACGAGAAGCTTATTTATAAGCGACTCAAAGATTTCGCCGACTCAAATAAACTCCTTCCCGACGAGCAGTTTGGCTTTCGTACAAAGCACTGCTGCGTTAATCAACTGCACCGCATTGTAGAACACATCAGTGCAGGCTTCGTACGCGGTCAAATGACCGGCACTCTCTTTTTCGACGTAGCAAAGGCTTTCGATAAAGTGTGGCACAACGGCTTATTATATAAGCTGTACACTATGAATGTGCCACATCGTCTCGTGCTCATCATCCGAGACTACTTATCGAATCGTACCTTTCGCTATCGCATAGAAGGGGCTCTCTCCTCCCCCCATCCCATTCACGCCGGTGTGCCTCAAGGCTCCGTGCTCTCCCCCCTACTGTTCACGCTGTACACCAGCGATATTCCAAAATGCGGTGCAGCCCGTATAGCCCTTTTCGCCGACGACACGGCAATCTATTACTCCGGCATGACCCATGTCGCCATTTCTCGTACCCTCCAATCCGCGGCCAACACCCTAGGTGAATGGTTCCGGAAATGGAGAATCGAAGTAAATCCCGAAAAAAGTGCAGCGGTCCTCTTCGATAAGAGACCCCTGTCACAGTATCGTAAAGAATTAAACGTACCAGTCTCAATGTTCGGAAAACAGATCCCATGGCAACGAGAAGCCAAATACCTTGGCGTGATCCTTGACCGTAGACTGACTTTCAGATCGCATATCCGCAAGGTGAAAAACCGTGCCGCCTTCGTCCTCGGACGTCTCCACCCCCTACTCAATGCGCACAGTAAGTTGCCCACTCCTCTCAAAGTAAGGATATACACCACCTGTATCCGCCCCATACTCGCCTATGCTAGCGTTGTGTTCGCACACGTCAAGCCGGTGAGAATTCACATGCTCCAAACCCTCCAAAACCGTTTCATGCGAAGGGCCTTAGGCGCCCCCTGGTACGTACGCAACGTCGACCTCCAGCTAGACCTCAAACTGCCGACCATCAAGCAGTTTTTCAAGCGTGTCTCAAAACGCTATTTCGATTCCGCTCCCAAGCACCCCAACCCCTTGGTCGTGGCGGCCACCGTCTACCAGCCATCTGCTATTAGCAAAACCCGACGTCCCAGACACACACTCATTGAGCCCGATGACGCTATTACACTCCTCCAGGAGTCAGATAAAAGTACAAGCACACTCCGACGCCGTCGTCCAAAATATCGTCCCCGCCGGCGAGGTCCGACGCGACACACACACAGAATCCGAGAGTCCGACTCTCGAGAAACAGTAACACATGCCGACGCAGCACCGGCTGCTGGGGGGATCAGTGGCGGGGTCCCCCTGCTGCACCCTGAGTCGAGGTCCGAGCTCCCCCCTGGGGACGCCCTCACGGTGTAAGCAACCGGAGATAATCTCGTCACGCGAGACCGGCCCTATGCTCTAGAGTAGTTCCTAGGAGCAGGCTATTGCGTAGCCACTGGTTAGGTTTTCTAGGTAGGTCTTAGCCTCGCCGGCGAGGCTTGCCGCTTCACGGCGTTTAGCACGTCACCCGATAGGGACCGAAAGTCCGCTACTTTCGAGGAAACCAATTCGATGCAGCAACGGCTGCTAGGGGGACATAGGAACTGCGGGGTCCCCCTGCAATGCCCTAGCGAGGTTCGAGCCCCCCCCTTGGGGGGCGCCCGCCCGATTACGCGCGGTATTGATGCCGCGCGCATCTAGTTTGTAAGTATGTAGGGAAAAAACCTTCGGCGAATGGAGTCCCACATGGGACTCTCCGCCAACTAAGTCCGGTTAAGCAGAAATGGGACTTCGGTCCCACCTGCGAGAGCCCATTCGAAAAAAAAAAAAAAAAAAAAGAAGATGTGTCTGTAGGCCTTTGCTTTGCAGTGGGATTATACAAGCTAGTAATTTATCTAGACGAGAGATCAATATTATTACGATGGTCATATATCATAATTATACAATTTATTTACACTTATTTTTTCTAATATTGCATTCTTTTCTATCATAGAACTGCAATGTGTATGAAATATCTTACAATTTTTTAATAGCTGATTAAAATGTAAAATGTAAGTATGATGTGGCCATTATTGTTTTTACACTAATTCTTTAAATTCCTGCCTATTTTTTTTCTAGCAGTATGAGTCTGTCATGCTCACTTAAATGTCACACTGATGGTGGCGTTAGTGTCGGGTCGTTAAGTTCCCTTCAATATGGTTGAGTTAAGCGATGGCTGATGCTCGCGTCATGCTCGTGAACGGGTGCCGTCTGTCGTGATCGGGACAGGAGCCTTACCATAACCTTTTACGTAGCGAACCAATTCCGATGCAGATCAATTTAGAGTCAAGTATTGGATCGCTAATTTTCGTACCATGACCTTGTTAAAACTAAACCTAAATTGAATCTTTCGTTCATAAAATGAATGAATGAAATTTGTCTCTGGTCCTATTCTGCTTCTCAGTGTTAGAAAGAGACAACGCTATACGAATATCGCATATTGGATTTCATTCTCTCGATAGCGTTCTGAAATCAAACTCTGCGAACTTACGGAAAGTTACGGTTATTATATTATTTAATATTTAAGTATAAAAAAACTTAATTAATAATGATTAGTGCATAAAATAGTCACATATTCAATAAACGCGTCTTTTTTTTAAATCTACTCGGTGATTTGAAGTACTATTCAACTATAAACAGGAAGACGTACAATTTTAAATAAGGTTTAGAACGTACCTGTCATATCAACGCGTTTGTTTATAATAGTTGTTTTGAAGTGATCACAGACATAGTAAAAAATATAGACAATGTGCTGCGAATAATCATAGTTAAGCCAAAAAAAACTGATCCTTCGTGTACAACCAGCGCTCACGGCCTCACGCACACACCATGCACCTGAAGGATATTTGCTTTTGCGATGTATACTGGACGATATGCCGCAACATGTGTAGTGAGAGGAGTGAGCACGGTTTGAGCTACATGTGTGTGCGTAAGCGCTGGTTGTACAAGAAGGAGCATAGTTTTTTTGGCTTCACTAGATTGTCAGCTCTTCGTCTATATTTTTTACTACGTCTGTGGAAGTGATTTAGAAGATGTTTATTCACTGACTGATTGTTTGCTTTATATTATAGATTTAACAATGGGGTTTACAATGGGGTTAGTTGTTATGTGTAAATGGTACCTAAACACATATAGATCTTGTATTAACTTTTAATCGCCAAGCTTACATTAGTGGTGAAATATTTTAATAGTGCATCAGTGAAACCACTCGCCGCAGCTATTTTTGGTCAACTCGAGTACCTATGGGAGTTATTCAATGAACATAAAGACAACCATGGGTTACAATAAATCGGCCCAAGCCAGGGATTACGCAAGTTTTGGAAAGGAGTAGCCCTAAGCTTGATTTCCCACAGTGATGGCAGCAAAGGATTGGAAAGTATGGTGCAAGGTACGTAGAGTTAAACCCATTTTTATAAGAGTGAGTTTGTTAGCTTGGTGAAATAGGTATGTTAGCATAGTTAACATAAGCAGTCCATTACTGTCCCATTGTAACACAGTTAACATAAGCAGTCCCACTGCTGGGTACTCTTCTTCTCCGAATGAGAAGGTTAAGGCCTTAACTGCAAGGCTATAACTACTCTTGTGTAATATGATAAACATATTGTCATGAAAATATTGTTCAATATTAAACCTTCTGTACTTAGAATAATTAATTAAAAATGATAATATTTAATTTTAGCACAGACTGGAATTACTACGAATCTAAACTAAAAGGGTTTCATAAAAGCTTCTATCCGCAAAAGACTGCAGGAGACCAGTCTGATAGCTCTGGATTACTTGGAGAATGGATAGTCATTTCAAGAAATAAGTTTAATTTATTTTACTATGCAACTCTTTAGATGTTATTATTTATTTTTAAACTAAAGTACTTAAATATTAGACGTTTTACTATTTCTGCCTTGGGATGACTGGTATAAAAATAATCCTGTGGTATTCCATGGACATATTCTCATCCCAAACAGTCATCCTCACCTGTTTCGTTGTGATTGAGTTACAAACTCGTAACATTTGCATTATTGGTAAAAATAGGGTTCTAAGAATATTAATTTATTAAATGGACTAGCATAATAAGAAAAATTTATTTGTTTACAGATTAAGTATACACTCGAAGACACTTATTCCCTGGATATTCAAGTCTGTGTAGTGGCTCTCTGGTGTGCCGGGAGCTGCATTTATTACTGATGTCATCGTAATAAGAATTTCCTGCAACATGTTACATTTATCTGTTATAAAAACAATTCTATAGTTATATGAGTCTTTATTTAGAGCCTTTAGTTCACATTATAATATACAACGTGTTATTGAAATAACTGAAAACCTCTTAAGAGGTCATTGTACTCATCAGTATGAACAACTTTTACTACGGAACAGCTGATCCCTACATTTTATCGATTCATGTGAACAAAAATGTAGGGGACACCTGATATTTTTTTCAAGATTTCAAGGTTGGTCCCTTAGTAAAAGTTGTTGATACTGATGAGTACAATGACCCCTTAAGAGGTTTCAGTTATTTCAATAACACGTTGTATATTACATTATAAGGAAGTAGGTACCTACTTAAATATTCATTTAAAAAATTATGTACACAGAGAATTCTAATAGGTAACATATTGAAAGCACATAAGTTTTTTTTTCTATTGTAGAAAAATATTAATAATGCCAAAAACCTATTTTGTTTTTTAGTAAACAATTAAAATTTTACTAATTGTATTTATTTTACCTACAAATCATAGCTTCTATCCATCATCTTGCCCGAACCTGGGTCATTGGCTGGCGACGCCCTTGATGTGCACTCAAGTTTCCTTTTGGCCTTGCATGTGACCTTGTTCCATAAACCAACAGAGCAGTCAATATCTGAAACGTATTGGTTTATTATTGGTATTTCATAAGTTATTCGTGGTACCTATATATAATCCATATGGGTATTTAGAAGTAGACTAAGATAGGTTGATGTAGCAGGTTGTTAATATTATATATAGTGACATGTTGTTCCTAAGTTTTTATTATTGTTACTGGTGTGTACACCTTTGTTGTAACAAATAGTATTATATCTATTATATTATTAGGTAGATAGTTAGCCTATGTCCAGCAGTGGACGTCTTTTGGCTGAAACGATGATGATGATATTAGGTAGATTAATCTGTTTTTTTCATTACTTAATCCTATTAGAGAATGCAATAGGTACATACCTATTTAATATTATTACTTAGATAGTTACATCTTTTCGGTAGTTTTTCGTTTTTTTACATAGGTATATGTATTATGCAGGAGAAGTCTTAAAATAAGTTAAATATTTATGATTCTTACCTTTAAGAGGTCCCATAATAGTCTTAGTTCATTACACAGATCTAAGAAACATAATTGTTTAGAAAGCCGGCTCCCATAATGAAGTCTTGTTCTTCCATTTGAACAATAAATCCGGCTGTTCCTTTATTTACCATGTTTGATTGCAGCATTAAGTACCTACTTTCCTCATTATTATCACACTCCATTAATTATCACAATAATTTATATCATACTAGGTTTTTAAGTTTTATAATTAACATAAGACACGAATTACCTTTAAATTATTAAACTTTTACTTAACTTTGTTATACAATAACGAAAACTATTCACTTCTTACTAAGAAAACATCAACTTTAGTTGAGTCGTATTATTTGACAGATAGCGAACCAGTTCAGACCGTGCAATCGAGGTCCCGGTACGAATTGAATGAACGAAAGCAAGATTTGCGACTCAGTTTAGACTTTGTTCTGGCTGATCCTAAAGTGTGAAAAGTGTCACGCGTATTAGATGTCATGGTACGAAAAAGCAAAGCGTATCAATTTAGGTCCTCAATTGAATCGTAATAAGAGGTTGTGGTAGGGCTCCTGGAGCCTTACCACAACCTTTTACGTAGCGAACCAATTCCGATGCAGATCAATTTAGAGTCAAGTATTGGATCGCTAATTTTCGTACCATGACCTTGTTAATACTAAACCTGAATTGAATCTTTCGTTCATAAAATGAATGAATGAAATTTGTCTCTGGTCCTGTTCTGCTTCTCAATGTTAGAAAGAGACAACGCTATACGAATATCACATATTGGATTTCATTCTCTCGATAACGTTCTGAAATCAAACTCTGCGAACTTACGGAAAGTTACGGTTATTATATTATTTAATATTTAAGTATAAAAAAACTTAATTAATAATTATTAGTGCATAAAATAGTCACATATTGATTGAACGCGTCTTTTTTTTAAATCTACTCGGTGATTTGAAGTATGAAAAATTCCTATTTAACTATAAACAGGAAGGCGTACAATTTTAAATAAGGTTTAGAACGTACCTGTCATATCAACGCGTTTGTTTATATAATAGTTGTTTTGAAGTGATCACAGACATAGTAAAAAATATAGACAAAGTGCTGCGAATAAAAATAGTGAAGCCAAAAGAAACTGATCCTTCGTATACAACCAGCGCTCACGCACACACCATGCACCTGAAGGATATTTGCTTTTGCGATGTATACTGGACGATATGCCGCAACATGTGTAGTGAGAGAGAGTGAGCACGGTTTGAGGTGAATGTGTGTGCGTGAGCGCTGGTTGTACAAGAAGGAGCATAGTTTTTTTGGCTTCACTAGATTATTCGCAGCACTTCGTCTATATTTTTACTATGTCTGTGGAAGTGATTTAGAAGTTGTTTATTCACTGACTGATTGTTTGCTTTATGTTACAGATTTAACAATGGGGCTTACATTGGGGTTATTTGTCATGTGTAAATGGTACCTACACACATATAGATCTTGTATTAACTTTTAATCGCCAAGCTTACATTAGTGGGGAAATATTTTAATAGTGTATCAGTTATCAGTGAAACCACCCGCCGCAGCTATTTTTGGTCAACTCGAGTACCTATGGGAGTTAAATACAAGTAGGTATGGGCTACAATAAATCGGCCCAAGCCAAGGATTACGCAAGTTTTGGAAAGGAGTAGCCCTAAGCTAGATTCCCCACAGTGATGGTAGTAAAGGATTGGAAAGTATGGTGTAAGGTACGTAGAGTTAAACCCATATTTATAAGAGTGAGTTTGTTAGCTTGGTGAAATAGGTACCTATGTTAACATAGTTAGTTGTACCCTTATTTTACATGTTAGTCCTAAGTTTAATAATGTTATTGGTGTACAATAAAGAATATTCTATCTTCTATCTATCTTCAACATAAGCAGTCCATTACTGTCCCACTGCTGGTACTCTTCTTCTCTGAATGAGAAGGTTAAGGCCTTAACTGCAAAGCTATCACAATTTTTTTCAATATGATAAACATATTGTCATGAAAATATGGTTCAAACCTAAACCTTCACTGTAACTTTTCAAAAATTGAACAAGGATTTATTATTATTTGGTTTCATTTGGTACTTAGAATAATTAATTAAAAAATATATAATTTAATTTTAGGCACAGACTGGAATTACTACAAATAATATAAAAGCTTCTCTCCGCAAAAGACTGCAGGAGACCAGTCTGATGGCTCTGGATTGCTTGGAGTATGGATAGCCATTTCAAGAAGTAAGTTTAATTTATTTTACCATGCAACCCTTTAGATGTTATTATTTATTTTTTAAACTAAATTACTTAACTGTTATTAGAAGTTTTACAATTTCTGCCTTGGGATGACTGGTATTAAAATAATCCTGTCGTATTCCATGGACATATTCTCATCCCAATCAGTCATCCTAACCTGTTTCGTTGTGATTGAGTTACAAACATCGTAACATTTACATTATTAGTAAAAATAGGGTTCTAAGAATATTAATTTATTAAATGGATTAGCATAATAAGAACAATTTATTTTTTTACAGATTAAGTATACACTCGAAGACAAAGAAAATGTGCTAAGAGACACCCAATGTTCTTCTGATGACACTTATTCCCTGGATATTCAAGTCTGTGTAGTGGCTCTCTGGTGTGCCGGGAGCTGCATTTATTACTGATGTCATCGTAATAAGAATTTCCTGCAACATGTTACATTTATCTGTTATAAAAACAATTATATATTTATATGAGTCTTTATTTAGCACCTTTAGTTCACATTATAATATACAACGTGTTATTGAAACAACTGAAAACCTCTTAAGGGGTCATTGTACTCATCAGTATGAACAACTTTTACTATGGGACCAAACCTGAAATCTGATGAGTACAATGACCCCTTAAGAGGTTTTCAGTTATTTCAATAACACGTTGTATATTACATTATAAGAAAGTAGGTACCTACTTAAATATTCATTTATAAAATTATGTAGGTACACACAGAAAATTCTAATAGGTATCATATTGAATAAAGCACATAGGCACATTAAGTTTTTTTTTCTATTGTTTAAAAATATTAATAATGCCAAAAACCTACTTTGTTTTTAGTAAACAATTGAAATTTTACTAATTGTATTTGTTTTACCTACAAATCATAGCTTCTATCCATCATCTTGCCCGAACCTGGGTCATTGGCTAGCAACGCCCTTGATGTGATTGCAATGTACTCTGTGATGTGCACTCATGTTTCCTTTTGGCCTTGGATGTGCCCTTGTTCCATAAAACAACAGAGCAGTCAATATCTGAAATAAATTGGTTTATTATTGGTATTTCATAAGTTATTCGTGGTACCTATATATAATCCATATGGGTATTTAGAAGTAGACTAAGATAGGTTGACGTAGCAGGTTGTTAATATTATATATAGTGACATGTTGTTCCTAAGTTTTTATGGTGTAACAAACCAACCAACCTTTGTTGTAACAAATAGTAGGTATTATATCTATTATATTATTAGGTAGATAGTTATATTATGGCATATCTCCCCTACTTGGGGGAGGCCTATGTCCAGCAGTGGACGTCTTTTGGCTGAAATGATGATGATGATGATTATTAGGTAGATAATCTGTTTTTTTAATTACTTAATCCTATTAGACAATGCAATACATACCTATTTAATATTATTACTTAGATAGTTACATCTTTTCGGTAGTTTTTCGTTTTGTTACATAGGTATATGTATTATGAAGGAGAACTCTTAAAATATTTATGATTCTTACCTTCAAGAGGTCCCATAATGGTCTTAGTTCATTACACAGATCTAAGAAAAATAATTGTTTAGAAAGCTGGCTCCCATAATGAGGTCTTGTTCTTCCATTTGATCAATAAATCCGGCTGTTCCTTTATTTCCCATGTTTGATTGCAGCATGAAGTACCTACTTTCCTCATTATTATCACACTCCATAAACTCAAATAAAATAGAATTGTCAGACATCTAAAATAATACAAAAGTATTTTTAGGAAAAGTCACTTTTAGGTAATTATCACAATAATTAATATCATACTAGGTTTTTAAGTTTTATAATTAACATAAGACACGAATTACCTTTAAATTATTAAACTTTTACTTAACTTTGTTATACAATAACGAAAACTATTCACTTCTTACTAAGAAAATATCAACTTTAATTGAGTCGTATTATTTGACAGATAGCGAACCAGTTCAGACCGTGCAATCGAGGTCCCGGTACGAATAGAATGAACGAAAGCAAGATTTGCGACTCAGTTTAGACTTTGTTCTGGCTGATCCAAAAGTGTGAAAAGTGTCACGCGTATTCGATGTCAGGGTACGAAAAAGCAAAGCGTATCAATTTAGGTCCTCAATTGAATTGTAATAAGAGGTTGTGGTAGGGCTCCTGGAGCCTTACCATAACCTTTTACGTAGCGAACCAATTCCGATGCAGATCAATTTAGAGTCAAGTATTGGATCGCTAATTTTCGTACCATGACCTTGTTAAAACTAAACCTAAATTGAATCTTTCGTTCATAAAATGAATGAATGAAATTTGTCTCTGGTCCTATTCTGCTTCTCAGTGTTAGAAAGAGACAACGCTATACGAATATCGCATATTGGATTTCATTCTCTCGATAGCGTTCTGAAATCAAACTCTGCGAACTTACGGAAAGTTACGGTTATTATATTATTTAATATTTAAGTATAAAAAAACTTAATTAATAATGATTAGTGCATAAAATAGTCACATATTCAATAAACGCGTCTTTTTTTTAAATCTACTCGGTGATTTGAAGTACTATTCAACTATAAACAGGAAGACGTACAATTTTAAATAAGGTTTAGAACGTACCTGTCATATCAACGCGTTTGTTTATAATAGTTGTTTTGAAGTGATCACAGACATAGTAAAAAATATAGACAATGTGCTGCGAATAATCATAGTTAAGCCAAAAAAAACTGATCCTTCGTGTACAACCAGCGCTCACGGCCTCACGCACACACCATGCACCTGAAGGATATTTGCTTTTGCGATGTATACTGGACGATATGCCGCAACATGTGTAGTGAGAGGAGTGAGCACGGTTTGAGCTACATGTGTGTGCGTAAGCGCTGGTTGTACAAGAAGGAGCATAGTTTTTTTGGCTTCACTAGATTGTCAGCTCTTCGTCTATATTTTTTACTACGTCTGTGGAAGTGATTTAGAAGATGTTTATTCACTGACTGATTGTTTGCTTTATACTATAGATTTAACAATGGGGTTTACAATGGGGTTAGTTGTTATGTGTAAATGGTACCTAAACACATATAGATCTTGTATTAACTTTTAATCGCCAAGCTTACATTAGTGGTGAAATATTTTAATAGTGCATCAGTGAAACCACTCGCCGCAGCTATTTTTGGTCAACTCGAGTACCTATGGGAGTTATTCAATGAACATAAAGACAACCATGGGTTACAATAAATCGGCCCAAGCCAGGGATTACGCAAGTTTTGGAAAGGAGTAGCCCTAAGCTTGATTTCCCACAGTGATGGCAGCAAAGGATTGGAAAGTATGGTGCAAGGTACGTAGAGTTAAACCCATTTTTATAAGAGTGAGTTTGTTAGCTTGGTGAAATAGGTATGTTAGCATAGTTAACATAAGCAGTCCATTACTGTCCCATTGTAACACAGTTAACATAAGCAGTCCCACTGCTGGGTACTCTTCTTCTCCGAATGAGAAGGTTAAGGCCTTAACTGCAAGGCTATAACTACTCTTGTGTAATATGATAAACATATTGTCATGAAAATATTGTTCAATATTAAACCTTCTGTACTTAGAATAATTAATTAAAAATGATAATATTTAATTTTAGCACAGACTGGAATTACTACGAATCTAAACTAAAAGGGTTTCATAAAAGCTTCTATCCGCAAAAGACTGCAGGAGACCAGTCTGATAGCTCTGGATTACTTGGAGAATGGATAGTCATTTCAAGAAATAAGTTTAATTTATTTTACTATGCAACTCTTTAGATGTTATTATTTATTTTTAAACTAAAGTACTTAAATATTAGACGTTTTACTATTTCTGCCTTGGGATGACTGGTATAAAAATAATCCTGTGGTATTCCATGGACATATTCTCATCCCAAACAGTCATCCTCACCTGTTTCGTTGTGATTGAGTTACAAACTCGTAACATTTGCATTATTGGTAAAAATAGGGTTCTAAGAATATTAATTTATTAAATGGACTAGCATAATAAGAAAAATTTATTTGTTTACAGATTAAGTATACACTCGAAGACACTTATTCCCTGGATATTCAAGTCTGTGTAGTGGCTCTCTGGTGTGCCGGGAGCTGCATTTATTACTGATGTCATCGTAATAAGAATTTCCTGCAACATGTTACATTTATCTGTTATAAAAACAATTCTATAGTTATATGAGTCTTTATTTAGAGCCTTTAGTTCACATTATAATATACAACGTGTTATTGAAATAACTGAAAACCTCTTAAGAGGTCATTGTACTCATCAGTATGAACAACTTTTACTACGGAACAGCTGATCCCTACATTTTATCGATTCATGTGAACAAAAATGTAGGGGACACCTGATATTTTTTTCAAGATTTCAAGGTTGGTCCCTTAGTAAAAGTTGTTGATACTGATGAGTACAATGACCCCTTAAGAGGTTTCAGTTATTTCAATAACACGTTGTATATTACATTATAAGGAAGTAGGTACCTACTTAAATATTCATTTAAAAAATTATGTACACAGAGAATTCTAATAGGTAACATATTGAAAGCACATAAGTTTTTTTTTCTATTGTAGAAAAATATTAATAATGCCAAAAACCTATTTTGTTTTTTAGTAAACAATTAAAATTTTACTAATTGTATTTATTTTACCTACAAATCATAGCTTCTATCCATCATCTTGCCCGAACCTGGGTCATTGGCTGGCGACGCCCTTGATGTGCACTCAAGTTTCCTTTTGGCCTTGCATGTGACCTTGTTCCATAAACCAACAGAGCAGTCAATATCTGAAACGTATTGGTTTATTATTGGTATTTCATAAGTTATTCGTGGTACCTATATATAATCCATATGGGTATTTAGAAGTAGACTAAGATAGGTTGATGTAGCAGGTTGTTAATATTATATATAGTGACATGTTGTTCCTAAGTTTTTATTATTGTTACTGGTGTGTACACCTTTGTTGTAACAAATAGTATTATATCTATTATATTATTAGGTAGATAGTTAGCCTATGTCCAGCAGTGGACGTCTTTTGGCTGAAACGATGATGATGATATTAGGTAGATTAATCTGTTTTTTTCATTACTTAATCCTATTAGAGAATGCAATAGGTACATACCTATTTAATATTATTACTTAGATAGTTACATCTTTTCGGTAGTTTTTCGTTTTTTTACATAGGTATATGTATTATGCAGGAGAAGTCTTAAAATAAGTTAAATATTTATGATTCTTACCTTTAAGAGGTCCCATAATAGTCTTAGTTCATTACACAGATCTAAGAAACATAATTGTTTAGAAAGCCGGCTCCCATAATGAAGTCTTGTTCTTCCATTTGAACAATAAATCCGGCTGTTCCTTTATTTACCATGTTTGATTGCAGCATTAAGTACCTACTTTCCTCATTATTATCACACTCCATTAATTATCACAATAATTTATATCATACTAGGTTTTTAAGTTTTATAATTAACATAAGACACGAATTACCTTTAAATTATTAAACTTTTACTTAACTTTGTTATACAATAACGAAAACTATTCACTTCTTACTAAGAAAACATCAACTTTAGTTGAGTCGTATTATTTGACAGATAGCGAACCAGTTCAGACCGTGCAATCGAGGTCCCGGTACGAATTGAATGAACGAAAGCAAGATTTGCGACTCAGTTTAGACTTTGTTCTGGCTGATCCTAAAGTGTGAAAAGTGTCACGCGTATTAGATGTCATGGTACGAAAAAGCAAAGCGTATCAATTTAGGTCCTCAATTGAATCGTAATAAGAGGTTGTGGTAGGGCTCCTGGAGCCTTACCACAACCTTTTACGTAGCGAACCAATTCCGATGCAGATCAATTTAGAGTCAAGTATTGGATCGCTAATTTTCGTACCATGACCTTGTTAATACTAAACCTGAATTGAATCTTTCGTTCATAAAATGAATGAATGAAATTTGTCTCTGGTCCTGTTCTGCTTCTCAATGTTAGAAAGAGACAACGCTATACGAATATCACATATTGGATTTCATTCTCTCGATAACGTTCTGAAATCAAACTCTGCGAACTTACGGAAAGTTACGGTTATTATATTATTTAATATTTAAGTATAAAAAAACTTAATTAATAATTATTAGTGCATAAAATAGTCACATATTGATTGAACGCGTCTTTTTTTTAAATCTACTCGGTGATTTGAAGTATGAAAAATTCCTATTTAACTATAAACAGGAAGGCGTACAATTTTAAATAAGGTTTAGAACGTACCTGTCATATCAACGCGTTTGTTTATATAATAGTTGTTTTGAAGTGATCACAGACATAGTAAAAAATATAGACAAAGTGCTGCGAATAAAAATAGTGAAGCCAAAAAAAACTGATCCTTCGTATACAACCAGCGCTCACGCACACACCATGCACCTGAAGGATATTTGCTTTTGCGATGTATACTGGACGATATGCCGCAACATGTGTAGTGAGAGAGAGTGAGCACGGTTTGAGGTGAATGTGTGTGCGTGAGCGCTGGTTGTACAAGAAGGAGCATAGTTTTTTTGGCTTCACTAGATTGTTCGCAGCACTTCGTCTATATTTTTACTATGTCTGTGGAAGTGATTTAGAAGTTGTTTATTCACTGACTGATTGTTTGCTTTATGTTACAGATTTAACAATGGGGCTTACATTGGGGTTATTTGTCATGTGTAAATGGTACCTACACACATATAGATCTTGTATTAACTTTTAATCGCCAAGCTTACATTAGTGGGGAAATATTTTAATAGTGTATCAGTTATCAGTGAAACCACCCGCCGCAGCTATTTTTGGTCAACTCGAGTACCTATGGGAGTTAAATACAAGTAGGTATGGGCTACAATAAATCGGCCCAAGCCAAGGATTACGCAAGTTTTGGAAAGGAGTAGCCCTAAGCTAGATTCCCCACAGTGATGGTAGTAAAGGATTGGAAAGTATGGTGTAAGGTACGTAGAGTTAAACCCATATTTATAAGAGTGAGTTTGTTAGCTTGGTGAAATAGGTACCTATGTTAACATAGTTAGTTGTACCCTTATTTTACATGTTAGTCCTAAGTTTAATAATGTTATTGGTGTACAATAAAGAATATTCTATCTTCTATCTATCTTCAACATAAGCAGTCCATTACTGTCCCACTGCTGGTACTCTTCTTCTCTGAATGAGAAGGTTAAGGCCTTAACTGCAAAGCTATCACAATTTTTTTCAATATGATAAACATATTGTCATGAAAATATGGTTCAAACCTAAACCTTCACTGTAACTTTTCAAAAATTGAACAAGGATTTATTATTATTTGGTTTCATTTGGTACTTAGAATAATTAATTAAAAAATATATAATTTAATTTTAGGCACAGACTGGAATTACTACAAATAATATAAAAGCTTCTCTCCGCAAAAGACTGCAGGAGACCAGTCTGATGGCTCTGGATTGCTTGGAGTATGGATAGCCATTTCAAGAAGTAAGTTTAATTTATTTTACCATGCAACCCTTTAGATGTTATTATTTATTTTTTAAACTAAATTACTTAACTGTTATTAGAAGTTTTACAATTTCTGCCTTGGGATGACTGGTATTAAAATAATCCTGTCGTATTCCATGGACATATTCTCATCCCAATCAGTCATCCTAACCTGTTTCGTTGTGATTGAGTTACAAACATCGTAACATTTACATTATTAGTAAAAATAGGGTTCTAAGAATATTAATTTATTAAATGGATTAGCATAATAAGAACAATTTATTTTTTTACAGATTAAGTATACACTCGAAGACAAAGAAAATGTGCTAAGAGACACCCAATGTTCTTCTGATGACACTTATTCCCTGGATATTCAAGTCTGTGTAGTGGCTCTCTGGTGTGCCGGGAGCTGCATTTATTACTGATGTCATCGTAATAAGAATTTCCTGCAACATGTTACATTTATCTGTTATAAAAACAATTATATATTTATATGAGTCTTTATTTAGCACCTTTAGTTCACATTATAATATACAACGTGTTATTGAAACAACTGAAAACCTCTTAAGGGGTCATTGTACTCATCAGTATGAACAACTTTTACTATGGGACCAAACCTGAAATCTGATGAGTACAATGACCCCTTAAGAGGTTTTCAGTTATTTCAATAACACGTTGTATATTACATTATAAGAAAGTAGGTACCTACTTAAATATTCATTTATAAAATTATGTAGGTACACACAGAAAATTCTAATAGGTATCATATTGAATAAAGCACATAGGCACATTAAGTTTTTTTTTCTATTGTTTAAAAATATTAATAATGCCAAAAACCTACTTTGTTTTTAGTAAACAATTGAAATTTTACTAATTGTATTTGTTTTACCTACAAATCATAGCTTCTATCCATCATCTTGCCCGAACCTGGGTCATTGGCTAGCAACGCCCTTGATGTGATTGCAATGTACTCTGTGATGTGCACTCATGTTTCCTTTTGGCCTTGGATGTGCCCTTGTTCCATAAAACAACAGAGCAGTCAATATCTGAAATAAATTGGTTTATTATTGGTATTTCATAAGTTATTCGTGGTACCTATATATAATCCATATGGGTATTTAGAAGTAGACTAAGATAGGTTGACGTAGCAGGTTGTTAATATTATATATAGTGACATGTTGTTCCTAAGTTTTTATGGTGTAACAAACCAACCAACCTTTGTTGTAACAAATAGTAGGTATTATATCTATTATATTATTAGGTAGATAGTTATATTATGGCATATCTCCCCTACTTGGGGGAGGCCTATGTCCAGCAGTGGACGTCTTTTGGCTGAAATGATGATGATGATGATTATTAGGTAGATAATCTGTTTTTTTAATTACTTAATCCTATTAGACAATGCAATACATACCTATTTAATATTATTACTTAGATAGTTACATCTTTTCGGTAGTTTTTCGTTTTGTTACATAGGTATATGTATTATGAAGGAGAACTCTTAAAATATTTATGATTCTTACCTTCAAGAGGTCCCATAATGGTCCTAGTTCATTACACAGATCTAAGAAAAATAATTGTTTAGAAAGCTGGCTCCCATAATGAGGTCTTGTTCTTCCATTTGATCAATAAATCCGGCTGTTCCTTTATTTCCCATGTTTGATTGCAGCATGAAGTACCTACTTTCCTCATTATTATCACACTCCATAAACTCAAATAAAATAGAATTGTCAGACATCTAAAATAATACAAAAGTATTTTTAGGAAAAGTCACTTTTAGGTAATTATCACAATAATTAATATCATACTAGGTTTTTAAGTTTTATAATTAACATAAGACACGAATTACCTTTAAATTATTAAACTTTTACTTAACTTTGTTATACAATAACGAAAACTATTCACTTCTTACTAAGAAAATATCAACTTTAATTGAGTCGTATTATTTGACAGATAGCGAACCAGTTCAGACCGTGCAATCGAGGTCCCGGTACGAATAGAATGAACGAAAGCAAGATTTGCGACTCAGTTTAGACTTTGTTCTGGCTGATCCAAAAGTGTGAAAAGTGTCACGCGTATTCGATGTCAGGGTACGAAAAAGCAAAGCGTATCAATTTAGGTCCTCAATTGAATTGTAATAAGAGGTTGTGGTAGGGCTCCTGGTCAGCTCCTACATACTATGGCAACTCTTTTTACGTTTATTTCTAAAGGCAATATTCTCACTTTTAAACTCTTGTTTATTTCTGACATTAACCTACATTATACTCACATTATTTGAATAAATTTGACGTAATAAACAATAACCTATTTTAAAAAGAGTATATCAATGGAGTTTCTGGCCGGTTCCTTTCCACAGGAACCACAATTTGGAACCGTGCAACTAGAGCCTGACGTTTCAAAAGTGCCTGTAATTAAGTTTATTTGAAATAAAAAACATTTGAATAAAAAAAAAATTTCAAATGCACCACGGTATTCTCTTTATACCTAATCTGTTTTGCTAATTGATAATTTAGGTAAGTACATCGATGTGACAAGATTTGTGGCTTCTAGTCATTATTGGCATTTATGGGTTTTTTTATATGACTGACTCGGCTTATTTTGATATTGACAGTTAATTTTTAAGAAACTTCTATTAACTTAAAGTAGAACAAAATATAAAAATGTTTTATATATTTCATAACCCAATAAAAAAACATCTTTAAAAAAGTTGGTACTTATTGTAATACCGCTTGGACTATTGTTATTTGTAAATTCGTTTAGACCTTAAACCACATAATATTCTTTACTGTACTTTAAATATGATTTAATGCTCCATTCCAGACAAAGCTTTACAGATCTCATAAAAAAAACATTATGAACAAACAGTTGGATTCATCATGAAGATTTATTTTTAACGCGCACGTAAATAACACGGCTTATTTTTAACATTTACTAAAGTCGTAAAAGTAAAACAAGTTTAGTATTATTTCTACATTCTACGCAAAGAGATTAAATATAAAGATTTTAATGTCTTTGATTCTACGCCATGTAAGCCGCATCTATACTAAGATTTATGAGAGCATTCTGCTCTCCTACGTTTTCGTACGTCAAGCGTGATGACTCCTGTCAATGAATCCTGAAATTGTCGTTCACAACAACATCTTATGGCATTTACGTGATTCTATACAAATTACATTTGGGAATTGTGTATCTACATTATATGTGGGTAACTCAGACCAAATGAATTTTGGTCTAACTACCTAGATAGAATGGCACACTATGAGACTAGACACTATAATCAAAATAAATTATGATTGTACGATAGTCTATACAACGTGTTATTGAAATTACTGAAAACCTCTTAAGGGGCCGTTGTACTCATCAGTATAAACAACTTTTACTATGTTACCAACCCTGAAATCGCGAAAAAAAAATTAGCAGATCCCAAAAAAAACAGGTGTTTTTTTCGCTATTTCAAGTTTTGGCTCATTGTAAAAGTTGTTCATACTGATGAGTATAATGACCCCTAAAGAGGTTTTCACTTATTTCAATAAAACATTGTATGTATAAGTACCTACATAGACGAAACTTGCAGGAAAATGTCTAAGTATGTAATAAAAATAAACAGTTCTGCAAAGAAACGCAATAAACTTAAATATTTTTACACATGTATTTTTTAATTTAAACCAGCTTCAAAAAGATTGCTTTTAAAATCGAAATGTACATACGATAAAATTAATAAATAAGGATTTGCAACAAATTCCCAAGGGTACTAGATTCACCATTCATTCGAAAAGTAAACCCCAAGTTGCACTCTCGAAACTCATTAAAAGTAAATCCGGGTGCATTTTCTAAAGACGTTGAATTAAGGCTTCTTTAAAGAAATTTTCTTAAAACTGCAAGCGGTGAACGTGCCTCATTTGCCACTATTGAGGCGTTTCCTCATAGTTCAATGCTCCACCTTCCGTATAAATGAAGCTAAAGATTGAATCGTTCCGGATTCGTCTCTTTGAAAAACTCGATTTCATCCTCGTCGACTATGCATTTCACATAACTTGAGAATCCTCAATCTGGCTGTGTCAGACGAATTTTCCATTTCAAGATCTGACTCGGCTCATAATTATTTTTATTCACTGAAACCAGATTTTAAAATGTTGCATATTTTACCAATAATATATCATGAAACATGCTATAGGAATATAACCTTATCACATCAATACTACCTTGTTTTAATCTCCCAACATGCTATAGGAATATAACCTTATCATATCAATACTACCTTGTTTTAATCTCCCATAAAGTAGTTAGGCATACATATATCGAGAACATCTAAGTAATCAATTGCATCTTTACACAAATCCTTATAAATTAAATGCAAGATAAAACCCTATTAGAGACATCACAGTAAGTAAAGCCCAATTATTATTGTGTATTATTGTATTGTATTATTATACACAATAATAATTGCTTTACTTACTGTGATGCCTCTTTATGGGTTTTATCTTGCATTTAATTTGTTTTGGTGACAGCTGTCACCTACAGCAACAACACAACTAAAACACTCAACAACAAAAATATCACTCTTACCCCCAAACCCTGTTTGAGTATAAACGTCACTAAACTTAACATTAACACGTTCTTAAAAGTAGTTCTGTCGCTAGAGTGACAGAGACAGCATGAGACTTAAGGGCGACTTAAAATTGAGTTGCGTTTGAGTATTTGGGGGATAAATTCCTATCAATCAATACCTCGGATTTAATCAATACAATCAAACCAAAATAACTTAAACTCAACGACAACTCAAATTACATATCCAGATGACAAAGCGCCGAAATCCTTGCAACATCTGCAGCTATCGACAAATTTGGATTTCAATAATTTACGAAAGCTACTGCTTCGTCCGCAGATAGCGACACATTCTCGTACGAGTTGCCTGTTTATTTAATAACGTTGCACCGTCTCGATAAGCGGGTATTGTGTGAATCTTGTAGGACTAGCTGACGATAGACGCGCTGTTATATTGAATCCGAATTTCAAATTAATATCTTCGTGGCCGTTGGTGAGATTGTGTAGAGTGGATTTATTTGAATTTATTTGCTATTTAGAATTTTGATTCGTTTTTTGAAATGTCTTGTATAATAATATGTGATCGCGTGAGACAAGTATTTAAATTTTGCTATTAGTAACGTTGTTAGCGTATTTTGCACTACTGCTGGTGAGGTTAGTTGCTTCACCAGCCAGCACCACAAACCTCGTATTTAACTTTAAAAAACAGTACCTCCTAGGTTGTGGTTCAGAGAAACTCATCTTCATCAACTCACTTCAAACTCACTAACAGTTTTTACAGTAACAAGTAATTGTTGAGTATTGACCCAGTTACATATTGACATAGCAAGTCATGACACGTCCTTTTTTAGTGGCAGCACATTTACTCCCAAATATTTTATTTTTCTGTTTTATCACCACGCAGCAATATTTGGATGAAAGCTAATCCTATTCCAAATATTATTTTCTGTCTGCTCTATTAGTTAAATTGTCTGTTCTGTCACCCCAATTCTCGAAATGCGAACTGCTTGGCAAACACTGATATTAGTTTTCTACAAAACTACTCTTCTTAAGTGTTTCCTTCTATATATCATTTAGAACATAACATTGTAATAACTTATACAGCATTATTTACATACTGATCGTTATTTCGTTCATAATGTATGTGGAATAAAAATTGTGTCTTAGAATACAATTGAGTGTGAACTTATTCTTGTTTTGACACCCTTTTTGATTAAGGAAAAAGGTTTTATTGTTTGTTTACATAGATCGGTTACTTTCATTGTATGCATTTGAAAGTTTTTTTGATCCCCTGCCCTGGTGCAAGTTTATCGCTTCAAAAATATCTATTTAGCAGACAACATCTTTGATGTTAAACAACAATGGCATAACAATAATAAACTGACTGCACTCAAAGTTAACTTACTTCAATTTTTTCTCTAGGTAAAATAACTTAACGAAAGTAAGATGAAGACGCGAAATTTACCTTTCCAAGTGAAAAGTTGCCCTCAGAATCTAACGTCTTGTGCTCAGCCCGCCGGAAAATGGCCATCTTCAAAATTAATGGATATTTTATTGCGTTACAAGTTAAATTATGCGTGAATGCGTAGAATCCCTCAAATATATTCCGAAAAGCTTTCATATCAACGTGTCCATTTGTCGATGTAAGCTAAATAATATGTGGAGTGATCGCGTCTTAGGGATTCAATAAGCCAAAGCATTTGCTAAAGGATTTTCCAGCGTATTTTTCAAAATCGAAATTGAATCTGACGTTGTGTTTTACAGATACAATTGGAATGCTTTTTAAGTCCTCGTACGCCTCGTACCTTTCATTGGCGATAACAGTCAAGTCAAGAACAAAATATATTGACGTTTTGCATGCATTGAGATTGCTTTTGTGCGCTAGACGCATTTTTATATTTGGGAAAATATTCCATATTGTGTACGTGAACATATTTTTTTCAGTTTTTTTAATAGTTAACATTAAATGCTAATGACACTTATCATTGCACCAATTATATTTAATATCACATGGAATATTTTTATTACTGAAATGAAACTTAAAATGGTGGAAACTAAAATTGCTTCATTTCGCTTCAGTAAAAGAGGTAATGAAAAGAAAAGTTCGGATTTCACGACACATAGATTATCCTTAATACCCCTCTTTTGTCCACAATGTATGTGAAGTTTTCATATAAAATTTTATGAAAGTAGCTTTGTGAGGTCCGAATTCAATTTGATGTTCCACATAACGACTGATTTTATGGAAATTCTTTATAATAATATGATCGCTGATACCTATACTTAATTTTTTATACACATTTACCTTCCTCAGTATAACCTCAAAATAAATCGAGTATTTTATGAATTTATGCTATAGGACAACACAATGTTAATTTTTACATTTTTTTAAGTTCCATTAGATTTTTTAAGGCGTATGTAGCAGCCAAGTGGCGCCCCCATCACTGTAATTATTACTTGCTGAATACATCATTTATCAAAAAATCGTTTTCAGCTATTGAAGTATAGGTACTCTAGTTTAATCAGAAACTATTAACTCTGTAAATTATAGTTCACTGTAGTTGTAGATAGAAAATGTGCCAAAAGTGGACGGTTTTTCGCACTTTTTCTATCTGCAACTACCTACAGCGAACTATAATTTACAGAGTTAATAGTTTATGATTAAACTAGAGTACCTGGGGTTCTACTCCCGTTTGACGATATTCGATCAATCGTACGATTCATCGCACAATTTGCTACTCCGGTCAACCATCATTCCCTCATCACATGCGATGATCGTGTTTTGACGTTTGTTTCTCTGATCTCCGGTAAATTGTATATGACTATGAACTGTAGTCTATCTTAATTGTGCCTTTTAATATGTGCCTATCTTTATTGTGTAGGTATCAGTCAGAGCGAAAGTTCGTAGGTACTTCGTTTGTCGTTCGTAAAACGCGAGTAGACTCCCAGTACTTCAAGTTAGAAAAACGATTTTCGATAAATGATGTATTCAGCGAGTAATATTTTTTTACTGATGAGGGCGCCACTTGTCTGCTACATGCGCCGTAAGGAAAACTGAGTGACTTGAAGTCCAGCAGTGGACCTCTTTCGGCTGAAATGATGATGATGATGACGAGTGACTTGTAAGTATCTCTGCACGATTTATACCACATGTTACCAAACAAACCAAAACAAAGTCGTAAATTATAATAACGTTCTTTCTAGTGGTGTGAACCGGTTCTCAAAAAACCGGATAATCACCGGTTAGAGTGAGTACCGGAGACTAATCGGTGATTGCACTAAACTACCGGTTATTTCATTTGTTGCAGAACGCACCCAAATGTGCTGTGAAATGTGCCAATTTTTTTTTTTTTTTTCTTTTTTTTTAGCTTGGTTTTTCTTCTCATATATATAGATTTAGAGTATTTTGAATAACCGGAGAATATCCGGATAATCTCCGGTGATTCAATAAAATCTCCGCATAATCTCCGGAGGCTGAAAATGCCTCCGGTTCACACCACTAGTTCTTTCTCTCACGAAACGAATCTTCAACACAATGAGTGTTAATCCACAACTCGTCTCATTGTCAGCGCATATTCCGGCTAAATCGTTCAAACAAAATTAAATCTCTTCCACTTCATGTTTACTCAAGCAAAATTCAAATGCCATTATTCGCAACACCATTACGATTCCATAGCACTTTTCCAGCTGAACGGGACGAAATCGTCCGCGCGTCTCGATAATGGTTTCCCTGGTTCGAATTTGTGCAAGTAAGTGCACTTTACATAAGAGCGGATAAATGGAACCAACAGAATATTTCATAGTTGGTACACAACTTGGCTCAAACTCAACCAAGTTTAGGCTGACTGCGAGTGCACGCCATTGTAACACCACCTGATTGGTAATTTATTGCCGCACTTCCCCTTTGGGGATACAGTTATAATATATTTTCTCCGGTTATCTATGTAGCGTGGATACGGTACGGTATCTCTCGGATATTGATGACAATTATTTTGGCATGAGGTTTAATAAACACAAAGTAAATATTTTAATGTCTTTTTATTAACAGAACATCAACAATTTACACCGTCTGTTTTCGTAATATACAACCTTATTCTTAATTTATACTAAACCTCGTTTGGGGTCATTCTACTCATCATTATGAACAAGTTTTACTTTGGAAATAAGCCGGAAAACGTGAAACAAAAATCTGCTGCATAGGGATCTATTTTTTGTCTATTTATGTGAACTAAAATGTAGGTATCAGCTGATTTTCTTGTCGCGATTTCAGGGTTGGTTCCATAGTAAAAGTTGTTCATAATGATGAGTACAATGACCCCTTAAGAGGTTTAGTATAAACTAAGAATAAGGTTGTATACTTCAAGTTCGTCACCTCAATGACCTAGTAAGGCTACATTTAGAGCATCTATGTAAATTTTGTCTAGCCATCATGCAGGTATTTAGGTCTAAGATTTCAGCTACTAAACTTAAAATACTTCTTAATGCCAAAACAAAACGTTAGAAATTCTAATAAGACCCTCCACCTTACTATCCTCAGGGACGTTTAATTCCTCTCAAACCCTCGCTCGCACCGACAATACATCGGTGGATTGTCCGCAGATATTAGCAATCTGTTTACTCGGCGGGGCGTTACACGAACTCGTTAATATACGTCGTGATGCCGACAAAATATTACCACAGAAATATAATAAAGGCGATAGCTGTTCCTTCGTTTGCTTGGCTCCTTTTACGACAACTCGTGTTGACGTCACAAATTGGACGGCCGATACTTTTTGAGTAAGGAGTTTTTAGTGTTGAGACTTGATTAAGTTAAGTAGTAACTTTCTTGATGAAAAGGACGTCATAAAATCTTTATTCTATCCCTTACTTTTTGATAGAGTGTTCAAAAAGAGTCCAGCTCAAATATTGCTGAATGATTTTGTCAAATTGAACCTTACAGGTGAAGCAACTGCACGGTGCCTAGAAACACAAAAATAAAGCTTGGAAATTTTAAAAATATTTCTACAAACTTGGATCAAACGGGAGTTTTGTTAAAGGACCAAACAGATCTCTGTCGCTAATAAATTCAATGTATTTTCTCTGCATATTTTCTAAAATGAAAATCACGTAAGTACCACGCTATGTTTTCGCTTACAATGTCACTCATGCTTGTATACCTTATACTCTGAGATAAAATTCTACCTAATAAAGCTACGAGCGATTTCGATGTAAAGCTGCCTTTGTTCGTACACATCAACCATTTATTTATTGCAAAGCTTTACATTTACAAGTCTTACGTAAATATAGGCAGAGCTATAATAATATTACTTAGTGTTCATAATCCCACCTACACCGTTCTACGTAAATGAAGCCAGTGAAAGTCTGTCTTTAAATTCTAAGACTTTTCCTCTTAAACTTTGTCCAGCTTTTCCATTTGACATTCAAGCGGTTTAATTGTTCCACGAGCTCTGAATTTGTTTCAAAATTATCACTTCCAGTTCTTTGAAATTCGAACTCTGAAACTTATTAACTTGAAATTAGGAACAGAAAATATGTTTTCTCCCACTTGCTCGGAAATAGGTTCATTATTAAAAAAAAAGAATACATCAATCGACTCTTTTCCGTACGCAACGAAATAACACGCCAGTAATATCCAACTCGACAATAATATAAATTTCTGGACAGTTTTAATTTTTTATCTACACTCGTATCGTAAAATTCGAATTACATGCACCTGTAATAAATTTAAAAAGTTTCATTACGATACAGTTTGCTGAACAAAACAATGCGGTAATTTAATTTTTTTTCCATAACCGCACACTTCAGCCCAACTAAGGAGTTTTTAATGCCACTTCCACCCAACCAAGGAGTTTTCAAACCTTTTTTTTAGCAGTCGTACAGTTTGGCACCAATGAGTAGGTACACAAAATTCAGGGTGGCGCCACTTGTCATACATTGAAAATTTTTATCGTTTAAAATCGCGTTTTTGGCAGAACTTTGGATTGTCATATTGCTTTTAATTATATTTAAGTGTTTAAATATAATTAAATTGGAAAATCATATTTAATACATATTTTTTGTATGATAAAACAGAGATTGACGGAATCCTGACAAGGATAGAAAATTAGTTCCGATTATAATGTTTTCGCCAGACTATATTTTATTATCTGTGTAGGCGCGCGGCAGCGCGCGTGTGCGGCCGCTCGCCACGTCCTACTGGATTTGGTCATCGTTACTTGTAAAATTGTTATTGTTTACGTTATTATTATGGTTTTGTAAGTCGAAAGTTTTATTCTGGGCAAAAATATCTGACTACAGCAGTGATACTGAACTGAGGAGAATATGACCCCGCCTGAATTTCTGGATGCAGCAACGTAAATGACGAACAATCTTTTACCACAGAAATCAAGAAAAACAACGACAATGTTACGAAGATTTTACTTTGGTATTTTATTTAAAATTGTATGAGTTTAGATAAAATAGTGTATGAAACTGACATAATTAGGTATTAAAACACTCGTGTGATACTATTAAAAACCTCGCCTACGGCTCGGTTTTTACACTCACACTCGTGTTTTACAGTTTCATAAACTACTATTAAATTATGCTACCGAGGTTTTTAAGTATATATACACACTTACATAAATTAGGTGTTTTTAGGTGCAAAATTGTTATCATTATAAAGGCTGAATGCGCATTTTTTTTTCAAAACTTTGAAATTTGAAAATAGAACCATAAACTAGATACTGAACGAAAATTAGATACTGTTGAATTACTTTGTGTATTGTTTCCTCGCAAATGAGAGAAAAGTACTGTACAAGTCTCGCCTCGTTTAGTTAAAAAAACCGGCCAAGAGCATGTCGGGCCATGCTCAGTATTATAGGGTTCCTTAAGTCCTTAAGTAGGTGTAATTACAAACGAATCAAATCGAATATTAATCATGGCTATTTTAGTTTTTGCAATAATCGGCAGCATTCGCGACTCAGAGCGTGTTGTTAGAAGCGCCATCTAGCGATAAATTCAAGAAGCCAAATTTAAGAAGTGTGTCATCTCAAAGTTACTTTTTGTGATTTTTTCAAATAGAAAGTAGCTAAAAGAGCATTATTTGCTATGATCATTTTTCTCTAAGGTCAATGAGCTTTGAACTAGGACGTTTTAAGTATTTTTCAGTTTTCTCTCTATAACTCAAAAAATTATAATCACATTATAGGTACTCGAAATAATTTTAAAAGAGAGTTTTCACAAAGGTCTATCAATGTGTTGCATAGTTTAGAAATGGCAGGGGGGGACACATTGCAAGCCACTTTGGCGGGCTATATTTCGCAGATGGTACACCTGATAAAAAAGTGGTGTATGAAACATTACCTTCATTTTAGTAGACCTATTCAATGATACCCCACACGAAAGGGTGCAGCGAAAAAAAAATTTCATCCCCATTTCACATGTATGGGTGCCACCCCTAAAATAGGTTACCAAGATTTTTTTATTCTTTTAAAATTGAGATCTATATGTAGACAATTTTTTAACAAAATTTCATTTACTTATGTTTATAACTGTAGAAGTTATTAAGCTGTAAAGGATTAGGACAGACAGACAGACGGACAGACGGACGGACATGACGAAACTATAAGGGTTCCTTGTAGGACTTCGGAACCCTAAAAAGACTCGGCTTGCGCCTCGTCCTTTTAAAATCACTTTGGAAGTACGCGGCTTCGCCTCGTGCAACTTCCCATATTATACATATACTCGGCCGTCAGTTGCTTCATTTCAGGCCTCAACAGTAATGTACTATATATTCTCTGCGCAACCTACAGGAGCTCTTTTGTTATTTATTAGCTCTCTACGTCATACTGTTAGTCCATTATCCGAACGAGCAGAATTTTGCTACGCGGACAAAGAAAAAAGTCGCGTTAATTAGGATGTCAGCTACGCAAATAATAATCCCAGTGTGGCTCATTTCGTATGCAGCCCCGGTTCGCGGCCAAAAAATTTATCTTCGCATTTTTTAGACAACGCAATTACAGGAATATTTACTTAATAAGGGCCCACAGTCCAACGGAAAACATGTACGACAGGGTTTTTAATTCTGCGTCGTCATGCCCAGGTCGACAATATTAAAGCAATAAATATATCGTCTATAGGTTTTTTTTCCCTCAATGGTTTATATTGGTACCTACCTTAACATTGTTGAGCGGCCTTTGGTGCAAGCAATGACTTCATAAAATTCATAAAAATGTCAGCTCCGATTACGTACGGTATTATTTAAGTACCCCGGGCCGTGTACCGGCAAGTAATTTACCCGGCATAATTTCTGTCGTTGTAAATACTCGCTTTGCTTGTACTTAAATATTTACCCAAATGACAAAAGAGACTCGACGATTAAAAGGTCCGTTGAATTTGAATAGGTAATCCTTGTGCCCTGAAATACCCTTACATATAAAATTCGTGTAACATGGAAAACTGGCCCGATTTTATCAAAAAGTCAACATGAAACATTCAAAATTCAAGAGAACGCTTTCTTCGCTTCCTTATGCATAGGAGGTAAACAAAATAATGTAGTAACAGAATAGATATTCTATTTTTGAGTTAAATAGCTCATTCATATTCGCAGGTTCGCTAAACCACAGATAATATAATACTATAGCTAAACATAAACTGCACGCTTCTTGTGGATCAATAGAAAAGCTCATTTTGTTTTATTCCACCACTCTAAGGGAACGCCCGAACCCTTTCAAGGGTGCTGTGTTTACTTACATTTCGCTATTGAGCAGCTGTTCTCAAACTTCTGACTTTAACTGCTCAAGTAATCTTTTTTTGCAACTGTTTTTTTCACCGACCAAATTGTGTTTTTTAACTTTCTGTAAGCAAAAAGTTTTGTTTTTCCTAATTTTGCAAATGGATGAAAAACTTTTTTATAAACATTTTGCCTTTTATCGTAAGTAGATTTTTTATTCCCACATATCTTTCAAGATATTTCTCGTGTTCAAAAGTTTGGAAACCACAGTTACAGATAGTGGGAGTGAAGACGCGGGAACGTAGGCAATTATCGTGGTTGAAACAAACAATCGGAGTGGTTAGTGAAGAATGGATTTTGGCAGAGTGAGATTTGGTGTTTAAAGATCTAAAGATTCACACTTAATACGAGGGTGGCGACTACTTAAACTTGGGTTAACTCTGCCCTTTGTGTTGAACTGAGGCTATTAATGTAAATAATAGGTACAGTGGAGATAATTCGTGCACAATGTGTATCAGTTGTACTACCAAGCAATAGGTAAATCCCAGTTTTCAGTCATCATCATCCCCATCTTCATTTCAGCCGAAAGACGTCCACTGAGGACCTGGTGAAGGCCGCAGGAATCCGCTGGATGCGGAAAGCGCAGGACCGGTCGTGGTGGCGATGCTGGCCCGTGTCCAGTTTTTCAGTAATTGAAGAAAATTTAATGATTATGACACAGGTAATTTTAAAGACGTGTACAAGTTTTCGAGCCCATAGTATTGATGCTTTTGTGGTCCTGGTTCTATCTCGGTTAAACTACAGAGAACGTTGTAAATTATAATACAGTATGTAACAAAAACCCTCTTGTTCCTGTGAGCTACGTTATCAGAATCGATATTCATTCGTAAGGACCCAACTCATTTGGAAAAACTCTTCAATAAAAATAATCAAATTAAATATTAAATCATTATTAAAAAGTGATTACGTATATCACTTCCTATTTACAATTAATTTGATTATTATTATTGATATAATCACTGAGTGAGTGAGTTTTGAGTGATATTCAATTTTTTTATGAGGTCACTTGACCGCAATCTAGACAGCTTTATCAAGATGTGGTCGATGATGGAGCGAGCAAACCTATTAGGTGCAAATTTACAATTAATAATGATTTCATATTTAATGTTATTGTTTTTATTGAAGAGTATTTCCAAATGAGTTGTGTCCTTACGTATGAATATCGATTCTGATAACGTAGCTCACAGGAACAACAGGGATTTTGTTACATACTGTACCTATAGTGAGAGTTCCGGAACTGTAAAATTTTCTTAAATTCATAAAAATCCTAGGTCTACATGGCATCTGGCACACTACATTATACCTATAAAACCAATATCACAGCCAGGCAGATGTTCAAAAGAACTAAGTTTCGAACTACACTTCGAAAATTCCCATGTTGGCCCGACAGACTTGGTTCCATACTTGAGCGTCGCCGTCAGGATTTCTGTATAATAAAGTTCGCATAGGTTTTTTCGGGTTATAGGGACGCGACAGACTAGAACGTGTAAACATGACCACGTTGTTAAATTCTTTTGACATGGTAATTCTGCTACTTGCTTCGTGAAGCAGCAGTGTTTCTCATAATAATGTGCAATATTTGTACCTACTTTTATTGTAGTTGTAGATATATATGTAGGTATAGTTGTTGTTGTTTATATAGGTAATTATAATGAACACGTGATTGTACTTAGGTACTTAGTAATGAACTGACTAGGATTTATTTGAGTTGCCCTACCTACCTAACTTTCTTCAATATTTTCTGGACTGGTGCTAATACTAAAACAGTTTTATTGTGTCCTATTGCTATTAGCACAGTTTTACCACCCATAATGCTAATAGGCACCTAGTTCATCGACAGTAACCGTTTATCTTTCACATGGACAGTGGTGATGCGCCATCATTCCTAGAATGTCGTATATTATATATACCTTCATTTAATAGTCGTTACGAGAAGTTAAGGCGAAACTGAAGATCACGTCTTTAAACGAATAGCTTAGAGAGAGTTCAGAAACAATAGTGTCGATTGTCTTGTTCACGAACTAAACTTATTTTAAACTATCGCTTTCTTCTACTAATAGTAGATACAAGAAAGGGATGGCAACAATTTAAGAACTGTCAAATTACGTATTTTACCTACGTAAAATACGTAAGTAAATCATTCATTCGTTCATTTCTTTATATTTTAGTGGGCACGTCCCAAGATAACGACTAAAGTTGTATAGAAAAATCAAAATTAAGACTAATTTGACTGTTCTAAAATTGTTGCCATCCCTTTCTTTTATCTACTGTTAGTCAAAGAGAGCGATAGTTTAAAATAAGTTTAGTTCGTGAACAAGAGAATCGACACCACTCACCACTGTCTTAATAATTGAGCATGTAAATATTTTACATTATGTTAACATTACAATTAGTGTAATTAATTTGTAAAGTTAAGTATTTATTGTCGGCACGAGACGTCGACACAGATTCCACTTGCGCAGTGGTCGAATCCCTGTTTATATCAGATTCAGTACAACAGACCAGAATACGGACACTTGCATTACACTGGAGTGGGAAGAATAGCTAGATGAGGCCACACAGGGCGAAGGGACTCGCCTGCTAGTGGCGAGCCGGGACCTGTCGGGGGTGGTTGGTGATTGCAGGGCGGTGCCTACGCCCCGGCCAAAGGTAGGTAGAGGAACACCGTGGTAGTTTTATAGTTGGTAAGAGTCCGACACTGGCTCTGCCTACCTACGAGGGTAGAAAGTTTTCGCACAGCAGCTAGAGAAGCCACATCTGAAGAAAATTAAAGCTGCGGAATGCAAGATTGTCACCTCTAACATAGAGATGGACGTTGATAGCGAAAACTTCTATGGGAATTTGTATTCCACGGGAACCGCAAGACCAGTAGTATCTTAGCAACGACGACCAAAGAGCCCAATTCACGCATCATTACACTGAGGATCTCCCGGAACAGAACGAGTTTAGGGAGGCCCTCGAGCAGCTTAAGAACAACAAAGCTCCGGGTGATGACGGAATTTCCATTGCACTTTTAAGAGCAGGTGAGGCTCCGGTTCTGAAGGAGCTAAAGAGTCTGTTAAATTCCATCATTCAACAGGGCTCTACACCGAAGGCATGGAGCGGGAGTGCGGTGATTCTGTTCTTCAATAAAGGAGATAAAACCGTGCTGAAGAACTAAAATGCCCTTTCTCTCCTCCGAATCACGTATAAGTACAAGCTGTTCTCGAGGTTCATCACGAATGGTCTCACCTGGAGACTCGGCGAATTCCGGCCACCAGAGCAAGCTGAGTATTGAAAAGCCTATAAACTCCATCCTATAAATCCATCGAAACTTGGGCGGTTCTGGATGCTCTTCAACGACGTCACATCGACGAACGGTATATACTAGATGCCTGTACAATAAAGCTACAGATCCAGGACCAAAAGACGAAGCCAAGTCAACTGCACAAAGGGGTGAGACAGGGGGAAGCAATATAAGTAGGTACACAAAAACATTTTTTTTTTCGTTTTGTTATTTTTCCCTAATTCTCTTCTTGATTTGCTCCAGCAAATCTATCAATCAATCAATCTATCTATCAATCTTCATCGTCATCGCTTGTATCTTTCGATATCGAATAGAACATCTTGGTTATGTCCAAAGGTTTCAAAAACAGTCTGGTTTGACGAAATTAGGCGAATCGTATGATTCATTTTGTTATTATTTACGTAACGGTATGCTTCAAAACATTAAATTGCGTTAGCATATGGTATTTCTAGTCATTATTCGGAAAACATATTTCTTTTTTTCTCTCTTATTTTTGAACGTACTTTATAAATTGGTACATAATTTTGAATGTACCCATATTGGCTGATAATGATTTGTCAAATTTCCACAAGTTTGTTCTCACTGTGTGTATGATACTTATCATTTATTGGTCAATTTAATGTCGGACGAAAAACGTCTCATTACACGACATGTAATTATCAAACAAATTTTAAATCTTCTTCTTTATATGTCTGTGATTTAAATCCTTTATTAGGAATACTTTACTGAATCAAATTAATATTTATCTTAACAAAATAATATAGTAAGTAAATAAATTTTCTAAATCTTAGCAATAAACTAATAAGTTAGTCTTTTGGTTCTCAAATTCTAATGAAAATCGGAACGTATTTACGGTTTTTTTACGAAAACGACCGGAGACGATGGACGAACGGAACGTAATAGAAAACATATCAATGACAAAGTAAACCGATTGAATTGCTTGTCATCGCCGCCGCAAACTAAAAATTGATGAAAAAGTACTAAATTGAGGTTTTATCAAGCATTTGGGTTTATATACAATTACAAACATGAGTTCAATTGGAACGGGTGTAAGTATTTATCTTAGAATTGCAATTCATTGTATAGGTTATAATCCATTTTTGTTACTTCCAAAATGTTGTGGTGTGTTTTTCTTCATAAATTCACTATAAAACAGCGATTTATGTGTATTTACTCATTTAAAAAATATGCCTGAACTGATAACCCTTCAAAAATGATCATTGTGTAATAATTACAGTACGATCTTTCTGCCTCACAATTCTCTCCCGATGGCCGTGTATTCCAAGTCGAGTACGCTGCGAAGGCCGTGGAGAACTCTGGAACTGTCATTGGTCTGAGAGGGAAGGATGGAGTGGTGTTAGCTGTGGAGAAACTGGTTACATCCAAGCTGTATGAACCAGGTGCAAACAAGAGAATATTCCATGTTGATGAACATGTTGGCATGGTAAGTATTATAGTTGATTACTGCTTCTTTTATTGGTTTCCCATTAAGTAAAGAGATTGTATAGTGCTGCATATCATTGGGCACAAGTCATCATCATCATTTCAGCCGAAAGACGTTCACTGCTGGACATAGGCCGGCTCAACTGTACAAGATTTACCGCTGAGTTGGGGCTCCAAACTTTTTGTTCGTATAAAACTAACTCAAAAAATTCTGCAAAAGCGTGATAATGTGTAGTTTTTGAGAAAAATAATCTTAGTTTTAATAATTTCCACAGTGTTTACATAAAAATTTACACAACTTGTAATCAATTTTTTTTAGTTTTATGGCCTGGCTGCTAGGACCTTTTAGCCACGTCTTATTATGGGTTCTTGTAATTAAAAAGTGCTCTGTGCCATAGATAGTGCAGAAATGTTGCTCCAAAGAGTACAATCTGTCTAAAACTTCTTCAGAACTAATTACATTCCTACATGGGTAGGTTAGGTTAGAATGTTGGATTTTTTTAAACAATGCAGACCGAAATAAGAGCCCCACTTAGCAGGGCCTCCGATAGGCCTCCCCCAAAAGAGTGAAAAAGGCACATTTTGGAAATGGACATAATTCACTATAGGACCTTCCCAAAGCTACATAAACTCTATCTCATCTGCTCATAGTCTGTTGTCTGATTGCACAATAAAACTAAAAAAAATATGTTACCATGCATTGCTTTATGTTTTCAGTTCCCTGTATGATAACATTCCTCACCTTTTATACCATTCTCAATTCCAGGCAGTATCAGGTCTCATCTCCGATGCAAGACAAATTGTAGAAACGGCTCGCTCTGAAGCATCAAACTACAGATCTCAGTATGGAGCCCAAGTACCTCTGAAGTACTTAAACGAGCGTGTTTCAATGTACATGCATGCTTACACATTGTACAGTGCGGTCCGTCCTTATGGGTGTTCAGCTGTCATGGGAACATGGAATGATTATGAAGGTCCTCAGATGTACATGCTTGATCCTAGTGGAGTTTCATTTGTAAGTATTTAATTGACTGTTTTAGTAATTGTAAGAGTTCATCCTTTTCATATTAAGCTTTCAAACATTCACTGCTAAAAATGGACCTTCCAGCCAGTGTTACAATGAGTAGAACTAGAGATTTTTTTTTTTAGTAAAACTTCTTGCATGTTTGACTTGGGAAGTAAGCTGGTGAAAGTGTTACGAAAAGTGAGGCGAACGGAGGGAGTAGTGCGGGACGCGGGGAATGAGGCGCGCCGCCTTTCCTTTGTTCTCATTGAAATAGTATTGAGGGAGATATGAGTTAGTGAAGTTTTACTTCAGTTGTGTGGTCTAAAGCACACTCGTTTTTTTTGTATCTTAAATGGGCTTGTGTTTAACAGCTACCCCACCTGATATTAAGTGGTCATGCAGTTGATGATGATGCACACACTTGTACCTTGAACACCACCAGATTATTCCTATGGAGAAACATAGGCCTTGTTTATGGACATGCGATGCGTCGGGCGGCGCATTGCGCGGGGCGTCATGGGGCTCTCCGTGGCGATACCAGCGACGGGGCCCGCGGTGTTCCCGCGGCGCAAATACAAACATGCGCGCCGCGTGTCTATAAACAAGCCTATTGACTTCCACTCGGCAAGAAAGACAAGGAATCCTATTCCTTGCAGTATCCTACAAATATTATAAACTAGCCTGTGCCCGCTGCTTCACCCGGGTGGATGTCGTTTATCGCGCATCCCTCGGGAACTGTTCATCTTCCCGGGATAAAAAGTAGTGTATATGTTAATCCAGGTATCTATCTGTATGCCAAATTTCATTAAAATCCATGCAGTCGTTTTTGCGTGTAAGAGTAACAAACATCCATACATCCTCACAAACTTTCACGTTTATGATATTAGTAGGATGGTAGGATGTTAGTTTGTGCAGATGTTTGGATGTTTGTTACTCAATCATCATGTAAACCGAAGAACCGATTTGGATGAAACTTGGCACACAGGTAGACCATAACCCAGATTAACATATCATCATTTCAGCCGAAAGACGTCCACTACTGGACATAGGCCTCCCCCAATTAAGGGGGGGATATGCCATAATCGCCACGCTTGGCAGGCGGGTTGGCGATCGCAGTTGGTTGGTTAAATACTCAGAGAACGCTGCTGCCCATCCGCTGGTGAATCCCTTAGTCGCCTTTTACGACACCCATGAGAAGAGATAAGGGTGGTGCTATTCTTTAAGTCCGGCACCACACGGATTAACATATAGACTATATAGACTACTTTTTATCGTGGGGAAACAATTATTTCCCAAGGGATGAGCAATAATGTCTTCCTGTGATAAACCAAATTAAACGCGGCGAATCCACGGGCATAGGCTAGTGCATTATGAAAGTATTAGCAGCTGTGTGGGTACAGGTGAAAATATACAACATTACTTTTTGTTTATGCAATTTGAGGAACCTGTTTGTTCAGAATCACAAGTAGAATAGATTATGATGGTATTTTTTTTCTAAATCACTAAATTACATGCTTTTATAGCCACTGTAAGTCCCCCAGTTGGTAGCGGAAAAAGTGAAGAATGTCGTCATGCAGGGACTACCTGATGCACGGAAACTAGTTGAGATGCACTTCCTGAACCTCGAGGACCTATTCACAATCTGCTGATGTACTGATTTTAACCATAATAACCGAAACTAGAAAGAACGACTACTTAAGAAACTAGTTTCTCAAATTGTGTAAACAAAAAGTAATGTTGTATATAAGAAAATTTACAAAATTACCAATCCTGGTTTGTTTTTATTAGCAGAAAAAAGGATGATGCTGTCCATACTCTTTACATAATCGTTTTTTTCAACACCCATAGGCAGTGAACAGTGAACTAAAAGGGCTAGTGGCCACAGTTTTTTGTAGTCTGTATTTTTTAAATGTACATGTATGTATGTTTTTTTTTTCAGTCATACTTTGGATGTGCAGTAGGCAAAGCAAAACAGGCTGCCAAGACTGAAATTGAAAAACTGAAGCTTGCTGACCTGACCGTCAAGGAACTTGTGAAGGAGGCTGCCAGGATGTAAGAAACTTTATTATTGAAACCATTTTTTTAAATTGTTATTAAAATCTTTAACAACAGTTCCATCAGTTAACAAAAACGAAGTAAAAATTTAAGTGTGTGTGTTTATGTGAACACAAATGTAGAGATCAGCTGATTTTTTTTCATGATATCCTGTTTGGCCGGTTTGGTAAAAGATCTATTGTGACGCCTCTTGCAGCATTACAGCACTTCCCCAAGCTGCAAGTCAATCATAAAGTCGACTATGACCTTGTGGGAGGAGGATTTGATCTCCTGCATTGAGATGACGTGGCCTCCAAGATGCTGGCTTCTGATGTGGTGCACTGCATCACATTCGCATAGGATATGGATGGGCGTCTCATCCTTTTCGCGACAAAACCTGCAAACTGTGGTATTACTGAGGCCCATCCTGTGAAGGTGTTTGTTCAGCTTGCAGTGCCCAGTAAGGGTTATTGTCAGGATTCTTATCTGATTCTTGTTCAACGAAAGCGCTTCTTTCGTAAACCTTTTTTTGAAGCCCACAAGTAGCGCTTTCGAGTGTTCTTGGCCTGGGGATTTTTCCCAAAGGCTAATACTTTGGTCAGTTCCCCAGTTTTTAAGGTAGGCTGTAGTGGTGCATTTAGGAATGCCACAGATTGGCTCCAGGCCCACATTGGAGCTTTCAGCACCAGCTCTAGCCAGTTCATCAGCGGCTTCGTTGTCCCTAATGCCACAGTGTCCAGGTACCCATCCTAGTGCCACCGAGTTTGCCGCTCCTAGTGAGTTTAATAGCTGGACACACTCCTTTACAAGTTTGGAGTCAATTTCCTCTGAATTTAAGGCTTTTAAAGCAGCCTGGCTGTCAGAGAAGATGAAGATTCGCCTATAGATCCTCTGCAGACTTAAATGGACACATCCAATAATGGCAAATAATTCTATTCCGCTTGAAACACGGTTGTGTGCTGGCCTAGGTTGGTGAATTTTTTTACCTTTAGCCGCCCACCGTGGAATCCAGCTCCTGCTAGACCCTCTTTTTTTGATCTGTCGGTGAACCAAACAACATCAGTGGACTGAGGCTGGCCTGGCGTGTCGTCCTTCCACTCAGTCCTCTGAGGTATGAATACTCTAAACAGCCTATCAAAGCTGTATTATTTCAACATTGCATCAGTGGGCATGGCAATGATGTCTTTCTTCATAAGGTTCTCTTGCAGTGCCCTCATGGCAGTCGACTTCCATCTTGTCCTTCCCGCTATTCTGGCCCTTATCATTGCTGCCCTAGCGTCCATTTGCACCTGCACATGCAAAGGAACGAGATTAAGCAGAGCCTCAAGTGCAGCGGTCGGAGTCGATGCAATTGCTCCTGTTGTTATGAGACACGCGAGTCTCTGGAGGCTTGAGAGAGCATCCCTGCAGGTAGTCTGATGGGTTTTCCCATGCCATACGACACAGCCATAGGTTATCATGGGCCTTACTATAGCAGTGTAGAGCCACAGCGTTGCCCATGGTCTTAAGGCCCCATTTCGAGTTGACCAGTCGGCAGGAAGTTCCCAAAGCAATTTTGAATGACCCCTTAAGAGGTTTTCAGTTATTTCAATAACACGTTGTATATCCATGGTTTCACTACTTGAAAGATTGATAGAAATTTGGAACTCCATAGAAATTATGTCAAGTTTTCTATCTCTAGTAGGTCAAATCTTGGATAGATCAGATAAGATAATAATTTTGGCTGTTAATGTATATTCTGTATGTTCTTTCTTGTCTTATTTAGTAAAAAATCTAGGCACCTATCTTTATTCAAATAACTACTGATAAAATATAATTACTAGTAGTTCTTCACATGTAATTAGGTAAAAAAATTATCATTTAGTGTGTGAAATTGTTAATATTATGTTTTCTAATAAATTTTATTGAAGAATTGCATTAAAAAGACATTCCAAGATTGTTTACTAAATAAGACAAGTAAGAAAAAATGTTATAAAATCGGCCAAGTGTGAGTCGGACTCACGCAGTAAGGGTTCCGTACCACCCATCGACCGGATACTCCATAGAAACTCATTTAATTTACGAGAGTTCATCAAAAGACATCAACACACCGTGCGCGAAATATGATTTTTACATCTCTTTCTTACGCAGATACCACCACATATGCCCTACTTTTAGTATTTGTTGCTAAACTAAAAAGTATGCACTATAATCTGACTAAGTTTGAACTTGGTATGTATTACCGCTTTTAAGATAGAGAAGGAAAGAAAACGTTGAAAAAAATGCATGTTTTTCGAGGTTTCTGGTATTGTAACCCCCTTTGATTTTAGACTTTTTTTTAGTTTTTAGTATTTGTGGTGATAGACGCCAAAGTAATACATATTCTGTGAAAATTTCAGCTGGTTATCTATTACCGTTACGAAGATACAGCTCTGTGACAGACAGACGGACGCACAGCGTAGCGAGAGTAATAGGGTCCCGTTTGGCACCCTTCGGGTACGGAATCCCTAAAAATAGAGATTAGAACGGCCAAAATTAATATCCAATCTATCCACGGTTTGCCCAACTAGAGATAGGAATTTGACATAAGCTCCGTACAAAATATATCAAATTTCTGTCTCTAGTAGATTAACGGCCAAAATTAATATCCTATCTATCCACGATTTGCCCTACTAGATATAGAAATTTGACATAAGCTCCCTACAAAATATGTCAAATTTCTGTCTCTAGTAGATTAACGGCCAAAATTAATGCCCTATCTATCCACGATTTGCCCTATTAGATATAGAAATTTGACATAAGCTCCCTACAAAATATGTCAAATTTCTGTCTCTAGTAGATTAACGGCCAAAATTAATATCCTATCTATCCACGATTTGCCCTACTAGATATAGAAATTTGACATAAGCTCCCTACAAAATATGTCAAATTTCTGTCTCTAGTAGATTAACGGCCAAAATTAATGTCCTATCTATCCACGATTTGCCCTATTAGATATAGAAATTTGACATAAGCTCCCTACAAAATATGTCAAATTTCTGTCTCTAGTAGATTAACGGCCAAAATTAATGTCCTATCTATCCACGATTTGCCCTATTAGATATAGAAATTTGACATAAGCTCCCTACAAAATATGTCAAATTTCTGTCTCTAGTAGATTAACGGCCAAAATTAATGTCCTATCTATCCACGATTTGCCCTACTAGATATAGAAATTTGACATAAGCTCCCTACAAAATATGTCAAATTTCTGTCTCTAGTAGATTAACGGCCAAAATTAATGTCCTATCTATCCACGATTTGCCCTATTAGATATAGAAATTTGACATAAGCTCCATACAAAAACTGTCAAATTTCTATCTCTAGTAGGGCAAATCGTGGATAGATAGGATATTAATTTTGGCCGTAAGTAGACAGTAGTCGATCGACTTCGACTGATCTCGAATGATTATGCCCAGTGATTTTGATCATCCTCTGCGCCTTTTCCCTATTAGGTATACTAGGGTCGGCTTCGGCTTCCGCTTCCAATCAATGCCCAATGATTTTAATATTCAATACTATTATTTTCTCTCACGTTTCAGTATCTACATTGTACACGACGAGTTAAAAGACAAGCAGTTCGAGTTAGAGCTCTCCTGGGTATCCAAGGACACGAAAGGCTTCCATCAGCTGGTGCCCAAGGAAGTAGCCAGCGAAGCTGAGAACTTGGCCAAGCAAGCCCTTGCTGATATTGAGGACTCGGACGATGGAGAAATGTGAACTTGATTAGATAATAAATTTTTATAATATTACACTTGCTTATTTTTTTCCTGCATTATTTAGCTGTGCCTGTAACTGACGGGGATATGCGTTTCCTGCGGTGCAGGGCGTGGGTTCAATTCCTGCATGGTTTTTTATGACCTTCAGATTGCAGGTTTGTGCCTGTGATATCTGTCTAAACGCTCCCATACATAGCAATACTGAAAAAAAATACGTTTGTTGGCACTGATTTTGGTAAAAGAACTGTTGGATAACCACATTCTTCTGATAGCACTATTATTAAAGTAGTATGTTATTGGATGCGAGCGTATTCACGTTTACTGGGCCCATTGTCAGACTGAAACTGATATTCTAATTCTTCTTCTTCTATCGTGTCGACATGAGCTACATAATGATAATAGCTCATGCCGTGGGGAAAAGATTAGCCAGTCAGCAGTTTGGTAGCGGGGCTGACTGCCCAGGGTGCGCCGGACGATCAATTAAATATCGTCACTCGTGGAGGCTCTTATAATGCACCTTATAATGATACATACATACATATTATCACGCCTGTTTCCCATTGGGGTAGGCAGAGACTATGGATTTCCACCTGCTACGATCCTGACACACCTCTTTCGCTTCATCTACGTCCATTAACCTCGTCATGCATGCTCGTCGGTTTAGAGAACTCTTAACCTGGCATTTTTTGAGAACATCCGCGATTTGATCGCGATACGTTCGCCAAGGTCGTCCCCTTCCAACTCTTCCATCCACACTCGCTTCGTATACTTGTTTCGTCAATCTCCTCTCGTCCATCCTCTCTATATGTCCAAACCATCTTAACATACCTTTCTCAATCTTTGTCACTACATCTTCTTTCACTCCACAACGCTCCCTTATAATGATATTCTAATAAAATTGTACGATCCTCCATTTGGAACTGTAAACTAGAGCCTATCGTCACACCTCGGACACTCAATAACCACAGAGTACCTACCGTAATATATCAATCAATAAATCAACTCAGCCTATCGCAGTCCACTGCTGGACAGGCCTCTCTCAAGTTGCGCCACAACACTCGGTCCTCTGCCTTCCGCATCCAGTCCCCAGCAACGTTCGTCGTAATATATATGAACATAGAAACCACAGAATACTGTAATATATAAACGCTAGCACCACCTACATACACGAGATTACGTCTTATACGAACGCACACGTAAGTTAGGGATGCTCGCCGCACGTAATATCGACTGGGTTCCTAGCGTTTTTCAGATATGGCGTGCTTGTATAGCGACTGGCGATTGACATCCATAGCAATCTTGCAGTCCGATTGCCGGCAAACTGTGGGCGGGTGCGGGGTCCGGGCGAGGAATCTTGAATTGGCGCGGGGCGGTGAGTGGCCGTTCTGTACGTTAGTACTATTAGATATTCTGTGCTAACGTTTCACAAGTGCCTGTAATTATGTCTATCTGTATTATACTATGTAGGTCTATATATATATATGTAGGTATGTATGTCTTAAGGGGTCATTGTCTCATCAGTATTACAGATAGTATGAACAACTTTCACTATGGGACCAACACTGAAATAGCGAAAAAAAATCAGTTGTTCCTAACACTTTGTCGATTAAAGTGAACACAAATGTAAGGAACATTGTTTTTTTTTCGTGATTTCAGGGATGGTCCCATAGTAAAAGTTGTTCATACTGATGAGGACAGTGACCACTTTAGAGGTTTTGAGTCATTTCAATAACAGGTTGTATAAAAAAAAAATAGATTTAAAAAAACGCTTAGAGGTACTAAAAATCAAAAAAAAAAATATTGAACCTGTTCTCTCTGTCTAAGGCCTTAGCGTAAGCCATGTTTGTAATTAAACAATTCGTGGGTCGCGTTTTCTTAAATCTGACAACAAAAAGCGCCCCACATTATTACATACATTCTAATATTATATTCTATCACAAACATGACTTACGCTCGGTTCGATATTTATTTTTTGCTTTTTAGTACCTCTAAGCGTGTTTTTTAGTGTTTTTCATTACCGCGAGGAATTGGTTCTCGTTATCAACTGAAGTGTACAGGAGCCATTCAAGGGTTCCGTTACCCACCTTCCAGGTCCATCATCAGGTCCTCGTCACCAAGTTTAATGTATGGTACTCGTCAAAACAAACCAGATGAGTCCAAACTCGAGGGATGTAGGTATTAATATTTTTTTCCAATTTGGAAACAAAAAAATTGCACCAGTGTGCTAGGTCTGTGCACCAGTGCGAAACCGGGGCGGATCACTAGTTTGAAATAAAAACAATTTGAATTTGTCATTTATTCATAAAACTAAATTTTTTACAATGTTTTTATCACTTTATCCCAATAGATGTCGCTACCAGTTGCAAGTGAAGAAATAAAATCTCAAAACCATCGATTATGTACATACAGTCGAATGCATGACAGTGGTAACACTTGAATTAGAAAACCGCTCTTACTGCTTACGAAGTAAAGGCGCTGCCAATGTCAAACTGTTATCACTCACGTGCGGTCGACCGTACTACGTAGATGCGCTGTTTAGAAGAACAACATGGTTACACGAGTTATGGCTGTGGAACCTTACTGCCGATGTTGCCACTAGCGACTGACGCTTAAACTGGCGTATTTTTCGTTTATTTATTTTAGCGACATTTCATTGAAATTAAATGTTTTGAGATTGATCACGGAACCCTGGCTTCTCTTCAACGAAGCCCAAAGGTTCCGCGGAACCTACATTAGGAATCACAGACTAATAACGTCTAAACGGCCGACATTAATATCTTATTATCCACGATTTTCTCTACTTGAGATTGAAATTTGACAAACCTTTGTCTGAAGCTTTTGTCAAATTTCTCTCTAGTAGGGCTTATCGTGGATAGATAGGATATTAATTTTAGCCGTAATGCCTATTTCACACAAGGGCCAGGCAGCGAGCAGAACAGGGTCCTAATTCACGTAATTTCATGACGTGCTGATCAAGTTGCAGTGACATTGCAGTTCGTATCTGACAGCGACCGCCGAAGATAAAAGAATACGAAAAGCGTTGTTTTGATCAAAACTTAACTGCAACTGCACTTTAGTTACGTGAGATGGCTTTTAGTACTGCTACCATTTGAACGCCCGAGCAGTAACTGTTCTGGGGTTCAACATTCTCGCGTCGTAGATATTATCTCGAACTCGACATAATGTCGAAACAAGATGGCTAATGTCGATTGAAAATAAATTTTCGTATTCCCAGAATGTCACGTTAGAGATATGTCTACGCCTAGCGCTCTAAATACAAAGAGTAGTTCAAAGCAGTTGACATTTTTTTTTTTTTTTTTTTTAATAATCGTTTATTTCCAAAATAACTAACATGTTACAATTCAGATGAACGTTGATCCCCAAACTAGGTTAACCTGTATCTTAGGGACCACCTTCCTTAGTTAATTTATACAAATCGTGACATAGTTTACATTAAAACATAATAGATACATAATTTGACATTAATTTGATTTGACAAATTTATTAATAGTAATAATAATGAAAGCATGCAATGCAACTATAGGTGTGATGTATGTATGCGCGGGTGTGGAGTGTGTACGTGTATGAGTCGTGCAGGTGTGAGAGTTGGGGTGTTGGTGGGTGTATGTGTGTGTGATGGGATGTTGGCATTACCGGCGACATTTTTCGTAGAGGTTTAAAATTAGAGATTATCTCGAATTAGGCATTTATTTCTATAATGCGAGAATTAGGGCCCTGTTCTGCTCACTGCTCTTCTTCGCTGCCCTGCCCTCGTGTAAAATAGGCATAAGATAACGAGTGATTTATATTTGATTTTTCAGCGCCATTTATAACACCATTATGATAAATAAAACACCACCCGTAATTCTTCATAATTATTTGTATTGTCAGTTTATGTGTAATAGTTCACAACATTTGCAGAACTAAGATATACAAATTTTATGACCAATAATATCAGTGATGACTCAAAATATTTATAAAATGTACAATATAATCTCATTCGTTTGACTTACACAGTTAAATATTTACAAAATATTAGATTTGATAAAATTGTATACAGCGTCGTTACTTTTAGATTACAGTGATATAAATACATAAAAAATAAAAGTAACTAATAGATATTTACAAATTAATCAGGTCATAATTCAAGACTTAATCTTGCTGCGTGGTTACTCGTGGATATAACTGAAACAAACAAAATTTACACTTTTAATAAATCATCCTCCGAGCCTTTTCCCAATTATATTGGGGTCAGCTTCCAGTCTAGCCAGATGCGGCTGAACATCAGTATTTTACACGGAGCGACTGCCATCAGACCCCCGCAACCCAGTTACTGGGTAATACTGACATTCGGAGGTTAGACCAGTTGTCAGACTTTCAGGCTTCTGACTACCCGTAACGACTGCCATAGATATTCGTATGACAACCGGGACCGACAGCTTAACGTGCTCTCCGAGGCACGGAGGGGTCTCGATGTGTAACGAAACGGTCACCCATCTACAGACTGACCGCGGCAAGTGCAGCTTAACCTTGCAGATCGTACAATCCGCGCAGTCGTTGCTTCGCTACGAGCCCCTCTTAATTAAATGTCGAATGAAAAAAGGTTTCGAAGAACAATTTGCAGATGTCGCGGTCGGTGCGACAGACGCGCACTACCGAAGCTGACGCGACCGCTACAACAGTATGAAAAATTAAAAATGTATGGTGTCGGCCGCTAGTGTCTGTCGCGGGCACAGACCAGTAATCCTCTAGACGCCGATTAACCAGACACCCCCGGTCACAACGCATATGCAGTACCACTGCATATGACATGCCCCGCCGCCAATCAGACGTCAGTCCATCAGCGAGCGGCACCAATCATACGGAATCATGCCACTGAACTTTCAAGACGACCAATCATAACGCGCCGTCCGCCCCCCGGTCCCGCCAACATTTTACGACTGCGTTCTCATGCAAAACTTTGTTTAAGCGGCGTCTTGAGGCTAACTAGTCTGTGGTCGCGGGTCTCGGAAACGGCGCCGTTGCCATACAGTCATATTATTCAGTGTTTACAACGTTTTATTGAAATAACTGAAAACCTCTTAAGGGGTCATTGTACTCATTAATATGAACAACTTTTACTATGGGACCAACCCTGAAATCACGAAATAAAATCACGTCATGTTCCCTACATTTGTGTTCACATAAATCGTCACGATGTAGGGAACATCTGATTTTTTTTTTGCGATTTAAGGTTTGGTTTGGTTTGGTGTGGTTTGGCTAGTCCGAGTAGGAATTGATGACTTTCACACGAGTTAAACACTACTTTTTATTTTGAATATAAGGAAAGTAATAAATAGTAGTCTTTCTAAAATACGTATTTTCTTGTATGTTAGCTACTTCATAAAATCATTGTATGTAGGTATTTAAGTATCGTTACTTTGAAATTTCTGGCAAAAGATTTTCGATTATGCCTCGTCTTTAACCGAAATTGGGGTCAACATTTCAGAATCCTTTGAACTCATTTTTAAACAAATATTAGTCTATAAAACTGAGATTTTGAATTTCGGTAGAGACAAAATTAGTATCCCGGTAAATTTTATAACATAACAACAACATAACATAACATCACGCCTATAATTTCCCCGAAGGGGTAAGGCAGAGGTGTATAGTACACCCACATTTCGCCAGTTATGTTATAGTCCCATGTAATAGGGGGCGAGCCTATTACCGGGCACAAATCCAGACTCCGGGCTGCTACTGAGAATTTCCTAATGAAAAAACCCAATAACACTGGCCGACCCAGGACCCCACGCTCAGCAGTCGCGCTTGCAACCACTAGACCAACGAGGCAGTGAAATATTTTTTTTTATTTTTTTTCATGTATCAATCAATCAACTCAGCCTATCGCAGTCCACTGCTGGACATAGGCCTCTCCCAAGTTGCGCCACAACGCTCGGTCCTCTGCCTTCCGCATCCAGTCCCCCCCAGCCACGTTCTTCAGGTCGTCGGTCCACCTGGCAGGGAGGCGCCCTACGCTGCGTTTACCGATTCTCCACTCAAGGACTCGTCTGCTCCAACGGCCATCGGTCCTTCGACAGACATGGCCAGCCCACTGCCACTTCAGCTTACTGATCCTACAAGCTATGTCGGTCACTCCGGTTCTACTCCGGATAATCTCGTTACGGATTTTATCCTTCAAAGAAACTCCAAGCATAGCTCGCTCCATAGCTCGCTGAGCGACTTTGAATTTGTGGACTAGCCCAACTGTCAGTGTCCACGTCTCGGCACCGTAAGTCATGACTGGCAGGACGCACTGGTTGAAGACCTTTGTCTTCAAACTTTGCGGTATAGGCGACGAGAAGACTCGGCGAAGATTGCCAAATGTATTTCAATTTCATGTATGGCCACTCATAACTTTTTACAGAGTAATCAGATTTTAATGAATCTTTTTTTAATGGATAGGCTATATCTCGAAGTTGGTCCCATTTAAATTTCAAAATCATGATCCTCCCCTAAGGATAGGAAAACAGGGGACGAGTGCTTGTTCACCCACTGAATTCTTACCTGTTAACCGATTCTGTTGAAACTTCCACACATAAATGTAGTTCTAGACACTACAACATAATGGCTCTAGCACTAGACCTGGAGTTAGATTTCGCCATCCTAAAGCATAAAAGAATGTTGTCCAGCTCACCCCCAGCAAGTTCCTGGGCACGTAGCCCTCGCCGGCCGGCTCCTGGCGGCACCACCACCACTCGCGCTCGCTGTCGTCGCCCTTCCGCAGCACGTGAAGCCGCGCGCCGCTCTCGAACGAGAGCTCGTCACTGCGCGCCGCGCCGTACGAGAACACCGCGTACACCAGCCCGTTGTTCATGATGCCCAGTTTCTCTTGTACACCTGGAAATAAAAACGAATATAGTAAAATGAACAATTAATTAATCAATGGGCCTGATCATCATCATCATCATCATTTCAGCTGAAAGACGTCCACTGCTGGACATAGGCCTCCCCCAAGCATCGCCACAACGACCGGTCCTGTGCCTTTCGCATACAGCGGATTCCCGCGACCTTCACCAGGTCTGCCCCATCGGCCATCCGTTCTGCGAGCAATGTGCCCCGCCCACTACCACTTAAGTTTGGCAATTCTTCGGGCTATGTCGGTTACTTTCGTTCTCCTGCGAATCTCCTCATTTCTGATCCGATCACGCAGGGACACTCCGAGAATAGCCGTCTCCATTACCCTTTGAGTGACTTTGAGCCTTCTTATCAGGCCCATTGTGAGCGACCACGTTTCAGTACAGTAAGTAATTACTGGCAACACACACTGGTCAAAGACTTTCGTCTTAAGACACTGCGGTATTTTGGACGAGAAGATATTGCGTAGCTTCCCGAACGCTGCCCAACCGAGTCGGATTCGACGATTGACCTCTTTCTCGAAGTTGGACTTACCTAGCTGGACAGTTTGTCCTAGGTATACATAATCGTCAACAACTTCGAGTGTAGATTCTCCGATGTTTACGGGAATGGGTGCTATATGGGAATTCGAAATAACCTTTGTCTTGTCCATATTCATTTTAAGACCCACTCTATCAGAAGCTCTACTGAGGTCATCGAGCAAAATCATCAATCATCGGTCAATGGGCCTGATAAGAAGGCTCAAAGTCACTCAAAGGTCAATGGAGAGGGCTATGCTCGGAGTGTCCCTGCGTGATCGAATCAGAAATGGGGAGATTCGCAAGAGAACGACAGTGACACACCGACATAGCCCGAAGAATTGCCAAGCTTAAGTGGCAGTGGGCGGGGCACATTGCTCGCAGAAAGATAGCCGATGGGGCAGTTTTTTCACTATATGATTTGTGCCCGGTCAATGGCTCGACCCCTATTACATGGGACTATAACATATAACTGCCGAAATGTAGGTGTACTATTACACCTCTGCCTACCCTTTCGGGGAAATACAGGCGTGATGTTATGTTATGTTACAATAGTTTTTTTTAAACTACTAGGTTTAGCAAAAGTGCCAAAATTATAAAACCAACGATGAGAGAGACTGGTGCCTGAAGTAGGTTTTTAATCAAAACCTGTATTACAGGTCACCAGGGGCCGTATTATGAGCTTTTAAAAAACCATGCAAGTTCCAGGCAATCCATTTAACTGCCTTGTAAAATGTCGTATTATGACATGCGTAAACCTGGCTGACTTCTGGATTGATAAGTTGTCTATGGCTGTCTTTTAACTTTTGACGGTGACGTTTAGGAACAAGTTAATTTTCTTTTTCGGTAAGTTACGGTTTTAATTTTGTAATGTATTGATATTAAAAATTCAAAATATTAGTTGCATGAACACAAAAGTATAATTAAATATTTCAAGCATCGTATTTTGCCTACAACAAAAATAATAATGTGTTGATTTTACCACATTTTGCTAAATGTATGTTTATATGAATTGTTCGCGGTGTTACGCTTCCGAACGACACCCCATTTAAAAGTCAGCGGGAAGTTAATCGTAGGTGCGCAAAGAGTATATAATCACTACGTTTAGTAGGTGGGAACAAAGAGATTTCAATACATCTTATTATTTTCTTATTACTTTAAATTAATGTTTTAAACAATACGTATTAGAATGGCGTAAGTGCTATGTGTGATGTTATTTGGCTTAAAATATGTAATAAAATACAAAGAAAATAATTTTCCATTTCATGTTATTTAGTTCAGACACAGACATAGTAAAAAATATAGACCAAGTGCTGCGAACAATCCTACTGAAGCCACCAAAACCGTGCTCCTCCGTGTACAAACCAGCGCTCACGCACACACATGCACATCAAACCATGCTCACCGCTCTCAGTACAAATGTCGCGGCATCGTCTAGTAAGCATGGCCAAAAAAATATATCTTTCAAGAGCATATGTGTGCGTGAGCGCTGGTTTGTTCACGGAGGAGCACGGTTTTGTTGGCTTCATTATGATTGTTCGCAGCACTTAGTCTATATTTTTTAATATGTTGTGAATGTCTGACTTGAAGCGTCGCTTTCCAGAAACGCAATTACTTCGTAATAATCGCACATGTTAGTGTTAGAATTTTATTGTGGATTATTATTACCAAATCTTACCAAACGAACTCAAAGCAATTCAATAAAAGGTACTCCAAGACAGCTTTTACTGACTGGTTTCTAATGTCAGTTATTGACTGAAAAAAACAGAAATGAAACGTCAAATCAGCGTTCATAATACGGTTATCGCCAGCCAGTCAGCCAAAATACGGGCAGAAGTCGGCTTGTAGTGTCACGTGACCGCTGACTCGCTGGCAATTGAGTTACTAATACGAATTTGCCAGGCAGTTCACTTTACAGCGAGAACTGCCTGGAAATAAGAGTTCATAATAAGGCCCCAGGGCCCTTCCGCTAGCTACCAATGCCGTTTAATAAAAATAAATATCATGCCACTAGTGGCAAACTAAGAAATAATGCTATTCTGCCACAACTTGTTAGCTTTTAACTTTGTTCCTTACCACAAACTGTCAAAGTTAAATTTTTAATATATGTATGGTATAGATAGATATAGATCCTATAACAGCAGCCCAGCGACAACACAGCCCCTAGACGGATATTGTTGAATTTAATGCGTACAAACAATTCTGCCACTAGCTGAGGTATGAGGAAGCGGGGTACTGCGATCCGGTTGGCCCTGACAATGTCATTATGTCATAGAAACTTCAAACTTTGTAGGGTTAGAGACGAGACAGATTTAGATTCAACACGATAAAATATCGATAAAATATTATTTTATCGATATTATTTTTATGTAATACGTAGTTTTAATTATAAGGATTTTAGCTTCTTATTTCTTTTAATATTATTTAATAATAAAGTATTTAATATACTAATAATAATAGTAAGTATTACATGTAGGGAGGGAGTCTTTCAAAATTATCTTAATTTTGAAAGTAAGACGGGTGCTCTGTACTTTCAGAATTAAGATAATTATATCTTTAAAAATTTCTTTATGTATTTATTTGGTGTTGAATATGGAGTTATTATTTTGTAAAGCGGATATTTTAAAAGAGGTAATTGTCCGTTTATATAGTAAATAAATATAAAATAATTAATTTAGTAGTAGTATTATATTATTTATTTTACCCAGCAATATTACACAAAATGTTACATTAACATACTAGGTACTACGTCTAGGTATAAATATTATTGTACCTACTTAACATTTAAAAGTGAACACAGCATGGAACAAAAACAAATATTATTGCAAACTATAACAGCTAATTAGCACGTAAATAAAACGATATTCAAAAGAAAAGAACCTACTCAAAAATAACTTAAATTTAAAGGAAAAAAAAAAAAAAAATCTAATCACCACTAATCATTTTTTAAATAAATAAATTTTATATATGTATAGCCTTCGAATAGTGCATTTGTAACTTTGAGCTTTTGTAATAAAGCCATTATAAATACCATTCGCTATAATCAAATAAAACAAATTTTATGACTAATGAATATAACAACTAATAACTATAATTTGGTTCTAGTACTCGCTGGCAGCTACCGCGGCACCACTCACTTCGCTCGCTCACAGTTCTAACCTTACCTAACCTATTTGATATATTTCTGATTGTTTTTATATAAACAATGTTGAATTAGACAGTAAACTGTACAATTGTCGTCAATGTAACCTCAAATTATGCGACTGCTCAAGAGGTCTCTTTTGGGTATTGAAATCTTTTTTATTATTTTATTTTAGTGGTAATTGAAAGCGAAATTCTGATAGTACTGAGTAATTTTTTCAGTGTTTACGTGTCAAACCGCGTTTGACAGTATTATTGTGATATTTAATAGGTTTTAACAAAACCAAGCATTTTCAGGGATGTAATAGTGCGATTGATTTTAATTGAGGAAGTTTTTCGCAAAGAGGCCTTCGAAAGAAGTAAAAGACCAAGTAGCTTCATGGAGAAATATTACACATCCGTGTAAATCTTAAATAAAATCGAATGTGACACAAAAGTTGTTATTTTACTAAATTATTCATTCCTAGCTGTGCTTGTGACCCTGTCCGTATGGAAGTTGTAAATTAACATCGTGGGCCTTACTCCCGACTGGTTCAAGCTCTGAACCAAATCGAGCTAATTTCAATTCCTAGAAAAAAGCAGTACGATTTGACACTAACTCGAATTCAAATTCGATTGATACAGCACTCGATCCAGGTGGGGTCAGGAGTAAGGCCTAGAAGTGGGTAGCTACTCTAATAACTAGCTAAATAGCGGCTATTCAACAAATAGCCATGGCTACTTCGATCAATGGCTACGATATCTGTCAACACGATAGCTAGCTATTGGCTACCGCTTCGAATAACCAACAAGTTTACGGAGTAGCGGGCAGCCGCCGCGCTGCCGTGAGCTGACCAAGTAAAATAGCTATTGGCTATTGGTAGCTAGCTAGCGACTTTCTTTATTTTTACGATTTCTAACTTAACTTAGTAGTCAATTAGGTTTAAAATCGTTTGAGATCTATAATTTTGTTTGTGAAACAAAAGAAGGGTCTTTTGTTGTAGTTTTTACTGTAATTTTATTAGTTAATTTTAAATTTTCAATGTTTTCGACAGTTAAATATGTAGTAATTAGTAATACGTAATAAATGTAAAAATACGTACGTACGAAGGAAAGTCATTTTTTGTGCTTTTACTTTACAGTTAATTTTTAAATCTCAGCAAAGAGTTTTATTTCTAAACAATATTAATAATTTTTGTGAATAAATCAACTGTGTTTTATTTGTGTTATATAAATAAAAATTCTATTTATTATATTTTTAATATTAGGCTGTTTGGTGGTTTCCTTCCACCACCTGCGCGCGCATACGTCACCGTGCGATGACAGTAAACCGCGCGCCATTTTTCACAAATTCAAAATTTGATAAAATAGATCTGTGGATGAAAATAAGTTTATATGATTTTTTCTTCGCAAGTATGTTGAAAAACGTCGTATGACACACGTGAGCATTGACCATAATACTCTCGGCTCCATTACGACCTCGGCTTCGGCTCGGGCTGCAATCCAGCCTCGAGTATAATAGCCAACTTAGCTCACTTGTATCATAATGTAATATTTCAACGTGTATCCTATAGATCGTGCGGGATAATATATCAAATTGACATAGCACTTTCTTCAAAAGACCAGTCCAGGCGTTGCCGTTGCCCTGCATTGTTCTCGCACTAATTCTTATACAAGATAAATGTCTGGACTTTAAAAAAAACTGATCACTGAGTTTGCTTCGGCGTTACTTCTCAGAGGTAATAATGTCCTCCCGGCCGAATTTCTGTCACGGCGGCCAATCTCAACGGAGACTAGCCAACTACGCGGGACATATTACAGTGCAAAAGTGTGTGCGCAAACACGAGTCCACTCTCTATTCCCTCACTCTCATAACCTGATGGGACGGCAATCCAACACGACCAGAGAAGGATCGGGAGAAGGACCGACAGCTTTAGGTGTTAAGGTATCTAAGGTGGTAAGTTAGGTAGGTTACCTACGTTAAGATACCATGGATGGTTACATGTTAAGATGGCAGTAAGAGTATTCTTATAAATGGGTACAGATGGATATTAAAAGTTTTATCTGCCCCGAAAATCCGAAAATAGTACTCAGTTTTCAGAATAATATTTTACTAAAAATATTTCGGGGGCAGATAAAACATTTAATTCCCATTTATGAGTTCGGGGACAGTTAACACGAAAATTCCCATCTGTCCCCATTCAGGACAGACACTCGGGGACAGATGGGACAACTTCCTGGCAGTAGCATATCTGCAACACAACAAATTGCAATCACCATTTGTCTACCAAGTGTAAATTGTAGACTGTGGTGCATTTAACTACCAATCATGGTGATTGTGATACCGAATATCAATGTCATGAGAAGCAGGGCCGTCTCTAGCTTATCCGGCGCTCGGGTGCGAACCCAACTCGGGTGCCCTCCAGCCATATCAGCATCCTCCCGGCCCCTCTCAGTGGTGTAGTTTTGGTAATGGCTACACACAGCGCCCGGTGAAAATTACCATTCATTCATTTTTAAATAATTATGAATAGGTACTGTTAACAGGTTGGTATAGTCAGAAATCTTTCCGGTGAACCACTACTAAGGCTAAAATCGCTTGCACTCATTGTTCGATGGCAGCGGTAGGTACGTGTAATGTAGCAGGATTCGTTCAAGGGATTTTGTCGACAAAATATACCACCGCGAAGCATCGTGACAGAACAATTAAAAATGTAGGTATGGTTTGTTTTTTCTCTCTTGTTTAGTAAACAATCTTGGCACGTCTCTTTAATCAAATAACTACTGATAATAAATTATTACTAGTTTTACACATGTAATTAGGTAAAAAAAAAAAATATTTAGTGTGTGAAATTGTTAACATAATGTCTTTAAATAAATTATTATTGACAAATTCCATTAAAAAGACATGCCAAGATTATTTACTAAATAAGACCAGTAAGAAAAGACGATTAAGTTTGAGTTGAGTAAGATAATTTCTCGGGCCTCGGCGCCCTTTAAATATCGCTACAATCTCTAGGTGCCTCTGATGCCTCGGCGTACCCGCCCCCCTCGCAGGACAGCTCTTATAGGGAGGCCTTTGTTCAGTAGTGGATGTTTAAAACAGACTATATTATTAACTCCCAGTTGCAGTTCTACATAACATAACATCACGCCTGTATTTCCCCGAAGGGGTCGGCAGAGGTGTATAGTACACCCACATTTCGCCAGTTATGTTATAGTCCCATGTAATAGGGGGCGAGCCTATTGCCATTGACCGGGCACAAAATCCAGACTCCGGGCTGCTACTGAGTTGCAGTTCTAATTTTGATATATCAAATTGATTTAATTTATGACTGTATTAATTAGATTTTAGTTTGACCACTTTTCTAGGTACTAAATAAGCGCCATCTACCGAAAGTACGCAGACTACCAACCCAACAAAAAAATAAGCTAAGCTACTCACTGTAAAGATATTCCGAGCATCCGTCGAACCCCTCCTCGTCCTCTTCGCACTTCTCGGCCGCCGTCTCGTGGTCAGACAGCGTGGTTGCGAATATACACGCACCTGGAAGTTGACAAGTTTCACGTTAGATGGCGTTGTGATAATTAATCAGCAGTAAAAACACTGAAACTCCTTCAATAAAATTTATTAGGATTGAAAAGTCCGTATTTATACGGAACGTAATTTTGTAGGAGAAGAAAAGAATTACTAAGTATTATATAGTTCCGTGTGGTGCCGGACGTAAAGAATTGCACCACACTATATCTTCTCATGGGTGTCGTAACAGGCGACTAAGGGATTCATCAGTGGATAGGCAGCAGCGTTCTCTGAGTATTTAACCAACCAACTGCAATAGCCAACCCGCCTGACAAGCGTGGCGACTATGGCATATCCCTCCAATATATGCTTGGGGGAGGCCTGTGTCCAGCAGTGGACGTCTTTCGGCTGAAATGATGATGATGATGACAATTTAGTTTTGTTTATTCTTCTGTAGACAAATCTCTTGTCTACAGTGGTCATACTACGCCTACTAGGTGACAATATGTAAGAGAAAAAGTTAATTATTTTATTATTTTTAATGCATTTACGCATGCGAAGCGAAATCTAACGATTTAAATTGTGGAAAGAAAAACATCGCTCACGAGCAGGATTCGAGCCTGCGACTCCTGGCTCAGTACGCCAGTGCTTTAGCCACTAAACTACCGTGAACACTGCTCGTGGTAACGAAATTCTCATCCACTTGATACATCTTTGGGTGACGTCACTGTTCACACTGTTTCTTAATAAGATATCGCTGACGTCACCCAAAGATGTACCAAGTATGTATTTTTAATAAAAAAAAGTTAAAATGATGCTTTATAAATCTTTGTGTCATCTGTTTCCCGGCACGGAATCTAACTGCCAAAATCTCTTTTCATTTTTACTGATACAAAAATAAGCAGCACCATTATGTGTGCACAACATACTTAAATCACCGGTTTCTTTACAGAGTGGTATGATTATGACAATTTTCTCTCAACCGATCCGCTGGTTGACTACCTACTGTTAAAAAATAACAATTTTTATTATTATTTAATAGAACTTCAAAATTATGAAATTCATGAAAAAATGGACGAGATACACGCTTTTTAAGTTTTTGGAGGTGGCATTTGATGTCCTTGTCGTGCGAAACGACATCTTGAAATCTCTCTGAACAGAGAGATTTCAAGTTACTATGAAGGTTTTGAACAATGACGTCATACTTTGATAGTGCTGTCTCTGTCTAGTGAACAAATACAAATCGCTTATAACTTGGACATTTTACTAACCCCCAGTTTCTGAAAGGCTGATCAACGCAAAAAATAACTAATCAGCTGTCAAATCTCAGGTCAAGCGATGTGATTGGTTGTTAACATTTTTGCGGGCCAATCACAGAAGCTGGCATTAGATTTGACAATAGATCAAATTGATCAGCCTTCCAGAAACTGGGGGTAAATATTTTATTGGTCTTTTCGCTGTTGATTATTTTTCTTGAAAATGTTTCGAGATACTTAATGTCACCTTCCCTATTATGGAGTGGTTTTTTATGACGCCATTGGCTACGTTCACTTATTACGCACTCAGTGTGAAAGTCACCCGGTGCGAATATCGCCCGATCATTGACGATTTTCTCAGAGTTACTGAACGACTTTGGGCGACCTTATGAAACTGACACTAGAACAATGAAACACTGACAATTATGACAATCGAAACCTCAAATTATCTGTCATTTCATACTTTTATCTGTCAACATGACAGCAGAGCGTCTTTTACCCTACTATTTCACGGGGTGACCGGTGCGTACGCTCGACGACGCCCGCTCACAATACTGAACGGTTTGATGTGAACGCCCGGACGATCACTCCGAGTAACTGAACGACCAAACAACGCTCAAGGCGTCGACCGCCGCCGTCGGACGATAATAGTGAACGCACCCATTGTTTAGTAGTCGATATGATACAATAGTAACGTACCGTTGTCGACGAGGAAGCGCACCATGGCTAGGTTGTTGCATGAAGCTGCGCAGTGTAGTGGCGTCCACCCGTCAGAGTCCTGCGCGTTCACGTCACAACCTAGCTCCACTAGGAATCTGGAAATTTACAAAGGTTCATTTTATTTTATTTATTCAGGGACAATAAACAGCTACAATACATATGTTGGTATATAGAAAAACATACTGTTAGTTGTTTTAACAATATGGTAGCCCACTACATTATCCACATATTAACAACAAATTTAAGGCAAATAACATAGTTTTTATTTTACAAAAAGTACTAAATTAAATATAAATTGGACAAAGATTTACTTAATAATTATGGACAAACTTTATATTATAGGTATTCCGTCTGAATTTTGATTTAGAGCATACAAAAATATAAATATCAATAAAATTGTGATTCTACCATTCGGCGAATAGGGCAGCGCAATCCAGAGTTTGTTCGACAGAAATTGACAGCAAACAGAGTACCTAGCTACCTACCTAGGTACAGGCACGGACACTACGTTTATTAACAGCACGGGGGACAGCATAACATAACTTGAACTTAAATTGAATCAATGTTATTATGTACAATGCCATGTAGTACACATTGGCCTCTAATAACTTACGTCTGGATTCCAATGTTAATGTAATTTAGTACGATAATGCCTCAATTTTTCATGTCTAGGCAATGAATAAAACAGCCCGTCTCATGCTGTGAGTGCCGTAAGAGGCAGCTAAAGAATCGAGGATAAGAGGCAATACGTATGGCTTCTTTGCTACTATATCATCATCATCATTTCAGCCAACAGACGTCCACTGCTGGACATAGGCCTCCCCAAGTATCGCCACAACGACTGGTCCTGTGCTTTCGACATCCAGCGGATTCCCGCGACCTGAATCAAGTCGTCGGCCCATCTTGTGGGGGGCCTACCCACGCTGCGCCTTCCAGTACGCGGTCGCCACTCCAGAACCTTTCAGCCTAATGTGAAAATTTACTACTGCTGAGGCAGTAATGTTTATAAACTGATATGATGACTTAACACAAAATGAACATGATGATAAATAACAGTAGGTCTACTCGCGTTTTACGAACGACAAACGAAGTACGAACTTTCGTTCCGACTGATAGTTACATAATAAAGATAGGCACATAAAAATGACACAATTAAGATACGGTTCATAGTCGTATATAATTTACCGGAGATGAGAAAAACAAACGTCAAAACACGATCATCGCATGCAATAAGGGAACGATGGTTGTCCGGAGTAGCAAATTGTGCGATGAATCGTACGATTTATCGAATATCGTCGAACGGGAGTAGACCCCCAGTTCAGGACTATTATTTGTTGGCAGATTGCGTACAATTCAAGTGACATAACAATTTCCAGTCATGTTTTTTCGGATCGCAGCAAATATTTGGCTTACATAATAATTTCTTAGGTTTTCGCGACGACTACACATTATAATAAAACAAGTTTAACCGGTATATATCTCGTATACTATTTAGATTGGTTTCCTGACGTTTCGAAAGCTTTGCAGCGTTCGTGGTCGCAGGAAGACTAAGATGACAAGCGTCTTTAAAGATATTTCTAAAAAAAAACGGTAAAACGGCTAAATTGTACGGTAGATTAATTTTTTTTTTTGAAATATCTGTAAAGAAAGACGCTTGTCATCTTACGGCCAAAATTAATATCTAATCTATCCACGCTTTACCCTACTAGAGATAGAAATTTGACATATTTTGTATGGAGCTTATGTCAAATTCCCATCTCTAGTAGGACAAATCGTGGATAGATCGGATATTAATTTAGGCCGTTAGTCTTCCTGCGACCACGAACGCTGCAAAGCTTTCGAAACGTCGGGAAACCAATCTATATAAAATACGCGATATAATCCGGTTAAATATAAATAAATAAACTTGTTTTATTATAATTTGGCTTACAATTTTGTTTTCCGTCTGAATTTCGGTCTCGTAATTTATCGCGAATTACGAGACCGAAATTCAGAAAGATGATTCAAGAAAGATGTTTATAGATTCAACGCAAGAGTACAATAGTACTCTTATAGTATGGCCATTTTATACTTACTTGACGATTTCAAAGTGCCCTGCGCAAATTGCGTTGTGTAGAGCAGTGATCCCTTCGTCATTTGCAGCGCTTGCATTCTGCACCTGAAATCATAGACATAAAAATGTATATGGAATGTACAGTTATCTAGCAGTGATAGCCTAGTGGTTGAACGCTTGCCTTCCATGCAGGAGGGTGTGAGTTCGATCCCAGCCCGTACCTCTGTCTTTTCTAATTCATGTGCAGATTTATATTCGATTATCACTTGCTTTAACGGTGAAGGAAAACATTGTGAGGAAACCTGCACACCAGAGAGTGCTCCATACAGTTCTCAATGGTGTGTGTAGTCCGCCAACCCGCACTAGGCCAGCGTGGTGGACTAAGGCCTTAGCCTTCTCATACCGAGAAGAGGCCCGTGCCCAGCAGTGGGACAGTAATGGGCTGGTTATGTTATGTATTATGTACAGTTATCATGTAATCTTGTTGTGCAATAAAGAGGATTATTATTATTTCCTTTATTACTGTAAATCAACACATAAATTATATTTTTAAATATTTTTACAAAACGAAAAAAACATTTAAAAATATAAATGAAGTCGGTTAAAAATAGTGGCCCATCTGTATCGGGTACAGGGACCAAGCTACCGGTGGTCAGAGCTCCAGAGAAAGGAACCTCCTAACAATACGCGCCGTATCAAGGAGAACCGCTTTCTGCATCAAGCCCAGCCGCAGTTGTATTACAGTTATTATTACAGTTTCATGGTTTAGTGGTATGGTTCAAAATTAACTAGAGGGTGTATGTATGGTCCTGCGTTTCACCATTCCCACTTTGTCAAAGGATGTCGATGTCGTGAGTATATTTGTGTGATCAAGAATTGGCGTTATTCCACCTTCATTGTTTGCTAAAGGGCTAAGAGCAGCAAACACAATTGAAATTTAAGGAGAGCTATCTTGCATCTTATGGGACGGTAAAAGATTGTTTCTTCATGCTTAAATTTTTCATTTTGTATTAATGTAAATTGTACCAACCTGTGTTGCCGTTTTCTTAACAAGTTCCAACTCTCCTTCTAAACTAGCATCCAACAGTAGTGCGAGGGGATCGAAGCTAACCCGCCTGGCCAGCGGGGCTTTGCCACCCTGCTTCAAATTACCCTTTTTCCGCCTCAGGACATTCTCAGACCCCTGAGAATCCTGACCGTTCAAGTCTACAGAGCTGATCTGCTCCGTTATATCTGATACAACAATATCTTTACTATCCTCCTGACTTATTGATATGTTATTGTTATTTAATGCTCTATCAACTTCATCGTTTTGCCTTTTATCTTTTAGGCTGTTTTCATTAGGCATGGAATCGACTAAGTGATCCATTTCAGGGAATAAGAACGCAGGTGGCATTTCTATACGCCGGTTTATACTGACACTTATTCCATTCTTTGCATTACTAACATTTCTAAGTTTGGGCTGTTCGCTCATCGGTGGTTTTCTTATAGTTAGTGGGCGTGCTTTGATGATCATTTCGTTGCTACTCGTACTGCTGACTGATTCCTTCTGGCTTTGTAGTTCACTGTCGTTTGATGAGTCTGTAGGCAAGGGTATGGTGGGCATTGGGGTAATGTTTTCAGTGGACTGATTGAAACCAACATCGTTGTTCACTGACTGTCTCGGTGGTGTCTGGAATAAGAGATAAAATAGATTAATGTATTTTTTCCATTTGTTTATTACTGTTTTGTTACCTTTTCTGTACTTGTTTGTGGAAGCTTATACATTAGGACATATTAGTTACAAAATATGTGTAAACATTTGAAAAAAATATGATCTGTATCTAACTTTTGTGTAATCTAATATAATGAATGAAGTAAATACAGATCACAGACCAGTAAGCTTCTAGACACCGATTAGTTGGATACCCCCGGTCACCAAGCATACGCCCCGCCGCCAACCGGGACGTCACTACGTCAGCGAGCAGCACCAATCATACCACCGAACTTTTGAGCTGACCAATCATAACGCGTCTTTCGTCCCATGTCCCCGCCAATATTTTACAACTGTGTTCTCATGCAAAACTTTGTTTATGCAGCGTCTTGAGGTTTACTGGTCTTGACAGATAAAACAAATTATTATTTTTCGTAATGAATGATGTGAATACATACCTTGATTGTTGGCTTTGGAGGTAGGGCTGGTTTGGGAGATTTGTCAGTACCACTAACATCGGGCGTCGACAGTGGCGTGCTGGCGCTCTGAGGCGGCGACAACAGGATGCTCTGTGACGACGCATTCTGCCCGACGAACGAGCTGCCCGTACTTGTGGACAGGCCTGATGCCGTGTTCCTAACAATCTGGGGTTGGGAGGTCACCACATTACTAGCTACATGATTTGATGATGATACAGTGATGCTTTGGGTCTGAACGGTCTGTGGTTGGACCGGTTGGATCTTTGTGGAGGATGTCTGGTATATGGGTGACGGTTTCCCGCTTGAGACCTGAACTGTTGTGGGTGCTACACTCGACACAGGTTTCTGGAATGAATGAATGATGATGATATTTACAGGTGATGTGTGATGATGTGCAGCAATTGATACAAGCTCTTTTTGGTTACAGTGTAGGTTTTGTTAATGAAAAAAACAGATGCTTTGATGACATATTTTGGGAAGAACCATAAGGTTATGATTGTACTGCACAAAATATAATAGGTATGTTTAAAACACAGCTCTTCTAAATGTGCTTGTCTCATGAACAGTACAATAATCAGTTCATAGAAGGAGTAAGTCTGCCTCTTTCTACAGAATATTGCAAAATTTTGATAACATTGTGATCAATTGATGGTGCAAGCGCACAGTATATTAATCTGTTTACACAATTTTAGAGTAACTCACCCCAAATCCAATAGAACTGCTAGCAGTTGTACTGGAACCCAAACTTGGTGAGCTGCCTTTTAACACCTGCTGCCCTTTCCCATTGCCTTTTGAAGCTTCATTGCTCTGACTATTATTCTGACTTAGCCTACTCTGTGGATATGCATGGTTTTCCTTCCCTTCTTGATTACATCTACTTGAAGAGTCGGACTTTTGCAACTGATATGTATTTTCTTGCTGATATGTAGTTTCCGTTTGACTTAGAGGTGTTGCTAGACTTTTGTTCACAACCGAAAGTGGAGTAGAATGTACAGTCATGTGATTAACGCTAATCGCATTTTTCGCGTCTTGGTTTTCGTTGTTTTTATTACCATTAACTTCAGGTTTTAATTTCCCGTTCGTGCTTTGAGGAAATTTTGTGTTGTAAGGCAACGTTTGATACTTAGGATCTGATTTGCTTGGAGCAAATTCTGGGAGGAATTCTTGTTCATTTATTTTCAGATCTTTGTTAGTTTGGTTGCTGTTAGAACTGCTCGTGCTGTTTGGACTATACTGCGGTTGTTTTAGGTAATCCATGTATTTGTTTTGATCAAGCATGGACTTTTGATCGTATGCGTTGCCGATGCCTTGTTGAACGTGACTAAAGTTCTCATGCTTGTTTGGATATTGCCCCTGGTATTGATTTTCTTGAAGCCCCTGCGTGTGAGGGTAGCCGTTGAATAAGGGATTTATCATTTGCTTCTGCTGCAAATAATGCGCTTCCTGCGTCAAATGGCTTTGAATGTTGTCGCTTTGTGTGTGTTGTTTTAATGGCACGTTGTTCTGTATTACATTCTGCTTCATTGCCTGCAAGTTATTATTACAATTTACGTTATTAAACACCAACATGTTAGTTTTGAATAAATCTTGGTTGAATAAAAGTATTTCCCGCCACTGCTCTTGTTTATTTACGAATTTTACGAACTTCACGAGTTTTTGACAAATTGTCAATGTCAATTTGTTTTTTAGGGTTCCGAAGTCCTACAAGGAACCCTTATAGTTTCGTCATGTCCGTCCGTCTGTCCGTCTGTCCGTCTGTCCTAATCCTTTACAGCTTAATAACTTCTACAATTATAAACATAAGTAAATGAAGTTTTGTTAAAAAATAGTCTACATATAGATCTCAATTTTAAAATAATAAAAAAATCGTTTTTACGTATTTTAGGGGTGGCGTCCATACATGTGAAATGGGGATGCAAATTTTTTTTTCGCTGCACCCCCTCGTGTGGGGTATCATTGAATAGGTCTACTAAAATGAAGGTAATGTTTCATACACCACTTTTTTATCAGGTGTACCATCTGCGAAATATAGCCCGCCAAAGTGGCTTGCAATGTGTCCCCCCCCCCTGCCATTTCTAAACTATCCAACGTAGAAACTTATAATTTTCCAAATTCATAGACCTTTGTGAAAACTCTCTTTTAAAATTATTTCAAGTATAATGTGATTATAATTTTTTGAGTTATAGAGAGAAAACTGAAAAATACTTAAAACGTCCTAGTTCAAAGGTCATTGACCTTAGAGAAAAATGGTTATAGCAAATAATGCTCTTTTAGCTACTTTCTACTTGAAAAAATCACAAAAAGAAACTTTGCATGAAACACTTCTTAAATTTGGCTTCTTGAATTTATCGATAGATGGCGCTACTAACTACACGCTCTGAGTCGCGAATGCTGCCGATTATTGCAAAAACTAAAATAGCCATGATTAATATTCGATTTGATTCGTTTGTAATTACACCTACTTAAGGAACCCTATAATACTGAGCATGGCCCGACATGCTCTTGGCCGGTTTTTTTTATGTGCTATAAATGTCAAACTCAGGAGTGCGTTCAGCTATGTCGCCAGACGACGGCGGACGACGCACGGAGCGTACTTTGGTCGTTCAGTAAGGCTTCCAGTTAGAGACGAATCTAAGCGTGAACTCATGTTACTACCCTACCGTCAAAATGCAATGCTATTTGACAGTTGGAAGCATGAGTTCACGCTTAGATTCGTCTCTGAATATAAGCCTTACTCTGAAATGCGTCAATGCTCGAGCAACATTCGCACAGGTGACTTACACCGAGCGATATAATTAAATGAACGCACCCCAGGGCTACGTTCAGTTATATCGCCCGACGACGCGCGACGCATAGAGCGTTCTTTGGGCGTTCGTTTGTATGACCGTTCCATAGAAACACAGTTTATAATCTAAGCATAGAAATAATGTACTTACGTCTACTTACGTATTTACATAGATGAATAAGTTTATTGGTCTATGGTATTACTACACTAGTACTACGAGATTACGACGATAGATTCGGACTAGAGATTGATAACTCTGGCTTCTACCTATAATAAATAGACCGGAGTGAGGTTGGATATAATGTAGCCGATTTGATAGATCCGCGGGACGATTAAGTACCTACACAGTAACATAATAATTGATTTCCTTTCATATTTTACAGGCTTATTACTGTCTATCAAAAAAACTAATGAAAGGCGTATTTAAAAATCAAGTATTATGTACAATAATTATATCTAAACTTAGTTTTTCGTTCCATATCGTTATCGTCAGTGTCGAATGCCGGGCGTTAAGTACTTGGATATAGAATATGTTTTTTTTTTTTTAAATTGAAGGACTGACACAATCCGTTTTGGGTTATACATCCAAAGATATAGATGTGTCCGGAATTACACATGCCTACGTAGTTGGTACCTAATACCAGATAATGGATCTTAGAATAATATCATCAATTGTGAATGGATCGTTGTGATTCTGAGTAACTGTACGAACAGATTACGCTCCGTGCGTTGTCGTGCAATATAACTGAACGAAGCCCCGGATGAAAATAAAAGTGCTAACAGGCTTAGTTACATAATATTTTAGAGAGGTAGACAGGTGGTGTAAAGTAGTAGAAATGTTAATTACCTGAAAATTGGCATTATGGCTGACGCTCTGGGCATGCGGCACATGATTATAAGGTTCAACAGCAGCAACATTGCCTCGGGGTTGTTGGTTCTTTGGTTGACTATTTACCCCAGTGTTACCAGCAGTATAACTGGGTAACTGTTGCATGGGTGTGGGATTGGTCGCTCTGAAAATTATTAATTATGTTTAGGTTTTTTCATATTTTATTACTTTAAATTCTACTAGGTACATAGGTAACAAAAATTCATTTAGAAGAAAAATAATGAAAGCGACATTCGTATTTTATAAATTCGAATGTTCCTAGAGTCTATTGTGCTTGCAGACTCTATTGTTCCACACCGACAGCGACGGAACCACATTCACCCACCATTCACCGAGGAGCGAGGAGCGACGGTTTTGAACATGTGACGTTACGAAAGTAGGTAAGTCACTGGCACAATAATAGACTTAATTATTTTGTGAATGAGGTTTTTCGTGCTATACCTATTTCGTGCCATAGTCACATTTCAAGTATAATGACGTGAATATAATGATGTGACTTTAATTGTAAAAACTAGGTAGGTTGAGGCAGGTACATATATACGTACCTACATAGGTATTTTTATATCTTCTGAGGTTCGTAGACGGTCAAGCGGCTTGACGGCAAGCATTTATTGTTTCGTTTTGCTTTCTCAAGCAGCTTGATGCACACTTCAAGTGGCTTGATCAAGTAAGAGGCATTTTTACTCATTTTGTTGGTACGAATGTTTACAGCGATATTAATAATCACATAAACTCTTTTCTATTCTGTTGTTCCATAAAATTATTACCACTGTTGTCTCACAAAGGCCGCGACGTTTTGTGAGACGACAGTGTCGTCTGTCATAATTGCTATCGCTCCTGTGTTTGATCAAGTCGCTCGCGAATACAGTCAACACGTCGCGTCAAGCCGTTCCATCCAGCAAGGCACTTTAACAAGAGCGGAACCCCAGTGTACCTAGACTACGTCTGAATCGACGTGCATTCAGGATTGAATGATTCCTTATTGAAAGATAATGTTTCTAGTCAGCACCTTCAGGTACTCAATCCAATGCCTGGGGGTCTCCGCCAAAAATCGACCAATCATTTCATTACATACCACACAGCAAACAATAATAACCTTTACTAATTCTAACGAATGGACTATGTCAATTTGGTAAAAACTGCCAAAGTAGCAGCGTTTTTCCTGCATGCCATGCAGGAAAAATCATAAACATGATCTCAATGTTATATATACCATCAATTTGGAACAAACCTCTGTTGCTGCGGCTGTCGATGCGCAGCCGCCAGCTGCCTGTTCAAGGCCCTCTTCCTCAGCAGTCTTGCTTGAAGCTCTGAGACGCGGCGGTCGATGCTGCGCATCTCCTCCTGCCGCGCTCCCAGCGCCGCCCGCTGCGCCGACAGCCTGCCGTTCTGTTGCTCGTTCAGCTTGTTGCGGTACTATAATGTAATAGGAAAATGTAAGGTAAGTATTTAGTTTAAAAGACCATACTTACATAGCCTATGTCCAGCAGTGGACGTCTTTCGGCTGAAATGATGATGATGACTTACATAGCACAAAGGATAAAATCGAGAAAGTGTAAAAATATTATTATGTTATACTTAATTAAACAACTCTATCGATCAATTCCTTTTTTTATTAAAAATCCTGGCAGTATTTAAAAAATGTCACCCCTACAGCAGAAAGCGGAAGATTTGAAATTAAAAAGTAATATGGATCACCGAAAAAATACGTAGATATGGTAGGTACCTACCTAACCTACTTAGATACTAAAATTCATTGCGTGAATATGTTCACAAGTGGAATTGCAACAAGTAGTAAGTATATTATATTTATTTTAATACATAAAATACAATACAATGTTGATACGTATTCAAATCATTAGATTTATTAAATAAAAACTGGCTGCATACATTTCAACATGTCAACATAATCTCACCATGTACGGAATTACCGTTGACTTCATTGTAAAAATCTAAATTATAAAAATCTAAAATTTAACGCTTTATCTGTTTAAAATCAGTGATTGAAACATAAAAAGTCTTAATAGGAAAATCTACTTCCCTCATCGCTGTAAATGGCAATAGCGCACACAACTGCTGTTTTCCCAGAGTCAACTCGCGCAAATTACTGTAATCATTTCAGATTCTGATGATAGTAGGGCCCTGTAAGGCAACTTGTCATTAAGGAACCTACGCATTGTCACGGTCTCATTAACAATATTCTTTTGTTAGCTTCCTATTGGCACATCGTTTCGGGCATTAGTCACTTACTCTTATTGTAAAATTATTTATGAAAAAAACTACTACGGGTAAATCTATATTTACCCGTAGTTAGTAGCTATGTACTTATCACGCAAAGATATGAATATCTCTTGCCTACTGTAAAATCAAAACCGGCCAAGAGCATGTCGGGCCATGCTCAGTATTATAAGGGTTCCTAATTACAAACGAATCAAATCAAATATTAATCATTGCTATTTTAGTTTTTGCAAAAAGCTGAATTTATGAAGCTAAATTTAAAAAGTGTGTCATATCAATATAACACAAAGTTACTTTTTGTGATTTTTTTGAATAGAAAGTAGCTAAAGGAGCATTATTTGATAAAATAATTTATCTCTAATGTCAATGACCTTTGAACTAGGACGTCTTAAGTATTTTGCAGTTTTATCACTATAACTCAAAAAATTATTATCACATTATACTTGATATAATTTTAAAAGAGAGTTTTTACAAAGGTCTATCAATGTGGAAGATTATAAGTCTCTACGTTGAATAGTTTAGAAATGGCAGGGGGGGACACATTACAAGCCACTTCGAAGAGTTGTTGAAAAGTTGTGTATCAAACATTACCTTCATTTTAGTAGATTTATTCAATGATACCCCACAAGAGGAGGTGCAGCGAAAAAAATATTTTCATCCCCATTTCACATGTATGGGCGCCACCCATAAAATACATAATCACGATTTTTTTATTCTTTTAAAATTGAGATCTATATCTAGACTAGTTTTTAACAAAATTTCATTTACTTATGTTTATAACTGTAGAAGTTATTAACCTGTAAAGGATTAGGACAGACGGACAGACGGACAGACGGACGGACATGACGAAACTATAAGGGTTCCTTGTAGGACTACGGATCCCTAAAAAGGGATCTACATAGTGTATGCGGCACATTTATAGCACCATGACATTTAAAGAAATATGTACAAGTTACATAAGTTACTATTGCCATTCCGAGCATGAAAAAGTGTCCTTGAAGTACTTAGGCAGACCTACTAGAAAATGTTACAAACTGCTTTTCGATTGAGAATAACATAAAGTTTTGTTGATTTTCCTATGGAAAGTAAATTAAATCTAAGAACATAGGTAGGTAATTGGTTTTCCTGACGTTTCGAATGCTTTGCAGCGTTCGTGGTCGCAGGAAGTGGTCGTTTTGTTTCGTTTGCCAGTCAAAATTCACTTCGGAAACGGAAACTTTTCGAACGTTTGTGAATCAGGCCACTGGTCTTTCCGTCGCTTATTAATGGGTTTGAATGAGATTGACGAATGCTTACACAAAACTGACTGAAGCACACAAATAGCTGTCTAACGGTGAACAGTCTTAATACAGAGCTGTAGTTGGTTATCTGCGAGGTTTCCGTAACATAACCTTCAAGACAGCTCTTTCCACCCTGAGCATGTATTGAGCAGCAGCTCCACCCTAAACCGAGATGCAGTACGACAAAACTGTTTGTATCAAGGTGACATATACTAGCTTCAGAACCTCCACATCAGCAGAAGATCTGAGCTTTTTTTATTACATAAATCAGTTTTCTCGTGCGGCCAGTTAAGGTTTCTTCTTCCATTTTTATCTACGTTTAAATACCTCTACGTTCCAATACGAGACTTAATTCAAAGAAATCTATATTGTTGCTCATTTTCAAAGCAGATAATATTCACTTCAGAGGTTTTCCTGGAAGCCGACCCTTAGTTAAGAAAAGGCTAGGCTGGTTTTCCTCGACCGAAATATTTTGGAATGGCTTAGTTGAATTGACGATGATGATAATTATTGTAAAATATTGTTCAAATAGACATATCCAATGAACACACAAAGGAATATCAACGCAGCAAAAATCTTCAATAGCCTTCCTAATCTTTTTCACACAGAGATCAATCCAAATCATTATATCCCTGATTTATCTAACCACGAAGCCATTCTTGAGCTTAAATCAGTTCCATGCGAATGACTTTTTCCATGTCAATGAATTTTCTGGTCAACATTAAGAGCAATTTATATTTTTCGTTTTATATAAGGTTAAACGAGGAGAAAAAAGTAAACTACTTACCTACTTGAAAGAGTCAAAACGATAGTGCTTTATTATTTTCATTTGTTATTTTTTTGTCGATGTGCCCAATTGTTCATAGTTTCATTTGAGTTCGCAATTCGCATACAATTTTTTTTTTCTGAACGTAAAAGCTTATATTTTGTATAGGTGTACCCAATTCAAAGAAAAAGTTCTCAAATCTCATTGATGTTCCGCAAAACTGGGATTTAGATGGCGACTACGAAGATTCTGGGTTCGATTACTGTGATAGGACCCCTGGCCCCCTAAGTGGAGTGGCTAAAATCTGCTAAAATTTTTGGGGTTCATAAAGTATTCCTCAGGTCAGGTGAACAGGTTTTGTAAGGTTATTACTATCATTTTTTGTGTGAAAAGTAACCTTTTATCCACATGGTAGCTCTAGGTCATCGGTACCTTTTAATTCTCAGTCGATCGATACGGTACGATGCGACAATAATTATCAGTTTCGTGGGAATATGAACAGCTGATGCACAATGCTTTGCTTTTTATTAGGTAATTCGGTTTAATCTATTGTTCACGTTATGGGTTTTTTATACCACGAAATGTAGGTGGTATAATGTATGTAACTACCTGCATATGAAAGGAAGATGCGACCCAAAGAGATGAAAGATGCAGTCTTTTTAGGTGGCGACTGACCGAAAAAAAATAACGTAACATGTTACAAAGTGAACATTCGAGCCGCTAGCGCAACGCTCGTGAATAGTCAGAATTGTCAAGACGCGATACGCTGTAACGTAACACGCTTGATGCGAATATTATTAGCGTTTTAATTCTCTAAAATTAGGTACTTATGTTGGCTGGATGAATTGATTTGTTGTCAAAGCAAATTCTTGCTACATTGTTCTAAACATTTTAGGACACATATATTCCATTCTAGACTAAAAAAAACTTAATAACGTAAACTAAACAATATTTGGCTTATGTTAGACACAAGATAATTAAACAGTTTTGTTCAGAAAATAAGTAAAAATTCTGTCTAGCAAAATCGCCTGCTCGAAAAACAGAACGACTTATGAAAATTAAGGTCTCACTTGAGGAGAATTCTTGTTGTTGAGGACTTTATAGTAATGGATGTACCAAAAATTTACGAAAGATTTTGAATTAAATAAAAAACACGGTTTTTTATTTTATTGAATCGTAAAGTAAATAGGATAGGGTTCATCATCATCATAATTTCAGCTGAAACACGTCCACTGCTGGACATAGGCAAGCATCAAGCATCACCATCGTCCCTCAAGCATCGCCACAACGACCGGTCCTGCGCTTTCCGCATCCAGCGGATTCCCACGACCTCCACCAGGTAAACCAGGTCGTCGGTCCACCTTGTTTGTCTACCCACGCTGCGCCAGACGCGGTCGCCACTCCAGAACTTTACGGCCTCATCAGCCATCCGTTCTGCGAGCCATGTGCCCCGCCCACTGCCACTTAAGTTTGGCAATTCTTTGGGCTATGTCGGTTACCTTCGTTCTTCTGCGAATTTCCTCATTTCTGATTCGAGAACGCGGATAGGGTTATTTATGGAATAATAGCACTTAGAACAAATGACCTCCACAGCTTTGCTGGCACATACGCACTCTTTTGTTGAAATTTTCCATGACCATTTTGCATAATTGTGGCTGAATTTCGTTGGTGCAGTGTTGAATCTCCTACTTCAATGCACGCGTAGTTGTGGGCTTGTTGGTATGTGACCGTTGACTTCAAATAACCCCATTAAATGAAATCTAGTAATGTTAAATTACTATTCGAATGAAACGATGATAAATAAAATTCAGTCACATGGAATGGAATGGTCATGGAAAATTTCGACAAAAGAGTGCGTATGTGCCAGCAAAGCCATGGAGGCCATTTGCCTGATGTGCTATTCCATACATTACCCTATCCTGTGTACTTTATGATTCAATAAGAAAAATACAATAAAAAAAGAAAAACTGTTTTCTATTTAATTAAAATCTTGCGTAAATTTTGGGACATCCTTTACATCTGAGGATCGTATATTTCGTTAGATTACGTACTTAGGCGAAATATTGGCTGTAATTTAGTGCAATTTAAACATAATAACAGATCTTATCTTTATGTAATAGTGCCTTTATTTCTGAATCTAAGCATTTTATACTGAACCTCTTATGGGGTCATTATACTCATCATTATTAACAACCTTTACAAAGGAATCAACACTGAAATCGTGAAAAGAAAACAGCTGATCCCTATATTTTGTCGATTTATGTGAACACAAAAATGTAGGGATCAGCTGATTTTTTTTCGTGATTTCAGGTTTGGTCCCATATTAAAAGTTATTCACAATGATGAATACAATGACTCCTTAAGAGGTTTAACATAAACCAAGAATAAGGTTGTATATCCAAAATATTGAGTCATACTGCACAGCAAAGATTTAGATTTTCAATTATTTTATCATTTACAAAAGTATCCAAATGAATAAACAAAACATTAGGACTAAACTATCGTTTGTTATCTAAACTCCATATAAAAGTTATTATTAAATCAAGTTTTATTTTTAGACATTAAAATATAGCAACTTACCCTTAAGTACATGAAGAAATAGATTCTAATTTTAAATAGAATAAAAATAAGTAACAATCACCACGATTCGCGACGAGACAGCTCTATTGACTCAATGAAAAAATGTGGACTTGATTTTCCTTTTCAATTTTACTTTTTTCCTTCTAAGTAAGCAAGTTAAATTCCTTCTTTATTCCTTTTAGTAATTTAAAGCTTATTCAGTATATTTTCAGGTACCCTGGCGTTATTGCTACAAGTTGCTCATCAGGAAGGTAATTCTGCAGATTGACATCGTAAATACAGACAGTGAGCGAATTAAACAGTCAGATCTTAAGTGCGGATATTAATCTGATGTACGGATATCACCTTCAGGGAGTCCTTTGATAATTACTGTAAAGGGATATCGGGATTTCTACCTTTCCTCTTCATCGGTTTCTGAAGGGATATTTCAAAGTTTTATTATATTCAGAGACGAATCTAAGCGTGAACTCATGCTTCCAACTGTCAAAATGCAGTGCTATTTGACAGTTGGAAGCATGATTTTACGCTTAGCCCAAGTCTCGTAGTCTCGTCTCGATCCTACAGTTTTATAATTATAGCAACGCTAGTAAGTAAGTAAGTAAGTAAACTTTATTGTTTCTGATTAAGTGGTTACAGTTGTTATACATAAATCTATGACTATTCAGATAATGTTTAATTCTAATATTATCTAATTAAATTAATTAATAATGTTCCGTGTGGTGCCGGACGTAAAGAATTGCACCACCCTATATCTTCTCATGGGTGTCATAAGGGCGACTAAGGGATTAACCAGAGGATGGGCAGCGGTGTTCTCTGAGTATTTAACCAACCAACTGCGATCGCCAACCCGTCTGCCAAGCGTGGCGATTATGGCTTATCCCCTTAATGGGGGAGGCCTAAGTCCAGCAGTGGACGTCTTTGGCTGAAATGATGAAATGATGATGACAAAATAATGATATCACACTATTGAATACGATTTTATTTTATAATTTTCTTCAAAAAATTCAGAATAACGGACAACGATTTCATAGTTAGTTCCCACAGAATAAATAGTTCCTAACAAAAGCAGAAAAACAAACTTGTTTAATATAAATCACAATTTACATAAGTCATAGATTGTTTACCACGTAGAAAGTTCTCGTAGAAATCCGATCCACCTTGCATAAATAACAACGAACTCAAAAAAGGACACAAAAAGGTCCAGTTTACGAACTAAACGACATAAATTGAAACGGGTACTGGCAGAATAACTTGATTTACTCTAATACCGACCTTTCGTCCTCGACCCACTTGATATATTTCAGTCACTTCACAACACGTAACTAGGTTATAAATTAACGTTCACTAGGCCATTTTTGATTCACTACACTGTATTTTTTTTCTTCTAAGGTCAATGGATGAATACCAGACCGCTTGAATGTCGCGTCGGTAACTAAATTGTCAAATTGGACTGAATCAAAATGTTGGCATTAGACTCACTAGCGAAATTAGTCCGTGACGTAGCTTTTGTTGTACTCATAGTCACCTGTAGGGATGGCGAGTTTTTCTGAACCCAGTTATATAATAAAAAGTTCCTAAAACCTTTTCTAGATAATACTTTTCAAAGGAGACCTCGACTACGTGTCGATACTACCAAACCTACTTAGGTACTCTATTTGAAACCTACAGAGACATTCGTTCTTACTGAAAATGATGTACCTACCTGTAATTCTGGAAACTGTATGCTACAAGATCGTAAAAGTTTTATTCAAATTTTCGCATGAACACTAAGTATTTACAACCAAAAGGTCCAAAACATTTCTAAGTTAGATCTAAGAAAATGTGTAAACTTAATAAAACTTTTTTTTTGTACGTGTTAGGAAAATAACCAAGTAGCAAATCTCCTCATTTTAGATACGTTGGCAGTCTAGTAAAAAGCAGGAACAAAATTATAAAGTTCAGTAATTGAAAAACTTTCTAGACGTGGTCCAACACGCCTCGTGTCGGATCACCTTGCAGTTACGTGCATCCCGCAAGGGAAAATATAAATCATAGAATAATTAACTAGAGTACCACTAGAGAATACGCACGTAGCATTGAATTATTATACTAAAACCTTTCTTGAAAATGTTGAAATTAATAGTAAAATATTTCTAGTATTTTAGGGAATTATTTACAAACATAACTGACGATAGATGGGAATACTTATCACGTGAAATATCGATCTAACGGCCAAAATGAATATCCGATCTATCCACGATTTGCCCTACTAGAGATAGAAATTTGACATATTTTGTATGGAGCTTATGTCAAATTCCTATCTCTAGTAGGGCAAATCTTGGATAGATCGGATATTCATTTTGGCCGTTAGGCTAGCTTTTTATGGATAACTATAATATATAAATATATATATAATATATAAATATATAAATATTTTTGGGACATTTTTACACAGCACCATCTAGTCCCAAACTAAGCAGAGCTTGTACTATGGGTACTAGACGATGGATATAATACTTATATACTTTTTGTTTGTAAATACATACTTATAATAAATAAGAAACACCCAGACCAACACAAACACTTATGTTCATCACACAAATATTTGTGTCCTGTGGGAATCGAACCCACGACCTCGTGATCAGCAGTCCGACCCTTGAACCACTAGACCACAAACGTCGTCAAACTAAAAGATCGGGATTGAAATTCTGACTGAACTAATGTAGACATTCGTAATTGGAATTGTCAGATCTTTATTACAAGTATAATCGATTGTTCTGAATTTGGAAATAAACTAGAAAAATGGTTTTGTTGATTAAAAACTCCCCTTTTTAGGTTTCCGTACTCAAAGGGTGCCAACTGGAGCTTATTAGCTATGCCTACGACCTTCTATCCGTCAGTCCATCCCTCGGCCTGTTACAGGGCTGTATTTTTTCAACCGTAATAGGAGGTAATAGGTAGCCAGTTGAAATTTTCACAGAATACGTGTTATGTGTGACACTGGATAGGGCTTTACACGTCTAGTGCAAACTATGTCCAGTTTTAAGTTCGGCAACATTTATTCATTTTTAGTTACTAACATCAGGTTTTAGGTTTTCTTTTGTTTTACTAACACTAAAATACTAATCATTAATCTACTTGTGTATTGAAATAAAGATTTTATTATTATTATAGCCTCTGTCATGGAAAATAAATAAAAGCCTATACCCAAAAGGGGGCCATAAGAAAATATTCTTGGAACGAAGTTCCTTAACGCGGCTTACGGTAGGTGTGATTCGGTAGAAAATGTAATGTCACGTAAGATTTTTGCGTTATGAGCAGGCATATACGCACACCCATAAAGGTATTATTAGTATAGAAATGTCTTTGCGCACACCCCGCTCTCTCTCTTTCTTTCTCTTTCTAGAGTATCTGTGTGTGTGTACTTCAGGAACTTCGTTCCTGACGGGGGTCCCCCGACCGCACAGGTTTTTTTGCATTTTGCTCTTTTTTTTCTCTTATCTTAAAAAGATAATGCATACAATCGTCAATCTTGGTCAGATTGCAGTGCATACTCTATAGTTAAACAACAAATAATGAAAAGAAGCTAAACAGACATGTGTGATGGTACGGATTACGAACCATTAGTGCGGGAGTCCAACTCGCATTTTGTCGGTCTTCTTGTTATAACTACCGCTCTCTTTCGAAGCCCTTTTATCCCCATCGCATCGTAACTAATGCAACCCTAGTCCCTAACACGTACCTACCTAATTACGTATTGTATAAACGTTCACACTCTATCCTCTAATAAATTCTTATCACGGTAAAAATATTATCGCTTGTTATTTAGACGTCCACTCAATTAATTTATTAGAAATGTAATATAGATTCCGTATAAATAGACTACGAAGTGCATCTGTAGATTCTGTAATTGCAGCTTAGAATTTATTTAGTAAATAATAATTTATAGGGTTGTTCTCTTGAATTAATTGCCAGTCTAATAATATAATTTATTAACGTTAAGTGTTTAACGTACTATCCTATCCTACTAATATTATAAATGCGAAAGTATTGATGTTTGTTTATTTGTTTGTTTATCCTTTAGTCACGCTAAAACGGTTGATAGAATTTGGATGAAATTTGGGACACAGATAGATCATGTCTTAATTGTTGTGTTTTTAGCGACTTTCCTTAAGAAGCCGCAAAACCACGGGCGTCATCTAATCTATCACATAAATTAACACTTGTGTTATATTTACTGTATGTTAAGCAGTGTAATTTTATCATGTTCAATGATTTATTTGTCCTATAGAACTCCACGCCACCGCAACTGTCAATTTAACCCGTCTACAAGGTTAACCAGCGACACAAGAAGATATTTTCACCAATATTACCTTTTATTTTTCCTGTTATCCCGATAGAACATAGAGTTTCTTTATTATTTCTCTCTGTAATATACTAGGCGTCGGATGTTTTTATACAGCGTCTCTGTAGGAAAATATATGGAGACCAAGAGTCTTGTTAGACGCATGTCTCATTATTCCAGTTCGACGAATTCAATATTGTTTCTTTGGCAATACATCTCAGGCGGTCGCGCGAGTTTTATGTCGTCTCATATATGGGGGTTATTCTCAAATCTTGGCTTCATATTATAAATAGCTGTTTTAAAAGTGTCACTTTTATTGGTTCTGAACAATAAATAAATAAAATAAAAAAATCTGTTAGAACCTACTAATCCCCTGCAGAATACTACATATTATAATTGATTTCCTAAATATAATTATCATTTGATTGGTTTAATTTATAAGAAACTTGATTTTCTGCAACCGTAAATTTTCACCTATTAAATAAAGGAGAATAACCGGATTTACCTTACCCTTGAATAGTGGTACGACAATATTAATGGAAAGGTCTCATTACAACATACAACATAAATAAATTAAATAAATAAATATTTTTGGGACATTTTTACACAGCACCATCTAGTCCCAAACTAAGCAAAGCTTGTTCTATGGGTACTAGACAATGGATATAATACTTATATACTTTTTTTTGTAAATGCTTACTTATAATGCATAAGAAACACCCAGACACAAATACTTATGTTCATCACACAAATATTTGTGTCCTGTGGGAATCGAACCCACGACCTCGGGATCATCAGTCCAACCCTAGACCACAGACGTCGTCAAATTACATACTATTGGTTGTTTCGAATAAATTATTTTTGTTGCTGTAAAATCATAAAAAAACTGTTGATACCTAACATTTTCATCATAATTTTAAAACAAAGCACCAACAATCAAAGCAAAATTATAAAACAAAGGTTATGAACAAAATCATGAAGGAAAAAAGTTTTATTAATAAACAAAATTCCACCAGAATAGTCCCCCAACTATCAAGTCCAAGATGCGGGTTCAAGCGGCCGAATGCCCGCAGCCTAGTTGGCTGGCCACTCTCTCTACAAATATTACTGTGTGTCCCGCGAGTTAGTGATCTCGTTAGCCATCCGAGGCATCTCCCAGGTGAATGGGATTATCGCCTTTATTATACTGTTAGGACGGCCGCTATTGACCCTCATAACTTTTTGTTTGTGACATAAATATAAAAAGTAAGTGTGTCGTGTACACACAGGTGTTAAATTAAATAGGTCGGGTCGTCGGATTTAGATTTTGAGAATAGTAGGTGTAGGTGGGCCATGAAGATACAATACATCAGTCACCATAACCTTTTTGTTACGTCGACCTCTATTCTCGAACTCGATTGATTGATTCGCTGAGTTTGATTCGGATACATAACGTCAATCAAGATGGTAATCTATCAACGTATACTACAACATAACTATAATACTGGCCATTTTAAACAAGAGAAATTCTCATAGACGCTTTAAAATCTTTCGAAAAAAAAAACGCAGAGTAGTATTTCTGTATTCTTAAAAAAAACTTGTTTTTCTCTTCTTAGTAACATTTTTATGATTGCTACTGAATTAATTATGACTAGCTTAGTATTTTACTAGCTGTGCCCGCGACTCCGTCCGCGTGGATGTCGGAAAATAACATCGTGTCATAATTATGAACACAATATCTTCAAATATATACATATAAGCGCCTACACAGACGATTACACTATTTACCGACCATACTATATTTTGTTTTTACAACCAACCGGCTAAGGTGATGGAATTTCATGGAATTAGCCCTAAACTCCCTCATTCTGAGAAGACGCTCGTGCCCAGCAGTGGGAAGTAATTGGGCTGATTATGTTATTCTATAACACTAACCACATCTCTTCTTATGCTGAGAAGAGGCCCGTGTCCAGCAGTGGGACTATAATGGGCTGGTAATGTTATGTTATTCTAGAATACTAATAATATCCAGTTCATTAACTCTTCTTATTTTGAGAAGAGGGCCATACCCAGTAGTGGGACAGTAATGGGTTGACTACGTTATGTTATTCTATATTTTCTAGTTTCTTAACTCTTCTGGTTCCGAGAAGAGGTCCGTGCCCAGCAGTGGGGCAGTAGGTAATGAGCTAATTATGTTATGACAATCTATTACACTAACAATATCCAGTTCCTTAACTCTTCTCATTCCAAGAAGAGGGCCATGCCCAGCAGCGGGACAGTGATGGGCTATGTTATGTTATTCTATATTTTCTGTAATACTAATAGAATCCAGTTGTATTTTTAGGAACCTGCAACCTGCATTCAACCATCAATCATGACCTCTACTTTGTATGCAACTTAATACAATAGAGGGGTCAAGCTGTATCGCTGGATCTACTCAACCGATTCAGATAAAACATACCCTATATTTTAAGTTAGACTAATACCAATACAAATGCTAAGTTTCATTACGATCCGTTCAGCCGTTTTCACGTGATGAGGTAACAAACAGACAGACAGACAGACAGACAGACAGACAGACATAAATTTTTTAAACGATTGATTCGTGTTCTATTGCTTATTTCTAGTCCCCCTAGCCGGTTTTCGCGAAAAAAAACTCAATGTACAGACTTTTCGACCTTTACAGTTTTATTATAGTATAGATGTGTTAATCCAGGATATAGTCTATTGGTGTGCCAAATTTCATCCAAATCCGTTTTCATCATCATCATCATCAAATCAAACAAAGCTTTTACCCACGGCTACGCTCCCGTGGTTTTTATCATTATTTTAGGATGCTACTGTATACAATGTTGTGTGTCGATTTGGCGCAAATTTTGAAGAAAAAAAAACAGTGGCTTATGTCCTTTCCGGCCCATTAACTATATCTATGCAAAAATCACGTCGATTCATAACTCCGGTGCTGGGTGAAAGAAGAATAAACCAAAAAACACTTTCGTATTTATAATATTAGAACGATTGAAATTTTGAAAATAAATCAATTCCTATTTGTTTTCCCTCACTCAATCACTAAATGATTAATTAATAACGGCTAATATAAAATTAAATTTGTAAACATACCTATTTGGGAAAGTTTTGTGAATAGAAAGAATGCGGACCCGGTATTCATATATCTTTAACACAAGCTGTTTTCGTAATCTGCTTACAATTTTCATAACAATAGAAGGTATGTTTGCCAATTTATGTAGTTTGTTCGCTGATGAAAATTAGAGTTTTTGCTCTTAATTTTATTAAAAACTGGTTTTCGGTATTAACTAAAATAATTCAGATTGGTACTTTTTAGAAGAAAAACAAAAGAATTAAATAAAAAATTATAATTTCTTAGGTTTTCACGATCACTACACATTATAATAAAACAAAGTTTAACCGGATTAAAGCGAAATGCTGCAAAGCTTTCGAAACGTCAGGAATACCAATTTAAATAATATACGCGATTTAATCCGGTTAAACTTTGTTTTATTATAATAAATAAAAAATTACAAATAAATTATTATTGTTAAAATAAAATTTTGTTTGGACTCCATTTGACTTTCAGCATGAAAACATCTTGAAATTCTCTTGGCCTCATTGAATTTTGTATTGCCCTAATTACAACCATCGGGCTTCGATTTCAGTAACAGAGAAGGGCTTGGATTTGTGACGAAGGCTTACTTGAAAGTGAATTTTCCACTAGCTTTTATTCTTGGCGAAGGCCGCACTACGGATTTTGCTCACCAAACTCGTATCAGAACTCGGATATCTACGAAAGCTACGAGTTAGAGATTTTGAAAAAAATGAAATTTTGACAATCTTTTTCTTTGTTAGCATAAACGTAAAAACACGCGTTGGGAATAAAATCTCGACGGAAAAATAACATGAAAATTCATTGTTTTTGCACACGTTTTATCCAGGATCTCAGACACCCTACAGTATCTCAACATAATTTTTATTTTGACATGTAGGTTATAACTATTTCTTCAATTGAGTAAGTAAATTTTTTGATTGATTGAGTAGTTTTCGTGTAATAAACAAGTAAATACTTGTTTAAATGTTTACTTTGCCATTTCTATAAATGAAGCTAAACGGAGTATATTATTTATTCGTAACAAAGCACTAAAGCAGAATCTATAATTCTGCGATCTGTGAACTATATAGTTTGGTATATCAAAAACGGCAAATCGATCCAAGTATGTTGACATAGGTCTTAATTGTGTAAAATTAAATTAATTTGGCACTCTTTGGGTACGGAACCCTAAAAAATTAACACACAGAACTATTTATCGGACAAGAACTCCATTTTTTTTGTTTAACGGTAACAAAATACAAAGATTTACCTAGTCAACGGAGCATCTTGTTAAAGTGAATGCTTATATAATTCAGTACTGACATTTTATCCAAAACTCAGACGTGCGGTTATTATCTCAATTTAATTAAGATAAAACAAACCGCTGTCGGAACTTTGGGTCCATCCCCCTTAAAAGATGGGGAAGCAATAAGTCAAGTTTATAAGGCACCTTATAAATAGATCATTGTTCTAAATTATTTGAAGAGTAAATTGTTTGAAGTTGTTACAAAGTTGAATGAACCGGTGAAATTTAACAGAAACGTGGTTGCTTTCAAATCAAATCAACTCAGCCTATCGCAGTCCACTGCTGGACATAGGCCTCTCCCAAATTGCGCCACAACGCTCGGTCCTCTGCCTTCCGCATCCAGTCCCCCCCAGCCACGTTCTTTAGGTCGTCGGTCCACCTGGCAGGGGGGCGCCCTACGCTGCGTTTGCCGATACGCGGTCTCCACTCAAGGACTCGTCTGCTCCAACGGCCATCGGTCCTTCGACAGACATGGCCAGCCCACTGCCACTTCAGCTTACTGATCCTACAAGCTATGTCGGTCACTCCGGTTCTTCTCCGGATAATCTCGTTACGGATTTGGTACGGTGGTTGCTTTACACCTGTTTAATATAAAATTTATGGAAATTGCTGAGAGATAATTAAATTTTATTACAAGCTCTTCGGTTGTCTTTAATTTTCCAGCTCATGTAATCTTATTAGTTGATCTTTATACCATTTTCAGTATGGGTGCTAAAGCAATTAAGATATTTTAATCAAGACCTTTTTTTGATAATCATGCCAGTAATAATACATAACATACATACATAGGTTTCAAAAGGAGTTAGTCTAAAATGGTGGATTTGGCTCCGTCGTTTCGGCTACAAAATATTCCTATAATATTACAACAACCCTTCTCAGGGATGTTGTAAGTGATGTCTTGATCCTAATATTACCCCATCCACATAGTATAATGTTCATAGTATAATCTAATGAAAGTAATAACATAATACTTTGATACATATTTACCTGTCAAGCATCGTAGCTATGACATTATCGTGATCAGAAACATCTTACAGCGGTAAATATGATGTCTCGGTTCTATAGTCCTTATCATCATATCAGCTGAGTCACATAGACTGCTTAACATAAGATTTCAAATAGACAACTGAGCGGTCGTGGGGAAACATTGTCATAATCACACTATATTAGGGATCGTCTAATCTAAAGATGTCATTATTGTCATTATTAAGATGTCAAGTTGAGTGCAGAGTGGAGGGGCATGTAATCTGGACGATATCTATTATGGTTAAATCGCAAATCACACACAAGACGGGTGCGGGTCGGGCACAAGTCGGGTCGGGCCCGCGGCGGTACCGCGTCGGATGCAGCACGGGAGCCGCGCGTGTTTCCCGCCACTACAGACAGAGCGCGAGCCGCAAGGGTCGGGAGCCGCACGCGGCTCCCGCGCTCCACCAGACGCCGACCCGACCCGCGCCCGAACCGCACCCGCTCTGTATGTGCTTTAATAGTGATTATACTACTCATTTTCTTAAATTAATTCCTAAGTTACCTTATACCACAACCACGAAAATAAATTCTATGCCACACGACGAGAGTCTATAAAATTCATCATCTCTCAGCCTTGTCATAATTAATTATGCTAGGGTTGGCTTCCAGTCTAACCAGATGCGGCTGTATATCAGTATTTTACACTGAACGACTTCCATCAGACTCCTGCAACCCAGTTACTGGGTAATACCGACATCCCAAGATAGATAGAATTAGGTCACTACAGGAAACTGCGATACGGCACGATGCCGCAGAAAACTGTCACGTGAATTTGCTGCGATGTGATTTCGTGCGGCAAGGCGTCTTTCTGGCCATAGTTTGAGTAATCATGGTAACCATTCAATTATCACAGGAATGCGTGACGCACGCGAATCATGTCGCAAGTTTTTGCGAAGCGTAGTAGAGCTCGTAGATTTCTGCGATGCGACGTCGCATCGTAGTTTTGTGTTTACCTTTAGGCCTTAGGTTAGGCAAGTTTATAAAATTAAAATATTTTTACTGTGCCAAAAAAATTAACTCATTGAAGCCTAGGATTTCCTGTGACGACTAGTTTCTTTTAGTCCAGAAGTATAAAATAGTCCATCTAAATAAATTTATACGCAATCAGCTGTAGGGCAGCGTGGTGGGAAATACGCTAATCATGTTAAAAAAATCCCATTGTTTGTAAAACCGACACCATATCCAAAAAAATTAAACAAAAAATCTGTTACAGCTTACTTCTGAACTCACCATTAGCTCCCGGCGCAGCTTGTCAAGCTCATGTGCAGAGGGTGGCGCGGGCTGTACTCTTCCTCTCCTCAACTCCTCAAGCTGCCGCGTCAGCTCCTCCACCTTGGCCACCGCCACTGATAACTCTTTCTCCTTCTCATTGAAAAGCGCTCGTATTGACTCTAAGTCGCTAGCTGTGGACAAAAGAAAAGTAAATCAGTATTGAGAGAATTAGAAAACACTTATTTCTTCATAAGCGTTTTTAATATCATCATCATCATTTCAGCCGAAAGAGGTCCACTGCTAGACATACGCCTCCCCTAATAGGGGGGATATACCATAATCGCCACGATTCGCAAGCGGGTTGGCGATCGCAGTAGGTTGGTCAAATACTCGGAGAACGCTGCTGCCCATCCTCTGGTGAATCCCTTAGTCGCCTTTTACGACACCCATGAGAAGATTTAGGCCCATCCTCTGGTGTATACCCTTTAGTCGCCTTTTACGACTCCCATGAGAAGATATAGGGTGGTGCAATTCTTTACGTCCGGCACCACACGGAACACTATTAATTAATTTAATTAGATAATATAGTAGCGGGGGAAAATCCATTAGTCTACCCCAATGGGAAACAGGCGTGATAATATGTATGTCGAGTATTATGTAGTCTTTCATTTTGTTAAGAGCAGCGTTATCATCATCAGTTTAAATTGTAAATTGGAATATCACTAGACATGAACTTGACCTTATCACAAGCGTAAAGGGCGAGTCAGACAGAAGGCGGCAGTCAGACGGGCTGACGTAGCGTGGGTGTGTTCTATCGAATCATTTAACCCTGCCATACAACTGATTGATTTTTGATTGGATGCGGAAGGCAGAGGACCGAGCGTTGTGGCGCAACTTGGGAGAGGCTATGTCCAGCAGTGGACTGCGATAGGCTGAGTTGATTGATTGATACAACTGATTGGGAGTCTACTCATGTTCTACGAACGACAAACGACTGGAGTAGCAATTAATTGTGCGATGGATGTTACGATTAATCGAATATCGTCAAAAACGAGTATATACCCTTTTTTTTTTGTGGCGAAAATCCTCATGGTCGCACTCCGCCCGGGGAAGGCGGAGCCAGTGTCGGACTCTTATCGACTAAAAACCACCACGGTGTTCCTCTACCGACCCTTGGCCTGGGGCACCCTGAATATAGGTGAAAAGATAGTAGACGTGCGGTAAACTGTACGTAGCCCTGTACAGTCGATCGCACGTCAGTGGTAACACTTGCATTACGAAAACCGCTCCTACTGCTTACGAAATAAAGACTATATCAATATCAAACTGTTACCACTGACATGCGGTCGCCTGTACTTATTCTATGTGCTCTGTACAGTATGTAACAAAAAACCTGTTGTTCCTGTGACCTACGTTATCAGAATCGGTATGCAGACGTAACGATATGCGGACACAACTCATTTGGAAAACACTTTCCGTTAAAATAATCAAATTAAATAATAATTCATTATTAATTGTAAATTGAAAGTGATTATATCACTTAAAACTACTCACTCTCACTATATATCAATAAAAATAATCAAATTAAACAATAAATCATTATTAAAAGTGATTATCTTTCGAAACGTCAGGGAAACAATTTAAATAATATAGGCGATTTAATCCGGTTAAACTTTGTTTTATTATATATTATTTTTTTATTATATTATGTGTAGTGATCGCGAAAACCTAAGAAGTTATTATATTTATTGATATAATCACTGAGTGAATGAGTGAAGAGTTTTTCAAAATGTGTTATGGCCATGTGGTATGTTACGTATGAACATTGATTCTGATAACGTAGCTCACAGGAACAACAAACAGGCTTTTTTTATCATACAGTATAGTGGTAAGTATTTTATTTTAATTGTTTTTGTATGTAGTTAATATAAGTATTTAAATTAGACTTTTGTGTGAAAATAGGAGAGTTCAGTTCATTAAAAATGCCTCAAAGATTAGTTTTATATAACTTTATAATAATAATTTGTCTGGGTTCTCAGTGTGCTATGAATAACTCTAGAAAAAAAATGTTTTCATGTTTTATTAATTAGGTATTATAATTTAAGACTAAACAAAAATAAATTAGGCAGTAGGTTCTTAAGCGTAGTTAATCAAAGATTAATTTTATATAACTTTATAATAATAATTTGTCCGAGTTCTCGGTGTGCTATATCTCTATGTAGAAAAAATGTTTCCTTTTGATCTCAGGAGATTTACAAAATTAATTAGGTATTATAATTTAAGACTAAACGAAAACAACAAAGGCAGTTTATACGTAGTTAATAAGATATTTAATAAGCTACAACGAAGAATATCTTATTAAAATAAACATCAAGTTTCGGTATTTGTTACAACAATATTGTTATTTTCACGAACAGCTAAAATATTAGTCGATACTTAAATTAATTAAAATATACAACTATGTATCTTTAGAGGCACAGGACCTTAATTAACTTTTCATTGTATCCAAGTTTTAATTAAACAGTTCCGGCGGACATTCTCTTGCCCTTCTCATTACACTTATTTACGATGTCAAAGAAAATAACATCTTGTTATATTATAACACGAAATGACACTATTGTTATATTTCTTAGAAATGTAAGAAAGGAAGAAAAACGATACCTGAGAAAATATCAGTTACCTTTCAAAAGACACAACTTGGAACAAAAGTTGGAATTATTACAAGTTGTCAAGTAAACGAAGCGAAGATTAGCATCGTTTAGAAAAAAACTGAATCCGTCTAGGAGTACGTACTCAAACTGAGAATAAGTATTTTTATGTCTACCGAAAATGTCTATAAAAATATGGAATAAGAGAGCATTTTGAGGCATGAATAAAAATGTTTGTGAAGGTAGACAATACGGTTATCACCTGTCACAGTGAAACAATAAAAAAATGCTTTAACGTGGGTCCGGAGTTCCGGACGTTCAAACGTTTAACGTAACTCAGTGACTGTTGACATTTCCAGGTAACTCAACTTTGTGAAAATGTTTTTAAAATATTATTACTGGGAATATGAGACGTCAAGACCGCTAATAATCCAGGCTGAACTTTATGAAAAATCCTTTGATAATAATGGTTTGACGTTTATTAAGTACGTGGGAGTTGAACGTCATGTTCACTCGCAAAAATCCACTGCTGAATTTGGGCCTCTCAACGGCCACAAATCGAATAATCAAAGAAGAAGTTGCCATTGCCACCTTTTGCGGACCAATCTGACCAATTTTTCTGGTACCAAATTTCCGTGTTTACCAATTTAATTTAATTCGTTGTAAAACTATGGAAGCACCACAATGAGACCAAGTTTGACGTTTGTATGTATTACTGTTTTAAAAATAGAACAGTTATTTTCAAAGAACATCATTTTTTTAAAGGTTTTTTGTATGGGGGGACCACCTTTTGTGTTAGTTTTATATTTATTTTTCGTAATAAAAAATAAAGTTTATTGCATAAAAAATAGGCACAAGAAATTGAACTCTTGACTTCCAAACTAAGTATAACTTGTATTATGGAAGTCAAGGCCATATTGCCATGATAGAAGCTATAGTAACAAAATATTCTGTGAAATTTCAACTGGTTACCTATTACGGTAAAAATATACAGCCCTGTGACAGACAGATGGACGGACGGATGGACAGACATGATTTGGGTATGGAACCCTGAAAAGGAAGCTACTGCCTATCCAAGAGATTGAATGTCTTTTCTGATGTCTTATTCTTTGAACCACTTATTGGATAATTAAAAGATCTACCTCGTCGGTAGAGCAATGGAAGATGGAACTTGCACCAAATCTACTTATGAGCACACTAAAATCTCTTTCAAGCCATGTACAAGTACCTGGCAGTAAGCCAAAAAGTCGCTTAAACAAACTAAAGGATCGAACTGGCTAATACTAGATACTAATACTGTAGCCTTAACTCCCGATTTAAGTGCTTAACTTCACAAATTATTCACTCCAATTCACAGACAAATAAACATTGATTTCGCTTAATAGTTGCCATTACAGCAACAATAAAACTAATTTAGAAGAAAATAAAGTTAACAATTGAGAAATTCTAACGTATTGTGGGGCAAAAATGCCATTTTACGTTGCGCGGGCCCAGCTGAGACACATTTAAAAGCTCCGGGAGGGAAATACCTCCGACCTTTCAATTACAGAAGACAATAAAGAGGGCTTTATCTGTATGAGGAGACCTTCCGTTTGTACACGACACGATGGGGCGACATTCTTTTTTGATATACCTACGCTTTAAATGCGAATAACATAATGTTATGGTGAAAATTAGGGTTGGAATAGTTGTCATTTCGTAAGTGGTTACACTCAGTAGTACGATATTGTATGATCAATGTGGAAAAACCAGTTTTTCGTACTATTTCGAATTCGTCAAATATGTATTGATGAATAAATTTTATTTAGAAACTTGGACGAATTCGTCCAAGTTTAGAAACTTTTGTTTTAAAAACGTAGTGTGTAGCCGGCCGCAGTAGTATACAATAGTAAAGTCCTTGTATAATGGTTATATCATTGCCTAAATAAAATCTAGGATAAGTAGGTATATATCTAACATAAGTTAATTAATGCTGCAAGAAATGATAACTCGACATAAAATTGCAACCCAATTGATTGAGATTTATTTAAACAAAAGACATTTGTAAACTGGCGTAAATTTAAACCTGTTTTTCAGGCCATCACTTTACATCGCTTAATAAAAATCATTGAATTGTTCAATAGAAACGTCCAAGGATGCAACCAACGTCAAAAATTGTATAGTTATAATCATACAGTTGAATATACGCTAATGAATTTCACATTAAATTAAACCTAAGTAAGGCATTCAATGGACTGGCGTTCCTTTGAGGAACATATTAAATTAAAACCTAGATCGTGTCTTGCTTAGCAACGTTTTAAAGATTAGTTTTGATTCATTAATCTTATCTACACTGTTTTATTATTTGTCTTATTTAGTAAACAATCTTGGCATATCTTTTTAATGCTGATTTTTAGGGTTCCGTACCCAAAGGGCGCCAAACGGGACTCTATTACTCTCGCTACGATGTCCGTCCGTCCGTCCGTCTGTCTGTCACAGGGAATCTTTTGAACGGTAATAGGTAACCGGTTGAAATTTTCTCAGAATATGTGCTACTATAAGGTGTATCACGACAAATACTAAAAACAAAAAAAAGTCTAAAATCAAAGGGGGTCCCCATACAAGAAACCTCAAAAAACATGCATTTTTTCCAACGTTTTTGTTCCTGCTCTGTCTTCAAAACGGTAATAAATACCAACGTTTTAAATCTGAAATAAATGAATTTAATTTATTCATATGAGTTCCACAATTATTAAATATTTTTCTTCAATAATCGACCAATAGACGGAACCCTTTAAAAGCCGGGCACAGAATGGGATCTCATAATGGTCAGTCCTATGAGTGATTTGCTTAACGTCACTTCACATCAATGGTTGATTTGCCACGTCAAAAGGCCGTATCCAACCGTAAAATAAAGAGTGCAAATAATGTTATCAGTGAACACACACAAGCTATTTCGGGATACAAAAGGATATTTCAGGATTTTCATGAGGCTAGCGAGGAAATTGATTTTGCTTTACGAAATATTATTCTAGTCTTGTTTAGATATTTGAAGGTGGAAATCGAAAAATCGGTCTGGTTTATTTATTTTATCAAGAAGCGTGAACGATACGGGACAAAACTTCGATATAAATGTTATGTGGTTCATTGCCTTTAAGAAAAACTTCAATATAAAGAACATAATTTTGTGTTGAGAATTGTGGAAAGAAGCTATTTGCATTTGGATGAACGAGGGACATGTTCAAGAATACGGTCAAATACTGGCCCTACTAATGAAGAAAAATAACAAAAAATGATATACTACCTGTATTCAGATATACAGATATTCAGTACTTGATTCTCGTACCAAATATGTATAAAAACCGGCCAAGTGCGAGTGGGACTCGCGCAGTAAGGGTTCCTCTCCTCCCTCTACCTCTCAATTACCTAATACCCCATAAAAACTGATTTAATTTACGAGAGTTTATCAAAAGACATCAACGCACAGTGCGCGAAATATGAATTTTTGCGTGTCTTTCTTACGCAGGTTTCACCACATATGTCTATGTTTTTCTTATTTATAGTATTTGTTGCTAAACTACATAATATGTACTATAATCTGCCCAAGTTTGACGCTGGTATATATTACCGTTATGAAGATAGAGCAGGAACAAAAACGTTGAAAAAAAATGCATGTTTTTTGAGGTTTCTTATATGAGGACCCCCTTTGGTTTTAGACTTTTTTTGTTTTTAGTATTTGTCATGATACACCTCATAGCAACACATATTCTGAGAAAATTTCAACCGGTTACCTATTACCGTTCAAAAGATACAGCCCTGTGACAGACAGACGGACGGACGGACAGCTTAGCGAGAGTAATAGGGTCCCGTTTGGCACCCTTCGGGTACGGACCCCTAAAAATGGCACCTTAATTTTTGAAATATTTCCAATTGATTTCATCAGTAACTGTAGATACTATTCCGCGCTTCCAAATCAAAGTTTCACGTGCGTCAGGCTGGCCCGGCCCCGGTGGCTTTAGGTCGCGACTCATGCAGTGAGGTGATGCACCTAGCACGGCAATGTCCATTAGTCGCTATTTACACCGTTTTCGCCTTTTGTGCTAGCCGCAGACCCCTAGACAGTCAGAGCTTGTGCGAGCATTTTTGTCCTGTACGCGTGATTTATCGAGTATTTTTTTTTCATCATTATTTTTCATGCGTTCGCACATTCTTCCATATTCTTGAATATGTCCCTCGTTCACCAATGATAAAAAAAATAACCACGGTAGGTAAATGATGCATACTGGAGTAAAAATGCTCACGCACGCGTTGACGTTCTAGGGGTCTGGCGATAAGGGTGGAGATAGCGACCGATCTTCACTGTCGTGCTAGGTGCATCACCTCACCACATGCAACGTTGATTTGTAAGGGCGGAACTGCAGTGTCCACAAGTAATTAATGAAATCGATTAGAAATTTATTTAAAAAATTAAAGTTCCACTTTTTAACATATTTGGAACGAGTATCAAGTACTGAACACCCTCGTTTAATAAGTTCCCTAGCTCCCTAGTCCAACTAGTCACTCTGTAGAATTGTGCGTCTTCATTTCACGTAACACGATCTCAGAAACCACATCTTTGATCAAAAGTGACCGAAAACAAAACATCTGAAGGTCACAGACGTCGAATAATGGAATATTCCTCCAAAGCGAATGTATCGCGATCTTTGTAACCACCCAAATTGATTTAACTACGTATCTAGAACGTATCTACTTTTAGTATCTAATGTACGAATAGAAAGAACCTTTTTTCCCCTTTTCTTCTTTGGTAACAATTTACGCGTAGAGGGTTGTTTCACTTGTTATCTTGCATCAAACATAATGTGCTTAGCTTTAGAAACCCGTTCCTTCGTGAAAGAAGGACTTCGTCTTTAGAATAAGTGACCAATTAACAGGATTTTTGGTTTAATTTATGGCAAACATCAGTCGTGAGTGAGCTTGAAAGGAAATTAAGTATCTTTAAAAAAAATACATGTTATTCGCACTGTATGTACGCAGAATCTCTTGTGGTGTTTTTAGTATTCACAGACATCATAAAAAAATATAGACGAAGTGCTGCGAACAATCATAGTGAAGCCAAAAAAACTGTGCTCCTTCGTGTACAACCAGCGCTCACGCACACACATGCACCTCAAACCGTGCTCACTCCTCTCAGTACACATGTGCGGCATGGCCTAGTAAGCATCCCGAAAGCAAATATCCATAAGGTGTGTGCTTAAGCGCCGGCTGTACACGAAGAAGCACGGTTTTTTTGGCTTCACATCATCATCATTTGAGCCGAAAGACGTCCACTGCTGGACATAGTTCTTCCCAAGCAGTTTGGGGCGATATACCATAATCGCCACGCTTGGCAGGCGGGTTGACGATCGTAGTTGGTTGGTTAAATACTCAGAGAACGCTACTGCCCATTCTCTGGTGAATCCCTTAGTCGCCTTTTACGACACCCATGAGAAGATATAGGGTGGTGCAATTCTAGACATACTAAAAGTAAATTCAGCTTGTTTGATAGCTTGCTTAGTGCTTTTAATTAATACTACACAAATGCTTTTTGATTTTACTATGAAAGGAAACTTTTAACAGCAATTTTATGGTGTAGTATAAAAAAAGACGTGTGGCACTCGGAGACTGCCACGGTAAAGCTATTGCATAATTATTTTCTCTGTGTTTGCATATCATTTTTTATGTAAATACAAAGAGGAGGTGAGGTGCCCTAACGCCGAAACTCTAAGCAGGCATGAGTAACCAGATTGCGGGGCGAAGAGGGGGATTACGCATGCGCAGTAACGCCGATACAACCAATGCCACCTAGAGGCGATGTGCTTCTGCAAATCTGCAAAGAACTAAAGAGACAAGCGTGATATTTCAAAAAGTCATTAAAAGTTCTGCTATTCATCAATAGATGGCAAAACTAAAAAGTATCACCGCTGTGCTGGTCGGAGTGGGGGGTGTTAGGTTATTTTCGTTACGGAATTTCTGGATTCGGTCTCCACGCTCAAGGTCCGCGATAGAAGCTATGCAATAGCTTAAAAACCTTGGGGAATTTTTATTCGACCATTATTAAAATTGATCTGCCATCAGTCGTAACTGCCCCGATTGCCTAACAGAACTATGAACTAGCGGGTTCACAATCAGCTAAATGAGGCGAAACTTGTAAAGTGATTAGCCGCAACAGAGTGTTGGACCGTACTACTAAAACCCACATTTGTAGGCGCGGAGCTTATGTAGGTGCGACCGCAAAAACCTCTTCGCTGACGCAGACTGATGTCTAGGGACGTGAACAAATGGAACTTTCAACTTTAACGACGATTAGGTCGAATGAAAAATAGCAACATGTAAATATGGGGAATATTATTTTTGCTCGCATTTATTCGCCGGCCGAGTTTTCGTATTTGGAAGCGAAATAAAAAAACTAGATGTGTATATTAAAATTGCCAATTGCGAAGCGTTTAACTGTTATCTATTATTCTGGTTCTGTGAAATGAACAAAAAAGCTTAGAGGTTCGTTATATTGGATGGGTTGAAAATGAAAAAAAAAATATAGGTACCACGTAGATAGCACGATTTCGAAGTGATTTAAGTATGTTTTTGTATAAATCAGTTACACAAAGTTTCCTTAGAATTGTTCATATTTCTTCCACTCTTTTCAGGGTCAAAGGGCTGTGTAGAAAAGTTACTTTTCACTATACTTCAATTAGATACTTTTAATTTAAATTTTAATTATAAATCCAACTTTTTTCATGAATAATACGGTATCTACATAAAAGTTTTTCCACCGTAACATGGTATTGATTTTCCCAAGTTTAGTCGATGCGTCACCGTTCGGTGTCATTTGAAGACTGGTACCTACTGGTACTATTAAGTCCTAGTAACGTAACATCAACGACCGATATTTCATTTTTATGGACATCACAAGACTGATAACATGAAAAACGATTGTCGATAAATAAAAACTGAAGCATTTTCTCGACGATTGCTTTATGAATTTTTAATGTGTACCTAAAAGTTTTTGTTTTAGATCTCATCGCAATATTTTTCATAATGATCGGGAAATATATTAAGCTGGATGTTTTCTATACAAGCTTCGGAAAAAGTTTCAACAGATTTCACTATTCTAGGCCTTTTGCTCCACTTGATTTTAAAGAATAAAATTATATACACACTTACATATTATCACGCTTGTTTCCCATTGAGGTAGGCAGAGACTGTGGACTATGCATTCATAGTGAATCAAGCATGATAATATGTACATAGTGAAAACTTTTTCCGAAGCTTATATAGAAAACATCCACTTTTATTTCATAATTATGTTAGCACTTATGTATGGTAGTGAAAGTTGGGTATGGCAGAAGAAACATGAAAGCAGAATAAATGCAGTAGAAATGAGAGCTTTGAGAAGTATGTGTGGTGTAACTTTGAGAGATAAAGTAAGGAATAACATGATAAGGGAGCGTTGTGGAGTGAAAGAAGATGTAGTGACAAAGATTGAGAAAGGTATGTTAAGATGGTTTGGACATATAGAGAGGATGGACGAGAGGAGATTGACGAAACAAGTATACGAAGCGAGTGTGGATGGAAGAGTTGGAAGGGGACGACCTCGGCGAACGTATCGCGATCAAATCGCGGATGTTCTCAAAAAATGCCAGGTTAAGAGTTCTCTAAACCGACGAGCATGCATGACGAGGTTAATGGACGTAGATGAAGCGAAAGAGGTGTGTCAGGATCGTAGCAGGTGGAAATCCATAGTCTCTGCCTACCCCAATGGGAAACAGGCGTGATAATATGTATGTATGTATGTTAGCACTGTTTAAGAAGTAGTTAACATAATTACAAATCATTTTTTTCAGAATCAAACCTACTTTTTTTCAGCATTAAACAAATGTTTGTCAGGATTAGGTAAGTATTTTTTTTATTTAATTTTTATTGTACCTAATTCACAAAATTGATGTACAATCTCACATACAATTTGGAAAAAATACAATACAGTACATCTGATTCATAGAATCTAGGAAATAGAGTATTAGAGATTAAAAAGATACCTATATAGTGGGATTCATCTATTTAGTGTAATATACCCACATAATATTTTCATGCCATATCCATAATCTCCTGAGACTCCATTTTCATGCTGAGACATGGTGAACGCATTATGCCATACCATGTAGGCAACAGCAGGGGGTATTGCAGTTGTTATGGGCAAACGTAACCGCTTAACATCAATCAGGTGGGCTTAGCTAGTTATGCCATCCTATATGTTTACCATAAAAACCTAATATGTATCCCATGAAATGATTTATTCTGCAAACCAGTTTTACAAGTATTTTAAAAACTAGGTGGCGTCGGCATTTCCTATGTGACTACCTCTGAGAAGAAACGCCGAAACAAACTCGGGGATCAGTCTCTTTTAAAGTCCAGACATACCTACATCTCGTATTGAGAATTTGTGCAAGAACAATGCAGGGCAACGGCAACGCCTGGACTAGCCTTTTGAAGAAAAGGCCAGGTCAATTTGATGTCGTCATTAAGAATGTGGTCACCTATCCTACACCAAAAATATTTTATTAAACTATTCCATTCCAAAAATACGATATCAAAAGACCAACATAACGACCAACACAACTGATAAAATAAGCTAATTACATACATACATGCATGCATACATATTATCACGCCTGTTTCCCACTGGGGTAGGCAGAGACTTTGGATCTTCACCTGCTACGTTCCTGACACACCTCTTTCGCTTCATCTACGTAAGCATAAGCTAATTATCCCTTCTCAAAACTAAAATAGAATAAACACGTTACTTCAGAAGCGTGTGGTTACGTAATTATATTTCAGTTTAGTTCACCTTGTTAGTTTAACGGTCTCCGGTTGCTTTGAGCCTCCCTGCTTAGCCTTACCTTTGTCATAATTACGAATATGAGGATTAGGTAGTGAAGTGTAGTTTTATTTGTTAAATCCATGGAGAACCTTTCTTTTCTTCGTGGTTAAATCCTTCTTTGTTTAAAAAACTTCAATTGAATCTTGTGTTTAAGAAGTCTTACCTTAGCCTTACCTTTCTCATAATTTCATTATGAATGTGAGGTTAAAGGTAGTGAAGTGTATTTTTATGTTTTAAATCCTTCTTTATTTAGAGAACTTCATATAGAATCCTGTGTTTAACAAGACTTACCTTAGCCTTACCTTTGTCTTAATTTTATTATGAATATGAGGTTAAAGTAGTGAAGTGTATTTTATTTTTTAATCCTTCTTTATTTAAAGAACTTTACTATAGTTCTGTGTTTATAGTCTTTACTTGAAAGTTTTTACAAGGGATCTTATTACCAGAATAACTATTAAGTGAATGTTTGAATTATGTTAAATAAATAATTAATCTAAGAGGTATCGTCAATCAGAAACAAAATTTACTTTTTTTTTTATAACTTAGGAGGGCAAACTAGCATGCGGGTCACCTGATGGTAATCTCTGCCGCCGATGGACATCCGCAACACCAGGGGAGTCGCCGATGCGTCGCCGACCTTTTAAAAAGACGTTTAAAAAGACTTGAGGAGTTCTTTAAAATCGATGTAGTTACGTACATAGTAGAGTTAGTATTTACCTTTAAGGTAAAATTTATGTTATCTACTAATCCGTTTAAACTTTTATGTTTAAACTGCTATAAATTCTGCACTAGAAAGTGAATAATTAAATGACATAAACTATATGTTGGTATTTCCTATTTATTGACCGATTATTTTGTACTGGTTGCAATACAATTCTGTACGATAAACGACAGGAAATCAAGACTTCCTAATAGCATTCATCGACGGATAGCATTTTATTATCATCCTAACGACGTTCATCTTCTTAGGAAAAGCTCGCCTCCTTAAGTAATTGGATATATTTGCTTCAATGCGATATAAAATCGAATGCCTACTCGAAATAAACCTTCTAAATCGAACAATCTGTGCGGATAGCATTGCCTAGCAATCGTGAGGAAATAGCCCAATACTCCATACGGTTTAGTTTCTTTCGATAAGTGGGTCAGATATAATTATTATCTTTATTGTTTAAGTGTACCTACCTATTTGCTGTTTCATCGAGAAGTTTTATATGAATAGAGTAATCGGTAACTGCCGATCATATTTAGCGCGATTAGAACTAACTGATTGCCCCAATGCGATGTTTGGTTTTGAATTTGGAATGAGTTCTCGAAGTTTCGAATGTTATTACGAGTTCCCTCGAAGTTCTGTTGACGAAGTAAATCTACATTTGGCTTTGGTGCAACAACATACCAAGTTTGAAGACTGTCATTTAGTACGTAGCGTATACGTAGTAATACATATTGCTGGTTTATTGTCTCGTCTCTGGCGCTAAGTAACCTATTTTCATAAGTTATCTGCTGTAACTTGTTCAAGTAATATGCAATTAAAGAGAATTAAATATGCAATAAGAGTCAATTTGCACTACAGTACCAATACTATAAGTTGAATAGTGCCATTAAAATGTAAGTAGCTACCCTTTAAAGGTAGTCACTGTTATACAACTCATTTCATAAATACGCTTTCAGCGACAATAGATCTTGTGACAACCATAAAGCTTAATATTGACAAAAAGCAAATTGCATTAGGTTTCTTTATTGACCTGAAAAAGGCTTTTGACACATGGTCAGTCATGAATTATTGTTAAACAAACTCTGCAAACTCGGAGTAAAAGGTACTGCCTATGACATTTTCAGATCGTACCTGTCAAACAGATACCGAGTAGTCAAGATTGGTGACACTCAAAGTGATCCCAAAATTATAACGTACGGCGTGCCTCAAGGGTCAATTTTGGCTCCTTTAGTATTTCTCCTATATATAAACAGTGTCCACCAAATTGGTCTAAAAGGAGACATAACACTGTATGCTGATGATACTTGTCTTTTCTACTTTGCTCACTCTACTGACTCTATTGTGAATAAAGCCCAAAACGATTTAGATTTGCTTGCTCTGTGGTTCCAGCAAAATCTACTTACCATTAATACAGCAAAAAAAAATTATATGATATTCGCAGCAAAAAATAAAAATCCCTTAAAAATATACAATAAAATAATCAATAAACTAAATCAAGAAAAATACCTAGGACTAATATTGGACAGTAAATTGACGTGGTTTTCGCATATTCAGAAAATCAAAACAAAACTACAATCAATCACGGGTGCACTACGAGGTATCGTTCGCTGCTTACCACTTCAAGTGCGCTATTTAATTTATAATTCACTCGTTAAGCCACACATTGACTATCTGGTGGAAATATGGGGTACTGCCGCAAAAACAAATTTAAATTTACTTCAAATTGCACAAAACAAATGACTAAAAACACTATTTCATTACGACTATTTCACTCCAACAGAAACACTCTATAAAGAAACGAATTTAATGAGCATCGCACAAATATACATACTAATATAACTTTCACAAAACATACAAAAAAACACAAAATGAAATTAAGACGTGAAAATGACTTAAATCTATACGCACCACGCACAAACTACGGGAAAAAAAGATAGATAGATAGATAGAATATTCTTTATTGTACACCAATAACATTATTAAACTTAGGACTAACATGTAAAATAAGGGTACATTGGCGGTCTTATCGCTAATAGCGATATCTTCCAGACAACCTTTGGATGGACAAGGAAGACGTGAAAAATAGATGGGGGCAGTATGTGGTGCACTTTCATAAAATTTACTAATATTTAATATAATAAATAAATAGATATTTACCTACCATAGAAAATATTACATGTATAAATAAAATAAATTCTAATATATATCCATAAATATATACCAAATATATACAATATATACAAATGTAACAACAAATAATATTCTTTAATAAATAACAAAATAAAATACGTGTATATACCAGTGTAGCAACATCTCACTAAAATAACAGTTTATACAGAGAGGTAATGTTCCTTTACAAGTTTTTAAAAGAAGCTAGGGACTGAGCACGTCTTATAGGCACAGGTAACGCATTCCATAAACGAGCAGCTTGGACTGTGAAGGATTTGTCATAGAATATGGTTGAATGTGCTGGCATCTGAAGTTTCAAGTTTTCCGATGATCTTAAGTATCGAGTATGTGTGTCATGAAGGAACATAAAACGTTCTTTGAGATAAATGGGGGTTTTAGGATTAAACAGAGTACTGTAGAGAAGTGATAAAATATGAGCATTCCGGCGAAGCCGTATTGGAAGCCACTTGAGCTTAGTACGAAATTCGGAAACGTGATCATATTTGCGCAAGCCAAATATAAATCTGATACAAAAATTTTGGAGTCGCTCAAGCTTGTCTAATTGTGCCTGTGTAAGATCTAGATAGCTGGCATCGGCATAGTCAAGGATTGGAAGAAGAAGGGATTGGGCAAGCGCAGTTTTGGTAGCAGTTGGGAGGAAATTGGGTAATCTCCTCAAGGATCCCGCTGACGCAAACAATTTGCGACTGAGTTCTTGCAGCTGATGACCCCAAGAGAGGTTTCTGTCAATGTGGATCCCAAAAGTATTATGTATGAAGGATCCAAACTATATAACAATTTATCTAGAGATGTAAAAGAATCTAAATCTCTCACCACTTCCAAAAAACTACTCAAACAACACATCATTAAAAATTCACACTTACTACAGTGACTTCGAGCCACATCCAGTTTTTCTGTATCGTGAACGTGAACTTGTTTTATATTAGAGCCAGTGTCAAATAAACATTGCATTGCATTTTTTGTTGCATTATTTGTTGTTTGTTGTTGTTTTTTGTTTGTCACCTTCAAAATATTTAGTTTCTAATGTTTATTTTTGCAATATGGCCAACAATTTTTTTAAATTTATGTATTAGTTAATTCTCATGTAAGTGAATGATTGTATTCTTGTGAGAAATTATTTTTATCTTAAACCTCATTTCGAATAATCATAATTATTGATATGAGTATTGTTTTCGGCCCTAATGTTGTCATTCTTCTTACTTAATAAACAATAACGCAATAGTTGTCAGAGTTCACAATGTCTATCTTTACTTGACACAGAAAAAATAACCAAAGGCACGTTACACTGAATAAAACCGTACACTATACTCAATCACTTGATTTTCGCTCGTAAAACACAATCTATCTCTATCACGTCACTAAAGGTACGGAGAAAATTGCCTCAACGGGCATTTATAACCCGACGAAATTCAGACGCCCCCTAACTTATCCTCGCAAGTAATCTTAATATGAACTTTATCTTTTTTGAGGACAACACAAATTGTGGTTACAACACAAATTTCACGCTCCATCGCTGAATCAATGGCCCATAAAATGTTGTCGTTATTTATTTAGAAGCTCGCACTTTCAATCTTGTTTTATAGCTCTAGGTGGACTGGCGGTAAAAATTGTTTTTCTTGAAAGGATTATGAAATTGATTTAACAAATTAATTTAAGAGTCAACGATAAGTAATAAAACCCTTTTGTAGGAGGAACAAAATGTTCTTAGTAAAATAAATTGTGACTTTTTACATAAAGGTAACCTTATTGAAGAGTTTGAATATTAATAAAAATGTTGTGATTTTGTGCTGTATTTAAAATATATTTATGACGACGACGAAGGAATTATAAATCCAATTTTGGATACGGAATTTGTTTTGAATTTGGAACCTCAGACCAAAAGAATAAGATAGACGGAGCGCGTAGAACTAGCGAATGAAGCCTAAAAGGAATGCAAAATGGCAAAGGAGTATCTACTATACTGCCCAGTGTTCGTGAGCCACAATCTGGAGCGTACGTCTCATCCTCAAACTAAAAGAATAAGATCTAGTGTTCGCGAGCCGCGGTCGGAAGCGTCATCCCAACTGCGGCTCGCGAACACTGGGTGGAATAGTAGGTAATCCTTTGTCATTTTGTATTATTTTTCCTGTCTTCATTCGGTAGTTCTACGCGCTCCATTTATCTTATTCTTTTGGTGTAAGTCTTATTATAAATGATCTGGATTTTACTACTTTCATAATATAGTCATAAAACATTTAAAAGTGAACGCGCATTGATAAACGAAGGAACGTAAAAATAAAAGCGTCACTATAAATTCAGCCAGCCAGCAGTATTTAATTTTACCTCCATTTTAGGGCTGCGTCTATATTTTACTACTCTAAAAATGGAACCCTCCAACAAGATATTAATAACGGGTTTTAATTAAGCAATAAAACACTTATAAAACTTTACAGCACAGCGTCGCGCAAGGCCCCGAATTTGTGAATAATAAAAGATTTATGACCAATAAAAACATCAAAATTTTTTTTTTTATTGTACCTATGTGTTGCCATTATTGATATTTCGAGGCTGAATTTGTCCGCAAATTATTAATAAAATTTGCAAATTTTAGCTTATCGGTGGTTGAATACATTTAAAAATTCAAAGGGTGTTTTAGGCCGGAGGTTATAAAATACACCTGGGCCGGTCTCTGACAAATCAGGATAAACATTAAGCCGTCTTATTTACGCAAAGGACTGGGGCCTTACCTCTGTGGCCTTACTCCTGACTGGATCGAGTTCTGTATCAATCGAATTTGAATTCGAGTTAGTGTCGATTTGTACTGCATTTCTCTAAGAATTTACATTATCTCGATTTGGTTCAAAGCTCAAACCAGTATGGAGTAAGGCCCCTGAACTGAGCGAATAAAATAAGAAACTTAATTAAACTTTACCCTGATAAAATACTTTTGAGGGCAAATCAATTTAATAACAAGTGGCCATGAGAAGACAAAGATTCTTTACGATGAAGAAACTTAAATTGAATGATAATAAAAGCCTTAGATAAGAAAGTTGACGGCATTGTCTTAATTCTTTTTTTTATCAAACTATTTGACATACGATCCGTTTGATGAGTTCAGTGTTTAATTTTAAAAAATCGGAATTTCACAAAAACAGTAGATCTACTGTTACAACTATGTACACTTATATAAAACTTAATCATCATCATCATCGTCATCATCATCATCGTCATCATCATCATCATCATCATCATCATTTGAGCAGAAAGACGTCCACTGATGGACATAAGCCTCCCCCAAACATCGCCACAACGACCGGTCACCAGGGCGTCGGTCCAACATGTGGAGGGCCTACCCACGCTTCGCCTTCCAGTACGCGGTATAAAATTTAATAGACCCCTTCGTGCCACGGAGAGCACGTAAAGCCGTCGGTCCTACGCCTGATCTCTCTCCGGTCGTGTCGAATTGCCATCCCATCGGATTATGAGAGTGAGGGAACAGAGAATGCACCTGTGTTTGCGCACACACTTGCACACTATAATATGTCCCGCGCAGATGGCTAGTCTCCATTGAGATTGGCCGCCGTGACCGAAATTCGGCCGGGAGGACATTATTATTATAAAATTTAATAGAAAAAAAAACATGTTGTCTAATTATTTTTCCAGGTTAACTGGAACAAGGCACTATTGATTACTAGCAAGACAGAAGACAGTATTCCATCGGAAGTGGAAATCTTTTCAATGGAATATGCTTAAGCATATGTATTAAGGATTCGGTAATATTTTGTAACATCTATCACAATTGGAAGTACATAGTTCAAAAAACGTTCCAAACCACCACAGTTTTTACTCACACCGTTTAGATTTTTTTGCGTAAAACATGATGTAATTAACACGCTTTTATTAGGTCGACCTGTATGTAACTATGTAATGGAATCTAAGGTAACTAATTTAACCATCTTCCAAGGGTTGTAGCGTAATGAAAATTGGCAGCTGTATGTAGTTCTGATGACAATACAATAATATGGTACTGTCGAACTGATCTGATGATGGAGCCGGAAGATATGAACTGGAACTTCATGATGGAAAATCGTATCATAGCTGTTTTGGATTTCTTAGAAAAGTCTTGTAATGAACTTTGACCACGATTAGGTTTCAAGGTCTGATGATGGAGCTGGAAGATAGGCACTGGCATTCCATGATGGACTGGCTGATGACTGGCATTCCATATCGTATCATAGTCGTGTTTCCACTTTTGAGAAAGGCCACGTAATGGACTTTGAACACGATCAGGTTTCAAGGTTATAAGCGTGTTTTCTAGTGTTTTTTAAACTATTAATTTATTTTAATAACAAACAATAACAGTTTTTTCGATTTTGTGGATTGGAACGTTTTTACTAAGCAGTAACTACGTCCAGTTATGGAAAATTATGACATGTTAACATAACATAACATAAAATATCATCACGCCTGTATTTCCCTGAAGGGGTAGGCAGATGCGTATAGTACACTCACATTTCGCTAGTTATGTTATAAAGTCCTATGTAATAGGGGCCGAGCCTATTGCCACTTACCGGGCACAATTCCAGACTCCGGGCTGTTACTGAGAATGTCCTAATGAAAAAAACCCAATAACTTATCCCGACCTGGGAATCGAACCCAGGACCCCACGCTTGGTAGGCGCGCTCGCGACCTCTAAACCAACGAGGCAGTCAGGAATGACATCTTGCCCTCAACAAATTAAAAAATAAACTCCACTACAGACCAAACCAATAGCGTTTGAGTCCAATTATTGAAACATTAATTGGTACCTATACAAACGCAAGCCCGCATTGCAGTGTGGTTATGATTACTTAGTGAACTAAACTGGATTTGACTCAGAATGCTTTTAATTAGCGTCGATCGAATTCTGCATGGTTCTAGAACATTCTAGGATTGGCAGACGTCACTCGAGTGCTTAGTATCCAGATTATCCGTGTTATATCTAGCCGGAGGGGGTATTCAGAATATTTGAGCAGATAGGACGAATACTTGATGTCGGTATAGAGCTACAAAATGTATAGAATTGGGTAATATTTGCTATACTGCTATAATGAAAAGGTTGTGTGTGAACGGTATACGTCGTGTTTTTATTTGGTAGAACGCCTTTGAGGGGTCATTGTACAGGTTATGTTAAACAACTTTTGACCTACAAGTTTTAAATAAAATAACTCTGTTTTAATAATTTAGTGAATTTTCGTGATTCAGTCAGATAGTATTTGTTTTTGTGTTATTTGAAAATATCGTAGTACAAAATGTTCTTTGTAACAACGAATTTAACCTCTGATGTTTTCATATCAACAAAAAATCACGGTTTTTTAGGTTGAAAAAAATGTAGTAATGTTTTTCTAAAGTTCTTTACAAAGTGAATAAATTAAAATTTCGTTACAAAGAGTCATGTAAAAACTCTAAATTCCAACATCATATTATTTTTCTACATCGCAAACGCATATTTCTTGCCAACATCTTTTTTTCAACTGACATCACGAATGTTCATTGCCAACAAATAGTATTAGGGAGGCAAAGGAAATCCATTTAGACCTTATAAACGGCGACCCAATAAGTACATGTGTATTGATATTTATCGGGCCACGGCATTTACCGGAGTGCCACGTTTATGAAATACCCTCAGATATATAATCTATGTTTATGAGATGCAGAAACTAGATTCGTACTTTCTTTGTGGACCTTATTTACGTTTACGAATGTAGTTTTTGTAACGCTTCAAGGGATACGTAAGGTGACTTACAAGGAGTAAGTTATGTATAAAGTCCTATATTTTTTTGATGCTCGAGACGCTTGATATATCAAAAAAGTTATACAACATGGTAAGGTTCAAAGAGAGAAACAACATTTTAAAGGCGACATCCATTGTTTAACTATTGTGTTATTTTAATTGGCAGTTGAGCTGATATTGACCTGTGTAAATGTATAAAAAGTGTATCATGGTAGATTTTTATAATCGTTATTCTAGATAGGAAAAAAATAACTTTCAAGATAGTCAATACTGACAACAGTAAAACCTTTTTTCCAGCTCCAAAACTAAGATAGCAGATGTAATAGTTCTACCCGACCCGAGAACTTTCGAGAAGGCCTATTTCGTCTTAACTTCCAACAGATAAGCAAGTCCCGCTAAAGATCGCATTACGTAATACAAAGCTGTTGAGTTAACCCTGTTGATTCAGTCGGGTACAAGGTACAATCGTCCCATCGCCTGGTCACTAAGCGATAAAGCGACTAGTCCCATTTGGACTGTGAAGCCGCGATACGCATGGATTGACATTTCTATTAACGGTTATGATTTTTGATAAAACTTTTTAACAAAAAATTGAACCGACGAAAACAGAAACTGAAAAGCGAAAAATAACTAATTATGAGTCGGCGCCAAACGAACTTTTAACAAGCAAAGTGCGTGTAAGTTGCAAGTGGCCGAGCGGAGAACGCATTTTTGGAAAGTTATTGTTTATCGTTGAAAATTTCACGTTGTAATTGATGTGACGTTGTTTTTATTATTTATTTAAAGTAATTTAATGATCTTCGTTGATTGGTTGTTTGGCGCTGACTCATAATTAGTTATTTTTCGCTTTTCAGTTTCTGTTTTCGTCGGTTCAATTTTTTGTTAAAAAGTTTTATTTTTAATTTTTTTGTGGTTAAAATCTAACTCCAGGTCTCCATTATGTCGTAGTGTCTAGAACTATATTTATGTGTGTCAAGTTTCAACAGAATCGGTTAACAGGTAAGAATTCAGTGGGTGAACAAACACTCATCCCCTGTTTTACTACCCTTAGGGGTGGATGTTGATTTTGAAATTTAAATGGGACCAACTTCGAGATATACCCTATCCATTAAAAAAAGATTCATCAAAATCGGACCACTCTGTAAAAAGCTATGCGTGGACATACATAAAAATAAAAAAAAATAAAAAAACAATTATACGCGTCGAATTGAGAACCTCCTCCTTTTTTTCGTCGGTTAAAAATAGAATACGATGTCTGTGACGTCATGTTTGTTGTAATGTAGGTAATTGGGGGTTTTTTAATGATGGGGTCAACTGAATTAATTAATTTTTCAGCATTGTAGATTTTATTATATTTTACTACTTGAAAATAAAATCGCAGAGAGTATCACAGTATTCAGGAGCCGAAACTGAAGCTACATCATGTATCTACCTACAAATAAAAACAGTATTTTCAGCATTAAATTAGGCACTAGGTACGTATTATTGGATGAGTATTTCTTTAAAATGAATAGGCAAAGATTGATCTAATTTTAAGTCAGTGTCTCGGACGTGTTACTATACCCATTTTCCCTCACTAATTCTGAACTTCGTAATAAGATTTTAACTAGACAAGTATATGTATAAGTTATAACCTGTAAAATCATGTGTAGCACAAATTCTGCCCTTCCCATGAAGTTAAACAATCAAATTACTGTTTTCTCATTAGGCTACCAATAAACCGGAGTATAGACAATGAGGTCACACCTAGTAATGGCTGCTTTTACTAATTCTAGGTGTGGTTCAATTCTTTTAGGGTTGGTTTTTTTCAACAAGCGTTTTTTCATTTGTTTTGTTAAATTTTAAACTATTTGATAGTTCAGTTTAACTAATTTCTTTGAGAAAATAGTTGGGCATACATGATGTTAAAAAAGTTTTTTTTTTTACTAATGCTACATCGAGAATAGAGAAAGCCTTTTATCTCATATTTGATATAATAAAACGTAACCACAATGTTAAACGGAAAATGATCAATAAAATATATCCGATAATCCTTTTTGATGTGGGGAATTAAAGGATTTCCGTACGTTAAATATTTCATCTTCCCAATGGGGCGTGGTGAGATTATTAATTCAATATTCGTAAATCCGCTTTTTCAGTCTCTTCATGTTGTCAATTTACATTTGACATCAACGAACATTATCATATTTTTGCATACGGTTTTTAATTCGTGGCTTTTCGTTTTCCGTTAAAAAAAACAATCTTGTCTACTCGAAAAACCTGTTCATTTTTGCGAACATCGTCAGTACTTACTTAATTTTTATTTTTATTGTACCGTTTTTAGAGTTCCGAAGTCCTACAAGGAACCCTTATAGTTTCGTCATGTCCGTCCGTCTGTCCGTCTGTCCGTCTGTCCGTCTGTCCGTCTGTCCTAATCCTTTACAGCTTAATAACTTCTACAGTTATAAACATAAGTAAATGTAATTTTGTTAAAAAATAGTCTGCATATAGATCTCAATTTTAAAAGAATAAAAAAATCGTTTTTACGTATTTTAGGGGTGGCGTCCATACATGTGAAATGGAGATGAATAATTTTTTTTCGCTGCACCCCCTCGTGTGGGGTATCATTGAATAGGTCTACTAAAATGAAGGTAATGTTTCATACACCACTTTTTTATCAGGTGTACCATCTGCGAAATATAGCCCGCCAAAGTGGCTTGCAATGTGTCCCCCCCCCCTGCCATTTCTAAACTATGCAACGTAGAAACTTATAATCTTCCACATTGATAGACCTTTGTGAAACCTCTCTTTCAAAATTATTTCGAGTATAATGTGATTATAATTTTTTGAGTTATAGAGAGAAAACTGAAAAATACTTAAAACGTCCTAGTTCAAAGGTCATTGACCTTAGAGAAAAATGATCATAGCAAATAATGCTCCTTTAGCTATTTTCTATTTGTTAAAATCACAAAAAGTAACTTTGACACTTCTTAAATTTGGCTTCTTGAATTTATCGCTAGATGGCGCTACTAACAACACGCTCTGAGTCGCGAATGCTGCCGATTATTGCAAAAACTAAAATAGCCATGATTAATATTCGATTTGATTTGTTTGTAATTACACCTACTTAAGGAACCCTATAATACTGAGCATGGCCCGACATGCTCTTGGCCGGTTTTTAGGGTTCCGAAGTCCTACAAGGAACCCTTATAGTTTCGTCATGTCCGTCCGTCTGTCCGTCTGTCCGTCTGTCCGTCTGTCCGTCTGTCCGTCTGTCCGTCTGTCCGTCTGTCCGTCTATCCGTCTGTCCGTCTGTCCGTCTGTCCGTCTGTCCTAATCCTTTACAGCTTAATAACTTCTACAGTTATAATCATAAGTAAATGAAATTTTGTTAAAAAATAGTGTGCATATAGATCTCAATTTTAAAATAATAAAAAAATAGTTTTTACGTTCTTTAGGGGTGGCACCCATACATGTGAAATGGGGAAAAAAAATTTTTTTTCGCTGCACCCCCTCGTGTGGGGTATCATTGAATAGGTCTACTAAAATGAAGGTAATGTTTCATACACCACTTTTTTATCAGGTGTACCAACTGCGAAATATAGCCCGCCAAAGTGGCTTGCAATGTCCCCCCCCCCCTGCCATTTCTAAACTATGCAACGTAGAAACTTATAATCTTCCACATTGATAGACCTTTGTGAAAACTCTCTTTTAAAATTATTTCGAGTATAATGTGATTATAATTTTTTGAGTTATAGACAGAACACTGAAAAATACTTAAAACGTCCTAGTTCAAAGGTCATTGACCTTAGAGAAAAAGGTCATAGCAAATAATGCTCCTTTAGCTACTTTCTATTTGAAAAAATCACAAAAAGTAACTTTGTGTTATGTTGACGACACACTTCTTAAATTTGGCGCCATCTAGCGGCGTCGTACAACACTCTCTGGGTCGCCAATGCTGGCGTCAAGTGCCGTGTATTACATTTGGCACTGTATAGCGCCATCTAGCGGCTACTGACATCACTCTCTGAGTCGCCAATGCTGCCGTATATTGCAAAAACTAAAATAGCCGTGATTAATATTCGATTTGATTTGTTTGTAACACCTACTTAAGGAACCCTATAATACTGAGCATGGCCCGACATGCTCTTGGCCGGTTTTTATATTATTTATTTACTTCAAAGCAACATCTGGGGAAAATTCATATTTGGATTTAACACAGACATAGTAAAAAATATAGACTAAGTGCTGCGAACAATCTAGTGAGCCAAAAAAACTATGCTCCTTCGTGTACAACCACGCACACACATGCACCACAAACCATGCTCACCCCTGTCAGTACACATATCGCGGCATCGTCCAGTAAGCATCGCGAAAGCAAATATCCTTCAGGTGCATGTTGTGTGCGTGAGCGCTGGTTGTACACGAAGGAGCATAGTTTTTTTTGGCTTCACGAGATTGTTCGCAGCACTCCGTCTAAATGAATTAATATGTGCGAAGTAACCCAACTTTAGATTTTCGGTACTTACCTATTTGTGCTATGACATCTTGTCGAATCCACAAATACAATAAACAACACAAATCTCATCATCATCATCATCATCATCATTTCAGCCGAAAGACGTCCACTGCTGGACATATGCCTCCCCCAAGCATCGCCACAAATACCGGTCCTGTGCCTTCCGCATCCAGCGGATTCCCGCGACCTTCACCAGGTCGTCGGTCCACCTTGTGGGGGGCCTACCCACGCTGCGCCTTCCAGTACGCGGTCGCCACTCCAGAACTTTACTGCCCCATCGGCCATCCGTTCTGCGAGCAATGTGCCCCGCCCACTGCCACTTAAGTTTGGCAATTCTTCGGACAAATCTATATTTATGAATTGCCATAAATAATAAGATGCATCAATTGAACTAGCGCAGCGTGTTATTACATTGAACGCTGCAAGTCCAATGTCAGAGTATTTGCCTACACTCCAAATAGACTGCTCTTGATCCAATAATGTGACCCATTTACAACGGTTCGGCTAGTGGGACGAGAATTTGTAATTACTCTAAATGTAAATCTATTTTTACCATGGCAATATTCATTTAAGACCGTGATATTACTGGAGCGATTCTGCAATGGAATGAAATGGAAAGAATGAATGATACGTGCAAATAATTATGTGCTCCTCACACGAAACTCACACACGAAACTCACACTCGAAGCTCTTCTGTAAGAACTCTGCACTGTCAAGCTCACTTCTAAATCCACAGTGTAATCTCTAATTTCGTATTGCTTTTACTTCTTTCACTGTAGATTTCTCAATAGCACTGCTGTTAGTAGGGCGCGTCGAATAGCTGGCCTAACCATAAAATGTCCCCGGTTTTCAATTAGATTTTGGGAGTAAGATGGCAATCGCTCTGTGTGAAATGAAGACGCACAGTCGCATCTAGCTCAAGAAGTTGACTACAGTATTTTTAGGAATAGGCTAGTCTATTTCCAACAAATCTATATAAAGGGTACATAATAATTATGTCATCATCATCACCATCATTTCAGACTAAAGACGTCCACTGCTGGACAAAGGCGGGGAGGCCTTTACAAAGGAGGGCATTATCGCCACGCTTGGCAGGCGGGCTGGCGATCGCAGTTGATTGGTTAAATACTCAGAGAACGCTGCTGCCCATCCTCTGGTGAATCCCTTAGTCACCTTTTACAACACCCATGAGAAGAGATAGGGTGGTGCTATTCTTTACGTCCGGCACCATACGGAAAACATATGTGCATACATATTATTACGCCGGTTTTCCATTGGGGTAGGCAGAGACTATGGATTTCCACTTGCTACGATCCTGCCACACTTCTTTCGCTTCGTTAATCTCGTCATGCATGCTCGTCAGCTTAGAATGCACTTAACCTGGCCTTTTTTTGAAAACGTCCGCGATTTATTTGACATTTGCTGAGGTTGTCCCCGTCCAATTTTTATCCACTCTCTTTAAAGTCTGATGATCTCGGACGAATAAAAAAAGCAGACGGAATCTCGCTAAACAAAAACTGAAGCACTTCATTTTTTCCTAAACCCACTATAACTACGAAAGCATTATATCACACCAGATTTATACTGTTTTTTTATTTGCGACACTACAACAATGATTAGATTTTTTGTGTAATCGCAGCTTTTTGGCATACTATGGATGCGAATGAGTGCGTGCCGGCCCGTAATTTTAAGCGAGCCGGCATACTATGGATGCTTCACTTATTGTTTAGCGAGATTCCGTCCGCCTTTTTTATTCGTCCGAGGTGATGAAAAATTTTTTTTTAATTTTTTTTTTTGTAAAAGTGAAAAAAGTTAACCCCTTTCCTGCAAGCGCATTACGAATGTAAATTGCAATGCAGAAATGCATATTCAATAGCAATCGAAACATGGTTCATTTAACTTCTTTCTGTCCCAAGTGCTGCAGCATGAAACTCGTTCCGATGTTCAATGGAATTGCAGGATACAACGACGAAAACAATTCCATTTTATTTAAAATTGAGTATTCTTTTTTCCGTATTTATCTGCTCAAAAAGTGACGACACACTGCATTTTTACTTGAATTGCGAAAGTATCGTGTTATATGTACTACTATGAACTGTTACTTTAGTCACAGAATATCTAATAGTACTATGCTTTAGTAATAAAGTATTATCACTTAGCCGAGAAATGGTCGGCGCTCACCAACGTTACGGCACAGCAAAGGATTTTTGTAAGCTGAAATGATTTGGATCTTATTTTAACTTAAGCGCTCAAAATTCATTGATATTTTCACAAGAAACCTTGCCACTGAATGATCAAGTCTCTTTGTGATTCAAAAATCCTTTGCCGTGCCGTGCCGTTGGTGAGCGCCGTCCAAAAAGCTTTGCAGTTTTCACCAAGTGATTGCTAGAACGTTTGCATGGTGAATGGAAATAGCCAAGGCTTCCCGCAACTTTCAAAAGATAAAAAAACCAAGCCATGTGCGCGCAGTAAGGGTTCCGTACCACCGATCACCCATCGACCTGATACCCCTTTAGTAACTGCTTTAATTTATGAGAGTTTATCAAAAGATATCAACGCAATGTGCGTGAAATATGAATATTGGCATTTCATTTTTACGCAGATACCACCACACATGTCTGTGCTAGCCTTATTTTTTTTTGTTAAACAATACAGTTTGCACTATAATCAATCCAAGTGAAAAAATAAGGGTCATAATAACATATTCTGTGAAAGTTTTAACCGACTACTTATTACCGTTCAAAAAATACAGTCCTGTGACAGACAGACGGACGGACAGACGACTTAGCGAGAGTAATAGGGTCCCGTTTGACACCCTTTGGGTGGAACCCTAAAAACCGAAGAAGTCAAAACCCCTGAAACAGAAAACCGGTAAAAAAGTTTTCAACTAATCAAAATTCACTCTCCTCATTTAAATTCCGGCTAACTCTTTCCTTAACGTTGCTTTTAACTCCTTTCTTATTTCTTCAGCAACAATCCACCCTTCAATAGAACATTGTTGAACAGTTTGCGTGGAAGTTTTCTAGTTAACCCTAACAAATAAGTCTTTGGCCGAACATCGATCGTTACTATCCCTCTCATAATGAATGAACGGTTATTGATTATGAGCCACGAATATTGTTTATAGTGCATTGGTACTTATATCCTTGGCTAGCAGTTTGACTGTTAAGTTTAAAGTGGGGTTTGTAGAATTGAATTAATGATAAAGTTTGAACACAATACATTTTGCGCGTTGCTGAAATTACCAAAAGATAATACGTCTATGATGTAGCTCCATAAGACATTATTACTTAAGAAACGAATTATTTATTTGTTTATGCACATCCATTTAGAGCACCTTGGAGGCCATAGCATCTTTGAAGGTCACGTCATCTCAGCGCAGGAGATAAAATACTCCTACCCAAGGTCATAGTCGACTTCATGATTGACTTACAGCTTAGGGAGTGCTGTAATACTAACCGTCACAATAGATCTTATCAAGTCGCAGTGGCTTAGTCGCGTTCAAGACCCCTATCTCTAAAAACATCCATTTATTGGTTACAATACAGCTAAATTAAGTTTTATGTCAAGGTATTTCTGTTCATTAGATCAATATTTTTTTTTAAACCTTGCAGAAGAAGTATATAAATTGTAATCATCAAACAAGAATATAAGTATATTATGTACGAACTTTTACACCGTACCTACCCACGATCGGTTCCCATTCTTCTAATCCATCCAAAGGTTGTCTGGAAGAGATTGCCTTGTGCGATAAGACCGCCCATTGTACTTACTTAATCTTTCTGTAAACTATTGTCTTTGTTTTCGTTTGGTGTTATGTACAATAAAGAATATAATAAATAAATAAGAATGATACCTAACTCTTCATTAATCTGTGCGATACTCGCAACTTTTTAAACATCAGTAGTTAAATGCTTTAAAAACATTTTACGACATCATGTATTTCAAATAACATCAAAAAGCAGCTTATAAAAACCGTTTCGATAAAAACTGCATAGTAACAGTAAAACAAAGTGACCGTACCCGACTGGCGAACCATACGATTCCCGGAACATAAAAAACATTTTATTTTTTCGAAAACAATTCTATGAACTGCACATAGCTGTGACAAACCTTCGCAGCTTCGGTAGAAATCCAATTCAATTTTTCGTTGGTTTTGATTGATGTTGGTTGGTTCCATTATAAGTCATAGTCAAACCATTTATTTGGAACTAAGGGTCGGTCTTTCAATAGCCAGTTAACTTTAAACTAAGGAGTAAGTATGACATTTTGACAGTTGTAGTACTGAAAATCTGTCAAGACGTCACATTTATTCCTCAGTTAAAAGTTATCAGACTATTGAAATACCGGCCCTAAGTGTACAATTGTAGTTCTTATTTATGTAAAATACATTAGGAGGCACTTAAAACTTATAATTATCTATGTATATTTAGCAGCGATATTGTAAAACCTGTGATAAAATAATCTCACTTGAGATATTATAATCAGCCGCTATTTTGTCCATCGTCTTAATTTCTTACAATAGGTATCACAGACTTCAGTGAAATTACAATATCAGTGTCAAGTTATTAACAAATTCTCTATTTATAAACAAAATTGACTCATATTCACAATATATGTTGTTTTAATGCCAAAAAAGATAATCATAAAATCTGGACCCAATATATGTATAGTGGACTGAAGTATAAGACTGTACCGATAGAATTACTCTTCAAAAAATTTGAAAGAACCGAACTCTGCAGAAGTGTACACCATGCACCGGTGACTGTTAAGGTCTCAAAGAATAGCAGGATGTGATAATGTGATAAGATTCCTATTGCTTATTTATAAGTACAATCTTCATGCTGCTTTACTGCTAAGAACCCTTCTCCTTTTTAAAGTCAAAACCCTACAACACTGTCAAATCTGGGCGAAATTTAGAACAATCTTACACTAATGAAGCAGTTAATTTTAATCAAACCTATCACTAAATCCAAATGAAGTTCCGCTGTAACTATTAATTGAGCCTAAACACCCGTTAATACGTCAATATTGTTCAATGGTTCCGTTCAAATGGTACCGGTAATTGAATAGAGCCCGATTGTTGACACAATCTCTAACGTATTAATCCTCAATGAGACATTAGCATGCGTTTAGAGAATCTGTAGCGAATCGGAACAGAATATTCATAGTATATCTTATTTAATGTCACATAGCCACTCTTATTATATTCTGTTACTTCGAAGAAAAGCAGCCTTTTCGTATTCCATATTTGTGAGGGTTGTGAGCCGCAATTCGTAGAAAAAGGGAGCTTAAGTAGTAAGAAAGTCTGAACGGATTTCGCCAAATAATAATTATTTGTGACGGAAATCTGTTCGGTAATATCGTATATGTGGCGTATTTAGTCGTGAGTTTGTAGGTACGTAGGCATTTCGAATAAATTACCCCGTCTTTTTTTTTGTTTTGTTATGTCTATTTATTACATTAAATGTTCAAAATGCATTACTGAATACTCATATAATCACTACTAATACACATCGGCGAAATGTAAAAAAACCTACACTAACAACTAAAAAAATTAATCTGATAATTCGATAAACTGCAAGGTAAAATAAACCACAAAAAGGTACTTACTTAGTGCGATATTCGCTTGCTTGTTTCTGTCGAGCTGTCCCCGTAGCGCTCGTAGCCGGCGCAACTTCAACTCTTGCGCCTCTACGCGCTCGCGTAGCCGCCGTAGCCGCTCGCCTTCTACCGCCACCTTAAAGTAAATACATGGCATTTCAATATTTTTCACTGTCCAGTGAAAATATTTATACTAGTTATGTGTATTTAAACCTAATTCTAACCGATATCAACTGCTAGGTTTGACCAAAGTGGGCTAACATTAAAAAAGCAATTTAATACTTTGTGCGTGATGGATTCTCATTTTTTCATGCTTTTCCGGCCTTAAGGCGAGTTAGTTCATTTTTCTTGTTCAAAACAAGGGCTGTTGAGAGCGTGTGAATAAGTTCTGAAAATTATAAAATCGCACTTAATTTATTAGCTGCCATTTGTTTCCCCTTTCAAAACAATGCTGCAATGTTATATTAATTAAGCAATAATAAAGTCCTTCAATATCTGTTAAGTATACCGATGAAGATGAAGGCTTATAAAATTATAATGAATATAAAATTGTATCAGTTTAAAGCCATTTTGTTTATTTTATAGACTTACTTATTGCGTGCGAAGAGCTTATTTTTAAGGCGGCGATAAATATCGCATTAGGCTAACGCGCGTCCGGCCCACCCCAAAGAGATTTATTAAGAACGGGGAGAGTTTAATTTTTTTTACTCTTATCTGCTCACAATTTCTCTAAAAGATTCCGGAATGTCTTTATCCGTGACAACTCAATTTAAATGCTACAATAAATATGTTAAATGGATGAGATAATTTGGCAAAGTATTAAGGAATGCTTTGGGATGATAAATATGTCCCTAAATACTTTATTTTAACTTATTTTAAGTTGGAATAGTTAACTAATGGTAATTATTTAACAGATTTAAGTACGATTGTTTTTGTCATTTGTGCAGCTAACTAATGTTTGTCACACAGATTTTTTGTTTGTTAAATATAGCCGAAATTTTAACTTTTGCTACCTGTAACCTAAAAAAGTGATCACATAACTCACTCATAACTGTCAGGTAATACGTAACCAAAACTTATGTTCTTTAAAGATAAACAGTTTTGGTTGTCACCCTAGTTTGGTTAAACATTTTTTTCAGTGCACCAGAATACTAATATTTCGGCATAACACACACTGAAGCTACAAGCACGTAAATTAATTTATCAATACGATACTTTGCCGATTGAGTGAAAGCAATAAACGCAAACTACGTTTATTGGTCAGAAAACGTGACCCAAGTCAGTAAAGTTCACCTTATCGGTTTACTTACTATAAACTTCGATGCTCAAATCTACATTTAGCTTATCTACTGGTAAATATCTGTATTCCCACGAAATTTATAAGATTGAAGAATATAAATCTGATAAACTATGAATCGATCAGCACTAATATAAAATGCCGCTGTATGGATATACAAAACTAAATAAATACTAATAACAAAATAATGACTTTATTATAAAACAAAATTTAACCGGATTAAATCGCGTATATTATTTAAATTGGTTTCCCTGACGTTTCGAAAGCTTTGCAGCATTGACTAGCAATGACTTGCTTAATCAATAATTTAACTAATCTATTTGTAATTTTTAATTTGTGATAATTTTAATGTATGATTATTTGAGACAATAATTATGTATAATGACATACTTATTCTTATACTCATTAGTACACCTACTTACATTTGCAATGCCCTTGCAAGGTTCATGTACCAATACTACTTAATTGTGCCATGAAAATTTAATGCATGCTTCAATATATTTTGTACATGAAGGCAAATAAATAAATAAGCTAAACCTAATTCTACTTTATTCTGAGTATTCACTTAATTAAATCGACAAGATTGTAGATCTCGACAGTAAAGTAAACAATTGTAACTCGAACATGATATTCAATTCTTCGATGGTAAACTGCCAGAGTCAATTACAAAGCGAAAACAAGCCAGACTTAAATTATAAATAACACAATTTTGATTATACAAAAGCAATCTAAAAACTTTTGACGTACAAACTCGTAACTGAGAACAAAGATTTTTCATTCCATTTACTTTTCGTGTTTCTCGTACTTCATTATAAATCCTTTGTCTTTTATTACGGATTTCTGAAACCCTTTTTAAAAATTCACACCTTCCCTTTTCATACATGTCGCGCTTTGTCAAGTTCAGTTATAAATAAAATCTGAGCCTATTTTATTGTTATTCATAAATAATAACAACGTGAACAATTTATGCATTAACTCCATTTATGAGGTTATTTTAGTAGTAGTAGAGCTTCTTTGTGAAAGAGCTCGTCGGGGGAAGTACTACCACCGGACCTATTTCTCCGCCAAATATTGATGCTTGCATTGCTGTGTTTCGGTCTAAAAGGTACGGATGCCGGTGAAATTACAATCACATGAGACTTTCCATCTTCATGTCTCAGTTAGGCGAACGGACTTGCGGTACTATTTAGGCAACAGTATAGGTGGTATTGAAGTTGTTATGGGCAAAGGTAACCGCTTAACATCAGGTGGGCCTTTAGTTTGTATCATTTAGGCAACAGTCTAGGTGGTATTGAAGTTGTTATAGCAAAGGGTGGGCGTTTAGTTCGTTTCGCCATCCTATCCTATATAAAAAACGTACCTATAGCAGTCTTTGTGAAAAAATCATCAACTCAGCCTATCGTAGTCACTGCTGGACATAGGCCTCTCCCAAGTTGCGCCACAACACTCGGTCCAAAAAAATGAAAAAATGGAAACAGAAAATTTTCAACATTCCTGTAATCTTTATTAATGAATTAAGATTACGTCCACATTCAAACTAATTTTACCCACTGAACGTAAAAAAAAAATTGTACATGCACCAAACGAAAGCCAAGACAGTAATTTACAGAAAGATGCGTCTTCAACATATAGACACCAAAAAATAATAAAATTCAATGAATCTGCATAAGAAACCACATAAATTGTGTAAAGCTAACAAGTCTGTCTGATTTTCCTAGAAAGTTTAACCCAAAATATTTTGCGTATTATGTTATGGATATTTAAGGCGATATAAGCATATATTTCTGAGCCAAACCATAGACTTGCTTATTAGATTCCCCGTGGAGGTCGCCACTGGGTCGAGGACTCTGCACTGAGTGGATTATTTCCAAACCCTGTCGATACGCAGCTGTGCCTTGTGGACTGAGCTTAGCATCCTATATTTATATATGGGGGAGTGTTAGTGCTGACACTTGTGTGGTAGTGAAAGTTGTGTATGGCAGAAGAAACATGAAAGCAGAATAAATGCAGTAGAAATGATAGTGTTAAGAAATATGTGTGGTGTAGCGTTGAGAGATAAAGTGATGAATAGCGTTATCGTTGTGGAGTGAAAGAGGATGTAATATAACAAAAATTGAGAAAGTTATGTTAAGCTGGGCATTTAGAGAGGATGGATGATAAGATAGGATACGAAGCGAGAGTGTATGGAAGAGTTGGAGGGAGATGACCTCGGAGAACGTACAGCAACCAAATTGTAGGCCAGGTTAAAGCACTCTGAGCCAACGTAGCATGCATCACTAGATTAATAAACGTAGATGCAGCGAGGTGTGAGGATCATAGCAGGTGGAAGTCTCTGCCTACCCTAATGGGAAACAGGCGTGATAATATGTATGTATGCATGCAAGAAACACCGCTTAGTCTTCACCTACCCGTTTATTTTTAAACTGAAGTATAAATATAAGCTTCCAAAACAGAGGCTTAATTCGGAATTTTAGATCTTTGCGAAGGGTTTCAATCGTCACAGATTTCAAAATAATGTGATGACGTATAATGGAATAATTATTTATGAATGAAGCGTTTATGTAGTCTATAAGGTTTAAACAAATTAATTAATTTTTATGTATGTAGATTTCCTACGTAAAATTAGTAAAAAAAAAAAAAAAACTGCGGTATTAATAATTGTATTAAAGAAGGGGGGAGAGGTGTCAGGTTTACACTAATTAAAAAATGTGGGTATGCAAGCCCTACATATTAACTAATAAGTATTATTATGAATATCACTTTCTAAGACCTATGTTAAATTAATGTTAAATGTTAAAAGAGATGCTTTAGTCTATTTAACAATGCTCGTAATATGCTAGTTTTTCATTTAGAATAAGATCTTTTTGTTAACTTGTTTTTGTTTTTTTATGTTAATAAAGACCTTCAAAAATTAAATTAATTAATGACTTCGCTGATTGAACAATAAACGTCTGGAATGAATAGTAAATACTAGCTATGCCCATGGCTTTGGCTGCTTTTAGTTCGGCTTATCACAGAGAGATATAATCGCGCATACGTCGAGAACTGTTTACCTTACCGAGGTAAAAAGTAGCTTATATATTAATCCGGGTTATAGTCTATCTGTGTACCAATTTCGTTCAGCCGTTTCAGCGTGATTGAAGGACAAACTCACAAACATACACATTTTCGCATTGATTATGTTATTAAGATTTATAGCTGTTGCAGTTTGTACCCAAGCGATTGAAATACACCTCACACATTCAAAACTGAATAAATATTAAAGAAGAAAAACTCGGTAAAACAAAATAAATCACACGCATATTATGTTTAGTATCATGAATCCTCGATTCGACAATAAGCGATTTATGATTTCCAACGTCAGCGTTTGACTGAATAACACCGAAAAGAAATGAAAATATAAAAGGTAGAGTAAACTAGATATTTCTGCCTCTTCACAAAGCAAAAAAAGATCTTTTGATCCGCCGAGGTTGATTAATCACACCGGGTATTCATCTTTTTCGTAAATTCTAAAAATACTTTGATACTTTTCGGGCTTCAGACAATCTGGAAAGCGGAGTGAAAAGAGGCCTAATTGAATGAACGTTCTGAGAGCTATCGGTGAAACAATAAGGAGTTTATTGCGTTGTTGAGAGCTTTCTGGGCTTTCTGGCTGCTCTTTAGTCAAAAGTATTAAGAGCTCTCTTACACTTTTTTTATAAAAACAGCGACAAGTAGTGGATGTCTGGCGTTCTATTCTATTCGATAGAAATATCTATAGAATATTTTCATTACTGAATTCAATATCGCGATACTGAGCCCAGATCGTGTGGTACTGAGCCCACGTCACGAGAGCAAGGAAATGTAGTAGTCTATTTAATTTTAAGTTTATGACAAGATTTAAAAAAAAAAAATCATGTTTAAATTTAATTATGTTGACAAAAATCTGACCTTTTATGTGGCATATTTTTGGTTAAGAACCTTAATTTGTTTTAAGAGAAAATTAAGGTTTAAAAAAACTTATTTTCTGGTTAGAAAATAGTTATTTTAAAGAGGTCATTTAGCAGGAAATCGCTAAGTAACACAGCTAATCCATGCGTTTGTATTCACATAAGTCGACAAAATGTCAAACAGCTGATTTTATTCCCAATTCCGGGGTTGGTCTAAGTGTTGTTCAATTTGATGAGTACAATCATCCCTTATAGAATTGCTAATGAATTCCAAATCATCCTGAATAGTTAGAAGACCTGGCTGTCGACAGTCTAGAGGAACTTGAAGGAGAGCGAGATTGAAGCAGCGATCACATGTGGTAGAAAAAAAATGAAGAAGGAAGATAAGAAAAGTTCTACCCGATAATGGGATAAAGCTAAGGGGTAGAAGAGGATTAGTTAGTTTGTCTAAAAATCAAAATAGCATTTATTCAGAATAGACTACTGTAACGAGGCTAAACTCGTTACGCTGGTCACCACCTTATTTGGATTTCCTGGCCACTTTATTAAAACTTTACCTATCCAAATTCAAAATTTTAAATTCTTCTATAATTTTCTATTTTTATCAAAAACAAGAGACTGATATCACAGCCTTGGCCGGGCATGGGCGTGTCCGACCATTACAGTTTTTTTAAAATATTATTTTACTTATCCGAGTTCTATATTGTACGCTGAAAGATGTGTCTGTGACTGTGTCTTATAATCATTATATTATTTTATTAACAAATAGTCAATGTATCAATTTACCAGTTAGTGAGATACAGTATACCAAAAACGTTCCTGTTGTGTTTTTATTGTTTGTGCCGACCTACCAACCTACCTACCTACCTGAATCCTGAATCCAGCCAGAGCTCGCTGCACTGGTGTAGCAGCAGCTCAATCATTTTATAGTCGGAGTTGACCTACCACTCCTCCGGCCCTCCGTACTACTGACCCTCTCTGCCCTCCATACCTCAGAGGAGTTCCATAACTCCATACCACTAGTTCCTGCAGTTCCTGTACCACTAGTTCCTGTCGTTCCTGAGTTCTGTTCCTGTAGTTCCTGTTCTCCTCCTACTTCCATGTGTCACCGTGTGTCAAGCCACCGAACCTTCGACCCTGCGAGTCTCCTGTCCGAGCCACCCACACCGGCCACGACGTGACACTACTACTGCCAATAGAGCTTATTGAACGTCGACCAAAGAAGACAGCCCGCAAAAACGACCGCTCTTCACCGCTACCTAGTATTAAAGTTGGGATGAAGAAGCGAATTTGTTGTTACCGAGGCATTGCAAGAAATAAATAAAAGTATTCCTATGCCACTATTTCGTAATTCATTCAATAAACTTCCGACCTCGCTGTCAACTTGGTGATCTAGTAAGTAACGATGTCCGTTGAGACTATTAAGTTTCCTAGAACCGAGTCTTACTTTAACAAATTGAATCTATCCGTGTATCTCAACAGAAATAGATATTCTTTTAAGAGACGAAAGTTTCTTACTTGTTAAAAATTCACTTAAAAGGGTGAAATTTCATTTGGGAACTGGTAGTAATTGAAAACATGTTTATTTTAAAGTCGGTTAAATACCAAAAAATCTTATCATCATCAATCATAAACAAAAAATAAAATAAACATGTACATAAACTTTCCTACTGTAATATAAATGTATATCTGTGTGTACAATAAAGAATAAGAATAAGAATCATCATTTCAGCCGTAAGACGTCCACTGCTGGACATAGGCCAAGCAGCTTGGGGGGATATGCCATAATCGCCACGCTTGGCAGGCGGGTTGGCGATAGCAGTTGGTTGGTTAAATACTCAGAAAACGCTGCTACCCATCCCCTAGTGAATCCCTTAGTCACCTTTTACGCCACCCATGAGAAGAAGAGATAGGGTGGTGCAATTATTTACGTCTTTACATTTAAAAAAAAAATGCGATATTCAGAAAAATCTAACAAACAACGAGGAAAAACTACAGCAAGAAACTTTTGCCCTATTATTTGTGACACTTTGTCATTAATGTCACCAATAAACGTCAATCAGAAACATCTACTATCAGGAGCATGAGATTTAAAGGATTGAGATTAGTTTGGAACTATATTTTAACTATTTTTAACTATATTTTGTGGGTAGGCGAGGCAAAGTGGACCGACGACCTGGTGAAGGTCGCGGGAATCCGCTGGATGCGGAAGGCACAGGACCGGTCGTTGTGGCGATGCTTGGGGGAGGCCTATGTCCAGCAGTGGACGTCTTTCGGCTGAAATGATGATGATGATGATATTTTGAACGTTTTTAATTACGAGAATAGGCCTTCTGTTGTAATCGATTGTAATATTGTAAGATAATGTGTTTATTTTTCTACGTTTAGTGTAAGTTCCTTATGTAAGTGAACACATTTAAATTTCTTATCGGACTAATATTCTACATATGAAAGTTTGTAAAGAAGTTCGGGTATTTGGATGTTTCATGGAGGCCTATGTCCAGCAGTGGACTGCGATAGGCTGAGTTGATTGATTGATTGATGGAGTTTCTTGCCGGTTCTTCTCCATAGGACCCACAATTTGGAACGATGCAACTAGAGCCGGACGTTTCAAAAGTGACTGTAATTAGGTTTATATAAAAGTGTAAAATAAAAATCATTTGAATGTGAATCACGCTGAAACGGCTGAAAGGATTTAATTAAATTTGGCACACCGATAACCCGGATTAAAATGTAGGCTACTTCTTGTCTCAGGAAATTAACAGTTCCCTAGAGATGCGCGATAAATATTTCTGTGATAAGCCGAATTACGCGGGTCAAGCCGCGGGCTTAGTCTAGTGAGAAATAAAGAATCTTAATCCGTAATAATAATTTTAGTGATAAAATTGACGTAAAATTTTGTTTTCGTACAAAGTAGATTATGAATTAATAGACATAAATCTCAGAGGTAATTTGTCTTCAATATTGGTGGAAGGTTCCTTTGAATATTACATAAGCTTCTGCCAAACCCTTAATCTAATAAAACTACCTTCTTATACGGCCTTACATAGCTTATACATCTCCCCTATCGTCATTAAAAGTACTATAGCTTTTCCGTAATATGTACGGCTACATAGTTTTCATAAATTTACAGAACTTTTAGTGGAAATCTCATAAGCATGTATTATATTTGCAAACTGCACCATAATTTTAAATAAGGGTGTTCGTTTATTTGTATACATTCCTGATTTACACTTGTATAGTTATTTAAATGTTGCGCGCCGTTAACTGAGATAATAAACCATTTTTCTTTCTTTTCTTTTCAAGCAATATCACAAGTAAGCAATTAAGACACGTTTCAAAAAATCATAAAAACTTGTTTGTTATATATTTTTCCGTAGCAAATTACATAGAGTAGATAATTGTTTAAATATTACCAAGTATTTTGATTTAGGACAATAATAAGTTCCTGCGCTATTTATTTTGAAGTTCTAAAAATATTTAAATACTGCACAGATTAAGTACCTATGTTTTTTTATATCAAATGGGCTTGCGTTTATGCTAGCTTTGATTTTATGTGTGTGACAGTCTTTGCCTACAGGTTTATGTATGTGTGTGTTATTACTACAGGACGTTATTACTACAGGGAATCACATCGTAAAAGCTGTACTAGTAAGTAAGTACTAAGTACACTTAGTCCCCTGAGAGGTCAACTAAAAGTTACTGCTCAACCCTGTGTTTTAGATTTATAACTGAATTTATTGACATCTTTGCTATAGTGACTATGGGAGTTATTCTTGAAGTGCCCGAAGGTCTTAAAACAAGTTTATGTCTGTTACATTTTTTTTTTATTATATTATTATTATATTATTTGAGGAAAGAGGTAGGGTCTTGAAACGCCCCTAAGCCACTGCGACCTAAAAGATCTATTGTGACGCCTCTTGCAGCATTACAGCACTTCCCCAAGCTGCAAGTCAATCATAAAGTCGACTATGACCTTGGGGGAGGAGGATTTGATCTCCTGCATTGAGATGACGTGGCCTCCAAGATGCTGGCTTCTGATGTGGTGCACTGCATCACATTCGCATAGGATATGGATGGGCGTCTCATCCTTTTCGCGACAAAACCTGCAAACTGTGGTATCACTGAGGCCCATCCTGTGAAGGTGTTTATTCAGCTTGCAGTGCCCAGTGAGGGTTCTTGTCAGGATTCTTATCTGATTTTTGTTCAACGAAAGCGCTTCTTTCGTAAACCTTTTTTTGAAGCCCACAAGTAGCGCTTTCGAGTGTTCTTGACCTGGGGATTTTTCCCAAAGGCTAATACTTTGGTCAGTTCCCCAGTTTTTAAGGTAGGCTGTAGTGGTGCATTTAGGAATGCCACAGATTGGCTCCGGGCCCACATTGGGGCTTTCAGCACCAGCTCTAGCTAGTTCATCAGCGGCTTCGTTGCCCCTAATGCCACAGTGTCCAGGTACCCATCCTAGTGCCACCGAGTTTGCCGCTCCTAGTGAGTTTAATAGCTGGACACACTCCTTTACAAGTTTGGAGTCAATTTCCTCTGAATTTAAGGCTTTTAAAGCAGCCTGGCTGTCAGAGAAGATGAAGATTCGCCTATTAATATAGGTCCTCTGCAGACTTAAACGGACACATCCAATAATGGCAAATAATTCCGCTTGAAACACAGTGGTGTGCTGGCCTAGGTTGGCGAATTTTTTTACCTTTGGCCGCCCACCGTGGAATCCGGCTCCTGCTAGACCCTCTTTTTTTGATCCGTCGGTGAACCAAACAACATCAGTGGACTGAGGCTGGCCTGGCGTTTCGTCCTTCCACTCAGTCCTCTGAGGTATGAATACCCTAAACAGCCTATCAAAGCTGTATTCTTTTAACATTGCATCAGTGGGCATGGCAATGATGTCTTTCTTCATAAGGTTCTCTTGCAGTGCCCTCATGGCAGTCGACTTCCATCTTGTCCTTCCCGCTATTCTGGCCCTTATCATTGCTGCCCTAGCGTCCATTTGCACCTGCACATGCAAAGGAACGAGATTAAGCAGAGCCTCAAGTGCAGCGGTCGGAGTCGATGCAATTGCTCCTGTTGTTATGAGACACGCGAGTCTCTGGAGGCTTGAGAGAGCATCCCTGCAGGTAGTCTGATGGGTTTTTCCATGCCATACGACACAGCCATAGGTTATCATGGGCCTTACTATAGCAGTGTACAGCCACAGCGTTGCCCATGGTCTAAGGCCCCATTTCGAGTTGACCAGTCGGCAGGAAGTTCCCAAAGCAATTTTTGCTTTCCTTGTCACATGTTTAATGTGTGCATTCCACGTGAGTTTTTGGTCTAGGATGATGCCTAGATATTTGACCTCATCCGAAAAGTTGACCGTTTTACCGAAGAGGGTTGGTGGTTTTAAGCCATCCAACTTCCTTTTCTTTGTAAAAGGTACAATGACAGTTTTGTCTGCATTGACCGAGAGTTGGGAGTCTTTGCACCATCTTTCGATTATTCTACAGGCCGTTTGCATCAGATCGGAGATGACTGATTGGCATTTGCCAACGGTAATCACTACCAGATCGTCCGCGTAACCTTGCGTGTAATAGCCAGCCCTATTGAGCTCGCTCAGTAAGCTGTCAACAACTAAAGACCATTCTAGGGGAGACAGGACGCCCCCTTGTGGGCAACCCCTGTTTAGTCTCATCCTTATAGTTGTGTCTAAGAGAGATGTTGACGCTACTCTGTTACGCAACATTGCTTCGATCCAGTAGATGGTCGTTCGGTCAATGTTGCGTTGCTCCATACTTTTTAGTATGACATTTGTTGAGGTGTTGTCAAATGCCCCCTCTATATCTAAGAAGGCGCACAGAGCAATTTCTTTGTCCTCAACAGCTTTTTCTATGTTATCCACTAAGTCCATCAATGCGGACTCAGTGGACTTGCCTTTCTGATAGGCATGTTGTCTCACGTGCAGGGGTTTGTCTACTAAGTAGGTAGCCCTGATGTGCTGGTTGAGTACCTTCTCCATGGTTTTGAGCATGAAGGAGGTAAGACTAATTGGTCTATAGGACTTGGGCATCGATTTGTCCCTGTCTCCCCCTTTGGGGATAAAGGTGACGGACACCCTAGTCCACGCTGTGGGTATGTAGCCCCAGGCAAAGCTGGTTCGAAAAACCTTCAACAGCGTTGGTAGGATAATATCCAACCCCTTTTGTAGTAAGGCAGGGAAGATATTATCCTCCCCTCCGGTCTTAAAGGGCTTGAAGCTGTTAATGGCCCATTCGATCCGATCGGGTCTAAATATAAGAGAAGCCAACCTCCAGTCTTCTATCCTTGGTCTGTTGCTCCGAGGGTTTTGAGAGGTATGGCTTCCGTTACCATTTATTGGCACAGAGTCCGGAAAGTGCACTTTAGCTAAAAGCTTCAGTGTTTCCTCTGCGGATCTCGTGTAGGTCCCATCCGGGTATTTTAATAGCCCTAAATGGGATTGAGGAGACTTTGAGATTATTTTGTGGATCCTTGCTGCCTGTGAGGTACTCTTAATGTATTCACAGAACTCGCGCCAGGACTTTCTCTTGGCCTTCCTCAATTCTCTGTTGAACGCGGTCAGCGCCTTCCTATAGTCATCCCAGGTGTCGTCCCTCATGGCCTTGTTAAACAGGATTCGGGCGTTTCTCCTGAGTCGCTCTAGGTTCTTATTCCACCATGGAACATCTCTCATGGTAGCGGAGGTTTTTAGCGGACAGTTCTGAAAGAAAGCAGATTTAATACCGCCTTCAAGGTCCCCTACTGTAGCCTCCAACTGTTCAATAGATTTAACGCATCTATTGACCGATAGCAAATTCGATTTGAGACAGTCTCTGTAGCCTGACCAATTCGTTGCTTTTCGGTTTCTGTAAGAATTAGTCTCTCTCACCGCGGAGAGAGTTAGGTTAAACCTGATGTGTCTGTGATCAGACATGGACGCCTCCTCAGAAACGTGCCAGTTTTTTACACGGTGTTGTAAAGGGCCCGTGCAGAAAGTAATGTCTAGCACCTCCTGGCGGGTGCTGGTTACAAAGGTCGGGGAATTGCCCCTATTAAGAACGAGAAGGTTGTTAGACAATAAGTAATCAAACAGTAACTCACCCCTAATGTTGGTGTCAGTGCTTCCCCAGCTTGTGTGGTGGGTGTTGCTATCACATCCCACTAGTAGTTGGGACTTCTGCTCCTGACAGTAGGTTACCATGTTGACCAGTTGTGTGGTAGGGTTTGCTTCATCCCCTGGAAGGTATGCCGAGCAGGCGATTGGCCTACTTCCGTTTCCTGGCAGTTCTACATACGCAGCAACTATGTCATCCGTACATATGGAGGGAATCGGCACAAATCTCACACTTTTCTTAAAAAGTATGCAAGCTCTGGGTCTGCTGCCGTCGGTATAGTACAAAACTGTGCCCACGGAGCCGAGCCCCATGACCGTGTTTCCATTGATCCACGGTTCTTGAACCAAAGCCATATCAAGTTTATCCTCCACGAAACTTTTGCAAAGCGCAGCCGTCGCTGCCTTGGCATGTTTCAGGTTTACTTGTATGACTTTGAACATAATTGTTGTATAGGATTGGGTTTAGGACTAGGGTCTGTTACATAAATTATGGAACCTTAAAGACATGGACACTGACAGTTGGGCTATTTCATAAATTCAAAGTCGCTCAGCGAGCTATGGAGCGAGCTATGTTTGGAGTTTCTTTGAAGGATAAAATCCGTAACGAAATTATCCGGAGAAGAACCAGAGTGATCGACATAGCTTTACGGAGTGGAGACCAAGAATCGGCAAACGTAGCATAGGGCACCCCCCCGCCAGGTGGACCGATGACCTGAAGAAGGTGGCTAGGGGGAACGGGATGCGGAAGGCAGAGGACCGAGTGTTGTGTTGCAACTTGGGAGAGGCCTATATCCAGCAGTGGCAGTGGTGATGGCAGTACTTGATCATTACTTATTTATTTATTTAATTCTTTATGCACAACAGGGTACAACTACTACTTCTAACTTCTACTTCTTCTTCTGTTCGTTTTATAGCTTTAACTACAGATTGTGATCACTAACGGCCAAAATTAATATCCAATCTATCCACGATTTGCCCTACTAGAGATAGGAATTTGACATAAGCTTGATACAAAATATGTCAAATTTCTATCTCTAGTAGGGTAAATCGTGGATAGATTGGATATTAATTTTGGCCGTAAAATGACAAGAAAAATCTGTTCCTTTAAAGACTTTTTTTCGCTTGTATACTGACTACTGTACCTACCTGGTGTTGCCTAGCCTCCTGCTGCTTGAGGTACCGCAGCCGCTGCTCCTTGGCGCAGAGCAGCTGATGCTGAGTGTCAATCTGCTGCTGTTGGCGCAGCGCCATGGCGCGCAGCTCGCCCAAAGTCAGCTCCACCCCTTCCCCCAACTGCGAACAACACAGAAATATACTATTAGCATCTTTATTTGAATATGAAAAACAAATGAAAGAAGTGATTGTTCTGAAGAAATCTACAACATCCTACTAATACTATAAATGCGAAATAATGGATATTATGGAGGTCTTTCTGTGACAAACTGAATTATACGCAGGCAAAGCCGCGGCCTGTGCGGTATTTCTATAAACATCTTCTTATAAGATACAGTCGATCGCACGTCAGTGGTAACAGTTTGACCTTGGCAGCGTCTTTATTACGTAATCAGTAGAGCGGATTCAAGTGTTACCGCTGACGTGCGGTCGACTATACTATGAAAAAGTAATTCATTTCTTCATCTGAAAATATATAATGATTTCTGATATATGATGATTGATGTAATCAATCGAATTTCAACTGAACCTTAAAAGCCTAGGAAATAAAAGTGAAACGAAGATTGTTACAAAATGTTATGGGGAAATACATAATACATATATCACCATTGATTTATAATTTAATATAGAGGCGAACATCCAACATACGTCGTGTGAAGCATAAGACACAACAAAATACTGATAATACCCACTAGCATTTAATCATCTCGGTAAAATAAGAGTGAGTACTGTTTCACATCCTGTCGCGTAGCTTCTTGTGCTTTGTTCCATTGCACACGGAAACTGAAATGAAAAGCTCTCGATCACTTTTCAAAGGAGGTCTTAATTATAGCAACTCCAATGCCATTGCGACACTGCCAGAAAAAAAAACTCTTTTCTGTTGTAGTGCCAGATTGCATTTCGTAGTTTTTAGATAATGGATCCGAGTATAAAAATTTGTCTGGCGTACAGAGAGAGAATGCGGTTACAAGTGATTGGTGCACCCACAGTAAGTACCAACCTGCTGACTGGTTAATCTTTTCCCCACGGCATGAGCATCATTATGTAGCTCATGTCGACACGATAGAAAAAGAAGTATCTAAGTACTTAGGTACTGGCTTTTTGTGGTCCTGTAATTGATTTTAAAGCTCTCGATCACTTTTCAAAGGAGGTCTTAAATATAGCAACTCCAATGCCATTGCGACACTACCAGAAAAAAAAAACTCTTTTCTGTTGTAGTGCCAGATTGCATTTCGTAGCTTTTAGATAATGGATCCGAGTATAAAAATTTGTCTGGCGTACAGAGAGAGAATGCGGTTACAAGTGATTGGTGCACCCACAGTAAGTACCAACCTGCTGACTGGTTAATCTTTTCCCCACGGCATGAGCATCATTATGTAGCTCATGTCGACACGATAGAAAAAGAAGTATCTAAGTACTTAGGTACTGGCTTTTTGTGGTCCTGTAATTGATTTTAAAGCTCTCGATCACTTTTCAAAGGAGGTCTTAAATATAGCAACTCCAATGCCATTGCGACACTACCAGAAAAAAAAAAACTCTTTTCTGTTGTAGTGCCAGATTGCATTTCGTAGCTTTTAGATAATGGATCCGAGTATAAAAATTTGTCTGGCGTACAGAGAGAGAATGCGGTTACAAGTGATTGGTGCACCCACAGTAAGTACCAACCTGCTGACTGGTTAATCTTTTCCCCACGGCATGAGCATCATTATGTAGCTCATGTCGACACGATAGAAAAAGAAGTATCTAAGTACTTAGGTACTGGCTTTTTGTGGTCCTGTAATTGATTTTAAAGCTCTCGATCACTTTTCAAAGGAGGTCTTAAATATAGCATCTCCAATGCCATTGCGACACTACCAGAAAAAAAAAAACTCTTTTCTGTTGTAGTGCCAGATTGCATTTCGTAGCTTTTAGATAATGGATCCGAGTATAAAAATTTGTCTGGCGTACAGAGAGAGAATGCGGTTACAAGTGATTGGTGCAGCCACAGTAGGTACCAACCTGCTGACTGGCTAATCTTTTCCCCACGGCATGAGCATCATTATGTAGCTCATGTCGACACGATAGAAAAAGAAGTATCTAAGTACTTAGGTACTGGCTTTTTGTGGTCCTGTAATTGATTTTAAAGCTCTCGATCACTTTTCAAAGGAGGTCTTAAATATAGCAACTCCAATGCCATTGCGACACTACCAGAAAAAAAAAACTCTTTTCTGTTGTAGTGCCAGATTGCATTTCGTAGCTTTTAGATAATGGATCCGAGTATAAAAATTTGTCTGGCGTACAGAGAGAGAATGCGGTTACAAGTGATTGGTGCACCCACAGTAGGTACCAACCTGCTGACTGGCTAATCTTTTCCCCACGGCATGAGCATCATTATGTAGCTCATGTCGACACGATAGAAGAAGAAGTATCTAGGTACTTAGGTACTGGCTTTTTGTGGTCCTGTAATTGCTTTTGCAGGACAATTAACACATGCATTAACATGACACAAAGTGGTGTGAACCATGGGTATTCTTAGAACCGCAGAGCACGGAAAGAAACTTCACAGGTTGTGCGTGTGTGCCTTGTTTCCATACTCTGTGTTTAAACTCAAGTACCTACACAGACTACTTGCAAAAATTCTGCTCTAGGTATATACTTTGTGCGTGAGTAGTGGACAAGCTCAGCTCACTCCGGATTCAGAAGTGAGTTTGCAAGTGAGATCTTTCAGAATAGCCTAACAGATCTGCGCTTGCAAATGCGTAGAGGTTTCGCATCTGTCGAGCGTTCCCTGAGGCCACCCGTTTTACATTATAAGCTTTTATTTAATTTACACACCTCAATATTCTTTTAATTTACATTTTTACACCTCTGCCTACCCCTTGGGGGAAATACAGGCGTGAAGTTGTATTATGTGTTTATTTAATTTCACGTATTAGTATTTCCGGGTCAAATCTTAGGTTAGTATTTGTGGGTTTAGGTAATTGTGATTTATTTTATTTTATAAGGGGAACTAACAGACATAGTAACAAACAGAAGTATGTAATACAGGTAAAAAATATACGGAAAAAGTTTTTTATAATACTTACCTATTACACTCAATATCTGGAGCATATTAATGTAATTAGACTATTCATGAAACAAGGAACTAGCCATTAGAATTTAATATTTAAAACATGATTTACGTGATCTTTAAGACCTTCATTTTATAACTGAAGGATAGTTTGATACTAAGATGAATATTGAAGTTTAAAAAATCTAAATAGAAGCACAGTTTTCAAGCACAGCTGTAGGTATTTATTGTTTTTGTATTTATGTTATTTATATATTTTTTTGGATTTTAAGCTCCTCAAAACATTTTTATTAAAAAATTGTATTGTATAAAAATACAATGCAAACAATATTTGCTACCACTATATTCATTGTAAGTATAAGTAAGTAAATTAAAAAAGTAAATCCTTATTTAAAGACCCAAGAAACCAAAAAGTTAATAAGAATATTACCATAAAGCTGATCTTCGTAATACCAATTTAATGACACAAGAAAATAAGAAAATTCTCTCGCAAAAGTTCATTCGTACTTTATTATCATGAAAAAGACATTCTAAGTTCACCTCGATACTGTTGAAAAGAGAAACTTTAACAATTTTTCTGAAGACATAATATACAATTGAAAGTTCTTTTAGGCTTATAAGTTTGAAGACCTCAAGTACCTATATTAGATTGTAAGTAGAATAGTCATGAGAAAAGAGAATTTTATTCACTATTCGTGCAACTTTTCGCTAGTATCTGTATAATTATGTTCCGGGCAGAGTCTGCAGAGGGTGCATGTGCAGAGTCAGCACTGCCCGGGCATTATCGACATTGCACCGGCTCTCTGGGCAAAGTCCACAAATACGAATTATTAGTGGCCTCTGCTTGGTTTATAATGGACATTGTCAACACTGCCTGGGTGATACCGGTAGGAAATGTTGAATGATTTTATTTATTTGATTAGAGTAATAAGACTAGAGTGATTGATAGTTTCATTCTAATTTCCGCTCAAAGTTGAAGCACAAAAACAATCGATTGTCCGCAAGCGGCACGTAAAATGTTTGTCGACACATAAGCTGTACTGAACGGAGCCATTTCTGACTCCAATTTAGTTGCTTCAAATTGTGCGCACGGACTTGGTTTCCGTGTAGTTATTCTAAGTTTATTTGCATATTGTGCCTAACTTCGATTGGGCATTGCTAATTCTACGTGTGGATAGTGAAAGACTGTAATATACCAACGTATTTAATCGAGTCAATGCGCATTATGAACCGAAGAGAGCCCGCTAATTGTTAATGTTTTTGGACTTTGCTCAGAGGGCATGTGCAATTTCGACAATGCCCGGGCAATGTTGACTCTGCACATGCACCCTCTGCAGGCTCTGCCCATAACATATACAAAATATTTACTCGTCATTGTCATTTATTCTAGTATAGTCTGATATTTGTATAATACGTGTATTTTGTCCTTAATTTAGAACTCTGCTGTTTTCAGGTGATATTTGAGGCAATAAGAGCTATTTTGGGAGTGCGCTATTCATAGCCGAGGCAAGGGTGCCGACTTGATACAAATATTGGGGGGGACTGCGGAGGGGATTTTTTTTTCGTATATTTCCGAATGTTAACAGGCGTGGATCCAAGATTTTACTCATAGTCACAGTATTTGTGACTAGTTTTGTCAGTGGTGGACTAGCCCATTTGGAAGCCCGAAAATAGGGATGAATAGCAAGCGTGAGAGAACTGAAGTGTTTTAATTCTGCCACATCGTGGTTATTGCCATTCACCCCCAACAAACATAATTTCGAAAGCCTCTGATACGAGTAAAAGTTAACGGACCTAAATAACGTGATGACTACAAGAATATCCTACTCAATTACAAAAACGATGATAAAATCTACTGCAATCCAAAACTTACGTGGGACACTCAGAAAGTTTTGCGAAACTAAAAAAAATTGTTCTATACGTACATATATTTTTATCAAATCTTTTCAAAGTACTTTCCACCAGCCTCTATACAAAGATTCATGCGCCTAAACCAGTTTTCAAAACACTTTTTCCAGTCCGCCGCAGACACCTCGTTTACAGCCTGCTCGAACGCAGCCAGCGCATCTTCCGGCGACGAAAATTGTATCCCTTTGAGCTGATTTTTTATTTTTGGGAATAAAAAGAAGTCACACGGTGCTAGATCAGGGCTGTAAGGAGGGTGACCCAGGAGTTTGACTGGCGTGCTGTCCAGGAAGTCCCTCGTTTTGAGTGCGGTGTGCGCAGGTGCATTGTCGTGGTGGAGCAGTAGCCCGCGGAGCCCTGTGTTTGGTCGCTTGTTGCTTATAACAGAGAAAACTTCTGGCAAACATTTGGTAGTATACCATTTGGCATTAATGCTTCTTTGATCCCGTAAGGGAATTGATACCAAGTGGCCAGTCAAATTAAAAAAGCTAGCGATCAAAATCTTACCCCCGCTTCTAGATCGCTTCACTTTGGTAGGCTTTGGCTCATTTTGAAACACCCAAACAGTCGACTGGCGCTTGGTTTCTGGGTCGTATTGATAAATCCAGGACTCATCACCTGTAACGATGTCGTAAACACGCCGAGACGAGCCTGCTTCAAATTTGTTAAGCATATCACGGCACCATTCCACCCGGGCCTGCTTCTGAGCATCGGTGAGGTTGTGCGGCACCCAGCGTGATACTATCCTCCTCACGCGAAGATGGCTGTGTAGAATCTCGTGAACGCTTCCCGATCCAATCTTCAATATGTGTTGAATCTCCTGATATGTAATTCGCCTATTGTCTTGGATTAAATTTTTCACTGCTAGCACGTTTTCTTCGGTAACAGCCGTCAAAGGGCGACCGCTTCTTTCGTCATCCCCCTAAGTTGGTCGACCGCGCTTGAATTCGTTATACCAACGATACACGGTTGCCTTGGAAGGGCCTTCATCCATGAATGCCATTTGAAGTCTATCGTACGATTCATCCGGTTTCAGGCGACACTTGAAATCGTATAAAATCATAGCTCTAAAATGTTCCCGGCGCAGATCCATATTTCAGTGAGACACAATACTTTGAATTAACTCGCAAAAAATGTGGAGGGAAATTTTGAAATTGGAACTTACTTATTTTTACTTATAAATAATCATATTTTCGAAAAACATTATAACTGGCCAGTCTCCCATATATAAAAACTTTGTTTCGCAATACTTTCTGAGTGGCCTGGTATAAGCTACCGTGTTCCAATTCTGCCACAACGTGGTTGCGGGTTAATCAACCACACTATACACGTTCATTGCCTAAAGCTCAGGGCCCCGAGTCTGCTAATTGACAAACGCTTCAGTTGGGTGTCGGTAGAGTGTCGGTGGAATAGTTTTAGCCATTTGGTATTCTACTAGTTATTTTGAGACCAATGGCTTTCCAATGACTTTCCACTGAACTGCCATTGACTACAATTGAACTGCCATTGGACTATTTGCTATTCTGCTGTTATTTGACGTTTCCCACAATCGTCTTACGATGATTTTTTTGACATCACATTTTTTTTTAATAATTTTTTTTTGGTGATTTCAGCTTTGGTCCCATAATAAATGTTTTTCATACATCGAATGTGTACAATGACCCCTTAAAGGGTCATTGTACATATTCGTTTTTTTTTTGCGATTTCAGGATTGGTCCCTTAGTAAAAGTTGTTCATACAGATGAGTACAATGACCCCTAAAGCCATTTTCAAGAACACGTTTTATGTCTATAGTATTGCCGGGTAGTACCTACGCTAAAAACGTAAACGTAAAAGTTGTTCATACGGATGAGTATAATGACCCCTTAAGAGATTTCATTAACACGTCGTATGTCGATAGCATTACCGCTTTGCACGCTCAAAACGTAAACGTAAAAGTTGTGCATACGGATGAGTATAATGACCCCTTAAGAGATTTTCAATAACACGTTGTATGTCGATAGTATTGCCTCGTAGTACGCTAAAAACGTAAACGTAAAAGTACCAAAAGTTGCTCATACGGATGAGTATAATGACCCCTTAAGAGGTTTTCAATAACACGTCTTATGTCGATAGTATTACCGCGTAGTAAGCTAAAAACGTAAACGTAAAAGTTGTACATACGGATGAGTATAATGACCCTTTAAGAGATTTTTAATAACACGTTGTATGTCGATAGTATTGCCGCGTAGTACCCTAAAAACGTAAACGTGAAAGTTGTTCATACGGATGAGTACAATGACCCCTTAAGAAGTTTTCAATAACACATGTGTCGATGTATAACCGCGTAGCGTAGTACGCTATCGATATACGTGTTATTAAAAACCTCTTAAGGGGTCATTGTACTCATCCATGTGAACAACTTTTACTATGGGACCAACCCTAAAATCGCCAAAAAAATATCAGCTCTTTCCTACATTTGTGTTCACATAAATCGACAAAATGTAGGAAACAGCAGATTTTTTTACGTTTGATGTGTTTTAATTATTTTATAGACATGAAAATTTTGTAGGTAATATCAACAAAATCCTTAATTTAAATATTCCATTGATAATAACTTAAAAAAAGTTTGATAAAAAACAATACAACTACTAATGGTAGATTTAAATGGGCAACATCGATTTGAAAACAATTGATATCCCATTACCATTCTATTGCCATTCCGACGAGATTGACATTTAAGTTTTAGCAGAATACCCATTTTGTGACAGTTGTATAGGAGTGTCAGTAGGATGTCGGTGGAATGGCGATGGTTGGTTTTTATCAATTAAGGATTCACGTAATTGCTTCATGTTCCAATAGTTACGTAAACGACGTAGCGAACTTCGCTTCAAGTAACTTGGCTATTTATTATACTCGAGGCTGGATTGCAGCCCGAGCCGAAGGCGAGGGCGTAATGGAGCCGAGAGGATAATAGTCAATGCTCACGCGTGGCATACGACGTTTTTTAACACACTTGCGAGGAAAAAAACATATGAACGTATTTTAGGCAAATTTTAATATTGAATTTGTGAATAATGGCGAGCGGATCACTGTAATCGCACGGTGACGTATAGGTATGCGCGCGCAGTTGGTAGGATGAAATCGCCAAACAGCCTAATATTAAAAATATAATTATGATTAAATTTTTTATTTATAATACAAATTAATGTTAATTTGTTGACAAACATAAATAATTTAATGAAATTAAATGTTTATATACAACAAACTTGTCTTGTCTTGTTGTCTGGACTTTAAAAGAGACTATGATCCCTGAGTTTGTTTCGGTATTTCTTCTCAGAGGTAGTCATATAGGAAATGCCGATGTCATCTAGTTTTTATAATTAACCGACTTGTAAAAGTGATTTTACACATCCAATTTGCAGAATAAATGATTTGTATTTTGTATTTGTATTTTGTATATAACACAAATTAAATAGTTGATTTATTCATAATTTTTTTAAATTTTGTTTAGACATAAAAACATTTTGCTGCTTTAAAAAAATAAACTGTAAGTAAAGTAAAAACTAAAAAGCACTAGTGCGATAATATAAAGTAAAAACCACGCGTGCGTTATTATAAGCTATATTATGAACCTAAAAGCGGTGCAATAAGAGCCACATAACGAGTGTGTTGAAAAATAATTGAAACATTTCAAACGTAAAAAAATCTGCTGTTCTCTACATTTCGTCTATTTATGTGAACACAAATGTAGGGCCGCGAAATCGGGAAAATGTAGGGAATAGCTGTTTTTTTTTCGTGGTTTCAGGGTTGGGTTCATAGTAAAAGTTGTTTATACTGACGATAATATATATGTCGATAATATTGGCAGGTACCACGCTATCGATACTATCGATAGAGTAACTGATTCTCAAGGTTAGATAGAGATACTATCGAATCGATCATTGCTATGGACCGTATTGATAGCTTTTTATGCAATACTATTCATAGTAATATTAGTGTCCAATACTATATAGACACTAACGATAGTATTGCTTTAATATGTCGATATACGTACATGCCAATCGATTGTGTAACTGATTCTCAAGGTCGCATCTCTAGTCTAAAATTGAATATTATCGTCGAATTAAATTACTACATTACACAATTCAACTTTATTTTACAAAAAAAAAGTTCAATTGTTACAACAATAACTGCAAAAAAGGTATGTTTGCAAAATGACCTCTCAGTTGTAGTTCGATGGCAAAAAATCATTGAGAGACGATTGTCAGAAACGTCAAATAACTAGTAGACTACCGAAACTTAAGCTATCGAGAAGACATTGATACACTATTGTTTTACAGAATAGCAAATAGTCCAATGGCAGTTGAATGGTAGAAACGAATGGAATAAAAATGAAAATGCTATGCTGTGTTCTATAGGTACTATGTAATTTGTATGCCTTTCAAGGTTAAACATAGTGTGACTTAATATTTTATTTTTCCACAAAGTTTTTAACTTTTAGGTACAGTCGACTGCATGACAGTGGTAACACTTCAATTCGAAAAACGCCCTTCTGCTTACGAAATAAAGATGCTGCTGATGTCAAAGTGTTACCACCGACGTGCGGTCGACCGTACCTACGTTTCACAAATAAATTAATTTGATTTTAATTTTGATTTTATGGTTGTCAATTATAATGTAGTTAAGTGGAAAGTCATTGGATAGCCATTGGTCTCTAAATAACTATTATTCTGATGATGATGATGATGATGATGATGATTCGGATGAGTACAATGACCCCTTAAGAGGTTTTCAATAACACGTATATAAATAGCTTACTACGCGGTAATACTATCGACATACGACGTGTTATTGAAAACCTCTTAAGGGGTCATTGTACTCATCCTTATGAACAAATTTTACGTTTGCGTTTTTTGTGATTTCAGGATTGGTCCCATAGTAAAAGTTGTTCATACAGATGAGTACAATGACCCCTTAAGAGATTTTTAATAACACGTTGTATGCTGATAGTATTGCCGCGTAGTACGCTAAAAACGTTAACGTAAGTTGTTCATATGGATGAGTATAATGACCCCTTAAGAGGTTTCAATAACACGTTTGTCGATAGTATTGCCGCGTAGTACGCTAAAAACGTAAACGTAAAAGTTGTTCATACGGATGAGTATAATGACCCCCTAAGAGGTTTTCTATAACACGTATATGTCGATAGTATTGCCGCGTAGTACGGTAAAAACGTAAACGTAAAAGTTGTTCATACGGATGAGTACAATGACCCCTTAAGAGGTTTTCAATAACACGTATGTCGATAGTATTGCCGCGTAGTACGCTAAACACGTAAATGTAAAAGTTGTTCATACGGATGAGTATAATGACCCCTTAAGAGGTAAGTAATAATATCAATAAAATCCTTAATTTAAATATTTCATTGATAAAAACTAAAAAAAAGGTTGATAAAAACAATACAGCTAATGGTAGATTTTAATTGGCAACATCGATTTGACATTACCATTCTATTGCCATTCCGACGAGATTTAAGATTTAGCAGAATACCCATTTTGTCACAGTTGTTTATGAGTGTCAGTAGGGTGTCGGTGGAATGGCGATGGTTGGTTTTTTAGTGTAATTAGCAGACTTGGGGCCCAGGTCGTATGCGTCGATAATTAATGTCCATTGACATTCGAACCTAGCTATCGCCATTTACTCGCATCAAACACATTAAGAGTGAGTTATTAGCATGTGGGCTTCCTTACGATGTTTTCCTGGTTGTCAATGAGCTTTAGAACAAAATGTACCTATATAATTATCTATGTAGGTACCTACATATTATTGAACTGCTGTGGCGTAATACGGGAGAGTATATCAAGCAGTGGGCTGGAATGGGAAAACTACAAATATCACTTTATTATTATTAATTAAGTCTAAAAAGTTAGATTAAAGTGAGCTATGGAAGAGTCTGGGGGAGGCTTATGATGGAAAGCAAGACATCATAATAATATTACCGATGTCAATGGAAGTTAAAATTTAAATTAATAAAATAATGTACAAAAATAATAATGTTGGGTTCATCTATACTGGATTTTTGCATGCTTAATACAAGCAGAATATGGCACTGTGCCTAAACCACCAATTTTATATCTGGTACTACCTGTATTCTACGCAAATAAATGATTCTTTCTTTCTTTACATAATACCTACATACAAATGTTTAATATATATCTAAGGGTTGTTAAATAAAGGCTTTTTGAAATTGAAATTGAAAAGTAAGTCTACGAAAAAAATAAATGTATTTTATTATTTTTAACGCATTTACGAAATCTAAAGATATATCGCACCCCCAGAACAATACTGCACTAAGTCAAAATAGCTCATTTTTCAGAATCGACGAAAAACCGTTATCTCATGTTACGTCAAAGTTATTGCAAATGTTCTGAACATTGCATGTGAAGAATCCAATGCGTATCAGCATTATGTAGTTCAGTCGATTCAAAACGAACTAATAAAGCCAAATAATGAATTTTTTTACTTAATTCACTGTTGTGAAATGACTGAACAAAATAAAAAACAATTATTTCGAGTTACGTGCTTTTTACTGATTGATTCTGAAATAATGCACTATTATTCTACTGTTTTTTACTGAGATTCAATATACAATAACGACCTTATGTATCACTTGAGAAGTATTCTCTTGTAGTTTGAGTTCTTAGGTAATGATACTCTATTCTAGGAACAGAATTTATGAAATTAGTCACACTATCTTTTATTTGAGTCTATTTTGCGGTGATTGGCGTGCATCAGATTTCATAAAACTACTATCTGTTTTCTTTGAAACCGCCGTCTTAATATCATAATTTCAGCCGGAAGACGTCCACTGCCGAACATATGCCTCCCCCAAGCATCGCCACAACGACCGATCCTACGCTCTATGCATCCAGCGAATTCCCGCGACCTTCACCAGGACGTCAGTTCACCTTGTGGGGGGCCTACCCACGCTGCGCTTTCCAGTACGCGGTCGCCACTCCAGAACTTTACAGCCCCATCGGTCATCGGTTCTGTGAGCAATGTGCCCTGCCCAATACTACTTAAGTTTAGCAATTCTTCGGGCTATGTCGGTTACCTTCGTTCTCCTGCAATCTCCTCACTTCTGATTCGATCACGCAGAGACACTCCGAGCATAGCCCTCTCCCTTTGAGTGACTTTGAGCATTCTTATCAGGCCCATTGTGAGCGACCACGTTTCAGTGCCGTAAGTAAATACTGGCAATACACACTGATCAAAGACTTTCGTCTTGAGACACTGCGGTATTTTGGACGAGAAGATATTTCGTAGCTTCCCGAACGCTGCCCAACTGGGTTGGATTCGACAATTGACCTCTTTCTCGAAATTGGACCTACCTACCTAACTGGACAGTTTGTCCTATGTGTTTTTTCGGCAATCGTCAACAACTTCGAGTGTAGATTCTCTTATGTTTAAGAAAGGAATTCGACATAACCTTTGTCTTGTCCATGTTCTTTTAAGACCTACTTAATATCATATCTATCACAGATTTTCAGAGTAGCCTTAAAAACTCTTTACATGCCCAAATCCTGTTGTTATTTATTTCAAAATAGTAATCCGAATTTGACACTCAGCTATCAGTTTTGTAAGGTTTGTTAAAGAAACATACGCTTTTCCTGTATTCCGCAAAGTTTTCTTAGCAATCTTATACTTCTAGCCAGCAGGATTTCTTATTCTCTTTCTACTTAACTTTGGCTCGATCTCTGATGGAGCAGTATCAATGGCAGAAGAAGTTGATGGTGCGTTTGTCGGAGTAGAATTGGAATCTCCTTGAGTATTCGCTGTAGAACGACCCGGTCTATTAGATTCTTTATCAGATGAACTACTTGAGCTGCTGGAGCATGACGATGGCGAGCTGGAGTCTGACGAGGAGTTCGAAGAGGAAGAAGAAGATTATCTTCTAGGGATTAAAAGAGGCCGAGGTATTTGTTTAAAAGGCAGAAAAAGTGTATTAGAGTAAAATATTCTTCATCGGCTGATGCTGCCAACGCTGATCTCTCATCGGTTGATGCTACAATAGTTATCCTTTTCCACGCTGTTTTGTTGAACAGAAGGTCAGGTTTCTACTGTGGTTGCTTGCATTGCCTTTTTAATAGGAGACCACAACCCCTCATCATCTGCCAAATAACAATTACAAATTTTTCAAATTCTACAATAGTGCATTATCACAAAAAAAGATGATTAATCTTCTTGTAAATAAAGAACAACATAAATTGTAAATACATTTCTTTTAAATATAATTCAAGTACCAGTTCTGCGTATAAAAAATACATTTATTATGTCTTTTTAATAAAATTAGGACATCATTTATATTTACCATCAATAGTGCATCATTTCACAGATTTTCACCTTTTACGAACAACACTGAACCATTTTGGAATAATCCAAAAAGTTTGAAATACCTTCGTCAACAACAGAGTACTATTTCGAAATAGTATCAAATACGTTGTATAAGCACAGTCACCCATACTGAATTAAAACTAAATAATTTGGAGTAATTTTCGTATTACATTCAACAACAGTGCATTATCACAAAATAATTCACTGTTGCGTAAAGGGTATGGTGCTGTTCTCTAAGGTGGACAAGTTGCAACTAGAAATAGTTTTGTGTTCGTGGTATTACTCTGGCAGCGCGTCTTCACCAATAGAGAGTTAGCGTGCCATCTGTTGGACATTTTTGTAAATAGAAATACGCCTGTCTTCGTGGTATGCGCGGCAAATTTTTGGCTATTCGTCCATAGACATAACTCAATTTTGAGATTTTTCGACATAATACAGTGTTGTTCTGGGTGTGCGATATGTATTGTGGAAAAAAAAACGCTCACGAGTAGGATCCGAACCTCGCTGGTTTGGTTCCTGCTCCTGGCTACTGAGCCACTAAACTAAGCTATCGTACTGACTCTAGTGCTTTAGCCACTAAGCTACCGTGAACACTGCTCGTGGTACCGAATTTAACTTCGACTTATGTCTTTCGGTGACGTCAGCAACATTCCATTGATAAACAGACCGTATTCCTTAACCGACCCGATTAACTTTGTAGTTAATAATTCAAAATCGTATGTCGTATGGATGTGCCTAACCTTACAATATTTTTTTAAAGCACTGACGTACTGAGCCATGAGTGGCATATAGGTTCGAATTTTCTTTTCTCACGATTTATATCTTTAGAAAAAATGTAACATCTACATAATAACATACAAAAGCTACATATATGCATGAATGTAACGTAGAAGCAAGAGTTATATTTGAAAGAATCGTAACACGTGACATTTTGTAGTTTCTCCAGAATCTCATGGGAGAAGTGTGAATACATTTATTTTATGAACGACGTGACATTTGCCTGAATCAACAAATGCCTTTGTTTTTGTACTGAATTATTGACGAAAGGACTAGAAACATAGGTTGTAGTTTATTTTTGTTCCTGTCACACAAGCCTTTCTATGTATTTCAAAAGTCGACACAGACATATGAGTAAAACCCTCATAAACCAGCAAAAATTGTAAAGTTGATTTTTTCTTTTTAATTAAATTAAAAATAAATTAGTAAGATTTCAAGTTTTTTTTATTTTAAAACTGTTAAACTCTGTTTGTTTTTAACATTGAAAATCTTTTTTCGATCGGTCGGTAGGGGCCAGTTTTCAGAAATAGTCCGAATTCGCTTTATCTACGGGGGATCGATATATACGTTATTGTTTTTTTTTTCTAATTCTATTTCTGAGTTCATTTTCAATGCACTTCAAAGGTCGTGTAATGCACGAGATCTGTGATTTTTTGTTCAAGCATCACGCTAAAATTACTTAACTGATTTTGATGAATCTTTTTGTGTTAGAAAGCTAATGATTAGACTTAAAAATTAACATAACCGCTTCTGTAGGATGAACTGAGGAACCACGGGAACGAAGCCTAATGCGATTTTACTCCAAATATTTACAATACAATACAAATTTATTTATTTATACTCTTTATTTACTTACGTTAATCACTCTTAAGTAATCATAACATAACATAACATAACATAACATCACGCCTGAATTCCCCGAAGGGGTTGGCAGAGGAGTAATAGTACACCCACATTTCGCCAGTTATGTTATAGTCCCATGTAATAGGGGGCGAGCCTATTGCCATTGACCGGGCACAAATCCAGACTCCGGGCTGCTACTAAGAATTTCCTAATGAAAAAACCCAATAACACTTTGCCCCACCCGGGAATCTTACCCAAGACCCCACGCTCAGCAGTCGCGCTTGCAACCACTAGACCAACGAGGCAATCATAATATGCAATATTATGAACTCTGCAGTTTATAGTTATAGTTATTAGTTTGAATATTATTTGCAAGCACGTAATACTAATGCACCATAGAAATCTAAATAATAAGGTAATAGAAATGTTATCTACTGTCTTTTACTACGGGTGTCTTTTACTATGTCGCCGGTTTTCTGCTACCAACGCATATATACGCAATCACGCCCACCATGTTCCTAGCATTCAATGCAAAATAAATTAAGCCTAAAAAAATGAAAAAAATCCGCTGCTAGGTATGCTGCAAAATACAATTTTAGTGACTGCGTCCAAAACAGCACTGATGATCAAGCAAATGGTTCGCGCACTGGTGTCCTAAAAGACACTTGTACGCGGCAACAAGTTCACGCGACGTTGCCACTTTTATTACCTTTATTTAGATTTCTTTGCATTGCACATATACACATAATATCAGTTAGTACTTTAATCCAGCTTATAGTATCTTTTATCTCGTCGTAAGAGAAAAGCTTCCACGATACGCAGTAAGAACGGTACAGGTGCGGGAACGAACTAAAGTGCCATTAGGTATACACTCGCAACTCGTTCACGAGACTAGAAACAATGCACTTAATGTCTTACATGTTGGAAGTGACTGAAATAAAATGTACGTGATACAATCAGTGAGCAGCTTAGCTAAGTTCTGTATTATTTTTCTCCATTTTGTTTTTAGTTCAATCATGAACACGTTAATGAAGGATAATTAGCTGTAAGGGGACGGCGAATATGAGTACCTTTTCTTAGTATAATAAGTTTATGGCCTTCTTAGACAAGTGCCTTCTTTTTACAAGATTTTCAACCTATGCGGCACAGTGAAATTTTATAAAATTTGCAGCCTTCTTGCTTCAATCAACAATCAACTCAGCCTATCGCAGTCCACTGCTGAACATAGGCCTCTCCCAAGTTGCGCCACAACGCTCGGTCCTCTGCCTTCCCCATCCAGTCCCCCCAGCCACGTTCTTTAGGTCGTCGGTCCACCTGGCAGGGGGGCGCCCTACGCTGCGTTTGCCGATACGCGGTCTCCATTCAAGGACTCGTCTGCTCCAACGGCCATGGGTCCTTCGACAGACAAGACCAGCCCACTGCCACTTCAGCTTACTGATCCTACAAGCTATGTCGGTTCTTGCTTACAACCTATTAATAATGTCTAAGTATAAAGACATTCCAGTTCAGTTGTGGATTACTGGCTAGTAAGATACGGCTCTTGCAATGTGATATTTTTCAGATAAATAATCAATCAATCTGAGAAGAGACCCGTGCCCAGCAGTGGGACAGTAACAGGCTAATGATGATGATGATGATACACAATGTGTTAAAATGAGTGACACAGTACTTTCAAAATGTATAGCAACAGAAGGACATAGCCACACCTCGGACACTCAATACAATATAAATGCTAGCACCACCTACATACACAAGAATACGTCTGTATACGAACGCACACACACGTGTAGGTTAGGGATGCTCGCCGCTCGTAATGCTGACTGGGTTCCAAGCGCTTCTCAGTCGTACTCAGAGATGGCTTGCTTGTATAATGACTGGCGATTGACATCCATTGCAATCTTGCAGTTCAATTGCAGACAAACCGCGGGCGGGTGCGGGGCGCGGGCGAGGAATCATAAATTGGCGGGGTGCGGTGAGCAGCCGTTCTGTACGTAGTACTATTAGGTATTCTGTGACAGCTCTAATAGTTCACAACAGAAGACTTTACTCTACTCGTGCCCAGTAATTACATTTTTGTGTACATCAGAAATTCTAACCCGCCCGGATTAGAGAGAGAGCTCTAAATATGAGTGTCTTTCAGAGATAGCTTTAGGTCACAGGATGAAGAGGTTCATCCCAATGTTCTGGCTTTTAATACGGCATTAGCGGGTGCGATTGTTTGAAAGTGTCTTCATAATTCAGTTGGGTTGCCCTTTTCCATAACTCAGCGGTAATGTATCGTCGTGAAGGGGCGCGGCGCGAATATCTGGCATTTATTATTTTTATCATAGGCTGTTAGAGCTGTTAAAGTTAGAAGCATTTTTGTTGGTAAATAGCTTTGTAGTATAATCATAATAGACTTATCAACCCATTACGACAGTAATGGAAGTTAGACAAAAGTAGGAGTATAATGTCACAATATTGGTCGAGGTATCCCACTGATGGGCACGGGCTTCTTCCCAGATTTTTAACGGCAAGGGATTTTAAGGGTTTTTTCTTGTTCACTACGCAGGCCTAGGGCCTTACTCTCGACTAGATCGAGTTATATGTATCAATCGAATTTGAATTGAATTAGAGTTAGTGTCAATTCGTACTGCATTCCTCTAGGAATTGACATTAGCTCTATTTGGTTCAGAGCTCGAACCAGTCATGAGTAAGGCTCGTAGCTAGTAAATAAGCTTTTTTGATGAAGTACGTCACAATTCAGTCATCATCATCATTTCAGCTGAAAGACGTCGACTGCTGGACATAGACCTCCCCCAACCATTGCCACAGCGACCGGTCCTGCGCTTTCCACATCCAGCGGATTCCCGCGACCTTCACCAGGTCGTCGGTTGGGGGGGCTACCCACGCTGCGCCTTCCAGTACGCGGTCGCCACTCCAAAACTTTACGGCCCATCGGCATAATTTGACGAAAAGTAGTAAGCAAATAATAAATTACATTAGTTTCTACAATTTCTTGTGAAATTATTAAAAGTATATTTCAAATTCAGTCAGTGATAATATAATCAGAATAATATAAATAATTTAGATTAGTATTCGTAGAACTGTACAATATAAATAAACTTTGATCGTTTGATCTTAAACTAATTGTAACATATTATTATCCAAAGCAAAGATCTTAAGACATTTGATAATAAGATCAATAAACATAACATAACATAACATCATGCCTGTATTTCCCCGAAGGGGTAGGCACAGGTGTAATAGTACACCCACATTTCGCCAGTTATGTTATAGTCCCATGTAATAGGGGGCGAGCCTATTGCCATTGACCGGGCACAAATCCAGACTCCGGGCTGCTACTGAGAATATCCTAATGAAAAAACCCAATAAAACTTTGCCCGACCCGGGAATCGAATCCAGGACCCCACGCACAGCAGTCGCGCTTGCAACCATTAGACCAACGAGGCAGTCTCAGTCAAGATCAATAAACACCGGAAAAAACAGTTTCACTGGGAAAATAATAGATTTTCCTCCAATGCCACTTGTAATAAACTACCACCCAGCCTTCAGATGATAGCACAACGAAATTTCCTTGTAAGTTTTCATACTCTTATCTCACAGAGGTCGTACAAAATTCTTGGATTTGGTCCCATTCGGCGTATCGCCGGAATTAAGGGCGTCTGAGGCCACGATTTATTTATATCTCGACACTTGTTGATAGCCAGCCTGTCTGAACTCTGATGTATCGGCGGAAAGATAAATTGTATTACTGTCAAGCCGTGAAAGAGTATAATGACGCTGACCTCCGTTTGTATTGAATTCGAGATGAATGGTAAAGGATCACGCGATAAAAATATAAAGCTACATATTAATCTTTCATTCATTCATTATGAATGAGCGAAGGGAAGGGTTGATGAGAAGGTTGACGTGATAATGATGATTCAAAGTATTTTAGGGAAATTCGGGCTTTTTTGTTTTAATATTTTGAAATTATTCAATATTAAGATTCGGATTTTGGATAATTCTATAGAAGTTCAGGAAACGACATTATACGAATTGAGTTTATTTCTCTATAAACTAGTACATTAAGGGGAATGTAGCAGCCAAGTGGTGCCCCCATCAGTAAAAAAAAATACTCTCTGCATACATAATTTATCGAAAATTCATTTTTAACAATTGAAGTACAGGTACCGTAGTTAAATCAGAAACTATTAACTCTGTAAATTATACTTCGCTGTATTGAGCGAGTAATATTTTTTTACTGATGGGGGCGCTACTTGGCTGCTACATTGCCCTTAAGCAAATTCCATTAATAACAACAAAAACGTTACATAGCACAACTAAATGGAACAGTCATATCCAACAGAACAACGTAAATACTCGTAAATATACGGCGGCGGTAATAAAAACACAGCCTGCCGCTGCCTTTTAAATTAATCGCACTATGTAAAATTTCCTCTTCCATATTAGTTTATACATGAAGAGACAATAATAATAAATGTATTTGTTGTGTTAAAAGTATCATTTAAAAGTGAAATTAAAGGCTTTTGCTATCTATTTTTACATCTTTCTAACAAATCTGACGATTTGACATTATATAAATAAGCTGTTTATCAAACTAGAAAAAGTATTGAAATTAATAAAAACCTTAACTATACTATACAACTTCCCTGTTGTAAATTTTTGTAACCTTTTAAATAAAAGTACCTCTAACAAAAATACGCTCGAAAAAATAATACCGAATGTTATGCACACATTTCGCAAAACGGCTCTTTTACTCCGAAATATATCCCATTGTACTCTCGTCATGGGATGGATGGAGGTTACACAAATATTAGGTCTCATAACATAGAGAACTCGAATCCCCCGTATAATAATGCGTGAATAGTTTAGTAGCATATAAACGTAAGTGAATTTCTGTGTCGGTCCATTGTAAAAATGTGGATTGCGAGCCTCCTGCGCTCTCCCATAGCCATGAATAATGTATTAACTCACGGGATCACTAATGGTTGCCACCAATCGGTTTGTTTTTACAATCCGACTCTTGTTATATTTGAATGATGAATTGTAACTCTATCGGAGAATGCGTGGAAGGAGGTCCAGTGTAAACTGTTTTATGTTATTACAACATTCCTAATACATTTTTATAGATGTTAGAATTTATATTTGTGTAAATAGTTTATTTAGTTCCTAATTTTGTTTTCTGTAACATTTTATTACTTCATCCATGAAGGCCCCTGGAAATGTCTACATTTGAAGTAGCTCGTTATAACGGACGATCCCCAGGGGATTATGTCATCATCAACACGCTTGGCTAGCCGGTTTCCGGAGCCTTTTTGCTTATTTAATGTTAAAAAACAAAATACAGTAAAGCTCAGTTTTTTTGCAGTAAATTCTGACGTAATTCCCTATGTCAAACATCTATCTAAAATATTTCAATCAATCAATCAATCAACTCAGCCTATCGCAGTCCACTGCTGGACATAGGCCTCTCCCAAGTAGCGCCACAACGCTTGGTCCTCTGCCTTCCCCATCTAAAATATTTAATGCAGCCAAATTTTCCCGTCTTGTAACCTCAGGATTACCGTTTGTTTTTTTTTAAAGTACTTATGTCTTAAATATTCTCAGTTACATAAGATAATGGTATGCAAGCGTATACTAGACTATATAAGGTTAAATCAATTTAGTTGGCGAAACATGATGGGTACCGATATCTAACAACAATACAACAAGAAAAAAATATGGTTTCATTATTTCAACTACAACCAGCTGATCGCGAGGTCAACGGCCGCGCAATGCGTAAATAATATTTATTACGTATTTAAAAACAATTGTAGGTTTATGGTACCTGATATATGTTTATAAATACTATATCATAAACCTAAAAGGTCACGCGTCCCGTGACTGTCAATCCCGTGATCAGCTGATCAAAAAAAAATGATTTTCAAACATATCATTTTTGAAACATATCATTTCATTTATACATATGTTTAGAAAATCATATTTTTTCTTGTTTTATTATCATTAGATATCGATACCCATCACGTCTATGAAGTTTCGCCAACCAATTTGATTTAACCTTATATAAAGCTGCCATAAATCCAAGCTATTTTTCTCCATGACAGAATTATCTTGGACACGGATTAAGATGAAAATAAATCCTTCTATAACGTCTGGGTAAGTGCAATCTTTCATAGAAACTTTTCACTTTACGCTGTTCTAGAATGGGTAGTGATTTTTCAAACCGTCAGTTATCGTAGTTTAAATCTATTCTTTTTGTGGGTTGGACTGAATCAAGTGAAAAGTCACGACGTATGCCTTTGAATGGAAACGTACGCATTGTACCGTATTAACATGGTCACGTGCATGAAATAACGATCAACTTCAAACAATTTGAATCCACTTTTTATCAAGTCACGGAACGTTTTTGTCGTCGCGAGATAAAATTTGTTTTGCTGTTTATGTGATTTGACAGCGCGCTGATTTTATTTTGTGTTAAAATAAAAATTCTTTTGTTGCGAGGTAAAAACAAAATTAAATCTACATAATGATTTCTTGTATAATAAAAATGTCAAAATCACAATGAGTTACGTATTTTTACGTAGAGATTGATCAAAACAACATCGTAGTTTTTTGACGTTTTTCGCATATTATACAGAAAATATAATTATAGGATACGCACACACACATACTTACTCGGAGAGAGAGAGACTCAAAAGCAAAGTAGCTCAATCCCAGAGATTCAAAGTATTTATATAAGCACGTTTTCTTTAATATAACAACTTTATTAACGATTCCAAGCCACAGAAACTTAATTTGTGAAACTTTATCTGTTAATTTCGAGCTTCTGGCTTTTAAAGTTGAAATTAAACATGAGAATAAGTATAAAGTCACGGACATAATCCGACTTCGTAAGAGATAATTCTGGCATAAAGCGCGACTAAACGCACTGTATGTAAACGAACTGACGTATAACATGAACTTAAATGTAATTTCGAAAGCTGAGTTCTGAATCCTTGTATTTAAATATTTAAAATGTACAATGAATTTCAAGAGGGTTTTTAAGTAAGCCTTAATATCTTCTGCTTTGATCATTGTTAAGAGAAAGTAAAGTTGAATAATTTAAATTCATTTATTTCGCACATACAGGTAAAATTAAGAAGTTATTTTAAACATTACTCTCCTTCTGGGGCAGTCGAGTAAAAATACAGAATCCCCATATCCTGCCGATAGGCATACGAAATATAAATAAAAAAATAATCTTTTCCACAGATCAGTCTCAATAATTTTCTTCATCACAATTCTGTAGGGCAGAGCGTTTTGCTTATCCCATAACACAGGGCCTCACCGCTCTATTTTGGGAAGCAAAGTCTTAACCCTATTTTTCGTGTTTTTGATTGCATGTTCCTTTGTCAAAAATTGTACTGTTATATTTTTTGGAAATAAATTGAATTGAATTGGAGAATGCAGAGCCTATCCCACGGCCCCCGCCAATGGTAGTAAGAGCATGTAAGAGGAACATCGTGGTGGTTTAACCGCCAACATTAATATCCTATCTATCCACGATTTACCCTACTAGAGTTTGAAATTTGACATATTTTGTATTGAGCTTACGTCAAATTTCTATCTCTAGTAGGGCAAATCGTGGATAGATTTGATATTAATTTTGGCCGTTAGTCGGTAAGAGTCCGACACTGGCTCCGGCTTCTCCAGGCGGAGTGCGTCTATGAGGAATTCCCCATGTAAAAAAGGGATCAAATTATCCATCGCGGAGTACACTCTCACAGTTTCTTCAGCATTCCGCTATCCTTTGGGGTTCGCATGACGTTAACGTGTTAGTAGGTAAATAGAAGCTGCAGTAAAAGTTTCTGTTATTCTAGGGTATAAAGAAATTTTTATTCTACATATTACGCAAAACTTGGTACGTACGCCGTACTCGAAACAATTTAAGTGCAAATACGCCACTCAATATACCCTAGTATTTCTCTAACGCTAGCACGGAAAGCTAGCAAATGAAGCTGTCTCGAAAACTAACTTTCAAAGTGAATGTGACTATAAATCATATAACTGTTACAACTTAACAAATTTAACCGGATTATATCGCATATATTATTAAAATTAGTTTTCCTGGCGTATCGAAAGCTTTGCAGCGTTCGTGGTCGCAGGAAGACTAACGGCTAAAATTAATATCCAATCTATCTACGATTTAGCCTACTAGAGATAGAAATTTGACATATTTTGTATGGAGCTTAGGTCAAATTCCTATCTCTAGTAGGGCAAATCGTGGATAGATTGGATATTAATTTTGGCCGAAAGTCTTCCCGCGACCACGAACGCTGAAAGCTGTCGATAACCAATATTACTACTACCACTACTACTGTGACTTCTGATTGTACCGCTTAACAAATATTTGTTTTTCTGAAAGAGCCCTAATTATGTTAAACAAATACTTGTTGTAATTTCGCTTGGGAATCGCTTACTCGACCGATTTGAAATTTTGTTCACATGTTTGATAGCGTATTGTCTAGAAATTTTGTTTCACTATTGTTTGATTTACCGTAAAATATCTTGTAATTTATGCTTACACCCCCTGAACTGTTCTCCTTCTGGGACTTTGCCATCGTAGATCTATCGCACTCACGGACTTAAACACTAGCAAAATAATATCTAAGAGCATTCTAAATGTATTTCACGTTATAGTTCAGAAAATGGTCCCCAGCTTTCCTTGCGTCACGAGTGTCGTTTCAAAGGCAGAGCTAGCTCTCACAAATTAATTACTCGCTTAGAGCAAAACTGCTGCTTTGCACAGTCTAATTCAGTTGGGAATGACCCTTGTGGGTAGGTTTGACATACGTCCACAATTTTCCGGCCAAATCCGTAATTTTAGCACTTCGTCCGGAATGCGGGGCGAATTAAAAAACGTCCGGAATTTGTAAAAACATTGGTTACAAAAAATCTCTACGATTTTTTTCCGGAAAACTATTTTATTTATCTGGTAACCCTACTTGCGGGTGGCTTCCAGCTGCGCTCAACTAAACTCAGTTAATGGTTTACACGTGTTTTAATTCAAAATGTAATTAAATATTCAAAGGGATGTTTGGTTAACATCGTCCCGGATTAATGTCAACACTACTGCTTTTGAAATTCACGTTTGTTTATGGCATTATGACCAACATTAATACTTTGCTTAAGCAACCGTTTACTCGAAAAAAGTGCTAATATTTAAGGTTAACCAGATATTTAATTTTGATGATTTTTTTTTGTCTTAATTTGTTTTGAAATTTCAGTCGCCTGGCAGGGTGAAGTCTGAATTCGATAGTCGTCAGCTAAGACAGTCCGGATTATTTACGAAACGGTTTTATATTATGGGTGTATCAGAATTATATGATATTCACCTCAGTAAACTTAAATATCCAGATATTATTACAGCATGGTATGGTAAATAATATCTAAGAAGAGCGAATCTTAGAATCGTAGGGTTAGGTTTACGTTAGATTTAGATAAAGATTGTAAGGAGGCATAAAGACGAGTAAATCAGTTGATAAATAAATACCTAAATAATATTTATTTTCGCAAACAACAAGCTCACACGACTGCGTCACAGACGAGAGTAATATTCCTCTATAACCAGTAAACCCTCTATAACTAGTAATATTCCAGTGCTTTAGCCACTAAGCTACCGTGAACACTGCTCGTGGTATCGAAATTATCCTCCACTATGGTACGTATTTGGGTGACGTCATCGATATCTTATTAAGAAACAGTGTTTCTTAACCGACTCGACTAACTTTGCAGTTAATTCAAAGTCGTATAGATATGCCTACCCTTACTAATTATTTTATTATTAAGAAACACTGTTTCTTAATAAGATATCGCTGACGTCACCCAAAGACGTACCATAGTGGAGGATAATTTCGATACCACGAGCAGTGTTCACGGTAGCTTAGTGGCTAAAGCACTGGCGTAATGAGCCAGGAGTCGCAGGTTCGAATCCTGCTCGTGAGCGATTTTTTCTTTCCACAATTTAAATCTTTAGATTTCGCTTTGGCATGCGTAAAAATTTGTTAAAAATAATAAAATAACATTATGTACATCAAATCTCAGTTTATGACCTACGAAGTTAGAATTTTTTATAGGACTACTATCACACACAGAAGTGTAATTCAAAGATAAATATTTAATTAGTGTCAAACACATTAATGTTCACTAACTAAAGCGAAAATTTTATAAAGTTGAAATAAACGTACAAAAACCTTGTTTAGAAGGTAATTAAACCTATTGAGTGGACGAGCGTGTAAGTGAGGAGGTAAAGAACCTCCTACCAGCCGATGAATAATACATGGAACCGTGTGAGTCCGCCCTTAGACGGAAAAACGTATGGCACAAACTATAAACTTTAATTGAGGCAATAAATATTACTGCAAAGTGTTATTATACGACAATGTTACGTGACATAAAAATAAAATGTCTTCTACAACAAAAAACGCGGTCATTAACAAGAATTATTAGGACCATCTTTCTTCTAATGTGCTAAAGAATTTATTTAGGTGTTTATTTTAGGGCTGCTATTGCGTAGGGAAATGGGCTGTAATATAATTGGTCATATATTATCAACATCATATTAAACAAAGATGTTATCCCAATAAAATTAAAGGACCAAATTTACCTACAAATTCAGCCGTTCATATAACTACCTATCACATTATAAATTAGGCCTCTTATTTTTTATGCTTTCATTTTTGTGAGCTGACAACTATTATATTAAATGTTCCTTTTTCATTTCGCTGTATCCTAAGACTTGCAACATCAAGTTAAACGAATGAATCACAATATGGACTCGGCAAGGATCATTGGTTCATGAATTTATTTGTTATTGTCTACGTAGCCGTGAAAAAATACACAAACATTCAGCTGTAATATTTTCAATGACAAAAAAACTAAGTTCTCACTTAAAATGTTAAGTGTTTCGTACATAAAAAGTGATTATCGATTTCCATTACAACAACTCCGTGAGGTAAGTCGAGCGTGCAAAAGTTTTTTCCGTGAAGTTCACATTTTTTTCCGCTTAACGTGTCTGCTCATGTGAAAATTTCATTTATGTTCTTTATTAAGAAAATGTGTGTTGAGTATAATAAGAATTTCACTTTGTATGTAATATATCAGAAATTGAAATCTTTTATTTAATTTGATTTCCATATCCCCCCCTTTTGGGCGCGGCCTATATCCAGCAGTGGACGTCTTTCGGCTGAAATGATGATGATGATGATTTAATTTGATTTGAACGACATAACATCAAAATGTTTATTTACTTTTAAACTTTCGCGTTGCATTATAACTTACTATGAAACGGGAATCAACGGCACATACCTATTTTAACAATGATTACTTTAAAAGTGATAATTCTGAGTAAAGTCAAAGTTATAAATTACGTTGCATAATATATATCTGTTAGTAAGAATAGAATCAAATAATGAGAACAAATATAGGTACCTGAATTTAATCCACGAAAAGAAACAACGCCATATAAAATAATTACAAGCTCACGGAATTAACCCGCGCGAAACTTACGCATGGTACAAAATGGCTTTATGTTCCAGTAGGTGCGTACATTAAATTCTGATTAATATTTATGGCGCCGCGCTACGTGTGGACGGGAACTTTATCAATTAATTTTCTCAACACCTCTTACAAATATGCAAAAACTTCCTTGTGTATACTTTAATACACTTATTATTTTAGTAGGTAAAACATGAGTGTTTGTGTATTGTATTAACCTAGTTTGAGTTAGTACAACGCTTTGCCGTGGCTCAGAATTTCTTCATCACTTGCTTTAACAATAAAGGAAAACATTGAGAGGAAACCTGCACACCTGTTTGCGCCACTGGGACGTATTTCACCCAGAAAATCATTAGTACCCTTAAGCACCGCTAGGACAAAAACGTCCCAGTGAAACCAAGTCTTTTTAGACTTTATTTTTAATATTTAACTATATTTACGGGACTTGTTGCGCACAATAAAATCAAAACATAACAAACATTTTGACTAACCTCGACGTTTCGGCCAAGTTGCATTGGCCGTGGTCACGAGCAGACTGAAGTATGCGGGTGTCATCGTCTTGAGCGACGGGTGTTTTCTCGAACTACCCGCGGTTGGTTTTCGTAACGTCGCTGTATATAGTTCAATATGAGAGAAATTCGAAAAGTTTAAAAATTCTATTTTTGATCTGTGAAGGTTTAAATTCTATTGAACGCCGCATACGCAGCGGTGCCCGAGGGAGTTTTACAGGGCGAAATCGCGGCTGACCTGAGAGGTTGAGTGCCCGATAAAGTGTTCTATGTGTGTGTCCGCCAACCCGCAGTAGATCAACGTGATGGACTAAAGCCTTATCCTTCTTACTTTGAGAAGAAGCTCGTGCCTATTACAGCAGTAGTACAGTAATAGGCTGGTTATGTGATGTTAGCAGTGCTTTGTTACAATAGTGAAAATAACAAATTACACTAAAATAAAGTGTTTACGTATAGACGAACTTATGTTACCTTTAACTTAAAAAAGTGACTACATAACTGTCAGGTAATAGGGACGTAACCAAAATGTTTGGTCTTTAAAAATAAACAGTATCGTTAAATCAACTTAACTTCAGTAACGGCTAATAAAATTTTTGGTTGTTACCCCAGTTTAGTTAAACATTTTTTTCAGTGTGCAATAGTGAAGATAAATAATAATAGTAAAAATTACAAGTTGTGAACGGTTTTACATCGTACATACACATCAAAATTAAACTACCAATTGTTTATTTATAAGTAAGAACAAGAACTTGATCCTTTTAATCTTAAAGCGGTAATCGGTATACAATTTGTTGTATACCGTCTTACCGTATCGGTTTGCCGTATTCATATTAATGATCATAGTGCTCAATGATGGATTGCTAACCTCGCCTTAATTTTTCGAGCAGACCTTTTTCCGAGAAAATTCTTATAAACGAACTCGCGTAAAGATGTTAACTTCATAGAAAATATCTATAACGTACCTCATCATTTCAGCCGAAAGACGTCCACTGCTGGACAAAGGCCTTCCCCATAGGGGGGGGGGATGTGCCATAATCGCCACGCTTGGCAGGTGGGTTGGCGATCGCAGTTGGTTGTATAAATACTCAGATAACGCTGCTGCCCATCCTCTGGTGAATCCCTTAGTCGCCTTTTACGACACCCAAAAGAAGAGAGATCTGGTATCTGTGGTCTAGTGGTTCGAGTGTTGGACTGCTGATCACGAGGTCGTGGGTTTGATTCCCACAGGACACAAATATTTGTGTGATGAACATAAGTGTTTGTGTTTGTCTGGGTGTTTCATATGTATTATAAGTATGTATTTACAAAAAAAAAGTATATAAGTATTATATCCATTGTCTAGTACCCATAGTACAAGCTCTGCTTAGTTTGGGACTAGATGGTCCTGTGTTAGATGTCCCAAAAATATTTATTATTTATTTATTTTATGTCCGGCACCACACGGAACATAACGTACCTAATAGCAGGTAATTTTAATATTATTCAAATCAATATGCTTCGCTTTGTCGACCATTTAAATGCAAGGACATCGTTGACACTAAACTTTTCAGTATAAATGGACTAACTTATCTAGAAGCAGTCAACAAGAAATTACATTCACATTAACGTATCGCATAGCGATGTAGTATCTAAGCAATTAGTAACTTACTAAGCTACCATTACAAGTGATTCATACTACATATTAAGTGATTTTTAAACTTATATCACTTCCATTACTTATTTTCCAGTTAACTCCAACTAAGGCTATATTACTAAAGTTTTGACAGACAGTAATTTACATAAAGTCATTTTTAGACCATGAAATTAAGTAATTAGTTTTCCGATTACAAAGTAGTAAAAATTGTACTAGGAGCACATAAAATGAAAGGTTGCATTTTTCTTTGTAAACATATTTCGTTATGTATCAAACAATTCTGTGCCGCGGATTTCACTAAAACAAACTTTTGAATGTGTATCTTAATTAAGAAGTCAAAGCTACGAAGCTAAAATAATTTCATTCCTGAAAATATTCGTACCATACAGGTACGCAGAATATTCTGTTCTGAATTTTGCTGAGTCTAGAATAAATTACAGTCGCAACACTCACTAACATCGACATTACCACAAACAAAACTTTCTCTTAATAGGACCTCAGAATTTAGTTTCCAAAGGAACTCGAGAAGAAAAATATTCGAGAATTTGTCTTTGGTCGAGTAGTTAAGGGTGGCCAGCACTCTATCCGACGCAGCGTTTATCTGAACTTTGAGATAATAATCAAAATTGAAACTCTATTCACAGAATTTAATTCAATTAACTGACGACCTATCTCTGTCCTATATTGACCTGTAGAGAGACCGGGTGTGATCGACATAGCAACTAGGATTATCATTAGCGTCATTAATCATTCGCCACGTGACATCGAGCTAACTTGATTAACGTCATGAAACAGAGCACCATATATGCTAATAGGTACTTTACATCTGGTAGTATCTAGATACTAAATTACCAGAGCTAAAACGTTAGAGAATAATTTGTAAATGGTGGTGCAAAACAACTTTTTTTAAATAGATAGAATACAATTTTGAATTAGGAAAAGGAACATTGGGGATGCAATCTTTTTTAAAATCATGCGAACATTAAACCCTAAACATACAAACAAGTGAAGTGACACTGTAGTGTTGGGTGACTCAGCACGTGTGCTAGCACGATTGTAGCTACTCACCTGTTCAAAAAGAGTCACTCACTCATTTTATAACATTGTGCTACCACGATTTCGATGCCTCGCGAGTCGCGTGCGTGTAATGGACGCATAAGTTATCTGTGGCATGTGAGAGTGCGTTACTGTACACAGTGCGCCTTAGCACATACATCATACAGTACATGATGTAGCCTCGCCTCAATCGTGCTAGCACAGTGTGGTGGCTGGTGGCACAGACTGTGCCGCACAGTTATCAAAAGAGCGCCTCGCACAATCCTCACTTTTTTTAGGTGTACTACCCAAGACTAAACCCCAGTTTCCGAAAGGCTGATCAACACAAAAATTAACTAATCGACTGTCAAATCTCAGATCAAGCGATGTCATTGGTTGTTAGTATTTTTGCCGACCAATCACAGGCGCTGATATTAGATTTGACAACAGATCAAATTGTTCAGCCTTCCAGAAACTGGGCGTAAGTGACAGTCTATAATAAAGTAGGTTATATTATAAAGTTACACTCCAAATTCTAATTTATTATTTTTAATTTACCTAGGTCACAATGACATAAGTGTAGAAACAAAAGACATTATTTAAAAAGTTATTGACAGTATCGATTTATCTGTCAGTCGTAAGTTAAACACCAAGCTTCAAAAGTCGGTCAAGGTGACATTTATGGGGTTAACTTATAAGTTATAACATGAAAGGTCGACGTAGCGTGTGGTAAACTAGCTTACATTATTACTTTCCATTTTTGTGCCACAATCATAATATGAGAAATTTATACGGACGTTTCTGGCTCAGACCTCTAGCTACGGCTTGTGATTTCCATAAAACAAAGTTAATCTTTTCATGCTAATACTATAATAATATGGAATAAAATGACGATTTTTGACAAAATAGTTTACGTACAGGTAAATCTTTAGTTTATAAAGCTGAACGTTTATGGGAATATAATTATTAATTAAAACGAATGTTGTATTAAATTATCGACATCTAGGAATTGGATTTATGTATGATTATTAAGATCCAAAGTATTCTGCCGTTTTATCGACCAGCGATTGGCTTAGAACTTGCTGCTATGAGATAAGAAATCAAACGATTGGAAATCATGTTTTAATGAGAGTACAAAAGGGGGTTTATGCTCATTCTAATTTTTTAATCTTTCAGATGCAATTTGCAGTTAAAAAGGTGCCTTGTAAAGAACTGTGAAACGCTGTGTAAATTTGTTGATTTATTATGTGAAACATCTATTGGCATGGCTTGGGGGTAAGACCGACTCGTATACCGTGGCTACAAACGGCCGGGCATGACGCTCTTTTTTTTTTTTTTCGACTTCATTCTCGCAGTACCTGATACCGAAGTACCATGTCTGCTTAACCAGCTAGTTGGCGGAGAGTCCCATGTGGGACTCCATTCGCCGAAGGTTTTTCCCGTAATCCTACACTTAAAACTAAAGTCGCGGTTTCAATACCGCAAACGGGCGTCCCCCAAGGGGGGGCTCGAACCTCGCTGGGGCATTGCAGGGGGACCCCGCCGTTCCTATGTCCCCCTAGCAGCCGTTGCTGCATCAGGAATGAGTTTTTTCTCGAAAGTGGCGGACTTTCGGTATATCGGGTGTGTTTGTAATCGGCAAGCCTCGCCGGCGAGGCTAAGACCTACCTAAACCTAATCAGTGGCTACGCAATAGCTTGCTCCTAGCTCCTAGGAACTACTCTAGAGCATAGGGTCGGTCTCGCGTGACGAGATTATCTCCGGTGGCATGACGCTCTCCACGCTCTCTTATATATATATATCCCCTCTCCGCCGATGTTTTAGGTACATCTGCCGGAAGTGCCGTAACGGCCACATTTTTTTAATTCATCACCATCATCATCATTTCAACCGAAAGACGTCCACTGCTGGACATAGGTCTCCTCCAAGCATCGCCACAACGACCGGTCCTGCGCTTTTTGCATCCAGCGGATTCCTGCGACCTTCATCAGGTCTTCGGTCCACCTTGTGGGGGGCCTATATACCCGCGTCGCGCCTTTCAGTACGCGGTCGCCACTCTAGAACTTTATTGCCCCATATGCTATCCATTCACATTTTTTTAATATTATTATTATTTAATTTTATTACTTGCCAGCTTGTAACAAAGTCAAATTCAGGATTTATTTCATACAATAGACACAAAATTCGTGTAAAACGGCAAACTCTATGTTTTTATTGTCCCAATTCATTTGATTTGTACATACAAGTATAATCAAATAAAATGCAAGTTGTAATTGAATTGGTAGGCATTGTTTTAGAGCGGTTAAATGGAGCCGACATTGATTTACTGTGGCGACCGCACCTGTATCCCTGTCGTGCATAATAAACTTGTTTTATTTCTATAAAGAATCAATACGAGCTACGTTTACATGTTATGCTTAATGTTTTGTAATATGAACGAGGGTGTCGGGACAGTATTTAATGAAAAATGTACACAAACATGCCATTTTATGAGAAAGCGTCGTATTTTTTTTAGCAAACACATTGGTGACAAGCTTTTTATCCGACTGTCCCAGAAGGAGGGTAATCTTTTTTAAGGCCTTCGACCGATAGCTAGGACGATTACTGTTTAGTAGAAAGTATAATTTTAGTGTAATTATCTTAGTGTTTAGTGTAGGTAATTTTGAAGTACGAAAAAAGATTATTGTAAAGATTATCTTTCGTTTTACCGTTGTTGGACAACTCTTGATTTGTTTTCATGTGTTTTGTGGGCAAAACACCATAATATTATTCACCAATACAAATGTAAACAATAAATACTAGACAAGATCTTATCATTACATAATCAGGATACATAAAACATGGAGAATGGAGAATTCATGTCATCCGGAAAACATCCACCACTGAACTTAAGCCCCCGTAGTCCGCCACACGAGTGGCCTCGGGGGATATCACCATAATCATTCCAGCAACTGGATTAATGATCCTACTATACGTGGGACACTCAGAAAGTTTTGCGAAACTAAAAAAAATTGTTCTATACGTACATATATTTTTATCAAATCTTTTCAAAGTACTTTCCACCAGCCTCTATACAAAGATTCATGCGCCTAAACCAGTTTTCAAAACACTTTTTCCAGTCCGCCGCAGACACCTCGTTTACAGCCTGCTCGAACGCAGCCAGCGCATCTACCGGCGACGAAAATTGTATCCCTTTGAGCTGATTTTTTATTTTTGGAAATAAAAAGAAGTCACACGGTGCTAGATCAGGGCTGTAAGGAGGGTGACCCAGGAGTTTGACTGGCGTGCTGTCCAGGAAGTCCCTCGTTTTGAGTGCGGTGTGCGCAGGTGCATTGTCGTGGTGGAGCAGTAGCCCGCGGAGCCCTGTGTTTGGTCGCTTGTTGCTTATAACAGAGAAAACTTCTGGCAAACATTTGGTAGTATACCATTCGGCATTAATGCTTCTTTGATCCCGTAAGAGAATTGATACCAAGTGGCCAGTCAAATTAAAAAAGCTAGCGATCAAAATCTTACCCCCGCTTCTAGATCGCTTCACTTTGGTAGGCGTTGGCTCATTTTGAAACACCCAAACAGTCGACTGGCGCTTGGTTTCTGGGTCGTATTGATAAATCCAGGACTCATCACCTGTAACGATGTCGTAAACACGCCGAGACGAGCCTGCTTCAAATTTGTTAAGCATATCACGGCACCATTCCACCCGGGCCTGCTTCTGAGCATCGGTGAGGTTGTGCGGCACCCAGCGTGATACTATCCTCCTCACGCGAAGATGGCTGTGTAGAATCTCGTGAACGCTTCCCGATCCAATCTTCAATATGTGTTGAATCTCCTGATATGTAATTCGCCTATTGTCTTGGATTAAATTTTTCACTGCTAGCACGTTTTCTTCGGTAACAGCCGTCAAAGGGCGACCGCTTCTTTCGTCATCCCCCAAAGTTGGTCGACCGCGCTTGAATTCGTTATACCAACGATACACGGTTGCCTTGGAAGGGCCTTCATCCATGAATGCCATTTGAAGTCTATCGTACGATTCATCCGGTTTCAGGCGGCACTTGAAATCGTATAAAATCATAGCTCTAAAATGTTCCCGGCGCAGATCCATATTTCAGTGAGACACAATACTTTGAATTAACTCGCAAAAAATGTGGAGGGAAATTTTGAAATTGGAACTTACTTATTTTTACTTATAAATAATCATATTTTCGAAAAACATTATAACTGGCCAGTCTCCCATATATAAAAACTTTTTTTCGCAATACTTTCTGAGGGGCCTGGTATATGTTCACAGGATACTGCTGACCATTCTCAGGGTAATAACCTTTTAGTAGCCAGTTACAACACCTATGGGAAACTTGCAACAAGGAACCACACGAAATTAATTTTCCCTGTACTTAGATAGGATAGAAGTTAAGGTAAGGTGAGTATGTTTGTTAAATTTTAAACTGCTTTTTCAGAGAAGATAGTCTAAGTCAAAAGTTTATATTTCAAATAGATCATATTATTATTACGGGTAGGTATTAGAGTAGAATAAAAAATGAGTAGATTTGCAGGAGAACGAAGTTAATACGACATAGCCCGAAAAATTGCCAAACCTAAGTGGTAGTGGACGGGGCACATTGCTCGCAGAACGGATGGCCGATGGGGCCGTAAATTTCTGGAGTGGCGTCTGCGTACTGGAAGGCGCAGCGTGGGTAGGCCCCCCACAAGGAGGACCGACGACCTGGTGAAGGTCGCGGGAATCCGCTGGATGCGGAAAGCGCAGGACTAGTCGTTATGGCGATGCTTGGGGTAGGCCTATGTCAAGCAGTGGACGTCTTTCGGCTGAAATTATGATGATGATAAGATTAGTCGAATCTTGTTGCACTGCACGGTAACTTTAAGCCCGGAAAAAAACACAACATAAAAACCGGCCAAGAGCATGTCGGGCCATGCTCAGTATTATAGGGTTCCTTAAGTAGGTGTAATTACAAACGAATCAAATCGAATATTAATCATGGCTATTTTAGTTTTTGCAATAATCGGCAGCATTCGCGACTCAGAGCGTGTTGTTAGTAGCGCCATCTAGCGATGAATTCAAGAAGCCAAATTTAAGACGTTTGTCATTTCAAAGTTACTTTTTGTGATTTTTCAAATAGAATGTAGCTAAAGGAGCATTATTTGCTATAACCATTTTTCTCTAAGGTCAATGACCTTTGAACTAGGACGTTTTAAGTATTTTTCAGTTTTCTCTCTATAACTCAAAAAATTATAATCACATTATACTCGAAATAATTTTAAAAGAGAGTTTTCACAAAGGTCTATCAATATGGAAGATTATAAGTTTCTACATTGCATAGTTTAGAAATGGCAGGGGGGGGGACACATTGCAAGCCACTTTGGCGGGCTATATTTCGCAGATGGTACACCTGAAAAAAGTGGTGTATCAAACATTACCTTCATTTTAGTAGACCTATTCAATGATATCCCACACGAGGGGGTGCAGCGAAAAAAATTTTTTTTTCTCCATTTCACATGTATGGACACCACCCCTAAAATACGGAAAAACGATTCTTTTATTCTTTTAAAATTGAGATCTATATGTCGACTATTTTTTAACAAAATTTCATTTACTTATGTTTATAACTGTAGAAGTTATTAAGCTGTAAAGGATTAGGACAGACGGACAGACGGACAGACGGACAAACGGACAGACGGACAGACGGACGGACATGACGAAACTATAAGGGTTCCTTGTAGGACTTCGGAACCCTAAAAAGGATAAAATGAACTAAATACATATAACAGAACATAACACAAAACTAACACTCCATTCATAGACAAAAAACACTTATTGAATATCTATCCACCTATACTCATTATTAACAACAGAAGACGAGATAAAATATCAATGCGAGTGCCAATAATACCCCACATCAGTAGTCCCCTCGAGCTTGTCCCGCGCCATTTGCTGGGCCCATAACTTCGTTCGCACCACTGCCCCCGAACTTACTACTGCGAGAAATATGTTCCAAGATGAATGAACTCCTGTAATGTCTTTCGGCAAAACGGTTGGGATGGAAATTGGGAGTTGTTTCTTTGAAGACTACCAAGGTTCGTAAAAGTGAAATAAATTAATTTTTTTAGAAATTCCTACATCAAAGTGAAGTGATTTGTTAATTTATAAAATTAATTATTACTTGATTCGAATTCCATAAAGTTAATGTTTTGTCTACCTAATCCAACGCTTCTCCCTCAATCCAAACATTGAAAGCTTACGCGAACAAACACCACCTTTGTGTTTTCAAATATTATATCAATGAATACACAAAATCCTGAATTTCATTTACCTATAATGATCTCTGCTTAGTAGTGTCTCTAAATCCATGAAACCATATTTATGCTACTGTATAATTCTATGGCTGAAGTGATCAACAGGAAAATTAAAATCTGCAACTTCAGTAATTACTGGAGTATTCTTTTCCATTCATAGCACATGTCTAGCTCGTGCTGCAATATCTTGAACAACAATGGAGCGACCCTGCCTCACCACTTCAGCCTGTTTTGTTCCACCCTCATTCTTCTGGTTGACGTTATTACTCGCTCTATTGTCTTTCACGGCTTTAGCAACATGTGAAAAATAAAGCATTGTTACGCTGCAAGAATATATCGCGGGAGCCGACCCGCTCGAGAGGCTACCCATAAAACGTCCGCCTTTTTCATTAAACCCTGAAACGAGTGATGTAATTTTCTTTACAATCTAACGTCATCTTAAGTGTATAGTTTAAGACTACTAAAGTTTACAGGGTCCATCGTGAAAGCCGAGTAGCGTTCAATAAAAAGCGACATCTAAAAGCCCTATTGCGGACATTCTTTGGCCGCAAGCTGTCTAGCATCTCGACACTTTTCTGCACTTAGCCTCGGATACATCACAGTATTCCGGACCACTATGTGACCGCAATTCGTTAGTGTAAAAACCGGCCAAGTGCGAGTCAGACTCACACAGTAAGGGTTCCGTACCACCCATCGAACTGATACCCCAAAGAAAATGATTTAATTTGCGAAAGTTCATTGAAGACATCACATCACACACACCGTGAGGGAAATATGGAATTTGGCATCTTTTTCTTACGTAGGTACCACCACATATGTCTATGTTTACTCTATTTTTATTATTATTTGCTAAACTACATAGTATACACTATAATCAAACCTAGCTTGACGCCAGTATGTATTACCATTTTGAAGATAGAACATGGAACAAAAATGCATGTTTTTCAAGGTTTTTTTTTTTGTATTTGTCTTGCAGGGTCAAAACAACACATATTCTGAGAAAATTTCAACCGGCTACTTATTACCGTTCAAAAGAAAGGCTTGTGACAGACAGACGGACGGATGGACAGCGTAGCGAGAGTAATAGGGTCCCGTTCGGTACGTCAAGAAAATAAATTGCGATAAAAGCGCGTCTCGCGTCTAGCAATTTGCGGCAGTTGAAACAAAGTCTGCGAAGGCCTTGTTGGTTACAATTACAGAAACCGTAATACAGCAGAGGACTGCTAACGAATTTATGGGGCGCCTTGTTTTTTTCGCAATTCATTAGCGTTCTTCCCGTTTGCAATAAGATTTCCTGCGGTAATGGAACGACGATTTTATATAGTAACGATGCAATAAATATCTTGAACATAAATTAATGCTATACTAGTTTTTCCGAGGCTTAACAAGGTTACGTAACTCAGTTATGTCTGCCGCCGAGCTCTGGTGGTGGTTTTAATAAATTAAGTTGTCTGAGTGATGCAAGTTTGAAACTTTTCTACCTTGCGTCTTTGCCATGGTTTAGATCTACTATCTTTCTAGTTAGTAATAAAACCTTCTTGCTTGGACTTTATCTCACTAAATTTTTCAGGGCTAAGCTAGAAAATTACGTTTGTAAGTCTGGAAAAGTTTACTATAGAACTAAATACCTTATAAATTGTGTGTTTGGTAGGTACAATTTATGATATAAAAAAGTTCAAAAAAATAAAATCAGCATACATACATATTATCACGCCTGTTTCCCATTGGGGTAGGCAGAGACTATGGATTTCCACCTGCTAGGATCCCGACACACCTCTTTGGCTTCATCTACGTCCATTAACCTCGTCATACATGCTCGGCGGTGTAGAGAACTCTTAACCTGGCATTTTTTGAGAACGTCCGCGATTTGATCGCGATACGTTCGCCGAGGTCGTCCCCTTCCAACTCTTCCATCCACACTCGCTTCGTATACTTGTTTCGTCAATCTCTTCTCGTCCATCCTCTCTATATGTCCAAATCATCTTAACATACCTTTCACAATCTTTGTCACTACATCTTCTTTCACTCCACAACGCTCCCTTATCACGTTATTCCTTACTTTATCTCTCAAAGTTACACTACACATACTTCTCAAAGCTCTCATTTCTACTGCATTTATTCTGCTTTCATGTTTGTTTTGCCATACCCAACTTTCACTACCATACATAAGTATCCCTACCATAAATAAAATCAATGTATATTAAAAGAACAATTTGATATTCAAACGGTGAAAGTAGGTATGAATATTTTATGAATTTTTCGTCGACCCTTGTTTCGTTTTTGACAAATAAGTTATTTTGATGGATTACCCAAACCACCTCAACCGTGAAATCAAAATAAGCTGCATGAAAATACCCAACCATTTTTCTTAGTTTTTATATTTTTACTTAATAATTATTTACAGACAAAGGACGCTCGTTTTTAAACTTAAAAGCAAAGAGTGTCTATTGTCCATTCAATATATCACAGAAAACTAAGTAATTAAACTGTAATAATAAAACTGAAACAACCTCCCTACATATTATAATATAAGGTGTAGCAGACTCAATTTACGGACTATTCAACCGAAATCACATGGTGCGTTTGTGTGCGTAATTGCGTATAGCTAATATACGCAGGGTTCTAGTTAGCAAATCATGCTGCTTGAAACAGCTCGATAAGTCCACATCCGCTGTGTAATGGACGGCTATTTGCTTCGATATAAAATGTCATGATTTAATACTCAGATACTGGTGTCGATTGTCTTGTTCACGAACTTGACTTATTTTAAACTATCACTCTCTTTTACTAATAGTAGATACTAGAAAGGGATGACAACAGTTTTAGTGCTGTCAAATTAGTTCATGTGTTACTTTTCTTTGTATTTTAGTCGGCACGTACCGAGATCACGACTAAACTTGTATGGAAATTTTAATTCAGACTAATTTGACAGTCCTCATTTGTTACCATCCCTTTCTAGTATCTAATAGTACTAGAGAAAGATAGTTTAAAACATGGTAGGTAGATGTGAAACATCTTATTATACCATGGTTTAAAATAAGTTAGTACGTGAACAGAAGAATTTACAGCACTACCTATTTATTTCCTATTAGCTAATCTGTTAGCAACTAAAAGCCTATTTACACCAATATCTAAATAAAATGGAATTTTCCAACGTCATTGGGAAAATGAAATATCGGGCAGCTAGTAGCTAGCAACGAAGTTACGAAGAGATGTATTTTACACCTTATCATGTGAAATTACATACCTACATTAATAAGGTGTAAAATACATCTCTTCGTAGATTCGTCACCTACATCTTGTTAAATGTACTGCGGTTGTCGTAAAGAAATAGAGAATTTAAACTTTCGCGAATTTCATTCATTAAGACGAAAACACCCGCATACTTTCTTCTCGTAACTACGGCCAATGCAACTAGGCCGAAACGTCGAGGTAAGTCAATATGTTGTTTTAATTTACCTGTGCCCGAAAAGTCCTGAAATCATAGTCTAATAGGAATAATAAAGTCCATCCAACTAAGCTTGGTAAATCAAATGAACCTATTTATTAGTGTATCGTAGATGTAAAAAATAGTTCCTCTGTGCTAGGATGTCATAAGTACAACAAGCGGTGTCGAATTAGAACTCACGATCGCTTTACATATTTATCGTGTTTTCACGAGCTCAGAGATGTCCTTGAAATCAGATTTCTGGTAAAAAATACTGTAACAATGTGTTAAATAATAATCAAGCCAATCACACTGATTTAATTTTATTACTTTTTAGGGTTCCGTACCCAAAGGGTGCCAAACAGAACCCTATTACTCTCGCTACGCTGTTCGTCCGTCCGTCTGTCTGTCACAGGGCTGTATCTTTGTAACGGTAATAGATAACCAGTTGAAATTTCCACAGGATATGTATTACTATTGTGCCTACCACGGTAAATACTAAAAATAAAAAAAAGATTAAAACCAAACCTCAAAAAACATGCATTTTTTTCAATGTTTTTGTTCCTGTTCTATCTTATCTTATCTAGCTACGCCCGCGGCTTCGCCCTCCTGGTATATCGATAGACAAAAATACCATATATACCCATGTGTTTATCTAGGACATGGTCTATTTGTGAGCCAAATTTCAAGCAAATCCGATAAGCCATTTCATCATGTTTAAAGGACATATAATGTATCATAATATATTTTCTTATAGGTTGCATGTTGTAATATCAGAGGGCATTACTCGCTAGGGAAACGCCAAAAGATACTTTCAACCCAATTTCAATAATAAAGTTAGTACCTACTTTCTTTAACTAAGGGTATAAATAAACGAAATCCGTAGTGCGCTAACTAGTTGACAAGTCACGTACAATAGTCCCTTAGGAATGAACGGCGCCTGTATTCACAAGTCGGGCATTTGGAAAACTCCCGTACAACAACAGAAAGTTTGCCCGAAATAGGATATATTAGAGTTAGCGTTTAGCATGACTAAGCTACATAAACTGCTTTCGAACGCTGGGTTGTGAAAGCTAATAACGGAGCCAATGATCTGGATGTTCTGAATGATATATGATGTATATGATAAATAAATAAAAAACATAAATTATGAAATTAAAAAAAAAAAAAAAAAAAATTGAAAATTATTATTATTATTTAATTGATTAAATTATGTATCGAAATTGCACATCTGACAACCCCATTTTCTGTCCAGTTCATTCTTGTCCATCCTAAGGTTGCCTGGAAGAAATCGCTGATCGCGATAAGGCCGCCATTTGTACAATAGTTTAAATGCATATACAATGTAATGTTTTTTATGGTGTACAATAAAGCATATATAAATAAATAATAAATAAATAAATATCACTAAAGCTGATTGCGAATCCTCACACACGCATAGGGCCGTCTTAGGCCTTACAGGGCCCTTGGGCACACAGTTGGGGTCCTTTTCGAAAGCCAAAAACTTAGAATAAAAATATCTGAATATACTTTTGTTCAGTTACTTTATTGATTACAAGAGATCAAATATAAGAGATGTGATTTCAGATTTGAGAATTAGGCTTACGTTGATGTTAATGCCATTACTTCAGAAATCTAGAAAGAAAACATTAAGTTAATGTTTAGAAATTTCATCTTCTATCATGTCCACAAAATCCTATGTTTGATAGCTATCACTTTCTCTGCACATTAGTAAGTCAGTTAAATGAAAAATATATAGGCATTGGGTTTCAGCATTTCGGGGCCCATCAGGCCGGGGGCTGATAGGCCCTGGGCTCGTGTTCCAAATACGGCACCGCACACGCATGCACGCTAGGAATACGAAACTTATCAAATCGTTCATCGATTTGCAAGAAATCGACCGCCTCGCTGATTGTGAAAGGTATAAAAATTCAGTTGACCAAATTATGAAAAGAAAATAACGTAAAAGCGTGGGCAATAATTGCTCAATCATCTATAATCACAGTGAAAAAAAAAAACGTAAATTACTTGATAAGCATTCTAAAATAAAGTTGCTACGATAAAACAAAAAATTGCTTGAGGTTATACATAAATAAAGCTGTAAATATACAGGAAGTAACTTCCTCCTCAACTTGTTGTTCAGGAATAAACGAATCACAAAAAACGCAATGAAATACGTTAGTTTCCACAAAAGTAAAAAAATAACCGCAGTTTTCGAGTTTTCTCTCAATTATTATGAACGCTGCATGAAAATTGTATTCAGTTTCTCGTTAATCTTTGGAAGCGTTCATTTGTTTTCGGTTACACGACATTGGTTAAATTTATATTTACAGTGGCTATTAATTACAGTGAGAAGATTAATATTGTATGGAGAATAATTTAGTAGATTAATTATTGAGATATAAATAATGGTTTGGATTAACAAGAATTCTAAAACTTTCGCTCGGAACTATCGGATTTTGTCCTAAAGTAATTTAGATTAGTTTTTTTTTATTTTGAAGAGGGAAGAGGTTATCTAACTACCTACCTCAAACCAAAAGAGTAAGATAGACGGAGTGCGCAGAACTAGTAACTGAAGCCAGATAAAGGAATACTAAGGCCTACACCGCACCGCGATTTTTACTCGAGCGATTTTTTATCGCTAAATCAGTAACACACGGAATCATATGTAGGTACCAGCTGCACTGCGCTGCACTGGCGATTTAAAATCGCGGCGGTAGGTGAGACTCAGTGCGCGAATAAAAACACCGCAAATAAAAATCACCGTGCGGGTTTAGCTTAAATAGCAAAGGAGTACCTATTATTCCCAAAGTGTTTGCAAGCCGCAATGAGCGTCAATCTTATTCCTTTATTCTGAGGTACCTACTTGTAAATATTATGTTAGTTTTCTTGTAAACAGGGTAGTAAAAAACAGAATTTTACTAGCAAGGATTCACAAAATTATCTTTCAGAATAAATATTGATCATCTTTGCTTTTTTAAACAAAATCAGCTCAATAATAAAACTTTTTAACAAAAAATTGAACCGACGAAAACAGAAACTGAAAAGCGAAAAATAACTAATTATGAGTCGGCGCCAAACGAACTTTTAACAAGCAAAGTGCGTGCAAGTTGCAAGTGGCCGAGCGGAGAACGCATTTTTGGAAAGTAATTGTTTATCGTTGAAAATTTCACGTTGTATTTGATGTGACGTTGTTTTTATTATTTATTTAAAGTAATTTAATGATCTTCGTTGATTGGTTGTTTGGCGCCGACTCATAATTAGTTATTTTTCGCTTTTCAGTTTCTGTTTTCATCGGTTCAATTTTTTGTTAAAAAGTTTTATTTTTCATTTTTTTGTGGTTAAAATCTAACTCCAGGTCTCCATTATGTCGTAGTGTCTAGAACTATATTTATGTGTGTCAAGTTTCAACAGAATCAGTTAACAGGTAAGAATTCAGAGGGTGAACAAACACTCATCCCCTATTTTACTACCCTTAGGGGTAGATTTTCATTTTGAAATTTAAATGGGACCAACTTCGAGATATACCCTATCCATTAAAAAAAGAATCATCAAAATCGGACCACTCTGTAAAAAGTTATGCGTGGTCATACCTAAAAATTAAAAAATAATATACGCGTCGAATTGAGAACCTCCTCCTTTTTTTCGTCGGTTAAAAAATCACGTTTACTCCAAACATCCCAATTACCTTTGAGAGTAATTTGCAAACATTGCCAAGTGAGCCGATAAAATTATACGAGACAGTTCCCAGTAACGGCTGATCCCTCATATTAAATTTTGCTGCCGATTTGTATATTAACGATTTCGCAAATATGTGTTATGTATGTGATATTCAATGTATTCACTTTGTTTCATGCTTGTGCGAAATTTTGAACATTCAACATATTTTTAATTTCATTTGACGTTAAATTGCGTCATTGAACTTTGGTTGTGTACGATTTGACGAAAGGATAAGATAATCCTATCTGAAATAATTTTTATGCGATATACTGTTATCAGTCCTGGAATAGTCACCATACTACATGGTATGGTTTAACCTAAACCACCACGGAAATCTCAAGTAACCAAGTAACACAAAACCGTTTAAAGGTAAGCAAAAGCCAATATACATATCCAAGCCTTAAAAAAGATGTTTAAAGGCATCCGCAAAGTTATAAAGTTGTATATACAACTTTAATTATTGGGAAAATCTATAGTACAGAATACTTTTCGATCTTTTGTAAAACTTGGAGATGTATATTGGCTTTTACTTTTACCTTTATACGGTTTTTGTGATACTTGGGTAGGGGTAGAGGCCCTTATTAGGTTATACTACTAAGCAATCTGTACAGGGTTATTTTTAATTAATTAAAAATCCTTTATCACGTTCCCAGTCCAATGGCTCTTTTTACTCAACTTTGAATTAGAAAAAAAAACAACCGTTTAATATAAAATGTAGTTACTTGACCAAAATGTATGAAACAGATGTTTTTTTTTTACTAATTCAAAGTAGGTGTCATAATAAAAGTTGTTAAAATTGATGAGTACAATGTGAGTAGTAAATAAAAATAAAATATACAGCTATTTCAAATAATTAAAATTTTCATGTTCTTTATATTCTCATTATTTGAATTCTTCAGGATTGTCAATGATGATTGTAAAGAAGTTAATAATATAATAATTATCCCATATATTAAAAACAACCCATCACGTAGCGATTTGTACTCCAAGCAATTCCAGCATGAGGAAAGCTTTTACAGCACTTGAAATAAAACCAGAGTTTAGGTACCTGTACCAAAAACAAAACATTAAAGAGGATGAACTGTTTATCTCTTTTATAAACAGTAGTTCTTAACCGGTGGTCCGCGAAGGCTTCACAAGTGGTCCGTCCGCGAAGCCATCCATCAACAACGTACCTACTACCTATAATAAAATACCTAAAATACCTGTAATTGGCTCTTGTTTTCGAATACCCTTAAAAAAAAGTAAATTAAAACCGGCAAACTGTTAAGTGGTCCGTGACAACATAAATGTTTGGGCAAATGGTCCCCCACCACAAAAAGGTTAAGAACCACTGATCTAAAAGGACATTCCTATGCCGTCCCTTACTTTCTAGTAACTGCTGTCCTTTGCACGATAGCGCTGTCATAAAATTTTACACCTTGTAATTATAGAGTAACACGGCTATAAACTTAATTATTCCGCATAAATATTAAAGTGCTCCTGTTATTGGGTTTCAAACAAAAATTGGTAAAGGATAACGAGCTATGTTAATGCTAAAAGTAAACATAACACGTAAAAGCCGGGCTTTAATTAAAATTGTAATGGATTCCCAGTTAACTATCTCGATATGTGAATAGGTATGTGGTAGGCTGAAATGAGTTCGTGACCATAAAAACTTGATATTATTATTATTAAATTATTATCTAAGGCCAAGCCCGCACAGCGATTTTTACTCGCTCGATTTTTTATCCCAAAATCTGTAACACATGGAATTATATGACAATACCTAAAAAATCAGACCTCTGCGGTCACTGTCGTTTTGTACAGAACTGAAAGAGAGGCAACGAGGAGGAGGAGGGACGTCGGGTGCGCCACTCAACTTGAATGAAAATTATCTTAATTTTTTTAAATAAATAACTAAAAGCTTATTTGAAAAACAGAAACAACTATGTTTTAGATTATTGTCTTTCTTAAATGTTTTCTTATGTTTATAATATTTGGTAAATAATAGATATTGTTTGCTTTAAAGCATGTTTTAAGAGGTTAGTTTATAATTCTTTTCTATCTAGAATGTTAGCCTACTAGTTTTACTACTCAGCGATGGATTAGCCACCTGACGTATGAGTACCTCATCAACAGTAGTGCACATTACAATCTCAGAAGTTACTGCCAGTTCAAGCACCGCTTTGTAATTTGCGGTAGGCGAAGCTGTAAAGGCTGTGAAGGGCGAGTAATAAGGTTAGGAAGACATACGATACCTGTACTTATGTAAGTATAGGTACTTTCATCTGAGTATTTTGAAGGTACGCTTTTGTGAGAGGAGTAATCAATATGTTAGTAGTGTTATTTAGCTGGTTTGTGAAGAAGTTCACGATTGCCGTGCAATGAATTGTTGGATGTATGAATGCAATCATCATCATTATCGTCGGTTTAATGGTAAAATTCACTTACGGCCAAAATTAATATCCAATCTATCAACGATTTGTCCTACTAGAGATAGGAATTTGACATAAGCTCCATACAAAATATGTCAAATTTCTATCTCCAGTAGGGTGAATCGTGGATAGATTGGATATTAATTTTGGCCGTTAGTGACATTATCAGTAAATATTAGTTTTTTATTTTTCAGATAATAATTTTTATTTATTAATGCCGAAAATTAAAAAAAGGGATTTTTGCTCAAAATGTCACTAAATGTTTCTTAAATGTGTGTAATTTTTTTCATTTTCGGCATTAATAAATTAAAATTATTATCTGAAAAATAAAAAAGTAATTTTTGCTGATAATTTTACTTGGTGAATTTTATCTTTAAACGGACGATGTTATAAATTAAAGTCTCCCGCCGCGCTGAATTTGTGTTTGTTCGGGTTAATCTCAGAAACTACTGTACGGATTTTCATACGGTTTTCACGAATAGAAAAAGGGATTATCTAAAAAGATTATAATTGCTACCCGCGCGAAGCCTAAGCCCTAGTTATATAATTAAACTTTGAACTAAATCAAGAGCCTTTATCCTAAATACAAAAACCCAGTTATTGCATTCTCTCTCATAGACTCTTTAAAAAAAAACTAATTCTGCTGGTGATGCTTGACACCTAATAGAATATAAGCAGAACCTGCTGGGACACAAAACAAATTGAGGGATAACACACCTAGACGCCCGTGAAGAATGTAGAATCAAGAAGAATGTATTTAAAAATCTTAACTTTTGTGAAACATCCATTTAATTTAAAAAAAAATAGAAGATAGCTGCTATCATGACTTTAGACTGTTAATCCTTTGATTAACAGTCTAAACTAACTATAACTAACTAACTATAACTATTAACTAGTCTAGACTCTTTAGTCTCGAGAATCAACGTCTTATATCGAGTCGTTGAGTCTTAGTTCTAATCCGTCTGACATTTTATTCAAACGACAAATACACCAATCCAAGAAATTTCCTTAGTGAAACATTACACGCGTACCTACGTAACTATTTTCGACTATCCACGCGTGGGAGCCGGCCAAGTGATAAATTATTAAATTCGAGGTCACTAAGTAGCCCCCACAAAATTATACTACCGCTGAAAATAGTGCGGCTACAATGTGTATGTGCCCGATATTTCATCTACGACCCTGGATTTAGTAGAAGGTTTTATTGTTTAACACTAAAGTAGATTACTTGATTGATGTTCGCTGAGTACTTCTACTTTGAGTCCTTTTTTTCGTTTTTGGGTGGAAATCCTCTTGAATATATTCCGTTTGGGGAAGGCGGAGAGATATGTCAGACTCCTACCGACTAAAACTATACGGTGGCCATCCTCGGCACAAAATAGAGGAGTTCCAATGGACCACGCCGCACCGGTGCCCTCTAGTGCTACGCCTTTGGCACGCCTCGGGAAAACAACATATTCCCCCAGTGGCCTTTAGTGCTACTCCTTTGCCACCTTTGGCACTGGGGGAATAGCATTTTCTAGTGCTACGCCATTGGCACGTCCCGGGAAAACATTTTTCTCGAGTGCCCTCTAGTGCTACGCCTTTGGCACGTCCCAGGAAAACATTTTTCCCGAGTGTCTGTAGTGCTACTCCTTTGCCACCTTCGGCACTGGGGGAACAGCATGTTCCTCCAGTGTCCTCTGATGCTACGCCTTTGACACGTCCAGGGAAAACTAAATTTTTCCCCAGTGCCCTCTAGTGCTACGACTATGGCACCTCCAGGGAAAACAAAATTTTCTCCTAGTGTACCTAGATACCCTAAAGCTGCTGATAAAAATCCAAGTTATGAGCATGACGACGTCTGTGGTCTAGTGGTTCGAGTATCGGACTGCTGTTCACAAGGTCGTGGGTTCGATTCCCACAGGACACAAATATTTGTGTGATGAACATAAGTGTTTGTGTTTGTCTGGGTGTTTCATATGTATTATAAGTATGTATTTACAAAAAAAAAAAAAGTATTTAAGTATTATATCCATTGTCTAATACCCATAGTACAAGCTCTGCTTAGTTTGGGACTAGATAGTGCTGTGTAAAAATGTCCCAAAAATGTTTATTTTATTTTATTTATTTATTCTAGCGGATGGTACACACGGCTACACATCAAGCTGTACATTTCCAGTATAAGCTGATCTTGCATTTTACGGAAAACCTGTACAATGCGAGGTCAGCTTATACTGGAGATGTACAGCTTGATGTGTAGCCGTGTGTACATGCATTAATACCAAATTCGGTCACTGTAATAAAAACAGATAATGTTCTATATGTTTTTTTACAAATTAAAAGCTCTTGTTTATCAGTATCTTTAGATCTATCTTTAAATCTAGCCTTTACCCTACTAAGGGCCGAGTTCGCGGACAATGAAATAACCACTCTTTGCAAAATCAACCTGTTATTCAACAACAGACGTTTAACCGGGACGCGGGAATTTTCGTGTTCACGACTCCTATCCGATCATTGATTCTGAAACCGAGCGTTCTGGGAATGAAAGAACGAATGATGTAACACGATTAATCAAAATGGTAACTAAATGGCAACAACACTATGAAAAGAACGGCAATATAAAACGGTTGCATATTAGGTAACTCTTCCAAAATTAAAAGTCCTAGTATAATGCTACTCTATACATTTGACATATCTTTTTAATTTGGCAGGATAAGCGGTCTTGGTTGTCATAGCAACCAATTAAATACGCCATTTTGATGTTTGAATATTAGGCCGCTTACACACTCGAAGTGTATCGGGCGGGCGCGTTTCTTGAAACATGATAAAATTCTGGTAGTTGTGCTTAGCCAAAAGAAGCGGTAACATTGTGCAGGTTTCGCGCGAGCATCGTTTATAAGCCGCATTCATTTTTATTTATTATACAAAAAATTATAAATAAAAAAATTACGTACTACCTCAATACGACAAAAACAGTTATGTTTACACATCTTTCATAAGTTTTCTCAAAGCATAAGCAATATGTTTCTTTGTTTATGTTCGTAAAAGAAAAATGCACCCTCGAAAAACGGCAACGTGTTCCGGCCCTTATTTTATTCGGTTTTTATTGTAAATTTTACGAATATGATAAAATGCAATTGTTTTGTTACATTGGAGAGTAATAATCCTAATATTAATATTTTATGCAGCTTAGACTCTTCTAAAATTACGAAAAACAATCAAATACAGAATATCAATGAATAACCTCAACAATTTCAACCATCAAACGTCAAAAATGTCTTGTTTAAATACCCGGTTAGTACTTAAACGACGTCCCCGACTTCGGTTAGAAAAATCGATTGATTACTGTGATATAACGGTTGGTTATCGTTGGTGAACACCAAAGTTCGGGTTAAACATCTGGTTTTTACATAAACATCTGTTATCTTCTGGGTGAACTTGCCCCTAAGTATATTAGACTCATTTCTCTGAACACGTATCTTAAGACTCAATTTAAGTATCAATCTAGTCTTAACTATATTGGAATCTATCAAAACAGATACTGCTAATTATCATTAATTGCAATTTGACCTCCAGAACCACAAACCAGCAATCACTTGGAAATATCGGTAAGGCTAAATCAATTGTCACATTTTGGACATTGGCAGTCATTTCAGCATGATTTAAAGGACAAACCAACAAACATCCATACTTTCACATTTATAATATTAGTAGAATAATCTGAGGAAATATCTACCTAGTTTCCTAACTAAATATTTGTCTCCTAAACTATAGTCTAAAACTTTGGCGATTGAAGTTCAATTGAATTATCTAAAACAGCGAGCTTGCTCTTCCTAGGAAGAGCGGAAACTTCGTTTATAATATATTGCTGGTGGGCAGCTGGCCATCTAGCTGTTCGTGGCATAGTAGATTAAACGGGCTTTGTGTACACGAGAGCATTATTGAACCGCACTGAAGCACTTAAGGCTGAGTTCAGAATACAAATGATTGAAGCGCGTTTTTCTACAGCGGCTTTTCAACGTCTGAACATTCTGTACGGAAATGTGCATCACATAAAAACTAAGCCTTATTATATTTCGACTACTACTATTCAATAGACCCAGGATTAGACTTAGCCATGATGTCAATAAATTCAGGCACTATACGCAGCAGAGAATGTAAAACATATTCATTACTTTAATAATTGATGGAAACGTTGAAAATCAAAATAATTTATTCAGCAATTGGATGTTAAAATCACTTTTACATGTTGCTTATTTTAAAAACTAGTTGGCATTGGCATTCCTATATGACTACCTCTGAGACGAAGAACCGAAACAAACTTAGGAATCAAAGTCGGCCTAAGTCTAGACATTGGAGTTGTATTAAGTGTTTCTGTGAGGAAAATAATAATAAATAATAAGTTCAAAAAAATAAAAATGTTACGAGGAAACCCGCTAGTCTAGCTACAAGTTGATACTCCAATAAAAGTCTATCAGAAACAGCGGTCTACCCGTCGTCTATTAAAAACCATCGGTCCTGGGGAGTTAATCCACCAGCCGCCTGTTAGTTTGGGCGTAATCCGCCCCGAGCAGATATACTGAATGTAAATTTACTACGATTGAACTACTTCGAGGGATACGGTTGATGACGGTCTGTTTAGGTAAAATGCTGCAACCGATAAAGGTAATGGCAGGTTTTTCAACAAAAAAACAGGGAGTTTTATTTGTTATTCTGTACTTTAACGCATATGAATCACTAAAAGTAAGTATATCATAAATGTCGGGTTTGAATCGGACCGATACGACTAAATATAAAATTTCAGGTGAAAATCTCTGTGAGCTGTTAGTCGATTAGTCAGAAAATCAGTGAACAATTATCCAACTTATTCAAAATACCAGGCCCCTCAGAAAGTATTGCGAAAAAAAGTTTTGATATATGGGAGACTGGCCAGTTATAATGTTTTTCGAAAATATGATTATTTATAAGTAAAAATAAGTAAGTTCCAATTTCAAAATTTCCCTCCACATTTTTTGCGAGTTAATTCAAAGTATTGTGTCTCACTGAAATATGGATCTGCGCCGGGAACATTTTAGAGCTATGATTTTATACGATTTCAAGTGTCGCCTGAAACCGGATGAATCGTACGATAGACTTCAAATGGCATTCATGGATGAAGGCCATTCCAAGGCAACCGTGTATCGTTGGTATAACGAATTCAAGCGCGGTCGACGAACTTTGGGGGATGACGAAAGAAGCGGTCGCCCTTTGACGGCTGTTACCGAAGAAAACGTGCTAGCAGTGAAAAATTTAATCCAAGACAATAGGCGAATTACATATCAGGAGATTCAACACATATTGAAGATTGGATCGGGAAGCGTTCACGAGATTCTACACAGCCATCTTCGCGTGAGGAGGATAGTATCACGCTGGGTGCCGCACAACCTCACCGATGCTCAGAAGCAGGCCCGGGTGGAATGGTGCCGTGATATGCTTAAAAAATTTGAAGCAGGCTCGTCTCGGCGTGTTTACGACATCATTACAGGTGATGAGTCCTGGATTTATCAATACGACCCAGAAACCAAGCGCCAGTCGACTGTTTGGGTGTTTCAAAATGAGCCAACGCCTACCAAAGTGAAGCGATCTAGAAGCGGGGGTAAGATTTTGATCGCTAGCTTTTTTAATTTGACTGGCCACTTGGTATCAATTCCCTTACGGGATCAAAGAAGCATTAATGCCGAATGGTATACTACCAAATGTTTGCCAGAAGTTTTCTCTGTTATAAGCAACAAGCGACCAAACACAGGGCTCCGCGGGCTACTGCTCCACCACGACAATGCACCTGCGCACACCGCACTCAAAACGAGGGACTTCCTGGACAGCACGCCAGTCAAACTCCTGGGTCACCCTCCTTACAGCCCTGATCTAGCACCGTGTGACTTCTTTTTATTCCCAAAAATAAAAAATCAGCTCAAAGGGATACAATTTTCGTCGCCGGAAGATGCGCTGGCTGCGTTCGAGCAGGCTGTAAACGAGGTGTCTGCGGCGGACTGGAAAAAGTGTTTTGAAAACTGGTTTAGGCGCATGAATCTTTGTATAGAGGCTGGTGGAAAGTACTTTGAAAAGATTTGATAAAAATATATGTACGTATAGAACAATTTTTTTTAGTTTCGCAAAACTTTCTGAGTGTCCCACGTATCCTTACAAAATTAATTATTAATTGAATTTAGGAATTAGATGAAGTGGGTAGATTCTGCGAATTGTAGGTATGTTACTAATAATTTTGTAATTGTAATTTGCTTTAGTTTTGCAAACAATAAAGTATACTCTATCTCTCTCTATCTCTGATTGAAATGATTATTTATTTATTAATCACCATTTAAAATACAACGATTAGAGCCAATTTTGATATTTAAGTATAAATTTATTATATAATTTTTAAATACATTCTTAATTTTTTCTCAGAGTACTTCATCATCATTTCAGCCTAAAGACGTCCACTGCTGGACATAGGTGTCCTCCAAGCAGTTTGGGGGGATATGCCATAATCGCCACGCTTGGCAGGCGGGTTGGCGATCGCAGTTGGATGGTTAAATACTCAGAAAACGCTGCTGCCCATCCTCTTGTGAATCCCTTAGTCGCCTTTTACGTAACCCATGAGAAGATATAGGGTGGTGCAATCCTTAACGTCCGGCACCACACGGAACACAGTACTTCAAACTTTAATAATTTTAAATGTAGTCTTAATGTATGTTAAAAATGTGGGAAAATGTATGTATTTTATACATGTTTATGTTGTATATATTATATATTAATGTAGATAGGTAGTAGTTAATTATAAGATGTGTATTTATATTGTATAAAGTAGTATGTAACTTCAATATGTATATTTTCCCCCTAAAATTTTTATGTAATGTATAGGAAAATCCAATGTCCAATATTTTTCAGTAATCAACTATCTACGATTGATATACTCGCTAAAAGAAGTGACTGAAGATGACAGTCGTCTTGAAGGACCAGAATTTTTTAACACTCCTAATGGTAGCCGTTTAAAAAGGTCGATCCCAGCCAGAGATTTCATGAAAATGCTCTTAGAAAATCATCACAGCTTATAACAATAAATCTTCATGACCACTCCTACCCCATTCCAACGAGTGACGAAATGAATAATACGAATTCTCACATCACGTAATCCTATTTGCAAGGGACGGCGGCAAGGGCGCGACTTCTCCGTAATATTATACAAACGGCCTGTGCGTGTTACTCCTGATAATTATTTGTATATCTTGACAGCTAATTATTTTTGTATATTATTTTAATAAGATTGGTAAATAAATTTCTGTGTTTCGAAGTATGTACTTTCAAACAAGATGTACCTTGATTAGCATATTAGTAGGGTGCATTAAAAGAGCCTCCATGAGTGACGATATTTTAAAGATCGTACGTCGCACCTTGAGCAGTCAGCACCGCTACCAATCTGCTGACTGACTAATCTTTTTCCCATGGCATGAGCCATTATCATTATGTAGCTCTTGTCGACACGTCTTGTCTTTGTCTTGTAGAAGCGTAGTGGTGGTGGTAGGCTTTAGTTTGTGCGTTCAATGTAATCACGAATTTTTTACTAGTCTAAAAGATAATTTAGGTACTCTTGTAGAATACATTGTCAACATGACCTAAAAATAATAAGGCTTACCTTGTTATGATACTTTTACATGGTATCATGATGAAATTTCATAACAAGATACAACGTTATACTGCGCTGTATAGCGAGCAGGCTTGACTGCTTGTGGGTCAATCGCTGCGGCAAGCTCTCTACCTCGGTGCTGAGCTTGTAGCAGGGATTTGCATATTTATTTATTTATTTAATTCTTTATGCACAACAGGGTACAAAGGCAGTTTTAACACCATAGGCGCATATCATACAGTGCGTTTAGGTAAAGTGCGTGGGATAAGAATACTAACATAGTTAATAAGTAATATTGTTACTAACACAGTGAATCATTATTACTTCCAATAAAATAAAAAATATTAAATAGCTATCTAGTGTAATCTTTATGAATTTTTATCGAGTCAATTATTACGATTCACGTTTCTGTCTTCACACAGCACATGACCGTACGTTCAATTTTGCCAAATCATCTTGTTTTTGCGCGATACCTATTTGTTAAAGTTAAAATGTACTTTAACGTCACCTTAAAATACACCCACAAAAAAGGCATAACCCTAAATAAAACACACTAAAATGTCATGTTACCTATAACATTATTTACTATAAACGGTTCTTCGACGGTATTGTAAAATACAGCGCACCAGTCGCCAGAATTAGATTAATGTGGCAAAGTAAACTTCGCAGCGCGCTTCCTTAATGCACTGCAATATCGCTTCCAAGCAAATATACTCCCTTGACCTAACAAGAAAATATGTGAACAAAACGACTACGTAGGAGCACAGCTCAAGGCGCTCCCGTGACCAAACGACCTTGAGTGTGTGTGGATTCAAGAATTATTATCAAGAAAAGTAATTAAAAACAGTAATTTAAAAAAAGTTTAACGTGGAATGCTTAGATAAATCAGTTGTCTAATAGTCTGACTGTAAGTTACGTCTGGTTTTAGCCGTTTTTTGTGTATTATATTCCTAAAGTACCTAGACGTTAGACGTTATTTAGATTCTTGACTTATACGAATATGTAGACATATTTAATTAATCGAAATATTCTACGTATAACATGGTATAACTTACTTGAAAATGCAATATTCTTATCACTTTTCCGGGTAATCTATACCAATATTGGTATCGAGGTCGTGGGTTCGATTCCCACAGGTTACAAATCTTTGTATGATGAACATAAGTGTTTGTATTGGTCTGGGCGTTTCTTTGTGTTTTATAAGTATGTATATGCAAAAAAAGATAAAAAAGTACGTAAGTATTATATCCATTGTCTAGTACCCATAGTACAAGCTCTGCTTAGTTTGGGACTAGATTGTGCTGTGTAAAAACGTCTCAACTATTTATTTATTTTATTTATTATAAAGAGGAAATATTTGTTTGTTTCTTTGTAATTGATAAACTCTGTAACTACTGAACCGATTTTAATAATTCTTTCACCGTTAAAAAGCAACTTTATCCAGAAGTAACATAGGCTATATTTTGTTTCAGTACGTGGGCAAAGCGGCGGGAAAAGTCTAGGAATTCGTAACTCCACGCACTCAAGGTCAACGGAGCGGACTTTCCACGGAAAAAACTTTCACACACCTCATACATTAAAGGTCTCCTTTTAACATTCACGTCAAGTTTATTTAGGCTGTAGATGTAAGTGCGTCAGGTTCGGACTACGGACAATTATTTTCGGTTCTACCATTTATCAGGAAGTGCCCTAATACCGTGAATAAGTAAGTCGACTGCGAGCCTGTTAATGTTGGTTCCCGGTACCCTCGGAATAGCGGTAAGGGACGAGATAAACACTTATCTACATAAGCGTAAATAGTGATTTTGTTTCGGATGCTGGGTTGGATTTGTTTTCGTCTTTACACCGGTTTAGAGAATTAACTTGGGTGTTAGAGTCGATTAAGTGTTTCTGTTACTTTTAGGGTGGGATAGATAGAATCTTCTTTAATGTACACCATTAACATTATTAAAACTTAGGACTAACATGTAAATTAAGGGTACATTGGCGCTCTTATCGCTAATAGCGATATCTTCCAGACCAACCTTTGGGTGGACAAAGAAGACGTGAAAAATGGATGGGGGCAGTATGTGGTGGATAAGTACTTAAATAAAAAAAATAGTTTCAGTGTACTGACACAGATATTGCTTATATACCTTTAGGGAAATGCCTCATAGAAACTAAATTTCACCCCTTATTAATTACAACTATAATAGAATGATCAAAGTAACTTACCTGTAAGTGAACTTCGATCACTATTATACGCAGTTAACGCCTCGAAGTCCGCCTATGTACACATGTTGCATGAAGTTTAAATAAATAAATTAATAATTTCTTCCAGGATGAATTTCGTTCACGGCGGCCAATCTCAACGGAGACTAGCCAACTGCGCTGGAATATTATAATAGTGCACAAATGTGTGCGTAAACACAGGTGCACTCTCTATTCCTTTACTCTCATAATTCGATGGGACGGCAATCCGACACGACAGGAGGGAGATGAGGCGCAGTAGGTCTACTCGCGTTTTACGAACGACAAACGAAGTACGAACTTTCGTTCCCACTGATACTTACATAATAAAGATAGGCACATAAAAAAGGCACAATTAAGATAGACTACGGTTCATAGTCGTATACAATTTACCGGAGATGAGAAAAACAAACGTCAAAACACGATCATCACATGCGATAAGGGAACGATGGTTGACCGGAGTAGCAAATTGTGCGATGAATATCGTCGAACGGGAGTAGACCCCCAGGACCGACGGCTTTACGTGCTGTCTGAGGCACGAAGGGGTCTTGATGTGTAACGAAACGGTAACCCATCCACAGACTGACCGCGGCTACCTCGTACAATCCGCGCGGTTATTACTTAGCCCCGAGCCCCTTACAACTATAAACTAATAATGAACGAACCTAGATTAGAACAACAGATAAGCTTTGAAGTAAACTCTCTCCGTCCAAAAAATATGCATTAATTTCCAAATTCATTTCGCTTTACCAATATCCTTTTTTGCCGTGGTTTCCGTCTAAGATCCTATCTCTTTTTGTGGGCGTTAATCGAAATAAGTGACGTAATAAGTAAGTTATACCTACTTAATACGGATTCTGTTTACGCAAATTATTATGTAAACACATTCCACTTTAGCCCTATCCGTTACTTCCAGGATCTAGTGGATTCGTAAGATCAGGTACCAGCTATCACTACTCTATTATCTACGCGACTGTCCTGACATGATTGCTACATGAAAGCTGTAATTAAAATTCTGAGAACCAGTTGTAGTGAAGACTTATTAGGAACACCTCTAGTGTATTTATAACCAATTTGCGTTTAAGTAGCTTCTGTAACTAACTTTAATAGGTAAAATTAATAACTTCTTAGGTTTTCGCGATCACTACACATTATAATAAAACAAAGTTTAACCGGATTAAATCGCGTATATTATTTAAATTGGTTTCCCTGACGTTTCGAAAGCTTTGCAGCATTTCGTGGTCGCAGGTAGACTAAGATGACAAGCGTCTTTACAAATATTTCTAAAAAATTATTTTAATCTACCGTACAATATTATTAATTAAAATCGCAATTTAAATCGCATTGAGTGATTACTGCGTGCATCGAAACGATTTTGAACTTGTACACTTCAAGTTAAAATAAATTAATGTAGGTATTAAGTACTACCTAAGATCCTAGCTAAGTATTTTATCTGATTAATTACGTCAGTTAGTTAATTTTTACACTTCAAGCCAAAATGAGATGATGCTTACCTATTTAAATCAAGGTAAACTTTTTGAAGTAAAACTTCTTTAGGCATGCTTGACTTGGGGAGAAAGCTGGTGAATGCGTTACGAAAAGTAAGGCGAACGGAGGGGGTAGTGCGGGACGCGGGGAACGAGGCGTGCGCGACGGCTGGCAACGCGACTCAGCGCCGGCAGAGCAGTCGCGCGCGCGCCGCCGTTACTTTGTTCTCATTGAAATAGTATTTAGGGAGATATAAGATAGTGATGTTTTACCATAATAATAGACAATAATACAAGTAATTATTATCTACACAGACCAGTAAGCCTCTATTGGTCTGTGGGTCTAAAGCACACTCGTTTTTTTTTAACTAATCTGCATTTCCCAGCCCGTGTAAAGTACCAATATTCGAGTTAAAACAATATTTTTGTAGATTAGGTACTGGCCAGCCAACAAATTTATGTTTAACTAACAACGTAGATCGGAGAGTAGCCGAGTAAACTTCATCTCGGTACAAGCTGAACGAACTTAAGTGATACAGTAGCTAATAATGTTTGCAGATTAACTTTTTCGTAGATACGGCTAAGATGACAAATTGAATGAATAGCAGACAGTTTATTTCTTGTGGAAGGAATTAAAACTAAATAATTTATTTTAAAACTAGCTTATGCCCGCGGCTTCGCCCGCGTAGTTGTCATTTATCGCGCATCCTGTTAATTTTCTCGGGATAAAAAGTAGCCTATATGTTAATCCAGGACATGGGCTATCTGGGTTATATTCTATCTGTATACCAAATGTTTAACAAATACGTTTAACAAATACGTTAAGCCCTTACAGCGTGATTGAGTAAACATCCAAACATCTTCACAAATTTTCACATTTATTACTTATTTATTTATTTCCACAAAAATACATACAGGCAGATACAGTGTATAATACGTGGGACACTCAGAAAGTTTTGCGAAACTAAAAAAAATTGTTCTATACGTACATATATTTTTATCAAATCTTTTCAAAGTACTTTCCACCAGCCTCTATACAAAGATTCATGCGCCTAAACCAGTTTTCAAAACACTTTTTGCAGTCCGCCGCAGACACCTCGTTTACAGCCTGCTCGAACGCAGCCAGCGCATCTTCCGGCGACGAAAATTGTATCCCTTTGAGCTGATTTTTTATTTTTGGGAATAAAAAGAAGTCACACGGTGCTAGATCAGGGCTGTAAGGAGGGTGACCCAGGAGTTTGACTGGCGTGCTGTCCAGGAAGTCCCTCGTTTTGAGTGCGGTGTGCGCAGGTGCATTGTCGTGGTGGAGCAGTAGCCCGCGGAGCCCTGTGTTTGGTCGCTTGTTGCTTATAACAGAGAAAACTTCTGGCAAACATTTGGTAGTATACCATTCGGCATTAATGCTTCTTTGATCCCGTAAGGGAATTGATACCAAGTGGCCAGTCAAATTAAAAAAGCTAGCGATCAAAATCTTACCCCCGCTTCTAGATCGCTTCACTTTGGTAGGCGTTGGCTCATTTTGAAACACCCAAACAGTCGACTGGCGCTTGGTTTCTGGGTCGTATTGATAAATCCAGGACTCATCACCTGTAAAGATGTCGTAAACACGCCGAGACGAGCCTGCTTCAAATTTGTTAAGCATATCACGGCACCATTCCACCCGGGCCTGCTTCTGAGCATCGGTGAGGTTGTGCGGCACCCAGCGTGATACTATCCTCCTCACGCGAAGATGGCTGTGTAGAATCTCGTGAACGCTTCCCGATCCAATCTTCAATATGTGTTGAATCTCCTGATATGTAATTCGCCTATTGTCTTGGATTAAATTTTTCACTGCTAGCACGTTTTCTTCGGTAACAGCCGTCAAAGGGCGACCGCTTCTTTCGTCATCCCCCAAAGTTGGTCGACCGCGCTTGAATTCGTTATACCAACGATACACGGTTGCCTTGGAAGGGCCTTCATCCATGAATGCCATTTGAAGTCTATCGTACTATTCATCCGGTTTCAGGCGACACTTGAAATCGTATAAAATCATAGCTCTAAAATGTTCCCGGCGCAGATCCATATTTCAGTGAGACACAATACTTTGAATTAACTCGCAAAAAATGTGGAGGGAAATTTTGAAATTGGAACTTACTTATTTTTACTTATAAATAATCATATTTTCGAAAAACATTATAACTGGCCAGTCTCCCATATATAAAAACTTTTTTTCGCAATACTTTCTGAGGGGCCTGGTATAAACAAGTTTAGGTTTATAACATTATAATTGTTAGTAGAGTAGGATATATTTATGATTATTTCCTCCTAGTATTTTTAGGTTTACTTGTGTGAAAGTCTAGCGTTTATGTAAATAGTGAACCCAAACACTTATTTGTTTGAAGTTGCCCTATATAATCTAATCGATATGGTGAGGGTGTCCCATCAATCGGATAAGCTCTTTTTGTTTCGACCCAAACAAACAAAATTGACCTGTTAATTGTACTTAATAGAGTAAACTTATACGTACGCTGGAATGTTTACCAGGAGTTTGTACAAATATTTGTAAGCCATACAATTTTCTGCTTTGTTTAAGTTTGTCCCTGCGGAAATCGAACGGAAGGCGGATATTCTGCTGCTACGTCAATTGGGTCGTCAATTAGTTTTACAAATAGAACAAGTGTGTTTAGATATACAGACAGTAAAAAATATTTTTTTTTTTTTTTTTTTTTTTTTTTTTATGATTTATAGATCTGCTCTTGACCACAATCTAGACAGCTTTGTCAGGATGTGGTCGACGATGGAGCGAGCAAACCTATTAGGTGCCGATTCACTCCAGCTTTAAAGGCGTTAGGGTTATAAGTGCCCGGAAATACAGATGCCGGCAGTGAATTCCACAACTTGGCTGTGCGCATTATGAAAGAGTTCTCAAAGCGCTTGGTCCTGATAGTAGGGATTTCCACCAAATGTGGATGATATCCTGCAGTGCGGCGTGTAGTCCGATGAAAGAAAGGAGATGGCGGAATAAGCTCATGGAGCTCTTGCGCACACTCTCCAAAGTACAGCCTGTAGAACACCGACAAACAAGCAACTGTGCGTCTATGGGCTAAGCTTTGTAGCTTAGATTTTGCTAACAGTTCATCACCAATTAACCTCTCAGCTCTGCGTTGAATCGAGTCAAGAGCCGCAAGCTGGTATTTGGCGGAGCCATCCCACAAGTGACTGCAATACTCCATACACGATCGGACTTGAGCTTTATATAAAGTGAAAAGCTGTCCAGGAGTGAAGTATCGCTTCACCTTGTTAAGAATGCCCAACTTTTTGGCCGCAGTTTGAGCCTTTGCCTCGATTGTGGTGCCGAAGTTGAGGTTAGGTTAATATAGACGAATTGCTGCGAACAATCATAGTGAAGCCAACAAAACTGTGCTCCTCAGTGGCAACAGTTCCACATTGACAGCTCCTTTACTTTGTAAGCAGTAAGGGCGGTTTTCTAATTCAAGTGTTACCACTGTCATGCAGTCGAGTGAACAAACCAGCGCACACGTACACACATGCACATCAAAACGTGCAAACCACTCTCAGTACAAATGTCGCGGCACATCACCAAATACAAATACCTTTCAGGTGCATGGTGTGTGCGTGAGCGATAGTTTGTACACGGAGGTGGTTTTGTTGGCTTCACTATGATTGTTCGTAGCACTTCGACTATATTTTTTACAGTGTCTGTGTTAAGATGTAAAAGATGCTCTTACTTGGGTGATGTGGTCAACGCTTGCTCTGACGCAATAATACGGCAACAGTCATACAATACGGTCAAATGTTGCTCTACAGTCGTTTCAATCATACGAATATCCACGATATCACCTTAGTTTGATCATTTAATTCGCTCCACTGAATAGAATCTAAATATTGAAAACACATAGTGCATTATCCTATCCTACGAATCTTAGCCGTTCAGTCGCCCAGGTATTTCGAGTGGTGAAAGTTGATTACTCAATCACGCTGTTAAGGCAGTGGCGGATTTACCAGCAGGCTGAGTAGGCTGGAGCCTAGGGCGGCAGATTTTAGGGGCGGCATTTTATGTCTCACTGAAATGATAAAGATTTAAACATATACCTAAACGTTATTAGGTCCACTGCCTACTGACTGCCTCGTTGGTCTAGTGGTTGCAAGCGCGACTGCTGAGCGTGGGGTCCTGGTTTTCATTAGGAAATTCTCAGTAGCAGCCCGGAGTCTGGATTTGTGCCCGGTTAATGGCAATAGGTTCGCCCCCTATTACATGGGAATATAACATAACTGGCGAAATGTGGGTGTACTATTACACCTCTGCCTACCCCTTCGGGGAAATACAGGCGTGATGTTATGTTATGTTGTTATGTTATTAGGTCCACACAAAATATGAAACATGTAATATGTTTCATCACTTAGATAACCCTAAGGCGATATTTTGACCCATTATTGAGCTTTTATTAGCTCAGAAATATCCAAAAATCCATGCCCAAAAACTATTTCTTGAATAGTTGGATTGTAAAAATAATCTAGGAACTGAAACTTGAAAGAGGTCGGTAGAAGTGGGAAAATTATAATAGCCTACTGGCGGCAAATGTGTAAATCCGTCACTGTGTTAAGGGCTCAACGGATTGAGATGAAATTTGGCATACAGTTGGACCATAAACCCGTATTAACATACCAGGCCCCTCAGAAAGTATTGCGAAAAAAAGTTTTTATATATGGGAGACTGGCCAGTTATAATGTTTTTCGAAAATATGATTATTTATAAGTAAAAATAAGTAAGTTCCAATTTCAAAATTTCCCTCCACATTTTTTGCGAGTTAATTCAAAGTATTGTGTCTCACTGAAATATGGATCTGCGCCGGGAACATTTTAGAGCTATGATTTTATACGATTTCAAGTGTCGCCTGAAACCGGATGAATCGTACGATAGACTTCAAATGGCATTCATGGATGAAGGCCCTTCCAAGGCAACCGTGTATCGTTGGTATAACGAATTCAAGCGCGGTCGACCAACTTTGGGGGATGACGAAAGAAGCGGTCGCCCTTTGACGGCTGTTACCGAAGAAAACGTGCTAGCAGTGAAAAATTTAATCCAAGACAATAGGCGAATTACATATCAGGAGATTCAACACATATTGAAGATTGGATCGGGAAGCGTTCACGAGATTCTACACAGCCATCTTCGCGTGAGGAGGATAGTATCACGCTGGGTGCCGCACAACCTCACCGATGCTCAGAAGCAGGCCCGGGTGGAATGGTGCCGTGATATGCTTAACAAATTTGAAGCAGGCTCGTCTCGGCGTGTTTACGACATCTTTACAGGTGATGAGTCCTGGATTTATCAATACGACCCAGAAACCAAGCGCCAGTCGACTGTTTGGGTGTTTCAAAATGAGCCAACGCCTACCAAAGTGAAGCGATCTAGAAGCGGGGGTAAGATTTTGATCGCTAGCTTTTTTAATTTGACTGGCCACTTGGTATCAATTCCCTTACGGGATCAAAGAAGCATTAATGCCGAATGGTATACTACCAAATGTTTGCCAGAAGTTTTCTCTGTTATAAGCAACAAGCGACCAAACACAGGGCTCCGCGGGCTACTGCTCCACCACGACAATGCACCTGCGCACACCGCACTCAAAACGAGGGACTTCCTGGACAGCACGCCAGTCAAACTCCTGGGTCACCCTCCTTACAGCCCTGATCTAGCACCGTGTGACTTCTTTTTATTCCCAAAAATAAAAAATCAGCTCAAAGGGATACAATTTTCGTCGCCGGAAGATGCGCTGGCTGCGTTCGAGCAGGCTGTAAACGAGGTGTCTGCGGCGGACTGGAAAAAGTGTTTTGAAAACTGGTTTAGGCGCATGAATCTTTGTATAGAGGCTGGTGGAAAGTACTTTGAAAAGATTTGATAAAAATATATGTACGTATAGAACAATTTTTTTTAGTTTCGCAAAACTTTCTGAGTGTCCCACGTATAGGTTTTTTTCATGTAACTTGTCCCTGGAAAATTAACAGTTCCTAAGGGATGCGCGACAAATTACATCAACGCGGGCGAAGCCGCGGGCATAGGCTAGTTATTGGATAAAATCTGTAACTATAGTTTCAGCTCTCCAAGTAGACATTTCCATTAAGATTTGTTTGTTTTCAAACGAGGACTGTTCTAACCAGAGACCGACCGTATAAAAATCGCTGTCTCACTGGTTACTAAACTTTCGAAAGAATCGTGGAAACTTTGAAAGCAAAAAAAATAAACTTCATTTGCCAAACAAATAGAAAGTTTTAATTGAAAAACAAAATTCCCTAGAGAAAGGCTTCATTTTCCAGGTTTCTTAATAAAAGTGGCAAAGTTGATGTCTAATTGATTGATGTTTTTGATAAAAATTCTTATCTTCAAATCAGTTATGAAGGGTTTATTTTTGGGTTCGTTTATTTTTTTTGGAGTAAAGTGTAATTTTTATTTTGCATTATTTTATTTACTACAAAACGGGCACGAAATAAATATAAGATCGTAAATAGTACACATTTTATGGATTTTCGTATAAATAAGCATAATATACGCTATCAACAAAAAGTTTTTCAGCAAAAGATCCGAATAGCATTCATGTAACGTTCCCAAAAGTATCAAAGCAAAAAAGCACTTAAAACAGCGGCAACCGAAACTAGGTCTCAATAGCGCATCTGTCTTAGTCATACCATTCATTTTTCCTCTAAAGTCCACACCGCGCAACCTTTGACCAACTGTAAATAGACAAGGCCACGACCCACAAACAGTCTGAACAACACTCCCGCTCATCACTCGGCCCGTTCTTTTCAAATTTAAAAAAGACCTAAGTGACGGTGCGTTTTCCTTAAAATGACGGCCTGTTTCCAACCCATGTTATAAAAAACCAGCCAAGTGCAAGTCGGGCTCATGCAGTAAGGGTTCCGTACCACCCATCGACCTGATACCTGATAGAAACTGACTTAATTTACGAGAGTTCATCAAAAGACATCCACGCACCGTACGCGAAATATGAATTTTTGCACCTCTTTCTTACGTATGTGTACCGGACGGGCGGTCTCGAAGGTACCCAAGCCGCTGACGCCCTATACACTATGGGTTCCAGGTACTTCAGCAACTGTGTCCTCGTACTGAAGGCTGGATGAAGACTGGGCGTGTGTAGTGGAGACAAATGAAAACAACAATATTCTTCTAGCTATAACTTCAGGGCGTGTTCTTGAGGGTTCACAAGTTTGGTTTTCCCACAGATGTACTATTAGACCGATGACTACGAATTTTACAGGGAAACATGGTTACTAAGGTACCCCGAATCTTTACCGACTCGAGAACCGCAAGAAACACGCTCTGTTTTAACTTTATTTTGTAACTATTTTCATTTGATCATACAGTGTTTTATTAGATTTACAACTATTATACATGCTAATATATATTAGTGTGATACATCATTAGAAAGCTTACAGAAATACCTACAGAATGACATACAGCTACAGGGTATTTTAACTACATTCACACAGACTATGATGATGTAAGTGTTAAAAATACAATAATTGATGCCCTATTACTATTTCCCTATGTAATTAGGTTACATAACTCGGTACCTATTTACTTGGATCTATCTATGGCTGTTTATTTAAACTGTTAGCTGTCTTTTGACACTAACTCCAAGTAAATAGGTCCACTATATAGGGCACAATTCAATCTTCTATTTACTTATGGTAAAACTGTATGAACATTCGACTTTGTGGTCATCAAAGCGTTATGCGCACACACACACATACAAAGGTATTTTGGCTCTATTTTACATTTACTATCAAAACACTATAAAATACTATCAAAACACTATAAAATACTATCAAAACACTATAACATACTATCAAAACACTACAAAATACTATCAAAAGACTATAAAAACATTAAAGATTACATAAAGAGTAACATAAAAACACAAACAATCAACTATTGATTTAAACATTGATCTTAGATTAGATTAATTTAACTTTTTTAACATTAGAATGACACACTCGCGTATGGGTGACGCGTTGTCGCGAACATATCTCCCGCCGTGCAGCGTAGAGACGACTCGATGCGGAGCTGCACATCTGTTCGGTGAGCGACTGTTCACTCACTTTGGTAGTGGGACGAGCTTCTTCGTCGGACGCTTCAATATACCGCCTGCTGTACGCACCTCAACTGTGCGGATTTCGCCATCGGCACCGGGGTAGACCGCCACTATTCTGCCTCGCGGCCAGGTGTTGCGGGGTAGCTGACCATCGGCAATGAGTACTAGGTCGCCGATTTGGAGAGCGGGCCCACGAGCTTGCGGGTCTCGTCGGTGCTGTAGATCTGGGAGGTACTCACGTACCCATCGGCGCCAAAACATGTCGGCGAGCACTTGAGCGTGGCGCCAATGCTTTCTGCCGACCAGGTCCTGTTCGCTGAAAACGCCGGGGTTAGGTAGTCTCGCCGATCCGCCAAGTAGGAAGTGGTTTGGCGTGATTGCTTCTTCATCTTCACTGTCTACGGAGACATGTGTTAGAGGCCTGCTGTTCACAATATACTCAGCTTCGCAAAGCAAAGTCGATAACACCTCTTCTTGAGGGTGACGATCGTTGAGGACGGCGTACAAGACGGTCTTCACTGACCTTACCAGCCTTTCCCACACTCCCCCCATGAATGGTGCCGAGGGGGTAATGAATCGCCATGAGATGCCACGACGGTTTGCTTCTTCCTGTAATGCCTCACGTAGTTCTCTATCTGCCCCATGCATGTTAGTGCCATTGTCCGAATGGATTTCGGTCGGACACCCTCGACGCGCTGCGAATCTTCGTAGTGCCAGTATGGTGGAGTCCGCACTGAGGTTGGCGGCGATTTCCAGGTGCACTGCTCTCGTGGTGAGACACGTAAAGAGTGCCACATATCTTTTCTGATGCTGGCGTCCTACTGTGATCGAGAGGGGGCCGAAGTAATCCAATCCGGTATAGGTGAACGGTCTCCTATGGTGTGCGAGACGCGTTCTGGGGTGATCGCCGGTTGCCGGTTCCGATGGTCGCGCTTTTCTAATGCGGCATGGTAAACATTGATGAATGACCTTTTTGGTTATCGGTCGCATTCTCACGATCCAGTAGCGCTGTCGTAGCTCGTTGATGGTGAGCTCTGTCCCACTGTGCTGGAGTTTTCGATGGGTCCAATCTATGTACAGTTGTGTTATGTAGTGATCACCATCCAGTACAGGTGGACTTCTCATGGAGTCCGTTACTCCGGTTACGGCAGCAATCCGACTTCGAAGAACGATAAGGTGGTCTTTCATCTCGACTCGTAGCGGATGCAAGCGACTGTCTCTGGCGACACTTCTATTGGCCTTGAGTTCTATTATTTCTTTCCTAAAGGCGTCTTCCTGCACCGCGCGCATCAGAATGTTCTCAGCTTCGTGCAAGTATTCGGCTTCGAGTACGACGAATCTCCTGACTGGTGGTTCTATTTTCACAGCCTTCTTCACGGGCATCTGTGTGGTCTTCTTCTTTTTCCTCCAGTCGGGATCTTTCTCATCGTTTTTCTTGGTTCTCTTGTATAGAGTTCTCCCTTTGGTTTTCTGGCACAGGGACGTAAATTGGAGAACGATTGCTGTGGCTCTTAACAACCGTTCCCACTTGGAGAACCTCTTTGGGTCTGGAACGACTTCTCTGATGTTTCCTATGTTGTCGGTTCCCGATAGCGTGAGAGCTTTTTCCTCTCCTGTATTTTCTGCTTCTATAGTCTTTTCTGCAGGCCAAGTCGCCGGGTGATTATAGAGGAAGGCTGGTCCCCGATACCATTCATGATCGGAGTTGAAGTTGGTCGGTACATCACGGGTTGCTGCGTCGGCAATGTTCAATTTCGTTGGTACCCAATGCCAATCTTCTACTTTACTATTCTCCTCTATGGCCGCCAGGCGATGAGCGACGAACGGCTTAAAAACTCTGGCTCCCTTCTTTATCCACGTGATCACAGTCTTGCTATCGGTCCAGTAGCTGATCGAGTCTGGCCTGATTCTGTGTTCTTGCACCACTGCGGCAGCGACTCGGCTCCCCATCACGGCCGCTTGTAGCTCGAGCCGTGGTATCGATGTTAGCTTCAAGGGAGCTACTTTAGCCTTTGCCATGATGAGGCTGACGCGAACTTCGTTGTCTGGTGTGGTCGCTCTCCAGTAGACCGCAGTTGCGTATGCGGACTCGCTGGCATCGGCGAATACGTGGATTTGGAGGTTAGTGGCGTCGCTGTAGCCGGGGTAGCATCTTGGGAATCCGACTTCTTTTAGTTGTTGTAGATGACACATCCACTCTGCCCATTGTGTGGCCAAGTCTTCGTCTATCTCTTGGTCCCAGTCTATTGCTCGTCTCCAGGCTTCTTGCAGTATTTGCTTTGCCCGAATAGTGACGGGTGAAGCAAGACCGAGGGGATCGTACAGTGACATCACGATCTTTAACGCTTCTCGTTTAGTCGGGGCCTTCTTTTCCAATATGTTGGGAGGTAGACGAGCGAGCTTAAGGTTGAAGCTTAATTGGTCCGTAGCCGGTTTCCACATTATTCCGAGTATCTTTTCCTCGCTATTGTTGCTTCCCAAATCGATAGTCTGTGTTGGGTTCTGCTGTGGTTCCAGCTCACGGAGCACTGTCTGGGAATTGGACACCCATTTTGTGAGGTTGAATCGCGCCTTACTGTGTATATCCCGAACTGTCTTGGATATGCGCGTTGCCTCTTCTTCGGTTTGAAAACTGTCTAAGTAGTCGTCCATATAGTGATTATTAATTATGGCTTCTACTGCTTCCGGATGCTTCTCTATATGTTGTACTGCGTTCCAGTTTTTGGCGAAAATTGCTGTACAAGGTGAACTGGCTGCGCCGAATATGATTGATGTCATGCGGTATTCTTCGGGAGCTCCCTCCCGCCGGTGTCCTCTCCATAGGTATCGGAGGGCGTCTCTGTCTTCAGGTCGCACCTTGACCTGCATGAACATTTCCGCTATGTCAGCGGAAACGGCGAAGCGGTGACGACGAAAACGCATCATGACACCGGGTAGGGATTGTAACAGGTCTGGTCCCGTTAGCAGGAAGTCATTGAGCGACATCCCTTTTGTTTTGGCAGCGGCGTCGTGTACTATCCGGAGCTTTTCTGGTTTGAGTGGGTTATGGACATCAAAATGGGGTAAGTACCATGTCCTTTCTGGGGTGTTCACCTTCGGCGCTTCCTCAGCATATCCCTTTTGTGTAAGAGATTCCATTTGCTCTAGGTATCTCGTCTTAAGAGCAGGGTTGCGGTCCAGTTTCTTTTCTATGGAAGCGAGCCTTCTCAGGGCTGTCTCGTAACTATCTGGCATCTGGACGTTTCTATTTTTCCACAAAAGCGCCGTTTGAACATGTCCACTCTCCAGCTGTTCTGTGTTTCCTTTCAAAATATCCTCCGCCTTCTTTTCGGGATCGGAGTCTGGTCGACGCGGATTGATCATTAATGACTCCAGTGCGAAGAATTCCCGTAGTTGCTGGTCGAGTTTCTCATCGCCGGCGATTACGTTGTTGATGAAGTGAACTTGCTGACCCAGCGTCCTCGTATGTGCCCCATGCAAAACCCAGCCCAGTGGAGTGAGTGATGCCACTGGTTGGTGATTAGGCCCTCTTCGTATGTCGGTGGCCAGAAGAAGATGCCAATTGTCCTGGCCTATTAGGATTTGCGGGGTGCCTGTTGCGTAGGTCAGCTTTCCCTTCAGATCTTTAAGGTGTTCACAGTCTGCGATGTCTTCTTCGCCCACTGTCTGAGGTGACAGGTGGAACTCGGGGATTGTGCGTGCTCTGAATGGCACTCTGTTGTCCCGAGAGTCACTAAGTGTGACGTCGACTCTTCGGGAACCGGGAGTATTTATGGTGATGTTCCCGATTGCCGCTATCTTAAGTGGTTCCAGTACTCCTTCTGCTCCAACCTTCTTCGCTATTTCCTCAGCGATCAACGATACTGTAGACCCGTCGTCGAGAAGTGCGTGAGTAGACACTTCTCCCGCCGGTCCGACGACTCGGACTGGAACTATTTTCAGGTACGCATGGTTGGAGCACGATCTTGAGCTGGCCACGGTCTCCTTTGCTTCGGAGCTATTTTCAGGATCTCTAGGCTTCCTATCATGATGAAGTAGTCGATTGTGCGTAGCCTTACATTCGGCTATTCCGCACTGCCTGCGCTTACAACCGTGTCCCGGTAATCTATTTCGCAAGCAACGATAGCACATGTTGTGTTTCTTGGCTAGTTCCCACCTCTTGTCGGGGGAAGCTTCCTTGAACTTCGAACACACGGCAGCGTGGTGTCCATCCTTTTCACATAGGCGACACTTCTGACCGGATTTATCTATGGCTGTGTGTGTTCTCTGTATGACGCGTCGGTTCGGCTGCGGTTCTGTTATATTTTCTGGCGGTGCGAAGGCGCTGCAGAAACGGGCTTGTTCAGATACGAATTCGCTGAACAAGCTAAGGTCTGGCGTGGAGTGGTGCGTTTCGGTATATGTTCTGTACCACAGCACGCGCAGCGAATTTGGTAACTTTTCTGTAAGTGTCCGTAGCAGCTCTGCGTTCAACAAATAGTGCTCTTTCTTTAGAGCGCGAAGAGTGACGACACCAGTCCTGATTCGGCTTGCGAATGTGCAGATATCTTTTGGAGTTTCGCTGCATCGCGGCAGGTTACGAAGCTTCTCGGTTTCTGCTTGTGCTATTGAATCTGGGCGTCCAAACTGTAGCTCCAGTTCTTTCATAATTTCGTCAGGCTTGGCGTGTCCTATGAGCTCTGAGCTTACTGTCTCAAGTGCTCTTCCGCGTAGGCTTCTTCTTAGCCTTGCAGTGTTCTCTACATCGTTAAAGTATCCACATGTAGTTTCATAAATGGCGCGAAACGAAAGCCATTCTGTATGTGCTCCGCTGAAGTTCGGTAGGGTCATAATGACCTTGGAAGCAGCATGGTGGTGTGGGGTCCAGGTCGAGTCACTATCTTTCTTGACTGCGAGTGCCGATATAGCTGACGATAATTCTGTTATGAAGGGGCGAAGTGTATCCATTTTACTATGCTCTCCTGTTATGAGAGGTGCGATTTTCTTCTTCACTTTACTGTTTGCTATATCTGCTTCTATGGTCGCTCGCTTTTGGAGTTCTAATGGTTCTATGACCGCTGGGAGAGCTGGTGGCACATTGCCCGAATAACGAATATCTCTCTCGGCGGCGGTGATCTCCTTGGAGCTGGGTTCTGGACCTTCCACTTCTGTTGTCGCTCGCGGCTGCAGGTCTTCTAATCGTTCTATGACCGCTGGGAGAGCTGGTGGCGCATTGCCCGAATAACGAATATCTCTCTCGGCGGCGGTGACCTCAGTCGAGCGGGGTTCCGGGCCTTCTTCGAGCCAGGAACGCACGAATTCTGTTTTGGAGCCGGCATCTTCTAAATAGTCGTCGTCCGAATCATCTTCGGCCCTCTGTAGCGCTATTTGCGCAAGCTCCATCTTGATCTTTAGTAGATCCTCTCGAGCCTTCAGTATTTTTCTTTGGCTCCGTGTCGTCCTTGTTGACGGCGGTATTGACGGTTCGATACGGGCGTCACCCCGGGTAGTCATCGGCTGTTCACGGCGTGTATTCTTGTCCGTTGGTTTCAGTGTTCTATCACTCGACGCTGCTGGTCGTGGTGCTTGATCGGACGGTGCTGGTGTTGAAGGGATCACTTGAATAGGTGGCGATGGTGGGCGCGTAATTTCTATTCCCTCGACAGTGGAGGGTGACTGTGGCGGCTGTTGATGACGTATGGCTGACGTACTAGGTGCTGCGTCTGGCTGAACAGTCACTCGCGCCTCTGGTACCCTTCCGTGTGATCTGGTAACCGGCATCGTTGCTGTCTTCTTATAATTTCACCAAGCTTCACTATAACTCTTGAACACTGACCTTCTTTAAGTTGAATCTTGATACACGATTCTTCTATCTTGAAAAACTTCTATAATTGTTCTTCACTATGATTGTTGAACACTTGAAAACTTCTTTAAATTGAATCTTGATACACGATTCTTCTATCTTGAAAACTTCTATAACTGTTCTTCACTATGATTGTTGAACACTTGAAAACTTCTTTAAATTGAATCTTGATACACGATTCTTCTATCTTGAAAACTTCTATAACTGTTCTTCACTATGATTGTTGAACACTTGAAAACTTCTTTAAATTGAATCTTGATACACGATTCTTCTATCTTGAAAACTTCTATAACTGTTCTTCACTATGATTGTTGAACACTTGAAAACTTCTTTAAATTGAATCTTGATACACGATTCTTCTATCTTGAAAAACTTCTATAATTGTTCTTCACTATGATTGTTGAACACTTGAAAACTTCTTTAAATTGAATCTTGATACACGATTCTTCTATCTTGAAAACTTCTATAACTGTTCTTCACTATGATTGTTGAACACTTGAAAACTTCTTTAAATTGAATCTTGATACACGATTCTTCTATCTTGAAAAACTTCTATAATTGTTCTTCACTATGATTGTTGAACACTTGAAAACTTCTTTAAATTGAATCTTGATACACGATTCTTCTATCTTGAAAACTTCTATAAATTGAATCTTGATACACGATTCTTCTATCTTGAAAAACTTCTATAATTGTTCTTCACTATGATTGTTGAACACTTGAAAACTTCTTTAAATTGAATCTTGATACACGATTCTTCTATCTTGAAAACTTCTATAACTGTTCTTCACTAATAGTTGCTCAGGAAATTTACTTCATAAATGGTTCTTCAGGAATAAGTCTTCAGTTGTAAGTCTTCAGGAAATTATCTTCAAAAATAATTCTTCAAAAATAATTCTTCAGTTGTAAGTCTTCAGGAAATTATCTTCAAAAATAATTCTTCAAAAATAATTCTTCATTTGTAAGTCTTCAGGAAATTATCTTCAAAAATAATTCTTCAGGAATAAGTCTTCGTATTAATTCTTCAGTATGAAGTATTCAGGTTGCTGAGTATCCGGCTCGAAGGACCAGAGAATGTACCGGACGGGCGGTCTCGAAGGTACCCAAGCCGCTGACGCCCTATACACTATGGGTTCCAGGTACTTCAGCAACTGTGTCCTCGTACTGAAGGCTGGATGAAGACTGGGCGTGTGTAGTGGAGACAAATGAAAACAACAATATTCTTCTAGCTATAACTTCAGGGCGTGTTCTTGAGGGTTCACAAGTTTGGTTTTCCCACAGATGTACTATTAGACCGATGACTACGAATTTTACAGGGAAACATGGTTACTAAGGTACCCCGAATCTTTACCGACTCGAGAACCGCAAGAAACACGCTCTGTTTTAACTTTATTTTGTAACTATTTTCATTTGATCATACAGTGTTTTATTAGATTTACAACTATTATACATGCTAATATATATTAGTGTGATACATCATTAGAAAGCTTACAGAAATACCTACAGAATGACATACAGCTACAGGGTATTTTAACTACATTCACACAGACTATGATGATGTAAGTGTTAAAAATACAATAATTGATGCCCTATTACTATTTCCCTATGTAATTAGGTTACATAACTCGGTACCTATTTACTTGGATCTATCTATGGCTGTTTATTTAAACTGTTAGCTGTCTTTTGACACTAACTCCAAGTAAATAGGTCCACTATATAGGGCACAATTCAATCTTCTATTTACTTATGGTAAAACTGTATGAACATTCGACTTTGTGGTCATCAAAGCGTTATGCGCACACACACACATACAAAGGTATTTTGGCTCTATTTTACATTTACTATCAAAACACTATAAAATACTATCAAAACACTATAAAATACTATCAAAACACTATAACATACTATCAAAACACTACAAAATACTATCAAAAGACTATAAAAAAATTAAAGATTACATAAAGAGTAACATAAAAACACAAACAATCAACTATTGATTTAAACATTGATCTTAGATTAGATTAATTTAACTTTTTTAACATTAGAATGACACACTCGCGTATGGGTGACGCGTTGTCGCGAACAGTATGTAAGAAAGACACACACCACATTTATCTATGTTTGCCCTATTTTTAGTATTTGTTGCTAAACTACATAGTATGCACTATAATCAAACCAAGTTTGACACTTTTTTTTTTATATTATAGGATGGCGAAACGAGCTAAAGGCCCACCTGATGTTAAGCTGTTATCCTTGCCCATAACAACTTCAATACCACTCAGGCTGTTGCCTAAATGGTACCGCAAGTCGGTTCGCCAAACTGAGACATGAAGATGGAAAGTCTCATGTGATTGTAATCTCACCGGCACCCGTACCCTTCAGACCGAAACACAGCAATGCAAGCATCACTATTTGGCGGAGAAGTAGATACGGTGGTAGTACTTCCCCGGACGAGCTCTTTCACAAATGAGCTCTACTACTACTGGTATGTATTACCGTTTTGAAGATAAAGCAGGAACAAAAACGTTGAAAAAAGTGCATGTGTTTCGAGGTTTCTTGTATAACCCCTTTGGTTTTAAACTTCTTTTATTTTTAGTATTTATCGTGATAGGGATCATAGCAACAAATATTCTGAGAAAATTTCAACCAGCTATACCTATTTCCATTCAAAAGATCCTGAAAGACCCTGTGACAGACAAACGGACGGACGGACAGCGTAGCGAGAGTAATAGGGCCGTTTGGCACCCTTTGACCAGGGAACCATAAAAATAAACACTCTTTAACTCTCCTTCCACGACTGACGTCGTCGCTCATTGAAACAGGTTCTCAGTGTCGCCCTATTTCTATAGAACTTACATAAAGCTTTGTTAACGCCCCATAAAATGTTTGAAGTTAAACATTAACAATGAATAAGCAAGGATAATGTAATACTTTAGCTGCGTTCATAATTTGTACCGTTCAGCTCTTTAAAGCTTCGGAGTAAATGGGACTTACTAAAGCATCTCAGCAAGTCGCGCGAAACATTTGTAAGTAAAAAATGTAGCTGAGAGGTGATTGATTGTAACATCGTCGTCACTACATATTATAAAACAAAGTCGCTTCCCGTCTGTCTGTCCCTATGTATGCTTAGATCTTTAAAATTACGCAACGGAATTTGATGCGGTATTTTTAATAGATAGTGTGATTCAAGAGGAAGGTTTATATGTATAATACATGCATAATATAATAGAGAAACTCTGATAATTTTCGAGGTTTCTAATGCAATGTCGTAAATAAAATAAACACATTTTTTTGCGCTTACATTGCCAACGCTGGCTGAACCCTACGAGATAGATCAAAATAATGTACTACAGTATTGTACACCTTAAAAAGGTCTACAAAAAAGTCTGCAATGGTATATGTCTATCTCTTATGGATAACCCGCAATAACTATGTTTTATCCTTTACTTTTTACGAGAAATAATGGCTTATTTACGAAGCGATTTTAAGAAATACAGCATTAATCCTTATCCAATTAAGTACCTTAAATACATTGTGCATTTAATATAGATCAATATGGCCTTTTACAGCATGTCATTTAAATGAATGTTTTCGAAGATATTACAGATTTAAAATGAAGACCCGTGCGAAGCCGGGGCGGGTCGCTAGTAAGTAATATATCCATAATAAGTAAGAGAAACCACCAACCCGCACTGTCCACCAACCCGCACTAGGCCAGCGTGGTGGACTAAGGCCTTAACCTTCTCATACTGAGAAGAGGCCCGTGCCCAGCAGTGAGACAGTAATGGGCTGATTATGTTATTATGTTATGTAAGTAAGAGAAAAAATCTTACAATATTTTTACAGGACATAAAATGTAAAGAGTCTAATTTAATAACGTTTCTTAGAGCTTTAATTTCAATCAACTTAGCCTATCACGGTCTACTGCTAGAGTAAACTATCTTCCGAGTTACGCCTCAGTACTCTCTCCTCCGCTTTTAATTACTCTGCATAAAAGCAACTCAGAAACAAATCAAACAATAAGAGAGATTAGCAAACTATTTGAAGCTATTCGAGTTATAAATGACCCAGTAACGATTCAGCAACAACAAAGAGGTGTTAACAGTTATAGTGGCCATTTTACGGTGAAAACTTAGTTTATGAAACCCGCCGCACGCTAACTCCATTATCCTACCTACAGTGAAAGCTAAGAATTTTTATTTTAAATTGTTTTTCATCAAACAACCCCGACTTTATTTAGCTTTTGTACTAAAATAATTACCCCAAAAACTTGTGCCCTGATAATTTCCTCGAAAATTACGTTCTGTTTAGAAGTGGAAGTTTACATTTTTCTTGTTTCATAATTTATATTTGCCCCGTAGGTTTTGTTTTAATTGTTTTGAGGATTTGAAATTGTTACAAGTACTAGGAAAAACTATATAAAACGAAGTTACTTCGATGTGTAAAATGAGTCAAGTTTGTAATACTTTCCTTTGGTTTCAATTCTTATTTCGTGCTGATTAATAGTCGATGTACAATTTCAACATACCATGTTCCCATAATTCTCACACGCTGACGATCAACTAATAATATTCGATTACAAATATTTTTTTAATAATATATTTAAAATAATAATATTACGTCTACGTGTTTTATTTCAAGGCAACAAGAAGTGAACTTTACTTAATTAAATACCTTTTACACGGAGCGGGCGCGTACACTCGGGTGCCATTATTTAAACGCTTACCTGAAACAAATAAACGAAAACAATTAATTTATTTTCAAGTTCAAGGATCAAGTTATTGTTCGTTTTGTATTTTAGCAAGTAATTAAGTGTAAATATTTTATTTTAAAGGGATCTGTAAATAAAATTTCTTCCATTGCAATTGTACTTAAGAATATGGGCTTAAGTGACTGAAAGTCGCCCTAAAAATTACAGATACTTCGTAATACAATTAATAAAAAATAATTTTAACATTGTGGTGGCAGTGAAACCACATCATAGTTATTTTGTTTGAAATACATATTCACCAGTAACTGCAGACATATATTACGCAACAATAATATATTATGTAGTAGATACACAGACAGTAGTAGACATTAGTGTAATAGTGCTTCAGTGTTCAGTGCTGTGTTCCTGTTGGCTGTACTACCACAGTCACACAAAAGGCTTTATCATTTCCGAGCCTCTCATAAATCCGGCTTCTAGCGAACATTTGCAGACTCGAACATCTGTTGCTCCAATAATTTTTGTAAAGATGCAAATTGGAAACAAAACATAGATTAACAACAAGGATAAAAAATACATATTAGTTTATCTTTTTAGTGAAACAGTCCTTTAAAATCATCAACCATCGCTTAACATCAGGTAAGGTGGCGGACAAGCGCAAGCCAATGGGCTCTCATTTCTAATGAGAAATGATGCAAAAAAAACATAGATGAACAAATTAAAGTTAAAATTATTTCAGCCGCAGCTTTTGTCAAACAGGCCTGACCTTTATAGCGTCTAATATTTATATTTATGCAAATATAAATATTAAAATTATTCGAGGCACAAGCCAGAATATCAATGAAGCATCAAATTCATCCGGAAGAGCCTTTTTCAGTACGCAATCGAAACAGAATCGATTTGCGATGGGATTTAAGCGAAGCCACAATGAAATTATCCGGGCTTTGGGCACCGGATATTAAACACAGATGGGCAAGAGACAATCACGTAGTAAATAATTCCAATAATGCAGCGAAATACAAAGTATTTTCCGACACTACAATTAATTAACTATTAATTTGCGCTGATTGTATTCACAAGTGGTAGTTCAAACCAGAGCTTATAAAAGTAATTAGGTAGAATTAGGTAGAATATGTCGAAAACAATTTATGTTTACATATTCTAAAATATTATTCGATTCGTTTGGAATTACAATTTACCGAAAATAAATGACGAAATATACAAAACTGTGCCTTATAAAAGCTTTACCATTTTTGACGATTGAATTACTAAGTTCTGATAATGAATATTATCGTCAGTCCATTGAGAGGAATTGTAATGAAAGGGCAGAGATGAGTGCAATCCAAGAATGTTCCGGTCCGCCATTAGCATACAGATTGATCCACACGCCGAGACGACCGAAACGCTGGTAATGAACCCAATTCAATATACAACTGAATGATTGTGTTTCAAGTTCTGCTGGAGTGCCTTTGAAGCATAGAGAATGCAATTTAATTACATTTCCACTACTTTTCTTTAAGGATATTTTTTATGTGAGATTGAAAAATTTGCTCTTTAATCAACGCTAGCAGAGTGTAACTTATAGTTATAACTTACCTTTTTATCCTTAACTGCTATAGTAGTATCAGTCTTTGCTGTATCCAATTGGTCATTTTTTAACATCGTCTCATCGGTCATGGTACTTTCGTCAATTAAAATTTCTCTGCTATTTTTCCTGGAATGGTTAATAATATCGGGTTTCTCGGCGCTCATCAGATTACTCGCATTTTCATTTGTACAGTTCTCTTTCCCAGATTTTCGGTCTTCGGCTGAACGTGATTTATCTTCAGAACTTTTTATTTTAAAACAAGATATCGATTTCTTATCTTCTTTACCATCGCTCCTGCTAATTGGATCATTTTTATCACGTTTGCGTTCGTCTTTCTTGTGGTTCTTCGCGACGCTTTCCGACTTGAGACGTTTTTTCTTTCCATTCCACTTGGAGTTGACATTTTTAGATCGATTGCTATCATCGCTTGTACCAACGCTGTCGGAGCAAACGGGGTTAACTAAGATTTTCGTTGATTTAGCTTTTCGTTCAATTTTCCTTAAATTCAGGAAGCTTCCAGAGGAGTTTATGAGAGTGGGCGATGAATTGTGAGACGGGGAGCTGTCTTTTGCCTCATCACTGGAGCGTCGAACAGTTGCGGATATCAGTTTTATGGATTTCATGGTGTCAGCAGGGTTATGGCGTATTTTGTGTGTACGAAGTGGCCCCATAGCAACAGGTGGTCCTCCTTTAAATAATAATGCCGTCTCCGTTGGTTGACACACACAAGCTAACATTTTCAATGGTCATTTAATTTTTACTTATCACTATTATCACTCACATATTTGGTGTATTATTATGGTGCTGCGATACGCTACGAACTAATATATAACATGTTTTAAGCGTTGGCTGGAAACCTTAGATCAATAATAACAAAAAGACAAATCAACTAGATTAAAACCCGTTATGAAGACAAAACTGTAACGTAAACACAGTTTTTATAAATAATAAATATTTTGGGACATTTTTTTTACGGAGCACCATCTGGTTCCAAACTAAACAGAGCTTGTACACAAGGCTACACATCAAGCTGTACAAAACCAGTAAAGGCTGACCTCGCGTTGCAAGGAAAACCTATACAATGCGAGGTTAGCTTATACTGGAAATGTACAGCTTGATGTGTAGCCGTGTGTACTATGGGTATTAGACAGTGGATATAATACTTATATACTTTTTTTGTAAATTCGTTCTTATAACTAGGCAGAGGACCGAGTGTTGTGGCGCAATTTGGGAGAGGCCTATGTCCAGTAGTGGACTGCGATAGGCTGGGTTGATGATACTTATAATACATAAGAAACACCCAGATCAACACAAAAACTTATGATCATCACATAAATATTTGTGTCTTGTGGGAATAAAACCCACGACCTCATGATCAGCAGTCCAACACTCGAACCACTAGACCACAGACGTCGTCAAAGTTAACCGCGCCGCGGCTGTACGTGAGGCGTTTACATATGTAGGTACATACGAAAATAACAAATCTCATAATGCATCACATGTATGACGCGTATTAAACTTCCCGCCTGACGCGAAGACATGTTATTTCAAACTGAATAGCGGTAATCATCACAATCATTTGGATGCTTGATGTGTCTTTACGTATAACTGACTTCCTCATGTACAGAATATGAATATATTATTATTATAATACATGTGTTTTTGTATACATGTTGAATTTGTGAACAAACGTGTAATAAGGAGAACAAGTGAGGTGATTCCATATATTCCGGAAAGTTTTGAATCGAAGCTTTTAAAACGCCAAATCCCGCCGAAAAGGATTTGCATCTAAAAATATTCAAAGTCATTTATAGAGTTTACGAAACAAAATAAGCCGAAAGCGAACCGCAAACATTTTGTCCCCGAATCCTTTCCCCGCGGAGGAAAAAGTTCAAAGCCAGTTACTGCTTTATTCCGTATACGAGAATACGTATTTACGTCATGAGTGAAAAGTTGACGCTATCGGATTTTCTGCTCGGGCATGTCGCAATGTCTCACCGAGGTTTGTATTTATCGTGTTATAGATCTGTTAAGGTTCTGATACACTACTTTCTCAAGATACCCTCTTTTCAACCTTAACAATACCTTTTGTAACTTTATAAAGTGTATATAAATATTACATAGTTAAGGTATGGTTGGATCAAAATTGCGACTATTAAGGCGTTGCTGGTTTGCAATATGTCTGGATATGATTAACTTTGAAAAACGTTAAAACGAGAACTTAGTCGCTCAACGCACTTCGTCATAAATAAATTCTAAACGGTAAAATTTATGTCCGTCTTTCCTCAAGCAAATCTAAAAGCGTTCACCAAAACCGCCCTGAATTGCATAATTATATGAATAATCAATCAGGTAAGGGCAATAAAAGTGAATCATTTGAATGCCAAGCGTTTGCTTTTGCCCAATGTTCAGAATTTGAGTAACAGTAAAAAACAACAATTGGACCGTCTCCCCTCAATCATTTACATTGCGTACGATTTATACATGAGGAAGGTAACTCATGAAATATAGTCATAGAAATATAAAAACAGGGCAGCATAAAGGTACAACAATTTATATAGGCTGAGGCAGTGTACTTTACGTCCTCAATACTATATTATTTCATTTCAAGTTAGTATTATATATTTTATCTACACTCATATCTTAAAATTCGAATTATGAACTCGAAAGTAATGTCATAATGACATACTTTACCCACATGCACCTGTAATGAATTAAAAAAATTGCATTACAGTTTACTGAACAAAACATTGCTGTAATTAAATTTTTGTATGATAAAACTTAGATTGACGGAATCCTGACAAGGATAGAAAATTAGTTCCAACTATAATGTTTTCGCCAGACTATATTTTATTATCTGTGTAGGCGCGCGCAGGGCGCGTGCGCGGCCGCGCGCCACGGCCTACTGGATTTGGTTATCGTTACTTGTAAATTTATTGTTATTGACTTATTGTTCACATTATTATTATGGTTTTGTATGTCTAAAGTTTTATTCTGGGCAAAACTATCTGACCACAGCAGTGATACTCAACTGAGGAGAATATGAATTTCTGGATGCAGCAACGTAAATGACGAACAATCTTTTACCAGAAAAATCAAGAAAAACTACGACAATGTCACCAAGATTTTGACTTTGGTATTTTATTTCAAATTATATGAGTTTAGATAAAATAGTGTATGAAACTGACATAACTAGGTATTAAAACACTTGTGTGATACTATTAAAAACCTCGCCTACGGCTCGGTTTTTAAACTCACACTCGTGTTTTTACCCGACTGCGCCAGAAGGAGGGTTATTATAACCCCTGTTATGCAACAGTTTCATAAACCACTATTATGAACCCTAATATTATTATATTTCCTGGAATAAACTCACGTGTTTAAGAATAAAATATTTTTATTCAGAAATATTCACATTACTTTACATGGCCCAATGAACTTCGCATATAAAACAAATGGAATTGTAATAAAATTCTCCATATTTTCCATTAAAATATCACTCATAACATTTTAAGTGAGTTGTGAAGTCAATGTGTACATATTATTCGAGTTTTACTGAGTGCAAATAATGTAGATTATAAACCGAAATATTTTAATTGTATTTTGATGTGAGAATAAAGCACTTTTAATTTCAGTGTCAAAAAGCACATTAAAACTTTTCACTTTCTCGCTGTCCACTTCAAGCTAAATGTATTAAGTAGGACTAAGCGCATTACACCATCCTTTTACTATTTAACTCTGCTTTATAAGAAGTAAATAGAAAAACTTTTAGACAAGCAAGAGTGGCGTAAGTGGATGGTGCTCTGCAAAATTTGCACATAGGGAATTCTGTCGTCGCCGAAATATCCTGGTATGGTCAGGTGTAGTGTAAGGAATGCTTAATATTAAGTCTGCAAACCGTCCGGCGTCCACTATGTAGGAGTTTATATTTTTTTGCCTTATTTATAGCTTGTATGGGTGTATGGGAGTGAATGATGTTCAGTATATTGAGTTTTGCTCGCTAGATAAAGGGCGTACCTAGCCATTTTTGGTACAAGCTTCGGCAAAATTGTACAAAGGATGGCTTATTGCTTGTGATATACTTTATTGTAGTGTATTCTAACAAAAAATAATATTATTTAGCAAAAATACGAGCAAAAGACTTTACTGTTGGCGATAAAAATGCATAAAATGTGGGTCTACCTAAGTAGGTCACCAAGAAATTTTCAGGCTTCACATTGTTGAGAAATTTAATCTGAAGTCGCTGAAAATAGTTATAAGGCATTCATATTGCAATAGCGTCGACTCAGAACATTTCATTGCCTTTTTAATTTTGTACATTTCAATTCAAATATTGGAGAGGCGTCAACAGATCGGAAATGTTACGAATAAAATGGAAAGGGAATAGCATTTTACTATTTACTTAAAGTTTGGTACAGTCAACCGAATATCAATGGTCTAAACCATTATTAGCGAAACTTATTTTATACAATATGTTAATTCAAAAGCTCAAAACCTCAGACATCCCAACTTGATTTTATTGTAATAAATTGATATGGTAAGTAATTATTTATTTTCATAAATAATTGTGGAAGTTATTGGTAATGTTTGTCGTCATACCTACCTTGTCTAATTGACGCGCCCCCCTTGCCCCGCCCCGCACATCTGCGGTTATTTCCAAAGGATAATAATATGACGTGTTATTTTTACCTACGCAGGCATCAGTCTGCGCTCAGCGTCGCGTTTTATGAAAATTTTAGGCTTACATTCAGAGACGAATCTAAGCGTGAACTCATGCTTCCAACTGTCAAATAGCACTGCATTTTGACAGTTTGAGAGTTAGATTCGACAAGTTTTTTTTTTTTTTTTTATAGTATACGATGACGGTACGAGCTAAAGGCCCACCTAATTTTAAGCGGTTACCTTTGCCCATAACAACTTCAATACCACCTAGGCTGTTGCCTAAATGGTACCGCAAACTGAGACATGAAGATGGAAAGTCTCATGTGATTGTAATTTCACCGGCACCCGTACCCTTCAGACCGAAACACAGCAATGCAAGCATCACTATTTGGCGGAGAAGTAGATACGGTGGTCGTTCCTTTATTAAAAAGTAGTGTAAGCCATCCTGCTCTCGATTCTGAACAAACCAATTTCAGGTATTGTGTTATTTCAATAACACATTGTATGTATGTTTCATAAAAGACAGTCTCTGCTTTTACTGGTTTTGTCACCACTGATAGACGCTTGACTGTACATTTGGATGAAGGTTGAATAAATATGGGTTTACTATAAATTCTTGAAAAAGGTAAGTTCATTATATGGGCTTCTTTTAATTCTTTCATTTGTTAATTTTTTTATATATGTAGGTAGATTATAAATTATAATAAAACAAGGTTTAACCGGATTAAATCGCGTATATTATTTAAATTGGTTTCCCTGACGTTTCGAAAGCTTTGCAGCATTAGTAGATTAGTTTTATAAATTATGTTGCTAGTTTTGTGTCTTATACAAGTTCGTGAACGATCAGAAAAATAAAAAAACTTTTATTACATGTATTCGCGGAAAACTTCTTAAAACAAAGCAACATTTATGAACAAATCTTCCATTTGAAATACAATACATATTTATACCGAGTCTTCAAAGTAGATACAAAGCGTTATTTACCTTGTCAAAAGTCATAGCTGACGTTGATATTATTGAGAGTAAGTGCGCGCATTTAGGGCACACGAGACTGCCACATCGGAAGTAGACTCGGAAGCCGAAGAGAACCGACACACCCGCCTCCACCCACAGCTTCCTTTCCTCCCCTATCACATTTCATAGCGTCAACTAGTTCAGACTTCGAGGGCTAGACAAGTTTCAGATATTTTGGAAATAGGAAATTACCCAGTTCGTTCTTCGTCGGAAGATTTTTTTTTGTAACGAAACAAGATTACATCTTTTGAATAAATCTCATCTATTGTTTGCTATAGGTACTATTCATTCATTTAAAGGTGGAGGACTGCAGTACGTGGTAGTTGCGGGCTGATTTTGGGAAAGCATTGTTGTTTCCCCGGGAAGTGGCAAAGGCATAGCACTAGAGGAACAGGCGCGGTATACTGGAATTCCCGTAGCTCCTTATTTGGTGCCGAGAACGGCCACCATGTGGTTTTACGGCCAAAATTAATATTCTATCTATCCACTATTTACCCTACTGGAGATAGAAATTGGAGCTTATGTCAAATCATGGATAGATTGGATATTAATTTTGGCCGTTAGTCGGTAGGAGTCTGACATATCCCTTCGCCTTTCCCAAACGAAGGGTATCCATAAGGATTTCCACCCAAGTACAACCGACCAAGTGCAAGTCAGACTCACGCAGTAAGAGTTCCGTACCACCCATCGACCTGGTACCCCTTTGAAACTGATTTAATTTAGTTCATCAAAAGACATCAACGCACCGTGCGCGAAATATAAAGAAAAATAGTTTATTGTCACAGTAAATATGAATTTTTGCATCTCTCTATTACGCAGGTATCACCACATATGTATATGTTTGCCGTATTTTTAGTATTGGTACTGAACTTCATAGTATGCACTATAATTACACCAAGTTTGACGCTTGAATGTATTACCGTTTTGAAGATAGAGCAGGAACAAAAACGTTAATAAGATGAATGTTTTTCGAGGTTTCTTGTATGGTGACCCCCTTTAGTTTTAGACTTTTTCATTTTTAGTAATTGTCGTGATAGGGGTCATAGGAACAAACACATATTCGGAGAAAATTTCAACTAGCTACCTATTACCGTTTAAAAGATACAGCCCTGTGACAGACAGACGGACGGACAGACAGACAGCAGCGTAGTGAGAGTAACAGGGTCCCGTTTGGCACCCTTTGAATACGGAACGCTAAAAAGGTACAATTAATTAATGTACAGACTACTTATACGATGAAGTCTATTTAAAAGTCCATTCGAGAAAATCCCATTGATTCACTCGCAGAAACACTTCACTTTCGAAATAAAAAACCAGGAAAAGCCCATTAAAACAGCGTTATTATTCAACCCAACGCTCTAGCGGAAAATTAAGAAGAATTTTCCACACAATGGTTAGTGAAATTGCTTGTAACTTCGCAGAACCATTTTTTACTGTGACATCAATCACGAAAAAGTTAGTCTGCGGCGCAACGCCTGTTAATTGAAAGTTATTGCATGGAAAATGTTACAGTTTTTCACGTAGAAATTTCAAATTTATATTCAGCGATAGGCAGTGTTTCGAACAAGATTCTGTTTTTCTCTTTTTCGGGGTGTCTTTGCAAAATAAACAAATTTCGACGAGCTTAGAGGCGCCGTAAATTTAATTTCATAAAAATACTTATTATATAGCAGAAAGGAACTACGGTTTTAGCTGTGAGAGGGCTGAATACTTATTTTCTTGACAAAAATAAATCACTGCACCGCATTTAATGATATGAAGTAAGCCGAAGCGGTACAAAATTTTATCGTAGCTTCCTTCTAGTCACCTTATTTTATGAATTAAAACGGCAAAGTTTATGTTCGCACAGTCCTTAACAAAATCGGTATCGTTTACAATTTTATTTGTGAGTTTAATAAAAAAATGTTTATAAGCGTTATTAAACTCTCTAAGGTTTGCTGTAAGAAAACTCATTTTTGAGTTGAGCTCGCCGATGTACATAAGCTTTCCTATTGTAATATTAATGTGTACCAGGCCCCTCAGAAAGTATTGCGAAAAAAAGTTTTTATATATGGGAGACTGGCCAGTTATAATGTTTTTCGAAAATATGATTATTTATAAGTAAAAATAAGTAAGTTCCAATTTCAAAATTTCCCTCCACATTTTTTGCGAGTTAATTCAAAGTATTGTGTCTCACTGAAATATGGATCTGCGCCGGGAACATTTTAGAGCTATGATTTTATACGATTTCAAGTGTCGCCTGAAACCGGATGAATCGTACGATAGACTTCAAATGGCATTCATGGATGAAGGCCCTTCCAAGGCAACCGTGTATCGTTGGTATAACGATTCAAGCGCGGTCGACCAACTTTGGGGGATGACGAAAGAAGCGGTCGCCCTTTGACGGCTGTTACCGAAGAAAACGTGCTAGCAGTGAAAAATTTAATCCAAGACAATAGGCGAATTACATATCAGGAGATTCAACACATATTGAAGATTGGATCGGGAAGCGTTCACGAGATTCTACACAGCCATCTTCGCGTGAGGAGGATAGTATCACGCTGGGTGCCGCACAACCTCACCGATGCTCAGAAGCAGGCCCGGGTGGAATGGTGCCGTGATATGCTTAACAAATTTGAAGCAGGCTCGTCTCGGCGTGTTTACGACATCGTTACAGGTGATGAGTCCTGGATTTATCAATACGACCCAGAAACCAAGCGCCAGTCGACTGTTTGGGTGTTTCAAAATGAGCCAACGCCTACCAAAGTGAAGCGATCTAGAAGCGGGGGTAAGATTTTGATCGCTAGCTTTTTTAATTTGACTGGCCACTTGGTATCAATTCCCTTACGGGATCAAAGAAGCATTAATGCCGAATGGTATACTACCAAATGTTTGCCAGAAGTTTTCTCTGTTATAAGCAACAAGCGACCAAACACAGGGCTCCGCGGGCTACTGCTCCACCACGACAATGCACCTGCGCACACCGCACTCAAAACGAGGGACTTCCTGGACAGCACGCCAGTCAAACTCCTGGGTCACCCTCCTTACAGCCCTGATCTAGCACCGTGTGACTTCTTTTTATTCCCAAAAATAAAAAATCAGCTCAAAGGGATACAATTTTCGTCGCCGGAAGATGCGCTGGCTGCGTTCGAGCAGGCTGTAAACGAGGTGTCTGCGGCGGACTGGAAAAAGTGTTTTGAAAACTGGTTTAGGCGCATGAATCTTTGTATAGAGGCTGGTGGAAAGTACTTTGAAAAGATTTGATAAAAATATATGTACGTATAGAACAATTTTTTTTAGTTTCGCAAAACTTTCTGAGTGTCCCACGTATTTGTGTGTACAATAAAGTATAATAATAAACTTTATTTTCGTAAGATAAGATTCCAATTAAGGAAAATTATAACATTTTAATTAAATAAAGCAATAAGTTTTAATTAAGAGGGTAAGTATGAAAAGCAAAAAGTACTTATCTAAAAATGTCACGATTTTATTATTAATTATAAAAGACGACGTATTATTAACGTTAATTAATACATTCTAATAATATCTAAAGTAAGAGGATTTAATCGAACAAGTTTGTGAGTAATAACTTTAAAATGTCTTTAGTTTATAATTAACAAAGATAGCGGGGACAACCCCATGCGCGGATGTCACCGGAGTGTGTTCATGAAATATGGATGGGTACATCCATCGATCCCTGCTCAATTAGAACGAGATTTAATTACCACGCCCGCAATGAGTAGCCCCCGATTGTGAATTTGCCTTTATGGAGGAATGTGTAATTTATAAATTTTCGCTACATTGCCACTAGGCGCTTTATTAATGGGAACTTCTCGACTTTATATCACTTTCGCAAGTTACGACGTGGTTTCAAAAAGTATGTCACTACAAATACTAGTAAAACTCTAGAGACAAAAAGCAATCTTAGTTGCTGGGCTAAGTATTAAATTGAGCTTACAAAAAAGTTATTTTGTTGCTTTGTTTCATACAATTTAATACAACATACAAATAATACCTATCAGGCTTATAAATGCGCAAGGTAAAATGGTTATATCTCTACTGGGCAAAACTTAAGCATGAAATAATTTTTTTCACTTAACAAGTTGAATTTTTCATCACACTGTTTCAAACAGTGAGTATAATTGGAATATTTCATAAATTAATCAGATTGAAAACTTTTCAACTGAATGAATTCCGTTGCCGACACCAGTGAATTTCGACAAGTTTGGTTTCATACGGGGTAAAATTTTCATTGAGTTTCTGTCAGTACGCAATTCCATGGGCTCACTGAATTTATATTAAAGGACCTTACTTGGCTCTTTTGATGACACTCCTTCAATTAAAATAATTATACAGCACTTACAAATTAGTCCAGGCAAAGTACTTCCTCGTTGAGTAATAACAAAATTGTTGTTACATAAATATGAAATCGTACATTGTCAAATATAAGGGCAATAAAATTGACAATTTAACTGATTAAAAATATTGAATGTTAAAAAACAAAATTAATTTATAAGATAATAATTTGTGTTAAGGTCGCGGGAATCCGCTGGAGGCAGGAAGCGCAGGACCGGTCATTGTGGCGATGCTCGGGGGAGGCCTATGTCCACCAGTGGACGTCTTTCAGCTGAAATGATGATGATGTTGATGATAATGAATTTGTTCACCAGGTCGTCGGTCCACCTTGTGGGGGGGCCTGCCCACGCTGCGCCTTCCAGTACGCGGTCGCCACTCCAGAACTTTACTGCCCCATCGGCCATCCGTTCTGCGAGCAATGTGCCCCGCCCACTGCCACATAAGTTTGGCAATTCTTTGGGCTATGTCGGTTACTTTCGTTCTCCTGCGAATCTCCTCATTTCTGATTCGATCACGCAGGGACACTCCGAGCATAGCCCTCTCCATTGCCCTTTGAATTTGTTTTATAACAAAATTAAACGTTGAGACGTCGAAGGTATTTGCAAAAACTAATTAGTTTGAATATCAGTAGCTCAACATTCTTATAATATCCTCCTGAATTCGTACATAATTTTGAATTTTGTCAGTATATTCCGCTTCAACAGCGCACTACATCTGCTTTAGGCACGCTTAGGTACACTTTACACTGTAATATCACCCACCCTTATATTAATATAAACCGGTAATGAAACCTCATTGTTCTATCCTCGCATATACCGCACACACCAGCAATTTATTATTAAACTCTAATCTCACAAGCCACTTCCATTGTAATGAGATAAATCTACACCAAGTCCTCACTCATCCTCTTAATTGGTTTATTACTTACAGCAATATGTTAACGGAATATGTGTGGATGTAAAGCTTTATTATATAGTTTATATTTTACAAATTGCTTTGGTGTAAGTCCGAACATAGGGTAAATTCGTTCAAATGTATAAATAATTAGTATAATAAATATTTTGGGACATTTTACACAGCACCATCTAGAGCCAAACTAAGCAGAGCTTGTAATATGGGTACTAGACAATGGATATAATACATATATACTTTTGTTGTTGTTGAAAATACATACCTTTCTAAGTATAATACTATAATAATACATAAGAAATACCCAGACCAACACAAACACTTATGTTCATCACACAAATATTTGTGTTCTGTGGGAATCGAACCCACGACCTTGTGATCAGTAGTCCGACACTCGACCACTAAACCACAGACGTCGTCATTTAATTTAATGTATTTGAACTTAGAGTGTGGCGATATTTTGAATTTCTGGCGTCAATAATTTGCCACTTCATTTCATTCTTAATATTCGTCGTAATATTTTAACTACACTTTCTGCAAAAATCTATTTTAAGAGAATGATCCATTTCCGGACTTACCCCAAGTCATATATTCCTCATTTAAGTTAAACAAACTTTACCTACTTTGAGATAATTATTGTGAAAAACAAACATGATAATTATAAAGTGGTTAGTATTTTGTTTTTTTTTATAATTTTTTGAGTACTTACTACATAAATGTAACCTGTGTAAAATGTTATTGGTTTTCCGATACAAAGAGGATGTCCAAGATATTATCACTGACGCCGAATGTCTATTCTAACTGGCAAAAGACAGATGTTTTAGGAAAACCACAAAACTGGATAGCGAGCCTCCAACGAGTGCTACAAATACGATGTAATTGAGTAAGTAAGAAAGTACAAGCAAACAATCGCGTTCATATTTTCAATAGGAAAAAGTAGCCGGTGCTGTGTAAAGAAGTTTTTCAGAAACGACCTTTGAAGTAAGTTCCTAAGGCGTTCCTATTCCTATTACAATATTTACTTATAATTTTTGTAACTAGATATTTTAGTAATAAAAGTTCTGCTGTAAAAGCGAGCACAAGAATCACTAAAAGCGGAGAGTCTATCGAGAGGCCATTGTTCGTTCAGTAGTGGGACATTGCGGGTTAGATTAGATTCCACATCTCTGAATATCCAATAACGTAGAGAAATAGATTCTTATAGAAATAAAATAATTAGTATTGAAGGAGGTGTTAAATTTTCAATTCTCAACTCTCAGGCACTCATAATAAATCACGTATCCTTTGAACAATTCTATGAATCATATGCCTATTGATAACTTTACGTTTCTAATAGGCTTAATAAATAATTCGCTTCGCATAGTGCGGGCGGGCCGATGGACAATCTAACGTCTATTAAACCCAAATAATCTAATAGAAAACGGACTTAGTTTTAAACAGCCGTAAATCAATTTGGGCTTAACCTCTAATTGAGTTTAGCGAACAATTCAGATAGAAGATATCCGTTAAAGGTAATTTCGCTTAAATCTAAATTGAATTTTTGCTACACAGGTTTGAACGAAGTTTGCTATTAAATAATGCACAAAACGGAAGCCTCCGAAGGCTGCTTTCATTCATCAGTGAATATTAATTCTTCTCAATCAGAATTGTCTAAAGGAGCGTTATTTATTTTATAAAGATTATCTACAGGAGATTGCCGAAGAGAAAATGTGAAACTTAAGGGTATCCATTGTTTGTTCTGACAACTTGGATACTTAGATTTACGACTTTTTATGATTTCTATTGTTCTGAGACTTCTGAGTTATCGAGTTCGTCTCAATTTTAAACGATTACTCTACTTCATATTCACTCTTATGAAACGTACAGTCAACTGCATGACAGTTGACACTTGAATTAGAAAACCGCTCTTACTGCTTACGAAATAATGGCGCTGTCAATGTCAAACTGTTACCACCACAGAAATAGATAGAATGGTTGTAATCACAATTTGACTTGCGATTCATGCGTGGCAACTTTTCGAACAAACTACGCCTCCCATATGCATATGCTCCCACGCCCTGCCCACTTGGTCATTCTATTTCTGTGGTTACCACTGAAGTGCGGTCTAAAAAGTTTTTTAACTTCATTAAGCGCCGAATAGGCCCCTAGCACCGTCAACAATGACTTTTCTATTGTGTCTTGATTTAACCCATTCCCTATCAAATGGTCCATAAATGGTACAGTACAGCACAATTTTTTAACTATTGTATATGTATTTGCTTTGCGAACAGTGAAGGTGTTAAGACCACTACTCTAGTGACCCGAAATCTAGTCTTTAGTCTAAAAACAAACTCGTAGCAAACACAATTAAACCCAAATTCAGTCAACAGAACTGAAGAACTCTGTACAATTAGGCAACAATGTAAAGTACGCCTGTAAAGTATGCCTTAGTTTAAGTTTCGAGTCATATCATCTTTAGCCTGGATTTAGCTCGGCGGGCTTCAATGTTCCGCTCCACTGGCACTCATAAAGACTTTTAGGTTGCTGCCGGAAAATTATATGATGCCTCTTATTAAATTTATGTATTGATTTTCATAAATTAATGAAGTTAAGAGTTTTAAATACATTTTAGAGCTGTGGCGTTTTTGAATTGCCATGTTTCAATCGGCCAGCGAGTCGAGATTTTTTTAGAGCAACAGACCAGTAAAAAGACCATTAATATAAAATAGTTTAGGTTTATAATCACAGATAATGGAATATAAGGAGATCAGGCAAGCCACCTAGTTTTTTTTTTATTCATAAAATACTTGCTACGAATTACTATTCTAACTAGCAAAATAATTTAGTTAGTGGGTTTATTCAGAAAATCTTCCTGAATCCTTTAAACAGAGTTAGCCGGACTGAGATATTTGTGTTATTTATAAAGCCTTTGAGATTATGTTTAAGCCTCTTCCTAGCATCACTTCTAGTAACTTAAAAGCATTAAGTTGATTCCAACTTCACAGTTTTACGAGAATTTTCACTTACGACATAATGCCTACACGCAAAGAGACTCCCAAATGTAAATCTGCAAAGCATGAATGAAACACGAGGCTATACAATACGCTATTACCATTCAGAATAAATCACTTTACAAAAGTAAAGCAAATGTTTGTACTCCACCCTCCGTTTACGACTAAGGGCATTCATTCGTTCGAACGATGATATACATACACAGATATAAGGCTATAACACACGACTTTTAAGGGACAGTCTTCAGGGAGACAAGTCTCCCCCGAGACGTGTCTTATAGGCGTAGCTCAGGGGGGGCACCAGTAGCATAACCCATTCCCGGAGTCCCACCTCTATTGTACTGAAGATGGCCACCGGGGAGGTTTTAGTGCGGTAAAAATCCCACACGTCCCAGCTTCTCCATCATGAGGCTGGTAAAATACGGGAGCAGACTGACAAAACGACGGACGGATGGACGGGTGCGGGCGTTGTTGATAACCAGTAGCCATAGAAATTTTTAAACTTTCGCGAATTTCACTCATATTGAACTATGTTTACGGGACTTGTCGCGCACAATTAAAATAAAAAAAAAAACAAATTAAATCAAAATATAACGAACATTTTGACTAACCTCGACGTTTCGGTCAAGTTGCATTGGCCGTGGTCACGAGCAGACGACAGATATTTTGATTTAATTGTGCGCGACAAGTCCCGTAAACATAGTTCAACCTGTAGCAAATGTGCATGTATTCTAGTTTCTAATCTTATAAGTATAAGGTGAGATCATGATATGAGCTATTACCATTATGTAGCTCATGTCGACACGACAGAAGGCCATAAGGTGGCGCCAGCGCCAGCCCACCCGTGCCATGTACAGTTTTGTACAGCCCGTCTCGCCGTAATGTGGATAGACTTTTATCCATTGACGCGATCAACGGACGACAATATGGAATGGTCTTATCCTGACCTAAATAACAGGCATCTCACATACTTGCAACTTCACGCGAGACTTAAATCATGTTGCGATTGCGATCGCAGAAGCGTTGTAGCGAAGTTTTAATTTGTCCTATAGTAACTTTACGCGAAATCTGCTATACATTTTGCTAATATAGAAGCTGAATTGTGATTTGAATTCGTGCTTAATTTGCGGAAGATATTAGTACGTTGTATAAGTAACATTTTTTTTATTGATTGCTCTGAGCCGTTAGTACAACAATAAAAACATCTGGTTTAAGAACGCAATGTACAGCGTCTTCGCAAGTTCGCGTGAGACGGTATATTAAGGATTCCATTGCAATAGCAAAAAAGTTTTCAATACATTGATATTTTTTCCAAGACCATTCACGCAATCTAGACAAATAATTTAAAAGAGTAACATCTAAATATTTTAAACGTATTAGTATGTAGCTACCAGTACTTTATGTACCTATATATATCAGTCGATATTCACATATCAAAAAGCTATACCTACCATAGCATAAATAGTACCAATATATAAATAGATCAGAAAATTGTAAGGGAGAGTTCCCAAACAAATAGATAGTACCAATTTTTAAATAGATTAGAAAATTGTAAAGGAAAGTTCCCAAACATTTGGCCCGTGGTGTACCGAGATATTCTACCTGTTGGATGTGGTGGGATCATTAAGTTAATGCCCCCTTTTACTTGGCTTACGGCGGGACCCGAAAAGTGTTTGGCTGTTTACATGACGTATTTTTGTTCCTTGCCTTTCCTCTTTTATTCTGGAGATTTATTATCTTGTCTGAAGGACGGGTGAAAAGAAGTTGAAGTGCTGTTGAAAGGAAGATCTGGTATGAAGTGGTCCTTTACAAGCGATATAAGACGTTTCACCGTATAATGTTTTTAATCGGACTACTTGGAAGTTTTTTTAAAGGAGTAGGTATTTAGTTAAGCTTGTAAACAATGGGGGATTTTGTGGCCAAAACATGTGTTCAAAGGACCATGAGTAAATTAAAGGTTAGAGTAATTAAAGCGCAGGACCGGTCGTTGTGGCGATGCTTGGGGGAGGCCTGTGTCCAGCGGTGGACGTTTTTTGGCTGAAATGATGATGATAATGAGTAATTAAATTGACCCCCTCGGCCGCATTTCCATTAAAGGCAGAAATGAATTAATAACTACAGAATCGCAAGAAACTTCAAAAACTACACGAATGAGAAAAGTTGAATGAAAATCCAACCAAGGAGATAATATTTAAGTAGTTCGCGGTTTTCAAGTTCTACGTTTTTAATATAAACACCTCTTTACACTCGCGTCAAACTGAAGCATTTTGAAGTAAATAGGTATAAATAAATTAATTTTTGAAGCGAAACCTCAAACTTGGGCAGCGAGGAAGATAAAAATAAGAAACAAAAACCGGCCAAGAGCATGACGGGCCATGCTCAGTATTATAGGGTTCCTTAAGTAGGTGCTACAAACAAATCAAATCGAATATTAATCACGGCTATTTTAGTTTTTGCAATAGACGGCAGCATTGGCGACTCAGAGAGTGATGTCAGTAGCCGCTAGATGGCGCTATACAGTGCCAAATGTAATACACGGCACTTGACGCCAGCATTGGCGACCCAGAGAGTGTTGTACGACGCCGCTAGATGGCGCCAAATTTAAGAAGTGTGTCGTCAACATAACACAAAGTTACTTTTTGTGATTTTTTCAAATAAAAAGTAGCTAAAGGAGCATTATTTGCTATGATCAATTTTCTCTAAGGTCAATGATCTTTGAACTAGGACGTTTTAAGTATTTTTCAGTTTTCTGTCTATAACTCAAAAAATTATAATCACATTATACTCGAAATAATTTTAAAAGAGAGTTTTCACAAAGGTCTATCAATGTGGAAGATTATAAGTTTCTACGTTTCATAGTTTAAAAATGGCAGGGGGGGGACACATTGCAAGCCACTTTGGCGGGCTATATTTCGCAGTTGGTACACCTGATAACAAAGTGGTGTATGAAACATTATCTTCATTTTAGTAGACCTATTCAATGATACCCCACACGAGGGGGTGAAGCGAAAAAATTTTTTTTTTCCCCATTTCACATGTATGGGTGCCACCTCTAAAGAACGTAAAAACTATTTTTTTATTCTTTTAAAATTGAGATCTATATGCAGACTATTTTTTTAACAAAATTTCATTTACTTATGTTTATAACTGTAGAAGTTATTAAGCTGTAAAGGATTAGGACAGACGGACAGACGGACAGACGGACAGACGGATAGACGGACAGACGGACAGACGGACAGACGGACAGACGGACGGACATGACGAAACTATAAGGGTTCCTTGTAGGACTTCGGAACCCTAAAAACTAACCCTGCTTTTAATTAAAGGATTAAGAAGATTGGACTAGACTAGATAAGAAAGGTGACGAATCGAGTATACTGAGTGTCATAACTTAGGAGAAGCCTACCTATATCCGGCAATGGCTAGATTAGGGCGAGGTTGAATATTAAAGATAAACAAAAGCTGCAATTCATTCGAAGAGGTTTGAAGCTCGTCATTTCAAAGTAAGACGCTCTTAGGGTAACAAACTGGAATTGCAGGTCTGCTGTGTAACAAAAGATTGTGTGCAACTCTCACCCTTTAAGAAAAGGAACCAAACTTAACATCAGAAGGACAATTCTCGTAATGAAAAAATTTCAAATTATAGTTTGAATCTACTCGCAATGTATTTTTAAATGTATAGATTTCAGTAATAAAAAGGGATGGATTAAAAAGCCTTTATATTTTAGATATTATATTATGTTGTTCTCATATCATGAGCGATTATTATATATCTCATGTTGACACGATAGAAGAAGTAATAAAAGAGTAACTCCATGTTGTATATGTCAATCTCATGACAGTATATAGATTCGATGATACAATCGACTGCATGATAGTGGTAACACTTGAATTACTAAACCACCCTTACTGCATACGAAATAAAGGCTCAGTCAATGTCAAACTGTTACAATTGACGTGCGGTCGACCGTACTGTTTGACGTTTATTTGTGACATTTAGGAAATTTGCACAATTTAAATTACGATATTTGGGCCTCGGCCTGATCATCATCATCATCATTTCAGTCGAAAGACGTCTACTGCTAGACATAGGCCGCCCCCAAGCATCGCCACAACGACCGGTCCTGCGCTTTCCGCATCTAGCGGATACGCGCGACCTTCACCAGTCGGTCGTCGGTCCACCTTGTGGGCTCGGCCTATATAATAAAAAACAATATACCTCTTGAAATTACACTGCTATTCATAAAAAAATTGATACAATAAAGTCACATAGTAATAACAATCTTAATACACACACAATCACAATTTTTTTTTACAAATTGTGTAGTTTCCTCGACATCCTGCGTCACAACAGGAATCCAGCAGAATACCAGCGTCAGTTATAATAACCTGGCAATATGCTGAGCTGGACAGACACTCATTTTTCACAATTTTGAGACACACATGGCGCATGACTGTTAATGACATTTTCCTCGATTTGTTCTTCACTAAATCTATTTCTTGTATCCTTATATCCTTTCTTTTCTATGTGTCTCAGTTGTGCCAAATAAATATTTTTCTTTATTTCTTTCTTTACATACATTTAAACTTGTGATTTAACTGCGCATTCATTGTTAGAGATGATAATTCACGGACCAAATTGAATTTTTATCCGCTTCCGTAGTCGTCACTTAGCCTACACTCACTCTGCAATTAAGTCGAAATTACGGCAGTTTCGCTAATGATCCATCAAGAATATCGTTCTTTGTATTCTTATAAGGGGAACATTCAATCATCTATTCTTGTTAACAGTTTCGTTGGTAATTACATGGCTTATTGGGCAGAGAACTTCTAAACATTTAAGGACCTACAAAATAAGAGATTCCTGATTAATTATCAGAAGATTATAGGGTGAAAATTAAGATGGAAATGATTTTTAATGACTTTGAGGGCTTGAGCATTTAAATGATACCTTTTCTAGTCTATGGGATGAGATTATGTAATACAAGCTATCCATATGGGTAGACCTAGAGAAATACGCTTGAAGAAATTGAATCAACATAATTATGACTATGGGTGATGGGTTGTCTGTTCTACAGGATTATAGATTATAAATTCTTTAAGGGACATTGGAAAAACAAACAAACACCTATGTGCCAACGCAAATATGAGCTTGTAGCGAATTCATTGAACCTTTATGTAAATCCAATAGATCAGTTCTGTCTCCCTACGGGGTGACGTCACATATAGGACATAAAAGGAGGCTGCTCCCATATCCATACGGAAAACGTGACTGTCAGCAGTATGGAATAATGCTAAGTTGATGTTTATGTCTACACTGACGGATGTATGGTAAAGGAAATAAATTGGGCTTGTATAACTGAAGTTGTATCCAGATATATTGAGTAAACATTTACATTTGATAAATCCGTTTTAGGCAATATCGTTGCTATGAAATTTATCCTGTGTGAAAAATAACGGGGTCTACGGGTAGAGGACATTATTTAATGATGACAAAGGTGGTTAAATGAAAAGATAAGATATATTTCATTCCTATTTCAGTAGTTAATAGATAGATGGATAGAATATTCTTTATTGTAGGTACACCATTAACATTAATAAAACCTAGGACTAACATGCTATCTTATCGCTAATAGTGATATCTTCCAGACCTTTGGATGGACATGGAAGACCTGAAAAATATATGGTGGCATTATGTGTTGCATTTTCATATAGATTACCAATATATAATATAATAAATAAATAAATATCTACCTACCATAGAAAATATTACGTGTTTAAATATAGAAAATAATTTCAGTAACTAATAATTTTAACTTCAATAAGATATTCAAAAGTAGAGGAAATAATTTGATATAAAAAAAAAAGATGTATTCAAGTGAGTTTAAAATATTTTGTTTAGGTTTACAAAAAACAACTGCTTTCACACTTTGAAAATTGTCAAAATTTTACTAAAAACACATTATGTAAACTTTATAGAGTACATTATATCAAATCGAAGCCTCACGAGATCAGTCAGTACATGTTTATCATCAGTATACATTTTACATACATAGGTCCGTTGCGGTGCGGTGACGCAACTTTTTATCCTCCCGGGTTGACCAAATTTCGCAATCAGTATCGGCCGGTGCGTTGAGTTAATATCACTCAGAGTTCGTTAATAAACCATCAAGTTCACACGTTAATTAATTAACCAATTTCAGCCTCTACCGTAAATAATGACCGAATTTTTGCGACATATTCACAATGTTCCGATTTTAACATTCCAATTATTATTTTTATCCAATGATTTAACAAAGTACATTTTTGGTATTAAATGTTGTTGTTTTATTTAAAGCATGATTATGTAACAGATGCAATAATTGTGTCAATAGTTACATACAATATGACGTTACATACATAATATCAAATAACATGACATAATACACAACATAATATGCTGCTTTCTTTGCGACCGCGACCGTACACTTTGACTTTGCAAGTCATACACGAATGCAAGCCAGGCGCTGACTGGATGTCACCGTCGGATATATCGTGGAGGACATAATTATCATCATCATCATCACATACATATAAATATATATATAGGCTCGCCCCCTATTACATGGGACTATAATATAACTGGCGAAATGTGGGTGTACTATTACACCTCTGCCTACCCCTTCGGGGAAATACAGGCGTGATGTTATGTTATGTTATGTTTATCATCACATACATAACATTACGTATTCGAAAGTCAGAGGTTCAGGCCGCGTTTGAACTCACACCCTCCTGTAGCAAAGGCAATCCTTCAACAACTAGGCTATGCTTTTATAACATTACATGTAGGTATTATTGGATAATACCTTGATAATACGGACCGCATTTGATGTACGGAACCATTGTTAGACAAAAAACCTTTAGACTAGACTTAAGTTTAGAAACTAACTACCTTTAGAGCGCGGATTTATGAAATATTACCCAGAAAAGGCAGTGGGCTGGCCATGTCTGTCGATGGACCGATGGCCGTTGGAGCAGACGAGTCCTTGAGTGGAGACCACGAATCCGCAAACGCAGTGTAGGGCGCCCCCCAGCCAGGTGGACCGACGACCTGATGAAAGTAGCTGGGGGGGACTGGATGCGGAAGGCAGAGGACCGAGTGTTGTGGCGCAATTTGCAAGAGGCCTAAGTCCAGCAGTGGACTGCAATATGCTGAGTTGATGACCCAGAAAAGAGAGCGCCTTATATTTTTTTAAATAATATAACTCAGACCGCTCTCAGCGCGCTTTACTCAATATTTTAAATACATTTTAGCCTAGACGCTGCAAACTGAGAACGACCCCTTATAAACTTGGTAAAAGCTCTTAAATAATCAAAAGATAATGACGAGTTTAAGGCACAATTAACTGGCTGTTTAGCACATAATATAATTCCAAGAAGGATGAAGTTTGTCGTTGTTACAAAAACGGATAAGAAAAAAGGGATGACACATTGTGCGGGCATTATAAATCATGCTGGTCTACAAAAATATCAGTTTTTGCGGTAACGCGTATTCACTGCATATGACAAACGATATTTTATGGTTTGATTAAGTAAAAATAAGTTATAGATAAGCTTTATAGTTATAGATTACCAGAGGATCTAAAAGAATGTGATAACATGAATGTGTTCAAAGCTAAGCTAAAGAATTATGTATGTACACTATAACATTTCCAACGCTCTAGAGGCTAAAATTATATGATTTAGTTGTAAGTACTTTTGTATCTCATTATAAACGAACTGTTTTGTAAGTTCTTATGAGAAATAAAATTATTTAAACCTATATAAAGAGAGAAAGAAAAAGATTTTATTTCTGCGCTCGATTTTACGTAACAACAACCTAAGAGTACATTACTATAGTCTGTTTTTTTTCTCTTGTCTTATTTAGTAAACAATCTTGGCATGTCTCTTTATTCAAATAACTACTGATAAAATATAATTACTAGTTCTGCACGTATAATTAGCTTTAAAAAAAAAAATTGCGTTTAAAATTGCCAACATAATGTCTTTTAATAATTTTTAGTGACGAATTTCATAATAAAGACATGCCAAAATTATTTACTAAATAAGACAAGTAAGAAAAACAGAGTATACACATATACTCGTATATACATTATTTACATACTGCTACTACTGTTTTTCAGTGTTAGTACAGTCAACCGCATATGAATGATACAATAGCATTACAAGCGGAACTAGATTGGTACAAGTTTCATACGAGACAAGTGTTGATTAAACTGGTCAGGTTTTGTTACCACTAAAATTAATTTACACTCATAAAGTTAATTTAAAAGCAAATAGGTATGTCTGATATTCAACTCAGCCTATCGCAGTTCACTGCTGGACATAGGCCTCTCCCAAGTTGCGCCACAACGCTCGGTCCTCTGCCTTCCGCATCCAGTCCCCCCCAGCCACGTTCTTTAGGTCGTCGGTCCACCTGGCAAGGGGGCGCCCTACGCTGCGTTTGCCGATTCGCGGTCTCCACTCAAGGACTCGTCTGCTCCAACGGCCATCGGTCCTTCGACAGACATGGCCAGCCAACTGCCACTTCAGCTTACTGATTCTACAAGCTATGTCGGTCACTCCGGTTCTTCTCCGGATAATCTCGTTACGGATTTTATCCTTCAAAGAAACTCCAAGCATAGCTCGCTCCATAGCTCGCTGAGCGACTTTGAATTTGGGGACTAGCCCAACTGTCAGTGTCCACGTCTCGGCACGGTAAATCAAGACATCATGTCATGTCTGATATTATTAACATTTATTTTATTACTCATGTAGGTAACTGAGTTAACAGAACGTACCACTGTTTTCTTTTTCCATTTATTTGCTGAACGTCAATTACGAAATAAGGCCAGACCGAAGGGCATCACAGACAAAACATTTATTACATAATCCTAAACTACTCGGACATAAGTCCTTTCTACCCTGTGGTATTCTCAGGGCTGTCACGCGAACCTTATGCGACCCAATAAAATTTTATTGATCTTAGGTCTCAGCAACCCAAAACTAAAGTCATTTAGCCTATATTGTGGGCAAATACCATTGGGGAAACTTTTATAAAAGTTTGTGACCGAGGAAATGTATTATTCTGTTTTTTACTTTCTGCCCCCATTGAGTATACATAATTATGCATATGAAAAATGTTACCCAATAGATTTCAAGTTACTCAAAATTTTGATTATGTTAATTTTACAAATAAAGGGGGTATCTTAGTGTTCACGGTAGCTTAGTAGCTAAAGCACTGGCGTTCTGAGCCAGGAGTCACTGGTTCGAATCCTGCACGTGAGCGATTTTTTCTTTCCACAATTTATATCTATAAATCATTTATCGCAGAAAAAAGAAAAAAAAACTGGCCAAGTGCGAGTCAGACTCGCGCAGTAAGGGTTCCGTACCTCTCAACGACCTGATACCCCATAAAAACTGATTTAATTTACGAGAGTTTATCAAAACATATCAACGCACAGTGCGCGAAATATGAATTTTTGCTCGTCTTTCTTACGCAGGTACCACCACATATGTCTATGTTTGTCTTATTTTTAGTATTTGTTGCTAAACTACATAATATGCACTATAATCTGACTAAGTTTGACGCTAGTACATATTACGGTTTTGAAGATAGAGCAGGAACAAAAACGTTGAAAAAAATGCATGTATTTTGAGGTTTCTTGTATGGGGACCCCTTTTGGTTTTAGACTTTTTTTTGTTTTTAGTATTTGTCGTGATACACCTCATAGCAACACATATTCTGTGAAAATTTCAACTGGTTGTCTATTACAGTTCAAAAGATACAGCCCTGTGACAGACAGACGGACGGACGGACGGACAGCGTAGCGAGAGTAATAGGGTCCCGTTTGGCACCCTTCGGGTACCGAACCCTAAAAATTTACAGTATATCTCCTTAAATATGAGTACGCTAATTTATAAGTTCACATTTAAATGTCAAAGGAGTGCTTTGGAGCTCGTACTAGGAAAGACCTGTATCACGATCTTTAAAGAGCGTATGTTTTAGTATATAGACACCGTATTAAGGGCTTTATCCTGTAAGTTGCTAACTGCCTATTTCAATAGTTGTTTTTTTTTCTTACTGGGTTCTAAACATATTTTATATGCCGAATATTTTATATTTTTTGTGTATATTTATAATTAATTTCTAATATTTGTATGCCACCTGTGGCAGCACACAGAGAGACCTACCTATAATGTACCTATACCTAACACCAAAAATACCTGTGTACACAAATGAACATTTTGACTGATTGATTGATTGATTGAGAGTTAATCCTTAGGGACGAAGAAATAATATTAAAACTTTTCCAACTTTTCTAAAACTCTTTTTTTTTTTGTACAAAATTCGCCATGATTCTTTGTTTGGATTTTATCATACTGGTAGTGGTTTGAACACTGTAAATAAGTTCAGTTATGAAATATGCTACGTCACCATAAAAAAATACCTTCTTTCCTCGTTGTCTTTTCCCAACTATGTTGAAGTCGGCTTGATGTCAAAATTAGGCCAATCATTGTCATTCAATCTGGATAAAGAACAAAGGAAAACCCATCGACTTCTCATTTTAAGTTTATTACAAAACGAAAAAAGTCGATTGTTGTAAAAATTATAGTTAGGATGTACCTATTGTCACTTCATCGTCGAAATCCTATTTTAATAATCTTTAGACAATGCCAAACCATAGAAATCTAAACAATAAGGTAATAGAAATGTTATCTACTGTATTTTACTACGGGAACGCATGTTGCCGGTTTTCCGCCACCAACACATAAATATGCAATCACGCCCACCATGTTTCTAGCATTCAATGCAAAATAAATCAAACCTAAAAAATCCGATGCAAGATATGCTGCAAAATACAATTTTAATGACTCTGCGTCCAAAACAGCACTGATGATCAAGCAAACGGTTCGCGCACTGGTGTCCTAAAAGACACCTGTACGCAGCGACAAATTCACGCGCCTTTGCCACTTCTATTGCCTTTATTCATATTTATCATCATCATATGAAAGTATCATACAGTAATAAAAACATATGGCTTTACAAAAACTGTTGTTTTAAAGACCCTAACTGGTGGATCCTGATTGGTGGAAAAAATAAAGGGCGGATTTCTTTATTTTTTGTTGTAAATGTAGCTTGCAAGCAAAACAGTTTCAAAACTGGAAAGGCTTGGGCTTTGCTAATAGTACCAAACCAACAACACAAACTCATTCGCAACAAATAAAAAAAAAACAGCAAACGAACTTCTCTATTTTAGTAACTTTACACTGTCAGACCTGTAACACGGCTATTTTGAAATACAAATCAATACGGCCCAAATGTACCTGTCTAGAATTGTTATTTTAGTTCAAAAGCAAATCATTATTATTTAATAATGGACGACAGAACGAGGTAATAATTTATCTTGTTGTTGTCAAGGACAACTTTAACTGATGGAAGAAAACTTATTGTAGCCCGCAGGTAATATGATACTAGCGGGCCTTGTTATATACCTAATATCGTTGGCTTTAAAATGAAAATTAACTTCAAAGTAACAAAGCAAGTAAATTAATTAAAGGAACTAAGTCACAACAAAACAAGTTGAATATCACGAGATTTGCAATATCTAATATTTAATAGTTTAAATAGACATACATATTATTATATAAACAGGCGTGCCTGTTTCCCACTGGGGTAGACAGAGACTATGGATTTCCATCTGCTAAGAGCCTGACACACCTCTCGTTTCATCTATGTTCACTTACCTCCTCATACATGCTGAGTACCTAGTTGTGTATGTTATTTTTTGTTTTAGGTTTGTGGTGATTATTTCATTTCGTAGGTGAAAATTTCTATTACAATGAAAGATAACATATGCAGCACAGAGTAACTTATTAACAGAGCATTATTCTGGGCTTACATTTTTTTTTTATTCTACGATTACTAATTTACCCGTTAGGCGTGGCGTGGTCACCGTGGTGGTTATTTATTTACCTGACTGACAGACAACGTATTACAGCGTAAGCCGATGAGTTTAGGAGGATTAAATTTTGCACAGGAGTTCCTTAGATAACGCAGGTGAGCACCAAGAATGGATTTTTGAAAATGTATCCCCTAAGAGGGTTAAATAGGGGTTGACAGTTTGTATGTAAATCCGTCATTTTTGAAGTTAGATCTATGAAAATTCGTATTTGTCTTTTTGGTTGAAAATTGAAAAAAGAAATATGTTTCAGTGTCTTATGTAAAATCAAACCTTAAGGGGGTTAAACAGGGGGTGAAAGTTTATATGGGAAATCTGTTAATCTAACTTATAAAACTCTAATGACTGACAGACAACATACAGCCTAAGCCTAGAAACTTGATATTTTGCACAGGAGTTTAAGGAACTCATAACTATAACGTAAGAAGGGCTTTTTGACAATTCATCCCCTAAGGGGATTAAGTAGGGGGAGAAAACACAGATTGTTCCTGAGATGTTACCGATGGGAAATCCTATCGGGCACAAGGCTTGTAGCAATATAAATGTTTGTGCCAGCGACCGGCGACCGTTCGTTAAGTGTGGCCCCTTTTCAGTAGAGAACGATTACTTTTATGTCTTGTAATTAAAAAGTAAAGACCTTCATGCTCGATGTCCTTTTAATAAATACTTGAACGGTATTACAGCTTTATTACAACAATAATTTCAAGTAACATTGAACTATATTCTGCTTTTATAATAAAATTAGAGAAATAACATAAAATTATTGTTTACTGCTCAGTAATTTAATTACGTAGAAAGTGATTATTCAGTCGAAGAAATGTAAACTTAGACGTAATAAATAAATAAATATATTTTACATTTTACATTGAAACTAATGCGGGGGAAGCGAAGTTTGAATAAATATATACTCAAGATTTAAATTGTGGAAAGAAAAAATCGCTCACGAGCAGGATTCGAACCTGCGACTCCTGGCTCAGTACGCCAGTGCTTTAGCCACTAAGCTACCGTGAACACTGCTCGTGGTATCGAAATTATCCTCCACTATACGTCTTTGGGTGACGTCAGCGATATCTTATTAAGAGACATTGTTCCTTTTTTTTTTTTTTTTTTTTTTTTCTTTCCACAATTTAAATCTTTAATTTCGCTTAGCATGCGTAAAATGCGTTAAAATAATAAAATAAATATATACTCATTCGTGGTCCTACCAACTATTATTTGTTCTATGATCCTACGTAGTTTGCACAACACTTAACTATAATTACTTGCGGCATGTGTACTTAAAATTTACCTAAGAGGAGAACTAAATAATATATACTTATACATATAATATATTATGTATACATATAATATGTATATTTCCGTGACAGAGGTGACAGAGGTGTCAACTATATCGATATAACATTCTCTGTTTGAGAGAGTTGTACGACTCGAGTACTTTGCACAAAATACGAACGTCCCAGTATACAAAGCTACGCTAGGAAACGCGTGAGTCGTCCCGCCTTTGCGTATTTTTATGTTACTCTTGAGGTTATTGAAGCTTGTAAGGTATCGATTTTCAATATTTTGACAAGCAAGCCGTCTGAACGCAAGGTGACACAGGACAATAACGCATGTAGGTACCTATTCTTCACAATGTAGGTAAGTACGTGTATGTACGGCTAAAGGTTTATGGGTGGCTGATCTTCAGAAAACATTGTTGTTATGTGTAAGTGTGTACTTTTATATTATCATTCTTGTGTGCTAGTTCTAGACTTCGCATGAGTGGAATGACATTAAAGTCTTTGATAATATAAGCGCTGAAACGTTTTGGCATGAGAATGTAGCAAATATGGAAATATTATTTCTTACTGAACACAAAAAACAACTTTTACCTTTGTGCTCAAGTGTTTTTTTTTTCGTTAAATCACAGACATAGTAAAAAATATAGACGAAGTGCTGTGAACAATCATAGTGAAGCCAAAAAACTATGCTCCTTCGTGTACAACTACAACCAGCCCTCACGCTTACACTATGCACCATATTTGCTTACTGGACGAAGCCGCGACGTGTGCACGGTATGAGGTGCATGTGTGTGAGTGAGCACTGGTTGTACACGAACGAGGATTGTTTTTTGACTTCACTATGATTATTTTATTATTTTAACGCATTTACGCATGCGAAGCGAAATCTAAAGATTTAAATTGTGGATAGAAAAAATCGCTCACGAGTAGAATTTGAAGCTGCGAAAGAAAAAAAGCTGTGGCTAAAGCACTGGCGTACTGAGCCAGGAGTCGCAGGTTCGAATCCTGCTCGTGAGCGATTATTTCTTTCCACAATTTAAATCTTCACTATGATTGTTCGCAGCACTTCGTCTATATTTTTTACTATGTCTGCGTGCATATAATATCCTTTAAGTATTGTATGTGTACCTGCATAAAAAAATGCGAAGTAAAGGCTTTGAGTATTACTCAAAGAGTAAAGGCAGCATTGGGATACGAGAGCGTACATATTTACTCAAAGAGTAAAGGCAGCATTGGGATACGAGAGCGTACATATTTACTCAAAGAGTAAAGGCAGCATTGGGATACGAGAGCGTTTGACTACGTCTAGCATTACAAAAGAATATTTTTAATAAGTTATTTGTCATTCGAATGAGTACAAAACACAGCAATACACTCTTGTTTGGACTGCAGCCATCCTTTGTGTGGACAGACCCTTGTAATGTCAGCAAGCGCATGCGAACTTTGTTCGGGCCATATTAGCATTGCAAACCTATTTGCTATCCATATGATTGCTCGGCACTGAATGTTTCAGCGATTCAATATAGCGCATAAAGTGATCTCGCTCATTTTATTTGTATTCGTTTTCATTGAAATACAGAGCGGTCACAATGAAAATAGTTAATTTGAATATTATTTTCTCTTTCCCAGTGCTTTCATATTGTTATAAAAGATTTTTATTGCTTACAACTTTTATGAAAGTGAGCTACTCTTTCCTTACATATTACTGCAATTGAAATGTCAATACCTACCATGTGAAGAAATAAATGAAATAGCAAAAAAATGGATGTGCTATTCGCTGCCTTGGGGCAGTAGGTACCATAGAATAGGTAATAATTTTCTTATGGCAGTATATGAAGTGTTAAATAAAATAAATAAATATTTACACAACACCATCTATTCCTAAACTAAGCAGAGCTTGTGCTATGGATACTAGACAATGGATATAACACTTACATATTTAAAAAAAAAAAACTTATAATACATATGCAACACCCAGACCAACACAAACACTAAAGCTATCGTTATTCCGTTTTGTGAAAGGAATAGAGCTAGACAGGACTAATAGCGCTGTCCCTCTCTCTCTCAACGAAACCATGATAGCTTTAACAAGTTATGATAAGGCCCATGTAGCGCGAAACGGGCATTATACTACACAGTCTACACACCAATCAGTATGGGCTATACTGTGCGGGCGGTTCTCCCGCCGCGGGAATCCGCTCGAGAATGCTGCCGCAGACAATCAAACACGCGTGGAATGCGGTATACCGATCGCTGTCTTTTGTTCATTACTCAACATCTCAACATTGATCCGCCAATGATCACTGTTCTTGCAGCTCTTATATTAATAGAACTATTAAATAGCGGGAAACCACCATTGCGGCATCGTGTAGTTTGAAGGAGTTGTTATCAGCGGCGGTTTGACGCTGCATGCGGTGGTCGATTTTCTCCCGCCTGTGAACCGTGACGGAAAACCGCGCAGTGTAATATGCAGCACACAACTTTCATATTACATTTTATCTAGTGCGGTTCAGGAGCGGATTCACGCGACGCGATAAGAGAACCACCCGTATAGTATGGCCCTATATGTAGTTACAATTAATGGCGTTAATTTATGACGTCAGTGGCCAGTAATTTGTAACGCGTATAGCAAGGATATTATTTATAATTATTTCATTAGTTTTTTCATAATTATGATATCACATTTATCTTTTTGGTACCTACCTCTTTCGCTGCGTTTCTCTTTTAACCAAAGGCTTGTGTACGGTCGATCGCACATCAGTGGTAACAGTTAGACATTGACAGCGTCTTTATTTCGTAAGCAGTGAGGACGGTTTTCTAATTGACGTGTTACCACTGGCATGCAGTCTACTGTGCTTACCACTTACTTTGCATTAAACAATTAAATATGTTTTTCTTTCACTGAAAGAAAAACACACGGAAGAATAACCACAACTCCAATTAATTTTCCTTTATAAAGGTATATTGTACTATACCAATTTTACGTATTGACATTTCAATCGGAATTTTCCGCGTGATGTAAAGCCAGGTCAGGGCGACACATTTCAGTTAGCAAACACTATCCTAAATAAATAAGCACCCCACATTAAATGTAGGAAAGATGTTGGTTGATGTTTTTTTATCCTTTATCAAAACTTGTACTTATTTGTATTTAAGGACGCGGACGTAAACAAGCGTATCATTATGACTTTGATTGCAGGCACCCATAGAACAGTCACATACAATTTAATTAAACAAAAAATTATAGTGGTTAAAATTATTTAATTTAAATGATTTAATTCATTTCATAACATAACATAACATCACGCTTGTATTTCCCCGAAGGGGTAGGCAGAGGTGTATAGTACACCCACATTTCGCCAGTTATGTTGTAAGTCCCATGTAATAGGGGGCGAGCCTATTGCCATCAACCGGGCACAAATCCAGACTCCGGGCTGCTACTGAGAATTTCCTAATGAAAAAACCCAATAACACTTTGCCCGACCCGGGAATCGAACCCAGGACCTCACGCTCAGCAGTCGCGCTTGCAACCACTAGACCAACGAGGCAGTCATTCATTTCAATAATCTAAAAATCTAATCTAATTCGTTATTGCATTGTGAATTTGTGTCGACGCCGGCTGTCGCTGAAAACCAGCGCTGAGTCTTTGCTCCGTGCATGAGGCACAGCAATATGCTGAGCGGTGGCCGTTTTGCGCGGATTTGACGCATATCTTACCACACTTCTTGGCTTTGTAGCTGTATTTTTTCTGTGTTCTTGAATTTTTTGGTAATTTTGTGCGTCACTTTTGAAGCAAATAAATATTTTTTCTTTTTTTCTTTTTCTTCTTTAAATAATTTAAATATTTATGATACTTATTAAAATTTAATTTACAAAACTCTGTTCAATAAAAATTCTTTTTCAACACACTTGCTCGTAAAGTGGCTCTTATTGCACCGCTTTTAGGTTCATAATGTAGCTTATAACGCACGCGTGCTTTTTTCATTATATTATCGCAATAGTGCTTTTTACTTTACAGTTTATTTATAAATCGCAGCAAAGAGTTTTTATGCCTGAACAAAATTAAAAAAAATTGGGAATAAATCAACTTTATTAATTAAAATATGCTAGGTATTACATTTCATTTCATCAAATTATTTATTTTTGTCAACAAATTAACATTAATTTGTGTTATGAATAAAAAAAAAATTATAATATTTTTAATATTAGGCTGTTTGGCGGTTTCGTTCGACCACCTGCGCGCGCAGAGAATGTCACCGTGCGATTATAGCAATCCGCGCGCCATTTTTCACAAATTCAATATTTGTCTAAAATGTGTGTTTTTTTCCTCGCGAGTGTGTTGAAAAACGTCGTATGAAACGCGTGAGCAATGACTACTAACGACTAATGACGTCAACTTAGCTCACTTGTATCATTATGTACTATTAACATTAATTAATATAATCATTGATTTTATAAATTATTGTTAAATTAATTGTAATTATTTAACGAATTATTGATTAATATTTTTATTATTGGTTAATGTTAAATAAATTTTGATCACCTAATTAATGTGAAATGAATTTTAAATAATTAAAATTCATCATTCATCAATTAATTAGTTAAAATACGATTAAAAATCATTCATCATTCAATCATCACACATCGGCAATCAATCAATCACACATCATCAGATTATACAAAAATACTTTGCTGTATTGGCGTTGGTGAGCACCGACCATGTTTATACGCAAAACAAGCAAATTTAGGCCCACCACATATTTAACCCAGCCAACGCACAGCACATGGTGTGGATGGTTTTGTGAAACGTGTATGGTCCGGTCCATCTGCTGAAATAGTGGCACAAAACACAGTGACATAAAGACATAAACGCGCCGTCTGGCACTCTGCTGGGTTGGGCTAAGTTGAATAGGTAGACAGGCCTCAACCATAGCCTAGGTACAGTTATAGCTCCCTGATATACAAAATAGTTTTCAGGAATAAATAGGGGCTAATGTAGAAACCCGATATTTTCTTAGAATTTGATTTATAAATACTTCTTCTTCGTGTCGAGGGTACAAAAAATTTGCTGACAGTGGACCAGTAATCAGACGCTGCTGGCCCAGAAAATTGCCACGTCTTGTGCATTGTCTGTGGCATTGACAAGGTCACTCAATGTGCAAGTGCTTGGACAGCATAAGGAGCAGCATAGCAAGTGTGATATTGATTGAGGACAATGCCACACCTGCAAGCTGTAGCTGTTTGGCCTATATAGCCCCACTTGCTCATGTTAGGCCTGCATCTGCCTACCTGGGTCCGCAACTGGGACTTCCATGTAGGCCAGGGGAGTTTATACCCTACAGGAAGCCTCTCACTGGGTTGGATGTAGTTTGCAGGCGGAGGTAATTTTTCCAGCCTCAGTTTTCGACAAGGCTCAGCTGGAGAACCTTGTAGAGCCTTTGTTGATTTAAGGAAACTGTGGCGGCTCTTTAGGCGTTGTGTTGGCAAATACATAAATAAATACTAAAATAAATAATACAACATTTTTACCGCATAATTAGGAATTCGTGACGTTTTAGGCGAGAACTACTGTGCTATTTGGGATAAAATAAGAACACTATAATTCGGTATACATTAGACCGACATACACGTCTGAGACGTCTCACACGTGTAAGGTTATAAGGCCTAAGTTTGTATTGAATAACATTGAAAATTAGGACTTATAGCGTTGCGTCAAGTTGCGTCGCATGGCGTGGATCTGATGTGGCTCTGCACAACTAGTTGTCATATCAAATATTAGGGCACTGACGCGTTCAGTTCGGTGTACGTGGCCCACGTCAGCCTAATTTAGTTCTAGCTTTATAATTCTCCCTAAATTCTGGACAAAGTAGGTGGAAATTTTCTTAACACTTGTACGGATAATTCAGGAAGTATTGCAACCCTGGCAGTCCGTGTGGTGCCGGACTTAAAGAATAGCACCACCCTTATCTCTTCTCATGGGTGTCGTAAAAGGCGACTAAGGGATTCACCAGAGGATGGGCAGCAGCGTTCTCTGAGTATTTAACCAACCAACTGCGATCGCCAACCCGCCTGCCAAGCGTGGCGATTATGGCATATACCCCCCTTAATTGGGGGAGGCCTATGTCCAGTAGTGGACGTCTTTCGGCTGAAATGAATGATTGCAACCCTAGGTTCCGTTAGATTAAAGTAGAAACTAGTAAAGTAGTGATAGAAGTAATAAATTGCTATCACTAGTCCCAATAAGATATGGTCAGACATGAATAAACTGTATAAGCTAATTAAGTTTAACATGGACTATTTATCAGATGGACTATTAAGGGATTATGGTAGTTAACTTTATGGTTTGGGGCGTTTTAGACGTATTAAGTGATATAATTTTAATAGTTTATGTGCGTTGTTATTAAGCATAGTGCGTTTAATATGTTTTAGTGCCTTTTACTCTGAATGTAAGGCTCGGGGCGTTTTTGTTATTTAATTAATATTACATGACGCTCATCTAGTAATTTAATTGAACATTAAATTAAATAAATTATTTACCTGGCTCTGTCAATTAAAAATGTGATCAGCCTCTTTTGGGAAAAACCTAGTGACAAATAGTGCAAAATGGGAAAAACTACATCAAACAACAATGATGACATTTTTTTATTATTAAAACAGACTTTAATTAGATTGTATGCAGCCACTGAGTGGGGCCTGGTGACCTGTAACACAGGTTTTTACGAACCCACAACAGGCACCAGCTCTCACAATGTGAACTATGTAGTCTTGTATCTATAATAAATGTGTATATAATCCATTGTGAGAGGAATAAATGAATAAATTATTATTATTATTAATTAAATTAAAAAAAGCAATACACGAGGAAAGTGACGGGGTTAGTCCCGACTCGTCACGGTTCCGATTCGTCGCTGTATTAAATATTTTTATTTGCCTAGTCCCGACTCGTCATCGGTACTTCATTTAGGTTAAAGTACAGTCAAGAAGAAAGCTGAGTACAATAAATATATTCTTTTTTATCACTGATGCCTCAAAACTGGTACTGGTACTGCTTTGACGACGTCTGTGGTCTAGTGGTTCGAGTGTCAGACTGCTGATCATGAGATCATGAGTTGGATTCCCACAGGACACAAATATTTGTGTGATGAACATAAGTGCTTGTGTTGGTCTAGGTGTTTCTTATGTATTAGAAGTATGTATTTATAAAAAAAAAAGTATATAAGTATCATATACATTGTCTTGTCTAGTACTCATAGTACAAGCTCTGCTTAGTTTGTATAAATTAAAATTGTAAAAATGTCCCAAAAATGTTTTTTTTAATTTTTTTACTGGTGTCATGTCATCCAAGTAGGTACCTCTCAATCAATAAGTCAATAATCAATCAATCAATTAAAATTCAAATCAATTATTTAAGTACATGTAACAAGCTAATGTTAAACCATTTAAAATTCTAGTTTACAATGTTTTGTGACTCCTAAACGCAGTTGTAGGAATTGTCATTCATACATATTTATTTATTTAATTATGTACCTATACCTAGAAACTTCAAAGAAACATTTCTCTTGGTGCAATAAAAACCGGATCTTTTGTTCACATAGTTCAGAAAGGGACAGAAATATAGTAGAAGGGAGACAAATGCTGCCAACTCTATTGTTTTGTGTAACTAAGTAGATATTTGCAAATAATAAGATTCAAAAATGTCAATTCATTAGTTGTTTGCCACTCTGCCTGTTAGTTCTGTTACGAGAAAGTGTGACGTGATGGTTGGTCACATAGTAAAAGTTGTTCAGACTGTGAAGAGCTCGTTCGGGGAAGTACTACCACCGTACCTACTTCTCCAACAAATAGTGATGCTTGCATTGCTGTTTCGATCTGAAGGGTACGGGTGCCGGTGAAATTACAATCACATGAGAATTTCTATCTGCATGTCTCGGTTTGGCGAACCAACTCGCGGTATAATTTAGGCAACAGCCTAGATGGTATTGCAGTTGTTATGGGCAAAGGTAACCACTTAACATTAGGTGGGCCTTTAGCTGGGGTGCTGGCCAGAAAACCTCCACGTGTGCCTGACGGCTGCTTGTCCTTCTGGACACGTCTGGAGGGAACGGCAGTTGTTTGGCCGGTGCATCCTGGGCACGGGCAATAAAATCCTTTCGAGGGATTAACCTTCGGGGGATTTTATTGCCTGTGGCGAATATTCTGGCGCGGGAGGGGCCCGTTCTGGGCCAGTGGGGAGTTGCTCCACGTGTCCCTCTGTTGCCAACAGAGGGCACAGTGAAGGAACAGGGGCGGGCCCGGTGTGCACTCACCCTGCCACTGGGCAGGCAGCGGGGGGACTATTCTTCCCTACCCCCGTCGATCTCGTAACCCCGGGAGTGCCTGCTGAGTAGTGTTCTCGCGCCTCTTGGGACCGAGAGTCTTGGCTTCACCGCCCGGACCGCGAGGAAGAAAACCTCTATAAAAAATTACGGGAGGTAGGGCCTGCGAGCAGCAGACTCGGGATAGTCTGCTGCCCGACCAGCAGCTGGCGTAGCTGGTACAGCTGGCGTAGTTGGCGCAGCTGATAAAGGCCCATGAGGTGAGGTGGCGTGCAGTGTTCCGTGTGCGCCACCTAGGAGGGTGCGGCCAACATTAGGTCACACGGGGAGAAGGGGCTCGCCTGCTTATGGCGGGCCAGGACCTGTCGGGGGTGGTTGTGTGAATACTCACGGGTTCCCACGCCCCCGGCTAAGGTAGTTGAAGGAACACCGTGGTGATTTTAGTCGGTAAGAGTCCGACACTGGCTCCGCCTACCCCGGGTGGAGTGCGTCCATGAGTATTTCTCAACGGCAAAAAAAAAAAAAAAAATGGTGGTCCTTTAGCTCGTTTCGCCATCCTAAACTATATAAAAAAAAATGAGTACAATGTCCCCTTGAGACGTTTTCAGTTATTTCAATAATACTTTGTATAATATACTTATCTGTGATTATGTAAAATCCGTGTTTATAATATATCCAATCTGGGAATTTAGGTGAATTTATAAATGTTTGATAGTTATTTAATAATATTGTTGATTCTTAATTGTAAATTTTTATTATATCATATTCTTTTAAATTTATGTAGCTTTGTTTTTTAAGATCTCTTCCTTAATTAATGTTCCTTAATAAGACAGATTTATTTTATTAGTGTTGAATAGGTACATTGTATTTTTATATCACGTAGAGTCTGACATTTTATTTATCATGTATAAACATCAAACTAACATAAAAACAACAACAACATCATTTAACTAACTTATAAAAGTTAATGTTTAACTTGAAATTCTTGAAAATATATTGATTTGAGAGTCTTAACAATCATGATCAATATAACATATCTGTGATTATGTACAATCTGTGATTTAAGTTGAATTTATAAATGTTTTCATATCAGTGATTAAAACCTACAAAACTATACTTCATATTTTATTAAACATACTAACACTTTTCTTACTAACTGTACCCTGCAACAAGAAATTTTACAAGGGTGACGAATCGGGACTCAAATATTAAATAAAAATGAATTTATTTTTAGATGGTGACGAATCGGGATTTGTTGTATGGGCAAAAATTTTAGTGTCAGACCGGGATCGTGACGAGTCGGGACTAACCCAAGTGACGCAGCAAATAAAAATGTACGTAAAGCATCATAAATACTAAATAGAAGCGCAGTGGTCGTAACAGGTGCCTTGACCCGACTCCCATGTGGAAGGTGTCGCCCCAATAAACGGCGGTTTGACACAAAAGTCGGGACAACTCCCCTAAAGTCGACAATCGCGACAAAAAGTTTACGGTGTGTTTAGAAGGGTCCATTTAATGTTTCTAAACCAATATGGGTTCACACGAAATGGATTGACGATACGGCTACACTATCGGGATTTGTATGGCCGTATGATTCGTGTTTATCCATAGAAATCAAAATAATATAAGGTTATAGAAGTGGTAAAGGTGCGTGAAATTGTATTGTAACGCCTCGTACAGGTGTCTCATAATACGACACCAGTGCGCTAATCGTTTGCTTAATCATCAGTAATATTTTGGACGCAGAGTCTTTAAAGTTGTATTTTGCGGCATATCTTACAGCGTTTTTTTTTAGTTTAAATTTATTTTGCATTGAATGCTAGAAACATGGTGGGCGTAATTGCGTATTTATGTGTAACCGGCGACATGCGTTCCGGTAGTAAAAGATAGTATATACCATTTCTATTACCTTATTATTTAGATTTCTATGGTGTTATCGCGATAGTTTGGCCAACAGATTATTCAGAAATTACATACATTTCTTGTCTTCGGACTGTCGCGATAACACGATAACAAACACCTTTATGTGTGGCCCTAGTATTAATTAGAGCTTGGCTTTCTGAGCTTCGGTGCGCGTGTTTGATTTGTGCAATAAACAATATTTTCATGATCTTCAGATAATTGTTGCGGGTCTACGGTTGAACCCTTGGGTTCAACATTTGTGTCTCTAAACGCACCCATGATACAAGAGGACTATCGTTGCAAGGAATAAATTGGAAAATCCATTTACTGATAAACCTAACTTCATAACATTCATCTGTAACTGGAAAACCTGAGTAGTTCAATGTAGGATGAGAAGTATAGGTGGAAAATCTAATGAAAATAGGAAATCTTTTTCCAGAAACCGGTTGGTTTTCATTCGAAATAGACTAGAAACGTATCTATCCAATGCGTCTATATTATGTGTGATTTTAATCCACATAGGTGGATCTCAAATGGGCAGGGCACGTAGCACGTTCTGTTGACACAAAATGGGCTATCAGAGCAACCACGTGGACAGGCCCGAAAGGCAAAAGAAGACGAGGACGACCCCAAGAAAGATGGGTCGATGAGATAGAGAAAGCGGTGGGCCAAAATTGGCCTACAGCGGCGCAAGACCGAAAAGAATGGCAAAAAATGGAGGAGGCCTTTACCCAAAGAGGGGTCCTTGATTAATTCAACCACTAATTTTAAAAATCTTATGTACTTTGTTATTGTTTAATCAAGGAATAAAGAGGCTTTATTATATTATTATAGGTGGATCTAAAATATCAATGGAAAATATATTAAGTGAGGTATGCCATGTAGGCTATGAAGTTGGCATAGTCATCAAGTGTGTACGGAAGCCTCGAAAAAAAAGAAGTAAAATAGTATCTTTACAATCATACCTAGTTACGTACTATCGTGGTACAGTCGACTGCCCGGCAGTGGTAACACTTGAATTAGAAAACCGTTTACTTCTTACGAAATAAAGACGCTGACAAGGTCAAACTGTTACCACTGTTACGTGCAGTCCATTGTAGTACTAAGCGAGTGCATTATAAAGAAAGAATATGCAAACCCGTCTCTTTTCATTGGTGTCGTAAATTTTTAATGAAGTATAACAACAGAAGGGGATGGGGGCAGCAGCAAACAACAACATATAACCATGGTTGTTGATAACATAATATATAGGTACTGATTGATGTTTGCCTAGCGTATTTATCATGGCAATATTTCCTCATGATTATTCTTTGAAGCGGTCTTTGAACAGTACCTACTGGATTTTAAGGATCTAGTGATGCTAATGATAACTGCTTTTACATTGCATCCCACAAAATGAAAAAAAAAATCACAACGGTTTTATAACTCACAGTAAACCTACATCCATATTTTTAACCACGAAACTTTGTGCCTCCAAAAATAGATGTACTTCAAAAATTGGTTCCAGCTGTTCATATTCCCACGAAAACCGCCGAAGGATACATTTCTCGCAGTAAATAATAATACCGCGTTTATAGTTACAAACTTGGAAAAATATTTTTTCACATTCTGTAATCAAATTCAAATTGCTTTTGCTCGCGACTCCGTCAGCATGGATTTCCTAATCCCATGGAAATTCCAAAAAATCACTTCATCTTTTCTACATCTTTCTGTGCAAAATTTCAGCTTTCTAGGTCCAAGGGTTTGGGCTGGGCGTTGATGAGTCGGTCATTACTTAAGTGAGTCAAGATATTTATTTTTAAATGTGTTGTTGACCGACCTAATAACAGACACTTAGAAACTACGACTCTAGCAGAACGGCTCCAAATGGTAAGTCTTATACATAGGAACCGGCAAGAAACTCCATGGATAATTATACTCTTAAAATAACTTTTCAATATAATAAAGGTGCAGGCACACAGCGGGCGGGACGGAACTGACTTGTGGCGGAGCGTCGCGGCGTCGGCGTCGACCGAAAGTGGACGGAACGCCAGCGTATCGTGCGTACCGCCCGGCGTTTTCTTTCCGCACAGCAGAGCGGCGGCGGATCGGTCACGCCAAACGCTCGGCAGGACGGGTTTGTGTGCACTGTCTAATATTATAGTTCAGTAATAAAATTACAACACGACGAGACCCGCCGACGATACGCTTCAGTTTCGCCCACTGTGGGTTTGCACCTTTAATGAATGTAAATAATATAAGAATAATGTAGGTGTCCAGTTGGTGGTGGTACCAGTGAAGAGAAAATAAGTGTCGGGTAAAACGAGTATTTTAGCGTATTTTTACTTTCGTAGATTATAAAATACTCCTAAGCTAAATAGAATACAATACTCTATAATAGAGTACCTACATGTAGCAACCCTAACAGTTACAGACAACCGCATATCAATATTAATAAAGACCACTATAAACTGAACTAGCTTAGTATGTAAGTTCCATACAAGACGGGCTGTGCTTACACTGGTTATTTACCATCGATATGCGCTTGACTGTAAGAAGTTTTCGTAGAAGAGTTGCAACCCTTATAGAACTCCGCGATCGTAAGAAACTTCATCAGAAACTCGATCCGAACTCCTCATGCTAACCACAACGATAAATTGCGGTTAAGAATATAAAACTATCAAGTGTATTGTACCTACTTATGCATGAGTTTCCTTCGCTTCATGTTAAACTATCTTGTTTTAGGCCGTGGGAATATGACGTATGCTAACAATAAACCTACCATCATTATCATCATCAGCCCATTACTGTCTCACTGCAAGGCGCGGGCCTCTTCTCAGAATGAGAAGGTAATAATAACACATACATCATCATATGTAATGTACTACCATCACACTAGACGTCTGTGGTCTAGTGGTTCGAGTGTCGGACTGCTGGTCACGAGATCGTGGGTTCGATTCCCACAGGACACAAATATTTATGTGATGAACATGAGTGTTTGTATTGGTCTGGGTGTTTCTTATGTATTATATATATATATATAAAAAAAAAAGTATATAATATATATATATATATAATACTTATATACTTTTTTTTTTGTAAATACATACTTATAATACATAAGCAACACACCCAGACTAATACAAACACTTATGTTCATCACACAAATATTTGTGTCCTGTGGGAATCGAACCCATGACCTCGTGATCAGCAGTCCGACACTCGAACCACTAGACCACAGAGGTCGTCGTAAGTATTATATGAAGAGAGAAATACATTTTATTATTTATTATTATTTATTATATCCATTTTCTAGTACCCATAGCACAAGTTCTGCTTAGTTTGGGACTAGATGGTGCTGTGTAATAAAATGTCCCAAAAATATATATATTTATTTATCATATCATCGGTACATCATAAGTATCATACACTACATACTCTTGAAATATGTACCATGCCTATTATTTCAAAAGTAATGTAGGTTATATAGGATAATATACATCTTCAGTTTCACTAAAACATTCTGTCATGAAGGAAGTCAGTTATAAGTGGCAGATGTGAATAATTCTCATTACCAACCAACCAACCAGTAGCAATAGACTACCAATAGGTAATCTACCTGTTTAATTAATATTTATGATGTAAAAAGTTATCGGTCATAAACATCTTGTCAATTAAAAAGGTTCTCATAAGTTTTATTGCTTTTAATATCTAAGCAACTACACTTGACTCTATGATTTCAAGTATTGTAACATGTGGCCACAAGATGAATAAGCTTAGTGACCTGCAGAAGCTTCACAAAAACTTGAACTCTTGAGTTCAACCGGAAAAAACAATTCACAAAAAGCCGACCCTTACTGTGTAAAAAATACAGGTACGCGCAAAACACGACTTAAGTTACACATTATACTTACGACTCTCAGCTATTTACATTATACAATGAACAAAATTTATTTACAAAGAAAACATCGATGAAATTAAATACTTTCTGCCCATTCAACCATCACAAATTTAATTTATAAAGATTTATTAACGAAAATCTTTTATTAATAAATAACTTTTTCAAAATAAAATTAATAAGAAAATCGAGGTCAAAGGAGTCCTCGTCGCAAACAATCATTAAGGTTTCCAGCCAAATGTAAACGCACGCATAATCCAAGTATCGTAAGAATGTCTTTGAAAATAAACTTCACTAAAATACACCGATGTATCGAAACAGGCCGTATTGCGGCATCGCGGGAAAGCACACGACCACCCCTTACGAAGGGCTCGAAGCTACTGACTGAAGTTACTGAACTGACTGAACTGACGCAGACGGGCACGCCGGAGAACGACGACAGAAGAATGAAAGCTAGTCTACATCCCCATCCCTCTTCCCCAACACCTCATTCCAAAAAATGCACACATTAAAAGTGAAAAAAGCCCAGCAAGGAATGCTAAAAGTGTTGCACGTTCCATAATTACTTGTGCCTTAGATTTGGCTTTTATTTATGTACGGTTGTAAACGAGGCCGCGAGCCGGATTGTGCTACCTGTATTGTTCTGGAGCACTTGTTGGAATTCATTTATCTACCACCCCCGTAATTATCTACCGTGTTCTTTGCCTTTAAGTAGAGAGCACAGAGATCGAGAGAGACCGCCAATGTACCCTTATTTTACATGTTAGTCCTAAGTTTAATAATGTTATTGGTGTACAATAAAGAATATTCTATCTATCTATCTATCTATAATTAAACGTTGTTCATCATAAGTTCATAACTGACCCGAAACTAAACAACATGTTACTTAGTATACGTATTTGTTCAAAGTTGTGGTTATTGCAGCTGACGTTTTGGTCGAGGATTGAGACCTTGTGTCCAATATTTCAAATCAAATATTTACTTTAACGTCGAAGAGTTTATCCATATACGATTCAACTAATAGGTACTGCACCCGTCCCCGTGTATCGTATTGGTTGAAAATAAAAATAGTCGTCTCTACATACGTTTGTTTTTCAATAAAAGGTTTTTTCACTGAATCCATTAACTACTTTTAAGAATAAAACTATTTTCGAATTACCTCTAAAGTGAATTTTCGTCGAGCGTCGATTTCCAATAAAATTCTCCGGTGTTCGTCCGAGTGCTGTAGGCGTTCGATCAACTTCGCACTGAATACTGAATTCATATGACGCTGAATCGGCGAGATACGAGAAACGAAAGGAAGTTTTGATATATGTTTGAATAATACAGCCCGTCGAAGAGTTGTTGGAATTTGTTTGTCATTTTTACGCGAACGCAAGGTTTGGTCAAAGCATCGAGTGTTATGACACCAGCCTTATATTAACCTTAACAGACAGAATAAACCATTATAACAAGTAATTTAATAATGAAATGAGTAATCAGAAGGCTAACCCTCATAATTTAAAACGTTTAAAATATGGTAGGTACCAAACTAATCTCAGTTCTATCTCATGATAGTAGATTTTCCCGTTTGTCGTTTATTTGTGACACTTAGGTCATTAATGTCACCAATAAACGGAAATCAGAAACATCTATTGTCAGGATATTGAGATTAAAAGCATTGAAATTAGTTTAGAACTATAATTTGAACGTTTTTAATTACGAGAATTGGCCTTCAAATAAAAGTTTATAATTAAATTGCACGGTGTCAATACGTCTGTCCGTCGTTGTCCGCAAAAAGAATTACGAATCTGTGAGTTGACGTTGAAATGGAGCGAATACATCGGAGACCGCCAATCTAAAGGTGTCCCACTTTGTGCAAGCTCTGAATGGAAGAGTGGCGAGCGACGAGAGTCCACACCTGGCTGTAAATCAGATACCTCGACCACAAAGGGGAAGTGAAATAACAACCGTAACATCGCAAGGAGAAGGTCTAAATTGACTAAAATAACTTTAGACTTTGTATCTTTCATGCGGTCGAGAATGTGCTATTGAGAAAAGGGCGCTCCCAGATAAGGGCTTTATCGATGCATAAAATATGTTATTATGAAGTTGGTCGGCCGCCTCTAAGACACGCCGGCAAAAAAGAAGTATGCTGCCTTTATTCATTCAGCTATTTGTGGTATCTCTTTATTTGCACCTGTCGTAAATTTGCGACCTTCCCGCGACATATTTATGTGACGGATCGCGTGTGTGGATTACATCAACACTGCCTTACGGGATTCTTTTTACTGTAATCATTTAAATTATTATAATAACACATGAATAAGGGTGGTATTCCACTCGTCAAATTTCTTAGTCCAATGTAACTTTGATCAAAGAAATTAGATGATTTTCATCAAATGTTGTATGTATTTTAACACTGATCATCAAAGAAATTCGATGAGACAAAGAGATTGGACAAAGAAATTTGACCAGTGGCATGCCACCCTAAGTGAAGCCTGCTTTCGAGCGGAAACAGAATCCAAAATTGAGTGAAAACAAGTGAAGAAAATAATAGTAATGAATATTTAAATAGGTTTGCTTAAAATTGGAGATAAATGTAGAAAGTTAGATGAAAAGTTTAAACATATAAGAAAATGTTTTTGAAGGGTAACAAAAACGTAAAACTTGTTTCTATCTAGTCCATGGGGCTCGTGGTATAACTTAGATAACCACGTGGATTGCAAGATCTGTGAGGTTAAACTGCGCTAGCCGCGGTCATTCCTTGGATGGGTGACCGTTTCGTTCAGATCGAGACCCTTCTGTGCCTCCAGTCTCGGTTGCCATTCGAATATCTATGTCAGTCATTACGGGTAGTCAGAAGCCCGAAAGTCTGACAAGTTGTGTAACTTTTGGATTTAGGATGTTGATATCACTCACAAACTTGGGTTGCGGGGGTCTGATGGCAGTCGCTCCGTGTAAATCACTGATGTTCAGCATCTGGTTAGATTGCAAGCTGACCCCAACATAATATTGGGAAAGACATAGGAAAAAGAGAGTGTTTATATCTAATCCAAAGCTTAATTTTTAAAATACCCTCTTCAGATTGAGCAATTTAACGTAATTAATTCTGACAGATTTGTTGTGAGATAAAACAAAGCATTGAAGAGCTGCAATGTGGATTTCAATTAAGAGAATTTTGAGAGACTGATGAATGTGATTATCTGAGATGAAAATGTTAGTTTAAAGGATATGGGATTAGAAATAAGGAGTCTTAGTTAAAGAGACCGTGTTTAAATTATATTTTATGTAGATTAGAATTACTGGATAAATGTTTATGCATAGAAACAACTCGCAAATATTTAATAATATTTCAAACGGTTATAGTTAATGCTAAAGCATAAATTTTTCATGCAGTTAAAAAAATTTACTTGGTTTTGAAGATTGGTATATACACTTTTTATACTCTTTAAAACAACAATTTGGTATGGTAATGCTGGGAACATATTATTAGATTTCGGCAAAAGGTTTGCGTTATCGTGATAAGTACGGGCAACAAATTCGTCAGAAATTGCACACATTGGGCCTGTCGCGATAACTCGAAAATTCGCCAAAATGTTTTATGTATAGCTACTGTAATGGTAATGTGATCACCTATCCATGTATGTATGGTTATTATGACAAACATAACTCATAGCCCTTTATTGTGAGGCCCATGTTCCGTAGTGGACATTTTAGAGGCTAACGTGTGTCTTTGACATATGACCAAAATCTTTGCAATTTGGGGTGCGACCTGTGTAGAATTTCTTTAACTTAACTTCAATCAGGTTTTTAAGTAAGTAGCATTGGAAACCAAATAAGAGCATTCTAAAAATCAAGTTGTAAGGCTAAGGTAACCTATGAAATGGAATTTATAATTGCTTCATAGTTCAGAAGTTTGTCACAAGTATGGTATTTATGCCACGTGGCATATCGCCAAGAATTTTGGCTGCAGTCATTTGCTGTATAAGTGCTGATAATACAACCCTAGGATCGACTGTGTTAGTGTGTGTGGCTGTGACGTCAGTTACAGGTGACGAACTTGCCTTGTTGAATCACTTAAGTGGGAGTAAATCCTGGCTTTGATAACATTCATCATCATCATCATCATCATTCCAGCCGAAAGACGTCCCCTGCTGGACATAGGCCTCTCCCAAGTGGGGGATAACATTGCATAAAATTTTTTTTTTGTTAAAATCGCGCAACTTCACATCTCAAACTAGTTAGCTACTAGTAGTGTCAGTTTATTAGTCGCCTATTTATGTTACTAGCAACTAAAAGGTATGCTAATCAAAACAAAAGAAAATCAGCGTGGGTGCTCACAGTTCTGTCTTTTCCACAAGGGCACACGGAGCACAAGCCCCGGGCCCACGCCCTGAAGGGGCTTCGAAATGCCGAAACCCAGATTATATGTATTATTTAAGTATGTCATTTTATTAATTAAAAATCGGCCAAGAGCATGTCGGGCCATGCTCAGTATTATAGGGTTCCTTAAGTAGGTGTAATTACAAACGAATCAAATCAAATATTTATCACGGCTATTTTAGTTTTTGCAATAATCGGCAGCATTCGCGACTCAGAGCGTGTTGTTAGTAGCGCCATCTAGCGATAAATTCAAGAAGCCAAATTTAAGAAGTGTGTCATGACAAAGTTACTTTTTGTGATTTTTTCAAATAGAAAGTAGCTAAAGGAGCATTATTTGTTCTGATCATTTTTCTCTAAGATCAATGACCTTTGAACTAGGACGTTTTAAGTATTTTTCAGTTTTCTCTCTATAACTCAAAAAATTATAATCACATTATACTCTAAATAATTTTAAAAGAGAGTATTCACAAAGGTCTATCAATGTGAAAGATTATAACTTTCTACGTTGCATAGTTTAGAAATGGCAGGGGGGGGACACATTGCAAGCCACTTTGGCGGGCTATATTTCGCAGATGGTACACCTGATAAAAAAGTGGTGTATGAAACATTACCTTTATTTTAGTAGACCTATTCAATGATACCCCACAGGAGGGGGTGCAGCGAAAAAAATTTTCCATCCCCATTTCACATGTATGGACGCCACCCCTAAAATAAGTAAAAACGATTTTTTTATTCTTTTAAAATTGAAATCTATATGTAGATTATTTTTTAACAAAATTTCATTTACTTATATTTATAACTGTAGAAGTTATTAAGCTGTAAAGGATTAGGACAGACGGACAGACGGACAGACGGACAGACGGACGGACATGACGAAACTATAAGGGTTCCTTGTAGGACTTCGGAACCCTAAAAAAACCACATTGGTTTCTCAGTTCATCGTATAATTAACAAAACACCCAGATAGCGAGAGTCGCTCACAAATATTTAGCGCAGCGTGCTTTTCCTTTGTAGGTATAAAGCTAACGATAATAACCAATAGAGTCACATAAGTTTAGTGACTAAACAAAAGTACATTCTGATGTTTACATTCAAGTTTTTTTTTTTTTGCTTAATTAAAGGTCTACAAAACTGTGGACCCAAGGCCCCCTGCATGGCTTAAGATGACCCTGCTCATTAGGGAAATATTAATTGAAAGAAAAGCTGCTGATCTTAATATGTGGTCGATTTATGTGAACATAAAAAACCAGCTGATCCTTCAGCTGTTTTTTTTCGATTTCAGGGTTGGTTCTACATTAAAAGTTGTTCATACTGATGAGTATAATGACCCCTTAAAATATTTTCAGTTATTTTAATAACACGTATGTATTAAATTTACACTTCAAATTTACGGTCAATAACCATGCAATTAAATTAACGTCTTAAAGAAATCCTAAAGTCTACAGCAACACCGATAATTCCAAACCGAACCGTCTTTTAAAGTCCTCACAACATATTAACATAAGAGTAAAACATACAAGTTTACGTAACATGTTGACTCGGGGATAATTCAACGGCGTCAAAAGGGCGTCAGAAAGGCAATGTCGTGAAAATGTAAAGATCAGGTTTTCCTCTAATGACCTGCAAACATGGGGATATCACACGCGATTTACGAAGGGACCTTTTACTCTGCGCCCAGTAATTGATAACAAATAGGCCTAGATAAGCAAGGTCCTCGTAAAGTAACGCTGACGTTGCTTTAGTAGGCTTGGATTTTAGCTTTTGGTTAGGTTATCATGGCAGGGTACTAAAAGTGATGTATTGTGGGTTGACAACGTCTGTGGTCTAGTGGTTCGAGTTTCGGATTGCTGATCACGAGGTCGTGGGTTCGATTCCCACATGACACAAATATTTATGTGATGAACATATAAGTGTTTGTGTTCGTCTGGGTGTTTCTTATGTATTATAACTTTAAAAGTAAGTATTTACAAAAAAAAAAAAAAAAAAAAAATATCTATTGTTTAGTACCCATAGTACAAGCTCTGCTTAGTATAGGACTAGATGGTGCTGTGTAAAAATGTCCCAAATATTTATTTATTTATTGTGATAGCTACGGACAAAGATGTTTTATGATTCATTGGGTGAAGACTTACAGGTTCATGTATTGCGGAGATACATATTTTGGGGGGGGTCATCTTGGCTTACGTACAGTTTCAAGGTCCAAATATACCAATTTTTTTTTTTATGCTATGACAAGGTAAAGTTTGGAGTTAGTTTATTATGTAACAGAATAGTTACTTACAAAATGAACGTCAACAAAGAGGAAACGAACGATTCACACCGCGGTCCGAAACAGCCCATTCAAAAAGAGTACTTGGGCGATTCACACTGCAGTCCGTACCAAGCGTGGTGTGAAACGCCCCACCGCCCCACTACCCGTATAAAAAAACGCGAGCGAAGCGAGCGCGAATTTTTCATAATTATGCGAAAAGTTGACTTCAATTTAAGTGTACTTCTTGGAGTTGCAGTCTACGTACGTTAATGAAGAAGGGCGAGCGAAGCGAGCTTGAATTTTTTGTTCACCGCCATAGCTTAAATCACTTGCGCCTTGATATAGTGTCCGATCGCAACGGTAGGCTCATGTAAAGTAGCGCAAACCGTTCAACAAAATGAACTACCGCCGTCGTATGTGATATTATTTGTCATTAAACTGGAAATATCATTCATACTTTATTTTGGCAAAATAATACTTATGCTGTAAATTGAACTTCAGTACATAAACAAAAATCTAAAATAATGTTAGGTATTTTTTTACGTACGAGTAGATGTCGTGTGATGTCGTGTTTGAGTACGTGGGTAGTACTTACCTAGTTTTGATTTTATTGTTTACTTTTGGACGTTTAAGCAGGATGTTAATAATTTATTTTTGTAAATTGTCTATTTTTAGGAGATTTGTCAAGTTGACGTATACAATTGACCCCTACGACCCCCCCCCCCTAGAACCACCACTGGTAACCAGCCCACTACTGTGACACTACTGGACATAAGCCTCTTCTCATTACGAGAAGGCTAAGGCCTTAGTCCGAAACGCTGGCCTACTGCGGGATGGCGGAAAACACACAACATTGAGAACTGTATTGAGCACTTTCTGGTGTGCAGGTTTCCTCACGATGTTTTCCTTTACCTTTATAGCAAGTGATAATCAAATCAAATCAAAATTGCATTGATTCAATTTGGGCTAAAACCAAAACGCCCGATTTTCACCGCTTCCAGTGTTTATGCTGGGAAGAAGAAACGATCCGAATTACGATCCGTGTAAATACTGGTAATTCAGTCACATGATTAGAATATTAACATGGTTGGGAAAAGTCTAAATTGTTGACCCAAGCCACATAAATATAGAGCACAATATTTAAAAGAATACCTTAAAATTCAGGATTAAATGCCGACCGTCTAGTCGTCGACTTCATTAAAATATGGCTTATTTTGTTAGGCTACAATAATATTATGTAAACGAAATAGTCACTAAATGTTTTTAAATAAAATTCAAATATAAATTATACCCCTGGTAACTTTCCTAAAATTTATTCATTCTCAACCATTTTAGGTTTTAGAGCTTTTACAGTACACTTTACGTATAACATTAAATACTAATAGAATTAAAGACGAAGTGAACCTTCGGAATTGGTTACAAATTGACCCTTTAAAATACGATAAACATGTAAATACTCTGTAATATGGGAACAATAAGAAGTATCGAGAGAAACTAAATAAAATGCTGCAGTAATCATATAAAGGTGTTTTTTCTGACCCCCGAAGAGATAATGCGTGAAATTATTAATATTAGATTTCCCGCATCGCGTTTTTTTTAATACGCCTGTCAAGCTCATCTTGTAATTGCCTAACCTAATATACCTTTGAAAACCATCGTAACCAGAACTGCCCATAAAATGGTTCGCATTCATGATACACCGAACAATCTAATCAGTATTGTTTGTAAATTGATCTACAAATTCGTTCTGTTCTATCATCAATCTTGTTAATAATTACGTTTGTAGACACGTTGGAACTTTTTTTAGGTGGCAAAGACTAAAGAGCTCACACCACCGCGTACATTAGTGTGTCCCCGCCTCCGATGACCCACAAGTCCCACAACTGTTTCCTTTGCCCATTTTTTGCTATAATAAGATGGTATTTCAAGACAAAAAAAAATTGAGAGTTTGGCGTTCAGCCGCCCAGCGGTGCCTAATAGAGACCTATTGTTATGGCAATTTCATCCCAGACCAACCACTTAAAATGGCTGAGACAGAAAGCTGACAATTCCACAGATTGCGTATTGTTTGGCTTTGGCGTTTCGTAAAACAGAGAAAATATTGTGTTTATTGAAGAAAACTCGTAGTTTAACGTAGAATAGCTCGTTCATAATATTTTATAAAGCTTCTGAATAAATTATTATAATATATTGTTGAATAATTTTACATTAAATTCAATAGTTATTGAAATTATCTCCAACAGAATAGTTGTCAGGTCAAGAGGTCAGCTTAAACCACGCTTAAACGATTTCCCATTGATTGTGAGTTATTTGACAGTTGCAGTTTCGACAGGAAATAGTCCCCATAGAGCTATATAATGATTTATGTCCTCCTTATGGTACCAAATCCTCCTTGTACGATGTACGTGACAAGTTTTTGTAGACAAATTCCTCATAATATGTTGAATAACAGAAATGAGATTTTCCCTCGAGACAAAAATTTACTTAAATATAAGGCAAGATAACATAGTTAACTTTTTATTAGACCAGGATCTTGGATATTACATAAATTATTAACTTTAGTACCTAAATTAAGTTTATAATTTGGTTATATGATAAAGTTTTACTAACTAAAAGTCGTAGCTATAGTAAAGTGCGCAATTGAGCGCTAGTATACTAGCGCTCAATTTAAACTTTCTTGACAAAAGTTTAACGTCTGTAAAATAACTGGAGTATATACAATACAAAAGAAGATAGTATACAACAGTTTTACCATCAAAGTTGTAGTCACAAATAAAAAGCTTGATAAAAGATATTTTATTTAGAAAAAAAAAACCGTCTGATAAAAACGGGTAACTGTAACAGTACTTCAGCCGAAAACTTCTCAGGAATGTGAAGAATTGAAGCTATGGTCCTTGACATACATCCCCTATCACCAATTTTATGGTAAGCCGACGTCTTTGGAACCACTTAAAGGACTCGATAACACGGTGCACTCCGGTTTAAAAGGATTCCAAATATACTGACCGTAAATACCCATACGTGTTGCTGACTGTTGTAGAAAATGCTTGTTAGATAGTCTTACTTACATGTTAGATATTTTATGGACGTAAATATTTTACATTCTTTATGACTGGAATGCTCTATTCGTGCACATTTTTGTGTGAGCCCATGTTTTTTTAGGGTTCCGTACCCAAAGGGTGCTAACGGGGCCCTATTACTCTCGCTACGCTGTCCGTCAGTCCGTCCATCCGTCAATCCGTCCGTCCGTCCGTCCGTCCGTTTGTCTGTCTGTCACAGGGCTGTATCTTTGTAACTGTTATAGATAACCAGTTGAAATTTTCACAGAATATGTGTTGCTTTGAGGTGTACGACAAATACTTAAAATAAAAAAAAGTCTAAAACCAAAGGGGGTCCTCATACAACCTCGAAAAACATGCATTTTTTTCAACGTTTTTGTTCCTGCTCTATCTTCAAAACGGTAATACATACCAGCGTCAAACTTGGTCTGATTATAGTGGATACTATGTAGTTTAGCAACAAATACTAAAAATAGGGCAAACATAGACATATGTGGTGGTACCTACGTAAGAAAAGTATGCAAAAATTCATATTTAGAGCACGATCGTTGATGTATTTTGATGAACTCTAGTAAATTAAATCAGTTTCTATGGGGTATCAGGTCGATGGGTGGTACCGTACCACTGGTACGGGACCCTTACTGCGTGAGTCCGACTCACACTTGGCCGGTTTTATTTTTATTTATAGTATAGGATGGCGAAACGAGCTAAAGGCCCACCTGATGTCAAGCGGTTACCGCTGGTTATGTGTGCCGAGAAATATACATTTTTGTGCGAGCCCATGTTTTTTTTTTATAGTATAAGATGTCGAAACGAGCTAAAGGCCCACCTGATGTCAAGCGGTTACCGCTGGTTATGTGTGCCGAGAATTAAAAAAAATGTTAAAATATTCCAACAAATGAGTTGGATAAACCTGTGTATAAATCGGAAAATATCTATGGTATAAATAAAGTCACATTCAAAACTACTCCCAGAGAAGTTTACCGGCTTTCCAAATGAAGGCCAATTCTCGTAATTAAAAATGTTAAAAATATCATTCCGATCTAACCTCAATGTTGTAAATATCAAAATTATGACAGGATTTAACGTTTATTTGTGACGTTTAGGATATTGAGACTAGATCAGCCCCCCTAGCCAAGTTGACAATCTACACAATCTACAATCGTCAACGCTAATAGAAAACGATCAAAATGTATGGGAATGACATATCTCAACGAAAAAGTAATCCGTTCAGATATGTCATTCCCATACATTTTGATTGTTTTCTATTAGCGTTGACGACTGTAGATTGTGTAGATTGTCAACTTGGCTAGGGGGGCAGAACTATATTTTTAACATTTTTATTTATTAGAATTGACCCTCAGACCTATGCGAGGAAGCTAAGCGGTGAGCAACGAAAAAATCCAAGAATAAAATTGCTTCAATTTGCTAGCTCTGCGCTTTGCAGCTTCGCTATTGGTGGATATTTTCTTCGCTCACCACTAAGCTTCCACGCATAGCTCTGGTGTGAAGCCAGCCTTAAGCTGACAAAACTCTTACTTGCCTGCAGGGAAACCAAATACTCAAACGGCATTTGACTTTAAGATGATCTTAAAAATAAACTCAAACAATACTTAACTTTAAGACGATCCTAAAAGTCGTTCTGTCTCTTTAATGTACCTTATAGAGTGACAGTAACAGCAGAAAATTGAGTTCCGTTTGAGTATTTGGGGGTAACACGCCCCACTTTATTTTGTATCTTTATTTTGTAAAGGATTTTTATATTTCGGCAAATATAAAAATCCTTTACGCACACACGAGCTACTACAAACTAAAAATCAAAACCTACACATAAACGACCTCCACAACCACGCCTGCTTAGATGCCCATTTGGATGGAATTTTAATTCCGTCATACATGCCTTTGTAAGGATTGACAGCGAGCCGGGGAATTTCACGCCCCTCCTAATTTATACTTCCTCGTTTCTTTGAAAGCCTTTAGCCGACAGTCTATTCAGGTTAGCTTGTTTTATTTATACACCCATTTTGGGGCCAAAAAAATACATTTTTTGGTTAAACTCAAATGGCAAAGAACATACATTAAATACCTACGTTTTTATGAGGAAAAGACTTGTTGTGTCTGTGTCTGCTCATTCCACCAATGAAAAGTAGTGAAGTGGAGCAAATTCATTTTTTAAGTGGTTGCGACATGATTTTTGTTTTTCTGTTATACCTTAAGGGTTGATTAATTCTGGTTATTTAACATTTAGTACATCTGCGGATTTCAAGAACTCTAATTTTCATGAGCCGGATATTATTTCCAAGATTTTCAGAGAGGTAAATAAATAAACTGCCGAACTTAAGTGGCAGTGGGCGGGGCACATTGCTCGCAAAATAGATGGCCGATGTGGCCATAAAGTTCTGGAGTGGCAACCGCGTACAGGAAGGTACAGCGTGGGTAGGCCCTCCACAAGGTGGAACTACAACCTGATGAAGGTCGCGGGTATCCGCTGGATGCGGGAAGCGCAGGACCGGTCGTTGTGGCGATGCTTGGGGGAGGCTTATTTCCAGTAGTGGACATCTTTCGGCTGAAATGATGATGATGATGATGATGAAATAAATTAAACAAGTGAAATCTAAAAATAACAGAATAATGTAATCAAATGACAAGAAAACTTTGATAAGGGGTACACCTACTTAAATTGGGCTGTTTTTGGCCTACAAAAATTTAAGCGAAGAGCGATGAATATAACAGCCTCTATTTATTGAACCCTTCATCTACAAGTTGTTTATTGAACTTGCTGATCGAAACAACCCTATAAAATATCATGACGCCAGAATTGAAACAATGGCCACGAGCGTTTTAAGGCGAATGTAGCAAGCAAGTGTTGCAACCTCAACCCATCAGTAAAAAAAAAAACTCGCTGAATACACCATTTATCGAAAATTCGTTTTTAAAAATTGAAGTACAGGTACTGTAGCTTAATCAGAAACTGTTAACTTTGTAAATTATACTTCGCTGTAGTTGTAGATAGAAAAAGTGTGAAAAACGGCCACTTTCGGCACCTTTTCTATCTACAACTATAAGCGATAAATGATGTATTCAGCGAGTAATATTTTTTAACTGATGGGGACGCCACTTGGCTGCTACATGCGCCTTAACAGAATTACGCATTTTGTATTTCCTCCCAAGTTCTGTTTATTCGATACTTAGCTTTATTAAAAATTTTGATCGAATTCGATTAACACAAAGGAAGTCAATGTCCTGATAAATATGTTTTAGATTAAACGTATATTTTCGCGGGATTAAACTCGGACCGGCTTGCGAGAACAGTACCTACGGCTGCGGTTAATTTAATGTCGCTATTCTGACTCTGGTATGCTTTATGAGCATGAAGTGAGAAATAATAAAACATTCCGGCTCCAACAAAACTCCTGTCGGATGTTTCAGATATTTATTTAGTACTATATTTCATGAATATGCGTCCGTCATTTAAATCTCTTTTATTTCACCTTGAAATAAACGCTGTGTGCGAACACTGAACGCTGTCGTTTATTCCGGTCGAATGAATAATTAATGTTTATAAATGTACGGTTTTGTGGTATAATGGAATAAATCCGTAGTTTGCCTGGAAACGGGTATCAAACCCTGTGTTTATCTTTGTTTATCACGGTATTAGAGCTTCCTGAACCACTATTAAAATGTCATTAGAACTCCATTTTGGTTGTTATCGAAGCGCCGCCGCTCATGTTTAATATTGCCAACAAGAAACACATTAAAACACACACATTGCAATTATACTCTGTATGCACATGTAGTTACGGAACCTTTAAACAATTTTAAGAAGTTTTCCAAAACTGGCAAATAATAAGCCAGGTGGCATCATGACGACTAGTAACGGCCAAAATTAATATCCAATCTATCCACGATTTTCCCTAAGAGATAGGAATTTGACATAAGCTCCATACAAAATATGTCAAATTTATATCTCTAGTAGGGTAAATCGTGGTTAGATTGGATATTAATTTTGGCCGTTAGTCTTCAAAGGGATGCTTATGACTATGGTTTATTCGCTTACTGGTTTCGATGAATGGTTTTTCATTGAAACAGTCAAGTAGGAGTGCCATTTTCAGTAAGTACGGTCAACCGCACGTCGGTGGTAACACTTTGACATTAGCAGCATCTTTATTTCGTAAACAGTAAGGGCAGTTTTCGAATTGAAGTGTTACCACTGTCATGCAGTCGACTGTACTTTTAGGGGCTTCTTCTTCTTCGTGTCGATGGTACAAAATTTTACTGATGCGATGACACAGTCATCAGACGTTGCTGGCCCAGACATTTGCTACGTCTCGAGCATTGTCTGTGACATTGTTTAGGTCGCTCAGAGTGTAGGTACATCAATGTATCTGATCGTCTAGGACAGAAAGAGCAGCAAGCATAGCAAGTGTGGCATTGATTGAGGATCAGTACCACATGTGCAGGCTGTAGCCGTTCGTTCTTTACATATAGCCCGATTAGCTCATGTAAAGCCTGCGTCTTCCTACTTGGGTCCGCAATCGGTTTTAGAACTTCCATGTAAGCCAGAGCAGCTTATACCCTGCAGGAAGCTTCCCGCTGGGTTAGGTACTGACGATGCATTTGTGTCGTAAGACCAAATAAAGAGACATACTCATAGAGAAGTACTTAGGTAAATAAAAATAAATAAATATCTTTGGGACATTTTTACACAGCACCATCTAGTCCCAAACTAAGCAGAGCTTGTGGTATGGGTACTAGACAATGGATATAATACGTATATACTTTTTTTTTTGTAAATACATACTTATAATACATACCCAGACCAACACAAACACTTATGTTCATCACACAAATATTTGTGTCCTGTGGGAATCGAACCCACGACCTCGTTATCAGCAGTCCGACACTCGAACCACTAGACCACAGAGGTCGTCAAGGTATCAGCATTCTTGGTACTCGGTAAGTAATACGGTGTTAATACGAACCGATATAGGCACTAATTTGTAGTAAAGGCAAAATGTATAGATAACTTCATTTCAGTACTAATGAAAGATCTAAAATGCAAACAGAAATTATGTGCACACGATACTGATTAGATGCAACGCGATCTGGGAGCAAACTAAACGTGTTTGATTAGCGATGAAGGCTGTGTAACTTGAGAGCCGCCATCAAATGAGTGTTTACCTAATTAGAACGATGTAATCGCTAATGAGTAATGAACATATCTGTTTACATTGCTGCGGGATTATGACCCAACAAGATCGGGTTAGGTTCTATGTCATATAAAAACAAAATTATTCATGAATTATTATTATTCAATAACGCATTAACGGAAGTGGGATAAAATCTATAGATGTGAATTATGGGAAAAAAATATCATTTATTTAATTCGGTATTATACTATTCGATACTGTGCCTATATGAAATGAAAAACTTTGAACATGAATTATGATATGGCGGCTTGGTGGCCCATTATTTGCCAGGAATCTCACGCAGCCAGGCTTATGTGTAAATGATTAAAAAGTCAATGTTTTTGCAGGAAAAGATTTGAAGTTAATGTCTGTATTTTTATAACGAGCCATCGTTTAATTTAAAGACAATGTTCATTGAGAAAAACAAATGTCATCCACTCGACGATTCGAAGCCGTATTTAAAACCCATCAAGTTTTACGTCTGCGTCTTTATGTAGATACCCTTTTATTGGTAGCTCAACGGGGATAGAAAGAATTTACAAGCAAATCCTACTTTCTACTAATGTTATAAATGCGAAAGTGTGTTTGTTGGTTTGTTTTTCTTCCACGCAGCAACGGAGCGACGAATGTACGTGATTTTAGCATAGGTATAGTCGATGAACCGGAGCGTGACATATGCTACTATTTATCCCGGAAAAATGTACGGTTCCTCTAGAATAAAGAACCACAGGAAAAGCTAGATATATAGATAAAAAATTTACTGATAATTTATTTAAAAAAATCCAAGTGTGAGTCGGACTCACGCAGTATGGGTTCCGTACCACCCATCGACCTGATACCCCATAGACGGACGGAGAGATGGACGGACAGTGTAGCGAGAGTAATAGGGTCCCGTTAGCACCCTTTGGGTACGGAACCCTAAAAATACGTCACAATTAAATTATTATTTCAAAAATTATAATATAAAGGTATTGAGTTTTTTTTATTGCCTATTAGTTGAAAACTTACTCCGTGTAGGAGTGACTAAGAGCAAGGTTGCACTCGGGGCACAACATAGGGGCTCGTAGCGAAGTAACAACCACGTGGATGGTACGATCTGCAAGGTTAAGCTGCACTTGCTGCGGTCAGTCCGTGGATGGGTTACCGTTTCGTTACATATCCAGAAACCTCCGTGCCTCGGAGAGCACGTTAAGCTAACGGTCTTGTTTGCTTTACGAATATCTATGGTAGTCTGTACATGTAGTCAGAAAGAAGCCTGAAAGTCTGACAACTGGTCTAACTTCCGAATGTCAGTATTACCCAGAACTGGGTTGCGGAGATGCAGACGGCAGTCGCTCCATGTAAAATACAGATATTCAGCCGTATCTGGTTAGATTTGAAGCCGACCCAATATAATTGGGAAAAGACCAGGAGAATGATGAACAAGGACATCGTGAGAAAACCTGCACTCTTTGATAGGATTTTAAAATGTTCATTACACTAAACTAGACATTACACTAGACTAGACTAAAGGCTAGACCCATATCATTCTGAGACCTAAGGCAATGAGTATAACAAATTATTTATTATTTTATATATGCCTAAGGCCGTACTAGGCAATTGGGGTAGTAATAGGTTAAATTGGTATACACAATAAGAATTTTCTTTATGTTTGTAAGAAAATGCTGAAAATATTCTGTTTTGTTTATATTTGTATAAAACATCACTATTCGTGATTGCGAACACACAACATTAGGGCGAGGCTACATTTCCATATATGAATAAGGCAGGCACAGAAGAGCTCCCTTTTACGCGACGGAGGCGCTGTACTCACGACCTCAAAAGGATGTCGCATGACCATTTCCTGATGGAAGTAAGCTCTCATCTGAGGGGTTACATCGACGTTCCATTTATATTATAGGGTTGTACAATACGGTATTATAGTTGTGTATTTTTTTTTGTTTGCGTGTTAAAAAGCCAAAATGCTGTGCGATATTTTTGGGAAGATATTTTCTTAAAGTCGGTAGTCGGTACACACTCTCGAGTTTATGTTTATAATTTTTTAAATGAACTGGGCCTTACTCCTGACTGAATAGAGTTCTGTATCAATCGAATCTAAATTCGAGTTAGTGTAAATTCGTACTCCAGTTGCTCTAGCGTACTCCAGTTGCTCTAGGAATTGACATAAACTTAATTTGGTTCAGAACTCGAACCATACGGGAGTGAGGCCCCCGAAAAACTATTTTTGCTTGCTTTAGAAAATTGACATAATTACCTCGGACGAATTAAAAATGGCGGACGGAATCTCGCTAAGAAAATATTGAAGCACTTAATTTTTTCCTACACCCACTATAATTTCGACAGAATTTTAACACACCAGAGAGATATATATATATATAGTTATTTTATTTGTGACACTACGACAATGACTACCGTCACACGAGATTTGTTGCGTCATCGCGGCTTTTTGTCTTTACTATGCGTGTGAATTTGTTGCGTAATCGCGGCTTTTTGTCTTTACTATGCGTGTGAATTTGTTGCGTAATCGCGGCTTTTTGTCTTTACTATGCGTGTGAATTTTTGCGTGCCAAGTTACCCCCTACCTAAAGTTACCAAAGTTTGTCCAAGTTACCTAACCCCTCAATATCTACCTATTTACCATTCTATGGTAAATTACTAGTAAGTAACCCTAGGGGCCTAGATGATTTGGATATATTGGACCTAATAATAAACGCGTACCCTAGCAAGGACAAATTTAATTAAGCCTCCGAAAATCCTAATTACCAAAGTAAAACATCGATGCCAGTATATTTAATCTTTTTGCACATGCTCGAATAAAGAATAAATAACCCTGAACTCTTGTATTAAGCCTTCAATATATCTTCTTATACGGAGCTTAAAGTAATCTTAGCTAAGTGTGATATATTATTTCGTAAACAAACTCGCACGCATCTGAGGGCTCAGGATTTAAAGTAAACCCTCTAAAGAAAAGAGAACAAGACTTTACCATTGGTTGATAAGGCAGCTTTTTGTTAGTTTTTTCGGCTTCTCAATATAAAGTTTTAGTACGTTTTTAGTATAATAGAATTGAGGGTAAGTTAGCTTCTTTGGGCTAATGGCAGGGTCGAGGGCCTTGAAGACTAGGCTCAATTCGCAGGTTAGGTTAAAGCATTAATGGATTTGTTTATTGAATAGCTTCGTAATAGCAGCCCAGGGTTGGAATTGGGCTCGGTAGGTAATAGGAGCTGTTTGGAGAAAAGTAAGAGCAGAGCAGTGTAAAAAAAATAAAAATTCAAACCATTTTACTAAAAATTACTTGAATTTAATAAAATAAATAAATTCTTTATTGGCACTAAAAGTGTATTACTTTACCTTCATTATGTTTACTTTATTTATTGGATATATAAATAGTTCTCTATTTGTTTTAAAATCTATTGGTCATCATCACCAAGATATTTTTTTTATTTTTATTTAAATGAAGATATGAATAATAAATCTGGCGAAGTTATTGAACCTTTGGATGAAAATAGCACATACAAATACCTAGGTTTTAAGCAATCTAGACAAATCCAACAAAAAACAACCAAACAAGAATTACTAAATAAATTTTCTCATCGCTTAAATCTGATATAAAAATCTCACCTAAACTCTAGAAACACCATAAAAGCTATCAATACATTCGCTATACCAATTATTACATACTCTTTTGGCATTATAAAATGGTCAAAGACTGACATCACAAAACTACAGCGTACTATTAATACACATCTCACAAAATATAAAAAACATCATCCCAAATCATGTATACAGAGACTCACCCTACCACGCCATGAAGGAGGAAGAGGATTAATCGATATACGCAGCCTACACAACAAACAAATAAAAACACTTAGAAATTATTTTCATAACAAATCCGAACATTCAGTATTACATAAACACATTACAGAATTAGACACTAAACTCACACCCCTCAACTTACAGGACCTAAACACACAAATAAATGAAATCATCACAAACACACAACAAAAAATTGCAGCATGGGCTGGAAAATCTCTTCACGGGAGACACCGATCATTCTTGTGCCAACCACACGTCGACAAAGAGAAGTCGAACGAATGGCTCAAACGAGGTGAACTTTTCCCCGAAACAGAAGGCTTCATGTGTGCGATTCAAGATGAAATAATAGCTACCCGGAACTATAGGAAATACATCATAAGAGATCTCAACCAGCCAACTGACTTATGCAGACATTGTAATACCGCATCAGAAACCATCCAGCACATCACAGGAGCTTGTAAATCATTAGCACAAACTGACTACAAACATAGACGCGACCAAGTTGCCGCAATAATTCATCAACACTTAGCACACAAATACCAACTCATAACAGAAATATGCCCATACTATAAATACAAACCTGAAATTATATTAGAAAACAGAAATTGCAAACTCTATTGGGATAGAACGATCATAACAGACAAAACGATTCACTACAAAAGACCGGATATTACTGTACACGACAAATCAAACAATGTCGTGTACTTAATTGATATAGCTATTCCGAACTCCCACAACATACAAAACACAATATCAGAGAAACTTAGTAAATATCAAGATCTTGCAATAGAATTAAAAACTCAATGGAGAGCACAAACAGTTCACATCGTCCCCATAGTCCTGTCTTCTACTGGACTTATACCAAAATCTCTACAACAAAGCCTGAACACCTTAAACATGCCTACATATACACTACACATACTTCAAAAACCCACCATCCTTAACACTTGTCGTATCACTAGAAAATTCTTAACATCTTCAACATTATCATCCACTTACTCCATTTAATTTTAATTGTCTCCTCTCACGCTTGGCTTCGGCCCGCCAACGAGGTTCTTCGCCCTCCCAAAAAGAGGAGAAAATAAATATATACCGATAATAATAATAATAATAATTTATTCATTTATTCCTCTCACAATGGATTATATACACATTTATTATAGGTACAAGACGACATAGTTCACATTGTGAGAGCTGGTGCCTGTTGTGGGTTCGTAAAAACCTGTTCAATCATCATGTGAATGTTCAGATCTTCGTAATATTGAATTCGATTCGCGTTCTATGCAGTGCTGCAGTGCTTCCAAAGTGTGTATGTAACTCCCTCGTAATCGCAATAATTTTGATTTCATTGCTCCATGTTTTTGACCATGTCTTATCGGTAACTATGCCATTATTTCCATAATTATTAGTTCTTCATTATTATTATTATTTCCATCTTCATGTCTCAGTTTGGCGAACCTACTTTCGTTACCATTTAGGCAATAGCCTAGGTGGTATTGCGGTTGTTATGGGCCAGGCCTTTAGCTCGTTTCACCATCCTATACTATAAAAAAACCACGCAATGAATATTGCCGTAATGTCAAAATGCAAGCTATTGTCACTGTGAGTGACACAGACTACAATTCTATTAAATATAAGTACCACTGTAAAAAGTCAATACCAGAAGCAGGATCATTCACTCTTCAAAGAGTTTCTATATCAAAGGTCCCTTAGAAATATCCCACAATCATTTCCTACAAAATATTCTTGCTTAAGTATACCATATTCAATTTATTTTTATTTGCTTACACACTGCTATTACTTTCTGTTTACTATATCGTCTATAACAATGCTGACTACGTTGAATTTAAAGCACCGCTTTCCATTTTATGTGACTCTCTTTGCTAGACAAACTAGTTTTAAAAATAGAGATTTTGCAATGGAAATGAGTGGCTCTGGCTGAGACAATAAACTTAATAAGGATTTTAGTTTAATGATGTAGATTAAACTCGGGGAAAAGCCAAGCCACATTTTTCAAGTTTTGTGAACTTAAAAAGAAATAAGTAACAGAATTTAAGACAAATACACATACAAAGTTTATGTAGGTATGTTCCTATATTGTTTTCATGTAATAGCTCAATTCTGTTTCTCAATAGGTAATAAACAAAATTCAGTACCAAAAACTTAACTTACTAAGTGACAATATCAAACAGAGCCACGGCTACTACTCTGCCCTGTACTGTACCTAATACTAAAAACCGGGCAAGTGCGAGTTGGACTCACGCACTAAGGGTTCCGTACCACCGCACATGTCTGTGTTAACCTTCTTTTTATTATTTGTTATTTAATTATAGAGTATGCCCAACAATCGGACCAAGTTTGACGCGTATGCCCATTGAAAAAAAGACGATTTTTTTTTGATAGTTTGTGGGATTGAGGTGTGTTGTATGGAGACCTCCTTTAGATGATTTAGAATATTTTATATTTTTTTTGTGATAGAAGCTATAGAACACAGATTCTATGAACATTTCAACTGGCTACCTATTACGATTTAAAAGATACAGCCCATTGCCAGATCAACTGAAGGATGGATTGACGGATGGCATAGGTTTAGTAATAGGGGGACCCTATCACTAAGCCTATGGGGTTGGCAACCTTTGGGTACGGAACCCTAAAAAATATTTGATATCAAATGCATTCTAGCGGTATCATTGTAAACATACAATGTCTGATTATTTTATTATTTTAACGCATTTTACGCATGCGAAGCGAATTCTAAAGATATAAATTGTGGAAAGAAAAAATCGTTCACGGTAGCTTAGTGGCTAAAGCACTGGCGTACTGAGCCAGGAGTCGCAGGTTCGAATCCTGCTCGTGAGCGATTTTTTTTTCATTCCACAATTTATATCTATACAATGTCTGTTGAACTTATTGCTTTACCTGTGTGCAGTAAAACGTTTTATAGCTGACATAACGATCTCCTTGAGCACCCTTTACTATTTATCTCACTGTACTAGATGTCTGCTCGCATAGAGCCATATATCAACGTCAAGTAGAACAGTAAATTAGTAATTAATTAACAAATGTTTCTGTTTTAGAAACCAGGTGTCAGTCAAGCGAATAATATTTTACTACTACATAAATCTTACTCTAGAATTCTCTTAGTAACTACAAAACAAATAAGTTATTTTCCATAAATTTAGGTAATTAGATTTAATTAATGGAAATTCTCAACATCAAGAGATTAAAACATTTAAAAGTTAATCAATAAACGTCATCACCATACACGGCTTCGTCATGAAAATTTCATTAAATATTTTGCTCAAAAATAAGTCACACACACTGAACCAAATAATTTTAGATCACACAATAATAATAGACACATCAACAGCTGTTTGAAGTTAACTTTGAAAAATGGCATTCTTAACGCGAGTGCGATCAAAGAAACAAAATTCAGCCCATAAATATGAATAACTCTGAGAAAACACACGCGGGGATTCACAAAATATGCGAACGTGTCGCGCTTTCAAACAAATTTATATCGTGGCTTCTCGTTCTTACAACAATATTAATAACAGCTCATTCCTCTTCATATAGAAGGGCACTATATCAAAACATTTATTATGAACGAAAACGGGACTTTTGGAATCACATGCAAACGCGAACAAACATTTACGTAAATATGATTAAAGGAACGAATATGTATGAGGTGACTTATAGATGTGGAACGCTGGGAATGGGTGCGCCATGGATCGTAATGGAACCACGAGGCCTGCCTACCCTTGTTTGTACTACACACAATACGCAAATATGTGGACAGTGCTAATTGAACATGAGTTTGTACATAGAGTAGTATGCGTAGCCTACTTTTATGGTAGATTTTTTACATTAGTCTGATGGAATAGAACCGTAGAATTTGTGATTAGATCACATCAGCGCAGAAATATTCTCTGTTTGATCAAAACAACTCCCAATGCTCATTTTTATTAACGCATAATGCCATAATAACCATCTGGGAACTAGAAGTTTCAGGCTGAGCTGCAGATTTGGAAGGTGATTTTAAAGTAATAAGAAGATCAGAGAAAATCAAGATGTATTTTATTATAATGACAGCATAGAAGGCGACAGCAGAGATGTAGAAAAAACAATAGCATAGAAAGAATGTAATTAGTATAAATATATGAATATCAAACATGACAGTGCTTTGATTAGATAGGTAATAAAAAGTAAGTTTCAACACAACACACTTGGTCAATAATCACAGGGCCCTAATTCTCGCGTTATAGAGATAAATGTCTAATTCGAGATAATCTCTAATTTTAAATCTCTACGAAAAATGTCGCCCATTATGTCAACTGCTATAAACCAATCTTTGTATTTAGAGCGCTAGGCGTAGACATATCTCTAACGTGACATTCTGAGAATACGAAAATTTATTTTCAATCGACATTCGCCATCTTGTTTCGACATTATGTCGATGTTGACGACCTCTGTGGTCTAGTGGTTCAAGTGTCGGACTGCTAATAACGAGGTCGTGGGTTCGATTCCCACAGGACACAAATATTTGTGTGATGAACATAAGTGTTTGTGTTGGTCTGGGTGTGTTGCTTATGTATTATAAGTATGAATTTACAAAACAAAAAGTATATAAGTACCTATTATATCCATTGTCTAGTACTCATACCACAAGCTCTGCTTAGTTTGGGACTAGATGGTGCTGTGTAAAAATGTCCCAAGGATATTTATTTATTTATTTATTTCGAGATAATGTCTACGACGCGAGAATCACCCCCCTGTTACTGTGACTACTTCCTACTAATATTATGAATGCAAACGTATGGATGTTTGTTTGTTTTGTCCTTTAATCATGCTGAAACAGCTGAATGGATTGATAGACCATGTCCTGGGTTAACAAGGAGAAAGAACAAAGCCCCGGGCATCGGCTAGTTTTATACATAAAGTATACTAGCTATTTCAAACTTCAATCGCGTAGACTCTATATGACTCTATATTGGCCTCGCAGCTGTAACCCCTTAAGGGATGAATTTACAAAAACCATTTCTTAGCTTCATGCTTCTAGACCCACCGATTTAGGCTGTGCATTGTCTGTCTGTCAGTCAGTCAGTGTTAGAGTTTTGTTAAGCAGAAGATAGTATTGAAGAAAAAGCTTTGATAACTCCTGAGTCGCTTTTTACAACCCCTTATAAGTAAGGAAGGGTCAAAAACACTCAAAGGGCAATGGAGAGGGCTATGCTCGGAGTATCCCTGCGTGATTGAATCAGACATGAGGAGATTCGCAGAAGAACGAAAGTAACCAACATAGCCCGAAGAACTGCCAAACGCAGAACGGAAGGCCGATGGTGCATTAAAGTTCTGGAGTAGCGACCGCGTAATGGAAGGCGAAGCGTGAGTAGGCCCCCCACAAGGTGGACCGACGACCTGGTGAAGGTCGTGGGAATCCGCTGGATGCGGAAAGCGCAGGACCGGTCGTTGTGGCGATTCTTGGGGGAGGCCTATGTCCAGCAGTGGACGTCTTTCGGCTGAAATGATGATGATGATGATACGTAAGGACAGGACCTATGCTTTGCTGGAAACTACACTACGTTACCCACTGTCCTTATCATACATCTTCAAGGTTTTTGTTTCAGTGGGATAGAAAAAACAGAGGGTGTATCCGTAAAATGAATGAAAATGGACATTTTCCTCCTTGCGGCGCCACTACGTGGGTTTTATAGCAAGTGATAGTGACAGCATGAGGAAAATGTGCGGCGGCCTTTATCCGATGCGAACAGATGTTTTATATTTAGGAACAAACACATGAACATGTTTTCTTTTTTCGTATATTCGGAGTAATTTGAGCAAGATACCTTTTTTAACATGCTCCACCCTAGACTACCTCCTGTTTTGTGGGCTTACAGAAACAAGTCTCACATGTGCACATTAGAGCAACGAGATGATAATAGATAGATAGATAGATAGATAGATAGAATGTTCTATATTGTATACTTACCATTAAAATTATTAAAACTTAGGACTAACATGTAAATTAAAGGTAAATTGGCGGTTTTATCGCTAATAGCGATAACTTCCAGACAACCTCGTGATGGACAAGGAAGACGTGAAAAATAGATAATCTCAGGGGGCCTTACTCGTGTTTGACGATATTCGATTATTCGTTCCATTCATCGCACAATTTGCTACTCCGGTCAACCATCGTTTCCTTATTGCATGCGATGATCGTGTTTTGAGATTTTTTTTCTATGATCTCCGGTCAATTTCACACGACTATGAACCGTAGTCTATCTTTATTCTACCTTTTTTATGTGCCTATCTTTATTGTGTTGTGTTGGTACCAGTTGGAACGAAAGTTTGTACTTCGGTTGTCATTCGTGAAACGCGCTAAACCAACTGATTCATACATTAGAACAATTTCATTATCTCTAAGCTACACAAATAAACAAAAAAAAAAAGCCCCACACGGTAGACACTGTGGACCCAACAAATATTTTTCGTGTGGGATTCAAAACCGCGACCCTTAGGGCAGATTTAAATGACAGCTATTGAATGTATTGAGACGACATTTTTATATTATTTACACGAGATAGAAAAAAAATACCTTGTAGTTTCTCGCAAGTTCCCTACTGGGAACTCCTAGGTGTGCAGACAAGTTCGTAAGTTAGTGGAAAGTTGCTATTTAATTTAAGTGTAGTTGCTCTACACTACAATGGTGCACTACAACTTTTTTTAAAGTCACACACTACGTTACACAAACTTTGCACTTACGCAAAACTTAAACCGGAAAACTTTCTAACAAGAACCTATTTCCCCAGTCATTGTGATAATTGATTCTGGCTCTTTGTACTTTTCAAGTAAAATAATTTTATCATTAACATCAGCCCATTACTGTCCCACTTCTGGGCTTCGTCCTAAGTATAAGAAGGGTCAGGCCTTAGTCCGGCCTTAGCCTTATGCCTAGTCTAAGTCAGGCGGCCTAGTGCGGTTTGGCGGACTACACACGTAGCACCACCGAGAACTGTCCTGAGCACTCTCAAATAAAATTTCATGTACAAAAACATACCTATAATTATATATACATCGGCACAATATCACGATACGATTGGTGCAGTGGTTAAGTGATGAAGTATGCGCTAAGGGTTGCGGGTACGATTCCCGCACGGTTTTTTTTTGTGGGATCCACAGTGTCTACAGTGTGGGGCAAATTTTACTAACTAAAAATCATCTGTAGTGTAGGCGATACAAACAAGTGATAACCAAATTCTGACCCTATAATAAGGGTAAAAATTATTTTCATGCCTACCGTGTCAAAGAATTAGCTAGTTCTATCGCAGGGCAGTTTCTATTAAATACTTCATAAACATAACATAATATGCCTAAATTAGAATCTTAATTTTAATTAAATACACAGTACTCTGATACATTCACACAGTTCCTCTAAAGTGTTAGAGGCCATTCATCTCATAAAGCTCCTTCACCGAAACTTACTCATTTAGACGACTAGAGTCGCACTTTGTCATATTCCCAAAGGCAACACGTAAGTGACGGTATCTAACTTGTCATTTTCAGCAATAGAGTACAGACATAGTGCTTGCGAAATTAGGTTTAGTTAGGTTCATTTTAAACATAGGCACCTCATACACTTTATATTTTTTTTTTTTTTCCATCTTCATGGCTCAGTTTGGCGAACCGACTTGCGGTACCATTTAGGCAACAGCCTAGGTGGTATTGCAGTTGTTATGGGCAAAGGTAACCGCTTAACAGCAGGTGGGCCTTTAGCTCGTTTCGCCATCCTATAATACCAGGCCCCTCAGAAAGTATTGCGAAAAAAAGTTTTTATATATGGGAGACTGGCCAGTTATAATGTTTTTCGAAAATATGATTATTTATAAGTAAAAATAAGTAAGTTCCAATTTCAAAATTTCCCTCCACATTTTTTGCGAGTTAATTCAAAGTATTGTGTCTCACTGAAATATGGATCTGCGCCGGGAACATTTTAGAGCTATGATTTTATACGATTTCAAGTGTCGCCTGAAACCGGATGAATCGTACGATAGACTTCAAATGGCATTCATGGATGAAGGCCCTTCCAAGGCAACCGTGTATCGTTGGTATAACGAATTCAAGCGCGGTCGACCAACTTTGGGGGATGACGAAAGAAGCGGTCGCCCTTTGACGGCTGTTACCGAAGAAAACGTGCTAGCAGTGAAAAATTTAATCCAAGACAATAGGCGAATTACATATCAGGAGATTCAACACATATTGAAGATTGGATCGGGAAGCGTTCACGAGATTCTACACAGCCATCTTCGCGTGAGGAGGATAGTATCACGCTGGGTGCCGCACAACCTCACCGATGCTCAGAAGCAGGCCCGGGTGGAATGGTGCCGTGATATGCTTAACAAATTTGAAGCTGGCTCGTCTCGGCGTGTTTACGACATCGTTACAGGTGATGAGTCCTGGATTTATCAATACGACCCAGAAACCAAGCGCCAGTCGACTGTTTGGGTGTATCAAAATGAGCCAACGCCTACCAAAGTGAAGCGATCTAGAAGCGGGGGTAAGATTTTGATCGCTAGCTTTTTTAATTTGACTGGCCACTTGGTATCAATTCCCTTACGGGATCAAAGAAGCATTAATGCCGAATGGTATACTACCAAATGTTTGCCAGAAGTTTTCTCTGTTATAAGCAACAAGCGACCAAACACAGGGCTCCGCGGGCTACTGCTCCACCACGACAATGCACCTGCGCACACCGCACTCAAAACGAGGGACTTCCTGGACAGCACGCCAGTCAAACTCCTGGGTCACCCTCCTTACAGCCCTGATCTAGCACCGTGTGACTTCTTTTTATTCCCAAAAATAAAAAATCAGCTCAAAGGGATACAATTTTCGTCGCCGGAAGATGCGCTGGCTGCGTTCGAGCAGGCTGTAAACGAGGTGTCTGCGGCGGACTGGAAAAAGTGTTTTGAAAACTGGTTTAGGCGCATGAATCTTTGTATAGAGGCTGGTGGAAAGTACTTTGAAAAGATTTGATAAAAATATATGTACGTATAGAACAATTTTTTTTAGTTTCGCAAAACTTTCTGAGTGTCCCACGTATATAAAAAAAAAAAAAAAAATCCTTAGTTAATATGACTACCTCGTTGGTCTAGTGGTCGCAAACATGATTAATGAGTGTGGGGTCCTGGCTTCGATTCCTGGGTTGGGCAGTGTTATTAGGTTTTTAATTAAAAAATTCTCAATAGCAGCCCAGAGTCTGGATTTGTGCCCGGTTGGTGGCAATAGGCTCGCCCCCTATTACATGGGACTGATAACATTACTGGCAAAATGTAGGTGTACCTACCCTTTCAGGGAATACAGGCATGATTTTATGTACTTATGTATGTATATTGTATGTTCACTAATGTGTAAAGCAGACGTATCGTTTAAAATCACATATGTAACGTGAAATGAAAGAATTGTTGTGGTTTGTAGTATAGGATGGAAAAACTAAAGGCCCGTCTGATGTTAAGCGGATACCTTTTCTAAAACAAGAGCAATACCATCTAGGCTAGGTCGTTGCATAAAATGGTACAACAAGTCGCGTTTGCCAAACTGAGACATGAAGAGGAAGACTGATATGATTGTGGGAAAAAGATTAGCCAATCAGTAGGTTGGTAGCGGGGCTGACTGCCCAGGGTACACCAAACGATCAATTAAATATCGTCACTAGCTGAGGCTCTTTTAATACACCCCTGTAACTAGTGTGTTATCCTATCTACTTGGATTCAAATTGGAGAAAAATAAGCCCTGCCTAAAGTCCTTAGTAGAATTTTATTGTAGGACTTGCGTTGTGTAATACGCAGAAGGTAAATTTATGATTTTTCTACTATCGCTAGCATCAGTGGTAAGTATAAAAACAAAAGCTTAAACTGCACTAATTTTAAATTAGTAATACAAGCGTCCTCTTTATTTATCCCTCATACTTTTTACTCCTTCACTCTAAAGCTAACATTAGCAGATCACACGACATTTTCCGGGAAACACAAAACAATATTTTGCTTGCCATTCATAACATATTAAAACTACATTATACACACCCGAACAATAAGTTTTCCTTGACACATTTCAGAATCCATGGAAGCAAAGTTCAAGAACATTTCTCAATATTCAAAAAGATCCTTCCGAGTCACAAGAAAAGCTACCCACAGCCACAGGAATGTAGTCATATAAACAACCAGTAATTAAATATAGCTTTGTAATTAAATTATCTACTTACTTGTGACATTTAATTTAGTTTAATATCAAAACATTAGAAAACTAAAAACAACGATTTATTCACTATTATTACCCCTTATGTGAAGACCCAAAATGCTAATATTCTGAATTCTGATGCTTCCGGCAGACCTTTAGGTAGTACCTAATAACTTTAATTTTAACATTACATCAATAATTTAACCATTTAATGCAATGTTCATAGTTGCCGATAAAATGGATTGTCAAAATATGCGTGATCGCGAATGCGTCACACAATACGGTAGCAGAATTTAATAATTGCGATCGCAAGTTTATTTGAATACTATGAGTATGCTCCAAGTGTCATTGTAATCCACTAAGATCCTGAGAAATTCAACGACTTATTCGAAACTGTTTAGAATACCAACATAAATAGTATACAACCAGTAATCCACAACAATGTCGCAATATTTATGTTGAGATACACGTTTAGTTCCAGTGTCTATCTTAGAGGTTTATCATCACGTTTTGTCGCTCGCCAAGCTAATATAATAGTAAGTCGGTCGGTGAATGCTTGCCACTCAATGTTAAATAACTTGTAGTAAGTAGGTATGTACATTCACTTGCATTACTACGCGTGCGTCCATTCAACACTACGTCTTACAACCGTATAACACCCGTATAAGCATATTTTTTAAATAAAAGTGAACTTTCTACTCGAGTCCGTTTTTCTTCTTCTCCGACAATTTTCTGAAATCTTTAGTTTATTTTTTAATCATAGCATCGGCAGCATCAGTGTACAGTTGTACACACAACTGTACACTGCGTCCGATAAGAATCCCATAAAATAAGGTCTCATAAAACTAGGTGAAAAGTCTGTTTTCGAATTTGATGAGATGGTACAATGTCCGTTTCGTACGACAAGGACAAAAAATGCCCCTTCTAAAAACTTAAAAAACCGGCCAGTATGTCGGGCCATGCTCAGTATTGTAGGGTTCCTTCTACAGGGTAGCCCGCGAAATTCAAAATTTTTGACGTTTTTTTTGCAAATTGTAGCTTTATTTGGCGTTGTATATCGGTCAAAATATAATTGGCGGGATTAATAACAATATATCTACTGAATAATACTCGTAAAAAATATTACCCAAGCTCAATAAGCTGTACAAGCTCGATAATATTAATTTACGATCAAATTATCGATTTTCGAGCTTGTACAGCTTATAGAGCTAGGTTAATATTTTTTATGAGTATTATTCAGTAGATATATTGTTATTATTTCCGCCAATCACATTTTGATTGATATACAACGTGAAATAAAGCTACACTTTGCAAAAATCCCCGAAAATTTTGAATTTTGCGGACTACCCTGTAGCATTCACCTTAAGTAGGTATAATTACAAACGAATCAAATCGAATATTAATCATTGCTATTTTAGTTTTTGCAAACAGCGCCACCTAGCGCTAAATTTAAGAAGCTAAATTTAAGAAGTGTAAAGATATAAATTGTATTAGTGGCTAAAGCACTGGCGTACTGAGCCAGGAGTCGCAGGTTCGAATCCTGCTCGTGAGCGATTTTTTTTCTTTCCACAATTTATATCTTTAGAATTCGTTTCGCATGCGTAAAATGCGTCAAAATAATAAAATAATTTAAGAAGTGTGTCATATCAATATAACACAAAGTAACATTTTTTGTTTTTTTTTTAATAGAAAGTAACTAAAAGATCATTATTTGCTAAGATCATTTTTCTCTAAGGTCAATGACCTACGAAATAGTACTAGTAATAGTTTTAAGTATTTTTCAGTTTTCTCACTATAACTCAAAAAATTATAATCACATTATACTCGAAATAATTTTAAAAGAGAGTTTTTATAAAGGTCTATCAATGTGGAAGACTATAAGTTTCTACGTTGCATAGTTTAGAAATGGCAGGGGGGGGACACATTGCAAGCCACTTTGGCGAACTGTATTTCGCAGATGGTATACCTGATAAAAAAGTTATGTATGAAACATTACCTTCATTTTAGTAGACCTATTCAATGATACACCACACAAGGGGGTGCAGCGAAAAAAAAAATTCATCCCCATTTCACATGTATGGGCGCCACCCCTAAAATACGTAATCAAGATTTTTTTATTCTTTTAAAATTGAGATCTATATCTAAACCATTATTTAACAAAATTTCATTTACTTATGTTTATAACTGTAGAAGTTATTAAGCTGTAAAGGATTAGGACAGACGGACAGACGGACGGACATGACGAAACTATAAGGGTTCCTTGTAGGACTACGGAACCCTAAAAAGCGTGTATCTCTCCCATTTTTTATGGATTTGTTTATTCTTTCTACAATGTTGTTCTTTCTGTACCTTCTTTAAAATAATATTAAATAAATGGTATTTTTTGACAGTAGTCAACTACCGGATTGTAAGAAGTACACGCACGCCGCAAAAATACTCAACGCAACGCTTATCGGAAGATAAACGTTGCTTTAAAATACTTCTTACTTTCCCCATGATATTGTGTCAGGTAATCTGTGTGATTTACACACCACATCAAACCGTCGCGCGAGTGTGAGCACGATTGATCGCGTGTGTTTGACTACAATCACAGCTCGTTTAGATAGATGACGGTTGACGTGATCGAACGCCGACTGCCTTTATATGCTTCTCGCGATATCGTTTACGAAAATATGAAATATGGTTTGCAATTTGTGTGTGAATGCGTCTAGACTACATTTTTTATTTTATTTTTACGTTCTTTAACATATTTATAGTTAATGTGAGAGGTACAATAAATTGTTGATAGAAGTCAAATGTACACCATATTGCGTTGTACATAGATAGATAGAATATACTTTATTGTACACCATAAAAATATTAGTAAACAGGAACAACGTATAAATTATGGGTACATGGGCGGTCTTATCGCTAAAAGCGATATCTACCAGACAACCTTTGGATGGACAAAGAAGACGTAAGATCTAGATAATGGGGGCAGTCCGTGGCGTACTACTGCATGTTAATAAATTAAAATAAATAAGTAGCACAAAATGTATTACACATATAGGTATCATAAATATATATAATAAATACACAAAATTAAACTAAGTCAAAACTATTTAAAATGGATGTTTAATAATAATATTAGAAAATCACACTGAACAATTATTATACGTCAACCTCTGAAGCTCTCCCGAACGCAAGTGTCGAACCCTCGGGATGTTCGCCTGCGCACCGGGTTGGGTCAGCTGTTGTCAATCGACCCATATACGAAATTGTTCATTATAAATAATCTTACAATTTAAAATAGAGATAGAATACATAGGCAATGTCTTAATAAATACAAAATCTGAGACCTATAAAGACTGGCAGACTAGACCGAGCTTTAGCCACAGATAAAAACCTTCCGTCACTCAATCAAATATATCAATAAAAAAAAAACAGCGCTCGTGCAAATATCGACAAAAAGTATTTTAACGTGCATGAAGATTGAATAATCGTTCTCGGTAAGCTGTTGCTATTTCTATTTTATCGCATGCTCTATAAAATATTTTTTATTTATTTGTAAAGTGTTTTTCGTGTCTATATGTACCTATATTACCAGAAATAAGTGAACAATTGAAATAAACGCGGAAATCAAATGAAGGAATTCTATTATAATATTAATTAACGTAGGCTAATTATAGTTACAAATCCTCGAATATTACGCAACAAGACTTTCATATATAAATCACTTCCTAATAATTTTATAATACAGCTATATGCTCACGGCTTTACCTGTATAAAGAGCAAATTATACTTTAGAAATTTCTATATACTTTATTTTTACGTACCTACGAAATAATAAAAAACCAGCCAAGAGCATTTATTATAGGGTTCTGGATGTATGTAAATGTACCCTTTCTCTGTCCCGTGAATCACATATGTATTCAATGTTATGTATGTTGTTTATGTTTAAAGCTCATCGGGAAGTTAGTTTAAAATCGATTGCAAAACTTTTACCGAAAACACAGACAAGACTGAAAGCGAGTTAGTAAAAAGTGGTAAAAATACCATGATGTATCAGGTATTAAGGTCAACAAGATGTGAATTAAATTCCTATCACAGTCTCACACGACGCATTTAAGTGTATCTACATGACGTACTCTACTTGAACGACAAAATTAACAAAATCCTGAGTAATTCCCGGTTAAGCGACACTGCTGTAAAGGATTAAATACTACGCGTGAATAGATTAACATAAGTGAGGGATGAAGGTGCCCGAATATTTAGGCTGTGGTCCCATTTTGATGTAGACCGCGTTTAGGTTGCGGGTGAACAGCTTTCACGGGTCGAATTTAAAAATAATAGAAACATGCTTTATAATAGAACAACTTTTGAGAAAATCTTGAGAGGCCGATGTCCAGCAGTGGACGGCGGCAGGTTATGTTGATCGAGTTAAGCATCTGATACATTCAAAAACCTATCGTAATTCTATTAGAATACGGTCTGTTTCTTAATGGGATGTTGTTGACGTCACCCAAAGACATATTCAAGTTTTTTTTATAATATAGTGGAGATAGGTTCCTCGTGGAATCCGGTAATCGAGAAGTGTTCGCGTCGTGGTATGGCTACATGTATGTCCGCCGAAACTGTCAGCATTGTGTGTCGTGATTCAGCATATCTTGTTACGGACAGCGACGTTACGAAAAACCAACCGCGGGTAGTTCGATAAAACACCCGCCGCTCAAGACGATGACCCCCACCCACATGCTTCAGTCTGCTCGTGACCACGGCCAATGCAACTTGACCGAAACGTCGAGGTTAGTCAAAATGTTTGTTATATTTTGATTTAATTGTGCGCGACAAGTCCCGTAAACTTATTTCAATATAGTGGAGCAATCGAGCAAACATGTCACCTGATGGTAAGCAATCTCCGCTCCGCTCCGGGGAGTCTTCGGAGTTCACGGTAGGTTTGCGGCTAGAGCACAGGGGGCCTAGGCCTAGTACGAGTTTGACACTTATAAATACTTTCATCGTTTTCGTAGACTTTCATTCGGAAATCTGTAGTTCTTCCTCGTATCCTCCAGGGGCACTATTGATTTATGAATGAAAGTCATCGAAATCGATGGAAGTATCGGTAAGTGTAAGTGTCAAACCAGTGTATTGAACCAGGAGTCGCAGGTCCGAATCCTGCTCGTGAGCGAATTTCTTAACACAATTTATATCTTTTTCTTTTCGTTTATTCTTAAGTAAGTTATGTATATAGTTGTATAAGTCTGTAAATATGATTTATTGTTACTGCTAAATAAATAAATGATTTATTTTATTTCTATTGTAATTAATCTAACAAATGTTAAGATCATCTTTCGCATTAAATTATTTTATTTAGTCAAATATTTCCAACTGTAAATCCCTCCACATGGATTCACAAGCAGCTTAACACTCGTTTATTTTCCTTTCATTACGAGTTTAGCACGCAAAATAATATGGTAATGGCGACCTACTTACGATAAAACTTGGAAATCATGCACTCTTTACGAACAAACGACAGAAAAATAACAATCGGAGGCCGTAACTCAATTGTCAAACTTGGCTGAGGGAGAAATATGAAAATTTCTTTATTGAGTACATTTTGCATTGAATTTTCACTTGAAAAAATATTCTTTTCAATTCCGTGGGTAGTCTTTAGTTTGCGGAACCCCGGAGCGGTCACACGCGTATTAAAGTTTCTGGAATATTTTTCTGTCACAGCTATGCCATGCCGCGCTAGATATTTCATCCTGTTACAAATTCAAAAGTTAATTAAATAAATATTTTTGTGACATTTTACACAGCAACATCTAGTCCCAAACCAAGCAGAGCTTGTACTATGGATATAATACTTATATACTTTTCTTTGTAAATACATACTTATAATACATAAGAAACACCCTGACCAACACAAACACTTATGTTCATCACACAAATATTTGTGTCCTGTGGGAATCGAACCCACGACCTCGTGATCAGCAGTCCGACACTCGAACCACTAGACCACAGACGTCAATTAGATTTTATATACTATTTTTCAACGTATATTTTTCAAAGCGAAAGAGAAATAATGCTTTTAATATTACACTGTTATTGAATTAAAGGTAGGGCAATTCGGGAATAGTCACTGACCTCTATTATAAATATAAATTGATAGAAGTTCATTTTGCTCCATCAAAGCACATAACGTTGGTCCTTGGAACTAAAATTGCAAATAACCGTCGTATTGTTTTGAGTAAAATGTCATTGGCCTACCTCTAATATTAGTTCCACCACCACCACCACAGCAGCCACTGCTAACAGCGCCAAAATGGCGGAAATCAAATGTCTTCATTACGATATTCTTCATCATTTCACTCATTTGTCCCAATTACATGGGACTATAACATAACTGGCGAAATGTGGGTGTACCTACTATTACACCTCTCCCTACCCCTTCGGGGAAATACAGGCGTGATGTTATGTTATGTTATGTGTTTGTTCGACGTTTTATTTTATTTTATTACGACGTTGTCAATACCCAGTCCAGCGTAATAGTATAATAGAGGTCAGTCGGAATAGTAATAAGAACTAAACAAAATTCTTAAACTTTAATCGTTTTCAACTAAAGCTTCTAAAGGAAGTACAGTTCATACGATACATGCAACTTCGCAGTACATAATAGAGTTGTCTCAATACGTATGAAGGGAGATGTATGACTTCAAGCGTCTCCTCGTGAAACTTCGCCGAGGAGCGACTTGCGAGCGACGAGCGCACTTTATTACAATTAAAAGTCAGTCACCGTACACGATGGCGACGGCTCATTAGTTACTTTAATTAGCGCATTTAAGTTTCTCTGCGACGCTGAAAGCTTAATAAAACTATGCTATGTTACACAGAAGTGAGATTATATACCAGTTAAGCGTTTATGATCGACCACATTAGCCTGGGTGGAAATAAAGTACAGTGAAAATTAAAGAGACTCAATTTTATTCCAAACTAGCTTATGTCCGCAGGTTCGCCCGCGTGAATGTCGTTTATCGCAAATCCCTCGGGAACTGTTCATCTTCCCGGGATAAAACGTAGCCTTGTATATTACTCCGGGTTATGTTCTATCTGTATGTTAAAATTAATTATAATCTGTCCAGCCGTTATTGAGTTATAAATTGTGTAACTAACCCGACTTTGTTTTGTATATTTAGATTTGGGCAAATTGAGTTAAAACTAAAAAGTCGGGTTGTGTATTTTACTTGATTTTCCTTTTAAATTGAGTCACTTTCATTCTTACCGAGCAACCCTAAAATCACGTAAAAAAGGCAGTTCCCATAAAAAGTTATCGATGTCACTCGACAAAAATTAAATGAAAAAAAAAAAAAAAAAAAAAAAAAAAAATATGAAAAAAAAAAAAAAAAAAAAAAAAATTATATGAAACAACTGTTTTTTTTTCGTATTTTAGAGTTCATCATTTCAGCCGAAAGACGTCCACTGCTGGACTCCCCCAAAGGCAGGGATATACCATAATCGCCACGTTTGGCAGGCGAGTTGGCGATCGCAGTTGATTGGTTAAATATTCAGAGAACGCTGCTGCCCATCCTCTGGTGAATCCCATAGTCACCTTTTACGACACCCATGAGAAGAGAGGTGCTATTTTTTACGTCTGGCACTACACAGAACAGTAGTTTTAGGGTTGATCCCACAGTGAAAGTTGTTTGTTATGATGAGTTTGTTCACCCCTTAAAAGGACCTCAGCTAATAATGTTATACCTTATTATAATAATAATCATCATCATGATAATAGTAATGATTTAGAAACGCGTGGTTATATTTTAAGAGCTCATTCAAAGCATTATCATAGAATGGCCTTTACTATGGAACCAACCCTGAAATCCAAAACCCAAAAAATGCAGCTGTTGATGTTGCTCGTCGAAATGAATGGATAAGATGATTTTTTTTTTCGCGATTCTAGGGTTGACCCCATAGTAAAAGTTGGTCTCTTAAAATATGACCACGCATTTCTGATACCCGTTGTATAAGAAGACATAATAATATAATATTTTTTTAGTGTGTACTAGTAGTACTTTAAACATTTCCTAACACTAAAATTGATTAAAGTTTTACAGTAGTCAAAATCTGAAATTAGCGATGGGTCATTGACGGTTTTCTTGTCAATGTAATGTAACAATGTTTTTACAATAAATAACAGATTGAAAAAGCTGTTAACTTATTTATAATTTTCTTCAATATTAACTTTTTTTGCGTTTAAAACAATTTCATTTAAAAAAAAAATTGATGAACGTTATTCATATTGAAATAAAATTGAGTTTTTTGAAACGATTTGTTTATCATTGCATAAGTTTTTTGTAACCCGTTTGTTTGCCAAATGCATATATACATTTTTTCAACCTGTTTTTTGAGTAATGGAAAACAGTTAATTCGTTTCTTGTGAAAAAGCTGTTTAAAAAGCCGTTCGTTGATTCAAAGGCCACCGCTATCTGAAATATATCATAATATAAACATTCAAATGCAATGCCATTTCAGCTAATAGCTATTGAAGCTTCGAATTTACGTCAAAGTTGTATGTATGGCTGTCATCATATGCAAACTCTGGCAACTTGACAAACTAACCCAACCGACTTTAGTTCCTAAGGTGCTACGTTGAACTAAACTCAATTAACTAAACGTTCACTCATCTAAGGGATTATGTAGAGGGTCAATGACCTCATAACTCGAATACAAGTTACGATTTCAGGTACACCGTGCACCCTTAGGATCAACTGACTATGCCCTTAAATGGGCCATATTTAGGTATACGATGGCTCATTCTAATTCACATAGATCGTTGTAACTTAGCAAGTCGAAGTAGGAAACTTGGCCAAGTGGTTCCATCTTGCAACGGAGACTTGTTTAGCGTTGCCTAATGGAGTTACTCAGATATTCTGGCTCCTAAGTTTACGAAGGCAAATGAACTTAGCTTGAACAGAAAACAGTAATTAAAGAAATTAATTGATACGAATTAAGTTTTAGTACAGGGGGTGATTCTCGCGTCGTATAGACATTATCTCTAACTCGACATAATATCGAAACAAAATTTTCTTTAACTAATTTTCGCATTCTTGGAATGTCACGTTAGACATATTTCTACGCCCAGCGCGTGACATACAAAGAGTGCCATTACCAGCAACATTTTTCGTAGAGATATAAAATTAGAGATTATCTCGAATCAGACATTTATCTCTATAACGCGAGAATTGGAGCCCAGGCTTAAGAAAACTTCGCGTGTGACTATTGTCACAGCTTCAATGGTTTACTTCACTGAAAAACAAACTAGGTTAAACAAAGGCTTGAGCCTATGCACACACGGCTTTTTTTCTACGCACACACTTCGCGATAAAAACGCCATATACACGCATTACAAAAAAACAAGTTTAATTGGATTTTATCATGTGTAGTGATCGTGAAAAGCGACTCACACGCAATACATACGCACATAAGTCGCTGACAGAAACCTTTGCGCATGTCCAAAAATTCAGTTACACGTTTGCATTGATACCAACGCGCAGACACGTCGATACAGAAGCGCTGTAGTCACCCATTTGTATATGTCCATTTCTGTTCATTCAACACCGCAACAGTAGAACGATGATTTCAGTCGAGACACAACACAAAATGCAATTGCATCAATCTGCCTTTTGGACTGAAAACGCGTCGTAAACGTGCGTTGTCTGCGCGTAGGAAATACGCCGTGTGAATAGGCCCTTATTTTCAATAAAAAGGTTCTATTTCCCATTTACCTTGTCACTTTGATGACTTTATTACTTGATTGTTGCATAAAAGGTCATATCTAACCTTCAATTACATACCTGTAACAAAAAAGAACGAACAATTAGAACAATCATCACGGATAACAATTATCTTGTACAAGCGAGAATAATGGCCGCATAATTTTTCAATGCCGTTCAAAGAATGCTTAAAGTAAACGACTTGTAAATGAGTAAAAATTAATTAGTTTGTTCTCGGCCGCGGTTCGTTGGGTGTGACGTCAAAAAGAAAAAAGATAATTGGGAGAAAAAGAAAACGGGAAAGATTAGATTGATGTTGTTAGCCATTAGTGGATACTTAATTGTTTCACGCGTTTTCTTCAAAAACAAAAACTTATGTGAGAGCATTATCTGTGATTACGAATGACAAAGTGATTGATTAAAACGATGTTTTATTGTCTTTATTAGTAACTGTCAACAATAGTCTAGGGTCTAGTAAGTCTAGATATTACGACTGATATTATGAGGACTGCTGATCACGAGGTGGTGGGTTCGATTCCCACAGGACACAAATATTTGTGTGATGAACATAAGTGTTTGTGTTAGTCTGGGTGTTTCTTGTGTATTATAAGTAGGTATGTATTTACAAAAAAAAAGTATATTTGTATTATATCCATTGTCTAGTACCCAAAGTACAAGTTCTGCTTAGTTTGGGACTAGATGGTGCTGTGGAAACATGTCCCATTTTTTTATTTTTTATTTATTACTCAAGTAATTGCTTTTTCGTTATCACTCTGGATTTTAAGATTTACAAGTAATCCAAATGTAATCAATCTGCATACCAGAATTATTTTTTCATACATTCCCAGGTAAAAAATTACATTGGCCCTATAGATAAAGTAATTTATTTGCAACCTATTAAGTATTACCATAAATTTCTGTTTAAATAATTTTAATTTATAATACGTGCCACTGCCACCGCAGTTTTGGTCGAAAGTGATAATGTTAGTGCTACATTCTTCTTTAGTTAAAATGGAGAAATTAGCATTAATTAGTTATAAAATTACTGTCGTCGTAATTTGAGAATAAGAGTGTAAAAGTCTGCTACTAAAATAATTTACGAATCTTGACACTCGTGTTCTAAGCTCAGCAATTAATTAATTAATTTTAATTAATTACTCTAAATAATAGTTTAACTAGTTCATCAGAATCTGAGCACATTTTACTACGAAGAATCTTGTCATTACCCTCGCGCTGAACAAAATTGAAGCATTTTTCATTTAAATTAAACTAAGCCAACTTTCTTTTTGAAGCGACAGTTCATAAATTCTAGAGAGGACACGGTATGAAAAATCTCTCGGTGCTCGCTCGTAGGTAACTTGTTTCATGGTCGATAGCTTGCCATCCCAAGGGACCACTCGCCAATAGAACATTTGCCTAAAAACCATATCTTTTTGAAGATACCAGCGCGAAACGCGCCACACCCGATTTTTTTTCGGCGAATAGAGTCCCTAACGGGATTCTCCGCCACCCGCCCGGTTAAGCAGTTAGGGTATCCATTTTGGGTACCAAATCTGGGAGAGTCCATTCGAAGGAACAAAAAAAATAACCAGAGAATAGAATAGTTTTTTTTGTTTAGACGTACGTCGCATGTAGTCTCGCTCTGGCCATGCCAATCGTCTCAGTAGCTAGGTAGGTACTAAGAAAACATGTTATCTGGAACATCTTGAACAGTATTCTAAAATTGTCGCATCCGCGTCTAATAAATAGTCTCAGATGGTTTTAAACGCTTTGATCGAACTTTATAGTTAAAGTTTTAGATTAAGATTATTGGAAATAGCATAATTCTGAACTAGCCTCGTTTTCCGATTGGTTAAAATAAATCGTAAAATCATGATGTATGTTTTTAATACATCTATATTCTGTCTCTGTTTTTTTTTTTTTGGTGAAGGTACAGTCAAGTGCATTTTCATCATCATCATCATCATCAGCCTATATTAGCCCACTGCTGGACATAAGCCTCTCCAATAGCACGCCACTGACATCGATCCTCGGCCACTTGCATCCAGCTGCTACCAGCTACCTTACCAATATGATTAGTACTCCACCAAGCCTGAAGGCATAGTAATACAGATGGTGACAATACCAATATAAGCAAAGCCTAAATATTAAGCCAATTGCGCATGTATTGGTTAAGTCAACATGCGGTTGACTGTACAATAAATAAAATATAAATGAGTTAATTATTTCATTTCAGACTTGACAGCTTAATAGTTACATTTTTCGTTGATCAGCCTTTTAAAAACCAATATAAAAAGTACCACCAGTTTATGTTCGAAAATTGTTTTAAATTTCTACGTTATTAAGCTAAACGTACTTTACGTTTAATTTAAATTCAGCCATATCATTTGGACTTTCCGCTGAATTAAGTCTTAAATCCATGAAAATAAGAATTAATCTCCTAAAGTTATCTTCGGTAGGAGTTAGCGCCAAGGATTACGTGAATAATAAAATTATAATAAACGTTGAAAAGTATCTTACGCATTGTGATATTTTGATAAATAACGTAATAAATATATATATATAGCGAGGTGGAAATAATATTATGTCGGCTTTCCTAGAGTTATGATACCTACTTTTTTATTTTGATAATATTATCTTGGTCTTCCGAATAATCAAGATGAATATTGTTATAAGTATCACCATTTGTATTCTCTTGCGTGGTAACTTTAAGGTGTTAGCTAATGTTAAGTATATAATTGCGTAATAAATAAAAAAACAGAAACATTCACATTGTGTGTTGTTTTTATCTTAGTATACTCAAGAGTAGTCAAGAGCAATGAATCCGGGTCATCTAGATAAATAAATAAACAAATATTTTTGGGACTTTTTTACACAGCACCTTTATATTTGGAAGACTAAGAATGAGAGCTTATTCAAATAAAAAGTTTATAGTCTACAAAATTATTTTTATTTAAATAAGCTATAATTTTTAGGGTTCCGTAGTCCTATAAGGAACCCTTATAGTTTCGTCATGTCCGTCCGTCTGTCCGTCTGTCCTAATCCTTTACAGCTTAATAACTTCTACAGTTATAAACATAAGTAAATGAAATTTTGTTAAAAAATGGTTTAGATATAGATCTCAATTTTAAAAGAATAAAAAAATCTTGGTAACGTTTTTTAGGGGTGGCGCCCATACATGTGAAATGGGGATGAAAATTATTTTTTTTCGCTGCACCCCCTCGTGTGGGGTATCATTGAATAGGTCTACTAAAATGAAGGTAATGTTTTATACATCACTTTTTTATCAGGTGTACCATCTGCGAAATACAGCCCACCAAAGTGGCTTACAATGTGTCCCCCCCCCCTGCCATTTCCACTATGCAACGTAGAAACTTGTAATCTTCTACGTTGATAGACTTTTATAAAAACTCTCTTTTAAAATTATTTCGAGTATTATGTGATTATAATTTTTTGAGTTATAGTGAGAAAACTGAAAAATACTTGAGACGTAAATAGACGTTCATAGGTCATTGACTTTAGATAAAAATGATGTTAGCAAATAATGCTCCTTTAGTTACTTTCTATTTAAAAAATCACAAAAAGAAACTTTGTGTTTTATTGATAACACAAAGTAACAGCGCCACCTAGCGCTAAATTTACGAAGTGTGTCATATGAATATATGACACACTTCTTAAATTCAGCGCTAGGTGGCGCTGTTTGCAAAAACTAAAATAGCAATGATTAATATTCGATTTGATTCGTTTGTAATTAGACCTACTTAAGGAACCCTATAATACTGAACATGGCCCGACATGCTCTTGGGCGGTTTTAGTTTCTGATATATTAAAGTTTTTGTTGGTGACCCGGATTCATTGCTCTTGAGTGTATTAATAGTTATCTTGAGTTGAATAACTTTTCCGGGGACATTGAATAACACACACATAAGTAATAAAAGCGTTAATTATTTAACCAAACAACATAGAAAATCTATTGTACGATGTGTCTTATCAAGTGTTCTTTTGATGAATTGAAATAGTGACACATATATTATTAAAAGATTTAAATTGTGGAAAGAAAAAATCGCTCACGAGCAGGATTCGAACCCGCGACTCCTGGCTCAGTACGCCAGTGCTTTAGCCACTAAGCTACCGTGAACACTGCTCGTGGTAGAAACATTGTTTCTTAATAAGATATCGCTGACGTCACCCAAAGACGTATAGTGGAGGATAATTTCGATACCACGAGCAGTGTTCACGGTAGCTTAGTGGCTAAAGCACTGGCGTACTGAGCCAGGAGTAGCGGGTTCGAATCCTGCTCGTGAGCGATTTTTTATTTCCACAATTTAAATCTTTAGATTTCGCTTTGCATGCGTAAATGCGTTAAAAATAATAAAATAATTACATATATTATTATTAACATTCACTATTTTCGTAATAAGTATCTCAAAATTCCCTTTTGGGAAAATACTATCAGCTTTAAAATCGCCTGTTCCAAGGGGACTTCACATTTTTCAGTCATAAATATTCCCTCCCCTTCAATTTTACTCAAGATGTACCAATATCAAAATTCCTAAAACGACTTTGGGCAATTTTCATCAAATTATCCGAATATTTCTAGCGATATTACATTCCATATATAAAGCAAGTGTCGTCCTTTTTATAAGGCGCTAATTTTTTCCACTGTCATTGATGGATGGTGTTTAGGGAGCCTCCAAGGAAAGTAGATTAACATTGAGATTAACGGAATAAGTAGCTATTTGTGGGTTCTATATAGCTGTTATATAATAATAAAGAAGTATGGAACAATATCGGTATCATAATACCTATACTTAATTTATTATAACATTAGAAAAAACATAAGGCAAGGAAAACTACGCTAATTACTGTACGCTCTCCTATATTTTTTTAATCGGATTTTTTACTTGTTTTCAAGCCAGAACAGCCGAATTTAGGAAGGCTAGGATGATGGACGTCACCGAAAGCAATACTACTGATACTAGTCTGAATTAATTAACTCATAAAATAACCGACGAACATCCAAACTGACAAGTTATCAATAGATACCAGCAATATTCAGTTTGATAAGACTTGGCCACAGTTACTGAGATAACTAGCAACTTTCACGAAGTTATCGCTTTATCGTGAGGTTGAACGCCAGAATTTAATCAAGATAGCCAGCTCGCCAGTTATGACGTTTGCAAAGATAGATCAAGTTTCTACAGATCTAGGAGGTCAAAGCTTCGAACAGTCTCTAAAGGATGAGGTCTCGATTCCAATCAGTAGTCAGTAATTCAGTATTACAGCCTTCCGCTTCCTCCTTCCGCCTTTTCGCTAGGTATCCAAGGATAAGGAAGCAAAATACAGAAGATAAATAAACTATTGCCCACTTTGAAATTATCATTTTTTGTTAGGGGGCATCAAATATGTGAAAGTATAAAGTGGGTATATAAAGTTGACTCAAAGTCAACTGGTTTCTACTTCATTTCAAAAACGTAAAAATGATCCAAGCTCGTTGACTTTTTTTTGTTAGCCTGTACTGTCCCACTGCTGACCAAAGGCCTTCCTCAATTCCTTCCATCTACCGCGGTTCTGTGCCGCTTCCTACCAGCTGTCTAGGAAGACATCCAACTCGTCTTTCGATCTCCTGCGTGGTCTGCCGCGACCCCGTCTCGCTGTCTCAGGGCTCCAGTCCTGTGTTATGCGGGCTCACAGCTCATTTGGCTTGCGGCAGACGTGTCCTGCCCAAGTGCCCAGACCCACTTTAGTTGGGCGACCTTCTGACTCACGTCAACATTTTGCGTTTTGGAGCGCAATATTGTGTTTCGAACATGGTCAGTTAATTTAACACAAAGTATACTACGCTCCATGTTGTAGACTTAAAGGTCAATAGTTCCGTAAAATTTCGCAAATAAGAACTTTGACATCAATTTTTAAGTTTGCGGGATTCTAGAGTCAACTATAATATCATTGTTTTTTTCTGCTTTCTTTAATACAGAATAAATGAAAGAAAGGAAAAAAACATTTATTTAACAAAACTAAGACACAAAAGGGTATAATAATATAATACATAAACGCGAAATAGATTTACTACGTCTACACCATAAAAGGAAGGGCAGCTATAAAAGCACGGTAGAGTTACCGTGTTTCTAGTTGTAGCGGTTTAGGCTTTGCGTTGACTATTGTGTCTGTTAGTCCGCGGCCTTGTTATTTTATATATGTATATCGACCTACTTACACTACCTATAGATTTAGCTACCCATTAATTTAGATAAAAACCTACATAGTCCTAAAACAAACTCAGGTAAATTAATAATTCTATATTAATACCGAGTTATTTCAGTACTTGGCTGCCGACTACTCTCGCGCACTTCATGTCACTCAGTAATAGATTTCAACGTCCTCGTATTATATAAACCCGTAAGATCTACCGCTGGATATGGAGATCCGCTGCATACTTCTAATATGAACTGTGCCCATTGGTACAGACGGTACAGTCAACCGCACGTCAGTGATAACCGTTTGACCTTAGTGTCTTTATTTCGTAAGCCTTGGGCGGTTTTCGTTCTTCAAGTTTTACCATTGACGTGAGGTAGACTGACTGTTCGAAGAAATTTTCTAAAGAAGATAATTTAATAACAGAATAAATAATGGTATATCAGTATAAGCCATTCAATCTTGCGTCTTCAATTTGGCGTCTGACTCAGTAGTCAGAAGCCCAAGAACTTCGACCTCTATTTTAAGTAAAATAAAAGATTTCTAAAAATATATAGCAATATATATCAAAAGATAACAATTTGTCATTATACTCCTAATGATTTCAGACATCTTGCCAATATCAACAAAGATTATATAAAGTTCCCAGACAGGTATTTTGCCAATAGTATAATTTGAAATTTTGCCAGGAACAAAATTAAAACGAAATTCGCAGAATATCGGTCCTCTGTCCGGGCAAATGAAAAATAAACTCAATTGTACTGAAAAAGGTGCTTATGAAAATTGTTGCCAATCGGAATAATCATCATCATCATCATCATTTCAGCCGAAAGACGTCCACTGCTGGACATAGGCCTCCCCCAAACATCGCCACAACGACCGGTCCTGTGCCTTCCGCATCCAGCGGATTCCTGCGACCTTCACCAGGTCGTCGGTCCACCTTGTGGGGGGCCTACCCACGCTGCGCCTTCCAGTACGCGGTCGCCACTCCAGAACTTTACTGCCCCATCGGCCATCCGTTCTGCGAGCAATGTGCCCCGCCCACTGCCACTTAAGTTTGGCAATTCTTCGGGCTATGTCGGTTACTTTCGTTCTCCTGCGAATCTCCTCATTTCTGATTCGATCACGCAGGGACACTCCGAGCATAGCCCTCTCCATTGCCCTTTGAGTGACTTTGAGCCTTCTTATCAGGCCCATTGTGAGCGACCACGTTTCAGTACCGTAAGTAATTACTGGCAACACACACTGGTCAAAGACTTTCGTCTTGAGACACTGCGGTATTTTGGACGAGAAGATATTGCGTAGCTTCCCGAACGCTGCCCAACCGAGTCGGATTCGACGATTGACCTCTTTCTCGAAGTTGGACTTACCTAGCTGGACAGTTTGTCCTAGGTATACATAATCGTCAACAACTTCGAGTGTAGATTCTCCGATGTTTACGGGAATGGGTGCTATATGGGAATCCAACATAACCTTTGTCTTGTCCATATTCATTTTAAGACCCACTCTATCAGAAGCTCTACTGAGGTCATCGAGCATTGTACCGAGGTCCTCCATGGTCTCAGCCATGACTACTATGTCGTCGGCAAACCGAAGGTGAGTGATGTACTCGCCGTTTATGTTAATGCCTAGCCCCTTCCAGTCCAGAACCTTGAAGACATCCTCCAATGCAGCAGTGAACAGTTTCGGAGAGATCACATCTCCCTGTCTCACACCTCGCTGCAGAAGGATAGGTTTCGAGGCTTGGTCCTGTAATCGGACTGACATAGTGGCGTTTTCATACAAAGACTTTAACACTTCGATGTACCGATAGTCAATCTGGCACCGTTGAAGAGACTGTAGTACCGCCCAAGTCTCGATCGAATCGAAGGCTTTCTCGTAGTCCACAAACGCTAAACAAAGAGGCAAGTTATACTCTTCGGTCTTCTGTATAACCTGCCGCAGCGTATGTATCGGAATAATACTTTGTGAATAATAATGGGAATATTGCCAACAATGAATAATTAGAAATAAAACTTTTTTGGAAATTGACACGAAAAGGAAACTGTTGCTAATTATGTTTTTTAGAGTGAAAAAGTTGGTTTAGTTAGTAGAAAATATCTTCACCGTTTCACTCATTTAGATCCAATTAGAAGAATTTTGTTGAAAGTAGTTTTCAAGAAACTGTTTGTAAAAAATTAACAAGATACGTAGGAAGTTATTGCTGTTAGAAAACTCAATTTTTAATTATGCTCGCCTATGTACATAAACTCTCCTATTGTAGCTACTTTTATATCATATGTACAATAAATAAATATTTTTGGGACATGTTTACACGGCACCATCTAGTCCCAAACTAAGCAGAGCTTGTGCTATGGGTACTAGACAATGGATATAATACTTACATACTTTTTTTTCGTAAATAATTACTTATACCTGTATTCTACGCAAATAAATGATTCTTTCTTTCTTTCTTTCTTTATAATACATAAGAAACACCCAGACCAACACGAACACTTATGTTCATCACACAAATATTTGTGTTCTGTGGGAATCGAACCCACGACCTCTTGATCAGCAGTCCAACACTCGAACCACCAAGGCACAGACGTCGTCACAATAAATAATAAGTATGTAGGTACCTACATATATTAGGAGGCAGTATTCCTTTGTTATTTCTCATCCGTAAGAAGAAGTATCTTAACTCAAGTAAAAGGAAATGAATAACTCCTGTGCACAGACATAGTATAAAATATAGACGAAGTGCTACGTACAATCTAGTGAAGCCAATAAAAACTGTGCTCCTTCGTGTACATCCATTTGCTTTCGCAATGCTTACTGGACGATGCCGCGACATGTGTACCGAGACGGGTGAGCACGGTTTGAGGTGCATGTCTGTGCGTGAACGCTGGTTGTACACGAAGGAGCATAGTTTTTTTGGCTTCACTAGATTGTTCGCAGCACTTCATCTATATTTTTTACTATGTCTGTGCTCCTGTGTTACTTGTAGCAAACCACATAGTTTGGCAATACTGTAGGTACATAACCAGCACTTTACTGTTCCACTTCTGGGTACTGGCTTCTTATCAAAATCGTCATGAGAAAATATTGTATTTTTTTTTCTAACTAACCTATCTCTTCGGGCAAAAGTCTTTAACTTACTACGTTTTTGCATCAAGTCCAACCATTCCATAAAATTATGAAAATCTAATTACCTTTCTGAATTATTGAGGCCTAATCTGATAAACATTTAACGTAGGGATGCCTATATTAAACCGCCGATTTCCGAACCCGATACCTAAGTAATATCCGGATTAATAATGACTTACTATCATTAGTCTGGCATAGAAACATCTTTTTTCATGTCATGACGAAGGGAATTCATGTGAAAAAAGAAACTGAAGGCTGGAAGAATTAGGTCTTTATAAGAAATATGAGATTGTATCATCATCATCATCCTCCGAGCCTTTTCCAAATTATATTCGGGTCGGCTTTCAGTCTAGCCAGATGCGGCTGAACATCAGTATTTTACACGGAGCGACTGCCATCAGACCCCCGCAACCCAGTTACTGGGTAATACTGACATTCAGAGGTTAGACCAGTTGTCAGACTTTCAGGCTTCTGACTACCCGTAACGACTGCCATAGATATTCGTATGACAACCGGGACCGACAGCTTAACGTGCTCTCCGAGCCACGGAGGGGTCTCGATGTGTAACGAAACGGTCACCCATCCACAGACTGACCGCGGCAAGTGCAGCTTAACCTTGCAGATCGTACAATCCGCGCAGTCGTTGCATCGCTACGAGCCCAAATATGAGACTGTATCATTCTACGAAATTCCAGGTAGACTCTTTTGCCCAGCAGTGAGACAGGCTAACATTAGAAGTAGATATAGACCGACTACACACCAACTAGTCGGGAAAACTAACTATTCGGCGTGTTTTTTAGTCGCCGATTAATTGGCGACTAGTCGGCCTAAATGGCCGAATATTTGGCATTTATTTTCAGTGCTAAAAATAATGAAGATAAAAAAATCATTTAGCAGTAACAATATTTTTACTTTTGTTAATTCGCAACCTCAGAGAACAGACTTTCACTATATAGAGAGTGCACTATGTAATGAGTAATGGGACAACTCAGATATATTTTGGCCCTTTCTGGATATCTCGTATTATTTCGTTGCCAACCACTTGCCAACACTAAAAATGTTAACGATTTAAATTGTGGAAAGAAACAATCGCTTACGAGCACCTCGAACCTCGTGATGTGAGTGATTTTTTTCCACAATTTAAATCGTTAGATTTCGCTTCGCATGCGTAAATGCGTTAAAAATAATAAAATAAAATAATTACTCAAAATGTTCTTCACTGAAGACTGCAATCGTCCCAGCGAGCCAGAGATGTCCTAATTTGACCGAAGTTAGGATGATCGGCAATGCTGACTAGTCGGCTGATCGGCAAAACCCATAGTCTATCATCACTAAGTTACAATTATTCTAAGAATGAGATATGCCTCAATATTTCAGTTCTTAATATTTCCCCGCGAATTTAAGAAGCCTCAGGAGATGAGTCACCGTCTCACCATCTTTTGTCGTGAGATTGTAAGTTATCATTACCGCGTTTCCATCTTGAACTTTGGGACTAATAATAATCTTTTAGTCAAAGCTGTGGTCATAGCTATCTTTTTGTAAAATACTTTACTTCAAAGTTCAAATTAATATTTAACAGTTCAAAGTGCATTGACTTTTCGGTCATCCTTAACACCTAAATAATGCTTCACAGAACATTCACTCGCAAAACAATATTAATTTACACTTACGTAACATTGTATGCAAAGACAAACAACACGTGCAGCTCACTTCTATGTGTCTATGTAGGGTTTTAGGGCTGCCATAAATCCAGAATTTTCCGGTCAAGTCTGACACAACCGGGTAAAAAGTCCGAAAAAAAATCCTTCCGGCCGCGTGGTCCGTGCTACCTACTCTGACCGATAAGAGATCGATATGTTGAAGGAAATATCCGAAAATGTCGACTTACGTCCGGATTTTTCCCTGGAAATACGTTTCTTGGTCTGGTAACCCTATGTGGGGTCCAATTAGGCGTTGATCCACGTGGGCGACCCCTTTGTTCCCGGAGTGGCGCGTTGTTATGACAAAAATGCTGTATTGTATACATGCAAACTGTTAGTTACATTTTGTGCCTAGACAGCCTGAAATTGAAAATAAAATGCTTGTCTGTTCACTGTCTTGCTGTACCTTTGTGCTGTAATTTATTTTCTGTGTAATTTGAAATATGAAAGAACCACTTAACGTTCGAGTGCTGCAATTGTTAAACGTTTTATTCTGCGATTTTTATTTAAAACTTTTACTTGTTTATTTTTTTAATCTATAAATAAATAAATAATAAATATTTTTGGGACATTTTTACACAGCACCATCTAGTCCCAAACTAAGCAGAGCTTGTGCTATGGGTACTAGACAATGGATATTATACTTATATACTTTTTTTTTGCAAGTACATATTTATAATACATAAGAAACACCCAGACCAACTCAAACACATCATCACACAAATATTTGTGTCCTGTGGGAATCGAACCCACGACCATGATCAGCAGTCCGAACCTCGAACTACTAGACCACCGACGTCGTCGTCGTCGTCGTCCTATGTTTCTGTATTATTTAAAATTATAATAATCGCACTATTATGGGTGTCAGTACACTTTGGTTAGGAAGTTAATAAGTTGATCTTAGCGTAGAATACAGTTTGTATAAGCTTTGCTTATGAATTAAAAAAAACTCGCTTTAAAAAGCTATTTTCCGTAACATATGATACCTACTGTGTTACTTCTAAAGTTGAGCTTTGTATTCATTTATTTGTAGCGTTTACTTAATTTAACTACATCTTCCGAGTTTTTATAATGAAATTGGCTAACAAATTGGCTTTTCTTAATAAGACATCTTCCTTTACGTTGCTCCTATTCAACTTGTCTAATTACATTGTTTCCCTTTAAACAATAAAACGTTACTAAGTATTATAAAATAAACTTCCCCTTGTTAACGCTGACTAATTAAACGACGACGAATAAACTGAAGCAAAATATCACTTTTATGTAAATAATAAGTTTGGCTTGGCGCCGCAAATACTTAGCGTATATAAAGTTTGGCGCCCGGTGCCGGAGTATTTTCGTTTCAGTATATTAGTGTAAAAGTTTGATATTTCGCTCAAGCTGAGAACACTTTATCTTCCTCACGTAGTTTTTGTACTGTTTTACGTACAATTGTCAAATATTCAAGAAGAACAAAACGAGGAGTTATCCAACTTTATATACATTTATTATAAACTAACGACCCGTCCCGGCTTCGCACGGGTGCAATTTTTTTCCAAAAAAAATCTTACATACATACCTTGTCCTGACGATTACGATCACAAAAAAAAACAGCCGAATCGGTCGAGCCGTTCTCAAGTGATGCTCCGTTATACATGTGGGAATCTATTTTATTTACAAAGATGCTGGTCGATTGCAACAGCTACGTGAAACAAAATATGTAGAATACGTATGCCGTGTAATTGTCCGTAAAATACGAGTCACCTCTTCCCCAACCATGGGTATGGGTATAGTATAGGTATAACGTCGATAGAATGGACAGAGGCGTCCTCCTGTTTGCTAATATCAACAAAATGCGATTACTAATTCATTCACCAAGATGATGGCAATTTCCCTTAAGAGAAATCTAGCAGCGAAGTGGTGCCCCCAGTAAAAAAAATATTACTCGCTGAATACATCATTTATCGAAAATTCGTTTATAACAATTGAAGTTCAGGTACTGTAGTTTAATCAGAAACTATTAACTCTGTAAAATATAGTTCGCTGTAGTTGTAGATACAAAAAGTGCCAAAATTGGTCGTTTTTCGCACTTTTTGGTACTTCAATTGTTAAAACGAATTTTGGATCAATGATGTATTCAGCGAGTAATATTTTTTTTACTGATGGGGGCGCCATTTGTCTGCTAAATTCCTCTTAAAGTGAATGCTACAGGGTAGCCCGCGAAATTCAAAATTTCTCGCGTTTTTTGGTAATTGTAACTATATTTCGCGTTGTATATCGGTCGAAATATGATTCGCGGTAGTAATAACAAAATGTCTACTGAATAATACTCATACAAAATATTAACCTTGCTCTATAATTTGTACAAGCTCGATACAATTAACTTACGATCAAATTATCGATTTTCGTGCTTGTAGAGCTTATAAAGTTAGGTTTATATATTTTATGAGTATTATTCAGTAGATATATTATTATTACTACCGCGAATCATATTTCAATTGATATACAACGCGAAATAAAGCTACAATTTGCAAAAAACGCAAGAAATATTGAATTTCGCGGGCTGCCTTGTAGCATTCACCCTAAGACCGTTCATTGCAGCGGTCATTGGGATTTAGGAGGCTTATCTAGTTTTATTTACCTACAATAGTGAACGTTTAACCCTTAGGCACCGAACATAAAACGTTCTTTTTGAGCGATTGAGAACGTTAAATGTATAACCAGTATAAAGCATGGCATACGGTGCAAAAGGAATGTCAAGTAAACGACGTTCTTGATACTCAAAAAGAACCTATCATTATCTATCACACATACACAACGAACGTCTTTTGCATTCAAACAAGGGTCCACTGGATCCAAGATTAAGGCTTATGTGTATAGTGGAAAATTAAGTTAATTCGTTTTCTTCACAAGTGTAGTTGTTTGACGACCTCTGTGGTCTAGTGGTTCGAGTGTCGCACTGCTGATCACGAGGTCGTGGGTCGATTCCCACAGGACACAAATATTTGTGTGATGAACATGAGTGTTTGTGTTGGTATGGGTGTTTCTTATATATTTTAAGTATGTGTTTACAAAAAAATATATATATATAAGAATTATATCCATTGTCTAGTAACCATAGTACAAGCTCTGCATAGTTTGGGACTAGATGGTGAGGTATAAAATGTCCCAAAATATATATATAAATATATATATAAAAATATATATATAGTTTTTAGTGACTTGTCTGCACTGTGATACTTTTCGTAAAAAATAATCTACGATCTACTCGTATGTACGTAACACTCACTACTTCTTAATTCTGTTTTATATTGATGGTTAGAGTGGATAGGCACGATAAATCATTCCATTGTTGTTTCTTCTAACTATTCGATAAGCTATCGAGTTATTTATGGTTCGGCCTATAGAATATTGGCAGAGGTGAATATCGATAAAAAATATAGTGAACTACTAATTTATAAATGAAAAATTGACTGTTATGTGTTGATTTTTTGATGGAAATTCTGTTTCATAGCTTTCTTATCAGGTGCTATAATAAAACTTAATTCAGAATCCTAGTATACTCTATTAGAAATAATACTAATAGCATTCTATTTACTACTAGCTGGCGCCCGTGGCTTTGTTCCTACGATATTTCGATGCAAAGTTTAACTAACAATAGAACACACTACTTTTAATATTTTACAAAAAAAACGCATTCATTCGAACAACAGCCTTTAAAAAATCCTTATTTCGTCAATTCTTTAGAATCCCATAACTTGGCTACTAAGCCTCATTAAAAAATTACTTCTAAGACATGGTCTACTGGTGTGTAAAATTTCATCCAAATCGGTCCAGTAGATTTTGCGTGATGCTCCAAGAAACAAACAGACAATTGCAGTTTTATTTTAGCTAGGTTATCCAAAAGTAACTACAATAGCATAACAGCCCCAACAGCTTCCTGCAACTCATTGCTGGAAGAATGGACACTGACTGCTCCTTTATGGAGTGCTGGACAAAAATTCATGTAGCCCGTTCCTGAAACAGTGTTTGCATTAGTATAGGACATATTGTATTTTTTCTCTATGACATTTTATTATTATCATTTTTTGTTGCATGACATATTGTTTATTATTTTTATTGTATGGATTATTATATATTTGCATGACATTATATATTTTTTTATTATTATTTAGGTTTGGATAATTTATAATTTATTGTAATTTATCTGAAATAAATGAATTGAATTGAATTGAATAAGGTTAAATAAATAATTGTATAGTATTATGTTATTATTTTTAACGCATGCGAAGCGAAATCTTAAGCGGAAATCTAAAGCGGAATCTATCGGTGACCACCGAAAGCCGTAAGTGGAAGTTAAATTCGACACCACGAGCAGTGTTCAAGGTAGCTTAGTGGCTAAAGCACCTAATTAATAAGCGCAATTTTATTTTTACAATTTATATCTTTAACTTTATAGTATGTATAAAGCATATATTTAAAGCATATTGCACGTCATTTTACTCCAGCAAGTCAAGTATTCGCGACGAGCCTACAACGTCCTCCGCGTACAATATAACAACGCGTTTAGGATGCTGTTGGGACTATCGCGGCGCTGCAGTGCGTCCGGAATGTTCGCGGAGGCACATACTGATGGCTTTCACGCTATAATCCGTAAGAAGGTGGCGTCTCTTCTTCTAAGAGTGCGCGGTAGTAGCAACAGCATTCTAACAGCGATTGCTGAGCGCTCTGACAGTCCTATATTAAAGCATTGGGTGGCCTTAGTTATAGGAGCTGTTAAATAAAATCTGCCTGTAATGTTACTAACATAGTTTTTAAGATTTACTAACAAAAATATGGATAAATGTGAATAATCTAAAATAAATGAATAATAATAATATGTATGATAAAGAGGGAGATGGAGACCAAAGAAAAGAATGTTATGGATGAAAACTTATGAAAATCGAGTAAATGCAGAGATAAGGGCTGATAGAGGACAATGGAAGAAGAAGAGGTATTGCGCCGACCCCAAATAATTTAGGACCAGGAAGATGATGATGATAATATCTAGGTATTGGGGAAGTCCAAATTAAAAAACAGTATTTTCAATAAAAGTAAAACACGCTTTTCTCTCTTGAAAACAGCAACGAGAAAGATCTCGATTGCTGATGCGTAATAATTTTCTAGTATAAATTGACGCACTGGTTGAAATACACAAGAGAATGACGTCAAACACTTGAATGCAACTTCATTTTCTGGAGTATAATGGGTGTTAATAGACAACAGCTGTGGTGGAATGACTGAACGGAAAATCGTGACCTCCTTTTTTGAAGTCGGTTAAAAATCGTGAGCTGCAATGAGGTTGCGGTGAACTATTGTGCGCTAAACTCACTCTTATAGCACTTTACTTGAAAATAATGTTAGATATTATTCAGTTGAATTTGTAGCTTGATATTAATTCTACAATATCCTCATATTTACTGTGTTATAAATTATAGATAGATAGAATATTCTTTATTGTACACCATTAACATTATTAAACTTAGGACTAACATGTAAAATAAGGGTACATTGGCGGTCTTATCGCTAATAGCGATATCTTCCAGACGACCTCAAACAGACTAATATTATCAATGCGAAAGGGACTCTGTCTGTCTGTGTGTTACCTCTTATTTATTTATTTGGCTCTTCAACAATTACACTGATAATGACAATGACAAAGATAATAAGTACACAGTACATGAACAAATTTAAACATTTCAAATTTAATCTACGTGCCCCATTACTTAAAGAAGAGCACCGCATGCCATACATTAAGAGCAATTAATATGAATACACAAATTAGTTAGATCAAACAAGAAACTTACAGCAATGCAAATAAAGTTGACCGTTTATAGTCTGTATAAAATATAAAACTTTTTAACAAAAAATTGAACCGACGAAAACAGAAACTGAAAAGCGAAAAATAACTAATTATGAGTCGGCGCCAAACGAACTTTTAACAAGCAAAGTGCGTGCAAGTTGCAAGTGGCCGAGCGGAGAACGCATTTTTGGAAAGTAATTGTTTATCGTTGAAAATTTCACGTTGTATTTGATGTGACGTTGTTTTTATTATTTATTTAAAGTAATTTAATGATCTTCGTTGATTGGTTGTTTGGCGCCGACTCATAATTAGTTATTTTTCGCTTTTCAGTTTCTGTTTTCGTCGGTTCAATTTTTTGTTAGAAAGTTTTATTTTTCATTTTTTTGTGGTTAAAATCTAACTCCAGGTCTCCATTATGTCGTAGTGTCTAGAACTTTATTTATATGTGTCAAGTTTCAACAAAATCGGTTAACAGGTAAGAATTCAGTGGGTGAACAAACACTCATCCCCTGTTTTACTACCGTTAGGGGTGGATTTTACATAAAAAAAAATATATATATATACGCGTCGAATTGAGAACCTCCTCCTTTTTTCGTCGGTTAAAAAACAAACTTTTCTTCTTCACGACTAAACCTCTGACCTCTGAACCGATCGTAATGAAATTTTAAAAAACGGTAGCCTGGGACCTGGAGAAGGATATAAGCTAATTTTTATCCCGGGAAGATACATTTTTCCTGAGAGTTGCGTGATAAACAACATCCACGCGAGCGAAGCCTAATTTAATACACTCATAGGTAACTCTCTTTCGAAAAAAGAAATATATCACTGCCCATCCACTAATCGTAAACCTTTAACTCATCAATGGGCGCAACGCCGCTGATGGCCGCGAAACAATAAAAATCAGTTTTGTCTCAATAGCCATAAGGGCTCCAAAACACTAGCGTATCTCCGGCGTTCGTTCAACGTATGCGTTGCGCGGATGTCGCGTTGTCACGGCGTTTCTCCAGCGTAGGCGTTCGATGAACTTATATGCAGCGCAGATGCCGCGTTAGCGTCGCGCATTATCACAATACAAACATTCTATCACGTTCGCGCGACGCTAACATGCGTCTGCTCGGCACATACGTTGAACGCGTAGGCGGCTGGAGAAACGCTAGTGTGAAGGAGCTCTAAGTAATGAACTAATCGCTCATTACGACATCAGTAGGAACAGAAAGCGTAGTGAGTAGTAGTGACATGATCATGATCTTTGTAATTCACGTCATTTATTCATCAACAAATTACTCTAAAATTTATTTAGTACATATCTAGTAAAAAAAAACATCCCATAATCTTTTCACATCATCGCTTAAATTTAAATCATAATTCTTATTAATCTATCAATTTACAAACAAGCTAAGACAGTGGCTTACACAAATAATCTCCTACTTACAAGTTTAAATTAAAGTGTTTTGATAAGGAAACGCTAACTGAATTCGATTTTCCGCCAGAAGGTGTCGTAATGTCGCACGGTTCGCACCGAAGCCGTCGATGGTTACGGCTTGGAAATTTCCCGCTACCTATATTGTAACAGGGTTGCTAGGGTGTAATTTTAAAACTAGCGTGTTAAAATTCTGCAAAGTTTAAGTTGTGTTCAAGCTTTCAAATTGTTTAATTTTAAGCCATCAACTGGCGCAATGCCACCGGCGGTCGCGAAAGTATAGTTTCTTTTGTATCTCTTTAACCGTTCTATGGTGAACTAATTTATTAATGGTTTTTTTTTTTAATACCTTATTAGTATTTTTACATAATATTCGGAAGCTGCACCAGACTTACCCCAGTTTCTGGAAGGCTGATCAATTCGATCTGTTGTCAAATCTAATGTCAGCTTCTTTGATTGGCCGGCAAAAATGTTAACAACCGATTGGTTACATCGTTATGTGATTACATCGCTTGACCTGAGATTTGACAGCTGATTAATTAATTTTTGCGTTGATCAGCCTTTCGGAAACTGGGGGTATATTTGGAATTTGAACTAAAAAAGCTATTGTCCGTATGCAGTACAGGTACTACGTGATCGAATCAGAAATGAGGAGATTCGCAGGAGAACGAAATTAACCGACATAGCTCGAAGAATTGACAAACATAAGTGGCTGTGGGCGGGGCACATTGCTCGCAAAACGGATAGCCAATGGGGCAGTAAAGTTCTGGAGTGGCGACCGCGTACTGGAAGGCGCAGCGTGGGTAGGCCCCCCACAAGGTGGACCAACGACCTGGTGAAGGTCACGGAAATCCGCTGAATGTGGAAAGCGCAGGACCGGTCGTTGTGGCAATGCTTGGGGGAGGCCTTTGTCCAGCAGTGGACGTCTTTCGGCTGAAATGATGATGATTATAATCATGGTATAATAACACCAGGTAGTCTCTTCCCGTGACAGCTAGGTCACGTGATTGCCTCCGTACTACGTCATCGGCCGTGGAGCCAATAGCGGGCTGTTAGCGTGACACTTGTCAGTTTGATGTGCCGCCACTTTGTGAAAATAAATTACCCGAGCAAAATGCATTTTTTCATTTACTTTCTTCTATAAAGAATCACTTTTTAACTAGTAATTTAATATAGTTTCCTTTATTAACTAATTAGATGAATAACACGAGATAACAAATAGTTAGGCTGGTTAGGAATTTATTTTATATTCATTATGAACAAAAATCTCCTTAAGTATATTGAAGATATCAATCAATGGCAGCACTGATCGTGACGTAGCTTGGAGGCATCGCGCTGTCATTGCGGGAAGAGAATACCTGGTGAAACATCTTATTATACCATGATTATAGTAACATGTAATATGCAATTAAATGAAAAATTCCAACTAACGTATGCCCGCGGCTGCGCCCGCGTTGATGTCGTTTATCACGCAGGGATGCGTGTGAACTGTTCATCCTCCCGGGATGAAAATAATGTAGCCTATATGTTAATCCGGGCTATGTTCTATCTGTATGCTAAATTTTATCCCAATCCGTTTAGCCCTTACAGCGTGATTGAGTAATAAACATCCAAACATCTTCAGAAACTTGCACATTTATAATATTATAGTAGGAAGTAGAATTATCAAAACTGTTGCTTTATATAAAACTTCACTGAAAATAGTAATAAACCTCAAAACACCACAAAATCTCCCATTTTTATTGGAAATCTAAATGGCCAAGCAACTCAGTATTCGCGAGACTTGCTCCGGAATGCGAAGACACTTCCCGTGTGGAACTGAGCCAACCGCCTTCTAGTAGAAAAAAATGTATGAAATACATTTGCGCACTGAGTGACATAGACAGCCGCCTTTACCTTTAAATTGGCTGGGGTCATTGACCACTGTCGTCGTAGTTACTGTGAACTTTCAAGGCTTTTAGCAAATACATGTGATGTTTCCTGGAAATAGGGATGTTATTGTCTGTTGAAGTAATGTTTGCATATTTTTGTCGATCCGTTTACGTAACACATACATATCCAAGTATTATAATTCGAATATAATATCTCACATATTGCTAAAGAACTAGAGATGCAAAGAGACGTTAAAACGCTAAAACCAATAAAGTTCAGTGGGAAAACTATTGACTGAACAAAATTTCAAACATAAACATCATTTGTAAATCATAAACATTATGTATCCCATAAATTATATCTAACTGCGAACTAGAACGAATTAATCCAAGAATATTAAGCTCCATTTACGTAGAGAGTAACACTTATTTTATGTACCCACATTTACGTAGAATCAATCAACTCAGCCTATCGCAGTCCACTGCTGGACATAGGCCTCTCCCAAGTTGCGCCACAACGCTCGATCCTCTGCCTTCCGCATCCAGTCCCCCCCGGCCACGCTCTTTAGGTCGTCGGTCCACCTGGCAGGGGGGCGCCCTACGCTGCGTTTGCCGATTCGCGGTCTCCACTCAAGGACTCGTCTGCTCCAGCGGCCATCGGTCCTTCGACAGACATGGCCAGCCCACTGCCACTTCAGCTTACTGATTCTACAAGCTATGTCAGTCACTCCGGTTCTTCTCCGGATAATCTCGTTTCGGATTTTATCCTTCAAAGAAACTCCAAGCATAGCTCGCTCCATAGCTCGCTGAGCGACATTTACGTAGAAAGTCCTTAAAATAATCAAGTCCCAAACAGTACGCAACACTGTAAAAGATTTGTGAGTGATTACTGCGTGCATCGAAACGATTTTAATTAATAATATTGTACGGTAGATTAAAATATTTTTTTAGAAATATTTGTAAAGACGCTTGTCATCTTAGTCTACCTGCGACCACGAAATGCTGCAAAGCTTTCGAAACGTCAGGGAAACCAATTTAAATAATATACGCGATTTAATCCGGTTAAACTTTGTTTTATTACAATGCTTTCATATTGTTACAAATTATTGAACTGTTCTATTATATTCACGCATTCTTTCCTGGCAGTGTAAGCAAAGCTACAACATTAATCACTAAACCTACACTTAGCCATTAGCTAGATGATACTATAAGCTGTGGTGTGGCCATTACAATATTCCTGAGTTGTCTTTCAAGCATTTATTTTTAGTTTTCGACATTGTGTTCGTATTCCAAAAAACCATTTGAAATAACGTTTCGTTACTTTGACAGTCTATAAGTGTTTTACATGGTGAAATACAAACTTCCTGCTCCACTTCACTGTTTTTCTTTGATACCTTTGAACGAAGATAAGGATGATAACATTTTAGCGTACAAAGTAACATAAATGGGGTTATTGACATCGAAATACGGGATAGAAAAGTAGAATAAATTAAATTATGCTGAAATGGACATAAAGAATAGCACCACTCTTATCTCTTCTCATGGGTGTCGTAAAAGGCGACTAAGGGATTCACCAGAGGGTTAGCAGCAGCGTTCTCTGAGTATTTAACCAACCAACTGCGATCGCCAACCCGCCTGCTAAGCGTGGCGATTATTTCATATCCCCCCTTTTGGGGGAGGCCTATGTCCAGCAGTGGACGTCTTTAGACTGAAATAATGATGATGATGACGAATGCTGAATTAATGCAAAGCCAAAAGATGAGCAAATTCGAAAGGATATGTCTCGATTTCTAGCCATGAAATAAATATAAGTCAAACCAAGGAAGAGTGTCAATTTGAACCCAAATAAATAGGAAAGCAATGAAGTAATTTAATTAGAGATCTGATTCGATTCGCACAGGACACAAATATTTGTGTGATGAACATAAGTGTTTGTGTTGGTCTGGGTGTGTTGCTTATGTATTATAAGTATGTATTTACAAAAAAAAAAAGTATATAAGTATTATATCCATTGTCTAGTACTCATACCACAAGCTCTGCTTAGTTTGGGACTAGATGGTGCTGTGTAAAAATGCCCCAAAGATATATTTTTTTTTTTTTTTTTTTTTATTTATAACCCTGAACAATACACCGTTTATGTATTGTTCTCAAACATCATCAAGGAATTTCTCTATTATGATGTGTTTCATATCCATTTATGATGACATCATCAATATTGACATTCATTGACATTTTCATTTATTGAGACAATCTTTTATCTCGATAATCATCTCATAAATTCCTCCGTCTATAAAAACTATCTAGAAAAATATTTTCACTTATTTATGTTTATGATATAAAGGTCCAGAGGCAAGATTTATGAACCTAAGCTCTAGGTGTGCATTACACTTGCAAGGCGTCTTATATTCGTTTAATCAAAACATCCGCCGACTTCCCGGCCGCCATATTAAAGTCTTTGAAAGGAGTGGCTCAGGTAATATGAATAGGGATTAACTGTAGTGTGGCTTTCGTACCACCAAAAGAGCTATGATGCCTTTGAAATTCGTTTAACAATGTTGGTAACTAAATAACTTGAGGGGTTCGTGGCTATGGGGATTACCGCAGTGCAAGTAGGATGACTCTTTATTTTTTTCTTCAAGACCATTTCAAGCCTCATGAGCTATTTAAGCTATCAAGGGCCTTACTCCCGACTGTTTCGAGCTCTGAACCAAATCGAGCTCATAAATATATAATTATAAATATATTTGGTAAATTTTTACACAGCAGCATCTAGTCCCAAACTAAGCAAAGCTTGTACTATGGATACTAGACGATGGATATAATACTTTTTTTTTTTAAATATGTACCTACATATTTATGATACACAAAGAAAAACCCAGACCAACACAAACACTTATGTTCATCACACAAATATCAATGTCCTGTGGGAATCAAACCCACGACCTCGTGATCAGCAGTCCGATACTCGAACCACTAGACCACAGACGTCGTCAAAGTCATTTTCTAGAGAGTTCCTAGAGAAATGCAGTACGAATTGACACTAACTCGAATTCTAATTCGATTGATACAGCACTCGAACCAGTCGGGAGTAAGGCCCTGGCTCTTTTGTCATACGAATACTTAAACAGTTGTTGCTGGCAGTTAAAGCTGGCCTGAAACCCTGATACTATTCTCACTGTACGTATCCCCCAATAATTGAGTTGAGGAAGTAAGATGGGTTGTATGTATTGTGATGGATTCAAACATTCCTCTTCAGGTTGGACGATGATCTCAACGCAGTTGGGGAAAAGTCTTGCAGATTATGATTAAAATAACATTAAATTACACATTGAGTCTTGAGGTATTATGTGAATCAATTTTACTACTACAAAATACATGATACAAATATAAATCTTCGTACATTTCGTTGGTACCTAGTAGCCTTGGTACTAACCTCATTTCCTAGAGTAGACTGTAGAATATTCAGGGCGGTCATGTAAAAAGGGATAGGGCTAGCTTTTATTTGACGTTATAGTAACACTACTAAGGTATTTTCTTTTGGAGGTTTTCTGCTATAAAATGGAATAAATAGGTGTAACATCTTATTAACATAGTAAATCGAGTGTAAATTGTGAAATAATTGCTTTACTGGGTATCTGCATCGTCATAGGATAGGTACTAACAATTTTTTTAATTTCAGTTTAAACCTAGAATGCCAACATAAATATACTCAAGAGCAATGAATCCGGGTCATCAATATAAACCTTATTATTTGGGAAACTAAGAATAACACCTTTTTTTTTTTTATATTAAATAAAATATACAATAACTATATAAAACAATAAATAGTTTATTGTTGTTAATAAATAGTTTATACAATCCTTTTTATTTGAACAAGCTATCATTCTTAGTTTCTGAGATATTAAAGTTTTTGTTGGTGAGCCGGATTCATTGCTCTTGAGTGTATTATAACCTTACTTAATGGCTAATGAGTTAGTTTATGAGTTAGTTAATGAGTTAGTTGTTTTAGTTAGTTTGTCTCATTTTATTTTATGTGTCAAGTCGACACGAGAGACTTCGATAAATAATATTATTGATCGAAGACGAGAGAGGACAAATTCTCGAAGTGATAATGAAAACCTAGATTTTAAAGAAACATAGCTCTGTAAGCTCCATTCCCTAACAAAGATTTGAAATAATATCGTATTCGCATAAATCATGAATTCATGAACAACAACAAACTTTAACTCGAACTTTACAAGTTCACAAATTGTGTTGTTTGCGGAACGAAGAAATACTGCTGGTTTCAAACTTTTTCTTCGTAGATAATATCTAATTTAATTTCTCTGACAACTTTAATTTTTATATTGGTATAAATGTTGACGACCTGGTGAAAGTCGCGGGAATCCGATGGATGCGGGAAGCGGAGGACCAGTCGTTTAGGCGATACTTGAGGGAGGCCTATGTCCAGCAGTGGACGTCTTTCGGCTGAAATGATGATGATGATGATGATGATAAAGGTTCATGAAGATACATCTTGCAGCAATTACATTTTTCTCGTTACTTGTAAATCTCTCAAACTCAAGCGCCTCTTCCATCTCCGGATATCTCATCAATGATACTTCGAACACAAATGCATTCAAGATCTCGCGACAAAGATCTTATCTCATTTCCTTTGCCAACATTTTCTGCCATAAACAAATTTATGTTTGCCGTTTCAAATTCCGATTAGTTGTTTAAGTACAATTTGTGAGAAATTTAGTTTCATGGTCGTCTAATTTATCGTCGATAGTTCGGAAAATTAATTTAACCTTCATAACGAGCCTTGTTTCTGAAGCCTCGTCTAAATTAATTAAAATCTTTAGCAAATGATTTATAATTTTCTGAAGGCGGAAAAAGGAGCGTTCATATAATGAGGCAAGTTCAAATGTGTAGCCATTATACAGTGAAGACCGCTTTGCTTAAGTGAACTACATTTATAACGTTAGAGTGCAGATTGAACGTGTTTTTATCAATATATATTTCAGCTGATAAGTTTATTGTTTTATTTATTGAAAGCTTCTATTGAGTGCCCTTGTTCGAAATTACTTGGGGTCGGCGCCATACGTCTTCTTCTTCCATTTTTGTCATATCAGCCATCATCTCATAATTTAATCCCTTTTCATCCATATCGTTCTTCACGCAATCGTTCTATCTTTTTTTTTGTCTCCCTCTTCCTCTCCATCCATGAACATTTATATTCATTACTCTCATAGTAACATGTGTTTCATCCCTTATCATCACATGCCCATACCAATCCAAACGATTTCCTTTCAACTTTTCTATTACTAGCGCCACTTTCTAACCTCTGATATACTCTCTTCGTATTTTCTCCATTCTTGTCACTCCACACATCCATCTCAACATTCTCATCTCTGCTACATGCAATGTTCTATCATCCGTCTTCTTTATGGCCCAACATTCCAATCCATACAGAACGACAGGTCTTATAACGGATTTGTAAATTTTTCCCTTTCATTTGAGGGACATCCGTGGATCACAAGTTGTTCCATAATTGAACACCATAGTGGGTCACAAGTTGTTCCATTTGAACACCATCGCTTAATACGCTGCTTATACAATACCGGATGTTGACATACAGACCCGTGTACTAATAGGGGCTCGGGGCTAAGTAATAACCTTTTGGATTACAAGATTTGCGAGGTTAAACTCTGCGCTAGCCGCGTTCAGTCCTTGGATGGGTGACCGTTTCGTTGCACATCGAGACCCCTGCGTGCCTCGGAGAGCACGTCAAGCTGTCGGCCCCGGTTGCCATACAAATATCTATGTCAGTCATTACGGGTAGTCAGGAGCCCGGAAGTCTGACAACTGGTTTAACCTTAGCCTGTCAGTATTATCTAGTAACTGGGTTGCGGGGGTCTGAAGACAGTCACTCCATGTAAAATAATGATATTCAGCCGCATCTGGTTAGACTGGAAGCCGACCCCAACATGATTGGAAAATAGTTTGGAGAAACAAGAAGTCCCGTGTTTGTATATGTTACACCCCGACACGATTGGGTTAGGTTAGAAGGTCTACCCCACAGAAATAGACAGAATGGCCATGTCAGCAAGGCGCGCGTGGCAGAACCATGCAGGATATTTCAAAGCCTTTCTCAGTACGCCTTATGACTTGTTTCTATAAATACTGTAACAAAAACCCGCAAAAATGCCTTATTATGCTGTTTCTAACTGCAGAAACAAAAGCTGTAAAGTACATTTGATTAAAATTAATTTTAAAAAAATAATGACGTAAAATGTAAGGCGTAGCTTGTTCGGAAAGTTGCCACGCATGAATCGCAAGTAAAATTGTGATTACAACCATTCTATCTATTTCTGTGGTCTATCCGGATAAAACTAGATCTATCCGTTCTTCTAACATTACCCGTAACATGTATAACAATATTTTTCCTACAACACGTAACGAATACTCGTCTAAAGTAATTAGTATTATCGAGACCAAACAAACAATAACAAACAAAAGAAGGATTAATGTTTGCATCCCATAAGATCATTGCGATTTTTGCGCGACACATCTAGACGAGCGAGACCTATTTATAGCAGACATTCCCATCTTAGTTCTCACCGACTACTTAGGCTTGAGTTCACCAACGATAATTCTCTGATTAAACGATCGTTTACCCGCAATTCCAGTACATTTTTCGAGTAATCGGCCGTTTAATCAGATAATTAACGTTGATGTTAGTTACGCAACTCCTTCCACGTTTTTATTCCAGTATCTTTCTTTTAAAACGGACTTACAGGGATTTAAGGAGCTGAGCGCTATCGATATTGGAACGAATGAACCAATCGAGCAGCCTTACGAGCGGACCGAATGAATGTTAAAGACTAGGGTTGCTACATAAAAGGCTTATTTGATTTCGATCCAATCTCGTTCACATTGTTCTCGTTTCCTTGTGATTTACTTAAATGAGCTGAGTTTTTACATGAGTAATGCAAAGCTAATATATTAGTCGGTAATACGACTGCAAACAGTAGGTTCCTGGATTTGATTAGCAGTTTAGGCTTAGTTTTCTATTAAAAGAAAAGAAAGAAAAACTTTTATTTGGCACAGGAGAGTGACAGCACAACAATAACATCAATAAAATGACTAAAATAAGACACAAGTAAACATGATGTTAATTCTAATAGAGACATGAACATGGAGTTCTTTGGAGGAAGCCTTTACTCGAAGAAGGGTCCACGTAGTTCAAACTAATTACTAATTTTGATTCAATGAAATTATTGTTTTTCAATTATTAAATTAATTATAAATTACATTTTATACTATTCTCATATTATATTATAATATACAAATGAATGTATACCCACGAGAATACCGCCGACAAACTGTTATGCAGTTTGGCAGGATGTTTGATATTGTATATTGTGTAATTTGTCTTTGAATAAACAATTTAAATACGGAACCCTTCTTCTTCTTCTTCGTGTCGACACGAGCTACATAATGATAATAGCTCATGTCGTGGGGAAAAGATTAGCCAGTCAGCAAGTTGGTAGCGGGGCTAACTGCCCAGGGTGTGCCGGACGATCAATTAAATATCGTCACTCGTGGAGGTTCTTTTAATGCACCCCTACGGAACCCTAAAAAAGACACTTCGGTATTTTGGTCAATACTTGTTGAGCTATATTATGTAAACATATTTGATCACCGGATCAAAGTGTAACATCCATCCGCACTAACTACTCTAACCTACATACATGAAATATTAACAACATTAATTAACAAGCTAGACAAGGACAGCACACCGGATTACATACCTACACGCATTGTAGCACTAGCACTAATTGAAAACTTTTCACCACTGATGCTGTACCGCTCGTTATTTTTGTGACATTTCAATTTCATCCCGTCGAAACCATAAAGTTATTATACTACGTCAGTATACAAATGTCTTTGATCGAAACACAAAAATATCCCATTGAACACATCACAACGAGCGTTGCGACGAAAAAGAAAATTAAATGTTAATTAGCTGTCACAAACTTTGACTCCAATAAAGCCTGGCACAATGAGAAAAAACGTCAAAAATGTTTTCATAAAAGAGCAGTAGCGATATTATTAAAAAAAGGAGAGGCAAACCTTTTTGTATCCGGCGAGTCGCAGTGCCCTCTGCAGGCGCGCGGCCCGCGTTGTCGACAGGTACACTATAGGCACCGCGTCCCCCGCTTCCAACTCGATGTCGAAGTCATTAACTGCCTCACAAAACTTATAATCCTCAAACTTTTTTGCCTCACTCTTCATTAGTTCCTCACTGTCCCCGTCGTCACTTATCTCGTCTTTTAAAACTTCGCTTGCCGGGATGAAAAGAGGGTTTTCGTAACAACGATTAAGAAGTTTAGGAGCTTCGTTTAAGATGTCTATTTCTTCGGAAATCCGCTTTTTGATGTCGTGAGCTGATTCGAGCTCACTGTCCTCCTCGGGGAAAGTTATCAGATAGCTGTCGGTAACCGGGCACTGTTCGTCTCTGAGCAAGTCTTCAATCACTACGGGCGGTATGTTTGTATCGGATGACGCGGAAGCACTCCACCTCAACCCGTTGTTGAAACGATCGCACTCCATTGTTCCCAGAGTTATGTTTGCACTGATTGAATAACTTTGTTTATTATTCCAAGGACATAAATATGTACGTTACACTTTCAGTGCGACAGTAAAAGTAGAATAATGAATTGCGTCTGTCGACGAGTGGGCGTATTGTGTATCTGATTTCAATCTGCAATCTCTTGACCGTTGCACGCATGCACGTGGTGGATATAAAAAATGAGCCTTGTGGCGCTCGACAGAGAAGCTATTTTTGGAATCTCCGCAGCCGACGAATAAAACAATATTGCTATAAACATTTTTCTAACACTGGTGTAGAAAATTAAAATTCAGTATGTTCATCTAATAAAGTTTGACGACCTCTGTGATTTAGTGGTTCGAGTGTCGGACTGCTGATCACGAGGTCGTGGGTTCGATTCCCACAGGACACAAATATTTGTGTGATGAACATGAGTGTTTGTGTTGGGCTGGGTGTGTTTCTTTTTTTTTTTTTTTTTTTTTTTTATTCTTAACGGGCTTGCGTTTGACCGCCACCTCACCTGATGTTAAGCGATGGTGCGGTCGACGATGTTTCTTATGTATTATAAGTATGTATTTACAAAAAAAAAGTATATAAGTATTATATCCATTGTCTAGCACCGATAGCTCAAGCTCTGCTTAGTTGGGTACTAGATGGTGCTGTGTAAAAATGTCCCAAAAAAAAATATATATATATATAACGTTATATTTTAAAAGGCGCTCTTGCCCACCTGTGTCATGATCATGAGCAAGGCACATAATTATCTTTTTTTTACGTTTCTCATTGCTTTTTTCAATGTAGGTGTGTAGGTATGTAGATACAGAGCACGATATGAAAATGTTTTGACGTATTAAAAATGGCTATGAAATTGTAGCGGAGGTTGTTTGCAGGTGTTAAAGGTAGGTGATAAGGGTCACCGAGGGATTCCACGCTTGTTTCTACCTCTCATCTCAAATTAACTACCTACATCATGGAAATAGCTCCATATTTAATTTTCCCCTTTATGGTATTCGTTATGGACTAATTTTGTTTATTTTAAAAACTCTAGTGTTGATGTTATTACACTTTTTATATCTGCATATCAAAGACGTTTACAAACGCTTTCATTAAAAACATGTAATATCACAAACATGAACCGTAAAAAAGCATTATTTCTCTGAACTGTAGTTCCACGTTGATATTCCAAGCAACTCGTACCACGAACATATTTGTACTCGTTGCCATTTATGAAGGCGTCTGAAATAAATCAGACGGAGTCCAGACGGGACAACCAAAAACGTAAATGTCATGCAACAAAACTATGGGCGGTACAGTTGGTACGGTGTCATCGCTCCCAGCCCTCTATTTAGAAGCTACTACATGTACTAAAAGAGGGATATCATCACTTAGATATAGTCTGTTTCACTGGAGCTATTTAATAGAATGTCTGACAGAACATTGCTCGCAGAACGCTTGGCGCTCGAAACATCCAGGCTGCCTGCTTCCATATTTTATATTGGACGTCTAACGCCACCTGACGGTTTTTTCTACATTTTAATCGCTGGAGCTATTGTGTGTGAAAATATTTTCAAAGGTATTGGCTTTTAACTCTATTTCTCTCTTTAGTTCGCAATGATAAAAACGATGGATTTCAAAAAGTCCGCCAGTAAATTTAAAACGAATCGATCTGATATCTATTTATATTATTTTGACAGTTACAGAACACATCCTGATGATACATTAATTGCCTTTACATCTACGGCTTATAGATCTGAATAATTTAAATAGAATCGCGATCTAAAAGATTAGATAAATAAATCATGGAGAACGTCTTATTTATGGTCGAAACTTAATTAAGATCAGACATTGAAATCTAGTATTTATAAATATTCATTTATTTTAACTAATTTGGTTGATATTAATATGTTGTATCCTTTTAAATTAAAACTATAGGTATCTACTAAAAGATAAATTAATACAATACATTTTTTATCCTCAGTTAATCTTATGTCTTAACATTATCTTAATTTTATGTTTCGTCTTAGGTGTGGAAGGTGGAACACCAAGTGTTTTTGCGCAACTTTATATAGGTCTGTTTCTGTGGGCTGGAATAGGCTCAGAATTTTATTTTGTAAAGCTTTTATGGTTATGTGATTAACATTTATTTTTAAAGGTTCGCTTATAGTATAAACGTTTAAGCCTTTTACGATAGCTTGTTTAGCTCCAGGGCTGAAGCGATAACCCAAAAAAAAAATGAATGAAGAATTGAAATAATGAATTTCACAAATCAAAGCACCTGACAAACTAAGCAAATAGGTATCAGACGCAATAATACCTATCTGCAACCGTCAATCTAGTCACAAAAATATTTTTTATTTCGGACAGCTAACAGATCCAAAATTTACTTGAACTTAAATACTAATGTTTTTACAAATAGAAATCGTTGCAATACAAGCAATAAACATTTTTACAACCAGGATACAACAGTCCTTACACTCCTTCCTTTTTTTTTGGGCAGTCGTGTAAAAGGTTGACCTTGAACCTTGAAGTTTAGGAGACAGCCTAAACTAGGATATCCTGTATCTTAGGAGACAGTGTCCTCGCTTATACATTACATTATTAGTAACAATAATCCGGCCCAAGCCACTGTATAGAATAAATTTCATAGTTGAAGGGCTATCTTTCCTATGCAGACACTTATTTAATCATTCTATCCATACTCAGATATTTTTCGATTTTAAGACCGTCGATACGCAAATATTATTGCCTCTGACTTTATATTACGACTATGTTGTACAAGTAGGCCCGTAGTGATTATATTCTCTTTGGGCTTAAGTGTAGCAGATCACTTTTGAAGTTCACAGTACATGTTTCAGTTGTCAAAACTTGTCGATACATGAGTCGATACATTATAGATCACAAAATGATTACAATAATGATGACAATAGCCAATTGTGTGAGAGTGATGTTGTTTGGTAAATATTGCCATAACCAACCTTTAGCCGATCACAAGCAGCTCCATTGCAATCATTGTTATTGGCAAACACAACAACGTTTGGTTTCTACAATGATAAGTAATAATATTACCAATTTTATTATTAGTAACGTTGATAATATAAAATAGGTAATTGTTTGAAAAATTTAATGTTTGTAATTCATAAATATTTTTTGCGTAAGAATCATACAACGAATAGGCCATCAGGTTAGTTGTTGTGCACGTTTGATTTTGTAATGACAAGTGGCCTATTTTCTGCTTAACTGCAATGACAAATCCGCCTTCTAAGCGTGGTGACTGCATGTGGCTAAACCCTTGAATAATGAAGATTAATTGACACATACAGCTAACAAATAAGTAACCTAAATTTACGACTTGCGGAATTCCCAAAAACAACTAAAAATTATAATAAAACAAAGTTTAACCGGATTAAATCGCGTATATTATTTAAATTGGTTTCCCTGACGTTTCGAAAGCTTTGCAGCATTTCGTGGTCGCAGGTAGACTAAGATAACAATCGTCTTTACAGATATTTCTAAAAAAATATTTTAACTACCGTACAATATTTATTAATTAAAATCGTTTCGATGCACGCAGTAATCACTCACAATATCATTATCTTTTACAGTGTTGCGTGCTGTATGGGACTTGATTATTTTTAGGACTGGGTTCCAAACAGGTGGCAGCTGCCAACCATCCTCTCTATTAAAATTAGGATGTTTTTTTAATTTCAATAGCCTCACGGAGCATTCTAGGTACATATCGGTTTTCCTTCACCAGAACTTGTGGTTTATCAAATCGAAGAAAATGGTTGGGTTTGTCTAGGGCATGTTCACACACTGCAGACAGTGTGGAGCGTCTGTTCTTGACGTCAGCTATATGTTCTTTAATTCTAGTAGCTATACTACGCTTTGTTTGCCCTATGTATGATAACCCACAATCACAATCAATCTTGTAGACCCCTGCATCTTGTAAGGGAATGTGACACTTCACCGGTCTGAGGAGTTGGCTGATCTTTCTTTGGGGCTTGAAATAGGTTTTGATAGAAGCACGCTTCCAGATATGACCAATTCTGTCGGTGACCCCTTTGAACAAAGAACTAAAAACTTTCGTCAAAGAAGATAAAACGCCATTGAAAATATTTTTGTTGAGATGTTCACTCATAGACAGAAGCTTAAGAAGTTTTAAATTACCTACTTACTTCCTTATGACTTTTCTCAAGGGAAACCCACTTTTCACAATTAAAGCACAACAGAAAAGTGTTTAAAAGAAAAACAAATACGGAAAAACGGAGGAACGAGATAGGTGCTAGTTTAAATACGAAAAAAGAAAAGTAATTCACAAAATTACAGACAAATGAGTAGTTAAAGTTGACCTACAAACAAACGCTACGGGAACGGCTTTCAACAAAGAAACGCACTAAAAAAAAACAACTTTTGCAAAAGAGTTACGAAACGTTAATTACTGTCGCACAAATAAAAACAAATTGATATAAATGAACTTTACGTGATTATGATCTACGGATAATGTTATCACATTCGATTCAAATATTTCCTAACTATAATATTTATTTCTTGATAGTTTCCGATTCAAACGTCAACTGTCCGCGAGTCGGCGCACGCGCCGCGCGGGATGAATCGAGACTGAACGTTCTAATTTTGAAATGAAGTGGGTTTAATAACATTGCGTATTTTCCCGTTTTCTCCCGGTGACATCCGCGATGACTCACCGCTCCGAGTTTTTGCCTCTGAAGATTATTAAAACAATTTTTCTTGGCGCTTATTGAAATTCTGACGATATTAGAGCCGTCAACGTCAAAATTGAATTTCAGTTGTTATTCAGAATCTAAGAGTGATGTTAAAATTATTTCTATTAGATTTTCAGTTTTCATAAAACCTAGTAGGTACTTATCTACTTTCGAAGTATTATTAAAAAGTTACCTAGCATAATTCTTCAGCTCCTTAGCAATGACATTTGCAGTTAAAACTGCATAAAAACAAATTTAGATGTCATGTCATCATTCATCATCATAATTTCAGCCGAAAGACATCCACTGCTGGACATAGGCCTCCCTCAAGTATCGCCACAATGACCGGTCCTGCGCCTTCCACATCCAGCGGATTCCCGAGATCTTCACCAGGTCGTCGGTCCACCTTGTGGGGGGCCTACCCACGCTGCGCCTTCCAGTACGCAGTCGCCACTCCAGAACTTGACTGCCCCATCGGCCATCATTTCTGCGAGCAATGTGCCCCGCCCACTGCCACTTAAGCTTGGCAATTCTTCGGGCTATGTCCGTCACGTCAGATGTCATGTATGTTTTGTGAAATACACAGTAATATTAATTCAGTCACCGGTGTTCGCTCCTTCATAATATATCTAATTATTATCTGGTATCTACCCTCATTGTACTTATTTAATATCTTACCTTGTTAACTATATTTTTGTTTTCCCGTTTGTATAGGTAGTCGATGATACTGATGTAGGTACGGTAAAAATCTAATGAGTTTATGTTTACATCTTTAGAATGTTTTTCTATGTATACCACTGAACAAATAAAAAAAAATACATGAAAAACATCAATTAACAATAAAATGTATGTGTGTCAAAATCGTATTTAACAGACAGCTAGCCAATAACAACAGTAGACTAAAAACTCATACTTCTGCCACACAATTACATAACCAGCCCATTAGTGTCCCACTGCTGGGCACGGGCCTCTTCTCAGATGAAAAAGGTCACACAATAAACTACATCAATAAATTCAACAGATATAAATCAATCACAACACCTTAGACCATGGATGTGTTCGTTACTAGCCTTGAATAAATAACACAAGATTATGCAACACAACGGGATATTTAAATTAATGTAGCGCACAATATTAATTAATTTAATATAAACAACCTCATCCCGACTCATCACCCTCCAGCCCTTATTCCAATTTATTTGGGATCGGCGCAGCATGTGTTTTTCTTCCGTACATCTGTATTAACCGCCATCTCAGTGTCCACTTTCTTTCTATTAATATCAACTCAAGCTCACTCCGACTGCAGTTTAGAAATAACGAGGTCAAGAAAACTCGTTACTTCCCAAGTAACAATGCAATTCATTTATTTATTCGGAGAATCTCCATTTATGTTAGTAACAATTTTCTTAAAAACTATGTTAGTAGGTAGTATTATATAATGCTTAAATGTACTGTAGGTTATTTAAATAAAACATTTCATTCGAGGCCTGGTCAGACAGCTAATATCAGCACAGCTATCTGATCATAGCCCGAATGAAAGTCTTCATTATTGCGGAGTCCACTTTATCAGCAATAACTTGCAGGATGCTATTAGCAATGCCCCGCACTGTGCTTAGCAGGGAGGCGGTTCGTTTGCGCATAATAGCATGAAAGCCATCAACCCGCGCCTCCTCAAACATGTTAGATGCACTACAGAAGCGGGGCAACCCTAAGAACATCCTGAATCCATTATTATACTGGACGCACAAGGCATTGAGCGATCTCTGGGTATAGCTGACCCACAGGCTGCTCGTATAAAACGTTTGGCAGTATGCTTTAAAAAGTGTAATTTTTAAAACACAAAACTGTTTAAAGGTAAAAGTGAATGCCAGTATACATCTCCAAGTCTTACAAAAGATGTTTAATGGCATCCAGAAAGTATTAATGTTGTATATACAACTTTAAGTATTGAGAAAATCTATATTATAGAATTAATACTTTGCGGGTGCCACTAAACATCTTTTGCAAGACTTGAAGATGTATATTGGCTTTTACTTTTACTTTTAAACGGTTTTTGTGTTGCTTGGGATCCCTGGTTATCATTGTAACGCGCCAAAGGTAAATTTGCCAATTTTGTGTGTGGATATGCATCACAAATACAACTGATTGAAATGTCGAAAAACGTGTAGATTGTTTTGAATTTTTTTTCCTTCACCATATACAACGTGTAATAAAATGCGTGGTAATATTTAAAGAGCTTATTCAGGGGATCCTATCGAACAACATTTATTATGGGCCCAACCCTGAAATCGCGAAAAAAAAAACAGGTGATCCTTATATTTTGTCGAGCGACATCGATGATTTAGTAGGGAACAGCAGATATTTTTTTCGCGATTTCAGGGTTGGTCTTATAGTAAAAGTTGTTCTATGCTATGCCCTGAATAAGCTCTTAAAATATGACCTCGCATTTCTGATACACGTTGTATACAAACATTATAGTCCATCATCACCGTCCTCGCCTTTTCCCAACTATGTTGGGGTCGGCTTCCAGTCTAACTAGATGCGGCTGACCATCAGTATTTTACACGTAGCGACTGCCATCAGACCCTTGCAAACCCATAGTTACTGGGTAATACCGACATTCGGGGGTTAGACCAGTTGCCAGACTTTCGGGCTTCTGACTACGCGTAACGACTGTCATAGACACTCGTATGGCAACCAGGACCAACAGCTTAACGTGCTCTCCGAGGCACGAAGGGGTCTCGTGTGCAACGAAACGGTCACCCATCCACGGACTGACCTCGGCAAGTGTAGCTTAACCTCGCAGATCATATAATCCGCGCGGTTTCTACTTAGCCACGAGCCTCTCGTAGCCCATATTGGTGTCCATTAGTAACATCGAACCAATTTTCCGTATTCTTTGAATAACAACACGCACACAGTGTCCGTCACTGACCTTCCAAACGAGAACGTCGAATGATCTTCCCGCGTTGTCCGTCGCCATAAAACATGCAGACAACCTTGGATTAGACTTTGTTATTGTTTATTAAACCGCAGTAGAGGATGTAGACTGAATCTGTGTGAATTTTATTAGCTAGTAACCGCGACCTTGCGTCGTCCGTCGTTTTGATCCGGTGCCAGGAGCACATTTGCACTGAACGAAAACATTGAAGAAACTCTCGCGAATACTTCAAGTAGATACCATCAAACATTCAGTAGCTCTTCACTTCTGAAATATTACATTTCTACATCACTGACATGGTTTTTGATCGACATACAAAGAATAATATTGCTCATACGATGCTTTGATCTTTCAATTTCCACTTTGGCATATGATTTTCTTCTTCAACGTTTATAAGTTGTATTATCAGTAACATTTCCTTTTTCATTTCAGTTTTGACTAGGAGTCACTGACACATAATCGTTTTGACCTTAGCTAATAAGGTTGCCAATATAATACCAATCAATTTATCTTCATGACAGCTAAAATCCCCCAATATGTCCGAAGTATTATCCGCTAACTGTGTAAATTATTCACTGTTGTAGCTATCATTAGCATAAAATAAAATGGTTCACAAAATAAACGATAATGGCTCCTCCATTATTGAAATTTCATAGTCGCGAAGAGGCTTAGAAAGTGGGTAATGAACCTTGATCTAAATAGGTTGTTCAACCGTCAGTATAGCAGGTTCATGTTTCAGGCTTGTAATCCATAGAGACATATTGGGAGTACCTACCTTGCATCTCTAGTGACCGTCCTATGTAGCACCCAGCGAGCCTATTTAAAGTCAAAATTCTCTTTGATGACAATGACAGAATCTGGAGATATCAGTGAACATTTTAGTGACAAAAAATCTTTGTTATTGTATGTCACGGGATATTTACCATGTAAATCCTTTTTCATGAGTTCTCGATATTTCGGCGCTGTAAACTAAAGTTTTTGCGTGTAGATTTTTATGAGTAAATCAACTGATCAACCCTCTTTTTACCCTTTTTCTTTTACATAGTAAATATCCCGTGACATTCAATAATATAAGTGTTAGTGACCATGGTAGTTTAAAAACTCATATAAGAAAACTTGATTCCGCCTTTGTCCGATATTTGAATCAAATCTACGCACTCAGAAGTCCCAGTTAGTAGCTTTACTATTCTAATGTCGCTGTATCGCAGGTAATTGTTTCTTGTTACACGGTTATCACAAAGGGGGGATTTTTGTTCCCCCTCCGTCTGTTCAAATGTTTGTGGTGACAACGCTAACGAAATCCCGGTTGCGGCGAGCTCGCACACATGTTGCGGAGATATATAAATAAGCTTATACCGGATTTACATGATATATTACGTGCAAAGTGTACCATTAATGCTGAATAGCTTTTTTGCTTGGTACACCAGGAAATTTCATTAATATTTACAACATTTCAGCATAACAGGGACAAACAAGACACCTTATAAAATATTTTATGTGTAGTTTTATTTTTTTGTTTACCTGCTTTGCTTTGCTTAGTTTTTTATGGTGCACGCTAATACCTGGGACAATAAACAATTTTTGAAGATGAAGATGGAAAGTCTCATGTGATTGTAATTTCACCGGCACCCGTACCCGCAATTTTTCTTTCTTTCACAACAAAACGTTTTATTAACTTTTTTTTTATTAATATAGGTAATCTATCTATAAAATCTAGATACTAAATTAATTTACCAAATCCTGAGGCGTCCTATACTGAATCCTGACCTCGTAACTCATACAGCTAGCAAGATAATTACTGCAGTGTGAACACAACGCAGTTGTAAATTCCTATTTCACACAAACTAAATAGCCTTTTATGGCAGTTATAGCCTAGAGGATGAACGCTTGCCTTCTATGTAGGAGGATCTGAGTCAAAACCTGGCCTGCAGCTCTGACTTTTCTGTTTCATGTGCGGATCAGAATTTGATTATTACTTCCTACAACGGTGAAGGAAAACATCCTGAGCAAACCTGCATGCAACCCTATAAAGTTCTCGATGGTGTATGTAGTCCGCCAACTCGCAGTAGGCCAGCGTGGTAGACTAAGGCCTGACCCCTTTCATTCTGAGATGAAGCCCTTGCCCAGCAGTGGGAGAGTAATGGGGTGATTATATTTTAAAGATTACCATCGTTAGAAATATAATAATGAATAAGCCAACCCTTTCCCCATTACCACCACGTAAGACTACATTTTTAGATGACGATGATGCAGTATTCTTTATATTCAATAGTTGACGTTTCGGAATGATTTGATGAAATGGTGAGAATTATAAGAAATCTTTCCAAATTATGTAACAAATACACATTGTACCATTTATTATTTGAAAAGAGTATTATTACCATGGAGTTTCTTGCTACTTCTCCATAGGACCAAGTTTTTGGAACCACGCAACAAGATTCTTAATAAATGTTTTGGAAGTGTATGTAAATCAGTATCTTTGATGTAACTGCTTATTCTAGACAAATACTTTTGAATTTGTAAAAAAAAATTATTTGTGAAGTAATAGGAAGGTATCTGATCTGAATGACTGGTAAATCTGTATTGTGTGCAGGAAATAGTTTCGATTCCAATTACGTTAAAAGCCCAATACAGTGTGTTGAGAGGTAAATACCTGCATTTGATCCTCGCTGCACTTTCAGCATTCGTTAATAAAATATGGGATACATTTGCATATAAAGCATGGATTATTCATTATTGTACTACGATATTGCAATCAAATGAGCTTGCAATGGTGATGTATTTCTAATGGTTGTTACGGTGTTATGTTTATCGAATAGCTCGTTTTACCACTCTCCGATTAACTCCAGACTAAACTATTCCTAGCTTTTATACCTACGTGTGTTCCAATTTAATCGAAATAACGGAGCTCTGAAACCAATACTTGTTATCGAATGTTGCTAATACATCGTGATGAACTACAACCAATGAAATCGCATGGTTTACTCAAATTAATTTGTATTGGAGAAAATTTATTACAGAATCTTCAATGTTGTTATTAGAGAAACAATTTTGTTTATTACATGGAATGTTTGTATCATATATTGCTTATCTGCCTACCTGTACAAATTACCTAAAGCCTTATGAGAAAGCTTTGCACAATAAAGGTTATATTCTTCCTCATTGTATGGACCAATTTACTGGCATCCCTCTTTCAGATTAAAAGCTGGATCAATTGACGCTATACCCATTCTATTCTGTCCGTAATGTATTACTTCGGGAAATGGTAGTTATTAGTGTAAGACCTCCAAACTACTTTATAGAAGATAGGAAATTGAAAATATAGTAAGTAAACAGGGTATTATAGCGATCAAAGTTCATAGAAATCTTTTCATAATTACTATTACAAAAGCCTGAAGTGCCCAGTGCAGGCCAAAGGCTATCTTTTCTCTTTCCACTTCTCCCTGTCTGTTGCTAAAAGAGACCAGTCTTTTTGGAAATAGTCCACCTCAATTTTTATAAATATCAATTACGGTATATTTTACTCAACGTGTCTTTTAGCAACATCGCTATTCTGTTTATCATGCCATCAAACTATAATATTACAACAATATTATTATATTTAACGTCATAATTCTCTCAGAAAATAAAATAAATTATTGTTACTTTAAAAAGCGGTAATTTGAAATAATAGAGATGACCATCACCAAATTAGGGCAATTTCGTAGATAGCTAATTTTGGTTGAACCTAATAAGATCTAAATAGGAAACGACTACTAAATGCGAATATCGCGTGCCTTTTCTAATCGAGGACCCCAATTTGAATGTTCGCTCATCAGTTTCCAGACAGTAGCTGTTAGAATTTAGGTTGGTTTGCCAAATACTTAAATGTTTCGTCTGGACACGCAACCGATGCCACACGAAACTTTCGACTTTCACACGACACATTTATTTTGATCTTATTTCTCTCATTCTCAACAACAGCGAACCAATTGGCAATTTAGAACACATTGAGGTTTCACCTAATGACGCTGTTAACACATAACACTCGAATCAAGTGAATCAATAAACCACTCGTCGGGTTCCCGATCATCAATCAAACGTGAGCGGGTCCTTTTGAGCTCATAAAAACTGACGTCACACTGGCGTGTACATATTTATGAAGCATCCAAGTGATCTGCTATTGATGGGCTGTCCCATTCATCAGTCAGGCAAGCCGTCGACTCATAAAAAGTGGTTCGTTACAAGATTTTTGTGGGTGGACACGGACAGTGTTAGACGGAAATGCGTACGTGTTTGCGGGATTCAAGATGATACAAGAGACTGTATTACATAAATGCGACCTTGGCAAGAAGATTGCTTAAGAAAGATTTGCGTCAAATAAAAGACAACTAATGCCGTGTCATTTGAAACGAAAATGGTCAGCAATAACATCATCTCGTATAGTTTAATAACTGTTAAAACGGTGTTTATTGTTTAAATATCAGATTCAATGCCGTGCAAGAAAAAGCAGTTTACATTAGAACCTCATCATACATTTTCGCTTGATTAATCGAACCGTCATAAATAAAGCAATGTTTCAGTAAAGTGCAATTGTGGGTGATTGCGGTTGATATCAACTCTTTATTGATGGACACCGAGACATGGCTCGTAAATTGCCACTTGCATACCAGGCCCCTCAGAAAGTATTGCGAAAAAAAGTTTTTATATATGGGAGACTGGCCAGTTATAATGTTTTTCGAAAATATGATTATTTATAAGTAAAAATAAGTAAGTTCCAATTTCAAAATTTCCCTCCACATTTTTTGCGAGTTAATTCAAAGTATTGTGTCTCACTGAAATATGGATCTGCGCCGGGAACATTTTAGAGCTATGATTTTATACGATTTCAAGTGTCGCCTGAAACCGGATGAATCGTACGATAGACTTCAAATGGCATTCATGGATGAAGGCCCTTCCAAGGCAACCGTGTATCGTTGGTATAACGAATTCAAGCGCGGTCGACCAACTTTGGGGGATGACGAAAGAAGCGGTCGCCCTTTGACGGCTGTTACCGAAGAAAACGTGCTAGCAGTGAAAAATTTAATCCAAGACAATAGGCGAATTACATATCAGGAGATTCAACACATATTGAAGATTGGATCGGGAAGCGTTCACGAGATTCTACACAGCCATCTTCGCGTGAGGAGGATAGTATTACGCTGGGTGCCGCACAACCTCACCGATGCTCAGAAGCAGGCCCGGGTGGAATGGTGCCGTGATATGCTTAACAAATTTGAAGCAGGCTCGTCTCGGCATGTTTACGACATTGTTACAGGTGATGAGTCCTGGATTTATCAATACGACCCAGAAACCAAGCGCCAGTCGACTGTTTGGGTGTTTCAAAATGAGCCAACGCCTACCAAAGTGAAGCGATCTAGAAGCGGGGGTAAGATTTTGATCGCTAGCTTTTTTAATTTGACTGGCCACTTGGTATCAATTCCCTTACGGGATCAAAGAAGCATTAATGCCGAATGGTATACTACCAAATGTTTGCCAGAAGTTTTCTCTGTTATAAGCAACAAGCGACCAAACACAGGGCTCCGCGGGCTACTGCTCCACCACGACAATGCACCTGCGCACACCGCACTCAAAACGAGGGACTTCCTGGACAGCACGCCAGTCAAACTCCTGGGTCACCCTCCTTACAGCCCTGATCTAGCACCGTGTGACTTCTTTTTATTCCCAAAAATAAAAAATCAGCTCAAAGGGATACAATTTTCGTCGCCGGAAGATGCGCTGGCTGCGTTCGAGCAGGCTGTAAACGAGGTGTCTGCGGCGGACTGGAAAAAGTGTTTTGAAAACTGGTTTAGGCGCATGAATCTTTGTATAGAGGCTGGTGGAAAGTACTTTGAAAAGATTTGATAAAAATATATGTACGTATAGAACAATTTTTTTTAGTTTCGCAAAACTTTCTGAGTGTCCCACGTATGCATGCGGGGAGCGGCCGATTGGCAACGGTGCAGTCGACCCGTTATAAGTGTCATTCCAACCTACGCAGCAACGCTGTCACAATTAACGGATGTTATGGTATTTTTTATTTAATGTTTCTCTTTTTTGAATGGTATGATTGATTGAATTCTGTAGAATTTATGTCGGTATTGTGTTTTGTGACCCAAAATTTGTAACTGTGTATCTTTTAAAGAATGCTTACAAATCAATATAGTTAACTCTTCCTATGAAATCTATACAAAGATCTCGACGAAAAAAGAGTATTCATCATCCTCCGAGCCTTTTCCCAATTATATTGGGATCGACTTCCAGTCCAACCAGATGCGGCTAAACATCATTATTTTACACGGAGCGACTGCCATCAGAACCCCACAACCCAGTTACTGGGTAATACTGAAATTCGGAGGTTAGACCAGTTGTCAGACATTCAGGCTTCTGACTGCCCGTAACGACTGCCACAGATATTCGTATGCCAACCGGGAACGACAGCTTAAGGTGCTCTCTGAGGAACGTGGGGATCTCGAGGTGTAACAAAACGGTCACCTATCTACGGACTGACCGCGGCAAAGATCGTATAATCCATGAGGTTGATACCTCGCCACGAGCCCCTCAAAAAAGAAAAGATTATTATTTAGGCTCGCAATTTAATCTCACCGATTAGCCTCGCAAAGCCAAATAGACACTATAAATCTAATATCCACATGGTATTTATCGAACATTCCAAAGATGGCTACTTTTTGTTTGGAAAATGAGGATAAAACGATAATCCAGATAGTCCGTCCATCAATGACTCATACTTATTGAAGCGTTTATAGCACAAAAGAATAACATAAAACATTTTTGCTGAACATTGCCGGGATAGATTCGTGAAAGCCGGATCAGTGCTTCTAGCTCGGTAAACGTATACTGAACAATTTTAATCCAATAACAATGTACGTTGGTTCCTATCCTATTTGACAATGGGATTGACATTCGTTTGGGAACGAAATGCTGCGATATTTTTCGAGCATTCGGCCTGTCCGACCACGGTCCGGTAGCCGTCGCACGCCAATCAATACTACCATAGATAAACCACATCCATTCTATAACTGGCGACTGCAACCACATCCCTTTAAGTCGAAAATGCCACCGAACAATTTTAAGAATAAACATGTTATTCCATCGAGCAGTAAGCCCTATAAATTACATAAGCCAATAGGAGCGCGTAGTGGCGTTTTTCTATTGGCACGCGCAACGCCACGTGTGAAAACAAACAACAAACAACCTTGTGTTTCATTGTCCAAGCCAATAGGAGCGCGTTATGTCCACACTCGAGAGTAATTAATCCGGGTCACCAACACACCTACATCCTTAATACCTTACATTCATAATATCTGGGAAACCAAGAATGACAGCTTATTCAAACAAAAAGTTGAAAATACCAGGCCCCTCAGAAAGTATTGCGAAAAAAAGTTTTTATATATGGGAGACTGGCCAGTTATAATGTTTTTCGAAAATATGATTATTTATAAGTAAAAATAAGTAAGTTCCAATTTCAAAATTTCCCTCCACATTTTTTGCGAGTTAATTCAAAGTATTGTGTCTCACTGAAATATGGATCTGCGCCGGGAACATTTTAGAGCTATGATTTTATACGATTTCAAGTGTCGCCTGAAACCGGATGAATCGTACGATAGACTTCAAATGGCATTCATGGATGAAGGCCCTTCCAAGGCAACCGTGTATCGTTGGTATAACGAATTCAAGCGCGGTCGACCAACTTTGGGGGATGACGAAAGAAGCGGTCGCCCTTTGACGGCTGTTACCGAAGAAAACGTGCTAGCAGTGAAAAATTTAATCCAAGACAATAGGCGAATTACATATCAGGAGATTCAACACATATTGAAGATTGGATCGGGAAGCGTTCACGAGATTCTACACAGCCATCTTCGCGTGAGGAGGATAGTATCACGCTGGGTGCCGCACAACCTCACCGATGCTCAGAAGCAGGCCCGGGTGGAATGGTGCCGTGATATGCTTAACAAATTTGAAGCAGGCTCGTCTCGGCGTGTTTACGACATCGTTACAGGTGATGAGTCCTGGATTTATCAATACGACCCAGAAACCAAGCGCCAGTCGACTGTTTGGGTGTTTCAAAATGAGCCAACGCCTACCAAAGTGAAGCGATCTAGAAGCGGGGGTAAGATTTTGATCGCTAGCTTTTTTAATTTGACTGGCCACTTGGTATCAATTCCCTTACGGGATCAAAGAAGCATTAATGCCGAATGGTATACTACCAAATGTTTGCCAGAAGTTTTCTCTGTTATAAGCAACAAGCGACCAAACACAGGGCTCCGCGGGCTACTGCTCCACCACGACAATGCACCTGCGCACACCGCACTCAAAACGAGGGACTTCCTGGACAGCACGCCAGTCAAACTCCTGGGTCACCCTCCTTACAGCCCTGATCTAGCACCGTGTGACTTCTTTTTATTCCCAAAAATAAAAAATCAGCTCAAAGGGATACAATTTTCGTCGCCGGAAGATGCGCTGGCTGCGTTCGAGCAGGCTGTAAACGAGGTGTCTGCGGCGGACTGGAAAAAGTGTTTTGAAAACTGGTTTAGGCGCATGAATCTTTGTATAGAGGCTGGTGGAAAGTACTTTGAAAAGATTTGATAAAAATATATGTACGTATAGAACAATTTTTTTTTAGTTTCGCTAAACTTTCTGAGTGTCCCACGTAAATAGGTCTATAAAATAATAAATAGTCTTTGGCTATTACTATTTAGACTAAAAAATACTTTTTATTATTTTCCGAAATAATAAGGTTGTCATTGCTCCTGAGTCATAGCGGTGACACTCCCCTGTACGTGTGACCTCGCTCATCTATGACCTTGAGGGAACGCGTGTACATGCAATATATTGGCTGGGGAAGCCGAGAGATTGCCCGTTCCACACGCCGCGCACCGCGCACGCCCTCCGCGCTCGCCCCGACCTGCACACAGCCGCGAGCAATTTTACGAACACCCATGCTTAAGTGTCGCTTCTTGTCGTTAGTATAAATTCTATGCCTGAGTGTAGTCCATAATTGGCGGAATTTATTTGAAAGAAATCCAATATGATTACGTCTCTATAGGGTTTAATAGTCAATGCGTTATTCTATCACTTTTAATTAATCTCAAAACAGGTTTCCGAGCGATCAAATGATAAAACTTATCAACTCACTTCATACATCAACCCGTTGATCCACTTATCTTCATCAAAGACGCAATCGGTCGCCCAACTGACAAGTGACAACTATTACATAATAACCCTTCTTCCACCGTGTTTACACAAGCGTAATAGGACCCGATTCTGTGGAACACTGACTAAATTTAAATAAAAGTATTAGGTACGGTCGACCGCACGTCGTTGGTAACACTTTGACATTAGCAGCATCTTTATTTCGTAAGCAATAAGGGCGGTTTTTGAACTGAAGTGTTACCACTGTCATGCAGTCGACTGTACCTACTATATTTTACTTGCATTTATGATTGACACAACATTTATGACGATATCAGCACACATTCCATAAATTAAAAACAATATATAATTAGTACGACACCACCGAATATGCCACCAAAAGAATACTGAAGTTTTACATGTAAACGGTTTGATAGCTCCAATAGCTTTTTCTCTTTCTTGGTTTGGTTCAAGCATAAAAGAAAGCATGAAATTTTCTGTGAAGTGTCGTCGTACTAATGACAAATCTTTAATGTGTCGCAATGACCTTTTTTCCAGATTACATGATAACACTATGTAGGCTGTGTGTAACACTATGTAGGATGGCCGATGGGACAGTAACGTTCTGGAGTGGCGACCGCGTACTGGAAGGCGCAGCGTGGGTAGGCCCCCCACAAGGTGGACCGACGACCTGGTGAAGGTCGCGGGAATCCGCTGGATGCGGAAGGCACAGGACCGGTCGTTGTGGCGATGCTTGGGGGAGGCCTATGTCCAGCAGTGGACGTCTTTCGGCTGAAATGATGATGATGATGATGACTATGTAGAACCTCATTGAATTGACTGCTATATTAAATGGCTTTGGTTACAAGACTACCACCTGGCTTTGAGTAATGTCCAACGAATCCTTTTCTACACAATTAAAAAGTGGTAGTCTACACACTACACATAAATACTACGTTTTTCTTAGTAGTTTAGTAAGTTTATTTGGTGTTAAACTGAATCAAATCCACGTAAAAGCTGTAATCCGGTTGGACCGACGACACGCCACCGCCGATACTGTTAACGCAATCAAATGTTGGCGTATTTAAATGGACCCGTGGCGCAAACGTCGCGTCGGGAGCCGCGTAGGAGTTGATCAAAGTTGTTAGGAGCTTTTGAACAAATAATTGCTTCTTGTCTAGAGAAAAGCACTTCCGAATCAAGTTATCATGGAGTTTGACTTCTACTACATAAGTATGGAAACAAATATAATGATCATTGATTTTAAGTTACTTTGTGTTTCTGTTCAAATGTTGTATAACTTTTTTATAATTATAACAAATAGTGCATCATTTATGAACATGAGTGTTTGTGTTGGTCTGGTTGTTTCTTATGTATTATAAGTATGTATTTACAACAACAAAAAAAGTATATATGTAAAATATCCATTGTCTAGTATCCATAGCACAAGCTCTGCTTAGTTTGGGACTAGATGGTGATGTGTAAAATGTCCCAAAAATATTTATTATTTATTTATTTATTATTACTTATCGTGTCTCTCATTTTTTTAGTTAGCCACCCACCATAGCATATGTTCATATGTTCAGATTTTGCAAATTCAATTAGCAAAATCTAAACATATGAATATATGCAATTTGATTCACAATAATAATGCACTTTTTGCTGATGTTTTGTCAACTCGAACGTTGATTAATTATATTACATTACAGATGGTTTTACAGATTTTTATACTGCAACCTTAGTAATCCAACCTTACGAATCCTGCTTATGAGCTATTTTTACCCGACTGCGCCAGAAGGAGGGTTATGTTTTTTCTTTCCACAATTTAAATCGTTAGATTTCGCTTCGCATGCGTAAATGCATTAAAAATAATAAAATACTTAGTAATCCAGTTATCAAATTGAGTTTACATATAAGAGCGTCGCAAGACTCTTGTGACACCAACGGGTAATAGTATATATTGTTGCCAACGATGTCGGTCAGTCCGTTACGACGGCAGCGGTGGGTCCTACTTGCAGGCTGGCCGCTCAGGCTGGAACACTCCGCAAACGGGTTAACCTCAATGCAACGTCACCGCTTCGTGTTGACCAGCTCAGATTGACCTAAATCTTGTGTACGGCGTAAATCAAAATAAGAGAAAAGTAAGATCAATTTAAAATGTTTGAAGAAATTGTTTAGTGCTATACCGTTTAGTATTTTTAATTTGTAATTATAACGTTAAACGTAACACCTCATAATTACCTCTTGCAGCGTAAAAAAATTGACGCAAAAAAAAGCGTTAAAAATGATAATTATATGTACAGTTGGCATCAAATATATCAAGAAGGGCAGACTTGTTCAAAATTATTTGAACAACTAAGAAAATTAAACAATATCTCAGTAACACATTTTATTTCATTGTAATAAAGTTTAATTTATTTAGTTGTTTAGGTGATTATGAAGTCTGTTCTGCCCGATGTTTTTTTATGATGACTGTACCTATATTTTTCGAAAACCTATTGACTACCAACGTTACTAAGTTACCAACTACCATCGACCATACACCCATAGATGCCTCATTACAGGCGACCTATGTCTGTCAACACATCTATGATATAGCACTGATGTAGGTCGCCACTATTCGCCACTTGAAAACTTCAAATCTACGAGTGGCGACCGCATACAGGAAAGTACAGCGTGGGTACGCCCCCCGCAAGGTGGACCGACGACCTGGGGAAGGTCGCAGGAATCCGCTGGATGCAGAAAGCGCAGGACCGGTCGTTGTGGCGATGCTTATGTATTTATGGAGGCATATGTCCAGCAGTGGACGTCTTTCGGCTGAAATGTTGATGATGATGATGAGGCGTCTATTGGGCTGTATGGGCGATGCCTACTACACTCTATTGATTTCATTTTCTTTCTCACCAATTAACGTTGCCTAGTAACAACGGAGGCCTTACTCCTTAGGGAAATATCACTGTACCCGTGTACCGAAATCAGTAACAAATCCTTTTGCCAGCAGAGTCGTATTTCGAATATATCGTAAAAATATCAACGAGAAACAGAGATAAAGCTTGGTAACCGAATTTGATGCATGACCAATCGGAAAGTTTTCAGGCAAATAGAGATATTATACTTTTTTAAACGTCAAAGCGATACAAAAATTTAAACATTTTTCCGAGTGTTCGGCACAGTTCGTACAATAATGAGATACAGTATGACATAATATAGGAAATTTATTATTTAAAAATGGTAGATAACATTTATTTCATTATTATTTACCTCGATTGTTAACCATTTAATATAAAATGCTACCCGCAATTTCAAAAAAGCAGTACCTATCTCTAAAAATTATCAGTACCTATCTCTTAAAACAAATCTACAATTCAAACATTATTTTAACCGAAGCAATAAATCTCATTGAAAACATTTATGTATAATATTTCACATGTAGGTACAATCGTTGAATGGATTTACTGACCAGCTTTGAATTTCAGAGAGAATACGCCATGACAGTAAGCGATTGACAACAGATTACGGATATCTCATCAAATCGGATAGTGATCGCTTTGACAATGATCAGGGTGGCCACAGAACTAAAATGGACTTAGATCCGGATTACAGAGAGATTCCATATTCAAGCTTGTGTGGGTAATTCTGTTTTTTTGTATTGTGTTCTGTGGAGTTTATGATTGGAGGGGGTGGATGTGGAGCTTTGCAAGGAAGCAAAAATGTATTAAGTTTTATAAAATTTTCTGGTTATTCATTGACCTTCGATGATAGCGGCCGGTAGTTTTATGTAATTTCTATAACGTTCGTTTGCAGTACCTCTATTATGTAGAGATTTACTATTAAAGGTAAAATATACTGCCACTATCGACTTCAGAAAATAATTCACGCTCTTGTTGGCTTGGATATTGACAGTGACATTGCCCGAGCAAATAAGAGCGTGAATATTTTTCTATAGTCGGTAGCGACAGTAAATTTTAACATTTTGTAAAACTCATATTATAAAAGTACAGTTCCTAATTAAATTCAAATTCAAATGTTTTTTATTTCAAATAAATCTAATTACAGGCACTTTTGAAACGTCAGGCTCTAGTTGCACAGTTCCAAATTGTGGGTCCTATGGAGAAGAACCGGCAAGAAATTCCATGGACTCCTATTCAACTAAACCTGAACTTTATCTCGGTCTGCCTCTCCGTCCATCGTAACTAGAGATACCTGTGTACAACGTGTTATTGAAATAACTGAAAACCTCTTAAGGGGTCATTGTACTCATCAGTATGAACAACTTTTACTATGAGACCAAACCTGATATCGCAAAAAAAAACGGCTGTCCCCTAAATCGATGAAATGTATTGGACAGGACACCTGTTTTTTTTCGCGATTTCAGGGTTGGTCCCATAGTAAAAGTTGTTCTTTCTGAAAAGTACAATGACCCCTTAAGAGGTTTTCAGTTACCTCAATAACACGTTGTATACCAGGAATTGGAAACAAATAAAGTATTAAAATTATTGCACTTTGAATCCTTGATACATGCTTGATAAGTACCAACATACCTATGACTCTTACTAAATGTACCTTTTCACTATATTTCCCAGTCTTTAACATTATAACAAACGAGTATCGCATCGTTCTTATTTACTATTTATAATCGCGTCGCGATGCCACAATGGACTTGGCTTTACTCCAAGCCCCATTTTTAAGGAATTTATTTCAATTCATACGTTCTGTATTCGTAAGTCTTTAGAAAAATTGGCAATAAATGCTGAATAGAGTAATTTAACCGCTTTACATGTGGAAAACAATTCAATTGAAGTGTTTCGTAATACCGACATATGTGTTGCCATTAAATTTAGATGTAACTAGGCTATGTCCACGGCTTCGCCCGCGTATAATGCGATTTATCACAGAAAGATGTTATCATGCATCCTTCGGAAACTGTTTATCTCCGCGGGATAAAAGTAGCCTATATATTTATCCGGGTTATGGTCTACCTACGGTTATGGTTACCTATGGTTATGGTGTACCTATGTACTTTGAATCCAAATCCGTTCAGCCGTTTCAGCGTGATTGAAGGACAAACAAACATCCATACTTTCGCATTAATAATATTAGTAGGATATAAATAGATAGATAGATAGATAGAATATACTTTATTGTACACCATGAAAATAGCAGTAAACAGGAACAATGTATAAATTATGGGTACATGGGCTAATAATAAATAAAGACTAATTAATAGTTTTTTATTTTATATTCTTCGCAACATCTATTCTGTTATAAAATGTGTAAATTCAGACAATTTTTCAATCAATTTCTCTCCTCTCCTATAATACCTACTACAAATTATTCACATTTAGAGACTCCCTAGGTGCGTACTATGTCGAACACAGAACGATATAATGGTCTCTACACACACGTAAACACGACAATTTACCAGGGGTAATTAAACTCGAATGTGAAGCGAACAATCGCAAAGGGCCGAGAGCAATCGATCATCAACAGTTCGACAGGTCATCTGTTGAATACGAATACGACCCTAACGTCCGAATCGTAATCGAAACGAGCGAGTTTGATTGGCACATGTGATAGTCGCTAATGGCTGATCAACTGGAGAAATGGGCTGTTTTACCCAAAAGTTTGATTAGCTATGGATGATGACAATAAAACAAAAATTGAGATATGTTTGATAGTAGCTGGGGATTTCGGTGTGGATAGAATAATCGAACTTTTGTGGGGCTAAAGTGTGTGTGTGTAGTCTTTGTGCATGTGCATCCGAATTGTAATCGAAACAAGCGAGTTCGATTGGCACTGCTTCATTCAAATATAAGGTCCTACATTATTAATCCGAAATATTTGAAGTAGTGAATCTACTCATTATTATGAACAACTTTTACTATGGGACCAACCCTGAAATGGCGAAGAAAAAAACAAGTGATCCCTACATTTTATCGATTTAAGTGAACACAAACGTGTTCACTTAAATCGATAGGGACCAACTGATATTTTTTTCGCGATTTCAGGGTTGGTCCCGTAGTAAATGTTGTTTGCTATGATGAGTAGAATCACCACTTTAAATATTTCGGATTAATAATGTAGGACCTTAGATACTATAGATGCACGGTCTTGTACAAAATCTAACACAATTAAACTCCGCGCGAGTGTACTATTATGTTTACGACAGCGACAAGTACGTACGTACTCCATTCTTTGTTTCCACAATTGTAATAGATTTTTTTTTTACTTTGTGGTTTATTTTAGCGTTGGAAGACGATAACATTATGAAGATATTGAGATACCTATGTTCGATCCTATTTGATAGTAGCCAGGGATATTGGCGTGTGTTATAAACACAGTGATCGGAATAGGTAGAGCTAATGTGCCTAAAGTTCAAAAAACAGACACAAAAAAAGTGGAGACTTCCTCACGACAATTTTTTTTCGGAATATTTGTTTTCGATAAATAAAATAAAAATTAAAACGAAAATAATATCTGTTTATTTTTCCTCTACCTTGTTAGTTCCAATTATTAAAGCTGGTATGTAAATGACATTAGCTTCCGCGCTTACTTACGTCGTTCAAACGAAGATAAGGAGATTACCTTTATTTTTTGAAAACAGTAAAAATCGTGCATACTCTATTTTTAAAAACAGAAACAGGAAATTAATTAGATAGTTGTTTTACTTTATTAATTTTAGTTGTACTTAAGTAATGTTTCGAATCTCGGAACAAATATTACGAAAAAAAAAAACGTAAGTCTCCACTTTTTTTGTCTCTGTTATTTGAACTTTAGGCACATTAGCTCTATCTATTCCGATCACTGGTTATAATAGTGTGAATATAATAATTAGTATTTTGTGTAAAGTGTGTGTATTTCGAGTAACCAATAAACAAAATTAACATTAAAACAATTTTTTACGGTAAAAGATTTTCATAAACATAATAAAGAGGCATAATATCAATTTAATTTATCTTCAATGGTTGCTTTAAGAGGACAAAGATATAAATTCTCAATCATAACCAACAAAACGTAATTTCAATCAAATACAAAATTACGATGATATCCATAGCAAGATACAGCGATATCAAATACTTTGGTTCGTAAAAGGAGTAAAACTTCAAGGCGATTGGGCCGCCTCAAATAGGATCAACAAACGAATCGCATAAAACGCCTGATTTCGGATCTCTTTGCCGAGATCAATCCGTTTGGCGCATGTAACAATGGGACATTAGAGTATTAATAAGGCAAGCATTAGATTGCTTATGTAACTGTGTTCCAAGAACTAACACTTTGTAACTAGTCATTTAGATCCATTTAAATAGCCAGCAGGATTGGCGATACTCGATACTTAATAAAAAAAACGTTCATAAAAAATCTATTCAATTTAACACATCTTTATTCCTCGACGTGTACGATAGTATAGTATAGTATAACGGGCTGGTTTCCGCAACTCCACGATCAAGCGTGTATTTTGCGTACGGACGTGTACGATACGAAGGCATCATACCAACTAGCAACTTAACTCGTTTTTAGTCTTGTCTGTCTATTCGGTACAAATTTTTCAATCGATTATAAACTAACTTCCTGATGAGCAGAGATTTTAAACTTTAATATATATAGGTATTTTAAGATGAATTTGAAGAGCTAAAAGTGACGTCTTCATTACAATGTAAAAAGATCGAGAAAACTTCTTCTTTCGTTTCGACATGAGCTACATAATGATAATAGCTCGTGCCGTGGGGAAAAGATTAGCCAGAAAACTTAAATGTAAACTTCAAAATATAGGTACCTTTTTTAATCCAAATGAAATCCACAAACTATTTCTTATTTCCACATACTTCACTAAACATATTTCTGATTCCAATCTTAAAAATAGGTTTCTATTTTAGATCTCTTTTACTCAATATTTCAGACGTGCAGTTTCTTTTAGGAATTTAATTTTCCAAGTACACACCCCTTCAAAATACGAGTAGAAATGTATTGACACAGAATATCTAATAGTACTAACGTAGTATTGAATCCGATTTATGAAAGGACTCTTGAAAAGTGCACTCGATTTTAATTCGCGAAAAATCTTAACTATAAGGTTAATAGTATATTTTATACATGCTTAAGCATCTATATATTATTTATATTATTATTAGCTAGTACTGTATGTAACTGTACTTCGCCGAGTCTTCTCGTCGCCTATGCCGCAAAGTTTGAAGACCAAGGTCTTCAACCAGTGCGTCCTGCCTGTCATGACTTACGGTGCCGAGACGTGGACACTGACAGTTGGGCTAGTCCACAAGTTCAAAGTCGCTCAGCGAGCTATGGAGCGAGCTATGCTTGGAGTCTCTTTGAAGGATAAAATCCGTAACGAGATTATCCGGAGAAGAACCGGAGTGACCGACATAGCTTGTAGGATCAGTGAGCTGAAGTGCAAGTGGGCTGGCCATGTCTGTCGAAGGACCGATGGCTGTTGGAGCAGACGAGTCCTTGAGTGGAGACCGCGAATCGGCAAACGCAGCGAAGGGCGCCCCCCTGCCAGGTGGACCGACGACCTAAAGAACGTGGCTGGGGGGGACTGGATGCGGAAGGCAGAGGACCGAGTGTTGTGGCGCAACTTGTGGGAGAGGCCTATGTCCAGCAGTGGACTGCGATAGGCCGAGTTGATGACTGTATGTAAATAAAGTAGGTTTAATTTATGTTGTACACTTGTTTTTGTCCTCTACATTCAACATCTCTCTATCACTCTAAAGTTTGCTGTTAGAAAACTCAGTTCTGTGTGAGTGAAGCTCGCCGATGTACATAAACTTTACTACTGCAATATAAATGTATATGTGTGTACAATAAAGAATAAGAATAAGTTAATGCCATCACTTGAATACATAAAAAAACAGATACATACCAATTCCTCAGGGGATCCCGGTTCCTTCATACCATTGCTCTTATCAGTGCTCCCCGTCTCTGTAACAAAACGACGAACAATATTATTTTAAAGCCAATATTTAAAAAAAAAACTTGTTTAGATGTTCAGACAAAAGCAGTTTATATTATTCAGAGACCAATGACACAACTCTAATCCGTGTGGTTCCGTGTGTTGCCGGAAATAATGAATTGCACCACCCTTATCTCTTCCAGAGGATGGGCAGCAGCGTTCCCTGAGTATTTAACTAACCCAATGCGATCGCCAACCCGCCCACCAAGCGTGCCGATTATGTTGTTGTTATTGTAATCAATTTAATTAATATCAGTAGGTAATATCAAATTAGTTAGCCTTCTCGTACTGAGAAGAGGCCCGTGCCTAGCAGTGAGACAAGGTAAAAGGCTGATTATGTAATGTATGTATAATGTAAATTTGTTATTTAATATTAATAATAAAAAAATTGTCATGTCAACTAGTAAAGTACAGTAAAGTAAACAACAACAGTATGTCAAGTAATGTCAACTAGTTATATAAGCCTTACATAATCCTACGTTCAGCGAAGGGCGAGAGGGTTGTGGGTATTTTTTTTACGAAAGGGGTCGAACTTGTAAAGCACTTAATTAAAACATAGGTAATTACTGCCACATTACTACAGAGCATCCAAACATATATTCAAAATGCACTCTAAACTACTTAATTACTATTCAACCATAAACGATTTAATTTGTGAATATATGAATCTAAATCACAAATAGTAAATTTAGTCTCGAAGAGTATGAATCGGAGCGTTACTAAATTTCGATATAACATTAATTAGCTGTCCAAATCGAGTTGCATCAACCACATATCCATATGTTTCAATAATGTTATTGTTTGTAATAGTAGCCTATGCTGAGCCTTCAGTTACATTCATAATGGTATTGATTCTCTTCATCAGAAACTAAACTTATTTTAAACTGTTGCTCTCTTTTACTAACAGTAGACACAAGAAAGGGATGGCAACAATTTTAGTGCTGTCAAATTAGTCAGAATTAAAATGTACACATAAGTTCAGTCGTGATCTCTGAACGTACCCGCTGAAACTACAAAGAAGTGTAATCTTTCGTGAATGTATTCGAAAAGTCACGGGCCGAATTCGATCTCAGATCCTTCTGAATGGAAGGCAAGCATTCAACCGCTAGGATATCACTTCTGGATATTCCCCAAGTTGCGCCAAAACAACTACATAATATAACATTCCTGGTTATAACATAACTGGCGAAATGTGGGTGTTACTATACACCATTGCTTTTTAAACTGGGTCGAGACCCCCTGGGGTACAGGAGGGTTGCATTGCAATCACTAATAAATTAAAACTTTTATAGTTCGTTTATTACAGAGCCTATCGCCGCCCGCCACAGCGAAGGGCGTGGCATGGGGGTTGCGGGCATTTATTTTTACTAAAGGGGGTCGCGGTATGGAAAATATTGAAAAACACTGCTATACACCTTACTTACTGCTATATACCCTTCGGGGAGTACAGGCATAATATTATGTATGCGCCAAAACAAACCGTCCAGTCCTGCTTGATATTGTCATTGTGATGGTTACTAATTGATTATTCAATCAATTCAGCCTATCGCAGTCCACTGCTGGACATAGGCCTCTCCCAAGTTGCGACACAACACTCGGTCCTCTGCCTTCCGCATCCCGTCCCCCCCAGCCACGTTCTTCACAGGTCGTCGGTCCACCTGGCAGGGGGAGCCCTACGCTGCGTTTGCCGATTCTCGGTCTCCACTCAAGGACTCGTCTGCTCCAGCGGCCATCGGTCCTTCGACAGACATGGCCAGCCCACTGCCACTTCAGCTTACTGATCCTACAATTGATTATAACTATCCCCATATAACCAAAATGGAAAAAGGCGGAAAAACCCAGATGGATTTTACGAGTACATGCGTACAAACATTATACACGTTAATATATTCTAACAAAATACTGCAGCTGAATACCTACTTAAAGAATTCTCATTTTGCTATAAACTTCAAGCATGTTGCCGGTCTTGTAATATTTTCACACATTATTAATTTATGAGATGTAAGTTATTTCGCTATGTTTTCCATCATGAAAAGCAAGTTCTAAGTAAATTCACTTTGAAGTTTACAATCATCTAGTAAAACATGAAATTTGCTAAAATAGTAAATTTCTCTTTGCTGCTATTCGTGGTATATTAAAATTAATACACAATTAAGTGATAAGTTAATATTCGTGTGTGATGTTTATATTAATAATTAATTAATAGAAACATCACACACACACACGTCACATTGTTTGCTCCCCGGCCAGGTGGACCGACGACGTGAAGAAGGTAGCTGGGGTGGACTTGATGCGGGACGCAGAGGACTGAGTGTTGTGGAGCAACTTGGGAGAGGCCTATGTCCAGCAATGGACTGCGATAGACTGAGTCAAAAATAATAAATTTCATGTATAAAAACTGTTAATGTGTGTTCAGACTTCAGACAGAGTACTAATTGGCAACACTAATTGTAATCACACGCTTAATAAATAATTTGTATATTTCGTTCCCAACATTTGGGAAATATACACGGAAGCTTTTTAGCTTTAGTTTAAATAATGGAATCAGGCGTTACTTTGCGGAAACCCATGTCATACAAAATATGAAGTTAAAATATTACGTGTTAATTCCGCGAAATAAGTAGGTCATCAAACTTGAATACAATATGCAGCACCGCCCTCCTCCCACAAATAAATGCACATACAGAAGGTGCGATTATTGTATTGTGCAATATCCAAACCTAACCGATACTCGACACGTGTTTCGCCCCTCCACGGAGCATCATCAGGAGATGTTGACTCGTCGATCGCTCGGACCGGATCGGATCGGAGCTTTAGTTTATATAGAACTAGCGAAACGCCCCGGTTCCGCGATTAGCAATTATAGCCTAAGTATACCCTTCTTAGATAATTCCTGTTTCTATTGGTAAAATCCATGTGAAAATCCGTTCAGTAGTTTTTGAGATTAGCCCGAACAAACATGGAACTCAGAATGGCGGGGAACTTCAATTAAGAAAAAATAAACACATTGTACACAGCACCATCTAGTTCTAAACTAAGCAGAGCTTGTACTATGGGCACTAGAAAATGGATATAATACTTATATACCTTATTTTTGTAAATACATACTTATAATACATAAGAAACACACAGACCAACACAAACACTTATTGTTTATCAAACAAATATTTGTGTCCTGTGGGAATCGTTCCCACGACCTCGTGATCAGCAGTCCGACACTCGAACCACTAGACCACAGACGTCGTCAATTAATAATTGTAGTGATATACTATGAATTATTGAGTCATGACCGTCTTTATTTCTAATGCGGGTTTTTATATCCATTCCCTTACGGTTCTAATACGCATCTCCCTAAAATTACCTTTTGCGCTTTTACCGGATAAAGGAAAATAAGGAAGAGATAAGAAAAAAATCTCTTACTATGTTCCTGACACATATTATATGTTATAATCTCAGTATTTATTATCCCAATATTCTAGATAAATGTTCACTGATAACCAACGTAGTTCGGAAACATGCCATTTTAAGTAGGTAAGATTTTTCATATTTATCGGCTCTTTCTTATATAGTAAAGTTAATGAAACCCTTATCATACACCCATTAAATAAATTCTCATGTAAGAAGGAACTAAATAATTACCTACAAGGCCTTAGTTACGACCAAACTGAAGACCTGATTGCAATAGTTTTTTTTGGGTATCACACCTTTATCCACAAAACAAATACACCCTTCATGCACATACACTTTCAGATACACAGACACTCCTCTCATCCCACGTGGCACCTACGCACATATACATGCGCACACAAACACTCGCATACAACATACACACATATTAAAATTGTTTTAGTTTATTTTGTCTGTTATGTATTTCTTTAGTTTATAGCTTCATTAATAATTACTATATTAACTAAAGTTATCCAATTTGTATGACTATTGAGCCAATATAAACGACTTTCGAGGGGTTTGGCGCTGTATGCCGAGGTACAGGATTATCCTAGTTCAGCTACAGATGCACACATTATTATTGAACTCTGAATTAGTCTACACCTTATTTGTCACTAGTGTTTTTTTTTTGGTAATTTTTTTTTAAAATAAATGTTGGCTATTTCAAGTAAACCATCAGTAGGTAGTGTATTAAATTGTAATAGAGATGAAACACTTTTACATCTTTACTCTCTTCTTCAAAGGAAACCCAGATCTGCGAACACACTGGGACTTGCTAAGGTATAATTGCCGTCAAAGAACTTTATCATCATAAGCTTGTTTGCGAACCCCAGCTTGTAGCACCCCATTGACCCACTTGTTCAGCAAAGTCACACGTCTTACACGACATACGTACATTTCATTTTACGTTTTCTGCCTGTTTTTTTTTCTTTATAAATACTACAAGCCTATGCCCACTGCTTTGCTCGCGTATAATTGGGTTTATCACAGAAAGACGTTATATATTATTATACGGAATAAAAAGTAGCTTGTATGTTAATCCAGGTTATGGTCTATCTGTAAGCTTATTTCATCCAAATCTGTTCAGCCGTTTCTGCGTCATTCAAGTACAAACAAGCAAACGAACATCCATACTTTAGCATTTATAATCTTAGCAGGATTAACATGGGCATATAAAGCTCAAAAGCTTATCAGAAAACTTCTTATGTATAATAAGTATGTATTTACAAAAAAAAGGTATATAATTATTATATCCATTGTCTAGTACCCATAACACAAGCTCTGCTTAATTTGGGACTAGATGGTGCTGTGTAAAAGTGTCCCAAAGATATTTATTATTCTTATTATAAAACACGAAAACGTGAAAACTGTTAAGCAATTTTATTCGAAAGTCCACGTTTACGATAAACATTTAATTGAAACGTCAAAAATTGCACATTAATTATTCGTGAGAGCTACAATAAGGCGAGGAGCGCAAATTAGTGTAATACAATTTACTGGAACAATGACTGTCGGAGCTCGGGTGGCTCGTGATAAACTATGAGCGTAATAAGCTCGCGTTAACTAGAATTAATAATTAACTACACGAAAATTATGGGTTTCAGTATATCTGTTGAAAACTACATGTACTGCGAACATGTTTTCCTTGAACATAGGCGTACCAGAAAGTGGATGGTGTACTCTCACAATTTATTTTTCGTGACCACAGACATAGTAAAAATCTAGACGAAGTGCTGCGAACAATCATAGTGAAGCCAACAAAACCGTGCTCCTCCGTGTACGCACGGCTACACATCAAGCTGTACATTTCCAGTATAAGTTGATCTCGCATTTTTCGGAAAACCTATACAATGTGAGGTCAGCTTATACTGGAAATGTACAGCTTGATGAGTAGCCGTGTGTACAAACCAGCGCTCCCGCACACAGTATCCACCTAAAGGATATTTGTTTTTGCGATGCTCACTATAAAATACAGACTTTAAATAGTTGGACTTTTTTTATAATTACATAACTTTTACTTAATATACGCTTTGCTACGCTTTAATTGAAGCCGGCAAAGCGTACGCGTCAGAGATACAAATTTTCTCATACCAAAAATCATGAAAAATATTAAGTTCCTGATTACATTCGTAAACCTGTTTACGGTCCTCTAAGTGCTATCAAGTACGTAATCCGTGTCTGACTAAACTGATTAATCATCAGCTTGGCCAAATGCTGCCAATTATCTACAGAGCAATTGAAATTGTTGCCATTTTATAATGTCATACATTACTGTCGAGAGGCCTGAAATGAAGCAATTGACGGTCGAGTAATATACATATAGAAGACATTTTAAAAGTGTAATTTAAAAGTACCTTTTTAACTAAACGAGGCCGTTAATTGCTATTTCGGCCGAGACTTGTATAGTACTATTCTCCCATTTGCGAGAATACCATGCACAAATTAATTCAATATTATCTAATTTTCATTCGCGCCATTCCGTGCGCGGTTCTTGTTCTACTTTCAAAGTTTTGAAAAAAAAAAAGCGTATTCAGCCTTTATAATGATAAATATTTTGTACCTAAAAACACCTGATTTATATTATACTGTGTGTACTTAAAAACCTCGCTAGCATAATTTAAAAAATAAAAACTGTCCATTGTCCAGCTATTTCTATTTAATTGTCGTGTTGGATATTGCTGGCGTGTTATTTCGTTGCGTACGGAAAAGAGCCGATTGATGTATTTTTTTAAAATAATGTATCAATTTCCGAGCAAGTGGAAGAAAAATATGTTTTCTGAAAGCCAATCCTCGTAATTTAAAATTATCGAAATATTGTATATATATTCCAATCTAGTCCCAATGTCATAAATGTCACAAATAAACGTCAAACAGGAACTAATTCTGTCATGAGATTGACATTTACAACATTGAGATTATCATCATCAACATCATCGTCATTTCAGCAGCAAGATGTCCACTGTTGGACATAGGCCTCCTCTAAATAGGGGGGATATGACATAATCACCACGCTTGACAGGCGGGTTGGCGATCGCAGTTAGTTGAATAAATACTCAGAGAACACTGCTGCCCATCCCCTGGTGAACCCCTTATTCGCCTTTTACGACTCACAAGAGAAGAGATGGGGATTGAGATTATATCGGAACTATATTTTGAAAAAAATTCAACTACGAGAACTGGCCTTGTGTGTTAAATTTTTTAGTAATATTCCATCATCTTATGGCAACGGGTACATGTTCCAAGCTAACGGAGGTCAGGGCTCTAGAGAAAAAAACATTGATCAGACTCCTATCTAATCGTTCTCAACAGAGTTATGTTATGACGTAGATAGAGCCACTGCCTTTGTGTAACTGACCCACAATCGGAATCATGTTGATTTCGATGTTCATTGCTCGATGTTTTGACAATCCGTCTTATCCGCAACTATGCACCTGCTTTGATTAAATACCTCTGTAATTACAAAATGAAAGCTTTGTGAGTGCATTACACAATTACCCCATTGGTCACACTACCTAGCTGTCACGGTAAGAGGGGATTTTTACTAAACTTACAAGAAATACTAGTAAACATTGATCCCTGTAAATTAGTTTTGTCTAAATTCAAGTTAATATCGCCAACAAGCGGAGGTTAATTTGTTTCGATTCACCGCCTCTGAAACGACATTGATTGCGTCACATACAGACTCAATCAGGCCCTTTGTGTACTAACAAATTATAACAGGATTTACGTAGAGTGTATTGCTTTTTAATTTAATACGGATTTGTTGGAAGTTTCCTAGTATTTTTTTTTAGTTTGCGTTTTTTACATTGTTGTTAAATTTCACTTGTAAATATTTAATTTAAAATATTGCATGAGTATTTATGACGATAATCGTTTCCAGAGAAAAGCAGGTTTTTTTTCTTTTCGTAAATTCGCACAGATACAAAAGTATATTTCTGTTTGTGTATCAAGAGTGTCTGTCTATACATCTGTGTCTGTATACATATATTTTGAGTGTCTATCCTGTCTGTGTATCAAAAGTTTCCGTCTAATGTATGTCTTTGTGTACATTGAGTGTCTATTCTATCTGTGTATCAAGAATGTCTGTCCATATTACGTATCTGCGTTTGTGTGTATGTTGAGCGCCTATCCTGTCTGTGTATCATATTAAGAATTTCTGTACAAGTTTCTGTGGCTATGTTTATATTTAGTATATGTCTGTGTTAGAAGTTTTTAAACTTTCGAGAATTTCACTCATATTGAACTATATTTACGGAATTTTTCGCGCACAATAAAATCAAAACAAACATTTTGACTAACCTCGACGTTTCGGCCAAGTTGTATTGGCCGTGGTCACGATTTTATTGTGCGCGAAAAGCCCCTTAAATATAGTTCAATATGTCTGTGTTGTCAGTATAGGATAACAATCCTATCTTTTAGAAATGCAAAAAGAACCTAAATATTATTATTCTATACTTGTATTTACTAAGAAAAAAATTGACTACAACAGATTCACTTGGTTGTTAACTTGTAGATGTTATCTCGTCAAAATTAAAAATTCCTGATGCAACTAGAGTAAACGTCTATAATATGTGTCTAAAATTAGGTTTAATTAAAATAGAAACAATTAAAATCTTAATTTAAAGAATCTATAGGTAGTATCGAGTAAATGGCAGGTAGCAATTAGACAAATATAACACCGCTTCCAGAAAACTACGAGATATCAGAATAATTTATTCTCTCATGCTTTCTCTACACAATACAAAACTACCTACTATGAAGCGTGATTATTAACAAATAACAGAATTTTGGAGAATTATACTTCCTTTGATCACGGATTCATTTTTGAGAATCTTGCTGTTTTACGTATATACTCACTCACTTCCGTATGCTTTCAGGAAAACCACCCTTTCCCCACCCGCAAAAGGCAACTAATAAGGCATCAACGCGCAGAAACTTCCTCTTGCTCATAGCAACAAACTTTTGTCACCTGCGCGCCAAACGTGGTTGCTATAGCAATAATTACCCCTGTAGCAGTCATTCGCAGGCTCACGTAAACATGTGAACATGCTGAAGCAGTATAATGTCTTTTAGCTTAGAGTAATAAGACATGGAGTGATAGTTTCATTCAAATTTCCGCTCAATGTTGAAGCGCAAAAACAATCGATATGTAGCAAGCGTAACGTCACGTAGTAAAATATCATAGAAAATATATCAATTAATTTTATTTTGATACTAATTTAGATATAAGTTTTTGTACTAACAAACTATGGGCAGTAATGTCTGCCGACACACACAGGCGATTGGCGTAAGCTGTACTGAACGGAGCCATTTCTGTTCTGGTTCCAATTTAATTGCTTCAAATTATGCGAGCGGACTTGGTTTCTATGTGTATTTATTCTAAGGTTTTTTTTGTAATCAGCTTACAAGTCACTATCAGTAATGCGTAGAATAGTGAAGGAATGAATACATTCGGTAGGTACAAATACTATAACTACGCTACTCCACGTTTTTCTGTCCTTCCAATTTTAACATGCAAATTAGTTTTCGCCAATATTGATCGTTAGCTATAATAAAACTGTATCTGACGGCACTGTAATTATTAGCCGTGCCCGTAAGTACCAAATAAACATAAATATGTATAGGTAGGTACCTTAACTATAAATAAGTTTCCTAAGTTATACCATGGCATAAAAAATGGCGACTAGTAATTTTGATATTTTGCTCCAGTATAACTAAAAAATAAAAATTAATAATTAAAAAAATAATATCCCTAACATGAACATATTATTGCCAATTTGATGCAATTAAGATCCATTAACTACATATATAAACTACTACAGCAGTCGGCATGCCTTTAAAATTAAGTTAAGGAAATATTTCCGTGAAAACTATTTAGCAGGTTCGACTCGACTTTGATTTATCTTGATATTATATATGTATGTATAATATGTATATTTTATTATATGTACGTGTATCATTTAATGTTTTTTTTTAATGTTAATTATAAGTCCGTAGTTCTAACCATAGCTTACTACTTTACTGGTGCATCTACCTTTTTGTTTTTTTTTTTGTTTTGTTTCTGCATTACCCTAAACAATAATCCTATGGCCTTTGTACCCAGTTGTATATAACGGATTAAATAAACGCCTCATTACCAATTTTGTTAAAGTTTCCCTAGATTTCCAGTGAAAAGTTACCCTTAGTTACGTTGGTAGTTAAGACACTGTCATAGCACTGTTGTGACGAGGATTTTGTTAGTAGGTACAGAGGCTGTGACAGACGGATAAGTATTCAATCGCCTACAAACACCACAATAGCCCTGTTTTCTCACGGGACTGAGACAGATAACGGAATAGACAGATTAGTTGCGCCATCCGTTGAGTTGGACGAGCCGACAAGAGAAGTCAGAATGCCTTGCTGAATTATTGGTAAGTCCCTACGTATATGCTTATATTAGTCAACTTAAGCTGACTGCCTATTGGTATTGGTATAACGGGCTATTTTCCGCAACTCCACGCTCGGCGTGTATTTTGCGTGTGGGTGGGAATAACTTGTTTACTCGAGCCACCCCAGCTCCTCGAGGAAGGCCAGCAGACGCTTGATGTTGCTGACTGTCTCTCGGAGAGCTGACTGCCTAACGCATTATCTGTACTTAGTGCTTACTTACATACTTATGTATGTGATTAAGACAAGGTTGCCAGATGACAGTTTTTTCTCGTATCAGGGTTAAAATCTCGTACTTTCAAACTAATCTCGTAAAAAAATTAAAGAAATTGAAAAATCACATAAAAACCGTGATTACGTTACGCGTTACTTACTACTTCAGAAGTTCAGGAAACTGCTTATTGAAACAAATATGGCAATAAGTGATTAGTTTAATGATTTAACATGGAAAATCAGAAATAACTGATAAGAATTATTTATATGATAATCATGGAAACTTTTTTTACTATATTTTTTGGCTTGGTTACATGTCACAGTCAACATCATGAAAATCTCGTAAAAATGTTTACGCTGTCCATAGTAAGCTCGTATATCATACAGAGAACGCTAAATCTCGTATGTCTGGCAACACTGGGCTGGGATCACATATGTCAATAATTTCTTGGTCTCCATCTGGAGACATCCACATTTATTACAATATCATCTCTCCCTATTTGATGTCACCATGCGACGTATGAAAAGATTTGATTGACTGAATTATTACCTGTCAAACAGCTTAGCTAAATTGTCGTTTTTAATAGTAGGCTCAGAGTGTGAGTGAAAGGGGAACAAAACTAACAACACGGACGAAATCACGAACATGAGCTTGTTAATGGCAAAGCTAACGCTACAAATCGAAAGCAATTACGCAACCCCCAATTCAGATAGATGACAAAAGTGTTTAAACAAGTCAAAACACACTTTATGACAGAGTTAGTTAGCAAACTGAAATATAGCCATGTCTAGAGTGACACGTACAATTGTGCAAAGCCCACACAAATGTCATATCAGATTGCCTCGCTTATTGGCACAGCAGACATAATGCCATCACTGTACATTCTATAGAATATGGTCTGATCCGTTCCCGATTGTACCTGCTAACTGTAATTTAATCACAGTTCTATTTCTCCCAAATAAGGGTGATTTTCAGTTGCAACACGTGTTACAAAACAAACGTGCATCAAAAGAGAGATAAGCTGATATATTTGTATGATAAAACCAAAAACAATTGAGAACTGCAATGTTTCGTTAAGGGGAATGTAGCAGCCAATTGGCGCCCCCATCAGTATAAAAATTATTACTCGCTGAATACATCATTTATCGAAAATTAGTTTTTAACAATTGAAATACAGGTAAGTAAATTATACTTCGCAGTAGTTGTAAAAAGAAAAAGTGCGAAAAACGGCCACTTTTGTTAATGTTTTCAATCTACAACTACAGCGAACTATATTTTACAGAGTTAATAGTTTCTGATTAAACTACAGTAGATACCTGTACTTCAATGTTTTTAACGAATTTTCGATAAATTATGTATTCAGCGAGGAACATTTTTTTTACTGATGGGGGCGCCACTTGGCTACTATATTCATCTTAAATAGCTGTATTTATGAAATACAGCATGATTTTGTTCTGCAAACAATCGTTAACAATACGAAATTCAGCTTGCGTAATTTAGAATATGTGCCTCAGCGGTTAAATAAACTGTGCGAAATTCCGAATATTTCCCACGGGTAAAACCTAAAACATTTTCCTTTCCAAAAGTTTCAACATTATGTGTTAAGAGTCTATTATAATATAATATTAATAATACTAACATACATCACTTACGTAGGCCCTCTGTAAAGGCAATTAACGACAAGTAATTGAAGGGTTGAAGAGCGGAGTCACCTAATACAGGCATTATTTGCTTAAAAGGAGGCTCCAATCACCAACTAATGTTACATCTTGTTGATGAAATAAACCTTTTTTTTTTTAAATACCCGTTTATTTTATCTCGTCTCCCGCTTTCCCATGTCATAATTAGGTCTTATAGTTTCCCATAACCAGTAGTCATGGTAATGGCGTACGGCGAAAAGTAGTTATAAAGAGCTGAGTGATTACACCGATGGGATCATAAACGCACTTTTATTCATCTCACGTCCTCTGCAAGCTTTTACAGGCACTAATAATACCGCTTCATGGTTTGTCTCACCGCTAAAATAACGCTCGGTTACGTGTAACCACGCAAATTACATCATATTAACGGAGGCACCATTAACCGATAAAATTCTTGTAAATTAAAGAATAAGTTGTCACAGTTTAATAACAGTTAACCGCGGAGAGTAAATCGTAAATCCGTTCCGAGTTTCAGGAACATTATACAAACTTATTCTTAGTTTATACTAAACTTCTTAAGGGACGGAGATGACGGCTGATAGAGACGTATGGAAGAAAAAGGCATGCTGCGCCCACCCCGAATAAATTGGGATAAGGGCAAGAGGATGATGACTAAACTTCTTAAGGGGCTCATCATTGTACTCATCATTATAAACAACTTATACTATGGGACTAGCCCTGAAATCGCGAAAAACAAATCAACTGTCCTTCCATTTGTGTTCACATAAATCGACAAAATATAAGGAACTGCTGTTTTTTTGCGATTTTATGTTTGGTCCCATAGTAAAAGTTGTTCATAATAATGGGTACAATGACCCTTAAGAGGTTTAGTATAAACTAAGAATGTAAGAATGAGGTTGTATATCTCTAAGCGGAAACGTTCTGCATTTCTTTACGTCAAGTTATAGAAACGTAACAAATCAGGGGTCAAAGATGTTCCGTCGGTCCTCCCGAACTGGCTCACCGTATAAAACGGGTATAGTTTATGCAACTGACGATGGGAACCGCTTTCAAAACTTTCGCCGTCAATTAAAAAGCGGCTACCGCTTTTAGCGAGACGCCCTGTCACGTTTCACGCCGTGACCGCTGACTTTGTGTTACGTAAACCACTATTGTTTCTACTTATAGCGTCTGTCAAAGCTAGACTGTTATGGGGCGAAATTGTGTCATAACCCGCTCATCAATCAACGTTACTGGACGTATCGTACAATTAATCACAGTACTGTAGGTACCTACAGTATCTGAGGAAGTGATTTAGTTTCCTCAGACTCCACAACATTGATTGAAACAGATTTAATCTAATCTCCAATCCGGCGTCGCAAATGTAGTAACCTCATTGGTTGCTAATATGATTTTGTGTCATTTGGGGTCGAAATGCTCGGGCCATGGGGTCCAAGTACACGGCTCCTTTTCAAGGAAATATCTTAAAGACCCGTCGACACTTTGCGTGACCAGAGGGCTGGCTTGTTCTTTGGGCAAAGAATAAGCGCGTTGCCATTCAACGTGGCAATGCTGTCAGTCTTTTTGAAATGACTGATGTGGAGGAGTTCTTCGACGCCTAAGTCCACATTTATAATTTTATTTAAATCTGTATTTTTTACCTATTTGTATTGTATATAAATTAATGTAGATTACAGGTAGTAATTAAGTTTTAAGATGTGTGTATTATGTATTTATATTGTCCGATAATGATAAGGTAGATAATAAATAAATCAATTATCTCCAATCCTATCTCGACAAATCTTTATACATTAGATTTGCTATAATAACTTCGATCATAAACTAACAAAGTACCACGCTTGAGAAATAAACCAAGTCGTATTTCCTTGTAACGTTTATTAATTACAGCCTTTCTAATAGTTCCAAGCAAACTGTCAGGAACAAGATCATGTTTTCGAAAGAAATTGACATAGAGAAGATGGAAAGTCAAAGTTCAGAGTATAATCCCTCACGTCTAAGTTACACGATACAAACCTTACCTAAACTATAGTTTGGGTAACAATATTACGTTTGAAACTTGCAAAGAATCAATAAATCCCAAAGGTACTAAAATGCTCCAACTTTGCCCACATAGCCCTACTATACTAGTTTTTTTGTTAGTAAATTATAATAGCTATGATTTCCGTACTTGGGGAGATATTATAACTGTGGCTAAACAAACGTTTGGTTCTGGCAATAAAGTTGTAAAGTGACAGTGTGTGTCAAATTTAATGCCATTAGGAAAATTACAGCTATATCGGCAAAGTTGGCATTTTACAGCATGGTATAGCAGATCACAGATATAAAAATAAATAAATAAATATCTTCGGGACATTTTTACACAGCACCATCTAGTCCCAAACTAAGCAGAGCTTGTGATATAGGTACTAGACAATTGATATAATACTTATATACTTTTTTTTTTGTAAATACATACTTATAATACATAAGAAACACCCAGACCAACACAAACACTTATAATAATAATAATAAATCATTTATTTCAGATTTGTATCCATTTTGTTAGTAAACATTGCCCTTACAACCTAATGTTAGTAAATTACAAATTTCGAATTTAATTTAATTAAAATACGTAACTTATCTATGCCACTGGGGCGTGTAAGCGTAACCAATGCTGCAGTATGGGGGCGTCCCACCTGTCCTTTATCTTATGTTCATCACACAAATATTTGTGTCCTGTGGGAATCGAACCCACGACCTCGTGATCAGCAGTCCGACCCTCGAACCACTAGACCACAGACGTCGTCAAAGAAGTCGTCGAAGTCGTCATATCTGAAGGTAATGTACGAGTACTAAGTCAGCAGTATTGACAACATCATCCTCTATTGTTCTGTGATCACAATACTATGTAACTTATTTTTTCACATGGGGGCAGGTGGGGGTAAATTTTTGTGACTATCCTTGTAAAGAACTTAAGCAAGTGATACGTACCTAAATTAAAATTTTTTTATGTAAAAGTAAAGGTCGGCTACGCATCAGCGATTCCCCTGATGTTGCGGATGTCCATGGACGGCGGAGATTGCTCACCATCAGGTAACCCGCTTGCTCGTTTGCCCCCCTATGTTATAAAAAAGTTCTTCAAGTCATGCTGTGATTCAGGGGGCAATCATTGCCCTTCTCTATCCACAAAAGATCAAGCAGTTTTTTTGCGGCCTACGATCAGTGCCCTAATACACGTAATTTCATGACGCACCGATTAAGTTGTATTGACGCTGCAGGTCGTTTCTGACAGCGATCGCCGTACATAAGAGAATACGAAAAGAATTGTTTTGATCAAAACTTAACTGCAACTGCACTACAACTGTACTTCTTTAGTTACGTGAATTGGCCTGCAGCATAGGCTAATTGATGAATTAACAAGAATAAGGCATATTTTCAACCTTTCCATATTTTAACCGCCAAGTCATTTAATACGCCAGACATGTTAACCCATAACCATTGCCAATTAACTTTATGGAACATAAACAAGTGATTACCATTTAAACGCGTGTAAGTGGCGTGTCAATATTGAAGGTGATTACCGATGCGGTGCCATTCGTCATGTCCTGTCTAAATGCAGCCAATTAGTCGTTTGGCGAAAATTTTCGTTAAGTAAGCGAACTAATAAAGCATCTAAAGGGCGTCAATGTAATGCGGAATTGGAATTTACTTAATAATTTTGAACGAGAAATAATAGGAAAACTAACATATTCGGGCAAAGTTACTTTGACACATGAAATTAATATTTGAAACCAACTCTGCCAAAAAGTAATAACAAACCTCAAAAAATGACATTAAATCTAGCTGATGCCTGCGGCTTCGCTCAGAGCTCCTGATCAATGTGATTTTCTTTTTTGGCACTAAACCAACTTAGATTATGAATATACATCATTTTGGTCCTTATACACAGAATTTGCTAATAACTTAACTCAACGCCACCTATCGGATCTTACCATAGCTATGAACCATCGTCTTGATAAAACAAATACACCTATTTTGTGCTTATGACCTCAATCAGTCCAGTCATTCAGAAGTTGCACGATTACTAACAGACGCACTAACGACTATAAAGATTTAACATGCAATAAGATTACTTTAATACAATTATCTGAAATAATAGTCTCGACGTTATTTTATCACTATAAACATAAAACCATCTTCACCTTTAGAAAACACTTAAAACTGCAATTTACCTTTATGGAATTTCCGTTTTTAATCACATGAATTTCGAAACTCGACTCATGTTTGTTGGAGCGAAAGAGTAGAGGTTACCAGAGGGGCGACATTCACCGAGAAGCCAAGATCTCGTCGCATCTCTTACGTTCGTAAGTGTCCGTATAAATATTTGGAGCAGAAAACGAGATTTTTTTTAAAACGTGATACTTTTTGAGTTAAAAGAGTACTAAATTAAATATTTATTTTGATCTCTCTCATTGTTGGTTTAATTTTAAATAATAAACATATTATAATTAAGATAAATTAATATTAGTTTACATACTTTAGTATGTCTAGAGAGTGAATGCTATACAGAGTGTATAGAACTAGTTAAATGACCTACTAGAAGAGGCATATGCATTTGGTTGCAAGGAAATTTGAGAGCATATTCATTATTCATCCTTGCTTCGTTCGTATGTATGAAAGTCTTGGACTATTTTCTGGCATATGCTAAGCTGGAATTTGGCATACTTAACTATGTTAGTTCGGTGACAATGTAATATCCTGTTACCGAAGGAAAACACTTGCTAAGGTAAAGTGTTACTAGTCAAAATGCCGAGACTTTTGCGACATCCCTAATAGAAGCAGAGTATCATCCTTTATAACTGAAATGAATACACAGAGTACCTATATTACCTATCCTATAACTGAACCGAATACACAACAAAGCACTATTTTCCAATTAGCACCTCAAATGCCGTGCCTATCCCACAGTTAGACAAGAATAATGAGCGCGCTTCTTTACACCTAGCCCACGGTACTCTTGCATTTGACAAAGACGTATTGTTATAGAACTTGTACACTGACGATTAATAAAATGCAACACGTTTTGTTTACATTATCCATGGAGAATTTTGTTGTTCTCCATTAGACCAACTTTTTAGAATTGTTCAATATAATTGCCTGTAAAAGGATGGTTCAAACATATATAACGTGTATTAGAAATGCGTGGTCATATTTGAAGAGCTTATTCAGGGGATGCTATCGAACAACTTTTACTATGGGACTAACCCTGAAAACGAGAAAAAAAATCAGCTGATGCTTACATTTTGTCGAGCGACATCGATGATTTAGTAGGGAACAGCTGTTTTTTTTTTCGCGGTATCAGGGTTGGTCCCATAGTAAAAGTTGTTCTATGCTATGCCCTGAATGAGCTCTTCAAATAGCCACGCATTTCTGATACACGTTGTATTTTGAACATAGTAGGTGTACTAAGCGGGTAATTATAAAATGTATTTTGGTGCCACTAGCACCAAAATACAGCAGCGGGGCTCGTAGCGAAGCAACGACTGCGCGGATTGTACGATCTGCAAGGTTAAGCTGCACTTGCCGTGGTCAGTCTGTGGATGGGTGACCGTTTCATTACACATCGAGACCCCTCCGTGCCTCGAATAGCACGTTAAGCTGTCGGTCCCGGTTGTCATACGAATATCTATGGCAGTCGTTACGGGTAGTCAGAAGCCTGAAAGTCTGACAACTGGTCTAACCTCCGAATGTCAGTATTACCCAGTAACTGGGTTGCGGGGGTCTGATGGCAGTCGCTCCGTGTAAAATACTGATGTTCAGCCGCATCTGGCTAGACTGGAAGCTGACCCCAATATAATTGGGAAAAGGCTCGGAGGATGATGGTGCCACTAGCACCGTGGATTTTTTAGTTACATTGATTATATCATGCATGCATGCATGCGATTATATCATGGGGTGCATTAAAAGAGCCTCCACGAGTGACGATATTTAATTGATCGTCCGGCGCACCCTGGGCAGTCAGCCCCGCTACCAACCTGCTGACTGGCTGATCTTTTTCCCACGGCATGAGCAATTATTTTTATGTAGCTCACGTCGACACGATAGAAGATTGATTATATCGATCCGGTTTCAAGCAACAATCTGACTTAAAACGTCTTTTATAAGTTAACTTTATCTATTTTCGAGATGTCGTTGGCAGGTGTTAAAAGAGACCCTTTCAATTACCAGTACCATTTCTCAGGTATAAATATGCTTCAAGATTGTTACTGCAGAATTTAATAAAGGAAGCACTTTCCCCCAATTAGGAAAACTTGTGCGGTGCCCGGCCCGTATCAAAGTTGGAAAGTATACCTATAGACGTATTCATTAGTTAGGCTCTCTATACCTGCCCACAAAATAATCGAATTGGAAAGAAAGTTTACATAGTTTCTTTAACGTAAGAGGAAACAGAAAATGGTGAAGTAATTGCGAAGTGTGATAACAATCGGTCCTATGCATTTCCTACGGAATAAACAACTTGAAATAATAATTTTACATTAGATTTAAAAATGACTATAATAGCTGACGCCGGCTGACGGCCGCGGTTTTCTCCCGTCTCCCGTGGTATTTTTATTTAATATAAAGTAGCCTGTGTATTAACATAGCACGTGTCGTTCTGTGTGCCAAATTTCATACAAATCCGTTCTGCCGTTTCAGCGTGATTGAAAGGCAAACAAACAAACATCATTAGGTAGTTTTAGGGTTTGTGAAGCTAATTTTATCTGGCACTTTGTAGACATTAAGATATAACGTACTTTACGAATAGATAAAATGAAAATTTAATTAAAAGACTGATGTCAAATGCTGGAAGAATCAAATGCAAACTGAAAAATATTGCTCTAGCGATGCGGAACGACGACCTCGACGATGAAGGCGATGGTGGAGGTCCCGGGAATCCAATGGATGCGGTAAGCGCGGGACCGGTCGTTGTGGCGATGCTTGGGAGAGGCCTATGTCCAGCAGTGGACGTCTATCGGCTGGAATGATGATGATAATGCGGAAACTCCAACAAAAACGGAGCAATAAGACTCACATTTACACGAGACTTTTTGAATTTTATAGTTACAAACTTTACGCAGCACATTAGTTGTGAGGGACCGACGCACAGTCAAGAATCTCTGAAGGGTGCTTTAATTAAGTTTTCAACTTTCTTATAGTACACCTTTGTACTAAGTCTACAGGTACTTACTTAATTTGAAGGGTTCGGTCTAATATTGTTACAAGTGACGCAAGTTTTAATTAAAATGGCCGACGTTGGTTTATTTGTGGTCGTCAAGTTGTATCTTTAATGCTCAGACATGAATTCATATGTGGCTTTGTGGTTACAAACATGGACGATACTTCTACTAACTGACCTAATCAAAATTACAATAACAGTTCATTCCACCCTCAGGTTTAATCAAGACCTTTATTCGACTTACCAAGACTTGAAATTCAAAAATAATTTTGAACTCTTGGAATCTTAGCTTGTTTAAAGATAGAGTTTTGGGCCAAATATACTAATAATTCTTGTTATATATTATAATTATTATAGCTGTCATTATGATTAATTTTGTTTATGTAGTTAACTAGGCTAAAGTTTAAACCTTTTGTATCTATGGACGCCCCCCTCAAATTTCATTTTATTATATTTTAAATATCATATTTGGTTTTGGCCTAAAGTTTTACGTACCCTCATTGTACTTATTTAATATATATCTTACCGTGTTAACTATATTTTTGTTTTCCTGTTTGTATAGTCGATGATACTCAATTAAATCATCATCATCATCATTTCAGCCGAAAGACGTCCACTGCTGGACATAGGCCTCCCCCAAGCATCACCACAACGACCGGTCCTGTGCCTTCCGCATCCAGCGGATTCCCGCGACCTTCACCAGGTTGTCGGTCCACTTTGTGGGGGGCCTACCCACGCTGCGCCTTCCAGTACGCGGTCGCCACACCAGAACTTTACTGCCCCATCGGCCATCCGTTCTGCGAGCAATGTGCCCCGCCCACTGCCACTTAAGTTAGGCAATTCTTCGGGCTATGTCGGTTACTTTCGTTCTCCTGCGAATCTCCTCATTTCTGATTCGATCACGCAAGGACACTCCGAGCATAGCCCTCTCCATTGGCCCTTTGAGTGACTTCGAGCCTTCTTATCAGGCCCATTGTGAGCGACCACGTTTCAGTACCGTAAGTAATTACTGGCAACACACACTGGTCAAAGACTTTCGTCTTGAGACACTGCGGTATTTTGGACGAGAAGATATTGCGTAGCTTCCCGAACGCTGCCCAACAGAGTCGGATTCGACGATTGACCTCTTTCTCGAAGTTGGACTACCTAGCTGGAAAATTTGTCCTAGGTATACATAATCGTCAACAACTTCGAGTGTAGATTCTCCGATGTTTACGGGAATGGGTGCTATATGGGAATTCGACATAACCTTTGTCTTGTTCATATTCATTTTAAGACCCACTCTATCAGAAGCTCTACTGAGGTCATCGAGCATTGTACTGAGGTCCTCCATGGTCTCAGCCATTACTACTATGTCGTCGGCAAACCGAAGGTGAGTGATGTACTCGCCGTTTATGTTAATGCATAGCCCCTTCCGGTCCAGAACCTTGAAGACATCCTCCAATGCAGCAGTGAACAGTTTCAGAGAGATCACATCTCCCTGTCTCACACCTCGCTGCAGAAGGATAGGTTTCGAGGCTTGGTCCTGTAATCGGACTGACATAGTAGCGTTTTCATACAAAGACTTTAACACTTCGATGTACCGATAGTCAATCTGGCACCGTTGAAGAGACTGTAGTACCGCCCAAGTCTCGATCGAATCGAAGGCTTTCTCGTAGTCCACAAACGCTAAACAAAAAGGCAAGTTATACTCTTCTTTCTTCTGTATAACCTGCCGCAGCGTATGTATGTGGTCTACGGTGCTAAAGCCTTTTCGGAAACCGGCTTTTTCGGGAGGCTGGAAGTCGTCAAACCTGCGCGAAAGACGGTTCGTAATGACTCTCGAAAACAGCTTGAATAGAATACCTTACATCAAAAGTTACACGAGCGTCAATAAAACACAATTTACTACGATACTACCCAATTAATAAGATTTAGTATACAACCGTTCCCTTTATCGGTCATATGGGTACACTTGTAAACTAGCCCAAGAGCCATAGCTCGGATAATTATTCCTTTATGCGAATGGCGGAATGCGGCTCAGTGATCATTCTTCGACCTTTGAAGGCAATATACATATTACATAACTAGCGGCCCGTCCCGGCTTCGCACGGGTATTTAACAAAAAAATTAAAAATTATACATTTTAACACATACACACACACACACACACAGACACGCTTCTTTTTGCATCGGGTTACTAAAAAAGAGTACATTTTATAGAAAGTTCGTTTTTTTATTTTTTTACTTACATTCGTTTTTTTTCTTATTTTTTTTGTTATTTTTTAATATTGGTTTTTTTTCTAATATTTTTAAAAAGATCATAACTACAAACAAAAGCCATTAAATTTATTGAGTCAGAGCTTCCCTGTAAACGATATTTGATGTTGTTTTATTTTGTGGCAGCAAAATAAATTGATTTTCTGGAGCTCCAACCCGCGATAGTCCAACATACAGTTGGCCATGAGTAAAACATTCTTTTCGTAGGTCGATCCCTACTAATTCGAAGGTTTGGCCTTGAGATTTGTTAATAGTTAACGCGAAAGATGTTTTTACCGGAAATTGGAGTCGTTTAAATGGGATTGGCAGATCAGTTGGGATCATCGGTATCCTCGGTATATGAGCTAATTGACCAGCTGCTGGGCCGGTGATAATGGTCGCTACAATTAAATTGTCCTTCAATTCCTTAATAAGCAGCCTCGTCCCATTGCACATGCTCGGAGGACATAAATTTCTCAAAAGCATGATTGGAATTCCGATTTTTAACGTCAATTCATGTGGTGGCAGTCCAGAAGGGTTTAGAGAATTTAAAAATTCCTGTGGATAATGGACTGCGTCTTCGATATTAGTCACGGTGTCGATCGATTTGTAATTTTTTATTTGGCCGGTGACTTTTTGAATAATCAGATTGTTTATTTCGTTGACAGTATCATTCCTAGGTGACACTATTGCCCTAGAACACAACCAATGAAAGTCCTTTTCGTGCAAATTCTCGATGTCAGGGTATACTGCATCTATTAAAATGTCTAAATTATGAACTATTTGACCTAGAGACTCATCCAGAAGGATGTCACAATTTTTGCTTAAATTTGGAGTGGGAAAAATTCCTTCCCCAAGTTTTAGCAGTTGTTGTGGGAAATCACTATCTGTGATTCCATGAAGATGAGCTCTCATATTCGTCCGTAATTTTAAATTTTCAATCGAAGTCCATAAGGGAGACGATTTCAAGCATGCTTTGATGATATCTGCTCGCGTACCTCTGTTAATGACGGGAAGAGTCTGTCGGAAATCTCCAGCAAATACAAAAGTAATCCCGCCCATGAGAGCAGAGGAGTTTCTAAGATCTTTCAAGGTTCTGTCCACGGCCTCTATATGTGCTCTATGGCTCATGGTGCATTCATCCCACATAATCAATGAGGCGTCTTGTAGTAATTTACCAAGAGGCCCATTTTTGCGGATAGAACATACAGATTGTTGCTCAAGATTTACGGATAGCGGAAGTTTAAAAGTAGAATGAGCAGTTTTTCCATCCTTTAAGAGAGTTGCAGCAATGCCTGACGAAGCAACTGCTATCGCTATCTTCCCTGATTGTTTTATTTTAGCAAGTATCAAATTTGCAAGAAACGTCTTTCCAGTGCCCCCTGGCGCATCCAAAAAAAATATTTTTCTTTTGTCATTATTTACGCTATCGACTATAGTCTCAAAAGCATGTCTTTGATCTGGGACTAATTTTGGCAGGTTTTCATTGACAAAAGCGGTCAAATTATTTGTATTATAGTGATGTGCCATTGTATCTGCAGCATTGTTTTCTGTACGAACTGAAGAAGGCAATCCAAAATCACTTAGGCTTTTATCATTTAATTGTAATAGTTTATTTTCTATTTGTATCAAACCTTCGTTATAAATGTCCTCACTGTATGGTAAGGCGAAGTTTTGATTTTGCTGTCTAATTCGATGTCTAATATCTTCACATAAATCGTCTTTGAAATTATCCCATAATTTTAATGGTTCCGATGGCTGACAAAATAAAAGTATGACCACAAATAACTCTCTCAGTTGTACTGGACATTGCGAAAGCGATGCTTCTCTCAGAGTATTTTCCCAATGGTCATTGTTTTCTAGCAAACCTCTATCACGGCAAGCTGCTTGATAGGTCTCTTTGAGAACTCCTTCAACGGTTTTTAAGTACTCGAATGAGGTTGGACCGCGTACGTGATGTAGCAACATCCTAAGATAAAAACACTCTGATTGAGAAGGATGAACACCGTAGACTCTTCCTAAAGCGGCATCTTTTTTTATGCCTGGATGGCCAACTACGTTCTCACCACGCCTCCTTCTTGTGAATTTATTATTGGCCCATGTGTAGTATTGCGGGACTTCGTGGTATAGAAGTGTCTTTGCGAATTCATCTTCATTACAGAGCTCAAAGAATGCCAGCAAAGTAGTTTTACGTGGATTTTGGGCCACTTGTTCAGCCGTTTCTGCGGTAAAATACACCCTTTGGCCGTTTTCTAAGTGGACAGCTAACTGCAAGACTGTAGGATGCCGCTCGTGGATCGGAAATTCGAATATTCGCCAGACAGCTTCGGATGTACTTATGTACCGGCCATTCACGTAGTTTTCCACTTCATCATTTGGGTTTCTAACGCTAAAAGTAGCTTGGTCAGATCCTTTATTGATATATTTACAAATGTATTTGATGGCTTGAACTGAGTGGCAGTACTCCACATTTATGTGAGCGTTAAACGTCCTACATAATAGTGGAGAATAAGGGACAATCCATCTATTATCTATATTGAACCTACTTCCTCTGATATTTAGCGAAGCGCTCTGTCCTCCATTTTCGGCGTCACGACGGCGATAAACTGGATATCCGTCCTCTCCGGTCTGGGTATCGTTGACGAAACGTCGAGGGTACTTTTTTGTACAGATACCGTTTTTCATACATGGTGCTATTAAGTTATGCTCTCCGCATGGTCCGTGCACCATATTTTTAGTTACGATATCGTACAATATCGGATCGTTTTGTTGGTTGGGCAGTTCCGCAACTATGACACTATCAATTTCGTCTGGTTGAATTTTTCTTTCTAGCCAAAACAGCAAATGACAGTGTGGTAAACCTCGCTTCTGCCACTCCACACTTGCCATGTAACATTTCACTTTGCCGAATATTTCGTCTTTCGTGAATAATTTTATGAATTTCTTCATCTTTAAATGAAATACCCTTGAAATTATGTCATGACGATCGAAAGACCGCTGACCAGATAATAGTTCCGCTTTAATTTCAGGCCATTCGGGGTTACACGTAAAAGTGACAAATAGGTCTGGTCTCCCATAGTTTCGGACATAAGTCATCGCATCTTGGGTTTTTTCATGCAGATAACGCGGAGAACCTGTGAATGAAGATGGCAAGATAACGCGTTGACCGATATTTGATGGGTCAACATTTGCGTCTTGATTTAAAGCGTCTCTGAGATGAATGTATTCATCAGCCCTCAGTCTCTGTTGATTACGACATATGTAATTCAATCTTTCTGATATCATTTTTGCCATCATATCGACAATATATTGACTAAATAAGTTCCTGTAATAATGTAATGGATTAAAACAGTTGGCTCTAACCATCAACCTAAATGCATAAAATTGCATGCAAGTCACAGTTTTGTTATGCGCTGTACCTTGCTGAGGAATGGTCAAATAATAACCGTCTTCTCCAATTACGAACATTAAGGGATACTGTAGTGGATCATACGATCGGTGTAACTCAGAGACCCTTTTAAGTTGGCCGTCTCTCCCGTGCAGCACTATATCTCTGGGGCCTTTTTCTTCGTCAACCAAGAGAACGGCTACCTCGTTTACAGCTGGAGCATTATATCTACCCGGGTGTGCTGTCTGCGGTGGGCGGTCGGAGTGAATAATTAACTTTAAACTATCCGAAGAGTTACGTTCTAAGTTTTGTTTAAAACTTCGTATGTATACATTGTGGCTATTCAGTGTGGTCTGTAGTTCGTTAATTAAATCAATTTTTAGCGTTGGAGCTATGTTTGACCGCAACGATAGCTGATCTGCGTCTGAAATGAAATATATCTGCAAGCATTGTGGATTTTGGCCTGATGGTGGTAAAAGGCTACCTATAAGATGATATACTTGTCCCTCTATTTTAAAAGTTGGCATAAAATTATCCTCTCTAATTTCTTTCGCGCCAAACGAAGTCATTTGAAAAAGGCTGTTGTACCTACGTATGTTGGTTAAAAAATGTCCAGATAGTGAATGATTATTTGTCAAAAGATTTTTTATTGGCTGTGGCGGCTCCTGAATATTTGGGAGACTAACTTTTCCAGAAGCACAGCACATACCATTAGGTTCATCGGCCCATTTTTTGGCAGAACACTTAGAACAGATCTTATTCATGACTCCGATTTGGACGGAAGACTGTTGAGCATAATCAATCTGTGGATCGTATCTGAAAGCCGATCTGTTACTGTGAGCTAAAACTCGATTACGAACTCTGGTCGTTGACGTCTGTTGTCTTTCTCTCTGATCTCGAAGGCGTCGGGAACGCTGTGAGTCCGATTCCCTAGTGCGAGCTTGTATATTTCTAATATTTTGCTCTTCAAGCCGCCGCAAACGCTCCGCACTCGACTCAAGCGCGCGGACTTGAGAGGTTCTTACATTTTGTTCATCAAGCCGCTGCAAACGCTCCGTACTCGACTCTCTCGCGCGGACTTGAGAGGTTCTTAAATTTTGTTCATCAAGCCGCTGCGAACGCTCGATACTCGACTCTCGCGCGCGTACTTGGGAGGTTCTCAAATTTTGTTCAGCAAGGCGCTGCCAACGCTCAATACTCGTCTCTCGCGCGCGTACTTGGGAGGTTCTCATATTTTGATCAGCAAGCCGCTGCGAACGCTCAATACTCGGCTCTCGCGCGCGTACTTGGGAGGTTCTCAAATTTTGATCAGCAAGCCGCTGAGAACGCTCGATACTCGACTCTCTGGCACGCGATTGCGACGCGTATTCTCTCTGACTTGCAAGACGATTTTCAATTTCTGATGAAGATTCTCCATTACGACGTATTTTTGATGCCCTCGCCTGGGAACTATTTCTTGAAAGTTGAGATCTTGATCTTTTGGGCATTATAAAATGATTAAAAAAAATTAACTGACGTTGTACTAAATTATTTGCTTATATCTGTTGAACAGGAATTACTTAATTACAATTATAAGAACTACTAAGTCACTAAGCTGTTCGGATAGTTAAATGTACAATATATATTTATTATTATCAAGTAGTATTTACTGAAAAAAATGGGTTTAGTTCTGAAAATAACTTTTTTGTTGGGTTTAATTACCTACTATACGAATTCAAAATATTTTCAAGCGATAATTTTTCGGTTCCGCACACGGCCGCTGCGTAGGGAGCCGACCGCGCGAGTGAGCCGCGCGGCAGTTTATTCCTTAACATTGACTCCCGTACCCCAGTGACGCCTACATCGCATAGTTAGTCGAGCCGCGGAGTAAGCGACGACCACGCGACTTTTTTCTTATACTTACATTTTGGAACTCGTCATATCTTTCGAATGGAATGTCCGAATTGAATAATTCAAAAAGTTTTATGAAGGTATTGAAGCAGTCTTGAATATGAAGTAACTTATTTTGATAAGGATTAATACTAAGGTACAAATAAAGACCCTTTTCTAGCGGCGGCATTTCAATAATTTTTTTTAAGTAAAAGAACACTTATTGTGACATAAATATAATAGTTGGACATATGCTGTCCCGACACTTTTTGTAGATAATAATGTGTTCTGCAAAGTCATAGTACATTATTTTGTGCCATCATCAATAGCTTTAGCAGCGCACGCAATGTAAGGAATTTTTTAGGTAATTTTTTTACACCTTGGGTTACATTATTGGAGTTTTAGTAAGGATCCCTAATTTTTTTGAAAATATAATATAGCCTATGTCACTCGGAGATAGTGTAGCTTCCCAACGGTAAAAGAATTTTTCAAATCGGTCTAGTAGTTTCAGAGCCTATTCAATGCAAACAAACAAACAAACAAACAAACAATCAAATCTTTCCTCTTTATAATATTAGTATAGATAATATTAAGATCATAAGGGTTGCTATATCAGTGTGGTTAATTAACAATACAAATATTGGCAGTAGACTTGTGTTTCCGTATGAAGATTTTAATTGACTTTGTTTATTCGGCCCTCATTTATTATTATTACCAACTGTGCCGCGTTGCAATGCCAACTTTCTTTGGGCAACCTTCTCAGACATACCTAGAAAAACTCACCAAATTTTCATCACAATCGGATGAATGGTTTAAAAAAAAGTGGTTTAAATGATGTTTGGTTTTTATCAAGAAGAGAGGACAAACATACAACGAAACATTCATTTTTAGGGTCCGTACCCCAAGGGTGCCAAACGGCACCCTATTACTCTCGCACAACGCACATTTACGTTGATGTCTTTTGATAAACTCTCGTAAATTAAATCAGTTTTTCAGGTTATCAGGGTTTATCAGGTCGTTGAGAGGTACGGAACCCTTACTGCACGAGTCCGACTGGCACTTGGCCGGTTTTTATATTATTATTCTTCTTCTTCTATCGAGTCGACATGAGCTACATAATCATAATAGGTCATGTCCTTGTTTAAATATTAGCCAATCAGCAGGTTGGTAACGCGGCTGACTGCGCAGGGTGCGCCGGACGATCAATTAAATAACGTTACTCGTGGAGGCTCTTTAAATACACCCCACCATATTATTATAAAAGATGAAGATTAGTAAAAGGTCGGTCACAGAGTGGACGGGAACTGTTTATCTTCTCGGGATAAAAAGCCTTTTTTTTTCTTTTGGTTTCAGGCAATTTTTCTGACAATTTTCATTACGATCGGTTCAGAGGTTTAGGCGTAAACAGGTAACAAACAGGCAGGCAGAGTTACTTTCGCATTTATAATATTAGTTTGATTTATCATAGGGTTCAGTGGGGTAATTGTGTAAAGCATTCACATTGACATCAGCTTTCATTTTGAAATTACAGCAATTAAATTTAAATTCCAAATAATAATATATATAATTTTTCAATTAAATTTTTGTGTTTTGACGGATTGTCAAAACACACAGAGCAATGAACATTGAAATCCAGATGATTGCGATCGCGAGTGAGTTACGCAATTCGGCTGCAGGTGTTTATCGGAAAATTCTTCGTTTCGATCTTGACTCTAGGTTCTAGAGTCAGTACGATTGTCATAATGTAGGTCTGTGTGTACCTTACGGTCATACCAAAAAAAGAGTAGGTATATCCATGGAGTTTATTGCCGGCTCTTCTCCATAGGACCAATTGTGACTGAACAAAGACCTTGAAACCTGCTAATTCAAAATAAGCAGGTGTTAACTAACAACTATTCCAACAATGAAAACAAAAGTAGCTCACGTAGAAAGTTAAAAACCGCAAAATAATCCGTAGAACTTTCTCCAGACATTACCATAATCAAGATAATCTTACATAATATATTAACACAATTGTCAAATTATAATACGCAATCAAAACACAAAGTAACATAATAATATTCACATAAATAAGGCTGCGTCCAGGAATCCCGCCCACCCACGCATTAGGCTTTAATCACAGATTACATGCCTAATAGGCTTAATCGATGACATTTGTTTGAAACGAAGCGACGTTGAGACCGATCGCCTCTAATGTATTATAAACCGATATTCATTTATAAGATGGTAATACGATAGCGAATCGTCTTGCCTTCATTAAACACAATTTTCTTCGTCTATTTCTAAGGAATTAGGAATGAAAATGTTACTTTAGTTTATACATAGAAATAAATACTAAAGCGTAACTTAGCTTTACTTCTGTTTTGATACAAAACTTATGAAAAATAACTTTATCGAGGATCTTGGAACCACAGACAGCTGTCGTCTATACGTGAATTTAATGACGTCATGTCATGCACGTACGGTATGTACACGGCACGGCATGGCACGTTCATGAATTTTGTAAATTGAAGAATGCCTGTAGGATAATCTTTGACTTTCTCACAAGTTAATGTCAATACAATATTCTTCTTATCTCTACCAACCTGACTTCTCTATCAAAAGAATTACATATGCGTTTTACATAATAATGTTCTACGGATGTCACGTCACTGGACGGAATTCGATCGTTAATGAGTCAATCACGATTTAATTTATATCGATTTATTCAACTTACGAGTTCCCATCACTAGATAAGTGTCCCTGATTTTTTGTACAATTATATACTCGTTAGACCGGTTTTGTTTTCGTAATGACATCAACTGGTTCAGGTTACACGATAATGTAAAGCGGATCTAATGATTCTTTGCTATAATTTATTTGTAATTGAATCAATGTTAAAATATGCACGTGTTTGAAAAGAGGAAAAAAAATGCACATTTTGCAACTACTGTGTGTGAATTTATTTTAAGATTTCTTGGTGGAATTAAATATATACTTGCTTACGAGAAAACAACATAAAAGTGTATTTATAATTACAAAGCATGCGTGCACATACTGAATAAAATATCATAAAAAGTCACTAGTAATCTCAGTTTTCCAAGCACCCCATAGAGTCAGTTGCTTGGCCAGGCTGGCTCTAAGAATGCCGCCGATCTTGCTCCGCAGCTTCATAAATATGGAGTTGGTGATTAAACGGCGTACTCTCTGAGTTTTTGTACGACACCCCCTCCCTAGCCGTCGACCAGTTAAACCGTGGATTAAATCATGAGTTACAAGCAGACGAGAATTTTTTTGGCTGCACTATCTGAGTACAGCCGCGAGATACCACATCTTTTTGCTTTTTAAATTGCCTGGTTTAATGATTAATCGTTTTATATTTTAAAGAGCGTATTAAATACAATATCACAATGGTGATATTGTATTTAATACGCCTATTGTATTTAGAGCCTGCTACACGACTCGCTTCACATATGATTAAAATGACTGGTATCAGAAGAATCTGGCTTGAAGTCTCGCAATACGTTTTTGTCTTGTTACTCGATCCACTCGCTAAAGGCTGTGATGTTAGACCTCACCCGTAATGGCACCCTTTAGCACTGAATCATAGGTCCCTAGAGCGATGTTAGTAGGCGTGCGCGCGCGCGGTGAAGATCCAAGACACGATGAACGTACCACCATTTTGCAGATACGAGTACATACTGGAATTACTGGGTTATTGCGCTAACGTTTGCAACCGAACATTAGTGGTTAGCTTAATCACTATGAAACTGATTCTTAGATGAATTATAGTCTTTAGGAAAGCAAGCTTCAAGTATCCTTTTACGAGGAGCTTAGTTGTTATTACAGTGTAACTCGCAGTGAAGATTTTAGTTATTTCAATGGAGATTGGCAAAGCGGTTGGATTAGGGTGTAACACCAGTGCGGCTTTAGTGAGGATACGGCCCTTCATATTCGGTGTAGTACTCCGCCTGGGTGGTGCAGCGCCTTGCTCTCACTGCAGCAATCGGAGGAGACCTCTCACTACCAGCCGTGGTCAGGGCCATGGCTGATAGTAGGAGTGCCTGGGAGGTAGTCGTGTCCTTCTGCGAGGAAGTTGTCTCGTAGACGGAAGCGGCCGAACGGGTCCGGGAGGAGGACTCCTTCTCGAATCCGATCCGTTTTAAGAGGACGGGTTGGCGCAGGCGTTATTATGGTGATCTAATGCCACCCTAAAGGGGTCAGTGAAAGATAAACTGGGGTTCTATCGTCTGCATTGCACGGCCCTTGAGTTATCGCCGGAAGATGGTAGTAGTCAAGGAGGAAGCGGAAGGCGAAGTGGGCCGCGCTGGTTGGGTCGCGAATGATGGCATTGCAGTCCTCGTGGCCCATCCACCCAAGGCGAGAGTATTATAGGCACATGGCGGAGTTTTTAGTGGATGCGAGTCCCACATAACCACGCTGCCTCCCCGGGTGGCATGAGATGCGATAGGCATTTTCTAAAAAAAAAAAAAAGGGGGTGCAATAGCAAGTTGTCTGAAGCTAGACCCAAGAGGAGATAACGTCATAAAACGTTATTCAACTGTTCCGGCAATAGTTTAATTGCTAGTAAACAACCTGTAGTACACACGGCTACATTTCAAGCTACACAGTTCCAGTATAAACTGACCACGCATTGTATTAGCTTTCCGTACAGCCGGACGTCAGTTTATACTGGAAATATATAGCTTAATATGTAGCCGAACGTACCTATCTATTAAATTCTGAAGAACGATAGCGGAACTTAAGAAATGATCAAATGAAGATTGAAATAAAATGTACAGTCGACTGCACGTCACTGATAGCACTTGTATGACAAACTACCACTGACGTGCAGTTGACCGTACCTAGTACGTATGGCATATAATACTTCAAAGTAAATAAAAGATTTTAATACATAAGTCTACCTAACACTTTAGTTCCTAGGAATCGTTGAATCCGTACAAAATATTATCTTGCAAAAAAAATACCCCGTTTATAAACCGGAATCACAATCGTTCGCATTCTATTTGATACTGATAAGTGGGTGCCTACACAAGCTGTTTGGCGCCGAATCAAAAGAAACATTCCGATTCATCGCATCAGTAGCGTTCCCTAAAGGCGCCTAGCAAAGGCTGAAACCGCGGAACAGGCGCCCCGGGCCGGGAAGCAATCTATTGCGAGACCTGAGGAATGCCTTGTTCGAACTTTTAACCATCTGGTACTCGACTGGGATAACTCTACTTTCTTCTTGGGCCGAAAAGATAGAGTAATAAAATTATTATATCATATCAATACAGAAACGAATGAACTACAGTCAAAGTTGACTTTTAGCAAGTCATTTTAACCAAACTATTGACTAATTATTATTTATACAACCAAATATTTATCCGCCAAAGCTTTAAACTTTACTCTCTCTTAACTTTTACAATATTTTTTTATACAAGCGCAATATAATTTATTTAATGTTCACATTGGCAAAATTGTTTTTTTTGAAAGCTACTCTGTCAGAATCAGATTTAAATCTATCTTGTACACAATAACATATTTAATTTAATTTTATTTATTAATAGAAACCATAATATAAAATAAAGGTCCTTATGTGTTTTACAGTCACATTATTACTTGATTCGCTCCCGTATAACTTCGATATTTTATATAACCTCGATAAAATATTGACACAGTAAATTTTACCGTTACCTAATAATTTACCCGCAAAATTACTTTTTACTAAATGTTGTTGTTTAGTACATAATAACATAATTGAGGTGTAGATAAATAACTAAACTTGTATAAACTACAACCCTGATTTATTATTTTCAGTTTGCATACCGCTGTTCTGGAAAAACACGTTGAACTAAAGATGTATATTTACCAACGCTGTACCTACCGTGTTTACGAAACGACGTGTTTAGAACTAAAGTAACCGACATAGACCGAAGAATTGCCACACTTAAGTGGCAGTGGCCGGGGCACATTGCTCGCAGAACAGATGGCCGATGGGGCAGTAAAGTTGTAGAGTGGCGACCGCGTACTGGAAGGCGCAGCGTGGGTAGGCCCCCCACAAGGTGGACCGACGACCTGGTGAAGGTTGCGGGAATCCGCTGGATGCAGAAGGCACAGGACCGGTCGTTGTGGCGATGCTTATGGGAGGCCTATGTCCAGCAGTGGACGTCTTTCGGCTGAAATGACGATGATGATGATGATGATATCGTGTTCCACGTAGGAAGCATCCTGGTATTTTTATAGAACTCTAAATATTCAAGAGAATAAAACTCGACATATAAAGCATTTCAAGTTTAACGCTGTTTTGTATCTTGTGACAGTACTGCAAACAAAGCTGCTTAAACTTCTTCCTATTTAATAAAGAGCATATATAATAATATAATACGCGAGTGAACTAGCCCAGGGTAATACGGGTAGTAAACAGCGATCTAAACCCGCTGTGTATCTGTGTAAACGAAACTGCGCTTAACGATTCCCAGTCTTGTTACCAGCCGCTGATTGGCAAAGTTCGATTGAATGTTTCCCACATTCTTGCTTCTTTTGTGCCAGTATTTATTTGCCATCAATCTTTATGCCACTAGTTTTGGGTTGAAGTTGAGAGATAAATTAATCGATTTTTTTCTATGCAGTGGAGAGAACACTCATACATTCAGAAAATAACTTGGACCAAGGTTCACTTAGAATTCTAAATAAAATCAAATAGGTACACACGGCTACACATCAAGCTGTACATTTCCAGTATAAGCTGACCTCACGTTGTTTATGCTTTCCGAACAATGCGAGATCAGCTTATACTGGAAATGTACAGCTTGACTTGTAGCCGTGCGTACTAGGTATTAAAACCCAGTTACGAAAAACGTTATTTAAAATATATAGTCCGACTTGAAAACGTATAGCCCGATTAGATATGTATCGGCAGCCGTATAATTTAATAAATTTATTCACGATTTTAATATGCAAATTTGTAACGTGCAATAAAACTTAATTAGAAGAAGTAAATAGTGAACGTGTACCGGTGCTTCAAAGTTATCTTGGATATTAGTCGTTAACTGCGAAGATCTCACGGTAGGGGGTGGATACCAGGTACAGCGTGAAGGAAAAGTACTTTGGAAGCCATTCTATGCAATCAGCGTGCCAGCTAGACCAGACGCGCCTTATAAGGAAACCTACCTCAGAGTCTCGAGGGCATTGGTTGACGGCCGTCACTATACCCTCTGCCTACCAACGCAAAAACTACTGGTTCTTACCTTTGTTCCATGGGAATTCATGAATATAGAAACCATTGTTTTGATGTGGAAATATGGTACTGAGAACCTATAAATAACTTTATCAGTACATCTCACTGAAATGTCCAAATTGGTAACGGTGAATGGCAAACAAAACATCTCTTAGATATATTATATTTTTAACAAAGGATAAAAGTGAGTTGGTCAATCCCGATGTTGGACAAAGGCTTCCTTGGTGTCTTATGTCGTCCTGAAAATAATAATGGAACATCAAAGTAATCTTATGTGTCTGATTTTTCACTGCTGCTAATAAAAAATAATTTTCATTAGAATCCATATGATTCTCTGGAATGGAATGCTGCAAAGTATTCGAAATACGAATATCACAGTAAAATCAATTAAATATGCGATGTGATCTGAACTATTATAAAACTGTCTGTTTGGTTGTCTGTTTGCTCGTTTGTTCGAGCATCACCCCAAAACTACTGGACTGATTTGGATGAAATTTGATCACATAGGTAAACCATGTCCTGAATTAAAATATAGATTACTTTTTTTACTTTTCATACAACGGCAGCGAAGCCGCGGGTATAAGTTAGTCCAGCGGTACTCTAAGTGTGTTCCGCGGAACCCTAGGGTTCCGCGATACCCCTGTAGGGGTTCCGCAAGAATTTAGAAAAAAAAAACAAAACACCTCTCTCTGGTCGAACGTTTTGAATCCGCCCGCCGCGCGTATACTTGTGAGCGCGCAGTCCCTTTGATAAAAGCCGCCTCTGAATTAGACGCTATAGTTGTGAACAAGCGACTTTCGGCTCTATCTGCAAAAGCATAAAGTCGAGATTGTTTACAACACATTTTTTTGTATTTATATTTTTATTTCCGCTTTTTGTTTATCAAAGGCGCCGACTCGAGTATTTTTGAGAATGTTCGAGTTCGAGTCTAGGACTAAGTATAAAAGCGCTATTATATAAAAAAAGTCACGCCTCGTCAGTCAGTTGACGATTAGCGTTCGGAGCGATAAGTTCGTACCTACCTACTTACAAGCTGGCTAGCCTGCTGCCTTCTTGTAAGTTCTACTGCCCGCTGTATTCTGATTGTATCAGTTTTGTACATTTCTTCTTTGGACTAAACTTTGTCTCATAAACGCAGTAACGATTGTGCATTATTTTGACCCTACCATAACATTATTAATAAAGAAGAATGGAACGTTGGCTTAAAGGTGTTAAACGTGTTGCAACGACATCTTCTAATGACGCTGAATGTTCAAAAGCAGTACGCGCGGAGAATACAGCAATTACCGATCCAGACGATGATGCCACGACGTCAAGCTCCACGGTTTCAAAGACGAAAAAAAGGAAGTATGATGAATCATATATCAGTTTCGGATTTGTTGATTCCAACGGCTCACCTCTCTGCATGTTATGTAGTAAACTGCTTCCTAATAGTTCCATGGCACCTGCCAAATTACGCAGACATTTAGAAACTGTACACCCCGAGTCTAAAGACAAGAATAAAGAATTTTTTGTTCGTAAAAAAGAACAGTTATTGGAAAGTCAAAAAAATATGATGCATGTAACACAAACTATCAATGAAAAGGCCACGGAGGCATCATATTTAGTTAGCTATCGCATTGCACAAGCAGGTGAAGCGCACACTATCGCTGAGAATTTAATAAAGCCATGTGTGTTAGACATAACAAAATGTATGCTCGATGAAAAATCTGCAAAGCATCTTTCTACTGTACCGCTATCAAACGATACTGTTTCACGGCGAATCCATGATCTGGCAAGCTACGTCAAACAAGAACTAGTTGCACGTCTACAAAAAACACGATTCGCCTTGCAAATGGATGAGTCAACTGATGTCACTGGTCTGGCTATCTTGCTGGTTATCGTGAGATATCCATATCAACGTTCTTTTGAAGAAGACATGCTTATGTGTTCACCGCTGCCCACAAACACTACCGGGGAAGAAATTTTTAATAAAATAAACATATTTTTTAAAGAAAATAATCTTAGTTGGAACGATTGCATTGACATTTGTACAGATGGGTCCAAGGCGATGACAGGTAAAACAGCAGGAGCAGTATCACGAATAAAAAGTAAAGCGCCTAATTGTAGTTCCAGCCATTGTATTCTGCATAGACAAGCACTTGCGATGAAGCAAATGCCGTCAAATCTAAAATTAGTTATGGATGAAGCGGTAAAAATAATTAATTTTATCAAATCACGACCACTACAATCCCGATTGTTCTCATTATTGTGTGAAGATTATGGCAGCAAACATAAAACACTGCTGCTCCATACAGAAGTGCGATGGCTGTCTCGGGGTAAAACTTTAACAAGGCTATTTGAACTTAGAGCCGAGTTACAAATGTTTCTTTCAGCAGATACAGTTTCTTTTAATTTGAAAGACCGTTTGTATGATAAAACTTGGCTGTTCCGATTGTCTTTTATGGCGGATATCTTTCAAAAACTGAACGAATTGAATTTATCATTGCAAGGTAAACAGACAACAGTGTTCCAGGCCTATAACAAAATAACTGCCTTCAAAAGAAAATTAGATTTTTGGATTATTTGCGTTGGTAAGAGAGAAATAGAAAGCTTTACGTCACTCAGTGAGTTTGTTAGCGATAACGACTCGGAAATGTTTCAAGATGATGTGTTTGAAGAATTGGTCCAATATCTCACTTCGATGCGCGCATCTTTTGTAAAGTATTTTCCCGAAGAACATAATACAAAAATGAAGCTGAATTCATGGATTCATAATCCTTTTTTACCCAACTTGCAAAAGCCCGAAAGTATGTCAAACGAGATATATGAATCTCTTTTAGAAATGTCATCAGACACAAGTATGGAGTCACTGTTCAAAACGACGCCTCTCAACGATTTTTGGTGCAGAATCCGTGATGAATATATGCTTGGCAGAATGGCTCTGAATATTCTTCTCCCGTTCCCAACAACATATTTGTGCGAAACAGGATTCTCAACCTATGCAGCCACGAAAACAAAATATCGCAATAGACTGGACGCCGAACCTGATATGAGACTTCAAATGTCTTCTATCAAACCTGATATCAACCAATTGATGAAAAATAAAAAACAGTTTCATACCTCCCATTAGTTAAGATTTTTTTATTTTTAATATCTTCTATTATTGTACTTGGCATGTGGTTAAAGTAAGTAATAATTAGTAACTGTTACATTGTACTTTTATTATGCTTATATAATAAAGAATACACTTTTAAAAACTATTGTTTTATTGTAGGGTTCCGTCAAGTATTTTGCTTGTCAAAAGGGTTCCGTGACCAAAAAAGTTTGAGAACCGCTGAGTTAGTCTATACTCTGTACTAATACTAATAATATTATAAAGAGGAAAGATTTGTTTGTTTGTTTGTAATCGATAAAATCTGAAACTACTAATTGGTTTTTAAAAATTATTTCATCATTAGAAAGCTACTTTATCCAGAAGCAGCATAGGCTATATTTTATTTCAGTACGCAGGCAAAGTCTAGTATTAGGTACATAATTTTGTAATGTCTGGAAGAAATCGGCTAGAGCGATAAGCCCATTGTACCACATATTTTATGTATGTTGCTTGTTTCTTGTGTACAATAAATATTTCCTATTTGTATTGTATTTAAGATGCTACTAAGAGCTAAATTGCACACCATCAGAAAAATATTACTCTCTGAGTACATCATTTATCGAAAATTCTTTTTAACAATTAAAGCACAGGTACTGTAGTTTGCGAAAATCTTTGGCACTTTTTCTTCTACTCAGCGAACTATAATTTCCAGAGTTCATAGTTTCTGATTAAACTACAGTACCCGTACTTCAATTGTTAAAGACGAATTTTCGATTTAATGATTTACTCAGCGAGTAATTGTTTATTTATTATTTTTAACGCCAGGAGTCGCAGGTTCGAATCCTGCTCGTGAGCGTTTTTTTTTTCCACAATTTAATAATCGAGTAATTGGTTTTCTACTGATGGGGGCGCCACTTAGCTATTATATAGTAGCGCCTTAATTCAGAACGTTACGAAATTTTCTGATTCAGCGATGTATTTGCAAGGGTAAGGATTCATTCAGTCAGTTGAAGTGCATTATTTTACAGAAGGACGCTTTTTAGGGTGTTGATTGGAGGATTAATAACACTTGTTTATAATACTACACTGGAAATTACTTTTAATTAGATAGGTAATTAGGTAGGCTGAAGTGGCAGTGGGCTGGCCATGCCTGTCGAAGGACCGATGGCCGTTGGAGCAGACGAGTCCTTGAGTGGAGACCGCGAATCGGCAAACGCAGCGTAGGGCGCCCGGCCGGCCGGTAGCAGCCTGATGGACCGACAACCTAATTAAAGTAGCTGGGGGGGACTGGATGCGGAAGGCAGAGGACGGAGTGTTGTGGCGCAACTTGGGAGAGGCCTATGTCCAGCAGTGGACTGCGATGAGCTGAGTTGATGAGGTAGGTACCACTGATTTCTATGCCTGAAAACTCGGTTTCAGAATTAATTTATTCAACAATAGGTACCCAAATTGCAGTCTACCTCAAAAGGGAAGAGGGACAAACAGTAATTAAATCGAGCAAGAGGAAAAGTGACTTGCAAATTGAGCTTCGCCTTCGTCTGATGCAAAGTAGTTCACCGCACTATCTTCACTACTGCATGCTTGCAGAACTTTGTACGAACTCGCAGTATAGACGAGGCACAAAGAATTTACTCTAAACTTTCCTTGGAGATAATTTCCTATATCGCAAATATTCTTGTTAGGTCTTCGGGTAGTTGAGAGTTCGTGTCAAGAGTAGATCTTGCATGTTAGTTGAAAGGGGTTAAGTATGAACATTTGCTTCAAAATTCACAGACAAGTAACTGAAGTATGTGTGGAGTAATTTATTAAAATGAGTGTGGTCGAATGTTACGACCCCACAGGACCCCCTTACGAATAAAAGGGCCATATTACGAGTTCAGGACGCAGAGTTCGTTTTCCTGAATAAGGCTCTTTTATTCGTAAGGGGGCCCTGTGGGGTCGTAATATTCGACCACACTCATTTTAATAAATTATTCCACAGTGGTGACCCCGACGTGATAGCAATCGTAGCATTTGTTGGTACCATCACGTCGGGGTCACCACTGTGGAATAATTTATTAAAATGATTGTGGTCGAATATTACGACCCCACATATGTACTCTCAATTAGCTATCACAATACCTAATCAAACTACGGATTTTAATTATTTTGAATTATACAACGTGTTATTGAAATAACTGAAAACCTCTTAAGGCGTCATATATACTCATCAGCATGAACAACTTTTACTATAGGACCATCCCTGAAATCACGAAAAAAATATCATCTGTTCCTTTATTTGTGTTCACATAAATTGACAAAATGCTCCCTACATTTACAGCTAATATTTTTTCGGGATTTCCGGGATGGTCCGTTAGTAAAAGTTGTTCATGCTGAAGAGTATATATGACGCCTTAAGAGGTTTTCAGTTATTTCAATAACACGTTGTATAATTCAAAATAATTAAAATCCGTAGTTTGATTAGGTATTGTGATTGCACAGCAATATTCTGAGCGGTGGCCGTTTTGCGCGGATGTGACGCATATCTTACCACACTTCTTGACTCTGTACCTGTATTTATTCTGTGTTCTTGAATTTTTTTGGTAATTTTGTGCGTCACTTTTGAAGCAAATAAATATTTTTTCTTTCTTTCTTTCTTTTTCTTTTTCATACTGATGAATACAATGACCCCTTAAGAGGTTTTCAGTTATTTCAATAACACATTGTATGTGAGCGAAGCCTATGTCCAGCAGTGGACTGCGATAGACTGAGTTGATGATGATGATGATGATGAAGTTTTACCACAGAAAGATGTTATCGAGCATATGTATACCTCGTGAACTGTTTATCTTCCTGGGATAAAAATCTTATAGGTATTATAATGAACCTGGGTTATGGTCTATGATAGTTACATAGTCATACATATTTGAATAGGTAATATTTGTTTCATACTACTCGATTATCCTTAGACGAGTGATGACGTCAACGCGGCTGAATGAACGGAATCAAAACGAGAGGTCTTTGTCCTTTCAATACGATTTGATATTTAGATAAATCATTCATAAAAACGTATAGAGATTTTGCATGGTTGAAAAAAATGTTGCTAATGTTTGTTCCATTAATCAAATCGACCTCTTGCATTTCACTGCTAAATACAGGTGCTATTTGGTTCATTGATTTTTCTTCCAATGTAAACATGATTAAATTTAATTTATAATTAATTCGATTTAGTTTATAATTAAACATGATATAATTATGATTACAACTAATTTTAGTATTTTCCTAGAGATTGACATATTATATTCCAATATTTATTATTGTTTCCTACTGAAATCTAGCATTAAAGTGTTCATTTCCGATTCAAAATGATTTAATTTATTTCCATTTAAAGTTAATTTTAATAAATCCTTAGTACCAACTGATCACGATAGCAATAAAGCTTAAAGCTTAATTTCTTTTAACATGAGCTACAATGTTCCTCCCGACTAGTCCCCGTTATGCCCCATAGCTCTGGCCAGTCGTAAAGGCCCCCTGGCCTTGACTCAACCACAGCGAGTCTCGCCGGTGACCTTGCACCTTATTGAATATACAGAGTTTACGTCAGAAAACAGGGTACAGAAGGACCACTGCGCAATATTGGACAGTCGCACAAGTCGCACGCTTAATTATAAACTGACCTAATTCGAAAAACGTAGGCTTTCAAAAATTAACTTTAACTAATACATAGTTACTATTTACTTGAAATAGTTATACAGTTTTCTACAATAAAATCTATATTCTATTGATGTTAAAGTTCATTTTTGAAAATCAAATTTTACTAATTTGGTCAGTTTATTATTAAGCGTACGAAGTAGGCTGACTGGGCTGGATTTCCGGAAAATTCCTCATAAAGTTTTCACTGCGATGCGATGCATGATGTTTTATGTAATTCCAAATTACTTCTATGACAATCCGTAATATTAAGACTTACATAGGCACTCAATAGGATTTTTTGGAAGTCTCCAGATATTAAACTCTCAGTTTTTGAATATACTTACAATATCATTGAGATATCAACAATAATTCATCAAAAATTTATTGAAACTAGTATCGCTGTGGTCGAAATTCGACCAATTTGTCAGTAAAGTACGAATAAATAAAAATAATAATGAATAAATAGATAAATATTTTTGAGACATTTAGACGAAATTCTCATGTGTGTATGTATTTTACATGCCTTAACGGCAACACACTCACATGGTTTTTTTGTGGATATCCATAGATGTCATAGCACAGTAACTTTCGAACGAGGTAAGTTTCATAAAGGCAAGTACCACAATCGTTATTTTGGAATGCGATATGTCGTAGGATACACAATAATATATATGCCTGTTATATGTATATTATTATTACTCATTAGTCCGTGATTACTAATTATTTTCGCCTTCTTCATGCATTTACTTGATGGTTAAACTGCAATGTGCGCGCGCGCTCCACCCTGTCTTTTGCGCCAGGAATGCTAGAGCGAGACAATGTACCCAAACCAGTTCCAGAAACGCCGGAAGCCTTTCTCTTGTAACGATAACCATGTCTACATACAAGTGTTCATTGTAATATAGTATAGGTACCATTTGAAATATATAAGCTTTTTTATTGGTTTCGATCGTCGATAGCAGGATCAATATTTCAACTTGCCCGTATGTTCATACATGTTCAGTTATTCGAAAGTCGCGTCGAGTTTACGATAATGTTGATATAAACAATAATGTTTCCTGTCATTAAATTGACTGCATACACAAGAATAATGCAGAATGCGGTACTTTTTCACAACACGGCGCGAAGAGTACAGATGCCGGTGAAATTACAATCACATGAGACTTACATCTTCAGGCCTCAGTTTGGCGAACGCGATTGTCCATTTAGGGAACAACCTAGTTGGTTATGCATGAGTGGCTATTGCAGTTATGGGCAAAGGTAACCGCTTAGCACCAGATGAGCCTTTAGCGCGTTTCACCATCTTATGCCATAAAACACGTTATTTATTATTAACACGCACATTTCTCTGAGGATTTTAAAATTTATCTTGAATCTTTATATCTTATCAAGATTGTTGTTGTAACTATGAAGAATTCACATTTCTTATGATAACCATTCACATTAAGGAAGATTAAACTGAACAAATAATTATACAAGCTAAAACATTAAGTATTTATTCATTTATTACCTTTCAAATTTATCCACACTAAACTTGCCGTCAAATTAATCATTTATCGAAATATCAAATCCACCAAAAATTACACAATCTCTCCGTAGACCCATCGGAAATTGATTGATTGACTAAGTTATAAATTATGTTTGTTTTGTTCAATGTTTGTATACGCTTATAGCCCAATAAAGCCTCCGGACAACTTTTTATCTTTTAATTACTCATTCCCCAACAGTAATCCAACGAAATTATCGAAGCCTACAAAAGTAATCTGCAAAACGTTCACTTTTAAATCGGATTAAATTCAAATCGAATACAATTTTACTGTAAACCTCAGACATCGATAATTTTTCCAATCGATATCTACTCAATTCTGTCTCTTGCCACACGCTACAATTTTGCCATAATGCTCGACTAATATTACTAGATCAAGTTAATTACATATTTCATTAATTTCGTCTAACACCAAACTACAGCTAAGCATTAAGGGGCATGTAGCATACAAGTGGCGCCCCCATCAGTAAAAAAATATTCCTCGCTGAATACATCATTTACTATCGAAAATTAGTTTTTATCGATTGAAGAACAGCTCACCGATTCAGAACCACACGATAACCAGTTGTCAACCGATTTGGTTTGTCATCTCTTTTTCTCCCGTTGCGTGTGCGTGAAAACGAGATAACAAACCGAACCGGTCGACAACTGATTATCGGGTGGTTCTGCATCGGGCAGCAGGTACTGTAGTTTAATCAGAAACTATTAACTCTGTAACTTATACTTCGCTGTAGTTGTAGATAGAAAAAGTGCGAAACACGGCCACTTTTGGCATATTATCTGCAACTACAGCGAACCATATTTTACAGAGTTAATAGTTTCTGATTAAACTGCAGTACCTGTACTTCAATCTTTAAAAACGAATTTTCGATAAATGATGTATTTAGCGAGTAATATTTTTTTTTACTGATGGGGGCGCCACTTGGCTGCTACATTCCCCTTAAGTTAGTGAAACCACAAGCGCACCTAATCGACAGCGAACCGAGATTTAAATCCCTGTCATTCCCGTCGTCTCTATCCGAGTCTACCCGAGTCTATCCGCATAGACCGAATCTAAACATTCCGGTATCACCTAGATGAATCATAATCTAAAGTTTATTGCTCCCTGATTCATGACTATTCAACTATATACATTATACATACGAGTATGTACAGACTCAATAGGGTAAAGCGACGAATTGTTAACCGAAGCAAATAGTAATTACTCTGACATAATTATATGCGTGGACATTTAAGAGGTAAGATTATGAACAATGACGCGTAATTATTGTTAACGGTTGTCTTACGGCCAAAATTAATATCCAATCAATCCACGATTTACCCTACTAGAAATAGAAATTTGACATATTTTTTATGGAGCTTATGTCAAATTCCTATGCCTAGTAGGGTAAATCGTGGATAGATTGGATATTAATTTTGGCCGTTAAACGGTATGTGGTTAAGATTTGCTAACACATTGTATGTCACCTTTTTGTCTTGTTACAGCACACGTTATCATTATTATTATACAACCTTATTCTTACTTTATACTAAACCTCTAAGGGATCACTATGAACAACTTTTACTATGGGACCAACCATAAGTATGTATTTACAAAACAGGTATATACGTATTATATCCATAGTCAAGTAACCTTTGATTATTGTTAATCGAAGCTAATAACCATAGTACAAGCTCTGTTTAGTATGAGACTAGATTTTACCGTGTAAAAATGTCTCAAAAATATCCCAAACACTGAAATCGTGAAAAAAATATCAGTGGATCCCTACAATTTCTCGATTTGTGTGAACACAAATGTAGGGACTAGTTGATTTATTTTTTGCGATTTCAGGGTTGGTCCCATAGTAAAAGTTGTTCATAATTATGAGAACAATGACCCCTTGAGGTTTAGTATCAACTAAGAATAAGATTGTATATGGATACGTAAGAGCTACTAAAACTTAACAAATAGAATTGAACACAATAACTAATAAATCCTCAGAGCTTTTAGTCAAACAAGCTAATACATATTGCAAATATAACTAGAAACTACAAAACACTCGCAATGCAATACCACTCGATATATCATATGCAAATAAGTTTATTTTAGTCAGTAATCCCAGCAATCGGCAGGCCCACCCTACACGGGTGTATAATGGCGACGTTGTGCAAGCACCCACGTATTCAAATAAATATGCCAGTAATAACTTTCCTATAGAAACTAAATCGTCTAGTCACGAGCAAACAAGTCAGTTGGATACCTACTGGTTAGCTATCTGTGCTGTCATTATCTATATGTAACAACAGACGGAATAGCTCGGGATGAGATTGTTTGGACTATAGAAATCTAGGATTATTCTCGTTAGATCCATAGTCTAGATCCATAATGGATCTATGGAGATATATTTTTTCCCTTTAGATCCAATTTTTAAAAAGTGGATCTATTGAGAACTTGCTTTCTCGTTAGATCCATTGTGTAAATCCATGAGATCCGTAATGGATTTATTGGGAAATATTTTTCTCATTGGAACCAATTTTGAAGAAGTGGATCTACCAAGAACTTTCTTTCTCTGTAAATACATTGCTTGATTGGACCTATTCCATTTAGTTCAACTTTCCATGTAATGGTTAAAAATTACCTGAATGTTGAAATAAATCATCACTTCAGCCGAAAGACGTCCACTACTGGACATAGGCCTCCCCCAATTAAGGGGTGGGGGATATGCCATAATCGCCACGCTTGGCAGGCGGGTTGGAGATCGCAGTTGTTTGGTTAAATACTCAGAGAACGCTGCTGCCCATCCTCTGGTGAATCCCTTAGTCGCCTTTTACGACACAATACAAAATAAATTAAGCCTAAAAAGAAATCCGTTGTTAGATATGCTGCAAAATACAATTAATTTTAGTGACTCTGCGTCCAAAACAGCACTGATGATCAAGCAAACGGTTCGCGCACTGGTGTCTAAAGAGACACCTGTACGCGGCGACATTTTCACGCGTCTTTGTCACTTCTATTTCCTTATACGTGGGACACTCAGAAAGTTTTGCGAAACTAAAAAAAATTGTTCTATACGTACATATATTTTTATCAAATCTTTTCAAAGTACTTTCCACCAGCCTCTATACAAAGATTCATGCGCCTAAACCAGTTTTCAAAACACTTTTTCCAGTCCGCCGCAGACACCTCGTTTACAGCCTGCTCGAACGCAGCCAGCGCATCTTCCGGCGACGAAAATTGTATCCCTTTGAGCTGATTTTTTATTTTTGGGAATAAAAAGAAGTCACACGGTGCTAGATCAGGGCTGTAAGGAGGGTGACCCAGGAGTTTGACTGGCGTGCTGTCCAGGAAGTCCCTCGTTTTGAGTGCGGTGTGCGCAGGTGCATTGTCGTGGTGGAGCAGTAGCCCGCGGAGCCCTGTGTTTGGTCGCTTGTTGCTTATAACAGAGAAAACTTCTGGCAAACATTTGGTAGTATACCATTCGGCATTAATGCTTCTTTGATCCCGTAAGGGAATTGATACCAAGTGGCCAGTCAAATTAAAAAAGCTAGCGATCAAAATCTTACCCCCGCTTCTAGATCGCTTCACTTTGGTAGGCGTTGGCTCATTTTGAAACACCCGAACAGTCGACTGGCGCTTGGTTTCTGGGTCGTATTGATAAATCCAGGACTCATCACCTGTAACGATGTCGTAAACACGCCGAGACGAGCCTGCTTCAAATTTGTTAAGCATATCACGGCACCATTCCACCCGGGCCTGCTTCTGAGCATCGGTGAGGTTGTGCGGCACCCAGCGTGATACTATCCTCCTCACGCGAAGATGGCTGTGTAGAATCTCGTGAACGCTTCCCGATCCAATCTTCAATATGTGTTGAATCTCCTGATATGTAATTCGCCTATTGTCTTGGATTAAATTTTTCACTGCTAGCACGTTTTCTTCGGTAACAGCCGTCAAAGGGCGACCGCTTCTTTCGTCATCCCCCAAAGTTGGTCGACCGCGCTTGAATTCGTTATACCAACGATACACGGTTGCCTTGGAAGGGCCTTCATCCATGAATGCCATTTGAAGTCTATCGTACGATTCATCCGGTTTCAGGCGACACTTGAAATCGTATAAAATCATAGCTCTAAAATGTTCCCGGCGCAGATCCATATTTCAGTGAGACACAATACTTTGAATTAACTCGCAAAAAATGTGGAGGGAAATTTTGAAATTGGAACTTACTTATTTTTACTTATAAATAATCATATTTTCGAAAAACATTATAACTGGCCAGTCTCCCATATATAAAAACTTTTTTTCGCAATACTTTCTGAGGGGCCTGGTATTATTTAGATTTCTGTGGTTTGGACAAATACAAATTATATGAACCAATTTGTAAGCGTTCCTTTCCTTCAAACTCATGTATCATGTAGAAACAGGAATTATATGGGTATGACGAATCAAGTGGACAAGAAAGTACTAAAAAAGCAATTTTTACATAAAAGATTTGAGTATTTATTTTTAGAAGCAAGGCAAGCTTTAATTATTAAATTATTTAATTTAAAAAAAAGTATCTAAGTATTATATCCATTGTCTAGTACCCATAGTACAAGCTCTGCTTAGTTTGGGACTAGTTGGTGACGTGTAAAATGTCCCAATTTTTTTTTTCATATTTTTTTTATTTTTATTATAGGATAGGATTTTGACTTAGATAATGATGCAAAATTCCAATCCACGTCCAACATCATACGTGTAAGCCACGTGCCACAAAAAACTGACCAATTCCGTGTTGCGTCATGTAATAACCATCAAAACAAAAACTCGTCACAATTTTGTATAAGTACCTTCGTAAAGGTAATGGAATTTTCAATTTCATGCGCCCAGTTGACATGAATTTGCAGAACGAAACAAACATCATACGAGTAAGTATATTTAAGTTACAAGTATAATTAATATGTATAGTAGTAAAAGCTGTACGAGTATTTATTTATATATGCTTTATTGTACACCTTTAAATACATTACATTGAATATGCGTCAATGATGTTTATGCTGCTGAGCGTGGGGTCCTGGGTTCGATTCCCGGGTCGGGAAAAGTGTTATTGGGTTTTTTCATTAGGAAATTCACAGTAGCAGCCCGGAGTCTGGATTTGTGCCCGGCAATGGCAATAGGCTCGCCCCCTATTACATGGGACTATAACATAACTGACGAAATGTGGGTGTATATTACACCTCTGCCTACCCCTTTGGGGAAATACAGGCGTGATATTATTTTATTATGTTATGTTACACATTTAGTGTTATGGAACATACTGCTGGCACCGATATACTGCAAAGTTCATTGAATCGTTCCATTACTACTATACTGGCTGACTTAGAACTGAAACTCTCGTGCAGTCTCAACAATTAATAATCACAGCGATAAATATAATAGACACGCTAAATAAAGCCATTAGTATTACTTTCGCGTTGTCGACTAGACCAAATCTGGTATTACCATTTAAGCTCCAAGTTACGACACTAAACAAACACCGGAATATTTGGTCTAACAATATGCGGAAAGATCAATAAAAACTATTTACGTCTGTTCAAGCCATTTAAAGGTATAACGACTACTAGGCAAATTATCTTAGCCAAACAAAACAGGTTAGAAGTGTTACTATTGAGTGAACTTAAATGCGACGTATTAGCGCTAACGGAGCATTGGCTAACAGATGCCAAACTGTCAATGATCTCGTTTAATGGTTACTCGCTAGCCTCAAAGTTCTGTAGAAAAGACTATTTACGCGGCGGTTCGTGTATTTATATTAAATCGAAAATTAAATATGTTAATAGACCTGACTATTGCCGCTTATCTGTAGAAAAAGTGTGTGAAATTTCCTCAGTCCATTTAATTGATTTTAATGTTATAATTATTTGTATTTATCGGTCACCCGCATCTGACGTGAATGAATTCTTCGACTGCTTTGAAGGTCTGCTTGACAAGATTATTGACGAACCACTAGACGTAGCAATAGTAGGTGATTTTAACGTAAATGTGATAAAGGACTCGACGATAGTTCGTAAATTGAATGACATTTTATCTATTCGTGATTTTACTGCGCATGTGAATTTTGCGACAAGGGTTACACGAACAAGTAGCACTGCTATTGACAACTGTTTTAGTAATGTAGATGAAAATCGAATTAGCGTAAGACCCATAACGGCCCATATCAGTGATCACCGAGGACAGCGTATTAACTTGAAATGTGTTTCTAAAAATGCCTCACTCCCTGTTGTTCGGACGATTAAACGTCAATATACACACAGTAACATAGCCAGCTTCGTACGATCACTGGCAGCAATTGACTGGGATGATGTTAAGCATAAATATGCAGACAATTCTAGTCAATATGCAGATGCTCTGGTCAATATTATGTCGTATGCAGCTGAAATAAGTTTTCCCTTGAAATCAATACCCATCAAGAACCATAACAAACACTGGATAACCAACGACATATTAGCCATGAAAGACCTGCTACACGACCTATATAATATGAGAAACATTTTTCCATATTGCGAAAACCTGACTATGCTTACCGACGATCTGTCTAAGAGATATGACAAAACTTTAGCAAGTGAGTGTGCAGCGTTCTATTCGCGTCGAATCGAGCAAAGTAGCAACAAGGTGAGAGAGATCTGGCAAATTGTGCGAGAACGCACAAAGCCTCACCTTAAAGTCCATAATGACTTTGCTGACGATGTTAGGATGGACGATGGTTCATCTTTTCACTCTAAGCTGGACGTAGCTAACTTTTTTAACCGCCAATTTGCCAACGCCGCGAAACTAGCAAACGCACCCGAGGCTAGGTTAGACGAAGCACTTATTCTTCTCCAGCAGAGTAGGCCACCCTCCTGTAGTTCTATGAGACTTAAGCACTTTACGACTGAAGAGATAGGGAAGATCATAACATCTCAAATAGCCCCTAAAAATGCGAAAGATCTGTATGACATATCGTGCTTCTTAATACGAGGTGCTGTGGAAGCAATTGTGAAGCCTTTAAACGACCTTTACAATACTCTGATAAGACAAAGCACGTTTCCAACTGCCCTAAAAAATGTTAAAGTCTCACCAATATATAAAGGTAAAGGAAAAAAGGAAAACTGTGCCGACTATAGACCTATAACAATAATACCGGCTGCCGCAAAAGTGCTGGAGTCAGGTCTATGCAGCAGACTTGAAAAATACCTCAGTAGCACGGGTGCATTGTCGGACAACCAGTACGCGTACCGTGTGGGCCGCTCCACGACAGACATGACGCGTGAGCTGGTCTGGCAGGTGATGCAGGCAAGGGAGGCGGGGCTGCAGGTCGCGGTCATTAGCTGTGATCTGTCGCGCGCCTTTGACGTTTGCAATCATGGCCTACTCTTGATGAAACTTGACCACTATGGTGTGAGAGGCCCCGTCTTGTCACTGATAAGGGATTTCTTGCATAATCGGGTACAAACGGTCGTGGCTGCTACAGGCAGTATTAAGTCGGAACCTATAAACTTAGAAATAGGAGTTGCACAAGGTTCCTGTGTGTCCAACCTGATCTTTAATCTCCTCATGAACGACCTTCCGGATTCTGTGCCAGATGCTCAACTTCTGATATACGCGGATGACGTAGCTGCAATTGTTACAGCCCCAGAAGTCACTGCTCTCGAACAAAAACTTGACATTGTAGCGCGTCAGCTGGCGCACTGGTTTCGAGTCAACGGCCTGGCACTGAATCCGAAAAAGACAAATTTCACCCACTTTAACTTGTCCGGACGCCGATATCAAGATCTAACCGTTAAAATGGAGGGTCAGACCATACGTCAGGTAGACTCTTTCGTAATTTTAGGGTTTCACGTCGATAGGAGTATCACCTGGAGTGGACACGTAGACGGCCTATGTGATAAGCTAGGGAGAGCATGCTTTGCGCTGGGGCGGGTCGCACGTGTCCTTTCACAGCAGGCAGTTCGGGGTTGCTACTTCGCAACGATCCAGACGCTGCTTACCTACGGTATTGACATCTGGGGGCAGTCTGCGGAATGGCACCGTGCATTTGTTATGCAAAAACGTGCTGTGCGCATACTAGCGAGAGTCCCACCACTAACACCAGCGAAAACTATTTTCGTGAACCTTAAGCTGATGACAATGCCAGCCTTATATATGTATAATGTGTGTCTATACATGTATAAAAACATAAATTTGTTTCATCAGAACAAAGATGTGCATAAAATAGCCACACGAAACGCGCACAGGTTAGTGATTCCTAGACATCGACTTACTAAGACAAGCAAATGCACTCGTATTTTCGGTGTAAAAGTGTTTAATGCCCTGCCAGAGTCCATTCGCAGCTCTAAGACCTTGCCGGTTTTTAAAAATAAAGTTAAGTCCTTCTTTATTGCAATGGCCCCTTACAGCGTCGATGAATTCATTCCTAAGCTACAATGATATATTATTTTCTAGTAGATGAAATTTTTATTGTTATTTTTGAATAATACAACTTTATACACTGTATTTTTATGAATGAATTAATTAATTTTGATAATTCTATTTATATTTTGTTTTGTAATGACGTGTAATTAATTATTGTTATCAATAAAAATAATCTAATCTAATCTAATCTAATTGTTAAAAAATGATATTCATCTAATAAGTCCATTTTACGCCTACGCTGTGTCCAATATATCATGAATCATGACACTTTATGGCGGCGTTGCTTATCAAGGAAAAATTCAACAACCCGTGAAATTCAGTACATTTAATTTTAGTTCTCTATTTTTCCACCTGCCAAGATATACTGGCCAAGTGGCCACTCCATGTCTTAACTCGCATTAGGTGTGATTTAAAATAAAACCGCGTCGCGTAGGCCAGGTGTTTCACGTCAAAACATACCATTAAAATTCTTAACCGGAACTTAACCTATTTTTAGAGCCCCAATGCAAAATACCCTTAAGTCCCTTAGCTTTGCAAAATGACTTAATGACAAAGAGTGCTTTTGTCTCCTAGTTCAAAAACAGGTAGTAAAAAATAATATACACTTCTTAGTGCCCAATCTGACCTATCAATAACTACTGAAACCTTACCAATTATCTGCGAAACACTTCACGTAGTGCAAACCAAACGAAACGAAAAGCCATCTAGGAGGCAGCAAAACAGAAAAATAATACTTATTTTTTTCAATATGCATGAGGCTACATAAGTTGGGTTTACGCAATAAGGTAACAGGGTGAAGACACGGCGCGATTACTCTCCAGACCCGACTCGACCCCAGCGAGTGCCCTCGAGGCGAGTACGTCGAGATGTAGCTCGAGTGCCGTGTGGAGCATTGTGTTTTTAATACCCACCTACTAGCTCGCCGTAGGAATTTTCATATTATTATGCGCTTGAGAAGTTATTTAAAGGAATTAGCCACAGTAGAGCCTTTACAGAAGCAATTTCCGAGAAAATTTAGAGAAGTTTTTAATACGATCGACTGGCCATTTCTAGCATGTTTTGAGACTTTAATTCTGTACTTAAGTACCAGTTTTGCGCCAAAGCAATTAATGCTGGTGTCGCTTTCCAGTCAGCCCCTTAGGGAAACCTAGCGTTAGCTATAAATAAATTAATGAAATTCTTGGAGAAGTTGCTTCTTTCAGTAGCAGAAGTTTTGCCGCAATGTAAATTTTCGCGCTGGTATTTTATTCTCGCTCAACGTGTGCGGTGTTACTGAGAATTCTGAAAAATACAATAACATCTGTACGCCTACCATGAGTTGTTATCGAAAAATTACTCGCTAGCGTCCAACTCGCTAGCGTGTTAACGTGGTTCAAATAGATTTCGATAATGCTTGCACCATGAGTTTTACGGAGCCTTACGGAGGCGCTGGAATAAGCTCGATCGTCTTCAAAATGTTATGTTGATATAACGTAGTTAACTAGCTAACATCACTCATGTTTTGTTTCTTTCTCTCTCAGTACAAAGAAGAGAGAACGGCTCATATGCTCTAAATGTAGTGGTATCGCTATGCTAAATTTGTTATAACAGCCAACACGAAATATCCCGACCGAAATTGAAAGGTCATCAGCGGTTTATGTTTATGTTAGTGAAATGCTTATGGTATTTAGTGGATGTTGAATTTTTATACCTTGAAATATTTCACTGTCGTGTCGTCTATTAAATTATTTATAATTTTGTTGACGTTGTGTGATTGTGTGGCTCGCGGCATTTTTGATAAGTTTATTAAAAAAATAGAAAACAATGAGGACACAATGGGTGTGTGAGTGGGTCACAATTTCAATTGTTGGCGAAGTTAATGGAAAGGTATGTTTCTAATAAATTATTTCAAACATAAAGTTACAAAATTTCCAAATAGTTGCCCCTAAACAACGCAGGTAGATTAGGTAGATAAACAAAGCCACTTGAAACTTTGAAAGTGTAAATTTAGCTAGGCTCAACTCATATACTCATTTAAGCTCTTTTAGACATTATTTTGACTTTAATATACACAAAAACGTATTTAATTATTATGTAAACATATGTTTCACACCTCAAAATACTAGTGAGCTACGTTACTACTATCACAAGCGTATATTTCGATAGCGTCTGTCGAATTAGTGACTCATGGTGCCGTTTTGTATGGTAACTGCTGCAAAACGTTAGTGACTATCAATAGATTACGTGAGGTTTCTTACCTATCGAAATCTATAGTACACATATGAATTTTAATTATTTCTGTGAGCGCTAGGGGCGCTGTACAATCTTTCATATAAATCTTTTACGGAGACGCTAGCGAGTTTTGGCCATGTAAACTCATGGTAGAGCTACTAGTAACTTGATTCCTAACCTAACTCCGTCCCCCAATCTTGGCTCACCAAACAGAGAATACAGTTTAACCAATGCATGACGTACATTTGAACAGTGTCAGCGGTAACGTAGGTAATAAAACGAGAATGTTAATAAAATTTTGCAAGGAACGGCTGACATCAAAAATGAACTTTGAAATCATAAACTTAACACCGCTGTCCATGTAAATGATGAGTAAAAGGTTATTAAAAAGCGCTGAGTGTATGAAACAAGACAGCATTACGACCTTCGTGACCTTTCCAATATGTTACCTGCCCGAACAAACGCGAATGTAACCGATCCCGTTCGTCGTTTACGGATCGTGTTTGACAAACAAAGACGTCTGTGTAATCCGATCCGGCGATGTGCAATTAACATTCTAAGTGTTACGTTTACTGTTCACGAACAATGAGCCCACTGCAATCCCTGGCCACTGGGAGCCGTTTGAGTACACCCATTGTAGCATCTGTGTACAAGACTTACGTGCAAAGCGAAGTGGTCAAACAAGATGAGGTGGAAGTGTTTGTCGATATTAATGAAGCGTTTGTACCAAACTTATATAAAACAAGCTATCGTAAAAGACTAACGGCCAAAATTAATATCCAATCTGTTCACGATTTGCCCTACTAGAGATAGAAATTTGACATAAGCTCCATACAAAATATGTCAAATTTCCATCTCCAGTAGGGTAAATCGTGGATAGATAGGATATTAGTTTTGGCCGTAAGAAGGACTGCTTCTTATCGCGCCAGACTTAGCGCATTTATCCAAATATTTACGTTGTTTGGCCAATACATCATTTGAGCCGAAAAATGTCCACTACTGGACATAGGCCTCCCCCAAAAGGGGGGGATATGCCATAATCGCCACGCTTGGCAGGCGGGTTGGCGATCGCAGTTGGTTGGTTAAATACTCAGAGAACGCAGCTGGCCATCCCTCTGGTGAATCCCTTAGTCGCCTTTTACGACACCCATGAGAAGAGATAGGGTGGTGCAATTCTTTATGTCCAGCACCACACGGATACAAAACAAACTTTATAGGTAAATATTGGAATAAAGTTTGTTTTGTATCGGCGTAATGGCTGGAATATTTGGGGAATACACTAAATCTGGCGCCGACGTTACAAAATATTTGATTATGTAGTCGAACAAAATTAGAGATTTGATAACGATTTTAACCAGAAACTTTTGACTTTCAGCGTAAAACATTTTACGGCTCCTATAGATGTGTCTTGTGATCTTACTTCATTATTATCTGACCTTGACTTTGATCTTGATTAAAACATTAGGGGCTCTCATCCAGAAATATCCCAAATAACTTCCCGAGAATTATGTTAATTACCAGCTCAGTAGCCGCGCTCAGCATTTTGATCAGGAATACAGAAGCGAAGTTATTTCGTAAATAAATATGGCTTCTCTTAAGGAATTCTTAGAAGACTATACTGCGTCCGTTAACTAAGATATAAATTACTAAATACCAGTCAACGGAAGTAGTACAGGCTTTTGTTTCCCGAAGACAAATAATAACTATCAATCCATTAAAACTTGGATTAGTTACACCACTTTCGTTATTGAAAATTTTATTGTTAAAGCAAACCGAATTGTTGTCCCTGTTTGTGATCTGACTGAAGGCCAATTCTCGTAGGTATAGTTCCAAACTGATCTCAATGCCTTAAGTCTCAATATCCTTAGAGTAGATGTTTCTGATTGCCATTTATTGGTGACAGTAATGACCTAATTGACACAAATAAACGGCAAACAGGAACATCTACTGCCAGGATATTGAGATTTAACGCATTTAGATTAGTTTGGAACTGTATTTTGAACGTTTTTAATTACGAGAATCGGCCTTCTGGACATGAAATATAAAATAATATTGCCGTAATTTTTTCAGTTTCTCTTACTGAGAGGAGGCCCGTGCCCAGCAGTGGGATTTTAATGGGCTGGTTATATAATGCCGTAAGTTATAAAAATAAAAGGGAAGCAAAGTCAGTTGGTAAAGCATTTGATATTAGCAACAAGTTTCTTTTCACTATTACAGCTATTAAAACTAAATCTAGTTCAACCGATATTACTGATTATAAAACTCTGATATCAATTCTTCTCGCTCCAATAAAGGGTAAAACAGTGAGAACATTCGCACTATCGATATCGCCATATTCAATTTTAATTTTGAAAAACCGGCCAAGAGCATGTCGGGCCATGCTCAGTATTATAGGGTTCTTTAAGTAGTTGTACAAACGAATCAAATCGAATATTAATCATGGCTATTTTAGTTTTTGCAATAATCGGCAGCATTCGTGACTCAGAGCGTGTTGTTAGTAGCGCCATCTAGCGATAAATTCAAGAAGCCAAATTTAAGAAGTCTGTCATGTCAAAGTTACTTTTTGTGATTTTTTCAAATAGAAAGTAGCTAAAGGAGCATTATTTGCCATGATAATTTTTCTCTAAGGTCAATGACCTTTGAACTAGGACGTTTTAAGTATTTTTCAGTATTCTGTCTATAACTCAAAAAATTATAATCAAATTATACTCGAAATAATTTTAAAAGAGAGTTTTCACAAAGGTCTATCAATGTGGAAGATTATAAGTTTCTACGTTGCATAGTTTAGAAATGGCAGGGGGGGACACATTGCAAGTCACTTTGGCGGGCTATATTTCGCATATGGTACACCTGATAAAAAAGTGATGTATGAAACATTACCTTCATTGTAGTAGACCTATTCAATGATACGCCACACTTCTTTTAAATTTGAGATCTATATGCAGACAATTTTTTAACAAAATTTCATTTACTTATGTTTATAACTGTAGAAGTTATTAAGCTGTAAAGGATTAGGACAGACGGACAGACGGACAGACGGACAGACGGACGGACATGACGAAACTATAAGGGTTCCTTGTAGGACTACGGAACCCTAAAACGAAAAAAACGAGAACATAAACGAGAACGAAACGAGTACATATCGAGAGCGGAACGATATTATTACTAGTTGGAATTGGCTTCATGTGATAAGAGTAGGCTAGGCATAGATATTTCTCGTTGAAACGTAGAATATCCATAAAATTCGATATCTAGTTACCAAATACGGCTTCGATTTTCAGTTTGACCCCATATTCTCGGCTACATATGGCCACAACAGTTTATCGAGCACGAATTAGTTTCAAATTTCGAACACCACGCTATCGGGTCCGTTAAATTCATTTCAAATTTAAAACTCCACACTAGCCCATACAAACTTTTTTTGAACTCCTAAGGAATGTATCGTACAATGTGGAGCCGGTGGGGCCTCTAGGCGGCCATTTTGTGCGTATGTTCCGTTTGTTTACGTTTTATTGAACGTTGGATAGCGCTACAAAACCTGTTCCCTACAATTTAGCAATCCACAAAGGTCAATCTACGCACGCAATCCTATCCCACGTCGGCTATCAAGGTTATACTTGTGTGTTTAGTATCAATTTAACATAGGATGTCTTGTGAATGCGTGCGTAGACGGGTTTTCGATCTGTATTCTATCTGACTGGAGGTGCGGCTTTAGGCTTTAGCTATAGCAATAAATTTTAATGAAAACTTAAGTTTTATGGATGGATGATTGTACAGTTTTAACAGTTTATTGGTCAAAGAACTTTTAGACCTAAATTCAGGAGCTAGGTACTCGAAAATTTAACCCAGTTATTGTGTTTAAAAATGTTCAGCTCATGCCAGGTTTGCTACTGTGCCCAGCACACAATAACAAGATTGTTATTAGACTCCATCATGCGTGTGGAACCTAAACGGTCATTTTCTAACAGTAGGGACACAAAATATACATACCTCAACAGTCAAGCCAATTTTGGGGTAACCGGTAGATACGTGTGCCTATGTATGTAAGAAGTAAGTAGGTGAGGTGATATTACAACTAAATATTTATCTACAACTTTCATTTCAACGCATCAATCAATAAACAAATAAACCATTACATTACGTGACACACGCATGGTAACGTTACACGATATAATTAGCCATGATAATTTCAATAAGCGTCGATCGTAATGATGCAACGTAAAATTGTAAGGCTGTTTCCACATGAAACCTTTTGCGAGAAACATAAGTTAGTCTGACAGTAGTTTACAAGTTATTCTATCGTACAGTCAGCCGTATATTGATGGTAACAAACCCATTATAAGCAGACTATCTTTTATGAAAATTACATACTAAGTCAGATCAGCTAATAATGAAAGAAAAGAAAAAAAAAATTGCCACAACAAGACGATATGCGGTAGGTGAACATAAAAAATAACTTCTTACATTTAGGAATTATAGTGATACATAGTTCTAACATCTTAAGAAAAGTAACTTTGCATGTCATAGCTGCGGCAAAGAGGTTGACACTCAGCATGATGCTGTGTTGTAACGTGAGCCACAACACAGCGCTGATTTCCAGTGTCAACCCCAAGTGAAGAGCGGGTGCCAAGCCAGTAAAAGAAACCAATGATTAATTATTACTTTTTAGTTTAATGTTTTATTTACTACTGATATGCAATTAACTGTATTCGCAAGATCGAACAAGCTACACAGTTTACTAATAAGCTACTCTCGTGCAGATTTTCGGCCATTTCTCGCAGTTTTCTGGCAGGTGAAAACGTGGCTTTACTGAGATCGCACCATGCAACACGCAACCTCGCCTACTTTCTATTCATGACAACTTTGACGTTGCGCGATAATGGTGGCATGAAATTTGCTAAGCGCACTTTATATGTAATGTAAAATGCATTAATGGGAATAAATAAATTTTAATAGGATCGTCGATAATGCTCGAGAGAGTAGACGAAGATGTAAGCCGTGTAGGTACATCACAAACATGGTAAAAAAAAACAAAGTGCTGCGAACAATCTAGTAGAAGCCAAAAAACTATGTTCCTTCATGTACGACCAGCGCTCACGTACACACATGCACCTCAAACCGTGCTCACCCCTCTCAGTACACATGTCGTAGCATCGTCCAGTAAGTATCGCGAAAGCAAATACCCTTCAGGTGCATGATGTGTGCGTGAGCGCTGGTTGTACATAGTTTTTTTTTGGCTTCACTATGATTGTTCGCAGCACTTCGCCTATATTTTTTACTATGTCTGTGAGGTACATACATAAAGTATTCAACAAATTCGGTGACATTGGTAAATATCAATTCCATTCTAACAGATTGTCTCTAGAATCCCTGAAGGGTTAATTTGTAAGCCAGATACCAGGCCCCTCAGAAAGTATTGCGAAAAAAAGTTTTTATATATGGGAGACTGGCCAGTTATAATGTTTTTCGAAAATATGATTATTTATAAGTAAAAATAAGTAAGTTCCAATTTCAAAATTTCCCTCCACATTTTTTGCGAGTTAATTCAAAGTATTGTGTCTCACTGAAATATGGATCTGCGCCGGGAACATTTTAGAGCTATGATTTTATACGATTTCAAGTGTCGCCTGAAACCGGATGAATCGTACGATAGACTTCAAATGGCATTCATGGATGAAGGCCCTTCCAAGGCAACCGTGTATCGTTGGTATAACGAATTCAAGCGCGGTCGACCAACTTTGGGGGATGACGAAAGAAGCGGTCGCCCTTTGACGGCTGTTACCGAAGAAAACGTGCTAGCAGTGAAAAATTAAATCCAAGACAATAGGCGAATTACATATCAGGAGATTCAACACATATTGAAGATTGGATCGGGAAGCGTTCACGAGATTCTACACAGCCATCTTCGCGTGAGGAGGATAGTATCACGCTGGGTGCCGCACAACCTCACCGATGCTCAGAAGCAGGCCCGGGTGGAATGGTGCCGTGATATGCTTAACAAATTTGAAGCAGGCTCGTCTCGGCGTGTTTACGACATCGTTACAGGTGATGAGTCCTGGATTTATCAATACGACCCAGAAACCAAGCGCCAGTCGACTGTTTGGGTGTTTCAAAATGAGCCAACGCCTACCAAAGTGAAGCGATCTAGAAGCGGGGGTAAGATTTTGATCGCTAGCTTTTTTAATTTGACTGGCCACTTGGTATCAATTCCCTTACGGGATCAAAGAAGCATTAATGCCGAATGGTATACTACCAAATGTTTGCCAGAAGTTTTCTCTGTTATAAGCAACAAGCGACCAAACACAGGGCTCCGCGGGCTACTGCTCCACCACGACAATGCACCTGCGCACACCGCACTCAAAACGAGGGACTTCCTGGACAGCACGCCAGTCAAACTCCTGGGTCACCCTCCTTACAGCCCTGATCTAGCACCGTGTGACTTCTTTTTATTCCCAAAAATAAAAAATCAGCTCAAAGGGATACAATTTTCGTCGCCGGAAGATGCGCTGGCTGCGTTCGAGCAGGCTGTAAACGAGGTGTCTGCGGCGGACTGGAAAAAGTGTTTTGAAAACTGGTTTAGGCGCATGAATCTTTGTATAGAGGCTGGTGGAAAGTACTTTGAAAAGATTTGATAAAAATATATGTACGTATAGAACAATTTTTTTTAGTTTCGCAAAACTTTCTGAGTGTCCCACGTATAGCAGAAGTGCAGTCGTACAGGTCTACAGTTTACTAATGACATTGTAAGATCTCCAAGATTGCAGTACGATCCTATCACCATCCTGTAACCCAATTCATGTAACTAAAGATGTATAGTAGCAGTGCAGTGACAGTTAAGTTTCAATCAAAACTATGCTTTTCGTATTCTCTTATCTACGGCGAACACTGTCAAAAACGAACTGCAGCGTCACTGCAACGTGATCGGCGCGTCATAGAATTACGTGAATAGGGCCCTGGGATCGAAACCGGTATGCATAACTAACTAATGAGTTAATGATTATTAGACTTTTAAACTCCACAGCAAATCTCATCACGTTACCTGTAGGGGCAATAAAATGCTTACGATGAACAACCTCCCATCGTGCCTTCACTTCAAGACCAATGCCACAATTTTTCTAAAGATTTTTAAGAGAAAAAGCCATTTACGCCTTCACCAGGTGATGCTAAAGAAACACTGTGTTTTGTTATGAGTATCACAAATTTTAGGTGCTAGTGGTATAAAAACCGGCCAAGTGCGAGTCGGACTCGCGCAGTAAGGGTTCCGTACCTCTCAACGACCTGATACCCCATAAATACTGATTTAATTTACGAGAGTTTATCAAAAGACATCAACGAACAGTGCGCGAAATATTAATTTTTGCAATTCTTTCTTACGAAGGTACCACCACATATGTCTATGTTTGTCTTATTTTTAGTATTTGTTGCTAAACAACATAATATGCACTATAATCTGACCAAGTTTGACGCTGGTATATATTACCATTTTGAAGATAGAGCAGGTACAAAAACGTTGAAAAAAATGCATGTTTTTTGAGGTTTCTTGTATGGGAACCCCCTTTGGTTTTAGAGTTTTTTTTGTTTTTAGTATTTGTCGTGATACACCTCATAGCAACACATATTCTGAGAAAATTTCAACCGGTTACCTATTACCGTTCAAAAGATATAGCCCTGTGACAGACAGACGGACGGACGGACGGACAGCGTAGCGAGAGTAATAGGGTCCCGTTTGGCACCCTTCGGGTACGGAACCCTAAAAAGGTGACTAATAAACTGACGCTACTAGTACCTAACTAGTTTGAGATGTGCAGCAAATCAGTCTGGCCATTTTAACAAAAATTTAATTTTTTCTATTCTATTTCAATAAAACTTTGACATTAATGAAGTAGATATACTAGTTCAGCTTTTTTTCCAGTGTAGTTCTTCAAAAGCCTCAAAGAGCAATAAGGCAGTACATTAATGTTATCAACTTTTAACACATTTACAACGAACGCTCGGTGCACTCAGTCGTGTAGCTTTACTGTTATGTTGGATTGGTCTTCAGCGCCAAGTTTTCTCCAATACAATCGTTTGGTCGCAAACGTACGACTATATTTTAATCTTTGTTGCCTAAGATAAAGTGTGGTTCGGTCAGTGCAGGGTGAAGATGATACCCAACATCAAGTATTAACTTTGCCCAACATATAATTCGACAGCCAATCAAACAACTGACCATAAGCACTGTGTACTGCCATAAGCTTAGGTGATTGGTACAACAGTACTACAACTATTTTGTTGACTCTGGCCGCGATTTTTGACGACAAAAAATTGAGTTGGTGTCATGCGCAGGATTTTTCAGATGGTCTCATATATTTTCTGTTTTTTAATAAAAGTTGTGTTGGTGAACGATCGGCCGTCTGCAGTAGCCCTAATGCCTCTGACACTAGGCAGGCTCCTGACATGGGGCTTTAGATGTCCCAGGAAGCGACAACTAAAGCCCCGCCGAGTCCCAACGCCACTCATTGTAACCTATGTTGCTTTAACTTTTGCAATTAAAAATAGTTAATTTATGAACTTTAATAACTTCTTAGGTTTTCGCGATCACTACACATTATAATAAAACAAAGTTTAACCGGATTAAATCGCGTATATTATTTTAATTGGTTTCCCTGACGTTTCTAAAGCTTTGCAGCATTTATTTTTTCTTTTTTTATGAACTTTGTTACTCAAATTATAAGGTTTATTTATCATTTGCCTGCAGTGGAACCAGCTAGTGCTTCAAATTAAATAATGAGTAGATACTTTTGGGGGAAATATATGAACTCAAAGTTACTATGTAGATTAGGTAATGACGTCCTCCACACGTTTTCTTACCTGTGGATGTCGATGTTGAATACATATACCTATACCAGATTCGGGTTCGGGAAGCTACGCAATATCTTCTCGTCCAAAATACCGCAGTGTCCCAAGACGAAAGTCTTTGACCAGTGTGTGTTGCCAGTAATTACTTACGGCACTGAAACGTGGTCGCTCACAATGGGCCTGATAAGAAGGCTCAAAGTCACTCAAAGGTCAATGGTGAGGGCTATGCTAGGAGTGTCCCTGCGTGATCGAATCAGAAATGAGGAGATTCGCAGGAGAAAGAAAGTAAGTAAGTAAAAAAGATGGAGCAGTAAAGTTCTGGAGTGGCGACCGCGTACTGGAAGGCGCAGCGTGGGTAGGCCCCCCACAAGGTGGACCAACGATCTGGTGAAGGTCGCGGGAATCCGCTGGATGCGCAAGGCGCAGAACCGGTCGTTGTGGCGATGCTTGGGGGAGGCCTATGTCCAGCAGTGGACGTCTTTCGGCTGAAATGATGATGATGATACCAGATTCTAATACCACAGGAAAAGTTACTGGTTATACATACAACATAATTGGACTCAATTATTTAGTAAGAGAATAAAACATTAATTGTAGGAAATATTAAGTAAGCAATATACAAATGAAACCAAATAACAATTTTCATCAACCGACCGACTTTTTCCGTAACAATATTTATTCAAGTCTCTGTCATTAAACAGAGCGCTTTAAAAGCAGTGAAGGAAAATATAAGGCCGCTGCGGGAAATTAAAATAACCATAGGTAACATACTAGAGCGTACTATTGTTCTAAACCAGAGACAATAGGTAGTTAAGGGCGGAGCTCGTCCATAAATTTAGACATACTTTCTACATTCCGCCCACGAACTTGTCACTTGTCACAACTGTCGCTGAGATGCTGAGGCGCTGAGTGACAAGTAAGACAACCGCTACAGCGGAACTACGAGTATTCGCTAACTTACTTATTATAGGGTATTTGTGGGTGGGTTCTTTTCGATTTACCGGATTAGATAGAGGCAATAATTTCAGTTAAGAAAGAAAAGAAAGAAAAACTTTTACTTGGCATAGGGCAGTTACAGCACAACAATAGCAACAATAAAATGACATGAAATTGTTGTTTGTTGTTATTGTAGTTGTAGTTGTTCGTTGTTGTTATTGAGTTGTTCGTTAAACTTTATGAAAACCGTGACACGAACTGCTAAAAAGTAAAACTCTATTTTCTATAATAGGGACGGTGACTTTTTTTTTATGATTTTTTATTAGAAATCTCGAAACTTTTTCAAGAAAAATGGGCAACAGTGAAAAAACCAATAAAATACTTGATAAAATGTCCGAGTTATAAGGAATTTAAATTTGTTCACTAGACAGAGACCTTCATATTAGTTACTATCAAGTTATGACATATCTCTGAACAATGTCCGTTTCGCACGACAAGGACAGAAAACGCCTCTTCCAAAAACTTAAAAAGCGGGTATCTCTCTCATTTTTTTCATGGATTTTGTTTATTATTTCTACAATGTTGTTCTATCTGTACCTTCTTTTAAATAATATAAAATTTTTGCAAATTTTTAACAGTAGTCAACTACCGGATTGGAACAAGTCTGTCAAGGTCCGATGGCCGTTGGAGCAGACGAGTCTTTGAATGGAGACCGAAAATGGGCTAACGAAGCGTAGGGCACCCCCCAGCCAGGTGGACCGACGGCCTGAAGAAGGTAGCTGGGGTGGACTAGACGCGGAAGGCGGTGGTCCGAGTGTTTTGGGGTAAGTTGGAAGAGACATAGACCTCTGGACATAGGTCCAGCAGTGGACTGCGTTAGGCTGAGTTAAAGAATTATTAGTTACCCGTGTTTACAACGGTTGTCATGTATTTCAACAAAGAAGACAAGGCAATCCTCTTCAGAATAATTACCTAAATTCATTATTTCTTGAAAACAATCTGACAAACTCTCAAGAGTAACGCTTATTATAAAATGTAAGATGACAGACAAAGTATACCCTGCCTAATAATTCAGTCGAGTCGAGTAAAGAGTCTATGGTAGGTTTAAAACATCCTACGGATTTGCCGTACAGTGGCAAATTCGCTTAATGACATATTCTCAAATTGACATATTCTGAAAAAGTCACATCACAAACCGTCACATTAGCAAAATGCCATTCTTGCATATTATGAAATTCTCGATATGTCTAGTAAGTTACTATATATGTGATTTTAACAATCTTTTACTGTCGTTAAAGTAAATCGCACATTATACGATATGACTTTTTGAGAATGTGATATTTTGAGAAAAGATAATTTGCAGATGTGTCATTTTGAGTCAATATCTCATTTTGTGAATGTGGCATTGTGCGCAGAATCCCAACCAATACGTGGGTCACTTGCAAAACCGTGAATAGCTAACAGAGGGCTCGACGCGACGCCTGCTGACCTCAGTACGGAAGTTGCGCAGTGATAACGTCGTACAACATTCACAAGAGGCATTTCATGTACCGTGGGCAGAAAAAGGGTTTAACACTATCGAAAAATGTTTTTACCAATAACAATTTTAACTAAATACCAAGTTTTTTATCATTTCATAATGTCTTGTAAAGAACATATTTTTAGTTTAATAATTTCAGCTCGTAAAGGGTTTTTGCCGACTACAAATTGCCGTATTCATGACTGCTATGACTGCATAATTAAGTTACTCAATGAATCTGGCCGATTCCGATTTTTGTTGCTTGTATATTGCGTTTTTACATTTCATTCAGGATTTTTCAGAACAAAAATAAAGAAGGTTGATTTTCATTCAAGGAATAAACACAGGCGCCACGTAAAAGCAATGAAAAACAAAAACAACACAAATTTTCCCCAACCGTGAATAGCCTGGGACTGGATGCGGAAAGCAGAGGACCGAGTGTTGTGGCGCAACTTGTGAGAGGCCTATGTCCAGCAGTGGACTGCGATAGGCAGAGTTGATGTGAATAGCCTCATTTATTCATTTATTCATGACTGTACGAGAATAATAACGTTACCGACTCAATGAATCTGCTTGTTTCAAATATTTACGATTTTTCGAACGAAAGAATAGATTTGATTCCTATTATAATCCATCAACGGGTGCCATGCCACCGGTGACCGCATAGCCATAGAAAATCTATTGTATCTCATTAGTCCTTCATTGATGAACTAATATACAGCAACGGCAATATTACAGGTGGTACTAAAATACCTCAATACACAGAGATAAACTGTAAAATAAAGATAGAAATAGGTTTTTGCCGGGCAAGCGTGTACCATCGTCGATCGCACAATCGCTTAACATCAGGTGAGGTGGCCGTCAAACGCAGGCCCATTAAGTAAAAAACAATTATATACATAATCAGATAACCAAATGACCATGACAATCATGACACAACTGCGTCGAATTTCAATAATTACAGCATATATGTATGAGATAGAAGTTTTTAAACTTTCGCGAATTTCACTCATATTGAACTATGTTTACGGGACTTGTCGCGCACAATAAAATCAAAACATAAACATTTTGACTAACCTAATTTTGGCCGTGGTCACGAGCAGACACTGTGTCTGCTCGTGACCACGGCCAATGCAACTTGGCCGAAACAACGAGGTTAGTCAAAATGTTTGTTATGTTTTGATTTTATTGTGCGCGACAAGTCCCGTAAACATAGTTCAATATGTATGAGATAATATTATTATCTGATTCAATCAAGTGCAAATAATGCGATGCATCCAGTATCCGTCCGATTCATCATGAAAATACGCTAGGTTATTTTAAATATAATGCCATATCGTATCGCCCATCCATTCCACGCCAATATTGTGATTTTTTTATGCGTCACAAACTGAACATTATATTTATCTACAGGTGTCAATAAAAAATTGTTTCAATCTTCTGACTTTGTGTACAGAGTCTATAAAGCAATCAAGCTTATGTTTACTTTATTAAATTGAAACGAATTTTCAATTCATTTCATCACGAAGTAACGTTTTCTTAATTTTGTTTTAGTTTACTTTTACAGGGTTTGACTGCCTCGTTAGTCTAGTGGTTCCAAGCGCGACTGCTGAGCGTGGGGTCCTGGTTTCGATTCCCGAGTCGGGCAAAGTTTTATTGGGTTTTTTCATTAGAAAATTCTCAGTAGCAGCCCGGAGTATGGATTTGTGCCCGGTTAATGGCAACAGGCTCGCCCCTTTACATGGGACAATAACATAACTGGCGAAATGTGGGTGTTACTATTACACCTTGGCCTACCCCTTCTGGGAAATACAGGCGTGATGTTATGTTATCTTATATTGTTATACAGGGTTATTGAAAAATACAATACAAACAAACTCGACAAGCTTACTGTTTTTGGGAAATTCCGTAAGACATTTTGGCCCAAAAGATCCATCATTAGAAGAATATTATTATAAATGCGAAGGTGTGTTTGTTGGTTTGTTTTTCTTTCCCGCAGCAACGTATTGACGTGATTTTTTGCAGAGAGATTTACTTTCTATCCTAAAAAAATGCATGGTTTGTGTGGGTTAACGAACAACGGGAGCAAAGCTGCGGGTAAAAGCTAGTATTTTATAAATTCCCTTTATATTTCAAAAAATCGAAATAAATTGATACGGAATTGAATGACCTTCAGTGATACGTTATGTTAATCCATGAAAATAAAAAGCAATAGGTGAAAAGTCTAGGAATCTTTTAGTGTGTTTGTTGAGTAAAACAATAATAATATCATTGTGGCGAGTGATTGTGTAATTGAATAAGCAAATTTCTTAGGTTTTCGCGATCACTACACATAATAACAAAACAAGTTTAACCGGATTATATCGCGTATATTATTTAAATTGGTTTGGGGTGCATTAAAAGAGCCTCCACGAGTGACGATATTTAATTGATCGTCCGGCGCACCCTGGGCAGTCAGCCCCGCTATCAATCTGCTAACTGGCTAATATTTTCCCCACGACATGAGCTATTATCATTATGTAGCTCATGTCGACACGAAGAAGAAGAATTAGTTTTCCTGACGTTTCCAAAGCTTTGCAGCGTTCGTGGTCGCAGGAAGACATCAGTCTTGCCATCAGACAAGCGTCTTTACAGATATTTCTAAAAAAATATTTTAATCCACCGTACAATTTTTATTAATTAAAATCGTAATAATGTAATCCAGTTAAACTTGTTTTATTATAAGCAAAGATTGTAAAGAAAATGGGAAAACCTCAAGAGTCAAATTGTAAGTCAATTTGAGACAAAAGATTTGTTTCTTCATGTCATTGATGATTCAAACTTAACGAGTTTAATGTCTTATTACGCCAACCAGTCCTTATCAACAGAAAATATGCTAATGAAGTAAACGTTTCCGCTCGTGTGTATTTTAATCACAAAGCGATATAATCGAGCGATCATGAGTCAGTAAATCTATGTCAAGTGCTGTGAACACTCATAGTGAAGCCAACAAAACCGTGCCCCTGCGTTTACAAACTAGCGCTCACGCACACACCATACACCTGAAGGATATTTGTTTTCGCGATGCTTACTGGACGATGCTGAGACATCGGTACTGAGAGCGGCGAGCACGGTTTGAGGTGCATGTTTGTGCGTGAGCGCTGATTTGTACACGGAGGAACAGGGTTTTGTTGGCTTCACTACGATTGTTCGCAAAACTTCGTCTATATTATGCATATCGATGGCTTAGTTATCAGACTTCGTAACTCTGTTTTGACCAACTTTACAGGAGGAAGAAAAAATATTCTATTATATTTATATCATATTATTTAATTTTATTCTAAATAAATAATAAATATCTTTGTGACATTTCTATGTTAATATATAAGCTCAACTGCTAGGTAAAAAAAGACAAAAATTAAACAATGGACGTCGAACTTTAAAAGGTGGTTTGGCACACGAGGGGATATCTTAATACGATTTTTTTTCTTCCTCCTGTAAAATTAGTCAAAACGGAGTTACGAAGTGTGATAACTAAGCCATCGATATAATGCTCACTCGCAATCCCGTTTGAGGTAAACCGTACAACGTACAACGCACGCGAACCAAACATACTGTTACAATAGTTTACGACGTCACTCTACCAGCCACAGTCTGTTACAATCACATACGTTTACTGTTATAATTACACATGACTATTCTAGAAAGCAAACTTTCGTTTTCAACTTTCGTGCATCACACCTACTTGATAATAAAACGCCCAAAACGCAAGCTACGTAAAAGATAAAAATTCATGTAAAAATATTCGAAAGCAGTAAAATCTCTAGTAGGTAATTACACTGTTCAGCGAAATGCAACAAAACCGGAAACCGGAAACCGGGTGCCGCTATAACGGATATTAATATGACGTCATCGAATCCCTCGACGCCACGAGCCGTACTTCCGGCCGAAGACTGGAACAATACAGCTACATTCCATATTTTATGAGTTTCTAAATCTCCCAGCCATCATGGTGTCTGTGGGTTTCTTCTTTGTAGATTACGTTTGAATTAAATGGTCCATTGAAAGCTGTTTTATAACAAAAGCACACAACTCTATTTATAGCTGCTTTTAATTAATTTATTATAAAATTCTAATAAAAAGACGACAATTGTGGTCTAGTGGTTCGAGGATCGGACTACTGATCTCGAGGTCTTGGGTTCGATTCCCACAGGACACAAATATTTGTGTGATGAACATAGGTGTTGGTCTTGGTCTGGGTGTTTCTTATGTATTATAATTATAAGCATGTAGGTATTTACAAAAAAAAAAATATAAGTATTATATGATTATATCCATTGTCTAGTACCTATAGCACAAGCTCTGCTTAGTTTGGGACTAGATGGTGATGTGTGAAAATTTCCCAAAAATAGTTATTTATTTATTTATTATGAAAGCATCAATTTTTTTGTGAAATTTCTTAATATTATATTCACGAGCTAAACCACACAACATTTATAGTGTAAACAACAACAAACCACACCCATTCACGTTTAGAATTCCCTCAACAAACTTTTATAACAACTTCGAGACGCAGAAGCCAACCAAAACGCCAATAATAATAAAAAAAATCGCTGCGTGATACAATTTTCACTTTATATACTCCGTAGGGGTGAGCTCTGAACTCGGGGGACGGGCTTAAAAACGGCAATGTTTCAGTTTTGTTCCCCCAAGTCGGGGATAAACGGAGATGATAAATGAAAGAAGAAACGTCATCATTCCAATGTCGTCTTACCGAAATCAAATTTACGAAATCATATGTTTCTAAATAGGAGATGTACAATCAGAAGGCATAATATGCTTATCGGCCGATTTAAAACCGCCAATGATATCTATAACCCAAGCCACAGGAATAAATATCTGACTGTGTATAGAAGGGCCATCTCCTTATACATAAGACTTATTTAGCCTTTCTATCGATAGTCAGACAGCTATTGGTGCAATCTTCTTGTTCACAAACTAAACTTATTTTAAACTATCTCTCTCTTTTACTAACAAAAGATGCAAGAAATGCAAAACTATTTTTTTTTTATTAAAAATTAAAAATAGTTTACGTGTTCCATTTTTTCGCTTTTTAGTGGGCACGTTCTGAGATCACAACTAAACTTGTATGGAAAATTTTATTCAGACTAATTTGACAACTCTAAAATTAATAATTTCTTAGGTTTTCGCGATCACTACACATAATAAAACAAAGTCAAACGTCAGGAAAACCAATTTAAATAATATACGCGATATAATCCGGTTAAACTTTGTTTTATTATAACTCTAAAATTGTTGCCAACCCTTTCTTGTATCTAATATTAGTAAAAGAGAGCGATAGTTTAAAATAAGTTTAGCTTGTAAACAAGAGAATCTACATTATTGTTTGTGATTTTAAAACCATCGATAGACAGATAAGATATCTTTACTTCTGACAAATAGGTGCATATTTGGGGAATTGAAGATACAAAAAAAAAATACGCGTCGAATTGAGAAGAGAACCTCCTCCTTATTTTTTTCGTCGGTTAATAAATGGAGACAATAGCAAGCATTTTGATAGTATTTTGTTTAATACAGACAACGGGATTTCACCGAGTATGTGACCGTAACATGTGGTTTCAAGAAATGTAAGTAAACCATCAAATACAGTTTTGAACGTAGTAAGTGGTAGTAGTCAACAACACCATGGCTTATAGGGAATCTGCATAATAAAAAGCACCTTTGCATAACATTAACATGTTAGATGGTAAAGTGAAGAAGAACATCAAAAAGAAAAGGCAAAGTATCAAATCGTTCTTCGCTTCGTAGTCAATAATATACTCGTTCGTAATTATTCATTACTTAAACTTACGCTTAATATTTTATTGCGCTATTAATGCAGGCACTTCAGGCATTTTTGTTTATTTACAGTTTTATAACAATTATCTACATAATCTGATCCCGGGATCCGTTGAGACAAACCCATTCTGCAACCCAGTGGGCTATTGCATAAATAATTTAATTCGATTCATTTTAGCTAGTTATTGAACACAACAGGATAAAAACAGGAAATTGTTATGATATTGTGATATAATTTATATTTATAGAAAGACAAACTTGATCAAAGTATTTATTTCAATTCTAAGTTTTTACAAGCGAAGTCGTGAGATGGTTAATGTAGAAATTGAAATCTGTAAAAAATATAAAATCGATTTGCAACAAAATTATCAACGATACAATCAATTCATGACAAAAGATGACTTCAACAAAGCAATCTTTACCTAATCGCGGAGCTCTATCCCACGAGATTCATGTACTTTCGCTGCGCAGAACCAAAGTGAAAGCCTATTTAACTATCATTAAGGAACACTGCACATACAATACTAGAACTTATCTCATTTTAATGTCAGCGCCCTGCTTGAATAATGAACATGATTTCTTGGTTCACATTCACACGATTCTACACGTTTGGTTCCACGATTTACACTTACACTCGGTTTTTTCATAATTGTCTTATTTAGTAAACAATCTTGGCATGTCTTTTTAATGCAATTCGTCAATAATAATTATTAAAAGACATTACTATTTTATTATTTTCAACGCATTTACGCAAGCGAAGCGAAATCTAACGATTTAAATAATGTAAAGAAAAAATCGCTCACGAGCAAGATTCCAACCTGCGACTCCTGGTACAGTACGCCAGTGCTTTAGCCATTAAGCTACCGTGAATACTGCTCGTGGTATCGAAAGTAACCTCCACTTTTGTACGTCTTTGGGTGACGTCGTCAGACGCTTAGTGGCTAAAGCACTGGCGTACTGAGCCAGGAGTCGCAGTATCGAATCCTGCTCATGAGAGATTTTTTCTTTCCACAATTTGAACCGTTAAAAGACATTATGTTAATAGTTTCACATACATTTAGTTTTACCTAATTACATGTGCAAATCTAGTAATCGTTTTTTTTTTATTGTTCTGTAAAACACTTGCTTTTCCATTGCACGTTTGACATTGGCAGTATTGTCAAAATCGGCATCACTTGCCAATCTTGCCATACATAAAAAAATTAATAGATTAGAACAGACAAACATCCAATACTGTCGCAATTATAATATTGGTAGAATTATTAAAAAAACTTCGTACATTTCATTATATTATTTAGAGATAAAGACTATTAGATAATTTATCTACCCAAACAGGACCAAACGATGAATTCCTACCTACGTCATTTACACAGACACAGATGGGGACATAGTAGGAACGCTTTGCTTGGGGTGCTGGCCAGAAAACCTCCAAGTGTGTCTGACGGCTGCTTGTCCTTCTGGACACGTCTAGAGGGAACGGCAGTTGTTGGGCCGGTGCACCCTGGGCACGGGCAATAAGTCTCCTTTGGACCGGGGGACCTTATTGCCTGTGGCGAATATTCTGGCACGGGAGAGGCCCTATGTGGGCCAATGGGAAGTTGCTCCGCGTGTCCCTCTGAGAAAGCAGAGGGCACTGTGGAGGAGCAGGGGCGGGCCCGGTGTGCACTCACCCTGCCACTGAGCAGGCAGCGGGGGGACTGTCCTTCCCTGCCCCCGTCGGTCTCGTAATCCCAGAAGTGCCTGCTGAGTAGTGTTCTCGCGCCTCTTGGGACCGAGGGTCTTGGCTTTACCGCCCGGGCCGCGAGGAAGAACACCTCTATAAAAAATTACAGGAGGATGGGCCTGCGAGCAGCAGACTCGGGGTAGTCTGCTGCCCGACCAGCAGCTGGCGTAGCTGGCGTAGTTGGCGCAGCTGGCGTAGCTGGTAAAGGCCCTTGAGGTGAGGTGGCGTGCAGTGTACCGCGTGCGCCACAGAGGAGGGTGCGGCCGTCGTTAGGCCGCACGGGGAGAAGGGGCTCGCCTGCTTGTGGCGGGCCGGGACCTGTCGGGGGTGGTTGTGTGAATACTCACGGGTTCCCACGTCCCCGGCTAAGGTAGTTGAAGGAACACCGTGGTGGTTTTAGTCGGTAAGAGTCCGACACTGGCTCCGCCTACCCCGGGTGGAGTGCGTCCATGAGGATTTCCCCACGGAAAAAAAAAAAAAAAAAAAAAAGGAACGCTTTGCTTGAAACCATTTTAACTATTGTATTCGTGTTAAGGGGCCAAAACCCGTAATTCAACAAACTAATGCGAATCCCGCTCAAAAACGACTCACTCTATGGTACTGAAATTAAAATACGTGTTACTCAAGGATAGACGTGACAATATTATTAAGCCCAAAACATGAATGATATGCACTTATTTGGCTCGATCATAAAAAATTCCAAACATACCTCGAAAACTGTTTATTTTCAAACAGTTTCCTAAATATATCCAACATATATTAGTATTTTGGTATGATATTTTATCGAAATATTGTTTTATTATTTTGAAATAATTATACTATTTAGTAAATATCCAAGATACAGAGAGCTGCAAACCCCACTTCAAAGACCTAAAAATATTAACTTTACCAAGTCTGTACCTTTTAGAAACCTGTAAATTTGTTAGAAGCCATCAAAACTTCTATACAAAACGAGAAGACCAAAATCTGAAATACACGTTAAGGCATAAAAATCGACTAAATTTACCAAGCTCTCGTTTAAATATGCATTCAACCAGTCCGTATGTAATGTCAATAAAAATATATAATAAACTTCCGCCAGTGATAAAAAACGAAGAAAAAGACAATATTTTTATAAAAAAACTAAAACAACTCCTATTAAATAAATGTTATTATGACATAAATGAATTTTTTGATGATAATTTTACATAAAATACAATAACTAGATACCTACTTGATAATAAAGTACATAAAAGTGACTCCTCCTCTCTCCTACTTTTTGCCGTGCCCGACAGGGCCCACATATGATACTTAATATATAATGTAACACCTTTAAATACTTGTGGGACACCCACCCGAGGAGCAAACCCCATGTTAGTACGCCACTAATTTCTCTCCCTCTCATTTTGCTAGGCTTGGCTTAGTCATCATCTGTACGATGGTGTCTGATGCCAAGTTCCTGAGCATCCTGAAAAACGTCCTCCTCAAGGACCCCAACTTCCTAGCCAATTATGGCAACCTCTTTTGCGACGATGAGGTGATCAAACCTCAAACGTCCGAATCCCCCAACTCTCCTGAGTTGCCCGATACCCCCCCACCCCAAAAGAGGAATAGGCGCCCCGCCCGTTCCGACAGCGATGAGGAGAGGCCGAGGTCTCCGCGTGGTCCGCCTAGGCGTTCAGCCAGCCTGGACCATAAGGACCGCACCCCCTCACCTCTCCCCACCCCAGCCCCCACTCAATACCCCGATCGCTCCCCGATCCCATCAGACCAAGAGATGTCTTCGGACAGTGAGGTCAACTCAGACGAGGCCGACGCCTTTACCACGGTAGTGGGTAAAGGTAAAAAACGCAGCCGAAAGACAAATAAGGCCGAGGCTCTCGCCTCAAAAGCACTTAAACTGTCCGAGGCAAACTCTGCCCCGGCCCCTACCCCCCGTCCCGCCTCTTACTCCTCCTCGCAGGATAACAGGCCTGCCTCCCCTCACGATCATGAACATACCTCATCTTCCCAGAAGAAGGTACCCATCCCGCCTCCCTTATTCATCCAGGATAAGGCATATTGGACCAGAATTTCCGACTGGTGCAATCAAAACAAAATCAATTTTACTAGTGCCCGCCCCACGCAGCAGGGCATTAAAGTAGTTGTCCCCACCCCCACCGATTACCGCAACCTTACCAGGTTGCTACGCGAGCGTGGTGTGTCTTTTCACACCTACGCACTCCCAGAGGACCGACTCCTTAGAGTTGTGATCCGAGGGATTCCGACCGAAGTCAGCTGCACGGAAGTGCACGCCGACCTCGATCGTCAAGGGATCCCGGTTGCAATAACCCACCGAATGTACCGTGGTAAGCACGGTGAACCCTACAATATGGTTCTTGTCATCTGTCACCCTGGCGAAAGCGCCAAAAACATATATAACATAAAGACCGTATGCAACTTATCAGGCATCACGGTCGAGCGCCCCCACAAGTCAAACCAGCCTGGTCAATGTCACCGTTGCCAGCTGTATGGTCACTCCCAGCGTAACTGCTACGCAAAGCCCAGGTGCGTTAAGTGCCTAGGCGATCACGGGACTTCCAATTGCGAGCGTCCCAAGGAGAGGGACCAGTGCACGGAGCCCCCTAGCTGTGTCCTTTGCGGCAAATCCGGGCATCCAGCGAATTATCGCGGATGCCCCAAAGCCCCCAAAATGCGCAACGCCAAATCGGCGAAACGCGCCTCCGACCGCGTTGCGAGGGAAGCCCCCTCCTACGCAGCCCCCTACCAGTACCAACCACCAAACCCTAGAGGCCCACTCGGGCCCTCCCCTAATTTCCGCGGCCCACTCGGGCCCAACCCCTGGTTTAAGGGTAACCAAAAGCCCCATTTCCCACCTCTTCCGCCCTCTCGTCTCGCGCCCCCGGCCTCAGAGCCCCCTGCGCTGATGAACATACCCATCCCCGCACCTTCTCTCAGGCCCAAAACTGCACCAGCAGCTAAAGCCCCCCCCCCATGAGAACCCCCCCTCCGGTAAACTCCCCCGGCCTTCTGCCGAGAGAATACCTCGAACCCCAGTCAGGGGAATCCCGCATTGACGCCTACTCTAGACTTTGGGCCTTTACCCAAGGCATCCATGAGCAGCGCCTTCAGGTACTTACCAAGTACCAAGACATCTATAGAATACTTAATTCCAATTATAATGTATAATACGGCCCCACCCAAAAGATTCAAACCCCGTTCCCTAATTTTAGGCTTTTTTAATGCCCGAGGCATTAGTGGTCAACGCGACGACGTAGCCGTCTTCTTGCGTGAGCACCAAATCGATATTTTACTCATTCAAGAGTCTTTCCTCAAACCCCATAGTCGTAATCCCAATATAGCCAACTATAGGCTGATAAGAAACGACAGAGCACACACCGCACTAGGCGGAACGCTCATCTATTACCGAAATTCATTGTATTGCATCCCCATTGATCCCCCAGAGCTAGCATGCCTGGAGGCTTCAATCTGTCGCCTAGGCATGACAGGGCACCAGCCCATCACCATAGTCTCGGCCTATAGATCCGCAAACAAACCCGCGAGTCTGCTCGAGGACGACCTCAAATCCCTACTCGATCTTAGTAACTCTGTAATTATTGCAGGCGACTTAAACGCCAAACACCGTTCATGGAGCTGTGTCTCCAATAACGCCGCTGGCACTCAATTAGGAGCACTTAGCGACAAACTTTCCTTCGACGTCATCGCCCCGATGCGTCCCACTCACTATCCTGACACAGTAGGGCACCGGCCCGACATCCTAGATATAGCCCTCTTAAAGCGCGTAAACCTCGGTATTCGCTCTATCGAGGTAATCCAAGAATTAGACTCAGATCATCGCCCTGTGATCATTCAACTGGGTCCCCGAGGTGGTCCCTCGGATCCCGGTATCCCACCCATAACAAAAACGATAACCGATTGGAGGAGATTAGAGGACCGCCTCAAATCTACCTCATCCCCCCAATTAGATTCAATCCCTGACTCCATTGAGACAGTCGCGGACACGGTGGCCGCGATCACCTCGCTCACCAACCATGTACAGTCCGTAGTGGGCGAATGCTCACGGCAGGTTCCGATGCTGGATGACCAGCGTCTGAAACTGCCGGACGATGTGAATGAGTTGAGGACCGAGAGGAACGCGGCCATCCGTGCCTATGACGCTTTTCCCAATGAAGCCAATCGTGCCCATATGCGCTCCTTACAGAATACTGTAAAGAGACGTGTAGCTCAGGTACGGGAGGAGCATTGGGACAAGGAAGTCAGCGCAATCCAACCGTCTCATGTAGCCTTCTGGGCCCTTCAACGCAGACTTAAATGCGAGACCACGGCAACTATGCCCCCCCTAAATCGACCCAATCAAAGGCCGGCCTTTGACGACGACGAAAAAGCCGAATGCTTAGCCGACAGTTTGGAGTCTCAATGCACTCTCAGTACGCTTCCCGTAAGCCAAACCCACCTTGATAAGGTCAATTCAGAAGTAGAGCGTAGGTCAGCCCTCCCCCCCCCCCCAATAGATGACCCTGATGACCCGCTCCCACCGATCACCCCTGACGAAGTTCTCTCTATAGTCAAGGATCTTAAGCCCAAAAAAGCCCCCGGCGCAGACGGCATCACCAATAAGGTGCTGAAACGTTTCCCTGCCACCCTAATCGCTCTAATGACCGTCATCTTCAATGCGGCATTTAAAAACAACATCTTTCCCCAGGCTTGGAAACAGGCTACGGTAATCGGTATTTCCAAACCGGGCAAACCAAAAGCCGAGCCGAGTAGTTACCGGCCGATTAGTCTCCTCAATGTCTTCGGTAAAATCTACGAGAAGCTTATTTATAAGCGACTCAAAGATTTCGCCGACTCAAATAAACTCCTTCCCGACGAGCAGTTTGGCTTTCGTACAAAGCACTGCTGCGTTAATCAACTGCACCGCATTGTAGAACACATCAGTGCAGGCTTCGTACGCGGTCAAATGACCGGCACTCTCTTTTTCGACGTAGCAAAGGCTTTCGATAAAGTGTGGCACAACGGCTTATTATATAAGCTGTACACTATGAATGTGCCACATCGTCTCGTGCTCATCATCCGAGACTACTTGTCGAATCGTACCTTTTGCTATCGCATAGAAGGGGCTCTCTCCTCCCCCCATCCCATTCACGCCGGTGTGCCTCAAGGCTCCGTGCTCTCCCCCCTACTGTTCACGCTGTACACCAGCGATATTCCAAAATGCGGTGCAGCCCGTATGGCCCTTTTCGCCGACGACACGGCAATCTATTACTCCGGCATGACCCATGTCGCTATTTCTCGTACCCTCCAATCCGCGGCCAACACCCTAGGTGAATGGTTCCGGAAATGGAGAATCGAAGTAAATCCCGAAAAAAGTGCAGCGGTCCTCTTCGATAAGAGACCCCTGTCACAGTACCGTAAAGAACTGAGCGTACCAGTCTCAATGTTCGGAAAACAGATCCCATGGCAACGAGAAGCCAAATATCTCGGAGTGATCCTTGACCGTAGACTGACTTTCCGTCCGCATATCCGCAGGGTGAAAAACCGTGCCGCCCTTGTCCTCGCACGTCTCCACCCCCTTCTCAATGCGCACAGTAAGCTGCCCACTCATCTCAAAGTAAGGATATTCACCACCTGTATCCGCCCCATACTCGCCTATGCTAGCGTTGTGTTCGCACACGTTAAGCCGGTGAGAATTCACATGCTCCAAACCATCCAAAACCGTTTCATGCGTAGGGCTGTAGACGCCCCCTGGTACGTACGCAACGTCGACCTCCACCTAGACTTCAAACTGCCGACCATCAAGCAGTTTTTTAAGCGTGTCTCAAAACGCTATTTCGATTCCGCTCCCAAGCACCCCAACCCCTTGGTCGTGGCGGCCACCGTCTACCAGCCATCCGCTATCAGCAAAACCCGACGTCCCAGACACACACTCATTGAGCCCGATGACGATATCACACTCCTCCAGGAGTCAGATAAAAGTACAAGCACACTCCGACGCCGTCGTCCAAAATATCGTCCCCGCCGGCGAGGACCGACGCGACACACACACAGAATCCGAGAGTCCGACTCTCGAGAAACAGTAACACATGCCGACGCAGCACCGGCTGCTGGGGGGATCAGTGGCGGGGTCCCCCTGCTGCACCCTGAGTCGAGGTCCGAGCTCCCCCCTGGGGACGCCCTCACGGTGTAAGCAACCGGAGATAATCTCGTCACGCGAGACCGGCCCTATGCTCTAGAGTAGTTCCTAGGAGCAGGCTATTGCGTAGCCACTGGTTAGGTTTTCTAGGTAGGTCTTAGCCTCGCCGGCGAGGCTTGCCGCTTCACGGCGTTTAGCACGTCACCCGATAGGGACCGAAAGTCCGCTACTTTCGAGGTAACCAATTCGATGCAGCAACGGCTGCTAGGGGGACATAGGAACTGCGGGGTCCCCCTGCAATGCCCTAGCGAGGTTCGAGCCCCCCCCCTTGGGGGGCGCCCGCCCGATTAAGCGCGGTATTGATGCCGCGCGCATCTAGTTTGTAAGTATGTAGGGAAAAAACCTTCGGCGAATGGAGTCCCACATGGGACTCTCCGCCAACTAAGTCCGGTTAAGCAGAAATGGGACTTCGGTCCCACCTGCGAGAGCCCATTCGAAAAAAAAAAAAAAAAAAAAAAAAAAAAAAAAAAAAAACTATTTTATCGAAAATACACATATTTTCTGAGTTATATTTTTTTTTTCGTTCAAATGCACTTTCCTTCGGAATGGCGGCACTACTCTTTCCCAGCAAGCCTCGTATTTTGCATCGCGCTCACTCTCATTCCGCGGCGTTCTGGGCCTTAAGGAACATTACTATACCGGAACTTATCTCATTTTAATGTCAGAGTGCAGAGTAATGAAGATGAATTTCTGCATCCACATAGTTACACGACTGCACGTTGGGATCCACGACTTTCAGAGTACTTTAGTGTTATTAATAATATTATTTGCATTTTGATGATCAGTCCACAGATATGAACAATAACTGTGTAACCTTTAATAAAAAAATATAGAAAAACTAGCGGACCCGACAGACTTCGACCTGTCCGGAAAAGCAGCGCCACATATAATTCAAATCGTCCCTGCCGTTTAAGAGACGATCAGTGACATACCGACAGCAGCACCATCTACCGGGTCTAATTGTGTTTTCAAAACATCCAGTAACCCATTGAAAATACACACAAAATGCCATCCAAATCGGTCCAGCCGTCTAGGAGGAGTTAGGTGATAAACACACGTACACAAAAATTATATATATTAAGATGTGCTAGCGCATCGTTGTCACATGCCTATAATGTAAGTTATGTATAAAATGTAAAATTTAAAATAATTATTAATAGAAACGGTTTCTCTAATTAAACTTAACTTAATTTGAGACTTTGTTTAGTGTATCTGTTTGGTGTAGATGAAGAGTATTAATATACAGGTACCCAGCACCCCAGTTGAAAACCACGAGTTTGAAATGACTCAGACATAGCTATAGTAACTTAAAGTTTACTGTTATTGATTGTAATAAGTCGTGACTGGTACCGTGCATGGAATTCGCCGAATATGGCTCCCTCCCTAACATTGACAAAGCACGGATGTGCTTCTGGTTATACCATAGAAGAAGTTATACGAAAAAACACATTTAAGGTGAATGCTACAGGGTAGCCCGCGAAATTCAAAATATCTTGCGTTTTTTGCAAATTGTAGTTGTATTTCGCGTTGTGTATAAATCGAAATATGATTCGCGGTAGTAACAACAATATATCTACTGAATAATACTCATGAAACATATTAACCTAGCTCTATAAGCTGTACAAGCTCGATTATATTAATTTACGATCAAATTATCGATTATCGAGCTTCTAGAGCTTATAAAGCTAGGTTTATATTATTTATAAGTATTATTCAGTAGATATATTGTTATTACTACCGCAAATTAGCAAAAAACCTACCCTGTGGCATTCACCTTAAGTACAAATTTTACAGTCGTAACTGTAGATCTACGTTACTATATGTATCTAGGTACCTAACTAAATAGTGCATGGTGATAACCTCGTTAGCATGATCGTGATAAAAGCTTACTATGGTAATAGCCCGCCTTTATACTCCTGAAAAATACTTTTTCGAAACGTGGGCGAGCCATTTCCTACTTCAGGCGAACAAAAGGCATTTTGTACGCACACTTAAGAACCTCTTTAAATAACTTTACAAATATAAGTTGTGTATATGATATTATTTGCCACAATAAAGTTTCTAATATTTGTGCCTTTTCTAGGACTTACAACTGTATTTGTTTCTTTTAATAGTTTCGATAGAAAGTTTACCTAAGCTTTCTTAAACCACAGAAAGTGATGAGAATTTATTTGTGTTCGGTATGTGGTCTCACAAAACAAATGCCAAATAAAGAAACTGAATATCTATGGTCACATATATAGATACTCAATTTAGAGAGACTCAATTACTATGGTAACACACTTGAGTAACTTATGTGAAGGAATTGCGACATGAACTCATGTTTATTATGACTGAAAAATGAAATTCAGCGGGCTGTTTATTCCTTACATTAATAGAGACCATACAACATGCACAGCACCACGGAATATAGAAAACTAGTGGAAGTGCCTTTACAATTACTTTGCACGGGAAAAAGTGTCGCCAACATCACACATTGACAATTGAAAAAGTACATTAAAATACCCAAAAAACAATTATGTGATTGAGTCTATTTAAAAAATTTAAACAAAAATTCAGTTGGGCCTACCTAAATGTTAAAAAAATTAAAACTTATTACAATTTCTTAAAATTAAAATTGTTTTATTGTGATGTATCAAAATTGTACACATAGCGGTGATATTAGAATACACCTCTATGAGATTTAATTCTCGTTTTGCTATCATTTTTACATTTTACAAATTACACAATAAGGTATAATCTAGTATTTCACGTAAGCATTCGAGACGTCAGTCGCAGTGGGAAACTAAGCTCAATTAAGTCGATGTTGCGCATCTGCAGTTAATTGTGCCACGCGTGCGGTAGCTGTATGTCACTTCCCCTTCTTTTCTACATTCCGTGACCAGCACAATGCTCAACCTTATTTATTCACTACAAACTACATTTTAAATTACTGCTTCTAGTGTTCCTCATTCAAAAAGCCGACAAGAAGTGTTTCATCACATAGGTGCATGAGCAACTAACTATTTAATAATGTAGCTGAGCGAGTAACGAGTGCGGTTGCTCTTATAAAGCGGCTGCGACGTGAAGGCATGCGACAGACAAGGGTCACCAGGGGCCGAACTGCCCAGATTTGTTTTGTTAAAATACTATTATTGCTATCGTGAAGACGTATTAGTATTAACTAGTGGCGGATCTAAAGACTGAGTATATTATTAAGTGCAAAAAGTTTAGTCTGGTTCAGATTCAGTATTTCCATATTTTAGCATGGACATGTTTTTATACTATTAACAAGTTAGATGTCGTGTTTCAGAGCACAAATCCGTTGTATACCGCTTGCCGCGTCATGTCAGCCACAAATTGGAATAAAAAAATATCGAACATGGAGCGTACTTGTAAAAATGACGTGCGAATATCTCGACCGTGTATTTTTGCGTTCGTAAAAAAATAACCTTTACAAAGGGCAAAAAGACGGTAAAATGCTGGATTCTGTTGCTGAATAAGGCTGTGAGAGGCTCGTGACTCGCACGAGCGATCCCGGCGAACATTACGGCGGCGTGACCGCGCTCTCGGTTTAGTAATAACTCTCCGGACAACTTAAGCGTAATTGCATAAAATCGTTTTTGTTGGAATTTCGCTTGCTCAATCCGCGGAGGGTGGTATTTCTGCTGTTTCCTCGAAAATTTTGCAATTTCTTTCACGAATAGTCACGTTGCCATCATTCATGAGCACAATTATATTGTACTTGTTAGACGTCAATTCACAATTCATACTTAACATGACTATCACTCAATAGAACAAGATCGACCTCCGCTACGAGCGACGCGACGCACGCCATGACAATGCACACGTATTGCTTTCTGCATTTGAAATACTGCAAGTAATGTTTTTGTAATAAGATTTAAATCTGAATAAAGACATTCATAGCACTTATCGTATTAATAACTATCATAAATCACTGTTTTTTACAGAAATTAATTAAACCATGGATGCCCTTAGTACATCCGAAAAAAATACAAAATAACATTAAAGTGATTCTTACGTCATTTGAAATTCTAATATAAGGTAAATGTATATAGAAAGCGCCTGATTTAATATTCGAGTAAACCATTTTTCTTCCCTAGACGTCGCCGAGGCATAAAAATTCTAATGTAATCGCTATACAATACAAAGAAGGCAATAAATTCTTATCTCCAGATAAGCTACTATTTCAAACACTACCTACATGAGACTACGACACATGCACGTGCGTCAGATTTATACAAACCAATATATTACGGGTTCAGTCAATATTTACTTGTATAAAGTTTTTTTTACTTTAAATTTAAACCGTTTTTTTTATCAACAATCGTTATGTCAATATCAGTCTCACAAACTACTCAATATGATTGTCGAAACATACGAACACGTTTAATGTTTTTTCAGTACAAAATAATACATATATTGCGATTACTAAAATTATCGACTGCCTCGTTGGTCTAGTGGTTGCAAGTGTGTCTGCTGAGCGTGGGGTCCTGGGTTCGATTCCCGGATCGGGCAAAGTGTTATTGGGTTTTTTCATTTGGAAATTCTCAGTAGCAACTCGGAGTCTGGATTTGTGCCCGGTCAATGGCAATAGGCTTGCCCCCATTTACACTCTATTACATGGGACTATAACATAACTGGCGAGATGTGGGTGTACTATTACACCTCTGCATACCCCTTCGGGGAAATACAGGCGTGATGTTATATTATGTGTTATGTTAATAAAATCATTCATTTATAGAGTTAAACGCAGTAACGTGAATGCAGTAAAAATAAAATTTATAATAGGTACTATATTTGAGGAGACATACAAACGCGCAATAGACAGAAAGTAAAAGTTAAAATTAATTAATAAGCCAAATTAAAATATTTAAAAGCTAACATAGAAAAGTGTGCAGAACAAACGTGGTGCATTAAAAGTCGCGATAGCAGTAAGATTGATGCTTTCGAGATGTGGCGTTGGCGAAGCCTACTTCGGATACCATGGACCGCCATGAGAACTAATGAGTCCATACTGGAGGAGCTCAATATCGCCAAACGACTATCTACAATATGCCAGGAACGTGCTCTCAGCCTTTTCGGACATATATCACCTAGGCATTGTCTGGAAAGGCTCATGATACTGGGTTGGATAGAAGGAAAGCGCGCTCTAGGTAGAGCATCGGCAAGATGGTCGAGGGCTGTCGGAGGCAGCATGTACCGAGCGGTTCACACAGCGGAAGACCGCATAGCTTGGAAACGTGTCATATGCGGTCGCGATCCTCAGCCGTGAGGGAACGACGAAGAAGATAGAAGACTTTAAGTCACTAGTAATCACCTTGTTGTGGCAATAAATATTTTTTCTTTCTTCCTACCTTTCTTTCTAAATTACCAACCGCAGCAACGCTTGACGTCAGTTAAGGTGGCGGTTAAACGCAAGCTCATTAGGAATTAAAAACAAAACTACTAAGTATTAATTACAACAAGCAAAACTCAGTCTACGTTAAGCTCGGCTAATGGTAGCAGACCGTTCTTTTTCACTTAGACAAAACAAATGCCCTAACGTGTGTCTAAATAGATTTTACTCCCACTAGCTGTCTGAGAAATGTATCGTTGCACATAAATAATAAACACAGTTGCGTTTTATTTAAAGAAGTTTACAAAGTCGGTTTGCAAAATTAACTTCAAGTTCAGTCTTTCAATAAAACTTGTTGTAAAATGTTTAGACACCAATGTGTATGTTTTTTAGATTATGCATAGAAAATACGCAAACTCAGTAGGTACGTGAAACTTCTCCATAACAACTGAGAAGCGTCTTTTCAAGAAGCTATTTCCTAATGACCATAATATAAAGAGGAAAATAGCAAGCTAAGTTGTTCAAAAATTGCAAATTTCAGCCAACCAGTAGTAGTAGAGCTCCTTTGTGAAAGAGCTCGTCCGGGGAAGTACTACCACCGTACCTTCTTCTCCACCAAACAGTGATGCTTGCATTACTGTTTCGGTCTGAAGGGTACGGGTGCCGGTGAAATTACAATCACATGAGACTTTCATCTTCATGTCTCAGTTTGGCGAACCGACTTGCGGTACCATTTAGGTAACAGCCTAGGTGGTATTGAAGTTGTTATGGGCAAAGGTAACCGCTTAACATCAGTTGGGCCTTTAGCTCGTTTCGCCATCCTTTACAATAAAAAAATTAAATAAAGTCTCAACTCACAAACTGTCTCAAACTGTAGATAAATCTATCCAGTTTTCGATATTTCCGACTTAATGGGGCAAGTCAGGTAAGTAAATCCTACTTAACATTCAAGGAAACGAATGCATAACAAATGTTCACAAGACATGCATACCTATTTGTTTTAATGAGTAAAAACCTTGAAAAAGTAATAAAAATAATGCATATGTACCGCTATGGCACACAATGATGTATCCGATAACGATACTAACAAGAGAGACAGAAAGAAAGAAAATAAAAAAATTACAAAAAGGAAAAGAACATACAAATAAAATATATGGAAGTGCCAAAGGGCCACCAGCTCAGCATAAACGTACTAATCATTTTATCAAAACGTCAGCTTATAAATATAATAAAAAGTAAAAGACTTAAAAACGTAATATTTTCGCGTAAGTTTGCGTAATGGTCGTAATACCATATTATGTGTGGTAAATACTTACCAAACACCACATTCGTTTCTCAATAAAATTATCCATAAAATAAAAACGCACGGTTGCAGGCAGTAAATTGATCACCATTCGCAGTCCATTCATTCTCCTTGAAATTAGGCTTTAGCATAAGAAAAGAGAAGATTACCTATTCTATGGCCTTAGTGCCCCCTTGTGCTACTTATTTTCGCGGCACGTAAAAGTGTAGGAGGACTCATCTATTACCGGCCGGGACAACACTGCACAGTACGAAAACCAACCAAAAAACGTTCTAATACATGAGCCCCTACAATTAAAGCAGATGCGTATAAAATAATCAACCTGACTATAAAGTGTATTGCGATGCCAGATTCGAAGGGTAAAGACAGACGTCACGGCAAGGCATGAGTCACGTACGGGGCGGCACGCGACCAAAATATCAATGTTCTATAGGTACTCCTACGTGGTCGCTAATAAGCAACAGTGTTAAACCACAAGATAAGACAAATTACATTATTAAATTTATGATACGGAGTTGTTGTTTGTTTAAAGTGTGTAAAAACCTGACGTTTAATGACATATAACGCTCCATCTCAGACCCCTAGTGCCCTTGGCGGTATGTATACGAGTGTACGAGTTTATACATTATATTTAAAACAGACTTATTCTCAAGAAAGAATTTCATATAATTCCATTGAAATTCGGTGTCATGCTGTATGTAATCATGCTGGTTAAATTTTTGTGAAGCCGAATGATGGTACAATTTTAATACTAAGTACAAGTACCGATATACACTCTCATTTCTATAGTGTTGCAGGCTACGTGAGCTATGAAGCTATGTAAAAGTTTCAGTCACATTTTGTTTCATATCGATGGCTTAGCAATGAGACTTTGTAACCAATAACCGTAACCAGTAACCGTATTATATATATTAACCAATTTTACAGGAGGAAGAAAAAAATGTCTAATTAAAGCACTACTTCTAAGTTTTAGATATTTTTTTTGCTGAAGGATTTTGATCAAATTTGGCATAGAGATAGAACATAGCCCGGATTAATAATTAAAAAATAGGCTACTTTTAATCCCGGGAAGTTGAATAGTTCTCAAGGTATACACGATAAACGATATCCACGCGGGTGAAGGCGCAGGCCTATGCTAGTATTATAATATAACTAACCCACACCCGCGGCTTATAATTCAGTTTAACAGAGAAATACGTTATCAAGAACTGATTATCTTCCCGGGATAATTAAACCCAGATTATGGTATATCTAAGTGCGAAATTTAATCTAAATCCGTTCAGCCGTTTCAGCGTGATTGATGGACAAAAACAAACAAACATCGATACTTTCGCATTTAAAATATTGATAGGATAATAATTGAATAAATCACCTTAATTGAATATAATTATGATATTTCATCAAAAACATATAACAAAAACAGTGCCTTAATAAGAATAATCTAAATTAGGCAGCGGTTTCAAAGGCCAATGTCAGATTGGTGCCCAACATTGTACGGAAAATGTAAATGTAATGTATGTTAATAAAGTTTAAGTTTAATCTATCATTTTCCAGTTTTCCATGACTCAATACAATTTCTGCGGTTTCGACACATTTTTTACGAACAATAACAGCTGTATCGAATCGCTATTCATAATCTGCTATTCTCAGCTTATTGCTTTCAATTTCACCTAATAACAGTTTTAGTTTGTGCTACTTCGTCCACGTGGACTTATAAATTTTTGCTTATCAGGGTACAGAATTAAAATCTATATAATTCTGTACTCTGATAAGCAAAAATGTTATACCAATTATACTCTTACCCTTGCGCTTAATATTCCGAAGGATTGGGCAGAGGCATTGAACATACAGTTCATACCTAATCTGCCCATTATTGTCCCACTGCTGCACCTCTTCTCCGAATGAGAAGGGACTTGTGCGGGTTGGCAGACTACACACACCATCGAAAAGTGTATGGAGCACTCTCATATGTGCGAATTTCCTCCCGATGCGAGGTTTTCCTTGACCTTTAAAGGATGTGATAATCTAATTCTGATCCGCACAGCCCATACATATGCATTATATTCAACAAAATAGGCGTCTATTGGACTTGTGGTCGATAAGTAGAGGTGTACTTCACAGGCAGTTTGTTCACTAGGTAATTCTAACTTTCTAATAGAAAATACCACATTTTCTCTTTATACAAAGATATTACAATGAATGTATAATCATTCACTTTGTGTGACCATAGCATTTAATACCTAATTCTTCTTCGATTTCGTGTAAAAATATCTTAATGTATAGAGAAAAAACTCGTTTCTATAACTACTACCACAGCGTAATTTAGGAAAGAGCAGAGCTAGAGTTCCTTAGACTGTGCTACTACTATGTACAGTCGTAGTCAGTACATAATAATGAAGGCGAAACCATTATAAGCGAAACTAGCTTAGTACGTGGCACGTGCAGCTCTTTAGTTCTTTACCCACTTCAACAGCTGTTAGTAGTTGTCATAAAAAATGCAGGTGTCAGTAACTGGCACGCGTCTTGACTAACTGCTAGTACCACATTTAATGAGTAAAGGTTACTTGCTCGGCTGCCTCTTATTATACAGAACCCTACTTTGACGACGGCACTTAATTGATTGTTATTATAAGCCTATTACACCTTTCAACGAACTCGATTAACATTAAATGGGAAACGTTACATAATTCGCTTATAAATTAACTACTAACATTTAATTGGGTTAGATTTTGAATAGTTGTCCTTTAAGAGATTGTATTAAATTCGTTGTAATGATTTATATGGCTACAAATTTCGAGCAACTTGCTATACGCCAGTGTACATACCTAAGGCGTCGTGCTTAACCGCGATCAAACATACAGGTGTCCAGGTGTCAGGTGTAATAGGTGTAAGTAGTAATGGACATCGTATTATCGCGTGAATAATCTCGACATAATGCGATGATTCCAAATACCGTTTGATCGCGAATTTGCACGAACAAAAATCGCGCGACCTTGTATTGATCGCGTAATCGCGTTATATTAGGACGAGACCTAAGATTTCTCGCCGGAAAATTATATATGTATCAACAAAGTAAATACTTCAAGGAAGTTGGATTTCCTTTGTCTTATAAAGGAAATCGTATGGGGCCCTTCGAGTCCAATATAATAACGCGTTCAGAAAACTGATGGGGCTACCTTGGCGTTGCAGTGCCTCAGGGATGTTTACAGTTTATGTTTTCTACACTATAATGCGCAAACGTGCAGCATCACTGGTGGCACGAGTCATGGCCAGCTACAACAAAGTTCTGAACATGATAGCTGACAGAGTGGATTGTCCATATACAATCCACTGCTGTCAGTTACATGTATCAAAATTTATAACTGTATACTAACACCTAGCTTTAAGATAATAAAATTGTTACTAACCCTATATGAGTTGTTTTGCTCGAAATAATTTTTTTATATTCTATTCTATAAATCGTATAATCTATCAATTACAATTATGTAAGAAAAACAACAAAATATATCTGTTCATCTAATGAAACGAATAAGCTATTTTGACTGTAATGAAATGTCAATATCGAAAGAATGCGGCCGAGTATATTACCCGAGTTACTTTAAACTAACGACTGCAGTCATCAATGTAAACAGAGATTACGTAGCAAGTCGATTAAATACTCCGTATCTGTCACAATGCGATAAAGAGATATGTAAATAACTCTTGAAGAAAGCTTAGCTTGTTTAAATGATCATCGACGTCAGATATCAAACTTTCTTTTGGATCTGATATCAATTTTATTTATCGCCTTTTGTGGAAGAATTTTTGAAGTACGAATAATTCTTCTTTGGTCTTGAAACTTTTCTTCAGAAACTAGACTTGAAAAGATGAATGCTTGAAATTAATAATAGGTACTTATTTGAAGATTGTGTTCGATAGATAGAATTATGTTTTATCAAACGTTCACCACTCATATAAAGATAAAGACAAAGATGCATTTATTTGTTCAAAACATGTGTGGTTTACAGGATTTTGAAAAGCATGAGAAAAAACAAAGTATCAACATGTCCTATATGACAGGTGTATAAATTAACTGAAATTAAATAATGTCAAATTAAAAAATTACAAAGAATACCTACCAAATAATAAATTACAATGAATGACTAATTACTAAGAATGTCAAATTATAAATTAAAAAGAGTGTCAAATAACAATAATAACAGATAGCATAGATATTGGTGGTCTCCTGTCCTGTGGTCCTCTGTGGTCTAGTGGTTCGAGTGTCGGACTGCTGTTAACGAGGTCGTGGGTTCGATTCCCACAGGACACAAATATTTGTGTGATGAACATAAGTCTTTGTGTTGGTCTGGGTGTTGCTTATGTATTATAAGTATGTATTTACAAAAAAAAAAGTATATAAGTATTATATCCATTGTCTAGTACCCATAGCACAAGCTCTGCTTAGTTTGGGACTAGATGGTGCTGTGTAAAAATGTCCCAAAGATATTTATTTTTTATTTATTTATTGAAGCTGAATGCCAAAACTGATTTCTACCACTCAGCTTTAGGTATCACAAAGAGTATATGCGAAATAATAAGCCTAATAAAATCTTATTTTTGTTAAAGAATGGAATTAAGCAGAAAATCATGACATATAAAATATGGAGTTACAATATATAGTACTGCTTATTTTCTCTTTAAGAATCTGCACCTAGTATAAACATTGACAGAAAAACACAGAAGGAACCTCTACTTAAATTATACTAATCTGTAAAAGGAAAGTACTGACAAAGATATAAAATTCCTTCGACTCGCTCGACACTAAACTAGTATCCCATGGTAATCCCCAAACAGCCCATAATAATGTGTTGTATAAAATTTATGATGGTGTCTGTATGACCTTATTAATTTTATGGGACCACTTGGTCTATATCAAAACAGGTTTCCTCTTCAGCGATGAGACAAGACTTGGGTTCTCGGAGTTTAAGCCGCTTAAGAAATATCGGTTAGTATTACTGCGTACTACCGATCTGAATTTATTGGGTGCGTTATGGTAGAATGAGGATGCACCTATGTGAAGATATAAAGTCATTATCACAATTTTATAAGGAGAAACTTCGTCTCGAAAAATCTTTAAAGGCTGTAAAAATAGATACAAAAGCTTTTCTTCGTTTACGAGCTTTTGTTGATATTTTGAATAAAATTCTGTAAGCCAAAGCAAGTCTTCCAAAAAATTACGTAACATTGTTATCGAATCTATCAATCGTCCATTGAATTTTTTATCGGTATCATGATCTCCAATATTTCATGGAACAAATGCCATAACAAGAAATAAGTCTCAAAATAATCGCTGAAGTTTGGCATTAAGCGTTAATCATAGAAATAGTTTCTACTTCCACATTGCTCAATATAATTAGACACAAAGATAAAATCTACCGAACGGTAACCAATAGCTATTTGAATGTAAATATTTGTGAGATAAGCTGGGCCGGTAACCATTTGCACCTTTATTTACTCAACTGAAACCGGCCAACTAGCAAGCTCAAACACTAAATGGTATTTGATTTACACATAGCTAATGTTATCTAGTATTACCTGCTGTTTTTAGGGTATTACGTAAACGGTAAAAACCACGGAATATAGAAAACAAGGGGAAGTGACATACGGCTACCGCACGCGTGGCATATTAAAGCGCAGATTCGCAAAATTAACTTAATCGCACTTAGTTTCCCGCTGCGACATTATGACGTCTCGAACACTTACGTGAAATGGTGTGATGGTGTATTATATCACCGCTATGTGTAGAATTTTGATAAATTTCAATAAAACAATTTTTGTGTTAAGATATTTTTTTTTAAACATTAATTAATTGCTAGGCCCTATTTGAGTTTTAAATAGAGGCAATCACATAACTCTTTATGTGTATTTTAATTACACTATTTAAATTTTTGTACACTATTTAAATTGTCAATTTGTGATTTTGGCGACACTTTTCACATACTAAGTTATCGTAAAGGCACTTCCACTTGTTTTCTTTATTCCGTGGTAAAAACGATTTCCTGGCTTCTCTATTCGATTTCGCACGGTGCTTTGGAGGATCCCAATAGGAACGCTGAGAATGTAATACATACATTATCTATTTATTGTTGTTTTTCAGAGGTGATTATGACGGCGCACGTAAACATGTTACCTTTTATGTTAAGTTATGTCACCTGTTTGAAGGATTGATTCACACTAGCAAAAGACAACAAAAGAGTAGAGAAATAAATTGATGAAAAAGATTTCTTATGTATTAAATTTATATATTTTTTTTTATTTTTTTTTTGTTTTTTTTGTATTTTTTATTATATATTATTTTATAAGTATGTATTTACAAAAAAAAAAGTATATAAGTATTATATCCATTGTCTAGTACCCATAGCACAAGCTCTGCTTAGTTTGGGACCGGGATGGTGATGTGTAAAAATGTCCCAAAAATATTTATTTTATACAATACAATACAAATCCTCTTTATTGCACAACAAGATTATATTAATTTCGTAAATAACTACTTATGCGCTAGTGTACAACTATATATATATTTATTATATTTATATTTATAAACTGGCGACCGTGACAGGACTGCAATCACAAATCGAGTCCGCCTAGTTCCTGTACCCAGGAGAAGCCAACTCATCGACGGAGGACTACAAAGGAGTTGTGGTTCAGCCAAGCCAGTGTTTGTGGAGCAACGTAGGAGCGGACTATACTGAATTGAATTGAACTGAATTTGCTGTCTACGTCCAGGGACCGTGCCGTGGGCCTATTGCTACCTGCTTCGCACGACCTACCAATCTAACTATGAGCCCGTTCCTATCATTTTTCCTAGATCTTTCCTCTTCTGTCTGAGTTTACGCTAGTTTTCTTTTGTTCCCATCGTGAACAAAAAGTGGCTGGCACTTTTTTTATATTTATATTTAATTATATTTTCCATCTTCCACACTCTCTACGCGATAGCCCTTCACTGGATGTCTTCAAGAGAAGAATTAGGGAGCATTTTCTTTCACCATAAATCATATGTATTATATATATGTACGTATTATATATATATATATATATATATATTTATGTATGTATTTTATGTACATATGTATGTACCTATTTATGTATATATATCTTAATATAATTATTTTACTTGTAAATAGTTTAATTTTGTTAGATAAGTTATGTAGTCAAAATTGTTGTTATTCTGTTGTACACTTGTTTTTATCCTCTATTAATATATCAACATCTCTCTATCGCTCTAAGGTTTGCTGTAAGAAAACTCATTTTTGAGTTAAGCTCGCCGATGTACATAAGCTTTCCTATTGTAATATATTAATGTGTATTTGTGTGTACAATAAAGTATAATATTTTTTTTTTTTTTTAAACCACGTTTTTAAACCAAAAGCGATTTAATATTGCATTATCAATTGTCATCCAGTCCTGCGTTAGGTTTAAAGTTTCGAGTCTCTTAGCTCATCGAAAAGTTAGTTTAAAATCGATTGCATAATTTGTACCGAACGGACACACGGAATAACTGAAAGCGTGGTATAAAAACAAGGTAAAATAAAGAATTTTGCTTGACAGTGGGACAGACTTCTTTAGGCGTTTGTTGGTTTTAATAAAGCCTGAGCAGTAGAACCAATCATTAAATTTATATGTAGGTATTTCATTCAAGAATGTTTTAAGGAAAACCAAACTTAATCAAATAAGGCCAGACATATTTTACGTACGTACATACATTATGTAAGATTAATAAGAGTATATTCAAGGTAAATACCTAACAGTCTGCTTACAATATTTAACAATTAATACAACCTTGAAAAAATTAGTTTTTTTTTCTTAATGGGCTTACGTTTGATCGCCACCTCACCTGATGTTAAGCGATGGTACGGTCGACTGCAAGTCGGTGGTAACACTTTGACATTAGCAGCATCCTTATTTCGTAAGCAGTAAGGGCGGTTTTTGAATTGACGTGTTACCACTGTCATGCAGGCGACTGTACATCATAACTTCTTTAATAAATATAAAATATATTGAATAAAAATTCAATCACCTCTCATAACTCATGAATCAACTTTTGAATATCAAAGAGTTTTTGTTTAGTTCATAGTACTCCTGACCATGGTCACAGATAATATAATACTATACTAGCATGGTATAATAATATGTTTCACCAGGTATTCTCTTCCCGTGACAGCTAGGTCATGTGATTGGCCGAAGACTACGTCATCGTCTGTGGAGCCAATGGCTATTAGCATGACACTTGTCAGTTTGATGTGCTGCCACTATTTGTAAATAAATTACCCGAGCAAAATGCATTTTTTCACTTACTTGCTTCTATAAAGAAGCACTTTTGAACTAGTTATTTTATACAGTTTATTTTATTAAATAACTAAATAAATAACACCAGATAAAAAATGGTTAGGCTAGTTAGCATTATATTGTACATTCATCTATACATATAATAAAATCGTAACGAAGAAAAAACTGTACATTGAATATTTTTTTGAAAAATTTGTTGCTAAGCATTCTAGGAACGATACTGATTCCAAAACTGCAATTTTTAGAATTTCTGTCTGTTTGTCTGTATGTCTGTCTAGGGTTGGAGCAAATACTACTGGATCGATTTCAATGAAATTTTGTATAAACATTTCTTAAGGTCCTGCTCAGAAACTGCAGTATAAATCATCACGCTATTCTTTATAGGAGGTGAGTAGTACAACAAGACGTGTACACGAAAGCTATATTATGAGACAGTATTTATCTGATGTAAAAAAACAACGGATTCTAATAGCGGTTATTAAAATCATCAACCTAAATTAAGAATCATCACGCTATACCCAAAGGGAGATAGACGACGATTTTTAAAAATAAGAACGCCTATTTTGAAAGTCTGAGGAAGTGACTACGTAGCTGGGTAGTCTAATGAGTAGGATACGATTCTTTTGTTCTGAGATCGAATCCCAACTTAGACTTCACTTTTTGTGATTATTTCTTCAATATTATGTGTGATTTTCAATAGTTCAGACGGAGTGAGAATGTTTACGTCAAATTCTAAGGTATCGGAGTATTTTGATATTAATTCTTTAGTTTTTTTGAGAATTTTATCAGTAATCTTTGTTTACTTTTTTGTAAGTGGCATTGTCCAACAAAAGCTCTTGAATTTTCTGATTGTAATCAGACGTGTTCATTACAACCGTTGCGTTACCCTTATCGGCACAAAGGATAGTCAGGTCTGGGTCTTCACGAAAGTTTTTTAAAGCAAGGTATTCACCACGAGAAAGATTCTGTTTTGGTGGTTTGCTTCGACGTAGTATGGTTGAGACGTCTTGACGAATCGTCTCCAAATCATCATCAATCATTTTAACGTAATTTTTTAGAAAACAGTCCTCGACGTTGCATATTATATTTATTTATTTTATAATTCCGTTGTAACAAAAGCGTTAAAAACACAATGGATGCCTACTTTACCCTGTCAAAAAATCATAATGGGAGGTTTGGCTCTCAACTATTTTCTTCTCCGAAACTGGACCAATTTAAAAGGTAGGTATTTCATAAACTGAATAAGAATAATATGTACTGTGTCGCTATGTTTTTTTCTTTTTCATTAATAGTTGTTAAGTTTATACACTAGGCCTCTGTAAACAGCGGTCTAACTAGGCAATTTTGAGATTTTTTTGGGCTTCTAGAAATAATTTATCAATAAAAACTTACTTATACGACTTATACAAAAAAAAAAAAAAATTTTACTTTAAAAAATCATTGTTCTAGGGTTATAAACCAGAATGAAAACAGTAGAGAGCGTTTGTGTAGAGAAAAAACCAACCGCATTTCTTCTTAAAATTCAAGTTGGTAAATATAATCAGTGATTTCAAAAAAATACCAAAAAATTCGTGCTCGCTGCGCTCGCGCTCAACCACAATTTTTTTATATATTAAGGGATAGGTCTGCCATAGCGTGAATCTATATTTAGTTATTTACGCTATAGCGTGTACTATTGGCCGCTCTAGGCGCCACAAAAACGGATTTCGCTCAAATAAATGCGTACTCTTTTGTCACAGAATATCTTTGCCTTTGTGAAGAGGTAATCAGTTTGTTCATGAAAAAAATATAAAAAATTTCGCGCTCGCTTCGCTCGCGCTTTTATTTATATGCTTCTTTCTTCTGAGAACTGGACGTATGTTGTAAGCAACTATTCTGTTAGGTACGTTAATAGAGACAAATCCGAATCTATCTTTAAAACAATGATTATAGTGCATACTATGTTCTTTAATAACAAATACTAAAAATAAGGCAAACATAGACAAATATTCATATTTCGCGGCCGTTGCTTGATGTCTTTTGATGAAATCTCATTCTTATGAAAGCAGTTTCTAAGGGGTATCAGGTCAATGGGTGGTACGGAACACTTACTGCAAGTCCACCTCGCATATGGCCGTTTTTTTCATATCCCCAGTTGGGAAGTTTTTGGTTTCAATGCCGAAGCTCTTTTGTAAGCTATCAGTATCAAAATATTTTCTTATAGGAGGTAAACCTATAACCGTTATCTGATTACCGTTTCAAACTTGCAGTCTGCTACTACACAATTTTAATAACATAACATTAGTTTGATGTAAATTAAGAGAACGCCAGGAAACCACAGAAATGATACTTAAAATATGTTACCGGGAATTATACCATCTTACCTATGAGTCATTATACTGCTGCTCAGAATTTATGTGACATATAATAGCATCATCACATCAGGCTAAGGGGCAGAGTGAAAAGAGTTTTTTCCTTACAGTGCATGCTCTATTGATATTTTTTTTTTTATAAATACGAGGCAACCAAAGACATGTGTAGTGGTATATGCCTGAGTAAGAAAGATATGCAAATATTCACATTTTATAGTAAGGAGCACGCTGATTGTGCACGGTGACACTGATAGTGCTGCATCTTTGGTAAACTCTCACGAATACCTAATTCAACGGGGTATCAGGTCCATGCGGAACCCTAACTGCGCGAGTCCGACTTACACTTGGCCGATTTTATCTATTTGCTATCAACCCAGCCTTTTCCTAACATTATTAGAGTCGGTTTGCAGGTTAAACCAAATTCTTCTGGTTTGGGCATGTAGTGAGGATGGTCTATAGGAGATTGACGAAACAAATATTCGAAGCATGAGTGGCTGAAAGAGTTGGAAGGGGACAACCTCGGCGAACGTACCGCAACCAAACCGCCGACGTTCTCAAAAAAGGCCAGGTTAAAAGCACTGTATCGGGCGGCTACGAAGGCGTTCCAAATAGCGATCGAGAACGCCAGGGTTCGGTCCTGGAGCGAGCTCCTGGAGGGCCTAAACAGGGATCCGTGGGGGAAACCATACAAGGTAGTCATGGGCAAGCTACGTCCGTGGGTCCCCCCACTTACGGAAACTCTGGAACCGGACTTATTGGGCAGAGTTGTCCATACATTATTCCCAGTAGTCCGGGACGGCCCTTCAGTGCCCCTAATGGCATCGTTAGATTGGTCTGAGGACTTGGAGGTGACAGAAGGGGAACTGGACCGAGCCGTTAGTCGCCTGAGGGCCCGTAACACGGCACCTGGACCTGACGGTATTCCGGGTCGGGTCTGGGTGCTGACTATGGCTGCTCTGGGGGACAGGCTGAGGCGGCTATTCACAAGCTGTCTCCGTCACAGCGTGTTCCCCTCCGGCTGGAAGGAGGCTGGATTGGTCCTAATAAAGAAGGAAGGCAGGGCTGCGGATTCGCCCTCTGCATACCGTCCCATATGCCTGCTCGATGAGGCATCCAAGCTATTCGAGAGAATAGTTGCCGAACGTCTCGTTGAGCACCTGTCGCGGGTCGGTCCCGACCTTGCCGAAAGTCAGTATGGCTTCCGGCAGCGGCGATCAACAGTGGACGCGATCTTACGTGTCCGCTCGCTGTCGGAGCAGGCAGTACCCCGGGGGGGAGTGGCGTTGGCGATAAGTCTTGACATCGTCAACGCCTTCAACTCCTTGCCCTGGGGAGCTATTAGGGAGGCACTTGTACACCATTGTGTGCCCTCCTACCTGCAAGGTATTGTTGGGGCCTATCTTCGCGACAGGCACGTTCGCTATGTGGGCAGGGACGGTTGCGTTCATCGCAGAGGGATTAGTTGTGGGGTTCCACAGGGATCGGTACTCGGCCCGCTCTTGTGGAACCTTGCATATGACGCGGTCCTGCGTGTCGACCTCCCCGCTGGCGTCAGTGTCGCTTGTTACGCTGACGACACTTTGGTGTTGGCCGGTGGGGATACCTTTGATGGGACCATCCGGCTTGCTGAACTCGGGGTGGCAAAAGTTGTGGCCAAAATCCGCGAGCTAGGGCTGCAAATAGCGCCCCATAAAACCGAGGCGCTATGGTTCCACAACCTGCGACGGGGTAGAGAACCACCCAGCTCGACGGTTCGCGTTGGTGATGCGCAAGTCCAGGTGGGCCGATGTATGAAGTATCTTGGCCTCTTCCTGGATAGTCGCTGGGCCTTTGGGGAGCATTTCAATCGCCTGGTCCCCCGGATCGAGAGGGTAGCTGGTGCACTGCACAGACTGCTGCCCAATCTTGGGGGACCTCGGGAGGAAGTTCGCCGCCTCTACGCGGGAGTCGTGCGGTCCATGGCCCTTTATGGGGCGCCTGTATGGTCGCACCGACTGTCAGGCGTCCAGCGCTCAAGGGCAAAATTCAACAGCCTGCAGCGCAAAGTGGCCATACGGATCGCACGAGGATACCGAACGGTATCCTTTGAGGCAGCAACTGTCCTGGCACGCTTCCCGCCGTTGGACATCTTGGCGGATATGGATGCGAGGGTCTACGACCGGATTCGTGTCATCCGCCAAAACGGTGGGAGCGCGCCTGCGAGGGCGTTTGAAGTGCTGAGGCGGCAGGAGCGACGACACGCGCTCGAGATGTGGCGCGAGCGGCTGGAAGAGCCGCAGTATGCGCACAAGCGAGTGGTTGAAGCTGTCCTGCCGTGCTTTGAGGCCTGGCTGGAGAGGAGCGAGCGCGTCACCTACCGGCTTACTCAGGTATTCACCGGGCACGGTTGCTTCGGTGAGTACCTGAATAGGATCGGACGCGAAGCCACGGCAAATTGCCACCATTGTGGGTGTGACCAGGACACCGCACAGCACACGCTGGAGGAGTGCCCTGCGTGGGGCTCCGAACGGCGGGACCTGGTCAGCCGGATCGGGCAGGATCTTTCTCTGTCAGCAGTAGTGTCGGCTATGCTGGCAGATCCGACGGCTTGGAGGGCCATGGCTTCCTTCTGCGAGATCGTTATGCTTCAGAAGGAGGCCGCAGAGCGAGATCGGGAGAGGGCCGATCCCGCTCGGAGAAGGAGGCGCCGGGGAGGCAACCGCCCTGGCGCAAGGCCCAGATAGGGCTATGGGCCGCAACCCTGCCGCTACATCTGGCAGGGGACCTTCGGGATCGTGGACGCTAAGAGTTAGGGGACTCGAGGTGTCTGTAAAGCGACCCTGGGGAGGACAGCAGTACGTGGTGGTCGCGAGCTGCTGTGGGGAAAACAATATTGTTTTCCCGGGACGCGCCAAAGGCGTAGCACTAGAGGAGCACCGGCGCGGTCCAATGGAGTTCCCGGAGCTCCTCTATTTTGTGCAGAGGATGGCCACCGTGTGGTTTTGGTCGGTAGGAGTCCGACATACCCCTCCGCCGTCCCCAGACGGAGGGTATCCATGAGGATTTCCACCCGAAAACAAAAAAAAAAAAAAAAAAGGTTAAAAGCACTGTAAACCGACGGAGATGAAGCGAAGGTGTGTCAGGATCGTAGCAGGAGGAAATCCTTAGTCTCTGCCTACCCTAATGGGAAACGGATGTGATGATATGTACGTATGTATGCGGTGTGTTCTTTCAAAATGTATTTATTTATCCTATTGATGTATTCTACTTCCTACTAATATTGTAAATGTGAAAGTATGAATTTTTTTTTGTTTAATGTTTGTCCTTCAATCACGCTAAATCAGCTGAACTAATTTAGATAAAATTTAGCACACAGGTAGACCATGTCCTGGATTAACACATAAGATACTATTTATCGACATATCACGGGAGCGAAGCCGCGGGCATCAGCTAGTTATGAATAAAAATCTCCATAATTGTATTGAAGATGTCAATCAATGGTAACATCACAGAAATAGATAGAGGGCAACACTGATCGTGACATAGCCTTGGGCCATCGCGGGAAGAGAATACCTGGCGAAGCATATTATTATACCATATTTCTGACAACTATTTCACACAAACAGATTTCGTACTTAATCTAAGGACTTTGTCCCTGCTTTTACAGTACCATTGCCGTGAGATCAGATACCAGTGACAATGAGTCCGCGGCAATTAAACGCCGGCTTTAAGATAGCTGAAACAATCCACAATGGCACGTGAGAGGAATCGCATGGGAGATTTTTTCTCCATTCATTTGAATAGGTCACAAGTATTCAGTTGTTCACGGCTACGGATATGGTGCGTTTAACACAGCATTTGTGCCAGAACTAATTATTGAACTGCAATTAAAACGAGGCGAAACTACAGCGGAACGGTTACGTGTTCTTTGTTATTGTTATGCGTTATGGGAGCTATTGTAATAAATTTCAACATTTGCAATATTACGAGTATCAGATCACATTGAGATTGTTGACCGCGTGCAAACTGATCGCGGGTGAGCACGCCTCTCACGCGTGGATAGACGCCCGGTGAGACTACGCATTCTACCAAAACTATAATAGTCTTGACATTTGACTGCTATTTTAAATTCGCCGACATGTTGACGTGCGCCATAACTTTCCCCGCTCGTGCATCAACTCACAGAACTGCGATTTTATCACGAGAGACTATTTGAATCTCGTTTTCTAGTTTGGTATATTTATTAATGATCTATTTTCTCGGACCTGTTGTTAGCTGCGGCCGGTTTCGCCGTAGATTCCTAACTCATCGTTGCCTACACTTGCCGATTCACAAAACTGGTTCCGCCGACCCATCCACTTGATCTTGAGCGAGTGTTGGCCAACTTTCACGAGATTCCTCTTGGGGCCCGCGGTCGCCGCGTCGTGAGAACATCTGACAGCGCGACGTCGCTCCGAGGGTTACGCGGTCGATATGCCAACACTGCGACGCCCTTTTTCCTGTTTCCTCAATCTTTACTCACTTTCCTTCGTCATAAGTGCTTTTGAAACTTCGGGAAGCTTTCGTTGCATTTACATTTATTTGATGTTGAGCCTTTTGCCTTTTATTAACTTCTACTACATAAAAGCAACAATACCAACCTACACGTAACAACCTATACTTGACTGCAAAATACAATCCCTCTGTCAAACTTTAAGCCGAAAACTTAACATCAAAGTTAGACATAAGTAAAAAACCTATCAAATTTAATTACACGTGAAATAACATATTCGATTTAAGTTTACATCATTTCTAAACAGCAACTAATATTTTATATCCGTAGTAAGTATAACATGCTATTTATCTAAAGCGATCGGTAACCAAATGAATATAATTACATTCGCTATCGACCAATTTGTGAAGGAGGTAATAAAGTTTTGCTATCTAATATCTAGCGACTTGTTTTTGAAATATCCTGCTGAATATTATCATCTACTGAACATTTAACATTATAATAATAATATATTCGTAGTATATTTTTGCCGAAGTAACTTCGCGTGGGAATATTTTCCTAACCACCTACATTTTGAGAGTTAAATATTCTAGACCATAAGTTCGCAAAACTTACTTATTTATCCTTGTCTACGTGGTATTTTATTAGAAAGACTTAGAACATGCTTTTGTATTCACGAACAAATATGTTCAAGACGACACAATAGACAATTTAAATATAGTTTTCTATGAAGTGTGAAGTAATTGCTTCCTTCCGTTGTTTTAATAGAGCTTTTATTCATACTTTCATTAAAAAATATACACGTGTTTTTATTAATTTACTTTTGACATGTTACTTGACAGGAATCCTCCAAAAACACATTTTACGTTTAGAAGACACAATCCTACTAATACTATAAACGTGAAAGTTTATGAGGAATTATAGATATACGGATGTTTGTTACTCTTTCACGCAAAAACTACTGTATGGATTTTAATAAAATTTGGTATACAGATAAAACATAACCCGGATTAACATATAAACTACTTTTTATCCCGGGAAGATGAATAGTTCCCGAAGGATGCGCGATAAACGACATCCACGCGGGCAAAGCCGCGCGCATAGGCTAGTAAGTATATAAGTTAAGAGCCTTATTCAATTAATATCAAAAGTAAGTAAGGAATTTTCCTTACTAGGATTAAGTTTTCGTAGAAACCTTACGCACGTTTCTGTTTGTTACGAAAAATCAGTTGGCAGGCAGCCCTATAAGTTAAGACGTAAACGTCACCGCCGAACACAATACCGCGCGCCAGACTTTACCTGCTTCTAATTAAAGGCATCTCTGGAATGTGCTGCGTTGTCACCCGAGATGTTGAGAGCCATCAACCCATCCAATAATACACCCTAACACATCACAATAAGGTTCTTCTTCCTTTAAAATAAAATTACAGATTTATAATTGAAATCGGAACAATAGTAAATTGGTGATGTTTTTGGAATATCTTTTAGATGTTGATTCAGTGGTGTCGATTCTCACAAGAGAACAATCACGAACTAAACTTTTTTTAAACTGTCGCTCTCTTTTACTAATAGTAGATACAAGAAAGTGATGGCAACAATTTTAGAACTGTCAAATTAGTTTACGTGTTACATTTGTTTGTATTTTGGTGGGCACGTTCCGAGATCACGACTAAACTTGTATGGAAATTTTAATTCCGACTAATTTGCTGGCATTAAAATTGTTGCCATCCCTTTCTTGTATCTACTATTAATAAAAGAGAGAAATAGTTTAAAATAAGATTAGTTCGTGAACATGAGAATTGACACCAGTTATCCCCTGGCTACTAGTATAGTATTATATTATCTGTGCCCTGGCTTTGAGTAGAGTTTACGTTTAAATGTTGGTGAGTTCAACTCGAGTTGGTTTCATAAGGATATCGACGAATGTTTACGAAGCGTGTAGCGGTATTATTTATTTATAGTGACATCAATGCGGTCATCTCTCGCTGATGTTATCGGAGTTCACACACCTTTTGATTGTTATTTAAAAGTTTTTGGGGAGATGTGTCAGGAAATCGCATCGAAATAAAAGACGAGAATTCTCAGTAACTCAGTAATATAGATATTAAACATTCGTATATACATATATAAATTCCGTGTGGTGCCGGACGTAACAATAGCATCACCCTCTCTCTTCTCATGGGTGTCGTAAAAGGTGACTAAGGGATTCACCAGAGGATGGGCAGCAGCGTTCTCTGAGTATTTTTGATCTACTGGTATATTTGATCGAAGGTGATCGCCAACCCGCCAGCCAAGCGTGGCGATTATGGTATATAGCAGTGGACGTTTTTCGGCTGAAATGATGATGATGATATCATAAGCAATGTTTTATTTCAGTAGGTACTAATTAACTTTCGCATTATTAGGTACTTAAGACTATTTTATATCTATTTAAGGCGCTTGCGCGCTCCCTCATAGCGAGCATTCGCGTAGACATAATGTAACAAATTCACCGGTACAGACAGTATTGTTTTTTTGCCTTAGATACAGACATAGATAAAGTACAGTCGACAGCTGTACAGTCAGACATGCGTCAGTGGTAACACTTACTGCTTACGAAAACGCTTTCAATGTAAAACTATAACCACTGAGGTGCGGTCGACTGTATGGATATCTTATATGCAAATAAAAAACGATTCAGTATCATTTTCTCCTCCATTTGTCAACCGATTTTCTTTTTTTTGTTTAGTAGCTATTGACGAGTTTTAGTGTAATCAATAAAAAAATGGAAATAGTTTTTTTTGGCATAAAAATTCAATGAATAACGGTCGAATTTCGACCATTGGGTAACCTCTCGTTATAATAAGCCTAACTATAATTAAAATCAGCAATATTCATTTATTTAATAAAATATTATACCTAATCAACACCTGACCTATGTATTAAAACCATGACAGAAATCAATAATTATAAGTATCAGTTAATTTAACGACAATAATTATTAATGTGTCTTTGCACCTATTTAGAATATACCACACCCTGTACCACATTTTGAGCAAATAAAGGTAATTTGAATGTCATCATAAAATTGAGTAGCACTTCGGTTAGTTAATTTCATCATAAAATTATTAAATAACAGTTAAAAGGGTTACAGAGGCTAAGCTTTTCAAGTGCATTCATTCAATTGCAGCATAAGACAGACTCCTGAATCAATAATAATCACCTACTTCAGGATTCTAAGGCTTTAATGTAATAATAAGAATAATAATAAATAAATTTTATATCTCTCTTCACAAAGTTGGCTTAAAATAAATACATTTACGTGACATCTAAGTGCGTAGAAGCCCCTTTGCGAGAGACTGGAGTCCGTACTAGGGAAACCCTGTGTTACGGATCACCAGGCCCTCACCCTGGTTTTAAATATGTTGTACATTATGCAATGTGTGCGTGTGTTTCTCTTACCTCACACTACACATGGTATAATAACACCAGGTAGTCTCTTCCCGTGACAGCTAGGTCACGTGATTGCCTCCGTTCTACGTTATCGGCCGTGGAGCCAATAGCGGGCTGTTAGCGTGACACTTGTCAGTTTGATGTGCTGCCACTTTGTGAAAATAAATTACCCGAGCAAAATGCATTTTTTCATTTACTTTCTTCTATAAAGAATCAATTTTCAACTAGTAATTTATTATAGTTTCCTTTATTAACTAATTAGATGAATAACACGAGATAACAAATAGTTAGGCTAGTTAGGAATTTATTTTATATTCATTATGAACAAAAATCTCCTTAAGTATATTGAAGATATCAATCAATGGCAGCACTGATCGTGACGTAGCTTGGAGGCATCGCGCTGTCATTGCGGGAAGAGAATACCTGGTGAAACATCTTATTATACCATGACACTACATAGATCTACACAACTCCATTTGATTAAATTAGAAATAATTGGCCTTGCAAGTAAAAAATCTAAATATCAGTGGTAACGAATAAGAAATGCTTGCATTATTAAATCCTGCCTGGCTCTCAATTTACCTAAACAGCTTTGAGAATTCAACTTATCTATGCCACAAACGTACAAACATATACATATACATACATACATACATATTATCACGCCTGTTTCCCACTGGGGTAGGCAGAGACTATGGATTTCCACCTGCTACGATCCTGACACACCTCTTTCGCTTCATCTACTTCCATTAACCTCGTCATGCATGCTCGTCGGTTTAGAGAACTCTTAACCTGGCATTTTTTGAGAACATCCGTGATTTGATCGCGATAGGTTCGCCGAGGTCGTCCCCTTCCAACTCTTCCATCCACACTTGCTTCGTATACTTGTTTCGTCAATCTCCTCTCGTCCATCCTCTCTATATGTCCAAACCATCTTAACATACCTTTCTCAATCTTTGTCACTACATCTTCTTTCACTCCACAACGCTCCCTTATCATGTTATTCCTTACTTTATCTCTCAAAGTTACACCACACATACTTCTCAAAGCTCTCATTTCTACTGCATTTATTCTGCTTTCATGTTTCTTCTGCCATACCCAACTTTCACTACTATACATAAGTGTAGGCACTACTATACATACATATAACTATGCCTGTTTCCCATTTAGGCAAACAGAGTTGGAATATCTACGATAATCACATTCCATAGTACTTCTTGACTATCAGTAACAACGTCAATAATTTTGTTTTCTTGATAATCTCTATTAGCATTCATGGCAAGCGTTCTACAGTCCTATAGTCCTATAGCCCTGTCTATCCCTCTGCTTACGTATGCTACGCGTTGATGTTCTTTTAAAGGCAGATTCGCCCAGCGCGGCGCACGATCTAAAGAATTATTTAACTACCTACAACTATGCATGTAATTTGAGCCACTACAGTAAACATTATTTAAATTATATTAGGTATTAGAATAGAAATTTTTGCGAGTGTAAATTAACAAATAGTTGAAAAAAAATATGTAGGTAGGTAGTTTTTTTTTCTGTTACAGGTAGGTATTTTTCCTTTCAATTTTTTTTTTCCTATGGCAAACAATGCCGGTGTCGTCAATTCTGCTAATGTCAAGAGTTTTGGAAACGCGTCTGTTACAAATATGTTGTGATAAGTAACTTATAGGTGCTTTTCGGTATATACCGGATACTATTCAAGAACATCCTCAAAATTCGTTCTAAAATTCAAACATCCTCGAAATTCGTTCTCAAATTATTGCTACCTAAATACTAACTGAGTAGAAATAAAAGAAACCATGACAAAAGAACAACCTTAATAAACTTTTTTTTATAACAAAATGGGTAAATACTAAATAGGACTTATAAATTACTTGTTGTCACAAAAAGGTCCAACACAATTTAATTTAAATTTCACAAATATTCTGTAGGAAAAGAATTTCGCTTTCCCAATTTTCAACTTTCATTCCATAAACGATTCTTCAAATCGTTTTATATCAATTTCCCTGTTGACCTCACCTCTATGATAAATACCGAACAAGACTGGATTGAACACGATATTAAATACCGGTGTCAAGGTTCGAACCCCGACCACACGAGTTGCCGCGCCGCTCTAAACCACTACGTTATCGAAACTTTTAATAATAATAATCATAATCTCTTGACTGAATTAATTTTTGTATTTATAACTTTCATTATAGAGATAGGTATCTAAAAGTGATAATAATGTTCTTCAATAATAATTTTGGAGTTTTCTTTCCGAAGAGCTCAGAGAATAGACGTATCATAAGTGATATCAAACACTTCCCGTATAAAGTGTTTCCGACTACCGATACCGTTAGTAGATAGATACAAATCGATGTAGTAGAAAGTATTGGAAATAAAGTACATACGTACATACCCTGTTTTAGTCTGAAGTGAATCTCTCAATCCTTTATCAATTGCACTTATTCACAAAACACAGTCGCACAAAGTATTACGTATAACCTTTTTTATCTTCACCACAAATTCGAATTTTAACTTTGCACTGGCACTTTTAACGAACCTACATAGCACTGGGGTACATGGCGTAATTTAAGCATTCACCGAACGAAGGCTGTATCACACCAGGCTTTCACAGCCAACACAATTAATGCACTTTTGCCGTCACAGAAACCACACAAACGGTTCTCTAATTCAAATTGTGACGTGTTAAAAACAACATTGCTGAAAACCGACCGTTAAATCGAATAAAACAAACGCTGTGTTACAACGTTAAGTTAAAACTAAGTTAGGTCCGCTACGCGAGAAAGACCGTTGATCCAGTCGGCGGTCGGTACAGCAGGCTACGCTGCTTTACCGACAATGAAAAGTTCAACGCTCCATCCCTCTCTGAGCGGACCAATGAGACGAGGATGGCGATACTACTATGGCAGTGTAGTGGGAGAACTTACAACCTGCGCCTGCGCAAAGCCTTTTAACACAACCATAGCAACAGGTGAATAGTGCGCATGTGTGCGTGTGTCGTTTAACGAGGTGTGCGTGCTTTCTTGATTGTGGTTTAATGATAACGTAGTATTTTGTTCGGTGCTATTTTATCAGTTCCTCGCTACGGTAATGATCCAACTAGTATGCAATTAGTGTTATTTATTAAGGTTACACACCATTTAAATGCTTCTAGGTCGATAAACTAGGCGTGACCGAAATTTAAATCTATCAATGTGATGCATTCACAGCGTTCTTCGTTTTGGGCTGACGTTAATAGTACCTAAATAGTAAAAAAACAAGTTTTTGACGTGATACAAAATTTATTTTAGCTACATACCAGGCCCCTCAGAAAGTATTGCGAAAAAAAGTTTTTATATATGGGAGACTGGCCAGTTATAATGTTTTTCGAAAATATGATTATTTATAAGTAAAAATAAGTAAGTTCCAATTTCAAAATTTCCCTCCACATTTTTTGCGAGTTAATTCAAAGTATTGTGTCTCACTGAAATATGGATCTGCGCCGGGAACATTTTAGAGCTATGATTTTATACGATTTCAAGTGTCGCCTGAAACCGGATGAATCGTACGATAGACTTCAAATGGCATTCATGGATGAAGGCCCTTCCAAGGCAACCGTGTATCGTTGGTATAACGAAATCAAGCGCGGTCGACCAACTTTGGGGGATGACGAAAGAAGCGGTCGCCCTTTGACGGCTGTTACCGAAGAAAACGTGCTAGCAGTGAAAAATTTAATCCAAGACAATAGGCGAATTACATATCAGGAGATTCAACACATATTGAAGATTGGATCGGGAAGCGTTCACGAGATTCTACACAGCCATCTTCGCGTGAGGAGGATAGTATCACGCTGGGTGCCGCACAACCTCACCGATGCTCAGAAGCAGGCCCGGGTGGAATGGTGCCGTGATATGCTTAACAAATTTGAAGCAGGCTCGTCTCGGCGTGTTTACGACATCGTTACAGGTGATGAGTCCTGGATTTATCAATACGACCCAGAAACCAAGCGCCAGTCGACTGTTTGGGTGTTTCAAAATGAGCCAACGCCTACCAAAGTGAAGCGATCTAGAAGCGGGGGTAAGATTTTGATCGCTAGCTTTTTTAATTTGACTGGCCACTTGGTATCAATTCCCTTACGGGATCAAAGAAGCATTAATGCCGAATGGTATACTACCAAATGTTTGCCAGAAGTTTTCTCTGTTATAAGCAACAAGCGACCAAACACAGGGCTCCGCGGGCTACTGCTCCACCACGACAATGCACCTGCGCACACCGCACTCAAAACGAGGGACTTCCTGGACAGCACGCCAGTCAAACTCCTGGGTCACCCTCCTTACAGCCCTGATCTAGCACCGTGTGACTTCTTTTTATTCCCAAAAATAAAAAATCAGCTCAAAGGGATACAATTTTCGTCGCCGGAAGATGCGCTGGCTGCGTTCGAGCAGGCTGTAAACGAGGTGTCTGCGGCGGACTGGAAAAAGTGTTTTGAAAACTGGTTTAGGCGCATGAATCTTTGTATAGAGGCTGGTGGAAAGTACTTTGAAAAGATTTGATAAAAATATATGTACGTATAGAACAATTTTTTTTAGTTTCGCAAAACTTTCTGAGTGTCCCACGTATTAATCTAACAGCTCTCTACATTTTTAAGTAGGTAGGTATCTATAAGGACAGGAATTCTTACGAGTGTTTGACTTTATTTCTTTTTTATTTTTCCTTTTGTTTATCATTGGGAAATTCTCAATAGCAGCCCGGAGTCTGGATTTGTGCCCGGTCAATGGCATTAGGCTCGCCCCCTTTTACATGTGACTATAACATAACTGGCGAAATGTGGGTGTACTATACACCTCTGCCTACCCCTTCGGGGAAATACAGGCGTGATGTTATGTTATGTTATGTTTATCATAAACATCCAAAGAATTCGAATTAACAAGTAGATAAAACTGTTTTGAGTTAAACACAATTAATTGGACGAGTCGAAATAAATATTCCATAAAGTTTGTTCAAATTTTTGGAACAATTTACTTGAGTGATGAAACAAGACAAGACCAATTGAAAAGTAAGTAGGCAGAACATAGACATAATAGTATAAATATTTATATATTCTACTAGACTTTGCCCGCGGCTTGGCCCGCGTACTGAAGTAAAATAATTACTTCTGGATAAAGTAGCCTCCTATCTCTTCTCATGGGTGTCGTAAAAGGCGACTAAGGGATTCACCAGAGGATGGGCAGCAGCGTTCTCTGAGTATTTAACCAACCAACTGCGATCGCCAACCCGCCTGCCAAGCGTGGTGATTATGGCATATCCCCCCAACATACATATGCTTGGGGGAGGCCTATGTCCAGCAGTGGATATCTTTCGGCTGAAATGATGATGATGATGAAAGTAGCCTCTAAACTCCGATAAATGCGTGCGATCGCTGCTTAAAGTGCTATAGGGCGAAGCGCGGCCCGAACCGTGGCCTTCGACGCAATCTGTAATATCTTCGTAAATATCGACGACCTCTGTGGTCTAGTGGTTAAAATAGAGCAGACAAAGATTAACGAACGTGGAAGAAATTCCAATTCTTTTATACAATATTTACTTTTAAAGTTTTGCGTTGCATTTAACTTATTAAATATAATATGAAACAGAAATTTATGCGCACACAGTATAGAAATAGGCTGAAAATATGGAATAATAAGCAAATCATTTTATTATTTATTTATTCTGCTTAAATAACACATTCAACAAGGAATGAACAATTTTCCGATTAATTCGATAAACTATTCAAGAAATTCGGAACGAAACAACCCCAGTTCCTGACACCAAAATTAAATAAAAATAACTCTCTATGTAACGTTTATTTAAATGCAAGGGGAGCACAACAAACAGACGTCCGGTTGAAATTCATGTCCTCTTCCGAACATAAATTCAATTTGTATTCATTGTTTTCTAATAAGACTGCCTCATGAATAAATATTGTAATTAGGTCCGTCGTAGGGCTGCCAGACAGACGACACTGAGCGAAAAACTAATAATCTATTCTGCCAAAGTCCAATTTAGAAAGAGTGTTTTCCCTCATTAATCTTTATCCGTCCATCCGTCAGGAGGAAATCAAGCAAAAATAAGAAAGTAATTCGCTGAAACCTCTTATAAGAAATATCGGATGACGAAAGTGACAATATTCTCGGCTCTAATAACAGATGGACTGCTTTTATAGTTGCGAGAAAAAGGGAGCCTAATAATCTAACATAACATAATCAGCCCATTACTGTCCCACTGCTGGGCACGGGCCTCTTCTCAGTATGAGAAGGTTAAGCCCTTAGTCCACCACGCTGACCTCGTGCGGGTTGGTGGATTACACATACCATCGAGAACTGTATGGAGCACTCTCTGGTATGCAGGTTTCCTCACGAAGGAAAACTTCACCGTTATAGCAAGTGATAATCAAATTCTGATCCGCACATGAATCCGAAAAGTCAGAGGTGCGGGCCGGGATCGAACTCGCACCCTCCTGCATGGAATGCAAGCGTTCAACCACTAGGCTATCACTGCTATCACTGCTATGCTATGCTAATCTAAGTTTTATGCAAATTATTGACCGTTGTGTTTTGTGTATTGGCATCGTTGGTGCGTTGATGGAAATAATTATCCTCATTTTATGCAAAATAACCTATCTTTACCAATACAAATTGAACTTCAGCGGTAATAGCAGTTGAAAAAAATCGAAGCACCTTTATAAGAAATCCAACAATTTCTTGTTGTTACCATGACTTCAGCTCTTATTTCAAATTCAAGTGACGAATTAAATAGACTGGCTTTAATAACAGGGATGTGCCGTAGATTATAGTCAACAGTTATTCTTTCTCTTCCTTACGACCAAAATTATTATGCAATCTATCCACGATTTGCCCTGCTAGAGATAGAAATTTGACTTCTCCATATATTTTATGTCAAATTTGTATCTTTAGGCAAATCGGCGATAGATTGGATGTAAATTTTGGCCATTAGTCGAATATTTCCGGGTATTGTGACCCAGAAACTGGTGATGGTTTTGAATCAGTTGTTTTTATCGCTTCCGAGCAATATGAACAATTTTTATGTCATTATTGCTAAGAATTTTACCTTATCGCAAGACAAACATTCGAAAGCAATGAAGACCTTTAGGAAGCGGGTCACACCAAACAAGGGCTGCCATGACCTAAATTGCCAACAAGGAATTCTAAAACTCCGGATATTTGGGCGAAACAAGAATCTTCCCCCGGACACACAAATAATTATAAAAAAAATAATTTAAGTATTATTTTTTTACGAACACGGCAAGCGTCCAGGTTTTACCGGAACAGGTTTTGCCTGGACTCGTCAGAATGAAACGTCCCCCAAACTAGGACAAATCCGGGGAACCCGGACGGATGGCAGCCCTACACCAAACGTAACGCTCGCGCAGACAGCCGCAGAATGTGAACTACCTTTGCGTTGTTTGCTGATTTTTGGCAGTTACCTTACGTACTAGAAGTTCAGAGTGAACCGTCCCTTAAAACTAACAGTAAATTCCTCGAACTAAAGGCGACAGTTATCAGGGTCACCAGACACTCACTAATGAAATGTTCGCTGCACGAAACTGATAATTCGATTGGCACTCCTCGTCTGACAGGTTTATGGTGTCGTCAATAAGCCAAGGCACAAATAAACGAAGTAATTACGAGTTCAGCTCGTGATAAACAAACGTTCACGACCTAATGTTGCTTGCAATGTCGCTTAATTAAATACTCTGCAGCTATTTAACTGTTTCAAGGGTCAAGGTTTAGATTCAACCAACTGCAAGTCAGATGGGGGTAAGGTGATTTTTCTTTAGAAAAGTCACAGGAGCTAGGAAAATCAGCGACCCTACATAATATGATGATGATGATTTACAACTGCCTCGTTGGTCTAGTGGTCGCAAGCACGACTGCTGAACGTGGGGTCCTGGGTTCTATTCCCGGGTCGGGCAAAGTGTTATTGGGTTTTTTCAGTCGGAAATTCTCAGTAGCAGCCCGGAGTCTAGATTTGTGCCCGGTTAGTGGCAATAGGCTCGCCCCCTATTACATGGGACTTAAAACATAACTGGTTAAATGTGTGTGTACTATACACCTCTGCCTACCCCTTCGGGGAAATACAGGCGTGATTTTATGTTATGATGATTTACAAATTTTGTTGATGTTACGAATTTTCTCTTTAATACTAATGGGTTATGGTCCTTGTTAAGACTCGCATTAAATAACAATAGTAAATAAAATAAAATTGTACCATAAAGATCATGAAACGAATAATGCCAGGCAGAAGTAGACTTACCTTCGATGTACTTGAGGACAAATTGGACATCTGGTCCTAAGGCTGACGCGACTTCCAAAGGCAACTCGGTGTCTCGTAGTACGTGCACTGAAAACAAAAACCATTATTATTACTTTAATAAACCCCAGACTTGCTTCTCATAGCAATAAAATATCATGTTATGAGACTGTTAATTTCTCATTTTAAGCTTGTTTACTGCTTAAAAACAGTATTAGTTATAGGAACGTTATTTTATACTCCCTTTAGGCGTCTATAACAAATAAATAAAGTAAGTAGTAAATAAAAGAGGTCTTCAAGGTTTCAATTGTTAAACATCAAAACAACAAAAAACATAAACAACAACATTGTGACATTACATTACAACATTATATTGGTAAACACCAAATTTGAACATTGAAAGCTATAGCTATAGTTATCTGGAAGATCCGTAGCAATAAAGTTGCTGCGTATCAACAATACATTTTCCTGAAGCCGTATACTTTTCATGAAAATCAGGATCAATATTACAACTTACGGAAAACTGAACAACTATACACTGAAAAGACAATAGTAGTTTATGAAACTGTTGCATAATAGGGGTTATTAAAACACGAGTGTGAGTTTAAAAACCGAGCCGTAGGCGAGGTTTTTAATAGTATCACACGAGTGTTTTAATACCTAATTATGTCAGTTTCATACACTATTTTATCTAAACTCATACAATTTTAAATAAAATACCAAAGTCAAAATCTTCGTAACATTGAAATCCAGTAGGACGTGGCGCGCGGCCGCGCACGCGCGCTGCCGCGTGCCTACACAGATAATAAAATATAGTCTGGAGAAAACATTATAATCGGAACTAATTTTCTATTCTTGTCAGGATTCCGTCAATCTCTGTTTTATCATACAAAAAATATGCCCGTAAACACTTAAATATAATTAAAAGCAATATCACAATCCAAAGTTCTGCCAAAAACGCGATTTTAAACGATAAAAATTTTCAATGTATGACAATTGGCGCCACCCTGAATTTTGTGTACCCATTGGTGCCAAACTGTACGACTGCTAAAAAAAGGGTTTGAAAACTCCTTGGTTGGGTCGAAGTGGCATTAATAACTCCTTAGTTGGGCTGAAGTGTGCGGTTATGGAAAAAAAATTAAATTACCGCATTGTTTTGTTGAGCAAACTGTATCGTAATGAAACTTTTTAAATTTATTACAGGTGCATGTGCGTAAAGTATGTCATTATGACATTACTTTCCAGTTCATAATTTGAATTTTACGATACGAGTGTAGATAAAAATATTTAAAGAAAATTAATAACAATAATGTATTCAAATAAACAACAGACCAATCTTTTTCTAATTAACAGACAAAATTTCAACGATAAAAACACAAGCTAATTTAAAAGAATATCACTCCACTCAAACAAGTCTCTCATTACATCAACGAAGGTTGTCTGACTTTAAAAGCCTCCACAGAAAAATAAGTAAAGATTTTTTCAGCGTTTGAATTGAACTCATTACCTCTCAAGAGGAACCACGTCAACGTCGGCACAAAACGGATTCCCCGTCTGATTGTTTGATTAAAACAGTCCTTACGTAAACAGAATGATGGAGATTATAATTAAGGGGATTCAGTCGGGTACATATTTTTTTCAAAATTATATTACAATTAAAAAAAAAAAAAAAAAAAAAAAATTGGGGCGGTACTCTTGTATTAAGTACGTCTGTTGTCGAAGCGAAGGCCTAAAGTTTAGGTTAAGTTTAGGCCCCAAGTCTAGGGGTGCTGGCCAGAAAACCTCCACGTGTGTCTGTAGGCTGCTTGTCCTTCTGGACACGTCTAGAGGGAACGGCAGTTGTTGGGCCGGTGCACCCTGGGCACGGGCAATAAGTCTCCTTTGGATCGGGGGACCTTTTTGCCTGTGGCGAATATTCTGGTACGGGAGGGGCCCAATGTGGGCCAATGGGAAGTTGCTCCGCGTGTCCCTCTGAGAAAGCAGAGGGCACTGTGGAGGAGCAGGGGTGGGCCCGGTGTGCACTCACCCTGCCACTGGGCAGGCAGCGGAGGGACTGTCCTTCCCTGCCCCCGTCGGTCTCGTAATCCCAGGAGTGCCTGCTGAGTAGTGTTCTCGCGCCTCTTGGGACCGAGGGTCTTGGCTTTACCGCCCGGACCGCGAGGAAGACAACCTCTATAAAAAATTACAGGAGGATAGGCCTGCGAGCAGCAGACTCGGGGTAGTCTGCTGCCCGTCCAGCAGCTGGCGTAGCTGGCGTAGCTGGTAAAGGCCCGTGAGGTGAGGTGGCGTGCAGTGTTCCGTGTGCGCCACAGAGGAGGGTGCGGCCGTCGTATATATAACTAAATAGTTGGTAAGCCTTCTTCTTTCTGCGAGCCATTTCCCAATGATGTTGGGGTCGGCTTCCAGTCTAACCAGCGGAGCGACTGCCATCAGACTTCCGCAACTCGGTCACTGGGTAATACCGATATCCTATGGTTAGACCAGTCATCAGTTTTTCAGGCTTCTGACTACCTGTAACGACTGCCAAACGGATATTCGTGTGACAACCGGGACCGACAGCTTAACGTGCTCTTCGAGGCACGAAGGGGTGTTGATATGCAAATAAAAGGTCACCCATCCAAGGACTGACCGCGGCTAGCGCAGCTTAACCTTGCAGATCTTGCAATATACGTGGTTATTACTTAGCCATGAGCCCCTTAGCTTAAATAATTTTTCATAGGATATAGAAGGGTCAAATCTATTTATTAGGAGTCCATGATCAGCTGTAGATATACGTGATGAAATTGTTGTTATTATGTTTCCGTACGTCAACTCTGATTATGAGTCTAGTTAGCAAAAACTGGTATCAACTGCAGTGTGGGAGTCGGATTAAGGATTATTATCATAAACAACACTGTTACTCACTATTTTATGATTTATAGCATTAAAATGAGCCCAAGCCCCTTAGCGTTCCGAAATATAATAGGATTATAACAAGCTATTGAACAGGCTCAGCTTACAATTTCGGTCTTTTATTTAGATTTCCGCATCCAGTCCCCCCCAGCCACGTTCTTTAGGTCGTCGGTCCACCTGGCAGAGGACCGAGCGTTGTGGCGCAACTTGGGAGAGGCCTATGTCCAGCAGTGGACTGCGATAGGCTGAGTTGATTGATTGATTTAGATTTCATTACCTTTGCTCATTTGAAGCGTCATTTCGACTCTCCAAACTATGCTACAACAACTAACTGAGGCTAGTAGAGTAGTTGGCCTTACCATGAATAAGTCAAAAACAAAAATAATGACTAGTAGGGAAGAGATAGCCATAGAAGTAGGTAATGAAACTATTGAATATGGTGAAAGACTGGCCATACTTAGGACGAATTATATCATTCAAAGACCAAACTGACTTAGAAATAGAAAGAAGAGTGTCTTGTGCCTTGAAAAGATACTGGTCCCTTAAAGAGATACTTAAAAGTAAACACTTTCCCATGGCAGCCAAGAAAAAAGTATTTGGTTCGTGTATCTTGCCATCTCACTTGTCTCACTTACGGATGCCAAACTTGGGCGCTGTCTCAGAAAAAATACCTAAAATTTAAATCATGAAAAAGGGGAACGGAAAGAAGTATGATGGGCATCACGATAAAAGACCGTTAAAGAGCAGAGGAGATAAGAGTAATAACAAAAGTGGAAAATGTAATAGAGAAAGTTAGGCAACTGAAGTGGCGATGGACTGGACACATGAAAAGAGACAGCAAGGTGAAATGAAAAAAAAAAAAAGAGAATGGCTCTTGGATATCAACACTTATATTATAAACGCGAAAGTATATTTGTCTGTCTGTTTATTACCTTTTCACGACTAAACCTCTTAACCGATCGTAATGAAATTTTGCAAAGAAGCCTAGAACCTGATGGAGAAGAATATAGGCTACTTTTTATATCGGGAAGATGAACAATTTCCGAGGGATGCACGATAACATCTTTATTTATTGATTTATTTATAATTTATGTACACACGATAGCATATGAATGGAGACAGGAGACATATTTCTGTGATAAGCTGAATAACACGCGTGGGAGAAGTTACACACTAGGTACATATATATTAATCTAATAAAAACGAATCTACATAAAACTACATTTTGTTTGCTTCGCAGTTCATAGATTTTGTTCAATTTTATTTCAAATCTAAGAACAATTTTGATTGTAACCTACTCAGGAATGTTTAGATGTAATAACACAATAGAAAGACATATTTTGTATGGAAATTATGTCAAATTCCTATCTCTAGTAGGGCAAATCGTGGATAGATTGGATATACAAATAAGATTAAGAAGATTGCATATAAGTATTATATTCATTGTCTAGTACCCATACCACAAGCTCTGCTTAGTTTGGGACCAGATGGTGATGTGTAAAAATGTTCCAAAAATATAATATAATATAAAATATACATTTTGGCCGTAGGACGTTTCAGAGTTTTTCCGAAAAAAGATTTATTAATATTAACTTTAGTTGAAAGTCGAAAGCAGTGTTCCCAAATAATATCTTCAGAAACAATCTGTTTGCCCATTTCGCTAACTTTGACGTCTGGCAAGCTGACATACCTTCATTTCATTGAATTATTCCAAGATTTTTTCCTCGGAACCAGGTGTTCACATTTTTCTCTTTAATTTACTTATCCGGAAACGCCTTCCAATATTCCAGTTAAGGCCTTTCCCGTACTTTCCATTTGTTTTCCGATTGCCTGGACCGATTACCTGGCCAATCCAACTGCGCAGAGGGGTGAGACAAGGGGATGTAATATCCCCGAAATTGTTCACTAACGCGTTGGAGGACGTCTTCAAGACGCTGGACTGGACTGGACAGGGTATCAACGTTAACGGCGAGAACATCTCACATCTCCGTTTGCCGATGACATCGTTGTAATGGCTGAGTCGCTGGAACAACTGGGCGAAATGCTGCACAGCTTAAACGGAGCCTCTCGACGTGTCGGTCTCGGCATGAATCTGGACAAGACTAAAGTCATGTTCAATATGCATGTCATGCCGAGGCCAATATTCGTCGAAGGGTCGGCACTCGAAGTTGTAACGGAATACGTCTACCTAGGGCAGGTAATTCAGCTTGGTAGACACAACTTCGAGAAAGAAGCCAACAGAAGGATCCGTCTGGGCTGGGCAGCATTTGGCAAACTTCGCCGAGTCTTCTCGTCGCCTATACCGCAAAGTTTGAAGACAAAGGTCTTCAACCAGTGCGTCCTGCCAGTCATGACTTACGGTGCCGAGACGTGGACACTGACAGTTGGGCTAGTCCACAAATTTAAAGTCGCTCAGCGAGCTATGGAGCGAGCTATGCTTGGAGTTTCTTTGAAGGATAAAATCCGTAACGAGATTATCCGGAGAAGAACCGGAGTGACTGACATAGCTTGTAGGATCAGTAAGCTGAAGTGGCAGTGGGCTGGCCATGTCTGTCGAAGGACCGATGGCCGTTGGAGCAGACGAGTCCTTGAGTGGAGACCGCGAATCGGCAAACGCAGCGTAGGGCGCCCCCCTGCCACGTGGACCGACGACCTGAAGAACGTGGCTGGGGGGGACTGGATGCGGAAGGCAGAGGACCGAGCGTTGTGGCGCAACTTGGGAGAGGCCTATGTCCAGCAGTGGACTGCGATAGGCTGAGTTGATTGATTGATTGATTGGACCGATTCCTTGCATCCGGATAAGTAAGTTTCGGATCATCGCCTTGAACTTTATAAGACACAAATCCGGCCGCACATGGAATATTGGTCTCACCTCTGGGCTAGAGCACCCAAAGTACCTGCTCCTTCCACTTGACCGCCAGAGCGGCTCGAATCGTCGGCGACTAGGCTTTTTTTTTTTTTTTTTTTTCCGTGGGGAAATCCTCATGGGATTCCCAATCGGCTTGACCCTCTAGCTTTGCGAATAGACATTACATCTTTATGTATCCTATATCGCAAGTACAATGGGGAGTGCTCTGAGGAATTGTTCAACCTTATACCAGCCGTTACTTATGCTAGGCTACTTATAGATATAATAAATGGAAGAGACTGCCTAGATTACGTAAGTTGCGTAACAAATAAAGCCAATATTATCCCTATTATTTCACTAACCGGAACTCGTTTACAGTATATCTCTCAAACATAAATACTTGTAATTGGAGTTTTACAAAGTAAGCAAACCCTTCGCTTCAGAGCCAATTTTACTGATTTATATAACGAAGTTGTTCGAGATGTAACTATTCATTGTTCTCCCCATTAAACAAGGCGGGCGGCAGTTCTTGATTGTTTGAACGAGAGTAAAGACGGCCGAGCCCAGACTAAACCAATTGCTTGAGCCCCCAAGTTATAAGATAATTTATGAACAACCATGAAATATTTGTGAGACCGCTATGTCGAGGAGACACTACAAAGTGGCGACGTTGTAGCGGCCTTAGTTCTAGAGAAAGCTCTTCTTTTGCGTGTTATTGTCTCCTACTAATATTATAAATGTGAAAGTTTATAAAGATTTTTGAATGTTTATTACTCAATCATGCGTAAACCGTAGAATGAATTTGGATGACAGTTTACACACAGATAGACGGGCAGAGAGACTTTTTTTTTAAGATTAGTTCTTAGAAGAAACTATCACTGTCACTTTGCCTCAAGTAAGTGCGATAAAGACAACTGCAGTTCCGATTGAATAGCCTTAGTAAAAGAGTTCAAAAGAGTTTAAAGATTCGAGGTTTGGCTCTCGACTATTTTCTCCTCCGAAACTGGACCAATTTCATAAACTGAATAAGATGAAAGTGTACTGTGCTGCTATGTTTTTACTTTTTCATTAATAGTTGTCAAAATACACTAGGCCTCTACAGTCTACAGACAGCAGTCTAAATAGGCAATTTAAAGATTTTTGAGGGCTTCTAGAAATAATTTATCAACAAAAACGAAACATAGGGCATAGAAAAAGCTGCTATTTATTTTACTCTAAAAAATCATTGCTGTGGGATAAACCAGAAAGAAAACAGTCGAGGCGTTTATATAGAGAAAAGACCACCCGCGTTTCCTCTTAACATGTCATGTAGGCTACTTGTTGGTTCTTTATTTATTATTTATTTATTTATATATGCTTTATTGTACACCATAAAAAACATTACACTGAATATGCATTTAAACTATAGTACAAATGGCGGCATTATCGCGATTTGCGATTTCATCCAGGGCGTCTACTCCCGTTCGACGATATTCGATAAATCGTACGATTCATCGCACAATTTGCTACTCCAGTCAACCAGCGTCCCCTTATCGCATGCGATGATCGTGTTTTGACGTTTGTTTTTCTCATCTCCGGTAAATTGTATACGACTATGAACCGTAGTCTATCTTAATTGTGCCTTTTTTATGTGCCTATCTTTATTATGTAAGTATCAGTCGGAACGAAAGTTCGTACTTCGTTTGTCGTTCGTAAAACGCGAGTAGACCTACAGGCCTTAGGATGGACAAGAATGAACTGGACAGAAAATGGGGTTGTCAGATGTGCAAATTCGATATATAATTTAATTTTTCTTTGTGTATTATAAATATTAATATACAACAAAAAAAAGTACATAAGTATTATATCCATTGTCTAGTACCCATAGTACTAACCCTGCTTAGTTTGGGACTAGATCGTGCTGTGTAAAAATGTCCAAACTATTTATTTATTTTATTTATTCTAGAAAGATATACAGATGGCGAGAGGTGCGCGATGCGATAGGTAATGTATTTCTGTAATAAATTGATTTAAACGCGGGCGAGGCCGCGACCATAGACTATAGTAACAATAACTTTCATTATAAAGTGACTCGAAAATTATACTTAGCTTAATAACTACTACTCCAAGATAAAAATATTATAATTACACATTATTATGTCAGTTATACGCTCCTTTGCACCGGCAAAAAATAAAAACTGGGTACCTATCTCTTGTTAGCGTAATTAATACAACAATTAAATGTTTAATAATATGCATCCAAACTAAAGATCTCCCCCCTCAGGCCTGTAATAACACAAGTGTAGATGGCATTTTCCATTTTCTGTAATTTCGCGTCATCATCATAAACATTTTTATATCCCCGTAATAAAAGCGAACCTAACTAAATAACAATAAACGGAGGGTACAGTGGGATTTTTTTCTATTAAAATGTCTCGTAAAATATTCTGAGCGTATGTAGGTAGTGATTTCTCGGCCAAGTATACCTTCTGAGGTAAGCAGAATTGGTTTATTCAACGAGTGTATCTACGTCTTGATAAAGTGTCTTATAATTTTTCCTAAGCCCTAATGTATCATCAACATAATTTTGAAATGTCATATGTTCAATTAAAGAACTGAATTGAAAATCAAAAAAATATAGAATTATCTGTATACTGTTTCTTTCAACAGCCTCTTGTGACACAGGACAATACGTCTTTTACCATTTTTATTTATGTTTAGACATGTTCTGTGTATATATAACAATTTATTACCTACTAAATCCAAAATAATCAATATTATGAAAATAATTTTCATGAATACAAAGCGCCTACACAAATTATATAAGCAATTATTATTACTACACATAATGATTGCATAAGCGAATAACGAAGGCACTTTACAATGTTATTGCTATAAAATAAATGGCTCAGTTACCACCTTTGCATTCAAAATTGCAATTAAGACATAAAATGAGGTCAAATGTCAAAACAAAAGAAAGCTAACGAGCGGATCTAAAGCGGTTCTCACACATTGTATTATGCCACCCCTTATTCCGTCGCGTGCTAACCTTATCTTGACCATTCTTTGAATGTGAGTTCATTATATCAAATTATGGTTGTTAGGTTGCAATTTGCGAATGTATGTTTCGCTGATGAGCAACAACGTTAACATGCAATTTGTTCCCATAGCTAAGCCGTGTCTACAAGGACAGGTTTATTTAAGAGATATAGGAAAATAACAAGACAATTGATTCAATGTAGGTACCTACAACGTTTTTAATCAATTGACTAGGTACTCAATCTACTACTAAAGATAGGCTCTTCCAAGTACCCGTGACGGAAAAGGAGTATTAGAAACTTATAACGCATCAAATATGTGCGTATTTATCTCACTCCTAAACTATAAAACAAACGTACTAACTCACCATAAACGACTTCAAAAAACCGAAACCATTCATCCGCATCGTTTACGCAATCGTAACACCCGAATATGGGTGTAACACCTTATCTATGTCAATAAAAGTTCTAAGGCATCCGTCGTTTACTCTTCCATAAACTAACCCTAAGCTTCCTGCACGCGACCAACTTTGAAAAATACGTGGAAAGTTCATGTACTGAACTGTCTATTTTCGCGGACAAGAAAGTCAAAGATTGTTCGTCGTCCGTGGAAGGCCTAAGTCACTAGTTCACAAAGGTTAAGAAGGTGGCGACACGGGTACCTACACTACCATGCGTCGCATAATAAGGCGGCTCTTTGCACCATTACTCTGTACATGGATACGACGAGTAAATATTTATGAGCCCCATTGTAACACGGAGCCTGTTTCTCGATAACATCAGAACGGATAATTACGTTGAAGTACACTTTCACTGTCCAAATTCACATACGCGCTTTGAGGTTTTGTCGAATCTTTACTGGCAATTAGTTCGTTCTGCGAGCAAAGAGTTCTTGAAATATTTTGTAAATAGGTATTTAATATTGGTCTTGGAGCTGTTTCAATCGTAATTTTAATGGGACTTTAAAATTCCCCCAATTATCTTAACCTTTGTTGTTCTTAAGAACAACAATTTCTCCATCATCCAACGTTTAATAATTTGAGAAATTGTTTTCGGGAAATCCATAATGTAATCCATTATTAAAATTACTACGTCCTGTGAACTAATTACGAGTTACTTCCATTAAACCCATATACTTTTTACCGCTTTTATTCATACGTCGATACAAAGAAACGGTCAAAAAATAAATAAATTCTCGCGCAAGTATTTATCATTTATCCTAAGGTCAAAACGATTTCAACAGGCGCGCTTGCTGAGTGAATATGACATTTCGGGCATATCTTTCTCACGGACTGCCCGATCGGGATGCAATTACTGCCGTCTCGAGTTTTTGCATCGAAGTAAATCGAGAAACCTTTTCTTCCGAGATTTGCGATCATCGATTCTCCACGCGGCGACATAGTAGCTAACGGTGACATAATATGCAAATGTTGTAATTCGAAAATAATGCGGTTCAATACAAAAACTAGAAACGTTTCGTTGTAATTCAGAGTGGCGTTAGATTTTCGAGATAATTTATTCGAGCGTGCCCTGTTATCGTATGTGTCAATCATTAATTACTGTAAAATATGTGATGAACAGCGAAAGTAACATTTGTAGGTATCTAACTAATTTAAAATTCAAATCTAATCTGTAATAAAGTTGTGTAACATAGGCCTCGTCATAATCAGAATTTCACTTTACAACCTTATTCTTAATTTATACTAAACATCTTTAGAAGTCATTTTATTTTACTCATCATTTTAACAACTTTTACTATGGGAGCAACCCTGAAATTGCGAAAAAAATAATCAGCTGATCCCTACATTAATTGTGTTCACATAAACAAATCAACAAAATATAGGGATAGGGACCAGCAAATTTTGGCGATTTCAGGGTTGGTCCCATACTAAAACATGTTCATAATGATGAGTACAATGACCCCAGTATAAACTAAGAATAGGGTTGTATATTGCTGTTGAAGAGCATACACTTCTACATTACTAATACACAAATTACAAATCCTAGCTAATTGGATAGGATTCCGCACAGATAAGTTTCAATACTTTCAATGCACTTACACATATATAATAGAAATAAAGCTCCTTGTGAAGGAGCTCATCCAGGGCAGTACTACAACTGTACCTGTTTTTGTCGCCAAACAGTGATGCTTGCATTGTAGTGTTCCAGTGTGAAGGGTTCGGGTGCCATTGAATTTACAATGAGATTTTCCGTCTTCATATTTCAATTTGGTGAACGCAACTTGCAATACCATTTAGGCAACAGCGGAGGTGGTATTGCAGTTGTTATGGGCAAAGGTAACTGCTAATCATCAGGTGGGCCTTAAGCTTCACGATTCAATACTATAAAAACCCACTTGTGTATAAGTACGGTCACGATACTTCCCGGTGGTACATTTTGTCGACAAAATCCCTTGAACGATTCCTGCTACATTACACGTATCTACCGCTGCCATCGAACATTGAGTGCAAGCGATTTTAGCCTTAGTAGTGGTTCACCGGAAAGATTTATGACTGTACCTACCTTAGTTGTGCCTACCATCTCCGATCATGAAATACTTGGAAAAATTTACACGCGTAGACGTACCCCAAGTAGGCCAACTAAGCCGGTATCCCACGTCGACATGACAGGGTTAGAAGCCCATCAAGTACTGTTAAGGCGAATTAAAGTGACATCTCGGTATAACGGAGCAGGACGTTTTTGTCGAGCCACAGCGCAGGCGCAGGCCGCGGTTCGATTTACGGATACCACGAAGTTAACAGGATACTACGCGTGTTTTTCTTCGAATAACCTGGGGGTCAAGGGATATTAGATGTTATTACGGGCTACAACTGTCTGCCTTCATATCAGTTATAACTTGGGATACGTAGGTAATTCTTTAGATATACTGTCCCCTTTTCTTGAAGTTTTATTCTACTTTATTGGGACATATAACATTTGTTTATATCTGTCCCCTTTTCTTGAAGTTTTATTCTACTTTATTGGGACATATAACATTTGTTTATATATGCGTTGCTTATTACTATTTCGGTTTTCTAAAAAAAAAACTAAATAAACTTGTACTACAGTGTACACGTTTATTTAGTTTCTAGTTTAGCGCAACACAGATTTAACTTGGCCGGAGTGAAGTTGGTTACTGCGCATGTTTCCCCGCCTCCCGCCTACAAATGACACCCATAAAATGATTACTGTGACGGTTTTGTGATAACTTCACTCCAGCCCCGTTGGGACCGCCTCGTTGGTCTAGTGGCTGGAAGCGCGACTGCTGAGCGTGGGTCCTGGGTTCGAGGTCGGGCAAAGTGTTATTGAGTTTTTTCATTAGGAAATTCTCATTAGCAGCCCGGTGTCTGGATTTGTGTCCGGTCAATGGCAATAGGCTCGCCCCCTATTACATGGGACTATAAGTTATAGTCCCATGTAAAAGGCCAGTTATGTTATAGTCTATAATCCTCATGGATACCCTCCGTCTGGGGACGGTGGAGGGGTATGTCGGACTCTTACCGACTAAAACCACATGGAGGCCATCCTCTGTACAAAATAGAGGAGCTCCGGGAACTCCATTGGACCGCGCCGGTACCCTTCTAGTGCTATGCCTTTGGCACGTCCCAGGAAAACAATATTGTTTCCCCCACAGTAGCACGCGACCACCACGTACTGCAGGCTGTCCTCCCCAGGGTCGCTTAATAGACGCCTCTTAGGTACCTACGTTTCTAAGATGCGGTTTCTAAGTTAAGTTAGTTGTAAGACATTAAACACACGAGCTGTTCAATACGATGTTACGAAACAAAAGATACCTACGTAAAATATTTATTTATTTGTTGACAAATGACGATGTTTTGTACAAACTATATTTAATATCTTACTCTTTCATCTAAGCTATAGTTAGTTGTGCACATTGCTTAACTGACTTGTTCACGTTCGCTCATAATTACACATATCATAATAACTGATGAGGGGTACATAATACAAGATTGTTCATCTCAATTATCTCTGTCACGAACATAGGATTTAGTGCACATCGTTTGCAGACAATCTAGCTAACGAGCATCAAAAGAAATGATGGTAACCATCTGTTCGTAAGGATCCATACATATGGAGAGGACAAACATTGCCAAATAGTAGGAACACACGGCTACACATCAAGCTGTACAATTCCAGTATACGCTGACCTCGCATTGTATAGGCTTTCCGTACAATGCGAGTTCAGCTTATACTTGAAATGTACAGCTTGATGTGTAGCCGTGTGTACATTATGATACAAGTGAGCTAAGTTGACTATTATACTCGAGGCTGGATTGCAGCCCGAGCCGAAAGCGAGGGCGTAATGGAGCCGAGAGTATAATAGTCAATGCTCACGCGTGTCATACGACGTTTTTCACCACACTTGCGAGGAAAAAAACATAAATTACACATTTTAGACAAATATTGAATTTGTAAAAAATTGTAAAAATGGCGCGCGACATACAGCTATGCGCGCGCAGGTGGTCGAAGGAAACCGCCAAACAGCCTAATATAAAAATATTATAAATTGTTTTTTTTTATTTATAACTCAAATTAATATTAATTAGTTGACAAAAATAATAATTTGATGAAATGAAATGTTTATATAGCATATTTTATTTAATACAGTTGATTTATTCCCAAAAATGTTTAATTTAGTTCAGGCATAAAAACTCTTTGCTGCGATTTAAAAATAAACTGTAAAGTAAAAAGCACTAGTGCGATAATATAATGAAAAAAGCACGCGTGCGTTATAAGCCACATTATGAACCTAAAAGCGATGCAATAAGAGCCACTTTACGAGCAAGTGTGTTGAAATATATATTCGTGATTTCCACAATACCGAGAAGCATGATATTTATTCTTCCGAATCAAATTCAACAGCTGGTGATTTAGGTGATTGAGAGTAACTCCATTTTCACAAAAATGTTGCCATTCCAAACTTTCCATTACAAACATCTTACAAAAAATCAAGATTTGTTGTAAAAGCTAGTCGTAGTACGTAAAAATAAGATGCAGCTTCTTGGTAAAAGTAAAACAATATTTTCAAAAGAATACTAGAAGGAAACTGCAGCGGACGTAAAGAAATGATTTATTGCCTAACATAGGACACGCTGACACGCTATACAAACGAAAGAAAACATTGGTGTTAACAAAATACAACTATGTTCTGGATATGAGTTGATAAATTTCAAACTGCCATAAAAAATTTAAAAGGTGAATACAACTAAATTAAAAAGTCAAATTTTGTTGTAGGTGGACTTACAATAAAATTTGACTTTTTAATTTAGTTGTATTCACCTTTTAAATTTATGTTTGACAGCTCACTTCAAAAGCTCTTAAGTCACAGGCATTGCTTTGAATAAAACGGTTAAATATGTCAGTTTTTTTCAAATTCTAGTAAGTCCACAAGGAAATTATTTCAAATTCTCACATGTCCATTGCGACCAATCACAAAACGTCAAACTTGTCAATATGGCGTCAGTCTTGCCGAAAGTTTTGTGATTGTGGTTGCGCTTTGTTTCAAACAAATATAAGTCCATATGATTCATATCAATATATCATAAGTCCTGTATATCAATCGGCAATAAGTCCAAACATTTTTTATCTTTTTCAAAGTATCTATTAATGCTATTGTTAAAATGTTCATTAAAATACTTAGACAGTCGATAGTCAACACTGTATAACACTGTTAGTACAATATTCCATAACACTAATGTGAAACTAAAAACGTTAATTTCCCAAATTTTTCATGTAATGGACTTATGGCAGTTTGAAATTTATCAACTCATATATATTCGCATTATTATGAGGAGGGCTGATCCCTGCGACTTTGCTCCCGTAGTCTGGTGATAAATGGTGTACCTATTACACTGGGTGTCAGGCAAACGCTCCCGAAACTGAAAGTCTATTATTATACTACCTAAACACAATCGAATACCAATAACCATTAGCCTTATACTCATTGTTTTGGTATTTTGCAAACCCGCAATGTAAAGCGTACAAAACTCGGGATCAATGCCGCGCGTACCTAACCTACCTACGCTCGCTACGGCACGGACTGCGTATGCGAGCGGATGTCGTTCACCCCTAGCGCCAGCTGATATTTTATTTGATTTACATTTATAATTAAATAAATGGTTTTTTTTTTTTGCAAATTAGTTTTATTTAACTGCCCAAAGCTGGTTATGTATGAAAAATGCAAAAAAATATGTAAAAATCTAAAAAAAGAATCGCATTTTTTTGTGGTTTCGTATCAGTAATCAACCAGCACTATCACATATCTTCGTTTTCGAAAGCGTTTCCCTGACACCAAGTATGTTTTAATCCAGGACATGGTCAAAATAGGCCAGGTTATGAGCACTCTAAGCCGACTAGCATGCTTGCGAGGTTAATAAACGTAGATGAAGCAAAAGAGGTGTGTCAGGATCGTAGCAGGTGAAAATCCATAGTCTCTGCCTACACCAGTAGGAAACAGGCGTGATAATATGTATGTATGGTCTATCTGTGTGCCAAATTTCATCCAAATCCGTACAGCCATTTCAGCGAGATTGAAGGACAAACAAAGATTATTTTCCACTGAATCCCACTTTTTGAATAGAATAGAATAGAATGTCTTTATTTGCAAGGAATAGGTACATTGTAGTTGGTACGTTCATTCATAGTCCGCTTATTCCGCTATATGCTTTATATCATAGCATGCAAATGTTTATAATTATATTTTTTCTGAATTTATATAATATTATTGCAATTATTTATTTACACTTGTTTATTTCTAGTCAAAATTTGATAAGAAATATTCGTTTAATGAATAAAAACTGTAATGGAGCAGACACGCGTGCAAAACTCTTTTAAATTTAGTAAGAGGCAATGGTTTAATGGTATCGGGTAACTTATTATATATTTTTATACTCATCGAAACAGCTGCCAAGCTTAAGTGGAACTAGGCTGGTCACATCTGCCGCATGCCGGAGGAGCTATGGGCGAAAACAACCACACAGTGGATTCCAGACAGCAGCAAACGACAACGCGGCAGGCCCAGAAGGAGATGGCGGGACGAACTTGACTCCTGTCTGAAGGATTGGCCCCAGAAGGCAAAAGACAGGGACAAGTGGAAAAAGGGAAGGGAGGCCTTTGCCCTGCAGTGGGACACTACAGGCTGATAATAATAGTAAATAATACTCATCGAATAGCTGCATCAATACTTTCGCATTTCTATCATAAGTAGGATTAGAAGGAAGTAGGAAATGTTGTTTTACTATACATCGGAATGGATAGGTACGTTATTTAACAATCATTAGGAATATAAGCTAATGGTGATTTCATATACGTAGCCAACGGAAGCTCTTCCAAAAAATAAATTCAACACTGTCTCAATCTATCCAACACTATGAGATAATCTAGCAAAACTTACGTAATCTAACTTTTAGATTGTCGGTAACTTTTAGCTAAATCTCTTTTATACGAGGGAGGCACCGCTTATCTTGTAAATTAGTATCACGCTGTCACTACCTACAAGTATTTTCCATGAATTATTTGTGCTGCAAGGCTTTAATTCTTACCATAGCCGCAGATCTACCAGGATTCTCTCTTTGTAGTAACTACACTAACGGCCAAAATTAATATCCAATCTATCCACGATTTGCCTTACTAGAGATAAGAATTTGACATAAGCTCCATACAAAATACGTCAAATTTCTATCTCTAGTAGGGCAAATCGTGGTTAGATTGGATATTAATTTTGGCCGTAAGTCGACGGATTGCAGACAAATAATAAAAGCATGATTTGCCCCATTGAAAAAGCGACCATTCCACTCCAGCACGTCATGTTAGCTTATGTGTGACGTCACCAGCACCGGAGTCATCAGTGTATCATAGTGTACATCAGAGATTCGGATGCACGCTGAACAGCAAGCGTGGCTCGTCACTGGGCTTCCGGCAGCACTCCAGCACGTCGCGGCAGCTCGTGTGTGGCGTCACCGGCACGTGAGTCATCAGTGTATCAAAGTGTACCTCCATGGTGCGGGTGCGCGCTAAACAGCAAGCAGGGCTCGTCGCCGGGCTCCCGGCAGCACTCCAGCACGTCGCGGCAGCTCGTGTGCGGCGTCACCGGCACGTGAGTCATCAGTGTATCAAAGTGTACCTCCATGGTGCGGGTGCACGCTGAACAGCAAGCAGGGCTCGTCGCCGGGCTCCCGGCAGCACTCCAGCACGTCGCGGCAGCTCGTGTGCGGCGTCACCGGCACGTGAGTCGGTGCCCAGCCGGCACCGCTCTCGCACCACACTCGCACTATCATCTGCACAAAATAAAGCTCACATTAATAATACAAGAATAATTAATTCACGTGCAAATGCCCAGCAGTTCTATATATAATTCATAGTTTTTAGGGTTACAGGGCCACAACTATGACGATATTCTCGTTCTTCCACGCCAAAGTGCCGTAGATCGTGGGTTTAAATTTATTGACTTACGGCCAAAATTAATATCCAATCTATCCACGATTTGCCCTACTAGATATAGAAATTTGACATATTTTGTATGGAGCTTATGTCAAATTCCTATCTCTAGTAGGGCAAATCGTGGATAGATTGGATATTAATTTTGGCCGTTAAAAGATAATACGCTTCTCACAGTCCGATACAATAATAAGTGTATCAAATAATAGAATGCTTAGGCCTGTGATCGATCAACAATATGATCGAAGAGTGGCGATTTTCACACTGTTTAGTTTTATAAGAAGTTCAATATGATAATATACAAGTGTTATTGTTATAGTAGACTTAAAAAAATGTCAACACATTTCATTGTGAAGGTGCAAGAGATTCATGAAGCGAAGCAACAAAGGTTGAGTCGCAGCAAAACAAACAACTAGATTGAAATTACTACCTAAGATGGCGGCAGCACTGATATATGAAAATATTTCTGACAAGCAGAACTCAATCTCAGTTGAACAACACTATAAAAAAGCATTACAGAGCTTCCTCGCGGAACTTAGATACATACAAAACTGGCTTACAATTAAGATTTATAGTAGTTACAACCGTTTTAAAAAGCTTTTACGATCCAGGATGTTTTTACTCCTGCACTTGCAAGATACGCAAGATATTTGCTTTAAAATTACCAACATAAAGATGAGGCACTTATGAAATGTATATAAATTCCATTAACTCATCAAAAAGCCAATCAACTGCACCAAAGATTGTTTTCATAAAGATTCGGATCAATTATAATTCACCTATATAAAAACGTTTTATGCTTTAATCGCGACCAACTCCATACTTGATACGCGGCCAACCTAACAAATTAAAGTTTGCGTTAGTCATACCTACGATGCGGGGGTGGACTGAGGGCGGTAGCGGAATTTCTCTATCATTCGACTTTCTATGAAACTTGTCAAACAGGGTCCCTTCATAGGAACACACACGAAGTGATCGGATAGATAGAAAATTAAAAACCTGGCACACTGCATACCTGGTTTATTTATGTTCTGTCTATTTCACTTTAAGTTCTCGATGGTCAACAATGCAAGTATGCATACGACCATACGGCTGAGATTTTTTGGAACGAAGTTCCTTATTGGGATTTGCGGTAGGTATAATATGATTCGGGAGAAAATGTAGCGTCACGTCAAGCTAAGATTTGCGTTACCTATACCCATAGAGTACATTGAATATACCGACATAGAGCTGTAATCTGACCTCACCTTTAAGCGCCATCTGATGGGTAACGTCAAAGTTACAGCTAACTATTATTTAAAACCTCAGATTTTAAAACATACAAAAAGATATGATTTACTGGTGATCGAACCCTGGGCCCTGTGGTATCTCAGTCAAACACGTGATGTTGCCATCTATGCTTGTATTATAATAGCGAAATTTTGCATTATAATGAACATGAACAGGTCAAAAAATATGAATTTTAAGAATAACTTCGTTCCTGACGAGTTTCTGACTTCCCTTGACCGCACAGGTTTTTTTCATCTAAAACTGCTGTTTATGTGGGTCCATCGATAGTCCTTTATTTATATCACCCTAGCTCCGCTTTCTATCTAACTCACACGTATAATAGACGACTGCTTTACTATCGAAATTAGTGGCACAAAGAGAAATCCAACACCTTACTGCAGCCCAAACAATAGCCACTACAGTAATGTACGTAATAATTGACATTCTAATACTTCATAAACCTTTATCAGCTGCTAGATCACCTTATAGGGAACCTAACCTTATTCCGAACACAATGTCCAGCACATTCATTTGCTAATTTGATCGTATGCAGTCCAAAATGCCTTTGGAATTATCGGAATGTAGAGGTAAGTGCAATACTTATGTGGTTTTAATTGAATCGGTGCCGATTGGGAAATAATCGCAAAATATACAACTATGGATAATAATACGTGTACTGGTGAATGCGAAGATCCAAAGTTCCGCTTAAATAAATGGTCAACAGAGATGTTGCATAATGACCACGGTTAACAGATGAATTGAATCCTGCTCGTGAGAGATTTTTTCTTTCCACAATTTAAATCGTTATATGGATTGAGTTAAATTATCAAAGTATGTAGGTAATTATTAAGAAACAGAAAGACGCTACTGCCCATCCGTCCAATTCTTGGTCGGGAACCACAGAGTTTCAAATGTCTTGTTGTTGACTTGTTGCAATAAATATTTTTTAGGGTTCCGTAGTTCCTACAAGGAACCCTTATAGTTTAGTCATGTCCATCCGTCTGTCCGTCTGTCCGTCTGTACTAATCCTTTACAGCTTAATAACTTCTACAGTTATAAATATAAGTAAATGAAATTATGTTAAAAAATAGTCTACATATATGTATGTATGTATGTGTTAGTTATTATTTTTTTATTCTTTTAAAATTGAGATCGATGATGATGAAAAAAATCGTGATTAAGTATTTTAGGGGTGGCGCCCATACATGTGAAATGGGGATGAAAATATTTTTTACGCTGCACCCCCTTGTAATAGATCGGGGTATCATTGAATAGGTCATCATAATTAAGGTAATGTTTCATACATAACTTTTTTATCAGGTGTACCTTCTACCTACCATCTGCGAAATATAGCCCGCCAAAGTGGCTTGCAATGTTTTCGCCTTCCTGCCATTTCTAAACTATGCAACGTAGAAACTTATAATCTTCCAAGTTGATAGATCTTTGTAAAAACTCTCTTTTATTTCGAGTATAATGTGATTATAAATTTTTTCGAGTTACAGTAAGAAAACTGCCAAATACTTAAGCCGTCCTAGTTCAAAGGTCATTGACCTTAGAGAAAAATGATCTTAGCAAAGAATGCTCCTTTAGTTTCATTCTATTTGAAAAAAATCATGAAAAAAAAACATAAAAAGTTTCTATGTGGTATTTTCTCATGACACACTTCTTTTTGGCTTCTTAAATTTAGCTACTGACAACACTGAGTCGCCAATGCTGCAGTCTATTGCAAAAACTAAAATAGCTTAATTAATATTCGATAAGTTTGTAATTACACCTACTTAAGGAACCCTATAATAATGAGCATGGCCCGACATGGATTTTCTTCCTTTTTTTTCTAAATTTATATAATCAGTACTTAGTTTTTCTGTTCACTGCTGGAAGATCCACCTCTTTTCAGAAAGAGAAATTCAAACCATACAAAATATATTTTACCCCTTTTGTAACGAAACTTTCAGGCATTAAACCGGTATAAAATGCTAACAATTTCTACACGCTCTGCCGCCGTAGTAAACTGTTCGAGTTTCCTTAGAATTCGAATTTGCAATTCTGATATATATCAGCAGCGGGATATCCCGCTGTCCCCCTTCACACTGAATTTTTATCCCAGTTAGCGGGTAATCACTTGAAATATTAGAATAGCCAGCGTAATACCTGTATGTTATAGTGTAACAAGAACTATTTAAAAAGTAAGCTTTTTGTATCAATGTTTCTATACTTATTATTATACAATGAAACGGGAATAAACGGCAAACGCAGCGTAGGGCGCCCCCCCGCCAGGTGGACCGACGACCTGAAAAACGTGGCTGGGGGGGACTGGATGCGGAAGGCAGAGGACCGAGTGTTGTGGTGCAACTTGGGAGAGGCCTATGTCCAGCAGTGGATTACGATAGGCTGAGTTGATAGACCTATTTTAAGCCCGACGTTTCTACCAGGCAAGTCTGATCGTTGTCTGCTCATGACCACGATCAGTGCAACGGGGCCTTACTCCCAGCTAGGGACCGTACAACCCCGGTTAAGAGTTAGCCTTTCAAAGAGGCAAGCCGTTTATGAGGTTACCTTTATCATGATGTAACCCCTTGAATGGGTTCTATGTTTGAAACCCTGTAAAAGGGTTACCATTACATAAGGGTTTTGTTCGGGTTACTGTATAGTTATTATTCAATAAACTTGTGCGAAGTAGGTAGTGGAGCACTTTGCAACCTATGCCCATCATCGAGCGATCATCATATTACATTGCTACGAGTCGGAATGTGTTTTGTACTTACATTGCTACGAGTCGAAATGTGTTTTATACTTACTAACTACACGAAAAAGAAAGAAAGATCGTTGTAAGTGTAACCCTTATGATCGGCTTTTGTTTAAGTTAGGATTATCGTAGATATGCCTCCAAAATATCTTTTATCTACAACCAATTTGGGATGAACGTAGACTTCCGCCTTGAAAACTATGTGGGATGTAGGTACCTACTCATACTATTTCATTTCGTAGATACGCTAAATAAGAAGTTAACTACTTAATCAATCCAATTAACTTTAAATTATACACAACTTCAAGACATAAAACGGTGCAAAGTTCGTTTACTTATCCAGAAGAGATATAGTCATGCTATCATTAAATCTTCTTGTTCTCTCGTGTCGACATGAGCTATGTAATTATAATAGCTCATGCCATGCAAAAAAGATTAGCCAGACAGCAGATTGGTAGCGGGGCTGTCTACACAGGGTGCGCCGGACGATCAATTAAATATCGACACTCGTGGAGGTTCTTTTAATGCAACCCAAACCACTAAATGATTTTCAACTTCATCTAAAATGTCGATACTTTAGCTCCTTCTATTAGGGTTCGATTTCTAAATTTTTACAGCATTTGGTTAACATACGAGCGATTTAACAGTTCTGTTGAACGCAACGGATGCAACACATCAACATATTTATCCAACAGAACCGACACGAGCACTTAAATAATGCTATTATTGAAGTTCAAAGAAGTATTTTCTATTTGCATAAGCGTCACATTATCCATCTTATGGGACCCTACAGTATGAGGAAGCGACTCATTTACATTCCAACGATAATTTGTGAGATTTTTTGTAATTAGCACCGAGCTGACTTTCCGTGTTGCAACGTGATTATACGCTGCGCGGGAGTCAGGAGCCATATAGGTACTTGAAAACAATGATGACAGATAGATAGATTTGATAATGCAGGGTTTATCTCCATGTTTACTAGGAATAATAATAAATCGAACTTTTATTTGAGAAATATTTCAAGTATTTGGAAAGGATGAAGATAAAAAGTGCAATACGAGGCAGGAATTGCCATCATATGTTAGCGTGGAGCACCTATAGGGTTACTAGAAGATTGATTATTTAGGTACTACAAACATTTGCTTTTATCCATAATATTGCATAAAGCATTGCCTGCCAAGCGTGGTGATTATGGCATATCCCCTTTTGGGGGAAGCCTATGTCCAGTAGTGGACGTCTTTCGGCTGAAATGATGATGATGATGATGATGATGTTGATAATGTTGATGATGATTGTATAAAGTTTCGCTACAATAGGTGCTGTATACTAACTTTTCTTTAGTTGATCTATTTTTCCAATTCAATACAATATTTGGTTCCATATGAACCGACTTAAATGAATTGCCAAAATCTCAAAAATTATTATTTAAAAAACCAGCCAAGTGTGAGTCAGATTCATGCAGAAAGGATTTCGTACCACCGATCGACCTGATACCCCATAGAAATTGGTTTAATTTACGAGAGTTCAACGAAAGACATCAACGCACAGTGAGCGAAATATGTTTTTGCATCTCTTTCTTACGGAGGTACCACCAAATTTGTCTATGTTTGCCCTATTTTTAGTATTTGTTGCTAAACTGCATAGTATGCACTATAATCAGACAAAGTTTGACGCTGATATGTATTACCGTTTTGAAGATAAAGCAGGAACAAAAACGTTGAACAAAATGCATGTTTTTTTAAGTTTCTTGTATGAGGTTTAATTTGGTTTTAGACTTTTTTATTTTTAGTCGAGGTTTCTTGTATGGTTTGGTTTGACTGACGAAAAAACTACGAGTCTATTCTTACCTTGCTCCTATGTAGGTACCTAGTTTTTATGTTTCATATATCACTCGACTGAAATAGAGGTGTAATATTTAAACTCGACTAAGTCAAAAATATGCGGAAGGCAGAGGACCGAGCGTTGTGGCGCAACTTGGGAGAGGCCTTTGTCCAGCAGTGGACTGCGATAGGCTGAGTTGATTGAAGTCAAAAATAAATGCTTTAATTTGGTTTCTATGACAAACTGCCTGAACTGAACTAAACCACCAAACAGCTTTTACGAAAAAGTTAAAATAAAACCACTATTGTACGAACCCTGAAAAATTATTTTCATCCAGGAAAATTAAAAACTACACGTCCAGCCAGTTTCAGCAATTTTCATCAGGTTTATTTATTCTGTACATACTTACATACCTAGTTTGAGTTTTCATATCTAAAACTTTTTCAAGCTTTTCTATGTTAGTTTTTTTATTGCTTCTAAATTTAAATTTGCAATTTCCTTATTGACCTTATCTTTTAACGCAAATTGAGTGAAAGGGCTGGCACATTATACCTGTAGTACTACATAAATGTTAGCCTTACAACAACCTATCATTATTATTGCACTGTTGCAGTTACTCGGTGTAATAACTGCTGTAAGCTGTAATATAAATAAAACTAAATATTATAGTTATTACACTAAATGACTACAACAGTGAGTGTTTGTGTTTTTATTGGTCTTGTTGTTTTACTGATGATTCTCTCAAAACTGTAGTTTCGAGCAAAATATGATTCCTTTATTTTTTAAAGGCATAAGCATTTTATTTCAACAAACGCTTATGCGTTTTAACAGTTTACAAATACACCGTTGTCCAAAATCTTCTTCTTCTATCGTGTCGACATGAGCTACATAATGATAATAGCTCATGCCGTGGGGAAAAGATTAGCCAGTCAGCAGGTTGGTAGCGGGGCTGACTGCCCAGGGTGCGCCGGATGATCAATTAAATATCGTCACTCGTGGAGGCTCTTTTAATGCACCCCAAAATGAAATACATGCATACATAAACATCACGCCTGTATTCCCCGAAGGGGTAGGCAGAGGTGTATAGTACACCCACAATTCGCCAGTTATGTTATAAAGTCCCTTGTAATAGGGGGCGAGCCTATTGCCGCTAGGCGGATGGAGTCCCTAACGGAATTCTCCACCAGCCGCCCTAGGGCACCTATTTTGGGTACCGATCTCAAGAATCCATTCGAAAAAATAAACCTGTTGCTGTTAACCGGGCACAAATCCAGACTCCAGGCTGCTACTTGCTAATTTCCTAATGAAAAAACCCAATAACACTTTAATATCGAACCTAGAACCTCGCGTTCAGCAGTCACGCTTGCGACCACTAGACGACTAGACCAACGAGGCAGTCAAAATGAAATAAGTAACTTTTCTCCCACTTGCTCGGAAATTGGTTCATTATTCAAAAAAAAGAATACAACAATCGGCTCTTTTCCGTACGCAACGAAATAACAGGGCCGGTAATATCCAACAGGACAATAATAGAAATTGCTGGACACTTTTTATTTTTTAAATTATGCTACCGAGGTTTTTTAGTACACACTTACATAAATGAGGTGTTTTTAGGTACAAAATATTTATCATTATACAGGCTGAATGCGCATTTTTTTTGCAAAACTTTCAAAATAGAAACAAAAACCGCGCGCGGGCGAATTGGCGTGAATGAAAATGAGATACTGTTGGATTAATTTGTGTTGTGTTTCCTCGCAAATGAGAGAAAAGTACTATACAAGTCTCGGCTGAAATAGCAATTAACGGCCTCGTTTCGTTAAAAAGGACTCGGCTTGCGCCTCGTCCTTTCATAATCACTTAGCAAGTTCCAATATTACTCGGCCGTAAATTGCTTCATTTCAGGCCTCGACAGTAATGTACTATAGTATCTTATTCTCTGGGTATATAAGGGCGAAAAAAACTTTACCAGCCTACCCCTGCGGATTAAAATTATAATCTAACTTGCACAAGCAATAAATATAATCAATAACACCCTCCAAGTTCTATCACAATTTTTTAATACATGAGAGTAAAATTGAAGAAAACTAAGGAGGACAGGCAATTTACAAGGAGCGCGCGATATGGCGGCTTCGCTAATGAGTTGCGAACTACCTTACTAGCGCCACCTGCTGGTAAACTAACGGAAAATCACACTATTGGAACACCTAACTATGCCACCGCTTGCAAGTGCTTGCCACGTCACCAGTAATTTTAGTGACAACGAATTTTCCAGAACTTTGTTTGTACTAAAGTTGCGATCTGTAATTTAAGTAAATATTTGTGTTTTTATTTGTGTGTGTATTTTTGTGTTTATGTGAGAAGTCCAGTAACAGTATCCCAATTATTTTATTATTTTAACGCATTTTACGCATGCGAAGCGAATTCTAAAGATTTAAATTGTGGAAAGAAAAAATCGCTCACGAGCAGGATTCGAACCTGCCACTCCTGGCTCAGTACGCCAGTGCTTGTACAATTACATTAATTTTGATTATTGCAATACCTATTCATAAATAAAATATTTATGCATTATTGGAACACCCAAAGATATTGGATCGTATTTCTGTGGTGACAATGAATTTTCCAAGGTACAGAGAGGGCACAAAGGGCAGGCATCTTACAAGTACAAATTGTTATTGATGATGTCAGTAAAAAATTGTACTTATAAGATGCCTGCCCTTCTTGCAACTCATCCTTAAATCAAAACTCATACAAATTTAATAATACATTTATATAGAGCGCATTTATATTTTTATTTACTAAGGCCTTAGCCTTCTCGTACTGAGAAGAGGCCCGTGCCCAGCAGTGGGACAGTAATGGGCTGGTTATGTTATGTATGTTAATAAAGCAACACGCTACACGTTTCCCCTTTACTCGAAAAAGGAGGCCAGGAGGGTTAGGGGGTAGGGGTTCAACTGATCTTCTGTGAGATTTTTCATTATTACGAAGCTGAAGGTAAAATTATTCCCTCACGGCAACTCTTCGTTATCTACGTGATGTTCGAAAGCTTATGTTCTTATTACAACGGACCGTACGCCAGTGGTAACAGTTTGACCTCGACAGCGTCTTTTACTCGTAAGCAGTAAGGGTGGTTTTCGTAATGCAAGTGTTACCACTGACGTGCAGTCGATTGTACCTATGAATAAAAAAATACCTTATTTTTCATACTTTTTTCGTTTGTTTCAAAACTGTAAAACCGACGAGCGGATTGATGGTTTGGTCACAGATTACTTAATGGTTAGGTCACAGATTACTTAATGGTTAGATTGGTTACATTAGATAAGTAAATAATTTACTATGTAATTACAAAAAAAGAAATACTTTCAATTATTTTCACAGTTTTATAATATATTAATTTATTGAAGTTGTTTACGAGGAAAAGAAACAAACACCTACTTATATTTTTATTCATTCGTTTAAAGTATAAAAAACCGGCCAAGTGCGAGTCGGACTCGCGCAGTAAGGGTTCCGTACCACCCATCGACCTGATACCCCATAGAAACTGATGTAATTTACGAGAGTACATCAAAAGACATCAACGCACAGTGCGCGAAATATGAATTTTTGCATCTCTTTCTTACGCAGGTACGGTGGTACCTTGGTGGTGTTATTATTATTATTTGAGGAAAGAGGTAGGGTCTTGAACGCCCCTAAGTCACTGCGACCTAAAAGATCTATTGTGACGCCTCTTGCAGCATTACAGCACTTCCCCAAGCTGCAAGTCAATCATAAAGTCGACTATGACCTTGGGGGAGGAGGATTTGATCTCCTGCATTGAGATGACGTGGCCTCCAAGATGCTGGCTTCTGATGTGGTACACTGCATCACATTCGCATAGGATATGGATGGGCGTCTCATCCTTTTCGCGACAAAACCTGCAAACTGTGGTATCACTGAGGCCCATCCTGTGAAGGTGTTTGTTCAGCTTGCAGTGCCCAGTAAGGGTTCTTGTCAGGATTCTGATTTTTGTTCAACGAAAGCGCTTCTTTCGTAAACCTTTTTTTGAAGCCCACAAGTAGCGCTTTCGAGTGTTCTTGGCCTGGGGATTTTTCCCAAAGGCTAATACTTTGGTCAGTTCCCCAGTTTTTAAGGTAGGCTGTAGTGGTGCATTTAGGAATGCCACAGATTGGCTCCGGGCCCACATTGGGGCTTTCAGCACCAGCTCTAGCCAGTTCATCAGCGGCTTCGTTGCCCCTAATGCCACAGTGTCCAGGTACCTATCCTAGTGCCACCGAGTTTGCCGCTCTTAGTGAGTTTAATAGCTGGACACACTCCTTTACAAGTTTGGAGTCAATTTCCTCTGAATTTAAGGCTTTTAAAGCAGCATGGCTGTCAGAGAAGATGAAGATTCGCCTATTAATATAGGTCCTCTGCAGACTTAAACGGACACATCCAATAATGGCAAATAATTCCGCTTGAAACATAGTGGTGTGCTGGCCTAGGTTGGCGAATTTTTTTACCTTTGGCCGCCCACCGTGGAATCCGGCTCCTGCTAGACCCTCTTTTTTTTGATCCGTCGATGAACCAAACAACATCAGTGGACTGAGGCTGGCCTGGCGTGTCGTCCTTCCACTCAGTCCTCTGAGGTATGAATACCCTAAACAGCCTATCAAAGCTGTATTCTTTTAACATTGCATCAGTGGACATGGCAATGATGTATTTCTTCATAAGGTTGGTGGTGTTGGTATGTGGTGAAATATGTCTATATTTGTCTTATTTTTAGTATTTGTCGCTAAACTACATAATATGCACTATAATCTGACCAAGTTTAATACTGGTATGTATTACCGTTTTGAAGATAGAGCAGGAACAAAAACGTTTAAAAAAATGCATGTTTTTTGAGGTTTCTTGCATGGGGTGTTGGGTAAAAACTTAAACCAAAGGCAGTCCTTTGGTTTAAGACTTTTTTAGTTTTTAGTATTTGTCGTGATACTCCTCATCACTCAACTCAGCCTATCGCAGTCCACTGCTGGACATAGGCCTCTCCCAAGTTGCGCCACAACGCTCGGTCCTCTGCCTTCCGCATCCAGTCCCCCCCAGCCATGTTCTTTAGGTCATCGGTCCACCTGGCAGGGGGGCGCCCTACGTTGCGTTTGCCGATTCGCGGTCTCCACTCAAGGACTCGTCTGCTCCAGCGGCCATCGGTCCTTCGACAGACATGGCCAGCCCACTGCCACTTCAGCTTACTTATCCTACAAGCTATGTCGGTCACTCCGGTTCTTCTCCGGATAATCTCGTGTCGGATTTATCCTTCAAAGAAACTCCAAGCATAGCTCGCTCCATAGCTCGATGAGCGACTTTGAACTTGTGGACTAGCCCAACTGTCAGTGTCCACGTCTCGGCACCGTAAGTCATGACAGGCAGGACGCACTGGTTGAAGACTTTTGTCTTCAAACTTTGCGGTATAGGCGACGAGAAGACTCGGCGAAGTTTGCCAAATGCTGCCCAGCCCAGACGGATCCTTCTGTTGGCTTCTTTCTCGAAGTTGTGTCTACCAAGCTGAATTGCCTGCCCTAGGTAGACATATTCCGTTACAACTTCGAGCGCCGACCCTTCGACGAATGTTGGCCTCGGCATGACATGCATATTGAACATGACTTTAGTCTTGTCCAGATTCATGCCGAGACCGACACGTCGACGCCGATACTCCTCATAGCAACACATATTCTGTGATTATGTCAACTGGTTATCTATTACCGTTACAAAGATACAGCCCTGTGACAGACAGACGGACGGACGGACAGCGTAGCGAGAATAATAGGGTCCCGTTTGGCACCCTTCGGGTACGGAACCCTAAAAACTGAGCAGAGGGTCTACTCGCGTTTTACGAACGACAAACGAAGTACGAACTTTCGTTCCGACTAATACCTACACAATAAAGATCCGCACATAAAAAAGGCACAATAAATATAAACTGAGGTTTATAGTCGCATACAATTGATCGGAGATCAGAGAAACAAACGTCAAAAGACGATCATCGCATGCAATATGGGAACGATGGTTGACCGGAGTAGCAAATTGTGCGATGATTCGTACGATTTATCGAATATCGTCAAACGGGAGTAGACCCCCTGGTCCCCAATTCAGAACATTTTCGATATGGTTGTCGACCGATTCGGTTTCGGTCGAGATAACAAACCGAATCGGTCGACAACTGCTTATCGAAAAATTACTGAATCGGGGAGCAGATCTCATAAAAAAAACTTTCAATTTACAAATGCAGCATTCTTTTCATAACTTTATAACGTTTCATGAGTTTTCATCTAATTATTGCGTTCCTAACACACGTTGCGTTGATAACATCGGAACAAAAAAGGCAAAACAACCAAGGATCAGCTATAAACAATTAAGCTTTTATGTCGTTCTACTTAGAAAAGAAAAACCATGTAAAAAGGTCGTTCGAGAATTAAAAAAGTACCTCATGCAACAATAGCCTGGGGCTTCCACTGCCCTTTAAAATAAGCTACCTTTGTACTTTTTTAATAAATAAACGCGCGCAAGTCCCCTTCAAAAGCCGGTGAGGGATTATTATATAAAACGGTGAGTCACAGTTAAAGATTTTTTTGCATTAATAAAGCAGGAAACGAGAGATTAATAAAGTCCTATACCCACAGTACATGAATATTTAAACTTACTTAACTTTTTATTTTCTTGACGCCCCCATCAGTAAAAAAATTACTACCCGCTGAATACATCATATTACGAAAATTCGTTTTCAAGCTATTGCATAGCTTCTATCGCGGGCCTTGAGCGTGGAGACCGAATCCATAAATTCCGTAAGGAAAATAACCTAACACCCCCTACTCCGACCGGCACAGCGGTGATACTTTTTAGTTTTGCCATCTATCGATGAATAGCAGAACTTTTAATGACTTTTTGAAATATCACGCTTGTCTCTTTAGTTCTGCAAATCGCCTCTAGGTGGCATTGGTTGTATCGGCGTTACTGCGCTTAAGCTATTGCATAGCTTCTATCGCGGGCCTTGAGCGTGAAGACCGAATCCAGAAATTCCGTAACGAAAATAACCTAACACCCCCCACTCCGACCGGCAAAGCGGTGATACTTTTTAGTTTTGCCATCTATCGATGAATAGCAGAACTTTTAATGACTTTTTGAAATATCACGCTTGTCTCTTTAGTTCTGCAAATCGCCTCTAGGTGGCATTGGTTGTATCGGCGTTACTGCACATGCGTAATCCCCCTCTTCGCCCCGCAATCTGGTGACACATGCCTGCTTAGAGTTTTGGCGTTAGGGCACCTCCTCTTTGTATTTACATGAAAAATGCTATGCAATAGCTTTACCGCGGCAGTCTCCGAGTGCCACACGTCTTTTTTTTATCAATTGAAGTACAGGTACTGTAGTTTAATCAGAAGCTATTAACTCTGTAAATTATAGTTCGCTGTAGCTGTAGATAGAAAAAGTGCCAAAAGTGGTAGTTTTTCGCACTTTTTCTATATACAACTACAGCGAACTATAATTTTCAGTGTTAATAGTTTCTGATTAAACAACAGTACCTGTACTCAACAACGCAACGAGCTCATGATTAAGGGCTCCGTTCGAACTTGAAACTGGTCGGGCACACCCGATGGAATAACGTGAGTGAAACCGTTTATATTAATAATTATGAATTTAACTCACGATAGTTATTATATAAAAGTACCTGTACTTCAATTGTACAATATTGCACCTGCCTTGTCATCTCTGTATCACCCTAAGGTTGACTGGGAGAGAATGCCTAAGGCATTAAGTCCGCCTATGTACACATGTTGCATGAAGTTTAAATAAATAAATAAATTGTTAAAAACGAATTTTCGGATAAATTACGTGGGACACTCAGAAAGTTTTGCGAAACTAAAAAAAATTGTTCTATACGTACATATATTTTTATCAAATCTTTTCAAAGTACTTTCCACCAGCCTCTATACAAAGATTCATGCGCCTAAACCAGTTTTCAAAACACTTTTTCCAGTCCGCCGCAGACACCTCGTTTACAGCCTGCTCGAACGCAGCCAGCGCATCTTCCGGCGACGAAAATTGTATCCCTTTGAGCAGATTTTTTATTTTTGGGAATAAAAAGAAGTCACACGGTGCTAGGTCAGGGCTGTAAGGAGGGTGACCCAGGAGTTTGACTGGCGTGCTGTCCAGGAAGTCCCTCGTTTTGAGTGCGGTGTGCGCAGGTGCATTGTCGTGGTGGAGCAGTAGCCCGCGGAGCCCTGTGTTTGGTCGCTTGTTGCTTATAACAGAGAAAACTTCTGGCAAACATTTGGTAGTATACCATTCGGCATTAATGTTTCTTTGATCCCGTAAGGGAATTGATACCAAGTGGCCAGTCAAATTAAAAAAGCTAGCGATCAAAATCTTACCCCCGCTTCTAGATCGCTTCACTTTGGTAGGCGTTGGCTCATTTTGAAACACCCAAACAGTCGACTGGCGCTTGGTTTCTGGGTCGTATTGATAAATCCAGGACTCATCACCTGTAACGATGTCGTAAACACGCCGAGACGAGCCTGCTTCAAATTTGTTAAGCATATCACGGCACCATTCCACCCGGGCCTGCTTCTGAGCATCGGTGAGGTTGTGCGGCACCCAGCGTGATACTATCCTCCTCACGCGAAGATGGCTGTGTAGAATCTCGTGAACGCTTCCCGATCCAATCTTCAATATGTGTTGAATCTCCTGATATGTAATTCGCCTATTGTCTTGGATTAAATTTTTCACTGCTAGCACGTTTTCTTCGGTAACAGCCGTCAAAGGGCGACCGCTTCTTTCGTCATCCCCCAAAGTTGGTCGACCGCGCTTGAATTCGTTATACCAACGATACACGGTTGCCTTGGAAGGGCCTTCATCCATGAATGCCATTTGAAGTCTATCGTACGATTCATCCGGTTTCAGGCGACACTTGAAATCGTATAAAATCATAGCTCTAAAATGTTCCCGGCGCAGATCCATATTTCAGTGAGACACAATACTTTGAATTAACTCGCAAAAAATGTGGAGGGAAATTTTGAAATTGGAACTTACTTATTTTTACTTATAAATAATCATATTTTCGAAAAACATTATAACTGGCCAGTCTCCCATATATAAAAACTTTTTTTCGCAATACTTTCTGAGGGGCCTGGTATGTATTCAGCGAGTAATATTTTATTTACTGAAGGGGGGCCACTTGGCTGCTACATGCACCTTAAGTTAACTAATACGCGAAATAGCAAGTAGAATGAAGAATTTATTTTGTATGATATCGAGTAAGGTAATTAAGGCGCTACCAAGAGCTACGTGGCGCCCCCATCAGTAAAAAAATAATTATTCGCTGAGTACATCATTTATCGAAAATTCGTCTATACTAATTGAATTAAAGGTACTGTAGTTTAATCAGAAACTAGTAACTCTGTAAATTATAGTTCACTGTAGTTGTAGATAGAAAAAATGCGAAAAACAGCCACTTTTGGCACTACCTACTCAAAGTACTCGATATTTTACACACCTTATCAAACACTGACTTTCCCTCAGTAACCAGCATTGCTTGTAAAGAAAATCAAATTGTACGGAAAATACAATACAAGTAAATAGTTGGCACTGATATGTAGCCCCTCTAGTATAAATTACTGTTTGAGATACTGGTTCTTTAACCCATTTCCTGTCCAATAATCGATATATGGGCGATTGTTTAACTATTGTGTCTACTTTACAAACAGTAAAAGTGTTAGAATTGTGTCTACATTGCAAACAGTAAAAGTGCTGGTCACGTCAATCACAAGAAAATACCCTCTAGAGTTTGTGTTCCTATACAATGCCTAAATACAAATACATGTGTAAAATTTGTCATAAGCCTCAAACGGTGACAAAAGTCACGGTGCAGAAATTCACGTGTCTGCAGTAAGACGTTAATATTTTTTAATAGTTGCAATACCAAACACGTTGACTAAGAATGAGTTCGCCCTTGAAAGGTTTTATTTCAAAAGTAATTTTGACACTGGAGCAATAAGCGAATGTAATATAGTTAGTTATGTAGATTAGTCTCACAAATGGTACAGATTAATGACGCTCGAACTTAGGACCTCAAGTAAAGTTATATGCTAGGTAATATTAGAAAAAAAATCCCGTCGCGTCATCTCGGTATTCACCGTCACATTAAGATATATTTTTGAAATAATATCGGTATCGTATGTGAATTCTCTATTTATTTGTCTACCAAGTATTTTATTGGAGCAAGACAATTTCAATATCAAAGCGATAGCCTTAGTGTGAATTGAACCATATCCCCCTTTCGAACAATGGAAGATAACTTCGTATTTAATGTTTCCGTTATAAATTGGTACTTATTTACAATGTTAACATCCAAGCGAAGTAGGTGGTACATGTGGGATGTTATCCCAAAATACCAAACGCCTTCAAACGTTGGCTAATACTTACATACATTTAAAGTAAGAGCTATGAAACAAGTTGTAAAACGACGATCAAAAATCTATAAATTTCTAATTCTCGTAAGGAAATTGCACTGTGTGGGAATAAAGGAACATAACGCAAAGCCCTTCCTGAATAATAAAACGTCAACTGCTTCATTAAACAGTGTTAATAAATCACTAAGAAGAATCTTAAGAAATTCATGATTGTACTTTTAACACCAGACGCTTTATAGACGATTTTTGAAGTAATCGGTGTCTAATGTTTAGAAATCTCTATTAGAAGATGCAATCATCATCATCACCATTTCAGCCGAAAGACGTCCATTGCTGGACATAGGCCTCCCCCAAAGGGGAGGCTATGCCATAATCGCCACGCTTGGCAGGCAGGTTGTCGATCGCAGTTGGTTGAATAAATACTCAGAGAACGCTGCTGCCCATCTTCTGGGGAATCCCTTACGGCCAAAATTAACATCCAATCTATCCACGATTTGTCCTACTAGTGACAGGAATTTGACATAAGCTCCATACAAAATACGTCAAATTTCTATCTCTAGTAGGGCAAATCGTGGATAGATAGGATATTAATATTGGCCGTTAGTCGCCTTTTACGACACCCATGAGAAGAGATAACACATAACATAACATCACGCCTGTATTTCCCCGAAGGGGTACGCAAAGGTGTATAGTACACCCACATTTCGCCAGTTATGTTGTAAGTCCCATGTAATAGGGGGCGAGCCTATTGCCATTAACCGGGCACAAATCCAGACTCCGGGCTGCTACTGAGAATTTCCTAATGAAAAAACCCAATAACACTTTGCCCAACCCGGGAATCGACCCCAGGACCTCACGCTCAGCAGTCGCGCTTGCAATCACTAGACCAACGAGGCAGTAGGGTAGGGGGATAGGGTGGTGCAATTCTTTATATCCGCCACCACACGGAACAGAAGATGAAATAGATTTTTTATTATTCTAGAAGATGTAATAGAATAATAATAATAAAATCCAGTAATGAATTAAAAATCCACACTAGTATTATAAATGCCAAAGTAACTCTGTCTGTCTATTACCTTTTTACGACTAAACCTCTGAACAGATCGTAGTGAAATTTAGAAAAAAAGTAGCCTGGGGCCTGGAGAAGGACGTAGGCTACTTTTTATTCTGTAAAGATAAACAGTTTCCGAAAGATACGAGATAATGTATTTCTGTGAGAATGAAATGTTCTTTGGTTTTGTTACGCAACAACTTGAATTGATTTATAAATACAGTTTCAAATGGTTAGTAAACCGAAGAACAAACTGCCTCATGCCGTCACCGTTCGATGGCTTTAGACCTCCATTCATTGTCTCGAAACATCTATAAATAATGTCTTACAAGACGATTCTTTATACGGTCGAAGCTACTGTATTATGTAAAGTCCCACCACAGATTTGACATTTACCGATGTCAAACCTCTGAGTCCCACCTAATCATTGTCATCTATGGACATCTCCGTGTGGTGCCGGACGTAATTCCGTAAGAATTGTCGTAAAAGGCGACTAAGGGATTCACCAGAGGATGTGCAGCAGCGTTCTCTGAGTATTTAACCAACCAACTGCAATCGCCAACCCGCCTGCCAAGCGTGGCAATAAATAAATAAATAAAATAAAATCAATCAAATCATTTTATTTCAGGCAAATTCACCCATAGTTATAAGTTAGTTAGTTAAGTACAGTCTTTTATTTTAAATGAATACTAACAAGAACATCAAATACGCAATTATGGCAAATGCCCCCTTTTGGGGGATGCCTATGTCCAACAGTGGACGTCTTTTGGTTGAAATGATGATGATGAACATCTGTCCGTCAGTCAAAATCTGTAAAAATTGAAGGAAACATCGAAGCGCAAGAAAACTTCACTTCATTGTCATCTACGTGGGACACTCAGAAAGTTTTGCGAAACTAAAAAAAATTGTTCTATACGTACATATATTTTTATCAAATCTTTTCAAAGTACTTTCCACCAGCCTCTATACAAAGATTCATGCGCCTAAACCAGTTTTCAAAACACTTTTTCCAGTCCGCCGCAGACACCTCGTTTACAGCCTGCTCGAACGCAGCCAGCGCATCTTCCGGCGACGAAAATTGTATCCCTTTGAGCTGATTTTTTATTTTTGGGAATAAAAAGAAGTCACACGGTGCTAGATCAGGGCTGTAAGGAGGGTGACCCAGGAGTTTGACTGGCGTGCTGTCCAGGAAGTCCCTCGTTTTGAGTGCGGTGTGCGCAGGTGCATTGTCGTGGTGGAGCAGTAGCCCGCGGAGCCCTGTGTTTGGTCGCTTGTTGCTTATAACAGAGAAAACTTCTGGCAAACATTTGGTAGTATACCATTCGGCATTAATGCTTCTTTGATCCCGTAAGGGAATTGATACCAAGTGGCCAGTCAAATTAAAAAAGCTAGCGATCAAAATCTTACCCCCGCTTCTAGATCGCTTCACTTTGGTAGGCGTTGGCTCATTTTGAAACACCCAAACAGTCGACTGGCGCTTGGTTTCTGGGTCGTATTGATAAATCCAGGACTCATCACCTGTAACGATGTCGTAAACACGCCGAGACGAGCCTGCATCAAATTTGTTAAGCATATCACGGCACCATTCCACCCGGGCCTGCTTCTGAGCATCGGTGAGGTTGTGCGGCACCCAGCGTGATACTATCCTCCTCACGCGAAGATGGCTGTGTAGAATCTCGTGAACGCTTCCCGATCCAATCTTCAATATGTGTTGAATCTCCTGATATGTAATTCGCCTAATGTCTTGGATTAAATTTTTCACTGCTAGCACGTTTTCTTCGGTAACAGCCGTCAAAGGGCGACCGCTTCTTTCGTCATCCCCCAAAGTTGGTCGACCGCGCTTGAATTCGTTATACCAACGATACACGGTTGCCTTGGAAGGGCCTTCATCCATGAATGCCATTTGAAGTCTATCGTACGATTCATCCGGTTTCAGGCGACACTTGAAATCGTATAAAATCATAGCTCTAAAATGTTCCCGGCGCAGATCCATATTTCAGTGAGACACAATACTTTGAATTAACTCGCAAAAAATGTGGAGGGAAATTTTGAAATTGGAACTTACTTATTTTTACTTATAAATAATCATATTTTCGAAAAACATTATAACTGGCCAGTCTCCCATATATAAAAACTTTTTTTCGCAATACTTTCTGAGGGGCCTGGTATTTTCAGATGTGTTATGGTAACTTTACACAACAACAGACAACAGTTAACAGACAGAGATATTTTGTTGATGTTCTACATTTTAATGTAGTATCCACCTTTTATTTATGACTTGGTTTTTATTTATTCTACTTACAATGTTGTAATTTCCACCTCACAACGTATAATCAAACTGTAGAAAGGCAAACTATGCAAAGGCTTGTACTGACACTTAGAAAATGATTTGGATGCAAAACTTTAATTTTTGCCTGGAATTATAGTTAAAGCTTTCATTTTTGCCTGGAATTGTTGTTAAAGCTTCCATTTTAGCCAAGAATGATTTTGAAAGCTTTCATTTTAGCCCGGAATAATTGTTTTCTTTAAATTTCACTTCCTTGAATTTCTTGTGTTAATTGTTTTAACATTTTTGTGCTGTTATATGTGTCAACTAACAACATTTTATCTTTTTTCAGTTTAATCGATCTCATTTCTACAAACAGCGGTCAATAGTTATTTACTAGCAGCGTTCGAAACTAAGAACCGATCACCGTGTCTTTTCCTACCTAGACGTTGGCAAAATTATCAAAAAACGATAGAGCCATCATTTTTTAATATATTGAATTTCTATACAATCGGAGTTCAGAATAGGTAGACAAAAAAATTATCGTGTTCACTTTTATTACAACCAGTTTATCTTTTTTCAAACCGGAGCACGATTCGATTACATAACAATTGTCGATACAAATGCATCCCGCGTTGACATTTAAAAGTTACGTTAACCACAAACGCCAATCAACCGTAACGATAGAAAACGCTTTCCCTTACAAAGTAGTGAAGAAATTACTATTATTTTTTAAATACATGTGTAATGTTTTACGAACAAGTAAATAGAGCTTGCTAAGAGCTAAATACGCAGAAAAACTCTTTTACTAGACTGTTGGCATTCAATAACAGCTTGCTTCCTTTATTACGATGGCAATAAGTCTGCCAGCTGCCCGAAGCAGATGCTGGCGTAATTATTTCTAAGGGGTGACTGGCGTTAAGCAAATTTCTCATTATACAGTATGTTAGCACTAGCTTTTGTTTATAGAGGTGCTTGTATGCCCTTTGTTTTAGCTAAGTTGTTAAGCTTGTTTAGTTTTTCATAGCAACTTTGAATTGCAAAACCTTATTTGCATGACTTACGACGAGATTATCCGGAGAAGAACCGGAGTGACTGACATAGCTTGTAGGATCAGTAAGCTGAAGTGGCAGTGGGCTGGCCATGTCTGTCGAAGGACCGATGGCCGTTGGAGCAGACGAGTCCTTGAGTGGAGACCGCGAATCGGCAAACGCAGCGTAGGGCGCCCCCCTGCCAGGTGGACCGACGACCTGAAGAACGTGGCTGGGGGGGACTGGATGCGGAAGGCAGAGGAACGAGCGTTGTGGCGCAACTTGGGAGAGGCCTATGTCCAGCAGTGGACTGCGATAGGCTGAGTTGATTTGCATGACTTGTTACGATAGTTTATCTCTGTAGTAGATAATTTACTGGTTTTAACTGTGTCAGATGATTTCGATGAATTCCTAAATATTGGTGAAATGTCTTTTTTATGTTGTTTTAGGTGCTGCAATACCACCTAGGCTGTTGCCTAAATGTTATTGCGTGTCGGTTCGCTAAACTGAGACATGAAGATGGAGAGTCTCAGGTGATTGTAATTTCACCGGCGCCCCACCCGTACCAACAATTAGGTATTCTGTGCCCGTACCCTTTGCACTGAAACACAGCAATGCAAGCATAACTGTTTGGCGGCAGAAGTAGGTACTTAAGGTTTTACAAAATGATCTGAATTATGAAAGATACTAGAAAGGAGGGTGGTTTGATCCAGCAAACATTTAAAGTTTACGAGCTGCAATTGACACTTTTAGAAAACCCTTTCCAAAATAGGCACGAGGGGGACGCGACAGTATTATTTTCACTCTTACAATTTTAATAATTGGGAACACAAACCATGTGTTTATTTTTATTTTTTATTGTTCAAGGTGTAAAATTTTGTACTCACCGGTATCATTTTTGGAGGACATGTGTGTTTCCCCTTTTATTAACCGCTACGCCTGAAACAATAATTATTATTATTAGCATTAATACTAGTACTAAAATAACCTCAACACTAGAACTCATTACAAGGTTGTGTGGTCTACCACAAACATAATAAAACTTAATACTTGTGTTATTTGATGTACTGTATTAGATACTTAAATTTTATCACAACTTTTAAGGAATATATCATGTGTCATCCGTTTTAATTTTCTAATTTATTTATTTATTATTAATAACGTTGTCTCACACGAAAATTACTCCTGTATCGTGAATGCGCTTGCGTCGTGACTCGTGTCTGTATGGACATGTGTAGGCTACAACTTACTGTGTGGCTTATAAAACTTTCATAAAGCCAGTTCCGCTTATAATGGTATTATTACCATTGATATGCGGGTGACTGTACATATTAAATCGTTTACCTCATATCAACAAATTTGAAATTATGAATTTATACAGAAAATACAGATACCTATCCCTTACTGCATTGACATGAAGCGATAAAGACGTAAACGCAAATGCTTTAGAAAATTATAAGTTATGTGTGGCGTAGCTGTGGCGCTCAACCGGTTGTCGTGGCCCGATCTTGATCTATAATCATAGGAAGCTGGGTGGCTACCGTTGAACTACTTTCTTTCGATGTGCCTACATACTATACCTACTTTATGTTGAATGCTAACTGTCATTAGCTATGCACTGCTTTAAAAAATACTAGTTTGTTCTGCAAAGATTTATAGGGCCTAATATCGTCCCTTGAGGAACACCCAAAAAGCAAATTGTTAACTGGACAAATTTTTAGAAGCGAACTGCTCTCTGCTCTATTTGGTGCAGCCGTGGGGCACACAATTGTACTTTTAGGAGTTGTATTGTATATTATTGTTATTGTGTGCCTCTGGCTGTAGTAAATAAACCATTTTTCTTTCTTTCTTTTCTTTCAAAAAAGCTAAAAGAAAACTGACTGACTCATACTTATTTATTCATTTCTTTAACTTCTTTGTACTGAAAAGTTACTGTTATATTTTTTGCTAGAATAAATGTGAAATATTTGTCATCTATTGTATCATCTCTCGTGTTTGTATCAAATTCGCTGCTTCAAGTTAGACGTGGGTCGACTCGAGTCATTGTTTGTCCCCGACCTAGCCCCTGTATAATAACTGTATTAAATTCTTAACTAGTTTAATCGCACGTTCATCTATGTATCTTACCTTTTACACGTCTAAGGCCGGTGTTCATCATCACTAATTCTTTGATTAAACGGCCGATTACTCGAAAAATTAACTGGTGGAATCAAGCGTAAGTTCTTAACCTCGACATTTAACTCAGAATTAATTAGTTTAATAACCTTTGCTTATAAGGAGCTCCAAATTATTTGTCATTGTCAGCATTTGTATCTTTAGTATCTTTATGTACCTACTTTGAAATTATCTCCTTCAGTGTACCTCAAATTACTAAGCTGGCTTGCATATTAAATTTATTTCTAAAGTCATTCTGCTAACAGTCAAAATATTTTCTACACGAACTCATTTAAAGTTCAGAGTTCGTATTACTTCAAGACATTTCAGTGCACATAAGAATTCAAGGAACACATCTCGCGTGCTAAATATTCATACATTCAAACCGCAAACGCGTCTTATGAACGTGTGGGTGTGACATAAAACGTGTTATTAAGATTTTAACTCTAAAGACAGCCAGCAGTCGGCAGACGGCATAACAGAGAGGTATACAAGTAGTGCTCTGATGTAGGTGTGGTGAAAAGTACCAACGGTTATCACAATGAAAGTGTGGTAATGACAGCAGGAAGAGTGTAGTAGGACATACTATGATATGCATGCTCATTTCAAATGCATACGAGCTGTTCTACAAAATGACATGTTAGGATATGCGCTTTGGTGACACTTTTTTATCGCAGCAGGCTTTTACTACAGTCATATTCTAGTCTCAAACGTTTCACATACCCATTATTTTTCCATTGAAAGCTTTTTTTCGGAACTAGGCATAAATGTTTTTATTACCTTTACACTCAGCTGTTTTAGTTCCTCATCTACACTTCATGTCGAAATTACGTTTGGACAAAACAACAACCGGCGCGGCGGCGCATACGCCACGCATATTTGTTTATTGTCAGAACGTTGAATGGAAAGGTGTGAGGTGTTAAGTGGGTATCGTTGTGAATTGTGTGGAAATGTGGCATGAGTGAGGTTAGCGCCGCGCGCCGGCGACGTGACGGTGACGATACAAATTACATTCAACATTTGAATGGCAATGACGTTAGGAATTTCTGACAGCCAATTTGTCTTCTGCCGTACTGGAGCCGTGGTGCGAATGCAACACAATACCATTTATAAATATTATAATATAAATAACGGCCCTTCAGATTAACACAGTTATGGTCGAAAAGCTCCACGTTATTCTTGCTATAATTATAATCTAGAGACCGCTTTCGTAGGAAGAACGTCGTCGGCTCGATTAAGACACTGAGCCTGAAATCCCAGTAGATAGTTTCGAAGGAGCATTATTGCAAAATCAGAACCCATAGCTGTGGGTCTGCGGTATAGATAACATTAATTAGATATCTCCAATACTCAGTAGGACACCGAGATTCAATCCCTTATAGAGGAAATCTATTTCCACAGAACCGGTCGCAGTAGCCGGCGGCTCTTTATTAGCGCGATGCCTACGGGAATGACAAAATCACTGGCACGGAAGGGACAAATTGGTGGTCGCGCGGTTTCTGGAATGCTTATGGGACCGTTCGATAGTTGTGGGGTCGCGTAATTTGGGCGTCCCACGCGTCGTTCGCAGGCCGCCATCAGCGTGAAATATTTGGTAGCGAACGGGCGTGGTGGGCCGATTTGCATACAATGAAATAAGCCGACAGAATCGAGGGTGGGTCGCTGGAAAGTTTAGCCTTCTTACTAACATTTCGGAAGTACCGTTTTAGTGGCATCCGATATTTTATTGCGGTTATTTGGGTCGTGATCCACTGAAATTATCAAAGGTTTCAATCGGTCAATAGGATAGTAGAGCACCGAATTTGCCTTCTAAACATTCCATATTACGAATACCTACTTCGATAAAACTTTATTGGGTCCGTAAAACTTCAGATACGAACCGTTCCAATTGGTGTAATATTTTCTTGTTAAAAATTTAAATGACAAAAACATTCTTGGTTACAAATGGGCACCTCCAAACAGAATAAAATCTTTTTATAAGCAAACTTTTTCCTTCTGACTCCTTCATTAGATACTATAACATTGCATTGTCACTGAACTTACATACGCATGCCATAACTAAATCAGACGCGTTTGTTTTTCTTCCTAGGGTTTTACATACATTATCTGATAGAGATACCAATAATAAACATATTATCAAACACGAAGTGAATTGTAAACTCCCAGTTCCAGACAACCATTTGAAAACCAGCTGATCAACAGACCACCCTGTAATCAAACCACCTTTTTATTACACGGATAAGGATTAACTTAGCAGAATTGCTCCTCACCGGTGATTCAAGGATCTTTTGTACCGCCAAGTGCTCGAGACACTTTAAGAGCGACGAATTTAAATCGTGGCCATGGAGGCGTTGCTTTTTTATTGGAATCGGTATGGAACATTCGCCCTCGCACTTACCTATACCACTTCGGTGCGTTCGCGTTTATATCGTAAACAGACCTTGTAATAGGTGTTTTTGTTGTACATTCCTCTTGTAAAAAGTCATGTTTACTCGTGGCTACTGGTGAGCTTGAGTGTGCCGTACTGAATCTGTGCTATACACCATGTATTTCATTTTCGGAGTTACTTTTAGTATAAATTCTGTTACCTATAACCATAGAAATCTAAATAAAGGTAATAGAAGCGGCAAAGGCGCGTGAACTTGTCACCACGTACAGATTTCGTCGATGTCTTTTAGGACACCAGTGCGTGAACCGTTTTCTTGATCATCAGTGCTGTTTTGGAAGCAGAGTCACTAAAATTGTATTTTGCATATCTAGCAGCTGGTTTTTTTGGCTTAATTTATTTTGCATTGAATATTATAATCATGGTGGGCGTGATTGCGTATTTATGTGTAGGTAGCTAAAAACCGGCGACATGTATTCCCGTAGTAAAAGACAGTAGATCATATTTCTATTACCTTATTATTTGGATTTCTATGCCTATAACATTCATCCAAGAAGCGTGAACTTCCCGCTTTTCGTTACCTACGTTTAACGCTTTATTAAAATGTGTTTACAATATTTTTCTTTATCTTCCTTATATTTAATAAGACAAACAGCAAGACATGACTTTTCATCTCACTGGGCTGACTGAAGAGTCTGAAGACAGACAACTACGAATACCTTAAAATCGTGCAACAGCGGTCGAACTTTTTTCTTTAACCCTATAGTTCACGGTCATTGGTTGTCCGGGGTAAGTTCGTGAGTGAATGCCAAATGTAATTGGTGGAATCGGCATTTAGTATGTGCAGCAGAGGCGCGGGATCTCCGATACTTACGCCCAATCATTCTGTCAATCCGTCGGTCGGAACTTGGGACGGCGCCCGTGGGAACACCGCCAATCGATAAACAGGATAATGTTATTCGATTTTAAATGTTTTAAAGGGTTCAGCTGCAATAAATTGTAATGTAACTTTGACTGGAGTGAGCAAGTGCAGTTGTCTTATTTTCGCAAATTTAAAAAGAATACCATCTGCCTTGTAGAAGCACATAACATATTTTTTTTATGGACATTTTTACACGGCACCATCTAGTCCCAAACTAAGCAGAGCTTGTGCTACGCGTACTAGACAATGGATATAATACTTAAATACTTTTTTTTTGTAAATAGGTACATACTTATAATATACTAGCTTTTACCCGCGGCTCCGCTCGCGTTAAATTCTGCTAACCCACGTCAGTCCAGTCCAGTCCAGTCCAATCCAGTCCAGTCCACTGTCCCACTGTCCCGCTGTCCCGCTGCCCCACTGCCCCGCTACCCCACAGCCCCGCTATCCCACTGCCCCGCTGCCCCACTATCCCACTGCCCCGCGGCCCCACTGCCCCGCTGCCCAGCTGCCCCGCTGCCCCACTGCCCCGCTGCCCCGCTGCCCCACTGCCCCACTGCCCCGCTGCCCCACTGACCCGCTACCCCACTGCCCCACTGCCCCACTGCCCCGCTGCCCCGCTGCCCCGCTACCCCACTGCCCCACTGCCCCACTACCCCACTGCCCAGCTGCCCCGCTGCCCCACTGCCCGCTGCCCCGCTACCCCACTGCCCCTCTACACCACTGCCCCACTGCCCCGCTAACCCACAGCCCCGCAGCCCCACTGCCCCGCTGCCCTACTATCCCACTGCCCGCAGCACCGCTACCCCACTGCCCCACTGCCCCACTACTCCGCTGCCCCACTACCCCGCTGCCCCACTATCACACTGCCCCAAAGACTGCCCCGTTGCCCCACTGCCGCGCTGCCCCACTGCCCCGCTTCCCCACTGCCCCGCTGCCCCCCTGCCCCACTGCCCCGCTGCCCAACTGCCCCGCTGCCCCACTGCCCCACTGCCCCGCTTCCCCACTGCCCCGCTGCCCCACTGCTCCACTGCCCCGCTGCCCCACAGCCCCGCTGCCCCACTGCCCCGCTGCCCCGGCACCCCACTGCCCCGCTTACCCACTGCCCCGCTTCCCCGCTGCCCCTCCGCCCCACTGCCCCGCTGCCCCGAATCCCCACTGCCCCGCTGCCCCACTATCCCCCTGCCCCACTGCCTGCCCCACTGCCGCACTCCCCTACTGCCCCGCTACCCCGCTAACCCACTGCCCCGCTGCCCCGCTACCCCACTGCCCCACTATCCCACTGCCCCGCTGCCCCGGTACCCCACTGCCCCGCTGCCCCGCTGTCCCACTGCCTCGCTGCCCCGCTTCCCCGCTGCCCCACTGCCCGGCTGCCCCGCTGCCCCACTAACCCACTGCCCCACTGTCCCACCGTGTCACCGTCCCACTGCCACTGTCCTACTGTCCCACTGTCCCACTATCTCTCTATATCACTATCGTCCCGTCCCATGTCCCATGTCCTGTCCCATGTCCCATCCTATGTCCAGTTCCATGTGCCGTCCCACTGTCCTGTCCCATGTCCCGTCTCATGTCCCGTCCCATTTCTCGTCCCATGTTCCGTCCCCTGTCCCGTCCACTGTCCCGTCCCCAGTCCCGTCCCCTGTCCCGTCCCCAGTCCCATCCCCAGTCCCATCCCCTGTCCACTCCACTCCACTCCATCGTACATTACTATCCGCTCGTGGAAATGCATAGAAGCTTCGATCTGTCGGGTGAGTACGCAACCCACGAATTATTGTTTTTCTTTTTTTCTTTCTTTCTTTCTTTCTCAAAACCCATACCAGTTTTTAAGTCAGATCATCAGCTTTCAAACAAAAAAAAAAACATCAAAATCGGTCCAGTAGTTTTAGCGTGATGCTGGAACAAACAAACAAACAGACGTTTACAATTTTATAATAGTTAAGATTAAGATAAGAAACACTTAGACCAACACAAACACTTATGTTCATCACACAAATATTTTTGTCCTGTGGGAATCGAACCCACGACCTCATGATCAGCAGTCCGACCCTCGAACCACTAGACCAAAGACGTCAAAAAAAAAACAAGTAATTAAAATCTTCAAAAATCAAACACCGCATTCGTGCCCGGTTAATGGAAATACAATAGGTTCAACCCCTATTATGGGACTCATAACAACTGTCGAAATGTGGGTATGCTGTGCACAACCACAAGCCAAGTATAGAGGTGCACCTATGCCTACCCTTTCGACGAATACAAGTGTGATGTTATGTGTAGCAAACGATAGTAGAAAAGTATTTTCAATAGAACATTTAGTTAAATGCTTTATCTACACTCGTATCGTAAAATTCGAATTATGAACTCGAAAGTAATGTCATAATGACATACTTTACGCACACGCACCTGTAATGAATTTAAAAAGTTTTATTACGATACAGTTTGCTGAACAAAACAATGCGGTAATTTAATTTTTTTTCCATAACCGCACACTTCAGCCCAACTAAGGAGTTTTTAATGCCACTTCGACCTAACCAAGGAGTTTTCAAACCTTTTTTTTAGCAGTCGTACAGTTTGGCACCAATGAGTACACAAAATTCAGGGTGGCGCCACTTGTCATACATTGAAAAATTTTATCGTTTAAAATCGCGTTTTTGGCAGAACTTTTGATTGTCATATTGCTTTTAATTATATTTAAGTGTTTACAGGCATATTTTTTGTATGATAAAACAGAGATTGACGGAAACCTGACAAGGATAGAAAATTAGTTCCGATTATAATATTTTCGCCAGACTATATTTTATTATCTGTGTAGGCGCGCACCAGCGCGCGTGCGCGGCCGCGCGCCACGGCCGCGGCCTACTGGATTTGGTCATCGTTACTTGTAAATTTATTGTTATTGTTTACGTTATTATTATGGTTTTGTATGTCGAAAGTTTTAATCTGGGCAAAAATATCTGACTACAGCAGTGATACTGAACTGAGGAGAATATGACCCCGCCTGAATTTCTGGATGCAGCAACGTAAATGACGAACAATCTTTTACCAGAGAAATCAAGAAAAACAACGACAATGTTACCAAGATTTTGACTTTGGTATTTTATTTAAAATTGTATGAGTGTAGATAAAATAGTGTATGAAACTGACATAATTAGGTATTAAAACACTCGTGTGATACTATTAAAAACCTCGCCTACGGCTCGGTTTTTAAACTCACACTCGTGTTTTAATAACCCCTATTATGCAACAGTTTCATAAACTACTATTTGCGCATTAAAATCTGAAATAGTCGCCGCTATAAAAACATTTTTAAAAACCAGTGTGTCTATTACCACATGACATATGAAAATAAATGGTCCACTTGTGCGACAAATAGAATTATATAACAATTTTAATAATCTGACAAACATTGATTAAGTGTCATTACGTTATTCGATTCTGACTCGTATAGATATCTGCATAATTTAGTGATTATTTTTAATAACGAGACAGCTCATACATATTTGTACACATGTTCGCAACACGCTCAGGTGGAGAAATCAGCATTTTGATTTGATGAACAAATTTTTTGCCACTATAGTGCTTTTGAAACTGATAGCTACTAAATTAATAAATGAATAAATAATCGTAGGTAACTTATAGCTGTTTCTTACACAAAATATCATCCAAATTAATTAGCAACACTCAAACAGTTCAGGAGTATAGGTAGGTAGGTTAGGTACTCGTAGACGTTACATCAAACAAAACTAATTCTAAACAAACATTGTGCCTACTTTTCACTCTAAACAATTTAGCCAAGTCTTGCCAGAAAACAGAGAAATAGATTTACTTACCCACTCGTAATATAATATATTTGCATTTTATTATGTAACACTAGCCTATGAGACCACGGCTTCGCCTGCGTGGATGTCGTTTATCGCGCATCCCTCGGAAACTGTTCATCTTCCTGGGATAAAAAGTACTCTATATATTAATCCGAGTTATGTTCTTTCTGTATGCCAAATTTCATTAAAATCCATGCAGTAGTTTTTGCGTGAAAAAGTAACAAACATCCATATATCACCACAAACTTTGACGTTTATAATATTAGTAGAAAGTACGAAGTAGGGTTAAAAAACAATTACGATAAAGCCATACTATCTGAGTTTTGTACTCTTTGTGTTTCGTGCCGAAAATATTCTCAAACATACAAAGTCGCATCTTGTATAATATTTTCAATGCCACGCACTGTGTTATTATGTTCAAGGCTGTAGATACGGCGAAGGCAACTCAGTTTTTTGTACTAATTGAATTTTTAAATAACACAATGTATATAATCGTGTGAAGTTTGAGGTTATTAAACATTTAAAAACAATTGAATGAATGCTACGTTAACATTTCAGTACATGACTCAAAGTCAAAGGTATAATTATATGTTTCGCGCAACTACTTTTAATTGTTTGGGAACTCCCAAAGATACTATGTATCTCGATTTAGAACGACAATTTACAGAACGGGTTGTCATATTCTTAGCTATTTGGATTCATCAACACAAAAGAAGCAACTCTTTCTCTTATTAAAAGTTGCGTAGCAGGACGTAGAGGTTCGTAGAGGGGGCGTAAAGGAAAAGCAGTATGTTATATGTAGACTGCATTCACTAAATCATGTTCACCAAATGTAGTGAATGACGATTTTGGCAATATTTCTCCCCTCAAGACTTGAGGGGAGTAATACGAGTAACCATGACTCAATAGAAAATCATAATACACAAAAGCATATAACATACATACAACGTGTTATTGAAATAACTGAAAACCTCTTAATGTACTCATCAGTATAAACAACTGATGTGTGTCACCGGTGTTCGCTCCTTCATAATGTAGATAAATATTATCTGGTATCTACCCTCATTGTACTTATTTAATATCCTACCTTGTTAACTATATTTTTGTTTAGCTGTTTGTATAGACGATGATACTGATGTACGGTAAAACTCTAATGAGTTTATGTTTACATCTTTAGAATGTTTTTATTATGTATACCACTGAACAAATAAATAAATAAATAACTTTTACTGAGGGACGGACCCTACGGTAACAGCTGATTATTTATTCCCGATTTCAAGGTTGGTCCTATAGTAAAAGTTGTTCATACTAATGAGTACAATGATCCCATAAGAGGTTTCCAGTTACTTCAATAACACGTTGTATACAGCCCAATATTGTCCCACTGCTGGGCACGAGATTCACCACGCTGCCGTGCTGGCCTAGTGCGGGTTGGTGGACACACACCATTAAGATGTTTATGGAGCCTTCTCAGCTGTGCAGGTTTTCTCACGATGTTTTCCTTCAATATTAAAGCAAGTGATAATAAAATTCCGATCAGCAATTTTTTTATTTTTGAAAATTATAATACACTTACATGGATTTAATTTTATTGATCATTGTCATTTTTGTATCGTGTAGTGTATATAGATTGGCAAAAAGAGCTGAAGGCCCAGCGGTTACCTTTGCCCATAACAACTGCAATACGGTGGTATTGTTGCCTAAATGAAATTACAACTGCCTCGTTGGTCTAATGGCTGCAAGCGCGACTGCTGAGCGTGGGTTCCTGGGTTCGATTCCCGGGTCGGGCAAACCGTTATTGGGTTTTTTCAATAGGAAATTCTCAGTAGCAGCCCGGAGTCTGGATTTGTGCCCAGTCAGTGGCAATAGGCTCGCCCCCTATTACATGGGACTATAACATAACTGGCGAAATGTGGGTGTACTATTACACCTCTGCCTACCCCTTCGAGGAAATACAGGCGTGATGTTATGTTATGTTATGATATTACAAATTGCGTTCGCCAAACTAAGACATGAAGATGGAAAGTCTCACGTGATTTTTACTTCACCGGCACCCGTACACAGACACAGTAATGCAAGCATTACTTACTGGCGGTAAAAATAGCTACGTACATGCAAGGATTTAACAGAGCCATGTTCATCATTGTACGATTACGAGCTCTTTACTATGAGGATGATAAAAGTGGCTTTGCCGTTTGCCTTTACCAATTGAAATGAATGCTCTGCTAACCTTTGTGGGCATGATAAAAAATACTCTATACATTTCGTCCGAACGTTACATTCTGATCTCATAACTACTCGCATTCTCATATTCCATGCAGCATTTATTTAGCGCCACTGCAAATGCAAAATGAGAACTTTTGGCTCAGTTTCGTTCGCAATGAAACCATTCCAAAGAGCCGTTAGACTATATATTTTAAGCCTATTTAAGGCTACATAATTTAAGGCTATGTATTTTAAGCATTTACAAATAATTGTATAGAATTTGATGAATTTAATATATCCTCACATAATGCAATGGAATTTTAAAGATAACCGCAACAAGCACCCAATGCTTAATAATAATTTAATGATCGGTTCGTAATTTTTTTCGTAAAGAGGTTTTATATGAATTACACGCTGCCTTCACCACTGTATCGCCAATTACCTATACAAATATATACGCGGTGTTACGTGTAACATAGAGCCGTGAATTAAGACATACGGAACATTGAGATTATATTTTTTTATATATGGAATTAAATAATGATCTCTAAATGATCTTGATCTGAAAACCTGTATTTTATATCGTAATTGAGTGTAGTAAGAGTAAGTACTCTTCAACATAGGTTCTTAATTTTCTTTATTATAATTTTTGAACGCTTTTTTTTCCATTTTACGTTTAAGTTTCCTGTGCTTATGTTCTGATGAAAACTAAAACGAAACAGATTAGGTAGGTACTAAATAGATTTATCAGATATAACACAAATAAGCAAATAAATTAAATATAACAACAGGGTAGCTCGTATCGCTAATTGAGGAAATATCCAAAGTACTGCCCAAGGCCATCACACTGGCAAATGAAGACAAAAACTAGGAGTTCAAGGCACTCTGCATGACTGAGAATTTACAAAGATAAAAAACAAGAACAAAGAACAATATTTTAAAATCAGAGTTCCACATCAATCATGACGACCTCTGTGGTCTAGTGGTTCGAGTGTCGGACTGCTGATAACGAGGTTGTGGGTTCGATTCCCACAGGACACAAATATTTGTGTGATGAACATAAGTGTTTGTGTTGGTCTGGGTGTGTTGCTTATGTATTATAAGTATGTATTTACAAAAAAAAAAAGTATATACGTATTATATCCATTGTCTAGTACCCATACCACAAGCTCTGCTTAGTTTGGGACTAGATGGTGCTGTGTAAAAATGTCCCAAAGATATTTATTTATTATTTATTTATTATTATTATTTATCAATCAGGGAAACAACCCACAAATTGATGTGAAAAGATTTTATCTAAATGACTCGAAGAACTGACATCGCAAAAGCAATTTCTCAAGTCTTTTTCAACTGGCAGCATCGTCGAATTCGCTCTATAGCAAAACTGACAAGAAATTCTCAGTACATATCGATCACCCTGGAGACCCACAAAGCGAAGATTGTTCAGAATCCTTGAATGGAACACAAGAACTCACATTATTAATTTTATTGTATTCGAACTAGATGTCGCCTTGAAGACAAGATCATTACACACACCATAACCATTGAGAGCTGACCTCTCGTAAGTTGTAATAAAATGCTTTGATTATTGAATGCTTAATATAGAAGAAGTCAAGAAAGGTCAAAGTAAATTGGTGGCGCTACCCGAACTTCACTCTCCCACAAACCTATTGTAGGAACCGGTTACAAAGAATCCGCCTTGCGTCATTTAGCCACGTGTAAACATTTTAATTGATGATATGTGGAAGACAAAAAGCTATGATAGCGATCGGCATTTTGATACTGGTTAAAGTATGTAGATATCTTTTCGTGGTCGGTATAAAAAGTACGGTTAGCAGACCATTATCTATGTAGCGCTTATATCAAAGATCTCGCCGCAGGAAGGTAACAAATATTTTCATATAGCCTTTTGAAATAATATCAAACAAACTTTAAGCGAAACCTTTGGTACGTACCAATTTGCACTCAATTATAGGGGACGCCAAAGAAATTGGAAATATGGTAACGAGTTCACGAAAAAGAAAAATATCCTTACGAAAGGCCAACATTAGATATTCCTTTTACGCAAACGGACAAAGGGCAAATATTGTTCTATACCGAGTACATAATCGGTTTCGTCTGAGAAATTAAGTCGCGCTATGTAAAATGATTCTTATTGGGTTAAGTTTTGAGACTGAAATAACAATTTACTTATATTACAGTAATTTTGCAACAAATGTATCAAGCAAACTACACTCATTATGTCGCCGTCTAGATTTCTTGCGGAAGAAAATAAAATTGTGCACAAGATTGCCATGAAATGCGCGGTAGCGGATTGCTATTAACGGTTTTTTACAATTGAATTAACTCTACCAGCTATAAATGCACATATAATATCTATCTTCTGTGCCCATGCATTACAAAATTAATGTAATGTCCAACCATTGATTGGAATCCAATCGAAAACCACTGACTCGACACTTATGCGGTTTTCTCCTCTGAATATTATAAGCATTGTTACATTAAAATAAGTTTTATGGCTACATTACAGCTTTTATGGCTTTATTTTAGCAAAATTGCCTCATGTTTGCAGGAACATTAAAATTTAGGTGTGCCTGATGCTTTTGTCTTAAACAATTTATTACGTACTTTATTCATTCATACAACAGCTCATAGACGTCCACACCCATAGTCTGAACGTAATCCTCCTCTTAAACACGCTTGTAGGGCCCCAGACCACACTGAAATAACTTTAATACCTTATCTCTTGTACTAAGTTAGGCCAAGATTACTTTCATCAACTCAGCCTATCGCAGTCCACTGCTGAACACAGGCCTCTCCCAAGTTGCGCCACAATATTCCGTCCTCTGCCATCCGCATCCAGTCCCCCGCAGCCAAATTATTCAGGTCATCGGTACACCTGGTGGGGGGGCGCCCTACGCTGCGTTTGCCGATTCGCTGTCTACACTCGAGGCCTCGTCTGCTCCAGCGGCCATCGGTCCTTCGACAGACATGGCCAGCCCACTGCTACTTCAGCTTACTGATCCTACAAGCTATGTCGGTCACTCTGGTTCTTCTCCGGTTATTCTCGTTATGGGTTTAATCCTTCAAAGAAACTCCAAGCATAGGTCGCTCCATAACTCGCTGAGCGACTTGAATTTGTGGACTAGCCCAACTGTCAGTGTCCACGTCTCGGCACCGTAAGTCATGACATGACAGGCAGGACGCACTGGTTTAAGAAGACGAAGGCTTCAAATTTTGCAGTATAGTCGTCGAGAAGACTCGGCGAAGTTTGCCAAAAGATTACTCTATACAAAGTTAATTTAAAATAAATAATACATACTTGGTATGTTTACGCGGACACGATAGTGCCGCCCGCCCGTAACTTTGAGCAAGTTACAAGATGCGCAATTTAAATTGAGTGCTGTTGACATTCTACTATAAACTCGCAAGTATTGAAAACAAAATTATTTAAGTATATTGAGGCAGAAGAGAGGAAAGCGAGGAAATACGTGCTTTGTTCATAGTAAGTTATTTTTAAGTAGTCATATAAATCCCATGCGATTTCCATTATTCATGTGAAGCTGCGTCGAGTTCATTCCATGACATATAAACTATCACCAACAGATAGCTTCTGGACATGGAAAAGATCCTATGGAGTGTGCTAAACAAAATACATCAACTGCGTATTTTTATTGTACCGATATACAGCTATACATATGTAGGTATATAGCATATTTGTGCAGGTATATGCACCTATATTTACGTATAGTTTGTAGCCTGAAAGTAAATAAAATAATAAATAATAAAATAAATAAATATCATTGGGACATTTTTACACAGCACCATCTAGTCCCAAACTAAGCAGAGCTTGTGGTATGGGTGCCCATAAAAAAAAAAAGTAAAAAAGTATGTAAGTACTAGACAATGGATATAATACATACATACTTTTTTTTTTAATACATACTTATAATACATAAGCAACACCCAGACCAACACAAACACCTATGTTCATCACACAAATATTTGTGTCCTGTGGTAATCGAACCCACGACCTCGTGATCAGCATTTCGACACTCGAACCACTAGGACCACAGAGGTTGTCAAATATATTAATAAACCCCAGACATCAGCATTTTACATTAAAGTTCCACAATTATTTGATACTGAAATATTTCCAGTAGGTATCTATGAAAATTATTTGATACTGAAATATTTCCAGTAGGTATCTATGAAAATTGGATGTTTGATTCTGCACACTATTAATTATACATGATGCGTAGGTATAGGCACAGATAATATTATAATCTCAGATTAATCTGTCATTATAATACTATACGTATAGGTAACCAAACATGACAAAAAAACGAGTGTGCTTTAGACCACACGACTGAAGTAAAACTTCACTAACTTATATCTCCCTCAATACTATAATACTATTTCAACGAGAACAAAGGAATGGCGGCGCGGCGCGCGTACATCTGCCGGCGCTGTGTCGTGGTCGGCTACGCGCGTGCCTCGTTCCCCGCGTCCCGCACTACCCCCTCCGTTCGCCTATCTTTTCGTAACGCATTCATCAGCTTGCCCCCCAAGTCAAGCGTGCGTAACTTCAATAATTACCTCCATAGTTACGTTACATAAACATGTCCTAAATTCCAATCGCATTGTGGCATTTAATTTATTACATTAGTCACCAATTACCGTCTATAAATCATGACATTGCCCTTAGGTGACTCCATAAAAACCAAACCTGATTGGTGAAGAAGTAGGCAACCATCGAAGATTTCGAAAGGAAATTTTATGGTGTATACTAGATAATATTTTCACATTACTGCATTTATCTGGCACTGTGATCTCTACCATTCGCGGTGATTGCTTCAGACATGTACACCATAAAACAGAAACCTAATTTAAGCTAGATAAGGCAGTGAAACATGGTCCTTAGAAACGAGTAAATCATTACGTCACGAACTGTCGGCATCGGTACATAGGCGTGAATTCATTTAAAATTACAATCAATCGCACAGATAGTGATGATCGATGGGTATCAATTGGTAGGTATGCGATCGACACATAATTAAGCGGCAATCGATCGTTGTCTGTCGATAGGCACGCCTCGCGTCGCAATAAGTGTCGAGTACGATTGACGAGTTTAGAACGGCATCGATTTCAACTCGCAATGTATTATATACAGAAACTTGAACCGAATGCGTAGACTACGTTCATTTTACGCCACTAATAAATGTAAATTGGTTTAAAATATCATCAACTGGGCGGTTTGCAGCACATTTGGATTATAATTGCGTTGAAGTAATGTTTTCAATCTGATTATAGTGACGTAAGGCAAAATTGCTCCTGAATGATATAAATATGTTTCGTCTCATTTCCATCCCTCCAATGCATCCGACAAACAGAAAACACATGATCAAAATTGTTTATGTCAACAACACCATTTAAGGTTAATGAATTATCACTCATCACGGTTATCTTAATATTTCGATTTAAAACATTGATTATCTTATAATTGATGTGAGCTATCAACACGATCAGCGATGCCTGCGCGTCGGTCACGCTTCTCGTAAAATCTGAAGCCCATCCAGTAACTCTATTCGTGTGATGGCGACCGCATTCGACGTTCGACTTCGACATGAGAGGAGCTTGTAAATCTGTCAACAGCCAAATTACAGCCACGCGAGGACTCCATGAAGGGCCCTTTGTGAAGTCGTGTGTGTGTGCAACACCCATTCGTGACCGATGTTTATTACCCTGCACATATTCTAAATTGCATCAATATTTACCCATACTTTCGCCATATTATGCAAATTTTCGTTTCACATTCCTCAGTTTGAACGAAATATCAACTCGCTAAAGCGGTCGCCTGCAATGTAGTTAAATGAATTTCAGTGAACTTTGTATCCTGTAAGCGTGAGTTTGACACTAACGCGCTAGCTCGCCTGCAAATTTCATTAAAACAAAATTTGATTAGTTAAATTTCCCGAATTTCCATCTTTATATTTTAAGTCAGTTTCTCGTGTCTTTTTTTTGTTTTTTTTTTGTTTTCGGGGAGAAATCCTCATGGATAACCTCCGACTGGGGACGGCGGAGGGGTATGTCGGACTCTTACCGACTAAAACCACACGGTGGCCATCCTCTGCACAAAATAGAGGAGCTCCGGGAACTCCATTGGACCGCGTCGGTGCCCCTCTAGTGCTATGCCTTTGGCACGTCCCGGGAAAACAATATTGTTTTCCCCACAGTAGCACGCGACAACCACATACTGCTGTCCTCCCCAGGGTCGCCTAATAGACGGCTCGAGTCCCCCCACTCTTAGCGTCCACGATCTCGAGTCACCATATACCTAGTAAACACAAATTAAGTTTCTGTCCCATTACGTAAATACGTCATGTCTTTTCAACAATATTATTTATCAAATTAATATTCTTGAGGATGTTCGTCATCGCACAATGGTAGATATTATGGCATCAAATCCGGCGCGTGCAATAGAAAAATAACTCCATTTGTCGTACAACACGACCAATGACAATTACGTAACAATAGTTATCATTTATTGCCCTCACTTCACACGTATGTACTTACTGTAAAGAACGGTGAAAGCCATAATATTGCATAACTAACAACGGCAAATTAAAAATTAATATGGTAGATCTGTAACAAGTTTCACACAGTTCAAGATTTATTACTTTGTTTCACAGTGGATTAATTAAAATTAATTGAATATTCTTTTTGAAGCGAAGCTACAAAGCATCTACAGCAAGAATCTACAGCGTCGTTGCGCTTTCGGCCACCGAGGAAAAACGCGCGCGCGTCCTATTCGCGCTTGCAAGTGCGTATGTAGGGGCTTCGCTTCTGACGGGCGTCCCCCGACACGTGCCGTTTTTCTCTCTAACACCGGAACTTGTCCTGGGGCCTTACTCCCGACTGGTTTGAGCTCTGAACCAAATCGAGCTAATGTCAATTCCCGGAAAAATGCAGTACGATTTGACACTAACTCGAATACAAATTGGATTGTTACAGCACTCGAACCAGTCGGGAGTAGGCCCCTGAACAAAATGGCGTTTGTCTAGATTCAGAGGTTTACAGACTTTCTTCCTTAGTACCAGGTTGCGATTCAAATCCTGTACCAATGGGACTTTTTCAACGTCCACCTACTTTTTTAGTTGAGACACAGATAATATAATACTGTTGAGAATAGAGCTCAATTGAGTCACAGTGAAGGAAAATATCGTGGAAACTGAGGAAATGCGGGTAGAGAGACTTTTGAAGATTAGTTATTTGAAGAAAATATCTGTGTTGCTTTGCCTCAAGTAAGTGCGATAAGGACAACTGCAGTTCCGACTGAATATCCTTAGTAAAATGTCATAATTTGAGGTTTGCCTCTCGACTATTTTCTCCTCCGAAACTGGACCATTTTGAAAGATGTTTCATTAATCGAATAAGAAGAATGTGTATTGTGCCGCTATGTTTTTCCTTTTTCATTAATAGTTATCAAATTTATACATCAGCCCTCTGCAGACAGCGGTCTAAATATGCAATTTAAAGATTTTTTGAGGGCTCTAGAAATAATTTGTCATCAAAAACGAAATATAGGGATATAGAAAAAGCTGATTTTTATTTTACTCTAAAAAATCATAACTCTAAGATTATAAACCAGAAAGAAAACAGTCGAGAGCGTTTGTATGGAGAAAAGTCCACCCGCATATAGAGAACAACTCATACTAAGAAGAGGCAGCAGTGGGACAGAAATGGGCTGATTATGTTATGTTAATATGTTAAATAGCGAACAAACAGTGCGGTACAGCAGCAGCGAATAGAATAGAATTTTATTGGCGTGATTTTGGGTACAATAGATCTTAATTCTATTATTATTATTTCATTTTTTACTGTAGGTATAGGGAGGTATAACAAAATCTGACATTTGGCTAACACTCATGCAAAATTAACATAATCAATGTCAAGTTTTAAAAATAATAATTTAAAGTCAAGTCAAGTCAAGTAGTTAGATTGTTTTTATGACAATATTCATGTAACACCTGCCTTACCTATATTCACAATAAACGATTGAATTGAATTGAAGTCATTGACTATTAAAAGTAAATAAAATCAAAATCAATGGTAGTCAATGGTGGTCAGAGCAACGCTCGTTTCAGTCGATTCTCAATATAAGAAAAAGGGTTTTCTCTGCAGTGCGACAAATCACAGGCTGGTATCATGATTACGCAACATAATCATACTATAATACACTTGTGAATGACATGTGTTTGTGCATCCTATGTGAGTTAAGCTAGGCTTTAGTCGGGCGCGCCGCATAGGCAGAGTATGCGGGCACGTCTTGTATGCACTAGCTATGTGACATGTCTAATATGTAGACGACGTCTGTGGTCTAGTGGTTCGAGAGTCGGACTGCTGATCACGAGGTCGTGAGTTCGATTCCCACAGGACACAAATATTTGTGTGATGAACATAAGTGTTTGTGTTGGTCTGGGTGTTTCTTATGTATTATAAGTATGTATTTACAACAAACAAAAAAGTATATAAGTATTATATCCATTGTCTAGACCCATATGACAAGCTCTGCTTAGTTTGGGACTAGACGGTGCTGTGTAAAAATGACCCAAAAATATTTATAACGGAACCCTTATGGATTCGTCATGTCTGTCTGTCTGTCTGTCTGTCACTGCCACTTTTTTCCGAAACTATAAGAACTATACTGTTGAAACTTGGTGAGTAGATGTATTCTGTAAACCGCATTAAGATTTTCACACAAAAATACAAAAAAAACTATAAATTTTGGGGGTTCCCAATATTTAGAACTGAAACTCAAAAAAAAATTATCAAACCCCGTGTGGGGTATCTAAGGATAGGTCTTCAAAATTATATTGAGGTTTCTAATATCATTATTTTCTAAACTGAATAGTTTGCGCGAGAGACACTTCCAAAGTGGTTAAATGTGTCCCCCCCCCCCCTGTAACTTCTAAAATAAGAGAATGATAAAACTAAAAAAAAATATGATGTACATTACCATGTAAACTTCCACGGAAAATTGGTTTGAACGAGATCTAGTAAGTAGTTTTTTTTTAATACGTCATAAATCGTAAACCGCAATTTACCTTTCATTCAATCAACTCAAATATAAAAATAACCACAGTTATAGCTAGATGAACAACTAAATAACTTCTTATACGTCCAAGGAAGGTACGGAACCCTCGGTGCGCGAGTCCAACTCACACTTGGCCGTTTTTTTTAGTATTAATTTATTTTGCATTGAATGTTAGAAACATGGCGGGCGTGATTGCGTATTTATGTGTTGATTTTTGAAAAGACAGTAGATACATTTCTATTACCTTATTATATTGATTTCTATGAGCATAACGTGTCTTTCCTTACTCGACACGATCTCAAGAAAATTGATAGGTATATTATAGGCCAAAAATCGCTGATCAGGCAATTAGTGCAGTAAAATTTCAAAGGTGGTTATCCCATAAAAACAATAGCGAAAAACAAGGTAAGGTATCAAACTCAATTCCTTTGAATTGAGTTTGATACCAGGAAGTCAATATTTTTTTCGTCTATTGACCCTTTTTTTTCAGGATAGCTTGTTCAGTTTCATAATTTCATTGGTAGAATCCACTTTTAAATTTAAACATTTGTCGCATTTATTTTTGTATTAGGGATGACCCACAATCCATTTATCAGTAATAATTTCAAAGAATGAGCTACTGCTGAGAAGCACGACATGGCCATCGAACCCAGAACTATTTCATTAAACCTCTATTACACACTATTGATCCAACACGACGACGCGGTAACGTCTGTGGTCTAGTGGTTCAAGTGTTGAACTGCTGATCACGAGGTCGTGGGTTCGATTCCCACAGGACACAAATATTTATATGACGAACATAATAATATAAGTGTTTGTGTTGGTCTGGGTTTTTCTTATGTATTATAAGTATGTATTTACAAAAAAACGTATATAAGTATTATATCCATTGTCTGTCTAGTACCCAGTACAGTACCCGTAGTACAAGCTCTGCTTAGTTTGGGACTAGATAGTGCTGTGTTAAAATGTTCCAAAAATATTTATTATTATTATTAACAGGAAACAAACGTAAGCTTATGAATGAAATGCTTTCCTACAATGTTTGTTGTTCCATCAACACAGCTAAACTACTGCCTATACAACATGTCACCGGAAACGCATTCAACAAAGGACGGTATTTTTGACAAACGTAGGCTGAATGGCCTGTGATTCGTGTGAGCCGCTGTGAATGAGTGACGTCACAGCCGGACAGGTCCCATTAGTCACTCCATCATCCCGTTTGGTTGACCATCTCCATAACTACGACCCCCATGCTCTTATAAGGACATTTACACCTTCCGATTAAAATCGTCAGTTTTTCAAAAATCATAACATGTTTTGTAATTTGGTTAAACGAAAAATGAAAGAAAAAAAACTTTTAATATAAGCATTCTATTATAATAAAACAAAGTTTAACCGGATTGAATCGCGTATATTATGCTGCAAAGCTTTCGAAACGTCAGGGAAACCAATTTAAATAATATACGCGATTTAATCCGGTTAAACTTTGTTTTATTATAATGTGTAGTGATCGCGAAAACCTAAGAAGTTATTATAAGCTACTTAGGATCTGATTACGAATAAAGAAAGTCACTCACACAAGGCTGAAATCGTGAAAAAATATCAGCTGATCCATACATTGTGTTCACATAAATCGAAAAAATATAGGAAACAGCTATTTTTATAATATAGGATGACGAAATGAACTAAAGGCCCACCTGATGGTAAACGGTTACCTATAACAACTGCAATACCCTAGGCTGGTGCTTAAATGGTACTGCAAGTCGGTTCGCCAAACTGAGACATGAAAGTGTCATGTGATTGTAATTTCACCGGCACCTTCAGATCGGAAAACAGCAATGCAAGCATCACTATTTGGCGGAGAAGTAGGTATGGTGGTAGTACTTCCCCGGACGAGCTCTTTCACAAAGAAGCTCTACACTACAAGTAAAAGCGGTTTTTTTTTCGCGATTTAAAGGTTGGTCCCATAGTAAAAGTTGTTCATAATGATGAGCACATTGACCTCTTAAGAGGTTCAGTATAAACTAAGAATAAGGTTGTATATCATAATATGCCTAGGTAGGTATACCTTTGTACAAATTAAGGAATTCATTAAAATCCTGTCGACGATTCCAGCGTGGCGTGATTTTTATTATAATATGTATTATGCTTAAAATGGGGTCGTCCGGTGCGCAGAATCCTTCGGCATGGGCGAGATATGTCCCAAATATATCACTTGTCTCCCCGTAGAACAATGGACCGACGGATTCTCAGTTTATCCGCGTCACACGTTTTGTTTCCATTTATCTCGGCCAGTGCCGTTACAGACGTATACATTATGTTAGTATCAATGATATTTAAAAGTATAGATATGCCATACCCCTAACAAATCAAACGAAAAAAATGTTCGGTACGCAGCGGCAGCACAATTCACATCATCATCATCATCATCATCATTTCAGCCAAAAGACGTCCAATGCTGGACATAAGCCTCCCCCAAGCAACGCCACAACGACCGGCCCTGCGCCTTCCGCATCCAGTGGATTCCCACGACCTTCACCAGGTCGTCGTTCCACATTGTGGGGGCCTTCCCACGCTGCGCCTTCCAGTACGCGGTCGCCACTCCAGAACTTTACTGCCCCATTGGCCATCCGTTCTGCGAGCAATGTGCCCCGCCCACTGCCACTTAAGTTTGGCAATTCTTCGGGCTATGTTGGTTAATTTCGTTCTCCTGCGAATCTCCTCATTTAATTCCTCATTTGATTCAATTCACATAAATTAGCTGGTTACCTAAAGTTACTTTCGCGTCATAATTGGAACAATTTCTGTACACACACGACGGCATTTTAGTTTTTTTTTGTCACCAGTCACGCTCGACGCCTTTATTGACGCGGATTAATATAAAAAACATCCTATTTAGGACGTTTTCGAGTCTTCAGTTGCGAGTGCAAGTAACATATTTGTACTTTCAAATATAATTGGTTAGGATACGATCTAGGCATGGAACATTTCATGAATAACATGCGAAATAACATATGATATGAGATTTCACATATCACACGCGCTACCTTCCTTCATGTAGTCTGTGAAAATCGAAAAATGTGAAATCAATCACAGATCGCTCAAATATCATTGTATAGCACACATTGACATCGACGCAGGTAGAGAGCGAGTGAGTAGGGACGGAAATGCTCCAATGCCGGGTGTGTTAAAAAGGGCATGTTATTTATGACGTTGCCGCATTGTTTTGTCGCTGTCCGAACATTACCATGACCTTGACCAGCTTATGAGATTATTGCAAAAGGAGCAACGTAAAGTATTTAATAATAATTACTATTATCAATAAATAACTATGAACTATGAACTATTTATTTCCTTGCGGTAATTTGTAGCACATATCAAAATCACATAATTGTTTGCGAAATCGCGTTTGTATAAGAAATAATTTTCGAAGATGAAATGAAATTTCACATTTCGCTCGACAATCTTTTGGTGCGATACATGTGCTGTGTTGTGAATAAAATTGCTATAGTTTTCGACGTATGCTTGTATTATTATAATAGTTTTGTTCTTGTAAATGGGCTGGATTAGTTTTTAGTGTATAAATAAAAAAGGTGGTTAGTTGTTGTTTCGTGATTTATAATCACTTTAAATTTATATAGGTACTGGATAAAAACGTACAATGAGTGCATCTATACGGATTACTATTTAAAAGTCCCAGGCAAGATTGTGACACAATGTATGTTATGTAAAAAAGACTATTGGTGTATTCATTATTTTTACATTGTCAAAGCCTGTTCAAGTATGAGGGAAAATTGATTGATTGTTTCTTTTTTTTTATAATTATATGTGAAATTTCACATGTGAAATCATTGTGATTAAAGTAAATAATTTCATCGAATGAAAATTGAATTATAAATAGCAATCATTTCCATGCCTAATACGATCACCTAATGATAATGTAGAAAACTCCAAACAGTATTACAAACAGCTTAATTAAAATACGTCGAGGCGAGCATTACATTGCACAGACTAGAATATTGCAACTTCGAACATTGCAGTAGTGAATACGTTAAGGCGCATATAGCAGCCAAGTGGCGCCCCCATCAGTAAAAGAAATATTACTCGCTGAATACATCATTTATCAAAATTTCGTTTTTAACAATTGAAGTACAGATAGGTACTGTAGTTTAATCAGTAACTATTAACTCTGTGTCCGCCACTTGGCTGCTGCCGAGCACGAGCAATACAGTGCTCACCACTTGTAACTGTTATATGCACGAACATTCACATTTGTAACGTGCGCTGTTAGATGTTCAGTATCCAGCGGTTACAAAAGCAAGTGCTCCTCGATCAGTACATTGAGCTGGCGTACTATTGTAATGTTAACTATTGTAATGCTCAACGTCGAATTTAGAATTGTTAACATTACACGTAAATGCTCGCAGTGTGTACGCTCCTTTAAAGAAATACCTACCTCTTAAACTCCTTCAAAGTTTAAAATACAAGTAAAACACTGTAACAAATCGAATAGGTCAAAATCATTCAACAGTTATGCGCTAATCTATCAATGTATTAGAATCGGAGAATTTCAAATTAACGGCACCGTAGGCGTGAATTAAATTACTGACAGTGTTAAATTACTTTCATTGCAAAATAAAATTATAGGTCGACTTTTTACCGGCATAAAACATGATTTGTCAATACGTACAAAAAGTAGTTGAAATGAAGTAAACTGGAGAACGGCAGGTAAACATGGAGGCCACTGGACCGATGGCCGGTGTCTCTTTCAACCGAACCCGCTGCCGATCGAATTACCACTGCCTGCGGTTTGCAACACTGCAAAACACTTGAAAACTTCCATTACATTAAAATCGTCGACTCGTAATTACAATTTAAGTAGGATCATCAATGAAACAAGGCAAGCAGTCCTACTTGCAATCTGACTATAAAAACATTGTCGTGAGACTTTACTGAAATGAAAAAACTTTGGCAACAATAGGGCCATTATACATTTCAACTGTATTTAAATTGCCTCAACAACTGTTTTTACAAAAAAAATACGCAGTCGTGCAGTCTGGTCTGCTATTTTTATACCACAGTATAAAAAATAACAATTATTCATAATACTCGACAAAAAAAGGTCCGCGTCGCGTCTGACGTTGACTCTGGAATAGCGAATCGATCATCAAAATGATTGACTTTATCGTTTTTTTCTCACATCTACGCAATTTTTTCGAGTTTCATTTGGTCACAGATCAAGCCGGATTTCTTTGTTTTCCTCAGCAATTCGTCACGAGGTCGACCGAACCAATTAATATTAAACACACACGATACAAATAAAATCGAGGCACACTAGCAACATCGAAACTTGGATATTTGTTTGTGACAACCGTGAAGTCAAACAGAGAACATTATACAAACAAGCATTTTCTTCAGAAATATTTAGAACTGAACTTTATTCATATGCAGTAAAGTCCTCAATCGCGTGAATATTAATACTTCAGATGTACCACTATATTTTGGCGTGTTCAGGAGGGGAACCTCGAACTTGCCACGTAGTATGCTATCACGAAATCGCACACCTATTCTGATACAATATTCATAATTAAACGTGCAAACATTTATAAATAATAAATTCTTAGTAACTGGTAATAAACGTACAGAATTACTTCGCTTGAAGTATTTATTAGCATGAAATCATTTACATTACCGAGTCAGTGCTTTTTCAAACGCACCAAATACAATAGTTACATTCGTTTCAAATAAAACTTACGCCAGTGTAAAATTCTGAAGATTCGATAAGTTTGTAGTGGACCTGTATAATTTAAAAAAAACTGTCAGAATCATAATTATTAGGCGAAAAACTTTCACTCCATCAAGACTTTAGAGTACATTTGTGTTCACTTAAATCGATAAAATGTAGGGACCACCAGGTTTTTTTTCGCGATTTCAGAGTTGGTCCCATAGTAAAAGTTGTTCATAATGATGAGTACAATTACCCCTTATCAGGAAATAAGCGATTCAAATTTCAGCATGTATAGTGCATTCATATCGACATCTATGGTCTCATGAATTTGACGGCTCATAAGGAACTTCCAGTCGATGTCATCAGTAATCCAGATTGACTCTTTTGAGGAAGCTTAGGTTCAGGTGACATAATCGATAACGCACTAGCTGCTCTAACAGCTTTCTGGCTGACCACAGAACGAACACTTGGTAGATTATGCTGAGCCATGTGGAAAATATCAACAAATTTTGTGGCTGAAGTTCATATCATCGTTCCTCAGGTGTCCTTTTGATATTTTGATAGGAATTTTCCAGAATTCTGTGTCTAAAATATTGAGGTTAACTAGCTTACACCCGCGGCTTCACTCCCATACAATAAGTCGATAAAAAGTGGTATTTGGGCATGGATAATGGCATGCAAGATAGACCATGCCCAAAGACCACTTCGAAATCTGTTCAATTATTTTAGCGTGATAGGGTAAACAAACATCAAATCTTTCGCATTTAAAATGTTAGTAGTATGTATTATATTCTGCTGAAAGACATATTTTGTTGCCTTTTTTACACGCTTATCTTAGCTTCACTTGTAACTAACTAATAGGTATGTAAAAAAATCTTGGATGTTGATTTTAAATTTTAGCCTTCTAATTGTAGTATCGATTTGAAACTTCGCAAGTAGGTATTATATTTGTAATCCGGATGACAATACAATAATTTTGTAACATCGAGCAGATCTGATGATGGACTACAGTACCTCTAAAAGCGTGTTTTTTAAACTATTGATTTATTCCACTGTAATTTAAATTCACAACACTGTTTAAAAAAAATCCACAATTCTGTTCTCATTCATGTTTATTTCAAATCTAAAATATTCACTTCTAACTTCCGACCCAAAAAAAAGTTTGGAGGTTTTTTATCAAACATACGTTACATACGTAATCCCGGATTTACGATGCCATACTTTTTTATATTTCCGGATGAAAATCTCTCACATAATAGATAATATTTACACAGAATTAATGTTCCTTTTCACTTCAAATGAAAATTTTAGACTAGGAGAACATAGTTGTGTTTTACGACCGCGTACTGTTTATTATGTTCTATTTATGTTTATGTTTTGAATTTTCTCGGATGAAGTGATATATAAATTGATAAAAAGTTTACGTTTAACGTTAACGTTTTACGTTTTTATATGTGTCAATGACCATTGTAGAATTTATTCACTCGTCAACTCAGCCTATCGCAGTCTACTGCTGGACATAGGCCTCTCCTAACGCACCACAACACTTGGCCCTCCACCTCCCGCATCCAGTCCATCCAGCTACCTTCTTCAGCAGGCGTAACATGGCCACTGTAGACAAGCGTTTTATCTACGAAAGAAAAGACAAAATGACAGATACAGTTCTATACAATGTAGTTCTCTATTCGTCCGTAGACAAATGTCTTGTCTACAGTGGTCATGCTACAGCTGCATGTCGTTGGTCTAGCTTGGGGGCGCCCTACGCTGCGTTTGCTAATTCACGCTCTCTACTCAAGGACTCTTCTGCTCCAATAGCCATCGTTCCTTCGACATGCATGGCCAGCCAGCCCACTGCCACTTCTACAAGATATCTCGGTCACTCTGGTTCTTTTCTGTTCTCCGTTATTTATTTACTACCTGAATATAAATTCTGGATATATTTGAAATTTCACTACAATTTTTACTCAAACAAGCTCGGTTGCAGCGTGAGTACATTTATTATACTTTTGTATGATATTTTCAAAATATACATCCGCAGCGTTTACCACGCTCCAAATTGACTACAGATTGACAACCTGAACATAATATGTATCTTTTTAACATAGAAACGTTTTAATAAACAGGGGGCGGAAAAGCACATAGGCAGCTTGAATTAGCAAAGTTCGTAAGTAAACGGATTGTTGTGATATGAAGTTAATCTTGTTATTAAACTTTGTTTAAAGTTGTTGTTTAACTAAACTCACCTATTGACGAATGTTTAATACATGTCATGATAGTTCAGCGATGACAATATATTATACGGTTAATTTACGAAATCACTTCGTCTGGTGCCATTCTTGTAAGCGATGAATGTAACTTCAAAAAAACATGTAACGTCTTATTAATTTCGTCTGTACAAGTCGTACTTTATTCTCAGTGTCACAAAAGCAACTTGCACTAACGCAGACAGAGCTAAAAAAATATAGGTACCTAACTTGAGATCAATAATGTCAAAAAAATATCGATAACATCGAAGCGCAACGAAACGGAAACTTAAGCATGGAACTTGACATTTTGCGATCCGAAATCGACACCGTTCTCGTCGCATCACTCCGACGTACTCCGACTCTGCGGTTTTGTCATACAACACACGTAAGTCGACACTGTAAAAACTGCGTAGTATTTATGTACGACGGAGATACGCCAGGCTTTTGTCGCGCTACGTTTTGTCTATGTGCATATCCTGAACAGTCGCGGGTCGTTGACCCCCGATGAAAAGCCGATTTCTAACAACTCTTTTGTTCGAGATGTGAACGTCCGACGATGCTATTTTACGTTCTGTGCACAATTATTTTTAGGGCCCCGTAATTGCGTTTATTAAATCGTAACTCGCCTCGTACATCCGCAGAGTGACGGTGGAAATTTTATACATCTATAGAAAATTACCTGTCATAGAACTTAGCCGGAAGCCAAGCCATACTTATTTAGATTCATACCAGAAGATTTTAGCTTCGCTTGTAATTTTACATCAACAAACCCCAAGGATATAAGAATATCAAAAAACACCTTGATTTTTTATTATTATTTGAATCCAAATGTTTCATCATCATCATCATCATCATCATTTCAGCCGAAAGACAAGACAAAGATAATCGCCACGCTTCAGGCGGGTTCGCGATCGCAGTGAGTTGGTTAAATACTCAGAGAATGCTGCTATCCATCCTCTGGTGAATCCCTTAGTCGCCTTTTAGGACACCCATGAGAAGATATACGGTGGTGCAATTATTTATCCGTCCAGCTCAGATCTGCTGATTTCATTTTTTTTCACGATTTCAGGGTTTGTTCAATGGTAAAAGTTTTTCATTCTGATGAGTACAATGTCCCCTTAAGAGATTTTCATTTATTTCAACAACACTTTCTATACAGCAGCGAACTACGATTGTCTATTTAAGATTGACGAGATTTTGATGGTTATAAGCCGAAATATAAAAGCAGTTTAGCAGAGTTTTTGCGTCTTGAAGCCAAGAATATGTAGCAGCCGCTAAGTATAATAATTTTGTAATAGACAGTAACTGCCCTAATCCTGCTCTAAGTTATAGGCAATTTCATTCATAGTTACTGCTTCTAAATGGATTTTATTTTATGTCTGTGACAATAATAATAATCGTATTAACAGTCAATTAAAATGACTACACTGATTCTCGAGTGATCATTAAACGTTAATTTTACGGCATTTTGATAACTACAATAAGGCGGGAACATTATGGAGTTAGCTATGATATCAAAGTGGCACTTACATTAAGTAAATGCTACTTACATATTCGGTAATGGGCAGAGAGCATGTTTAATTTATTTCGTAGTGAGATTACGCCCGTAATGTAACATTATACTGTTGAAATACTGAATCTTTTAATGCCGTCTGACTGATACGATAGATGCATTAATGTTCACTTAATTTTATGTCATTGTACTTTTAAATTATCTACATCATTTTGTTGTATCAAATACGTGTGAGTAGGTAAATACTTTTTTGTGAATAATTCTACACAGTTTTTCTTTTAGTTTTGTAATTACATAGTTAAAAGTTCTTTTTTAGGGTTCCGTACCCAAAGGGTGCTAACGGGACCCTATTACTCTCGCTACGCTGTCCGTCCGTCCGTCCGTCTGTCCAGTAAACCGTCTGTCAAGTATAACCAGTTGAAATTTTCACAGAATATGTGTTACCATGGTGCCTATCACGACAAATACTAAAAATAAAAAAGTCTAAAACCAAAAGGACCCCTTTTGGTTTTAGACCCATACAAGAACCCTCGAACAACATGCATTTTTTTCAACGTTTTTGTTCCTGCTCTATCTTCAAAACGGTTATACACACCAGCGTCAAACTTGGTCTGATTATAGTGCATACTATGTAGTTTAGCAACAAATACTAAAAACAGGGCAAACACAGACATATGTGGTGGTTCCTACGTAAGAAAGAGATGCAAAAATTCACATTTCACGTACGTTTGTTGTTTCTATGGGGTATCAGGTCGATGGGTGGTACGGAACCCTTACTGCGTGAGTCCGACTCACACTTGGCCGGTTTTAATTTTGTCTTACTTTTTCTGTATGCTTGCTGATTTGTGGCAAATAAATGCTTTTTCTTTTTTTCTTTCATAGTCAAGCTTGATTAGCAACATTTTGATATACCTACTAGGATTTAAATTAAATTTATAAATAACTTTTTTGATCCGCTGTATAAATATCACGCTACAATTTCAAAAGAGAAATTGCCATAGATTGCTATACCTATTGCAATAATACTCTTGTATTGTGGCAGACGCCGAAACCTATCCCTATCAAACCCAGTCCATTGAACTGTCACACCACGAGCTTAATTCTTCTGCAAACAATATCGTTCGTGACGTAATCGTAATAAGAACTTTGTAACTTCAATCTCGAAATTAGAATACTTACGGCCTAAGTTAGGGCCATAGCACACACGATACTTTTAGCATCGGCGATCGGCGATTTTGCGACTGCATCGATGCTGTATCGCGTTTTGGCGACTTACTGCGTCCGATCGCGGTATTAAATACGCGCGTTTTATGCTGCATCGCGTTTTGTGGACTAACTGTATTCCATTGCGGTATCGAAATCGCGCGTTTTAGCGACTGCATATTTGCTGCATCACGTTTTGACGGCTAACTGCGTTCGATCGCGGTGTCGAAATCGCGCGTTTTAGCGACAACAAAGATGCTGCATCGCGTTTTGACGGCTAACTGCGTTCCATTGTAGCGTTCAGTCGCTGCATCGAGCGTCCCAAAAAGTGACTTGATTGCCAGAACTGGAGTTTGTATGGGTGCGGATGAAGCCTTTGGACGCGGCATCGAACTTCCGTAAAGCTACTAAATCTTTGGTCGCCGATGCTAAAAGTAGCAAGTCTGCTTTGGCCCTTATGTAATGAACTGGACTTCTGTCGATCGAGTAACTTGGTATCAAAGCAAATATCTGTGATGTATAGAGCCTTGAAGCTGTAGGCTGTAACTAAGTCCCGACTAGTTTCGTTGAATAACAATGATAAATAAAACAGTCTAGACATTGTTTCTAGCAGCCTTGTAATGGTTGCATACAAAATAGAAGAATAGAATACAATCTCGACTAACTAAGAGACTTGATCATCATTATACCTACTTAGAAGATGGGTATTTTAAGTTTCTACGATGCTAGACGTATGGTACAAGAGTATTTATTTACCTTTTTAACCCCGACATTCACATGTTTTATAAATAAATAAAATAAAAATAAAAGTAATTTATTTCAGACCTACACGTTCCATAAAATTCAAATTAATATAACAATTAGTCAGAAGATACTTATACTGACTAACTTTTTTACAGTCTGGAATAAACAGGCTGTGAAAAAAGATCCATGAAAAAAAAACTAAAAAAAAAGTTGTGTCTACGGACATTTATTCTAACTCATTTCATGGATCTTTTCCATTACAGTAACTGTTCACACCCTGTTTTTTTTTCCAGACGGTGAAAAAAATCATCCGATCACATTGGAAAACTCAATAATGTGAAAAGGCAGAGATAAACCCAACAAATCCAAACAGCACTATCTTTAATCGCACCATCGAAGCTCCAAAACTCTATGCATTTACCAAATAACGCAAGGAATCCACACGATCTTGTACTTTAAAATAATTACGCGACATTAGTAACGCATTACCCATACATGGCGTATTTAATCCATTTTATACTGCAATAGAAGTACCGGCCCTTTAATAGAAATTTATCTTCTCGCAGGAAATATAAGACAGCGCGGAAACGCCTCCGCGCGCCCTCAATTTCACTTTGATCTATTCAGATGCGACATCCTATACTACTGAGAGGTTCAATCGCGGTATATCATTGTACTCGTACATTTCTTTTCCCTCATACTTGAGTTGCGGAAGTTAATATTGTGTGATACGTAGGTTTTTACTTCGTCTGCGGTTTTGTGTTGTTAAATTTCGGATTTGGTCTTAACGTCTGCGTCTTTTAAAAGGATGTTGTTGTTCATTATTGGTATAATATTGGGGTTGGTTTTATTTGAAATTGAGAACTGATACTAAAATTATACCAAAATACCGCAGTGTCTCAAGACGAAAGTCTTTGACCAGTGTGTGTTGCCAGTAATTACTTACGGTACTGAAACGTGGTCGCTCATAATGGGCATGATAAGAAGGCTCAAAGTCACTCATAGGGCAATAGAGAGGGCTATGCTCGGAGTGTCCCTGCGTGATCGAATCAGAAATGAGGAGATTCGCAGGAGAACGAAAGTATCGACATAGCCCGAAGAATTGCCAAACTTAAGTGGCAGTGGGCGGTGCAAATTGCTCGCAGAACGGATGGCCGATGGGGCAGTAAAGTTCTAGAGTGGCGACCGCGTACTGGAAGGCGCAGCGTGGGTAGGCCCCCCACAAGGTGGACCGACGACCTGGTGAAGGTCGCGGGAATCCGCTGGATGCGGAAGGCACAGGAACGGTCGTTGTGGCGATGCTTGGAGGAGGCCTATGTCCAGCAGTGGACGTCTTTTGGCTGAAATGATGATGATGACTAAAATTATAGAGATGATGAATAAAAATAGAATTAAAGAAAATATAAAGAGAGTCTAAAGTTTGTAAAATCCTATTATACGAGACAACTTTAAATTTTAAATGATAAGCTTGATAGTTTTGATATGATAGTAAGTTTATTGATTGAATTGCTAATGATAGATACAATAACTGATTAATTACTGATTATTATGAAGATAAAAGTACACATAACAATGAAAAGTATAATCGGCATCCCTACTATCCTATCCTAATATAATGTTATAAATGTGAAAGTTTGTGAAGATGTTTGGATATTTGTTACTCAATCACGCTGTAATACCTGAACAGATTTGGATGAAATTTGGCATACAGAAAGAACATAAGCCGAATTAACATATAGGCTTTTTTATCCCGGATAATGAATAGTTTCTGAGGGATGCAATGCGCGATAAACGACATCCACGCAAGCGAAGTCGCGGGCATAGGCTACTACCTAATAATTTGTTATTTATCTGTGTACCTACATTGCTTATCGACGTGCCAAAGGCATAGCACTAGACGGCCACAGGCGCGTTCCACTGGAGTTCCCGGAGCTCCTCTATTTTGTGCATAGGATGGCCACCATGTGATTTTAGTCGGTAAGAGTCCGACATACCCCTCTGCCGTCCCCAGACGGAGGTAGCCATGAGGATTTCCACACGAAAACAAAAAAAAAGGTACCTATACGAAAACCTTTGTGCAATGCTATGGGATAATTACGAGTTGATATTAAGCGATCCTATATCCTATACTCCTATACAATGAGCCAATCACTTGGAGTTTATCCATTCCGTATGCTATCACACTTCTTATCTTCATAGGGCTCTCTCCCAAAATAGATAACACTTACTCGAAACTTATGCCTAATTTAATACCTAGCTCAGTAGATTAGCATCGGCATCATAATAATCTTAACGGCGCTAAGCGAAGCACGATCTCACACATTTAAACCCATTCGCCACCAACCTAACAGTACCAACTATTACTGCTATTACCAATATTACATCTACTCTCACGATGAAAACGTGGTTGTTCCCAATCGAGCATTTTATTATGAACGGCTGATAGGCGCGTGCCGCGAAATTGATTGTGCGTGCTCTCACGTACCTGACAAATTGCTATTGCAATGCCTCTTTATTCTATATGTGAACGATGGCTGGCTTGCGTGGCCTAAGGATTTACTTTGCTGTCATAATTTATGGCCAGTCAGTCGTATAAATGTAGTTGTTATTATTTGTAGAGACTACAGGGAACGTTCCAGTCGTAAAGCATTATTGCGCTGTAAGTTAGGCAAAGTTTAAGTACTTGCTGTCGAAATTATTGAGGTACAATGTAGTGATATTTCATGTGATGTAATAAAAATTGGTAAACGTAGTAGAAATTAATATTAATCTTAGACCAAAACAAAAACCGTGCTCCTTCATGTACACACGGCTACACATCAAGCTGTAAATTTCCAGTATAAGCTGACCTCGCATTATATAAGTTTTCCTTACAACGCGAGGTCAGCCTATACTGGTTTTTTTACAAATTGATGTGTAGCCGTGTGTACAACCAGTGCTCACGCGCACACATGCACCTTAAGCCGTGCTCACCCCTCTCAGTTCACATGTCGCGGCATCTTCCAGTAAGCATCGCGAAAACAAATATCCTTCAGGTGCATGGTGTGTACGTGAGCACTGGTTGTACATGAAGGAGCACGTTTTTTGTTGGCTTCGCTTTGATGGTTGTTCGCAGCACTTAGCCCATATTTTTTACTATGCTGTGTCTTAGACATAGTTTTTGTGACAAAATCAAATCAAATCAGTTGATTGTGGAAAATTCAGGTGATATTTTTTTTTTAATTCTCAGGTCCACTTTATCTCACCTTTTTGGCGTATACAATAGTAAATTCTGTCTCAAATTAATTAATTACACATAATTTTTCAAATAATAAATAACACATTATTTACGGCTTGACGTGCATTGTCATAAGTTTAGCAAATCTTTATAATTTAAAAGGAATTCTAGGTTTTAAAAATCACAACCACATTACAATGATTTAATTTCCAAGAGCATTATACAAATTACCCACGCTTTAATGAGAAAAAAAGGTTTGTCAGATATAATATAAAATTATTGACCGCATCGGATTATTCAAAAGTGAATCTGCCCTTTTTATGATATTGCAAGTTCTCTTTGAGCTTAAAAGCCGTATAAAAGTATTTTTATTGGTCACTTACTTTGTAGTAATCTCTGTCCACATAATAAAGTGCCACTTAGATGATGTTTCACTGGCAAACCTTAAATAGGAATGTCGTAACAACTTATTTATTGTTAACGAATAGAAACGATAAATTTATTCGTCGAGAAAGTTTTCAAAACCGGCCAAGCGTGAGTCGAACTCTCGTAGTAAGGGTTCCGTCGTACCACCCATCGACCTGATACACCATAGATACGAGAGTTCATTAAAAGACATGAACGGACCGTGCGTGAAATATGAATTTTTGCGATTCTTTCTTACGCAGGTACCACCACATATATTTATGTTTGCCCTTTTTAGGGTTCCGTACCCGAAGGGTGCCAAACAGGACCCTATTACTCTCGCTACGCTGTCCGTCCGTCCGTCCGTCCGTCCGTCTGTCTGTCACAGGGCTGTATCTTTTGAAAGGTAATAGATAACTGGTTGAAATTTTCTCTGAATATGTGTTGCTATGAGGTGTATCACGACAAATACTAAAAACAAAAAATAGTCTAAAACCAAAGGGGGCCCCCATACAAGAAACCTCAAAAAACATGCATTTTTTTCAACGTTTTTGTTCCTGCTCTATCTTCAAAACGGTAATATGTAGCAGCGTCAAACTTAGTCAGATTATAGTGCAGATTATTTAATTTAGCAACAAATACTAAAAATAAGACAAACATAGACATATGTGGTAGTACCTGCGTAAGAAAGACGTGCAAAAATTCATATTTCGCGCACTGTACGTTGATGTCTTTTGATAAACTCTCGTAAATTAAATCAGTTTTTATGGGGTATCAGGTCGTTAATAGGTACGGAACCCTTACTGCGCGAGTCTGACTCGGACTTGGCCGGTTTTTTAGTATTTGTTGCTAAACTACACAGTAAGCACTATAATCACACCAAGTTTTAGCCTGGTATGTATTACCGTTTTGAAGACAGAACAGGAACAAAAACGTTGAATAAAATGCATGTTTTTCGAGGTTTCTTGTATGGGGACCTCGTTTGGTTTTAGACTTTATTTTATTTTTAGTATTTGTCGTCATAGTAGTCATAGCAACACATATTCTCAGAAAATTTCAACCAGCTACCTATTCCTGTTCAAAAGATACAGCCCTGTAACAGACAGACAGACGGACGGACGGATGGACGGATAGCGTAGCGAGAGTAATAGGGTCCGCACCCTTCGGGTACGGAACCCTAAAAAAGACGCGTTTTTACAACTAAAATAAAGTCAGATATGTTTTTATGGTTTTAAAAAATATACCGTGGAAACATCAAAGAAAATCCTCGTCTGTTCAATACGCAGATCGGTGCGAAGCCCTATTGGAAGCCTGTCAAAGTCCTTCGTATAATCTGCCTGTCTGATGTAACCCGGCCGGTCTTGGCCCTTGACATCTGAACGAAAACATAATAATGTCGGAATAGTGAACACAGATGTAACAAGGGGTAAAAGAGGGTTAACAAGGCTTCTTTCATCGATCGAGCTTATGACAGTCTGGAAACTTGTCGGTTTCCGGAAACTTTTATATGAATTTTTCACTTATTTTTACCATAGATACCTAACAGTTAGTTTAGTACTGGAAGTCAAAAATCCGACACCTGGACCTAGGTAGGGCAAAGTTTCATGAAATTTTTCAACCATTGAAACTTTTCAAATTATTTTTCACTTCGAGTTGAAAATTTCAAGTTCGCGGTGAAAAATATTTCTAAAAAATTCAATTTTTGATAAATTTAATTTGCCCATCCCTACATGGACCAGATAGGTTTTATGAAGGTCGTTGCACAGGTCAGACGGCATTCGTTCCATGAAAAGTGCTCATATCAGTCTGAAAATTTACTTTAATACAGTTCAAAAAACTCGTCGAATACATAACCTCCTCCTTTTTTTTAAGTCGGTTAAAAAGAAAATTCAGGTTAGGTACACAACAATTTAAAAAAGCTTCTTATCAGCCTGTATAAAAGTGTTTGTTGCTCGGAGCTGGCTTCACGTCACTACTATTTTGACTTTAACTTTAAAGCCTAAGCATGTTATTACTGTGCCCTCCAATCGAAGACACAGTTTTCAGATCCACTACGTGAGACATGGTATCATATTGGGTGATATAAAGGAGATTTCTAGGCGAGCGACTGTTATATTTCTAACCCTCTAGGACTAAAATTCATAAATGCATCAACTTTAGTGCAAATAAATGACAATACTGTCAGAAAAGAATAACATGAGGAAGAAAATAACTCACGACATGATCCTGAATGAAGAAGAAAATATATATTTCTCAAGACAAGCTTTTATAAGACACGGATTCGAGCTGATCAAAATGAGCCCAAACACCATCGTTCTAGTGTTATTCATTGAGGAATTCCACTGTCTACCTTCCGTCTCCAATAGTCACCATCATCAAATCAGTTCCTAAGCCCCATAGTATTGTATTATCATCGGGCTTAGATATGTAGTTACCTACGAAATTTCAGCCAATTCTGATAACGGGAACTGTTTCATAAATTACTTGCAATATTTGTCCCAAAAAATAACAAAGGATACGTGAACAACACACCTCGAAAACTATTAACATAAGTCATTGACTCGGTAATGTGAATTCCAAAGCTAATTCTAATACTAGTCCTATTGTGTTAAGATACACAAAAGCCGTACTAAATGTAGAAAATACACATTAGACACATCATAATTCAATTAGCAACCAGTAGCAGAACACTTTGTTTTTTTTATACGCTATCTGTACCGAATTTGGGAAAACAGAACGTTTGGAATCGTGTAGTCATAACTCATAACCTTGGCGTGAGCTGCCGATTTATGATATTAGACGTAGTTGGTTTGGAGTCAGAAGCAAAGTTATGATGAAATGTGAAAATTTGAGTTTATTCAAAAATTTTTGGAGGCCAGATGTTGAACTCGAAGAAAAGTTATCGAAATACTTACTGGAGGACGTTTATAAAAAACATTCTTCAGAACACTAGGGAAAGTGCCATGCAGGAAAATGGGATACAAACTTAAATGTATCTGTTCTGCGATTCATTTAACGGACTCCATTCATCAGAACACTTAAGAAAGTTCCATGCAGGAAAATAGGACACAAACTTAAATGCAACTGCTCTGCAATTCATTTAACGGACTCCATTCATCAGAACACGGGGAAAGTGCCATGCAGGAAAATGGGACACAAACTTAAATGCAACTGCCCTGCGATTCATTTAACGGACTCCATTCATCAGAACACTTGGGAAAGTGAGATGCAAGAAAATGGGACACAAACTTAAATGCAACTGCCCTGCGATTCATTTAATGGACTTCATTCATCAGAACACAGGGAAAGTGACATGCAGGAAAATGGGACACAAACTTAAATGCATCTGCTCTGCGATTCATTTAACGGACCCCTATAGGACACAACGTCTAAATGTCCTAGAAAACAGAATCGTGGTTAAATATGGGTTTTCCTATCACAAGGATATTTGACAACTAGCTGATGCCCGTGGTTTCGTCCCCGTGTTTTATTCAGACAAACTTTACCACCCCTATAGAGACGGAATTTAAAAAACGGATGCTAAAAGAATATTTCTTCAAAATTTCTAATATTTACAGACTACAGACTAGGTCTACCGGCTTAGGCTGTACGCTATCTGTCAGTAGTTTTATTAATAGATTCGTTATAAAAACTTTACCACCCTTTTCACCCCTTTAGAGATGGAATTTCAAAAAACCCCACCTTAATGTGCCTCTAGGGTACTCAAGGTATACAATATGTTGATCTGTATCCTCGCCATATTTAAGGAGGTGACTATACCTCTGATACTGAACACGGGTCAATAAAAAAATCAATACCAAAAAGATTTTTTTTGTTTTAATACCTGTTTGTAAACAAACAAATTCCCCCCATGAGTCGCGTGCAGCACAAAAACGATGCATGCTAAACAACTAAAAATATAAGTATTTCCACCGTTTTTTTTTTTTTTTTCATATGGTTTCTCGCATTTCGATACCCAAAATAGGTACCCTAACTGCTTAACCGGGCGGGTGGCGGAGAATCCCGTTTAGGTATGGGCCTGCGGGCAGCGGACTCGGGGTGGCCCGCCGCCCGACCAGTCAAGGCCCGTGACGGTGGCGCGTAGTGTTCCGCGCGCGCCAGTCAAGAGGAGGGGGGTGCGACCGTTGTGGTTGCCGCACGGGGAGAAGGGGCTCGTCTGCCAGAGGCGAGCCGGGACCTGCTGGGGATGGTTGGGCGAATACGGGAGTATTTCCCACGCCCCCGGCCAAGGGTCGGTAGAGGAACACCGTGGTGGTTTTTAGTCGGACACTGGCTCCGCCTTCCCCGGGCGGAGTGCGTCCATGAGAATTTTACCCACGAAAAAAAAAAAAAAAAAAGGACTCCATCCGCCAACCCACCATTGGACAATGCCGCCGATGACTTATTTTCAGAGTCGTTCGGGATTTATTCTCAAACCCTCGCTATGTTTCTAAGTGAAAATTTGGGTATTAAATAATCGTAGAATTTTTCAAGTATTTGTAGATGACTAAGCACATTATTTATCATTTGCTCCAGAAATATGGCACGGTTTACAGATCAACATCTTATATATCCTCCAGATTTCAAATCTCTAGATCCACTGGTTTAGGCTGTGCGTTGTCTGGTAAAGTTTTATTAAATCATAGATACCCCACTGACAAACAGAGAGAGCAGTGTCGTGACACACAAGCTATTATTCAAACGCACTCAAATCAACATCTGTCACTGATCAACGATACCAGGATTAATTTGCATCGCAAACGGCTTCGCATAAATCCCAACTACATAAGTAACAGATACGAACCTAATTGTACACAGAACGTATGGAGCCATTTTGTGTCCATTATTCATACCAGGCCCCTCAGAAAGTATTGCGAAAAAAAGTTTTTATATATGGGAGACTGGCCAGTTATAATGTTTTTCGAAAATATGATTATTTATAAGTAAAAATAAGTAAGTTCCAATTTCAAAATTTCCCTCCACATTTTTTGCGAGTTAATTCAAAGTATTGTGTCTCACTGAAATATGGATCTGCGCCGGGAACATTTTAGAGCTATGATTTTATACGATTTCAAGTGTCGCCTGAAACCGGATGAATCGTACGATAGACTTCAAATGGCATTCATGGATGAAGGCCCTTCCAAGGCAACCGTGTATCGTTGGTATAACGAATTCAAGCGCGGTCGACCAACTTTGGGGGATGACGAAAGAAGAGGTCGCCCTTTGACGGCTGTTACCGAAGAAAACGTGCTAGCAGTGAAAAATTTAATCCAAGACAATAGGCGAATTACATATCAGGAGATTCAACACATATTGAAGATTGGATCGGGAAGCGTTCACGAGATTCTACACAGCCATCTTCGCGTGAGGAGGATAGTATCACGCTGGGTGCCGCACAACCTCACCGATGCTCAGAAGCAGGCCCGGGTGGAATGGTGCCGTGATATGCTTAACAAATTTGAAGCAGGCTCGTCTCGGCGTGTTTACGACATCGTTACAGGTGATGAGTCCTGGTTTTATCAATACGACCCAGAAACCAAGCGCCAGTCGACTGTTTGGGTGTTTCAAAATGAGCCAACGCCTACCAAAGTGAAGCGATCTAGAAGCGGGGGTAAGATTTTGATCGCTAGCTTTTTTAATTTGACTGGCCACTTGGTATCAATTCCCTTACGGGATCAAAGAAGCATTAATGCCGAATGGTATACTACCAAATGTTTGCCAGAAGTTTTCTCTGTTATAAGCAACAAGCGACCAAACACAGGGCTCCGCGGGCTACTGCTCCACCACGACAATGCACCTGCGCACACCGCACTCAAAACGAGGGACTTCCTGGACAGCACGCCAGTCAAACTCCTGGGTCACCCTCCTTACAGCCCTGATCTAGCATCGTGTGACTTCTTTTTATTCCCAAAAATAAAAAATCAGCTCAAAGGGATACAATTTTCGTCGCCGGAAGATGCGCTGGCTGCGTTCGAGCAGGCTGTAAACGAGGTGTCTGCGGCGGACTGGAAAAAGTGTTTTGAAAACTGGTTTAGGCGCATGAATCTTTGTATAGAGGCTGGTGGAAAGTACTTTGAAAAGATTTGATAAAAATATATGTACGTATAGAACAATTTTTTTTAGTTTCGCAAAACTTTCTGAGTGTCCCACGTATAAGTCACAAAACAAAGATCTGTTTGTCTAACAGTTACATACAAAAGAATTCTTGTAACTGACGAGTCACCTACTTTTAAGTGAAGAATGTGGATACAGATGTTATGTTGCCCACTTTGGTTAAGTAAACGTTGGGCTAGAGCGTTGGCTATTTAACTTCATAGTTTAACTAGCCTAAGCCTCACCCGCGCGTAATTTGGTTTATTATCACAGAAAGATGTTATCGCGATTTTCCAGGGATAAAACGTAGCCTGTTTATTAATCCAGACTATGGTCTATCTATATGCCAAATTTTATTCAAATCCGTTTTGCCGTTTCAGCGTGATTGAAGGACAAACAAACATCCATTATTTCGCATTTATAGTATCAGTAAAAATAAATCATTTTTTTTTTTTGAAATTTCGCCAATAAATCAAATATTCAAAGCTACCTAAAACATTTAAATAAATATTCAAAGCTATCTAAAATATCTATATAGTAAAGTATTTCGATTTTAAAAGCGTTATCAGACACATTAGGTATAATTAAAATATTTTCCAGACACCTAATGAAGACACAAGCAGAACATCTATTAATTTAGGAGTGATGCCGCGGTATGATGTTTATAGCCAATAAATTACCTTTAATCGACAAATCAATAAACTAAACCTGCCATTCAATAATAATATGCGACTTAAAACATTCCTTTTTCGGAAATTCCAATTACATGGACAGCTTTGAAAGTCGATTTCACTACACTCCATGTGTTTTGTTTACGATGGCGGCTGATATATGGTTTCCTAGATACTATACTGTTCCCATAGCAATGTTAACTGCCTCTCGGTTAAGTTTCATTGTCAAGTCAAATATTTATTGTAATTTATTCTGACACTCCACAAAGTTTCTCGAGTTTGCATTATGTTCTTACAATAAGTACCTATGTATGTACACACACATAACTCGTGGTTGCTATTTTGAAATTTGCATAACACTAAATAATGGTGAAGTTTAGCCAGTTGGTTGTGGTACATTATTGACGTTACTGACGCCAGTCGCAGTTGCGTTTGAATAAGCACCTTTATGCTTTTTCATTTTAGCCTCATACGTACAATCTCATTAAAATAGTTGAAAATGAATTATTTTCAACTATTTTAATGACTTCTTTACTCATATTTCACTTTTTAGTTATTCATCACAATTTGTTCCGAACAATAACAAAATCCGTGCGTATTTTTATATAATTTCGAACTACGGAACAGCTGTATCCGTTGAATTGGAAAGAGTTGAGCAGCGGAAGAGAATTCTCAATTTTAAAACAACTTCGAGAGCTGTCCCAAGATAATAGAATGTCACATCTTTACTTATTGATAACTACTGGTTCAATAGTTTCTACAATGAGCTTTTCAAAAGAAGTTAAATTTTTCCAAAAGTGTCAAATACGAGATTCTCGGACCTCGGTTTTTGGCCTTTTGTGTCCACATTTTACTTTACTTTATCAAGATCAGAATTTTATAATAATATTGCTTAGTGTCGCAAATCTTAACACTAGTTCTGGAATGGCGACCGTGTACTGGAAGGCACAACGTGGATAGGCCCCCTACAAGGTAGACCGATAAAGGAGGATTTGAAACGGGAACTATTTAAGCACGACGTTTCTACGAGGTTTCACTGGTCGTGGTCACGAGCAAACTCCTGCAGCGGCGTCACTCCGATTCCCAGGTGGAAAAATGTTCGGCCACCCTCGGTTTTTAACAATTAGCTGTAAAGCCGGTGCACACCACACTCCGAGGGTGGATGAACATTATTCCACCTCGGAATCAGTGACTCCGCAGCATCGGTCTGCTCGCGACCACGACCAATGGAATCTGGTCAAAATGACAAGCTTAAAATAGATATATGCACGGTAATTCCCATTTCAAATAACACCAATATGTTATATAATGCTTCGCGAAAGATTAAAGTAAAAAAAATCGAGATGCCTTAAATCGAAGTATTCCCATTTGAGCACCTATTCTTAGGGCACCAATGCTTTGAGCACCAATGCTATTCCCTTTTCAGCACCAATCAGTATTAATCAATCATTGGTTTATATATGCATATAAATATTTATTTCAATCAATCAACTCAGCCTATCACAGTCCACTGCTGGACATAGGCCTCTCCCAAGTTACGCCACAACGCTTGGTCCTCTGCCTTCCGCATCCAGTCCCCCCCAGCCACGTTCTTTAGGACGTCGGTCCACCTGGCAGGGGGGCACCCTACGCTGCGTTTGCCGATACGCGGTCTCCACTCAAGGACTCGTCTGCTCCAACGGCCATCGGTCCTTCGACAGACATGGCCAGCCCACTGCCACTTCAGCTTACTGATCCTACAAGCTATGTCGGTCACTCCGGTTCTTCTCCGGATAATCTCGTTACGGATTTTATCCTTCAAAGAAACTCCAAGCATAGCTCGCTCCATAGCTCGCTGAGCGACTTTAAATTTGTGGACTAGCCCAACTGTCAGTGTCCACGTCTCTAATATTATTTGCATTTCATTAAATGGTCATAGTTAGTATAGTTAGTTACTAGTACTACCTACTAATCCAGTTCTCTCAACATCTGTGTTATGAATGAACGCGTGGTAGTAAGATGCAAGATTCAAGTCCATCATCCGCCTACGATTCGCGAGACACTACTTCCGTGGGAGGTTATTGTTCTAGCTTCAATATCAAGTACGTAGGCATGGAAACATTGACGCGTGCGTTATGCAGACCTCGATTGAGGTCAAGCGACTTTTTCTTCTGTCATCATCCTCCGAGCCTTTTCCCATTTATATTGGGGTCGGCTTCCAGTCTAGCCAGATGCGGCTGAACATCAGTATTTTACACGGAGCGACTGCCATCAGACCCCCGCAACCCAGTTACTGGGTAATACTGACATTCGGAAGTTAGACCAGTTGTCAGACTTTCAGGCTTCTGACTACCCGTAACGACTGCCATAGATATTAGTATGACAACCGGGACCGACAGCTTAACGTGCTCTCCGAGGCACGGAGGGGTTTCGAGGTGTAACGAAACGGTCACCCATCCACAGACTGACCGCGGCAAGTGCAGCTTAACCTTGCAGATCGTAAAATCCGCGCAGTCGTTGCTTAGCTACGAGCCCCTCTGACTTTTTCTTCTGTGTAGTAAAAATTGTGACTTAATACATTTACGACTAGGTAATTGGCAACGAGAATGCATTTTATACCTATGTCTATTCACGATTTATATAAATCAAAGGTAAACACAGACACAAACAAGACAAATAAACAAAGTCACAAAACAAAGACATAAATACTAAGAAGCCATGCCAAAGCGTGCATGTTTCATGTTTTCAACTCGGTATTAGATTAGAATAAAGAAACTCGCTAACAACTCTGAAAGGTCGAAAAGACAACTCACTCAACTTTGGTTCCAAAAAAACCACTACCCACTACCGCCACAAGAGTTACATCCCTAGTTAGCACGCTCGCCTCATTTATTATGATTAACTGCAATGTTTTAACGTCATGCGCACGCGCAAAATTTGATTACAACCTGTCGCTCTTTGACCGAGTCGTAAAGTTAGCTTAAGTGCATGGGCAGGATTAGTCAAAGTTATAGATGTACCTTTAATTACTTCGAGCTATGACTTACTCATCAATACACATGCTACATATAAATAGGCAAATAAAAAACGGTTCAGTACCATTTTCTCCTCTGTCAATGTCAACCGTTTTATTTTTATTTAGTAGCTACTAGCTATTAGCTTTAGTGTCATCAATAAAAAAAAAATGAAACTTATTTTTTTGGTATAATTCAATCTTACACTCGAATTTCGACCATTGGGCGACCTCTCAATAAATCAGTTTATTTTGCCTATCACAACTGCAGAACATCAAACAGACGGCAGACTTCTTTTTGAAGATGGTAAAGCCTGCTGGTGTTCACGGGTGCAAGCACCCTGACCACGGAAATTTCTAATAAATAAGAATGAACTTACTTGCGCCTTATAATATTATGTACTAAGTAGGTACCTAAGTAATAATAAGTATGCCATTCATAATTTTCTTGAAGAAATCAAACTTAAATTATTTATAAGCGAATCATCCATAATCCATACCTTAATGGACTGTCAAATGCATAACTTTTCGTCACGTTTCAAGAAGAAAACTTAATTTCATTTCAATCTAAGATAGAACTCGTTTTTCATTTCTGATTTTGTTCATAGTAATAATTAATTATAATAATGTTTTTTTTTTAAATTATGTACTCTTATTTATCTTATTTATACTTTATTGTACACACATATACACATTAATATTACAGTAGGAAAGCTAAGCTAAGCTGTTCCGTGTGGTGCCGGACGTAAAGAATAGCACCACCCTATCTCTTCTCATGGGTGTTGTAAAAGGCGACTAAGGGATTCACCAGAGGATGGGCACTAATAGACAGCAGAGCGTTCTCTGAGTATTTAACCAACCAACTGCGATCGATCGCCAACCCGCCTGCCAAGCGTGGCGATTATGGCATATCCCTCCTTTGGAGGAGGCCTATGTCCAGCAGTGGACGTCTTTCGGCTGAAATGATGATGATGATAATAATGTATTGCCAAGACATCACAAGTTTGGTACAAACGCAGGTCCCTTTGAAATCTAAGGTATACTACGCAGCAATATTTAAAACTATAAGCTTTATACTATAACTTTGTAATTTATAATTTAGGTAAGTACCTATCTATATAATAACTTCTTAGGTTTTCGCGATCACTACACATTATAATAAAACAAGGTTTAACCGGATTAAATCGCGTATATTATTTAAATTGGTTTCCCTGACGTTTCGAAAGCTTTACAGCATTTCGTGGTCGCAGGTAGACTAAGATGACAAAACCGATGATGATGATGATGATGATTTGATGATGTACGGTAGATTAAAATATTTTTTTAGAAATATTTGTAAAGACGCTTGTCATCTTAGTCTACCTGCGACCACGAAATGCTGCAAAGCTTTCGAAACGTCAGGGAAACCAATTTAAATAATATACGCGATTTAATCCAGTTAAACCTTGTTTTATTATAATACCTATCTATATGTATACATTTTTTATAGTTTAGAAACTAGAAAAGCAATTGAATCGATCACAAAACGGCAAGACCGTTATTCAAGTTTGAGACCGAAAGTTCCCGTGTTCATTCAGAATGCACATCGAAACAGCGCAAGATTGCGCCCCGTCTCCAATAGTTTCACCTAGCACAATGTCTCTTCAAATTTCCATTGCAACAAGTAGTACCACAAAGACCTTTTGTGGAGTCTAAGCCCGTGACTTCCTCGTAAATCTTGAATCTAATTATCTGAAAGTCAGAGGGCCGCGCGTATTGTAAGTTGGTAGAGAGCTAACACTTCCCAACTACTGTCGCTTTTGCTTTCTTGATTTTTCGGCAAGAGAATAAATTCATACGTAGCAGAAGCGTTATCGAAACAATAACTTAACTACACTTTGACCTTAATTTATACCTTACTAGCCTATGCCCAACACTTCGCCCGCGTGAATGTTGCTTATCGCGCATCCCTCGGGAACTCTTCATCTTCCCGGGATAAAAAGTAGCATATTTGTTAATCCAGGCTATGTTCTATCTGTATGCCAAATTTCATTAAAATTGGTCTAGCTTTTCTTGAGTTATAAATGTTGTAACTATCCCGACTTTATTTAGATTAAGATTATTAACAAGTCACTGAAAATAGGTCAGCGTTGTATGTAACGCAAATTATTTTTCTTTACAACTTTGTTTGTTTTTCCTATCACCTTTATTCTACGCTAGAAATAATATACTATAGGTACTCCAATCAATAAAACAAATCTAACCTCATTTTGATAAGACCGTTCGTCATGCCATAATTTACGACATACGCCTATACCAATGTACAGTTGACAAAAATGGCTGCGTAGACCGAGCTTATGGTAAGCCGGCATGGTTCATTAGTCAAACCCACGCACTCTGTGACAATAGAATGAACACTATTGTTTACCGATGTTGTGTAATAATAATATATGTACGTTTGATTTAGATTTAAACTCAGGAGTTGAGAAAGTTTGATTAGATTCAGTTTGTTGTTTAATAAAGATGGTGATAATGTCATCGCACATTCCCTTCATAAGATCGACCAAGTAGAAGCTACAATATCATCATCATCATTTCAACCAAAATACGTACACTGCTGGACATGGCCTCCCCCAAACGGGGGGATATGCCATAATCGCCAAGCACGCTTGGCAGGCGGGTTGGCGGTCGCAGTTGGCTGCTACCCATACGCTGGTGAATCCCTTAGTCGCCTTTTACGACACTAACGAGAAGAGATAGGGTGGTGCTATTCTTTATGTCCGGCACCACACGGAACAAGGAGCAAGAAGCTACAATAAAAAATACACTTATTTTATAACTGTAATACGTGTATTTGCCGCGTATGAATTTTGGCAAATATAACACGATTGCTCGTCCCACAGTGTCATATTATAAGGCAACTTAGGTCAATACGGGTAGCAGCATCCTGGGTTGCTAGGCCAGAAAACTTCCTTGCATGCCTAACTGCTGCTGGTCCTTTACGACACGTCTGGAAGGCAGTTAGTTCAGTTATCGGGCTGTTGCACCCTGGGCACGGACAATAAGTCTTCTTTGGACTGGGGGACCTTATTGCCCGTAGCAAATATTTTAGCACGGGAGGGGTTCGATCTGGGCCAATGGGGCGTGACTCCGCGTGTCCGAATGAGGAAGAATATCTCTATAAAAATTACGGGATGATAGGGCCTGCTGGCGGTGGACTCAGGGTAGTCTGCTGCCTGGCGTAGGTAGCGTGGCTGGTGCTGCTGGCGTGGCTGGCGTGGCTGGCGAGGCAGTTGTTGATAGCGTGGATTGCGAGTAAGACTTTTACTTGGCCGGTTTTTATTTTTATTGGTCGTTGAACCAAATCCATGATCGCAATACTCAGTTTGCAATAAAAATGGGTGGACTTAAAATAAATTGCAGTATGTAGTGCACTAGTACCAAGTAGAAGTAGTAGCTGCCCCATCGATCTCTTACGAGAACTACGCTGGGTGATCCATTTCTCACCGTTGACAGTACAAACACTGTACTATTCATGTCCACTTTTATTTATAAGTTAACGGGGAAATAGATTAATCTTTTAGCTACGTGCAACGCTTTAAGTTTTAATTAAATTACTTACGTATACTATGCGTATGTACAACCTTATTCTTAGTTTATACTAAACCTCTTAAGGGGTCATTGTACTCATCGTTATAAACAACTTTTACTATGGGACCAACGTTGAAATCACGAAAAAAAATATCAGCTGATCCCTACATTTGTGTTCACATAACTCGAAAAAATACAGGTGTATTTTTTGTCACGATTTTTTTTTTCCATAGTACAAGTTGTTCATAATGATGAGTACAGTGACCCCTTAAGAGGTTTAGTATAAACTAAGAATAAGGTTGTAGGTAGATGCGTAGTAAATTTATGCGTCTTCACCAAAATATTATATGTCGAAGAAGACAAGCAATAAGATTATGTTCACACAAATGCGTTTTTTTTTATATGTAATAAAATGGAGAAACGAGCAAAATGCTCACCTAATGTTAAGCTATTACCTTTTCCGATAACAACTGCAATACCACCTATATATAGGTTGTTGCCTAATGGTATTGTCAATCGCGATCGCCAAATTAAGACCTAAAAAATAAAAGTATTAAGTATGTGATATTTCACCGGCGACACCTACGGGTGTAAGGGTACGCCCTTCGCACCAGAACATCGCAATGCAGGCATCAGTTTGGCGGCAGAAATAGGTACTGTGGCAGTACTTTCCTGGACGAGCTCTTTCACAAGGGGCTCTAATAGTTACAAAGTCTGATCACTCTGTCTCTGAAACTACCTCTCTAGGAAACTAGGTAAATAGTGTTGTATCCACTAGCGTGGATGCAAAGCCTGCCTTGGTTCGATTCCAGAGTAAAAATAAATGCTTCAGGGTTTTTCGATTAGTATAATTTGAATAGCAGCTCGAAGTTTGGAAATGTGTCCAGTGAATGGTTTGCCCTCTATAACGTGCACAAGCATTCATAAAACTCAAGGGTTAGCTAATGGTAACATTTCTACATTTGACATATTAATTCTATTATTCAAGTATCATTTTAGACCTGATAAATAAACACGTTCACAGTACGTTAGTACTATTAGATATTTTGTGTTTACAGAATGGACACACAGTTTCCATTGACCCATTCATATCTTATGTGAATGTGATGCAGTGCACCACTTAATAAGCCAGCACCTTGGAGGCCCTTGTCTCAACGCAGTAGATCAAATCCTCCATCCCTAAAGTCATATAGAACCAACATTTTGGAACCGTGCAACTATATTCTTAACGTTTTGAAAGTGCATGTTAATACTTAATCGAAATAAAAAAACTTTTGCATTTGAATTTTGAATTTGAAAGTTTATTTCATGATTCAATTCAATTCAATTCAATTCATTTATTAATTTGCACGAAATATTGTCTTATAACTTGTGAAGGTGCTGTAATACTGCAAGAGGCGTCACCCACGAGATCTTTTTTAGGTCACAGTAGTGTAGGGCGTTCAAAACACCCTATCTCTTTCCTCAAAATAATAATAATTTGAAGTCTGTTTTCATTCGTTAACTCTTCGTATTTATAAATCGACAGAAGTACGCAAGCTATATATTGCGCGCCCATCGCTTACTACAACTGTAACCCGTTTCCCACAGCTGGCATTACAAACAGTCGATACAATCTATATTCCCTTTCATTCCCAACTCGACATGGATATAAATCTCGCATCGCATACGCATAAACGACTTATTTTTGTTAAACGCAATCAAGCCCAAGATATCTTTGCAGTTTGTAGCGGTGCTGTTCACAATGGCCAACGTCAACATAATCTGTCAAATTCAGTATATTTACAATTAGTTCCGATTTTTTCCGCCTAACGAGATATATTGAGCAAGTTGTATTACTTTCCCCTTTTAAAAACAATGGCCCTACGCGTGTACTGTATATGTAATTATGTGTATTGTGTAGTCCCTAGTTACGTAAATAACATCTGCAGATCGTTTTTGTTCACGCACTATTGCACTTTAGTCGATTGGATTGGGTTGGGTAAAAAGTGATTAGTTGGCTGCTCGGAGGGGGATCCAGGGCCGGCTTTAGCTTACCGACTGGGTGTGAACCCAGCTCAGGTGCTCCCTAGCCATTCAGCATCCAGATTGGTGCTGGCTGCTACACATAGCGCCAGTCGAGGCTTACCCCAAGGGAGGGGTTGTATCGCCAAAGCACCCGGATGTCTCAGCGCCCGGGTGCGTTGCTCTCCTAGCACCCCCGGGTTGTGACGGCCCTAGGGGAATCAATCACTGAACCCTAAAGACTGCTATATGCTATAGTTTTTTGCTTATGCAAGATTCATATTATGGGATTCACGCCAATGCAATATTTTACAATTTACAATGAAACATTAACCGATGATACCCTAATAATATAGAGACAACAGACAAAATAAAGGGTATAAATATTTTTTACGCTACGATACATCTTATGCTCTATGAGCTAAAGCATAGCGAAACTTTAAGGACCAAGTAGTTACTCGATTTAAAAATCGATTTAAAGCAATAATTGGCCCTATTAAAGGTTCAAGAATTTAATTTATGTCGAGAATGACGCTCACAGTTTTCCGTAGGCAATATTTAGGTTGTTGCCTAAATGGTATTGCAAATCGCGTTCGCAAAACTGACAACAGCCACGCTAGCAACACCAGCCTCGCCAGCTACGCCAGGCAGCAGACTACCCCGAGTCCGCCGCCCGCAGGGCCTATCCTCCTGTAATTTTTATAAAGGTTTTCTTCCTCATTCCTCATCCTTCACTGTGCCCTCAGCTAACTTCAGAGGGACACGCGGTGTCACGCACGCCCCATGGCCCAGATCGAGCCCCTCTCGTACCAAATATTCGCCAGGGGCAATATGATCCCTCGGTCCAAAGAAGAGTTATTGCCCGTGCCCTGGGTGCACCGGCTCAACAATTGCTTTTCCCTCCAGATGTATCAAGAAGGACCAGTTGCCGTCATGTACACGAGGAGGTTTTCTGGCCTAGCAACCCTGCCAACGGGACCCTATCACTCTGCCTAAGCCTTCTGTCCGTCCGTCCGTCCATCCGTCCGTCCGTTCGTCCTGCCGTCTGTCTGTCACAGGGCTGTATCTTTTTACCCGTAATACATTAGCCAGTAGAAATGTTCACTGAATATGTATTACCATAGCTTGTATCATGGCAAATACTAAAATAGAAGCCTACGCCCAAAATGACCCTATAAGAGAAAACTCTAACAAAATGTTTTTTTTTCAAATTTTTTTTTGCTGTTGTTTCTTAAAAAGTTATTTAATACGTACAAGCGTCAAACGATGTGTGTTTTTACTGCATTGTATAGTTAAATAACAAAAAGTTAATTAAAATAAGGCAAACACAGACGTGTGTGCTGGTACTAGCGTAATAAAGAGATGCAAATATGAAAGACGTCAACACGTAGTGCTGCCTCTTTGTCTAAAATCATTTTCTACGGGGTATCAGGTCGATCATCATCATCATCATTTCAGCCGAAAGACGTCCACTGATGGACTTAGGCCTCACCCAATGGGGGGATATGTCTTAATCGCCACGCTTGGCGAACGCTGCTGCCCATCTTCTGGTGAATTCCTTAGTCGACACCCATGAGAAGATATAGGGTGGTGCAATTTTTTACGTCTGGCACCACACGGAACGATATCAGGCGCGGTTCCGACTCGCACATGAGTCATGACCAATTTTTTAAGTTTTAATTACATATATCACACATGAAACTGTATAATTATGCAGTTGTGTAGTATTGGCAATTAGCGTGCACGTTAACACAACGATAACACTCCGATGTTTTAATAGTGGCCATGTACACAATAAAATTATACTCCAATATTGATAATAATTTCTATCAATCATTCCAACACATAAATCTATTAAAATCGAATAGCGTAATACCAATAACGAGTTGAACGTTTAATTTGAATACGTGTTGTGATCATAAAAACATACTCCCTTATTATAGCCAACAATGTTAAGTGATGGAAGCTTTGCTAAATCAATTGGTTACACATAAAAATATAATGGCTAGGTACACAAGCTCAAGTCATTGACCTCTAAACTACTCGAGTTACAGTTAATAATTAATAAAACAACGGTATACAGCTATTGAAGAGCGAAGCACGCGATGCTCGGATAAAAATAAAAGAAAAATGCATAAAACTATCCCTATTTGCTTATTCGCTTTGTTCCGTGTGGTGCCGGACGTAAAGAATTGCATCACCCTGTCTCTTCTCATGGGTGTCGTAAAAGGCGACTAAGGGATTCACCAGAGGATGGGCAGCAGCGTTCTCTGAGTATTTAACCAACCAACTGCGATCGCCAAGCCGCCTGCCAAGCGTGGCGACTTTGTCCAGCAGTGGACGTCTTTCGGCTGAAATGATGATGATGAATGATTTGCTTATAGTTTTGATCTAAGGCAGGAGTTCCCAAAGTTTCGGGCGTGCCCCCCTGGGGGGACTTGATGACATGTAAAGGGGGCGCAGGAGAAGCGTTATAAAACGGACAAGATAATATCACTATAAAATTGCGGCGATGAGGAGTAGGAGGTACCGCATCATTTTCATTTTAAGTAGTAGGGTGGCGTGGACTAAAAACTTAGATCTGGGGTTCCCAAAGTTTATTCTATAAACTTTGGGAACCCCAGATCTAAGTTTTTATTTATTTATGTACACACAACACATTTTATTAAAGAAAAAACAAATAACAAACACTTGAGCACAAAGGTACTGCTTTTGATATACCTAATATTAAATAATTGTTTACTTTAACTCTATCATGCTTTTTAAAATATATATTTTTCTCTATAAGCTAAGCCTAGACTAAATAGGTACCTATATCAACTAGGATTCAATCAACATTTAAAAATTAATAAAAACCGGCCAGAAGGGTTCCGTACCACACTTCGAGCTAATACTCCTTAAAAACCGATTTAATTTATGAGAGTTCATCAAAAGACATCATATCTCCCGTGCGCAATTAGCATACCTACCTTTAATGAAATATGAAGAATATTTGCATATATATCTTACGCAGTACCACCACACGTCTGTTTGCCTTATTTTTATAATTTGTTCTTAAACTACATATATGTATAGTATGCACTACAATCACACCAAGTTTGAAGTTTGTATGTATGTATCATTTTGAAGATAGAAAAACAAAAACCTTGAAAAATGCATTTTTTTTTTGTTTGTCGTTGAGGGTCCTCAATTACCCATGCAACAAACTTATCTCTTTGGTTTTTTGTTTGTCGTGATAGAAACCATTGAACACATATTCTGTGAAAATTTCAACTAGCTACATATTATTACCGTTTAAAAGATTCAGCCCTGACAGACAGACGGGCAGCCGTAAGAGTAACAGGGTCCTGTTGGCACCAAAATTATTTCTAACTGAACCTACTATCGGGATTTATAAGGGAGGGTCCTGTTGAAAGTCTTGTCAGAGATGACAAGACCATGGTTACAAAACTCGAAAAGTTATGGCTAACGCATATAAAACGTGAAATAAATTATGATCTGTAACTGTGCCATATTGCTAGAGCAAATAATATAAATGTGCTTAGTCATCTAATAGTAGTTTATGAAACTGTTGCATAACAGGGGTTATTAAAACACGAGTGTGAGTTTAAAAACCGAGCCGTAGGCGAGGTTTTTAATAGTACCTATCACACGAGTGTTTTAATACCTAGTATGTCAGTTTCAAACACTATTTTATCTAAGCTCATACAATTTTAAATAAAATACCAAAGTCAAAATCTTGGTAACATGGTTGTAGTTTTTCTTGATTTTTCTGGTAAAAGATTGTTCATCATTAACGTTGCTGCATCCAGAAATTCAGGCGGGGTCATATTCGCCTCAGTTCAGTATCACTGCTGTAGTCAGATATTTTTGCCCAGAATAAAACTTTATACTTACAAAACCATAATAATAACGTAAACAATTACAATAAATTTACAAGTAACGATGACCAAATCGCGGCCGCGCACGCGCCCTGGCGCGCGCCTACACAGATAATAAAATGTAGTCTGGCGAAAACACTATAATCGGAACTAATTTTCTATCCTTGTCAGGATTCCGTCAATCTCTGTTTTATCATACAAAAAATGTGCCCGTAAACACTTAAATATAATTAAAAGCAATATGACAATCCAAACTTCTGCCATAAAGGCGATAAACGATAAAAATTTTTAATGTATGACTAGTGGCTCCACCCTGAATTTTGTGTACTCATTGGTGCCAAACTGTATGACTGCTAAAAAAAAGGTTTGAAAAATCCTTGGTTCGGTCGAAGTGGCATTAAAAACTCCTTAGTTGGGCTGAAGTTTCCGGTTATGGAAAAAAAAAAAAATTAAATTACCGCATTGTTTTGTTCAGCAAACTGTATCGTAATGAAACTTTTTAAATTAATTACAGGTGCATGTGCGTAAAGTATGTCATTATGACATTACTTTCGAGTTCATAATTCGAATTTTACGATACGAGTGTAGATGTAACAAATTCTACGGTTATTTAGTAACGAAATTTTCACTTAGAAACGTAGCGAGGGTTTGAGAAAAAATCCCGAAAGACTGAAACAAGTCATCGGCGGCATTTTCCGAAAGGAGGAAAATTCTGCCCATTTTTTGGTGGTTTCGCACACATCGTTTTTGAGTTGCACGCGACACACGGGTGGAATTTGTTTGCTAACAAATAGGTTTTAAAATTTTTAATAAATTTTTGGTATAGATTTTTTGATTGATTCGTGTTCAGTATTAGTGGTATAGTCACCTCCTCAAATATGGCACGGATACAGATCAACATGTTGTACATACGTGGGACACTCAGAAAGTTTTGCGAAACTAAAAAAAATTGTTCTATACGTAAATATATTTTTATCAAATCTTTTCAAAGTACTTTCCACCAGCCTCTATACAAAGATTCATGCGCCTAAACCAGTTTTCAAAACACTTTTTCCAGTCCGCCGCAGACACCTCGTTTACAGCCTGCTCGAACGCAGCCAGCGCATCTTCCGGCGACGAAAATTGTATCCCTTTGAGCAGATTTTTTATTTTTGGGAATAAAAAGAAGTCACACGGTGCTAGATCAGGGCTGTAAGGAGGGTGACCCAGGAGTTTGACTGGCGTGCTGTCCAGGAAGTCCCTCGTTTTGAGTGCGGTGTGCGCAGGTGCATTGTCGTGGTGGAGCAGTAGCCCGCGGAGCCCTGTGTTTGGTCGCTTGTTGCTTATAACAGAGAAAACTTCTGGCAAACATTTGGTAGTATACCATTCGGCATTAATGCTTCTTTGATCCCGTAAGGGAATTGATACCAAGTGGCCAGTCAAATTAAAAAAGCTAGCGATCAAAATCTTACCCCCGCTTCTAGATCGCTTCACTTTGGTAGGCGTTGGCTCATTTTGAAACACCCAAACAGTCGACTGGCGCTTGGTTTCTGGGTCGTATTGATAAATCCAGGACTCATCACCTGTAACGATGTCGTAAACACGCCGAGACGAGCCTGCTTCAAATTTGTTAAGCATATCACGGCACCATTCCACCCGGGCCTGCTTCTGAGCATCGGTGAGGTTGTGCGGCACCCAGCGTGATACTATCCTCCTCACGCGAAGATGGCTGTGTAGAATCTCGTGAACGCTTCCCGATCCAATCTTCAATATGTGTTGAATCTCCTGATATGTAATTCGCCTATTGTCTTGGATTAAATTTTTCACTGCTAGCACGTTTTCTTCGGTAACAGCCGTCAAAGGGCGACCGCTTCTTTCGTCATCCCCCAAAGTTGGTCGACCGCGCTTGAATTCGTTATACCAACGATACACGGTTGCCTTGGAAGGGCCTTCATCCATGAATGCCATTTGAAGTCTATCGTACGATTCATCCGGTTTCAGGCGACACTTGAAATCGTATAAAATCATAGCTCTAAAATGTTCCCGGCGCAGATCCATATTTCAGTGAGACACAATACTTTGAATTAACTCGCAAAAAATGTGGAGGGAAATTTTGAAATTGGAACTTACTTATTTTTACTTATAAATAATCATATTTTCGAAAAACATTATAACTGGCCAGTCTCCCATATATAAACACTTTTTTTCGCAATACTTTCTGAGGGGCCTGGTATTATAAGACTGGACTGATGCAATTCTTCCTCAACACAACACCGGAAGCACGTTTCATCTTTTACAGGAAATTGAGTAAAATAATAACGCGATGTTCAGCGAGATCTGCGTCCAAGCATACATAAACATTTTATCGCAGTCGTCATGTGCACGCATGCATTGTCGGTCAGCACTTGCCTGAAAATAGAATTTTATGTGCATGAGCATGCGCTAGTTATGAATAAAGATGACAGATTTTATTAAGATTTCGTCACCGTATTGGGTAACTGCTTAGAGCATACACGTAGCACGTACCTGACGTAGATTCTATCGAAATCAGTGAAGGAAAAGTTAGAGAATTATTTAAAAAAATCCAATAGTAGGTAGTGTCACCGCTATATACATAGTTCAACAAAAGATTCACTGTCTACGAAACAGACACAAAAGTTAAACAATCGCCAGTAGAACCACAGATCACTTATAAGTTACTTAGAACCTCGATAACTTAAATTTCTTTAAAATTCATAAAATATCGTGTTCCCTTCCCCTACGAAATCTCTCCTACGAATAATTTGAGCATCAGCCCTCTGTAGCTCAAAGTAGTGTCTTGGCACTACGTAAAGTAGTACTTTCTCTCCATTACTTAAAGTAGTATCAGTGATGCAAACAAAAGGTTCTACCTACACTCTGTTGTTTCATACTTTTCTTATTTAGTAAACAATCTTGGCATGTCTTTTTAATGCAATTCGTCAATAATAATAATAATAACCCCCCGTCGTATCCTTACGTTGACGTCGTGGTGGGGCTTGTGCGCCTTAATGAGCGCTAGGGCTATACCGGTAGATACACTCATGCCGGACAGGTCTAGGGTGAAAGGTCAGACCAAGAGGGGTACCAATTTGTTCCTGGTCCACTCCCAGACCAAGAGCACTTTCCTTGCCTGAATTTCCTTTTTCTAATCCCTATTCCTACTTTTCCTTCTTTACCTTGCCTAATCCCAATCCGATCCCTACCTAAGCTTTTAGTCTATAAGCTTCCCTGTTTCCCTATCCCTCATAAGTACATAACATATGCGATGCGCCTAAGAAGTAGAATATTACCCCAGGCGGGTACCGTAGCCAACCGCGATGGAGAATCCCGCCCCGGGCCATCAGGCTCGGGCTGCCCCTCGTATTCTGGGAGGGGCACCGTATCGCAAACTTCTGCCCAGTTCATCAGAACTGTTACAGATCATCATCATCACGACTCATCATCAGTCGATAGTTTCCCGTCATCCAGTCTTTTCCCATCTGTCCCATCTGATAATCCATACTCCCATTCATCAACTCATTCAACCACAACAACTAATAGTATGCTACCGGAGGATGTTGTGCAAGAGACTGATTCAGTCATTAACCTTGCATCCACCACCGCCAGCCAAAAAACGCGTAGAAGATGGAGTAAAGCTATGAACGAGTACATCCTACGCACTTATCTGCAGCTTACCTTGATGGAAACTGAAACAAGCGGCTACTTACCCCCACTCCACACTAAGTTTATAGAAAATTTTCCGGAAATGCACATGATTAGTCGACAAAGAGTAGGCGATCAGAGGAGGGCTATCATGCGTAAAAAACTGCTCACACAGAGCGTTATAGACCAAATCTACAAGGAAATTCAAGAGCAAATAAATAACTTACAAATAAACGCACACACACAAAACACACATCCAACCACCCACACAGATGATCCTAATGGACACACTTATATTTCATCACATTCACAAATAACTAACAGTAGCCGAACCGGTCAGCGAATACGCTGGACCAAGGAGCACAACGAAACAATAATGCGAATATACTACAAAATAACGCTATTAGAGACTAACATATCAGCCTACAGAGGTCCTTTACACCAAGCATTCATTACAACATTTCCACATTTAGAACATATTACTGAGCAAAGAGTAGCTGACCAAAGACGGCTAATAATACACAATAAATACTTGAGCGAAGAAAGGCTGCAAGTTATCAAAGATGAAGTGTCAAGTGAACTACTTACACAAAACAGTAGAGATACACAAAACAACAGTAGTACTCACTTAGTAGTTACTCAACCAGAACTTGCTACTGAACAGCAGGACACTAACAACCTTAATTTTATTGACTCTGATATATACACCACACAGCTCACAGCTACCACTATGAATAATACTTTAGAAACTGTAACTGCACACTCAGATCAGCAAAAAAGTGCAGAAATAGAACAAACGTTTGAGGAAGCTTTTAACCATTTTAAAGACACTGAGCCTACACAGAGAAGTTACATCCCAAAACAAAAATCTTCAAAAAAACTAGCGGTCATTGTAAACTACATCAATAAACATATTCTTCCTAAATATATCGACGGTGACACAGAGTTTATTATCCTGCAAACGGTATTGTACTGCGCGGCTTGGGTGGCAGCTAAGACCAACGGAGCTAGGATAGAAATACCACCAACAGTAGAAAATAATTGTAGGTATATGAATAAGAAACCTAAATGGCAAGTAAGACTGGAGCGTAGAGTAGAGGAACTAAGAGCACAAATAGGCCGATTAACACAGTACATTAAGGGAAATAGAAGTAGTAAGACAGTAAAACACGTAAACTATATTTTAAGTCAATACAAAATACACGCCACACATGAAAACCATAACACACATCTATCTGAGTTTTTAGACACTTTAAAACAAAAACTTACCTTATTTAGCAATAGATTAAAAAGATACAAGACATGTTCACTACGTAAGACTCAAAACAAACAGTTTACAACAAATGAAAAACAATTTTACCGCGAATTAAGAACACCCGTAATTGACCCCACAACCAGCACACATAACAATCAGAACACCCGACGGACCCAACCAAATGTCACCTCACAAAACATTTCAGAGAATAACAGTCAAAATAATAGTGCTCCACCTGCTGATGATCTACGTAGTTTCTGGGCATCAATCTGGGGCCACTCGACTCAACATAATAAGGAGGCTGACTGGATTCGAGACGAACAAAACAAGTACTTGAACTCTGAACCTATGGATTTTCAATGCATACCCATTGATGTGTTCCATGACACTATAAAAAAATTACACAACTGGAAAGCCCCAGGGTCGGACAACATTCACAATTTCTGGTACAAAAAATTTACTCATATTCATCCATACATTTATAACCACATTAATAAATTCATAGAGCAGCCGCATTTATTACCACACTATATTACAGCTGGAACCACATACATGCTTCCAAAAGACCCAAATAGTTTATCTAATCCAGCAAAATACAGACCTATAACTTGCCTCCAGACCATTTACAAAATAATTACATCTTGCTTGACACAAATCATTTACAATCACGTAGATAAAAACAATATCCTAGTAGAACAACAGAAAGGTTGCCGAAAGTATAGCCAAGGATGTAAAGAGCAACTTACAATAGACTCGATACTACTTAAACAAACTAAGCTTAGGAAGTCAGATCTATATTCAATGTACATAGATTACAAAAAGGCCTTCGACTCCGTTCCCCATACCTGGTTGCTCCAAATCTTAGAAATCTATCGTATACACCCCCAAATTATTTCTTTTCTACAAAGTACGATGACAAAATGGACGACGAGACTGAGACTGGCCTCTGGTATGAATACAGTAATAACAGAACCTATTATGGTACAGAGAGGTATATTCCAAGGTGACGCTCTTAGTCCCCTATGGTTTTGCCTCGCACTGAATCCACTTTCTAATATGTTGAACACTACACACTTAGGATATGATTTGCACTATAAAGAAAATGACACAGACCTACTGACTGACGCGAACTATACAACGACGCATAAATTAAACCACCTTTTATACATGGATGACATAAAACTTTATGGCTCCACTGAAGAGGAACTACAACAACTAGCTCAAATCACTGAAAACTTTTCTAAGGACATTTGTATGGAGTTCGGAATTGACAAGTGTAAAATCAACTCAATAAAGTCGGGGCAACATTATGAACACCAATATCACATGCAGACTGGAGAACTTGTGGAGGCATTATCTGAAAATGAAGTTTACAAATACTTAGGTTACAATCAAGCGCAACAGATACTACACAAAGACATCAAAAACACTTTGACCAAGCAATTTAGACACAGATTAAACACTATTCTACGAAGTCATCTCTATTCCAAAAATATTTTCAAAGCTGTCAATTCGTATGCAATCCCCATGCTTACCTATTCTTTTGGAATAATAAACTGGACTAAAACAGAATTAAAATCCCTACAAAGAAATATCAACACCACAATGACCCGACACAGAAAACATCACCCCAGATCCTGTATTCAGAGAATGACGTTACCACGAAACGATGGAGGTAGAGGACTAATTGATATCCAAAATTTACATAATAAACAAATAGCTAACTTGCGATCCTATTTCCACAACAAGGCCCTTACTTCTTCTTTACATAATGCAATAACCCAAAATGACAAAAAACTCACCCCTCTTAATCTGACTGACAAAACCCAACAAAAGAACGAAGTACAGAATGACAAACAGACCAAATTAAACGAATGGAACCGGAAGGCGTTACACGGTCGACATCTTCACGACTTGAACCATCCCACCGTCGACAAGACAGCGTCGAACGATTGGCTTAAGCGTGGAGAATTGTTCCCCGAAACGGAAGGGTTCATGCTAGCGATACAGGATCAAGTGATAGAAACGAAGAACTACAAAAAGCATATTATGAAATTACCAAATTCATCCAATGACTCCTGCAGAAAATGCAAAGGTTCTCCTGAAACTATTCAACATATAACAGGAGCGTGCAGAACAATAGTCCAAACTGATTATAAACATCGACATGATCAAGTAGCAGCAATAATCCACCAAAATCTTGCATTCAAATACAAACTCATACCAGAAAAGACAGCATACTACAAATACACCCCGCAGACCGTACTAGACACAACAGACTACAAACTTTATTGGGACAGAACCATACTAACAGACAAAACAGTGCACTATAACCGACCAGATATTACCCTCCATGACAAGAAACACCAAACAGTATATTTGATAGATATAGCCATCCCTAACACACATAACCTTTCATCCACACACACTGAGAAATAGTGATGTGCCGAGACCGCCAATTTTGGTACTCGAGTACTTTAGTACTCGTTTTAAAAAGAATCGAGTCAGTACTCGAGTCACTGACTCGAGTCTAGTACTCGAGTACCAGATCCGGTACTCGAGTACTTCATTAGATGCGAATACCTCAACGATTCTCAATTCCAATAACACAAGCAACAAAAAAATTGTCATAAAATAACAATATTGTTTATTGATCAGTCAATTTCAAAATGAAAAATATAATGAATATTTCAAGTATATACTTACTAAATAATCTTCCTAAAATTAAACATTATAATTAGTAGGAAAATTTAATGAGATCTAAATAGAAAAATTACAATCAAGTTTGCGATACATTATATAAACACAGACTAATAGTTAAAAAAACTTTACGACTGTTGATAAATTATCTAGAAAAGATAAAGACGTCAATCAGTTCGCCAAATATTATTAGTTTTTATAATCTGAAGAGATCTCAATTTGCGAAAAGTTCTAAAACTTGAATTTTGCCGGTTTCCTACGTTTTCACCTTAGTTATTTTAGTGACAGATTGTTATCAAAACAATTTTAAATAAACTTTTAACATGTATAGTTATTGTAGTGACTTCACTATTGGTCAAAATAATATTTACGTTTTACGGGTTCCACACAATCACAGACTCTTTTCTATTATTATGATTAATTAACCACCAGTAACTTTTAGGCCCGCTTGCCTCATACAGTGGGTTAAAAGAATAATTAAAAAAAAATTTTTTTTTAAACGTTAACTCGTATTTATGCCAATCACAAATTACTCTTTTTAGTACTATTGTTTACTTTATATTACCTACACGACGAATAGAAATATACGTCCATCTCACTTACATATTCACAGTTTGTAATACCTACTTGTCTCATGGTCACTTTTTTCGTTTACGGATAATTGAAAACAAAAAGACAGAAGACAGACAGCCCGCTGGCTCAGACCAATAAAAAAAAGGTTGATTTTTTACTAAAGCCTGCCCGGCTGCAGCGCACATGTTGGCTTTATACTCAACAACAAGAAGTCGCGATTTTAGTACTCGGTTAGGTATTCGAGTACTTTATTTCGACAACTCGAGTACATGAGTACTTACAAGGTACTCGAGTAAGTACTCGATTCTACCTGACTCGGCACATCACTACTGAGAAACTCAGCAAATACACCGATCTAGCCACCGAACTAAGAACTCAATGGAAGGTAAGAACGGTCAAAATCGTTCCTATTATTCTGTCATCTACTGGAATCATACCTCACACACTACACACAAGCCTCAAACTCTTAGACATTCATCCACTCACATTCAAAATTCTACAGAAAGCAGTCATACTAAACACATGCAGAATCGTCAGGAAATTTTTATCCACAGATACAACTACCCCAGCTCTCGTGCTTGGCTAAGGCCCGCACGAAAGTGTAGAATTGAACCCAATTTGGAGAAACGAAAGTTTTTAAAAAGACATAATAATAAATAAATAATAATAAATATCTTTGGGACATTTTTACACAGCACCATCTAGTCCCAAACTAAGCAGAGCTTGTGCTATGGGTACTAAACAATGGATATAATACTTATATACTTTTTTTTTGTAAATACATACTTATAATACATAAGCAACACCCAGACCAACACAAACACTTATGTTCATCACACAAATATTAATAATTGCTAAAAGACATTATGTTAACAATTTCACACACAAAATAACATTTTTAACATTTGAAGAACTAGTAATTATATTTTATCAATAGTTATTTGAATAAAAAGACTTCTGAACTTAACAACTAACAAAATGCTTATTGCATACATCTGAAAATGAATTCAGTTTGATTTATCATTCTGTACCAAAACTCAAAGATGGTCACTCGCGTGAAGCAGCCAAGCTGTGACTAACGTATCACAATAGCATCAGTGTGGCTCCGAGGTCAGCGGGGCACGTAATTAAACCCTCAAGTGAGGCATAATGCAACAATGGGCGGTACTTGGCGAAGTGTCGCGATGCTCATAAGATCGAGCGTGAGACGCTAATGAGGCGCGATGGTATCGCTTGCGCCAGTAGCGGTCGCGTACTTTCACTTCCAAGCAATCTTCCAGGGCAGTGCAACTCGGAGCGATGAATGTAAACTTGACGCGTGACCAAGGAACTTATATATCAAGCTGGAAAGCGGACGGCTGACTAAAATTCGGTCCGATGATTGGGGAGCCCTTTGTCTCTTTCTATAGGGTGTCCAATGTCTATAGATGCAGGAAAGGGACAGCGGGCTCTCGGTAATGCTATCTCAGAAAAACGGGCTCTCCCGGTATTTTCTCCCTGATTTTGATAAAAGATTTTGGACCTTATATGAACGGGATATTATTCATTTTTGAAGTTCTTAAATTTCTCCGTCCGCATTCTATCTTGGGTAAAAATTCTTTGCGCGCGATTGAGAGGTTTGTCGTTTAGTTCTGCCGAGACGATCCCGTTCATAATAAGTTATTAGTGATCTGCAGATATAAATTGTGGGAATCAAAAATCGCTCATGAGCAGGATTCGAACCTGTGACTTCTGGCTCAGTACGCCAGTTCTTTAGCCACTAAGCTACCGTGAACACTGCTCGTGGTATCGAATTTAACTTCTAACTAAAACTAAACAAACTGGAAGTTAAATTCGATACCACGAGCAGTGTTCACGGTAGCTTAGTGGCTAAAGAACTGGCGTACTGAGCCAGAAGTCACAGGTTCGAATCCTGCTCATGAGCGATTTTTGATTTCCACAATTTATATCTTTAGATATCGCTTCGCATGCGTAAATGCGTTAAAAATTATAAAATTATTAGTGGTCTTTAATACTTTTTTAGAATTTTAGTTAGTTTTTAGGGTTCCGTACCCGAAGGGTGCCAAACGGGACCCTATTACTCTCGCTAAGCTGTCCGTCCGTCCGTCCGTCCGTCCGTCTGTCACAGGGCTGTATCTTTTGAACGGTAATAGATAACGGGTTGAAATTTTCTCAGAATATATGTTGCTATGAGGTGTATCACGACAAATACTAAAAACAAAATAAAGTCTAAAACCAAAGGGGGTCCCCATACAAGAAACCTCGAAAAACATGCATTAAGGAATTAAGAGGTTGAGTATAAACTAAGAATAAGATTGTAAATCCCTATTATAAGTAGCTACCTATTTACCTACCTAGAACAAGTAGTACACTAAATAAATAACACACTTGAAAAAAAATATTTTTTTTAGGACATATTTACACAGCATCTAGTCCCAAACTAAGCAGAGCTTGTACTATGGGTACTAGACAATGGATATAATACTTATATACTTTTTTTTGTAAATACATACTTATAATACATAAGAAACACCCAGACCAACACAAACACTTATGTTCATCACACAAATATTTGTGTCCTGTGGGAATCGAACCCACGACCTCGTGATCAGCAGTCCGACACTCGAACCCCTAGACCACAGACATCGTCAAAGTTCAAAAAAAAGAAAAAGAAAGAAAGAAAAAGTTCATCAAGCTTCACCGCCGCGTCGCGTAGGCATATCGTCTACGAGGCATTGACTCTGAGCGAAGTGGAAGGCTGTGCGTGCCATGCGTGTTGTTGTTGATTAGGTAACTAATTAGTAGTTATTATCACAATCTTTACTCAAGCCTTACTCACATGTTTACAACAATATTTCTCTTTTACTTGTAATGTTTCAATTTTGTAGGTTGAGCAAAGGTGTAAAAATATTACAGAGAAAATGTTAAATCGAAAATCTCACGATAAGTTTTTCCAATAATTTATTAGAACAGAAGTTTTCATGAAAATGTTTTACATTTACAAAATAATCTCATTCTATTTTGAACCATCAAAACAATAACTTATCCGAAACAATGTTTCCCAACAAACAAAAGGGCATAATAGTACAATTTCAAATCCATTGTGAATCAAGAACGATTCGCGTTCGAAAGACATGGATATCGGAAGTTCCGCTCTTGCGCCCGCGCACACAATACGTGAAATGCGAGTAGATAGGTAACTAGGTAAAAGGTGAGTGATCTCGCAACGCTTTCCGAGCACACCGCCCAGGCTAGACTTATCAGCGCTTTCCCATCTTTTTATACAACAAAATTCAAAACAAAAACAAATAAGAGCGCGGTACAAAACCATAGAAAATAAAATAAATAAATAAATATTTTTGGGACATTTTACACAGCATCATCTAGTTCCAAACTAAGCAGAGCTTGTACTAAGGGTCCTGGACAAACAAAAAAAAAAAAAAATTTGACCACCGACATCGTCATGATCATCAACATGATCTGGAACTACAGGCGTGCACTTTTGAGAATAATAGTAAAACACGCTGTAATACAACAATGAAGCTTGCCCACCAATTACATCAGCAGTAGCATTGGTATATAATTGGCCGCGTTCATCGACTACTCATTAAGCGTAAAATTATTCCCAGGCGCTGACACGGCAGGTGCTCAGTCTGGTTCTGTACGGCTGTTACCATCGATGGGTAAATAGAGAAAAACAAACAACGGCCGACGTCGGTCAACCGCGGCAATGCGAGACGTTCTTTATGCACAAAAAATGGACAAGCGCGAATTGATCGTGCGGACAATATGCTCGAACTAACCTACGGACAACAATTTTGATTTTTTTATGACCGAGCTGTCTTGTTTTGATATCATCAATCATCATCAACTCAGCCTATCGCAGTCCACTGCTAGACATAGGCCTCTCATAAGTAGTTGCGCCACAACACTCGGTCCTCTGCCTTCCGCATCCAGCCCCCCCAGCCACGTTCTTCAGGTCGTCGGTCCACCTGGCGGGGGGGTACGCTGCGTTCGCCGATTGTTTTGATATGCCTAGTTTTAATTATGATCTGATGTCCGCCAACCTGTAGTAGGCCAGCGTAGTGGACTAAGGCCTGAAATCTCGTCATTCTGAGAAGAGGCCCGTGCCCAGCCGTGGGACAGTAATGGGCTGATGATGATGATGGTGATTGATGATGGTGATCTGTAATAAATCTACATCCATTATATTTCCGGAAGTATAAACTACGAAAAGTGAGGAAACCTGCGGGCCTCTACGAGGAATAAGTATTTCTTCTGCAGCTGCGTAGAAACTCATAAATTAAACAGAAATATCTACATAGAAGTTGTAAATAATTAAGAACAAATCTTATAATTCTTCCTTTGATCCCGCGGAACACTACAGCACATCTAAATATTACAGCATAATTGCCGGGGGATGTCTCGAATAAATTACGGAGGATTACTTACTCGACAGAAATCTTCCTCCTGCTCCAGGTTTGAATATCATGGCTGGAGAAAACATAACGAGTATACGTAGTAGATACGATACTTATCGCGTTTCACTTCAGTCTTCTAATTCTCTAAACCTCTTGTTTAGATATATAAGTATTTTTTCTCCCACTTGCTCGGAAATTGGTTCATTATTCAAAAAAAAGAATACAACAATCGGCTCTTTTCCGTACGCAACGAAATAACAGGCCGGTAATATCCAACAGGACAATAATAGAAATTGCTGGACACTTTTTATTTTTTAAATTATGCTACTGAGGTTTTTAAGTACACACTTACACAAATTAGATGTTTTAGGTACAAAATATCTATCATTATAAAGGCTGAATGCGCATATTTTTTTTCAAAACTGAAAATAGAACAAGAAACGCGCGCGGACGAATTGGCGCGAATGAAAATTAGATACTGTTAAATAATTTGTGTATTGTTACCTCGCAAATAAGAGAAAAGTACTATACAAGTCTCGGCCGAAATAGTAATTAACGGCCTCGTTTAGTTAAAAACCGGCCAAGAGCATGTCGGGCCATGCTCAGTATTATAGGGTTCCTTAAGTAGGTGTACAAACGAATCAAATCGAATATTAATCATGGCTATTTTAGTTTTTGCAATAATCGGCAGCATTCGCGACTCAGAGCGTGTTGTTAGTAGCGCCATCTAGCGATAAATTCAAGAAGCCAAATTTAAGAAGTCTGATTGATGTCAAAGTTACTTTTTGTGATTTTTTCAAATAGAAAGTAGCTAAAGGAGCATTATTTGCCATGATAATTTTTCTCTAAGGTCAATGACCTTTGAACTAGGACGTTTTAAGTATTTTTCGGTTTTCTGTCTATAACTCAAAAAATTATAATCACATTATACTCGAAATAATTTTAAAAGAGAGTTTTCACAAAGGTCTATCAATGTGGAAGATTATAAGTTTCTACGTTGCATATTTTAGAAATGGCAGGGGGGGGGACACATTGCAAGCCACTTTGGCGGGCTATATTTCGCAGATGGTACACCTGATAAAAAAGTGTTGTATGAAACATTACCTTCATTTTAGTAGACCTATTCAATGATACCCCACACGATGGGGTGCAGCGAAAAAAATTATTTTTTCCCCATTTCACATGTATGGGCGCCACCCCTAAAGAACGTAAAAACTATTTTTTTATTCTTTTAAAATTGAGATCTATATGCAGACTATTTTTTAACAAAATTTCATTTACTTATGTTTATAACTGTAGAAGTTATTAAGCTGTAAAGGATTAGGACAGACGGACAGACGGACAGACGGACAGACGGACGGACATGACGAAACTATAAGGGTTCCTTGTAGGACTTCGGAACCCTAAAAAGGACTCGGCTCGCGCCTCGTCCTTTTAAAATCACTTGGGTAGTACGAGGCGAAGCCGAGTACTTCCAATATTATTCGGCCGTCAATTGCTTCATTGCAGGCCTCGACAGTAATGTAGGTACCTATTTTAACGTCTACATTGAAAAAGTTAGAAAATATTATGTTGTTGATCCTTACAGTCAGCATCAAAAACATCGGGACGAACGTGTCCAAAATAATCTGTGTACCTAGTACGAGTTTGACACTTACGAATACTTTCAAAGTATTCGTCGACTTTCATTAATAAATCTGTAGTTCCTCCTCGTATCCGCCAGGGGCGCTGCTGATTTATGAATGAAAGTCGACGAAAACGATGAAAGTATTCGTAAGTGTGAAACTCGTACTAGGCCCACTGAACATATATCTCAATGACACAATAATTTTATCCCATATCACTCAGTATTTATCAACCTTGCCTTTTCCCAGCTACATAATATGTTGGAATAGACTTCGAGATTTGCCAAATGTGGCTGACTATCAGTATTTTACACATAGCGAGTAGCAATTGCCATCTGATCTCTATAACCCAATTAGGTACTGCAGGAGATACCGAATATACCGATACAGGTAAACCTTGTGTATGTCTATGTGTTATGTATAGCCACAGAACTATTAATAGTGGAATAGCTAAAAGTAGTTAGTACTTATTATACTTAATCAACATATTATTATAACAAAATACAACATGTCTGGATGAACGAAAGCCATATCCAAGAATATTATAAGGTAGAATGTGCGTACACATAATGAAGAAATATTTTGAAAAAATATTCCACTATAAATCACGCGTACATACAGGAGTAAAGTTGCTCAGGCATGCTCTTATTGTGTAGGGGTCTGCTGGCTTGTACAAAAGGCGGAGAGGGTGGAAATAGAGACCAAAGGACTATGCCGTACTAGGTGCATCACCTTGCCGCATGCGACTTCGATTTGCTAGCGAGTAACAGCAATGTCCACAGTAATTGATGAAATAGACTAATTTTTTTTTTTAAACTAAGGTTCCATTCTTATACATTTATTAGTTATAGTATAGTAATTATTTGGAACGAGAATCAAGTACTGAACATCCTACTTCAATGAGTCCCTCGTACAACCAGTCATCCTGTATATTGCGCTTGTGGAGCCGGTAGGGGGCGTGAAATCGGGTTAAATTTGTAATAATTATTCGAAGTCAGCGTTTCATATTATTTTTAACGATTGTAAATTATTCTTAGTGTACTCAGCCACGTAATCATCGGACTGAACGTGATCTTTTCAGCCTTGCATCAGATTGTGATAAATTACGATCATCAGAGAAAACCGAGGTCTACCAACTGTGATAAATAATAACTACGTATTTCGAAACTTATGCCGTTTTTGTTCATGATTATTATTGAAGTAAAACTTCTTTACGCACGCTTGACTTGGGGATGGGGATTAAGCTGGTAAATGCGTTAATAAAAGTGTGATCGGGCGAGGCGAACGGAAGCTTGACTTTGGGAGTAAGCTGGTGAATGCGTTACGAAAAGTGTGATAGGGCGAGGCGAACGGAAGTTGAGAGGGAGATATAAGTTAATGAAGTTTTACTTCAGTCGTGTGGTCTAAAGCACACTCTTTTTTTTATGTCAAATTATATAAACGACGCGAATTTTAATAATAGAAGTTTACTACTATCTTTTACATCATTCTCTATTTTCTTAGTCACAGGCTTGAAGTTTGACCCCACTAGGAAGTGGGGTCAAACAAACGGTTATGGAACTTATTAACTTATCTCACGACATATCTGGAACTCATTACCAAGTTGGTGGAATTTGTTCGGACGACGGTATCAAATTAGTCAAGATCAAGATTGATCTATGTATGATAAAGGATTGGACGAAAAAGTTTTTAGGTACTCGCCGACCTTTCGGCATCGCACACATCGTACGGATCGCATTAACGAATCCGTATGGCGTAGTGCATCCACCTATCCGCAGCGGCGTACCGATTGCCGACGAATTTCTATGAGCAATCGGATTTTCAATATTGACATTCGAATGCCGATCACGTCATCCGCATTTTTTAATACAATGCGATCCATCCGATGCGTACGATACCTATAGGTGGACGCGTATCTTTAAAATTAGTCTTCATTCTAGAGCTTCTCCAATACGCCCTTTGATTGTGTTGAAACAAGTAAACAGAAATTTAGACGCCGTTTTAGAATTAAAACTACAACATCATGGGCGCAAAACCTACATATTGTTCAAACATTTCTCAATTGCCCGCCGGCGGAGGCGCAAACACCCGATATGGCGCCCTCGTGAACGGTAATCTACATGTACTAACACACAGACGTACACAGACACACACACACCATGTATTTGTTACACAAAGACGAAGCGACTCTATCATCATTAAGTAACCGTCTTTGAACAAATCCTCAAAGACGCGTGATAATATTTGAATGAGGGTACAACTTCTGAAAATGGAAATCCATTCATAATAAGCTCTTGTTTGTTTTGTTGGATTATCTGGCACTCGGTTTGAGGCATCGAGCATTGAGCCCTATTACAAGATATTGATCTATAACCGTGCCATATTTCTAGAGCAAATGATAAATAATGTGCTTAATCATCTACAAATACTTAAAAAATATTTATTAAAGATTTTTTAATACCCAAATTTTCACTTAGAACATAACATAAAATCACGCCTGTATTTCCCCGAAGGGGTAGGCAGAGGTTTATAGTACACCCACATTTCGCCAGTTACGTTATGTTCACTTAGAAACAGCGAGAATTTCAGAATAAATCCCGAACTACTCTGAAAATAAGTAATCGGCGGCAATGTCAAAGGGTGGAAATACCTGCAATTTTTTTTGGTAGTTTTGCACGCATCGTTTTTGTGTCGCACGCGACACATGGAGGGAATTTAGTTTGTATAGTCATATGGCACGAATACAGATTAAAATGTTGTAGAGACGTAATCACATCTGCTTTGTATGAATTCAATTCGGCCAATTTTCGACCATCATCATCATCATTTCAGCCGAAAGACGTTCATTGCTGGACATAGGCCTCGCTCAAAAGGAGGGGATATACCACGTTTGGCAGGTGGGTTGGGAATGCTGCTGCCCTTCCTCTGGTGAACCCCTTAGTAGCCTTGATTGACACCCACGAAAAGGGATGGGGTGGTACTATTCTTTGTATCCGGCACCACACGGTACCTGTCCGGCACCACACGGATCATTTTTGACATTAGATACATTAATCTAATAAATATAACCAAATAGAACCAATATGAGCGTTCCCAAGCTCTCTCCTATAGGCAAGCGTGCTCGTGACCTGATATTTATACCTATGTCCGAATAAATAGAATAGTTTCGAAATTGGACAGTCAGTAATTCATATCTATAGGGTTTAATGCTCGATAGCTTAAGGCATCAGACCATCAACCCACTGAGCACGGGTCTCTTCTCAGAATGAAAAGGGTTCAGGCCTTAGTCTACAAGGCATACACACTACACAAGGCTCTAGAAAACATAATTGAGAATCATTACAGCTGTAAATTCTTAAACTAACACGAGATAACCTACACACAATATGGAAAAGGCTGAGAAGCAAATAAATCCTGCACAAAACAACTGTGACTACACAAAAGTATAATCGTCATCCTTACTATCCTATCCTACTAATATAATAATATACAACGTGTATCAGAAATGCGTGGTCATATTTGAAGAGCTTATTCAGGAGACGCTATCGAACAACTTTTACTATGGGACCAACCCTGAAATCGCGAAAAAAGAATCAGCTGATCTTTACATTTTGTCGATCGTCATCGATGATTTAGTAGGGAACAGCTGATATTTTTTTCGCGATTTCAGGGTCGGTCCCGTAGTAAAAGTTGTTCAATGCTATGCTCTGAATGAACTCTTAAAATATGACCACGCATTTCTGATACACGTTGTATAAATGTGTATCATGTTTATGAAAATGTTTAGATGTTTGTTACTCAATCACGCTGTAAGAACTGAACGGATTTGCATTTATCCCGGATTAACATACATATAACAACATAACATAACATAACGTCACGCCTATATTTCTCCGAAGGGGTAGGCAGAGGTGTATTAAATAGTACACCCACATTTCGCCAGTTATGTTATAGTCCCATGTAATAGGGGGCGAGCCTATTGCCATTGACCGGGCACAAATCTAGACTCCGGGCTGCTACTGAGAATCAACGAGGCAACATACATATAGTACTATATTATCTGTGATATAGGCTACTTTTTATCCCGGGAAGATGAACAGTTTCCGAGGGATGCGCAATAAACGACATCCACGCAGGCGAAGCCGCGGACATAAGCTAGTACGTAATAAAAAAAAACAAAAGACGAAAGTTGATACAACGATTGTGCAAAATTTCTGATTCGTAGCCAAAGCGTAAACAGAAGCTCAACGCAAGCTCAACGGCCATAATAACTTTCATGCCACTTACGGGCAAGTTTCAAAACTGCCTTCGGTATCGGAACTGAACTTTATATCCCATATTGAGAACTGCACGATATACAGCCAAATACAGTACTTAAGAGTTCGTATGAATAATGTACAATGAATATAATATGAATATAGGTAGTAACAACTTTTTTCCTTTCAGTTATTGTATCCACAATTACGATAGACGCGACCAAAACTCTGAAACGAACTTGATGAAATTGGCAAAGAGGTAGCCTGGGATCTGGAGAAGGATATACCTATACTTTAAATAATAATACTAATACTTTTTATTTATCCCGAGATGATAAACAGTTTCCGAGGGATGCGCGATAACGTCCTTCTGTGATAAACCGAATTACATTCGTACGAAACAGTGTGCAGACGCTTGTTTATCATATTTGGACGATATGTTATTAGACGTCCTTAAATATATATTTTTTATGTTTTTTCAGTTGACGCAATAACTTTTTATCGAGGAGAGACACTAGTGTCTTGTGTCTAGTGTCTGTGTGTGTGTATGTATCTCTAGAGATAGAGACTACAGGTAGTCTTTCGGAAAGCAAATGGTCCGTAGGGACTTTTTGCTTTCTCAATTCATAATTCTCCAAAATTATTGTTTTTAAAAGTAAAGACGACGAAAAAGTTATATGAAACTAATAATAGAGCTCTTAATCAAAGCAAGCTTTCATCTAAGAAAATAAATACTAAATAAATACTTTTCAATCCATGTAAGTAACATTCACGAGTAATGAGTAATATAAAGAAATTGGTTGTGTAAAGTAGTTTACGATTCTGTTACATTAAGCTTTCACATAATATCGTATCACACTCAGACGGCTCTCGACATTTCTCAAGGCTTTGGAGTTTATGACATGTGTCCATCTCGTGTCTAAAGAATGATGGACTATTTGTACATCTGAACAGCCTTGACCTGCCTCCAACCTTGTCGACACTAATAGTCTCACATAAATACTTTACAAATACATTATTTTAAGTGGTGTACAAAATACCAAAAGAAGGAAAACTGGCCAGGAAATATGCCTAGGTGTTTTGTGCAAAACAAATGACTAGGTACCTATTTATCATTTGTATTGAGAAACCGTTTAATAAGCACATTACAATATTTGAATATTTCAGTAGCATAAGGAAGTACGTTCACCTTGTCTCTACGAAAGTCCTTAATCGAAAAATCTACAACAGATTTATTACATCCAATTAATAAGATGCGGAAGTGCAGGCGAAGCGAAGACGTGAGTATTGTTCACGATACTGATGTGTTATCGGCCGTACATACATACATGTACGAATACCATAAGTAGTATTTTCCAAGTAAACAACGACAGATAGTCCCCATTTTTTATTTCCGCAAAAAGATTCGTCATCTCGCTACCAACGAGCATTGTCAATATTTGTTCTCTCCTAAGTACGTCGCACGCACCGAATAGTTTGCCAAAGAACCTGAAAGGTTCCTCTAAGACACGAAGCCTACACCATTAAAACGCCCACGCCTACACCGTGTTTACTATCAATCTTTTATTTAACTATGAAAATCATTCCGACTACTATACTCTGGTTAAATTATCATATTTTTACAATAAGTTATAACATAAAAACATGTAGTTCTTGGTTCGCTGCTGCTAAATGTCGATAATTATGTAACATAAATCACATTTAGTTCATATTCAACATAATATGAATGAGGCTTTAAGTAACAACGTAAGGTTAATATTTTTTATAGTCGACATTTGTAAGAGAACATAAAATGGTTGGAGAAACTGCACGCGCATTATCGTTTCCACTTCCTACTAGCCAGCATAAAAATCGATTTAAAAACTGCTTGTAGATACACGCTTTTGCCATGAAACTAAACTTGCAAACGTGCTGCTTATTAGAAAATTCTTATGCGTTGCATTCGCAATGGGACAGATTTATGAGACGTAGAAGATGCCGATACAAATGATATTGGTTCATCGCACCCGACACCGCAACGACGACAGAATAATGTGCACAAGTAAGTACACCTACAAAATAACTTCACAGTTCGTTGATCTTTCGCGTGTTTTCTGTATAAACACGTACCCTTCTCAAGTGGGTATCAATATTTATCCTAGAATCAGAAAAGATAAATAGATTTTTTCATAGATTTTTTTGTGATGGACAGCCGACTCTACCAACTTGTCCATGTTAATCATTAGGTACAGGACGGTACAGTTAATGTAGGTAATGATTTGCACTATTTCCCTAGATTAAAACTAAATAATGAAGAATAAAAACAGGGAGACCAAACTCGTAGAATAACTCGGTGAAAAGCACATCGGTTCTTCACTTGTGATAAAAATCTTATTCGATGTCAAAATATAATCAAAACAGGTTAAACAAAAGATGCAAGATAGAATCAACGACACTAGAGCTTTCCATGCGAAACTGCTTGAGAAAAAGCGTAGATAAAGTCCTGACTGTGAAGTCAATCGCGTCCGATCCTATTAGAGAAGCGGCCGACAGCCAAACTAGTTTTACAGTTACCACGAGACGATTCGATTCTGCAACGATACGTAGTCGAAGGTCGCGGGAACTCGGGCGGGACCAATTTGGAATTCGTTCTGCAAGTTGGAGATGACTCAGGACATCGTCAACAATGCTACGTCAACGGTGATCGTGTATTTCGATAATGCGTTAATTTGTCGCAGTTGACAAAAGGACACTGATAAACTGACTCTAAACGATCTCTCGCTCTGAATATATTTGAAATTAGCCAATTTTCTGCAACGAATATTATCCCGTGAGAATCGTAACAGTAGGGAGTCTTGTCATTTCTGCTTCGTATTCCAAACATTTTCTCAAAGCTTATCGCAGCACGACTGTTCGCCGCTTCGGCATATACTGAAAAAAACAATTAGTATCTAGTCCCTAGCGTCCTCTGGAGTGAATTAAGTACAGTTATCTCAAACCTGGACGCGACAGAAACATCTAAATGGGAATCAGTGAAAGTTTATTCGTTTCAGTGAAGATTAAATATCTGCGTTTTATCCAATAATGTGGGTTTCATTCATTTTAGCTGAAAGACGGACCACAGCTGGACATAATCGCCACACTTGGCAGGCGGTTTAGCGATCGCAGTTGGTCGGTTAAATAGGTACTCAGAGAACGCTGCTGCCCATCCTCTGGTGAATCCCTTATTCGCCTTTTACGACATCCATGACACAGATAATATAATACTATAGTACCCATGAGAAGGTACAGGGTAGTGCAATTCTTTACGTCCGGCACCACACGGAACTTATGTCCGGCACCACACGGAATATGGGTTTATGGGTACCTATTTTTTATGATCCTGTTTTTCCCAGTGCAGAACAAAGGCCTTTCTTCCCCTTTTCTCTGTTTAAGCAATTTTGTGGCATACATAATCATAATACAATTGCGTACATAGGTCAATAAACCTAAGTTCATTAGATATTTCGGCTTCATACAAAATGCTCGTAAAAGTTAACTCAGCTGCATGTTTCTTGCACTAACAAATGAAAATGTATTCTTAACGCTCTTTTTTGCATATTCGTACAACTGTTACTTTAGATCTCACGTTTTTTATTGTTCTCAAATGTTTTTAAATTGCTTATTGTATTCCAATTCACTGCCAACTTCTAACTGACCATTGAAGTAGGTACCCGGAGCTCCTCTGTTTTGTGCTGAGGATGGCCACCGTGTGGTTTTAGTCGGTAGGAGACTGACATACCCCTCCGTCTTCCCCAGACGGATGATATCCATGAGGATTTCCACCCGAAAACCAAAAGGCCTACACATATTTTACCCCAGAAATGATGGTATATTGTTACTTGATAGTAGTTGTCATACCGCCTGGATAGTAGAGACTTGTAGAGTAAGTCTCTACTATCCAGGCGGTATGACAACTTTCTTTGATCTATTTATTATGCGAATTTTCCTTAGCCCTACAATTAGCTTTTAGACCCTTTTTAATTTTCTAACATGTAGACATATTGATGTTAAGAACTGGTATTTTAATAGAAAATACAACTTGTTTCTTTAGACATTAATATTATGTGATCAACTCATTTTTTTGGTTCATAAAGTAAAACAGATTTATTGACTATTTAATAACACGATGATCGACTTACCTCCGTCTGATAGAACACGTTTTAACGTCCAAACACTTCCGTTTTATCCACACAACAACACCTTTGACACAGATTCGTTAATTAGTGCTTTCGATTACACGCATCACTTTAAGTCGACTGATAGATTTTAACTGATAGATTGACGGGTAGTTAGCAACACAATGCATACGATATCGGACAATAAAGTGATTGATCAGATCAATAATCGAGCAACACTCACAGAAAATTAACTATTCACTTTTAAAATTAAATCCAAAACACATTAAGAAACACGATCAAAATTAATCACACACAATTAGAGAGTATTATTAGGTCTAAAAACAAAATAAGTGCAAGGCGTTTAATTAATTTCGGAATAATTTGGAATCGCGCGAAAAGTGCGGCAAAGGCGAGGCGGGCTGCGCGCGCGACGCGCGTGCTTTGTCCGCATGTGCCGACAGCTGACTGAATGAATCGCAATTCAAAACAACGCGTGCAATTACAAGGCTGAAGCCTCCAATTTTTCGCTAACAACCTTCTTATTGCGTACTGGCTATCGTATGTTTCTGATAAATCTTCACAATAAAACAAATAACAATGATATCAACGATACATTGACGCTTGATGATTGATACCTGTTGCAAAATTAATTTTTCTCCCACTTGTTCGAAAATTGGTTTATTATTTTAAAAAACGAATACATCAATCGGCACTTTTCAGTACGCAACCAAATAACACGCCAGTAATATCCAACACGACAATAATATAAATTCCTGGACAGTTTTTATTTTTTAAATTTTGCTAGCGCACTTTACATAAATTAGGTGTTTTTAGATAGAAAATATTTGTAAAGGCTGAATGCGCATTTTGTGACATTATTGTACTATTTATGCTAAACTAAACATTATATAACCAGTAAAGACAACGAAAAAACAGTAAAGACAAGAATTTATTGTTACTAACTCCGAGTTAACTGTTCATCACTTTGTCCGTCTGTCTGTCTGTCAGACCCTTATAACTTCCATTCCGAATGATATAGTTACTTCAAAATATCACATAATACGTAAAACTTTAGGCCAAAGCTGAATATGGATATTTTTTCATTTTTTTATTTGAGATCTTCGTCCATACATGCAGAAGAGTAAAAAAAAAAAGTCTACTAATGATGGGGTGGGGTTGAAAATAACTTTTTTTAGAGTATAAAACTATTTTTAGAAATATTCTAGGTAATAGATAAACAATTTGTTGGGCATCCAGAGTCGCTGGTTTGTCCTATTTTGTCCCGGGGTCTATCTGAAAAATGGCTCAACGTCTAAAGTTGTTACTTTGGATGATTTCAGTAATGTCCTGTACTTAAACAACAAGTACTAAAACTTACTAAATTATAACTTGGCCTACTGTACGTGTTGGGCAACTGTAAGTACAGTAGGCAGCTGTTAAATAAATAAATAAATTAAATATCAGTAAGATAAAAAGTTACAAGCCATAAAAGCTAAACGTTTTCTTTCTAGGACTTTTTGGGCAATCTTTAAACTCTGCTGTACATTCAAGGGTCAATATTCAACAAAAATAAGATTTATATTTGGAAAAGATACGCACAACACCAATTTCAGTCTTCCAACTGTATAATTTGTTTTATTTGAGAGAAATGTATTGATTTAGTTCGTCAAAACGTTTGTCGCGAGGTCTCCGTTCGTGGCGAACCACTAATTCTTAAGATAGATTCATGACAGTAAGCTAGCTAAGATCATTATTTACATACGGCCAAAATTAATATCCAATCTATCTACGATTTACACTACTAGAGATAGAAATTTGACATATTTTATATGGAGCTTATGTCAAATAGGTCGTCGGTCCACCTGGCTGGCAAGAACGTGGCTGGGGGGGACTGGATGCGGAAGGCAGAGGACCGAGTGTTGTGGCGCAACTTGGGAGAGGCCTATGTCCAGCAGTGGACTGCGATAGGCTGAGTTGATGATGATGATGTCAAATTCCTATCTCTAGTAGGGCAAATCGTGGATAGATTGGATATTAATTTTGCACGATAGACCATAGGAAATAGTACTTCAGAATATTAAACACCAGTAAATATTGAAAAGTTCATAAACACGCTGTTACCTTCCTACATTCAAATGAACTAACAACATCGGATATTACCTACTCGATCTATATAGTAGTTAGAAATGTTTCGTAGCGGACGCTAATGACATTGAATTTGCGATCTAGAATAGCTTCCTGTCTTTTGAATGCGACGAAGCGGCCTGTGTACACGGGTCGGGGATTGCGTACGGTAATGTATAATAAATTGTACATATACAGTATTCACCTCTCTAACTGCAACTAGATGTGATTTATGGACAGAACTGTGTCGAATTTACAATTACCGCATTTATGGTAGGTAACGTTAACTGAACAAGACCGTTATTGTGCTCTTACGTGGGATTTTAACTAAGAAATGGTGTAATTAAGGTCAATATTTTACGTCAGATCGATTTAAAACAGCATCAGTATTGGCATCAGGTGTTTATATTACGTATTGCTATGAATATTTGTTACAAATTACAACTGGTTGGTTGGTATGTAATGTATCCATTGGAAGAACTATGGATTTAAGAGCGTACTTAACATTTGATATTCTTAAACGGCACTTACGGCCAATATTAATAACCAATATTAATATTTGGCAAATTGTAGAATCTATCAAGGTTATTGATTTTGGCCGGTAGTCAATAACTTTTTTTGTAAACAACTGTTTTACTACAGAACAAAGAGCTGTTTTGCCAAAGTTAATAAATCTTCAACTGTTCCTTTGTTTCGCTCAGATGTACGGGAAAGGGAATAGGCTTAGTAGTCAACTTTCACCTCCTAATTATACCTATTCGTTACTGCTACCTAGGTATATATTCAAGTACTTCGACTTTCACTAAGTAATCAACTTCACAGGCTGTGTAAGAGAAGCTAGGGCTCAGGTTACGCCTTTTATTAATATAATACATATAAACAAGTATTTGCCATTGACCCGTTACTTTCTAAGGGGATAACTTATGGTACTGGTTTCAGTGGTATATCTAGTCATCTACGTATATTTTGTCAGTAAATAGACTTCATCTGTGTTCTACAACTGGCCAACATTCTCATAAGTCTCGCAAAATATAGCAGCAAAATACCCTAAACACTGCATTCGAAGATCTAAGTAAAGCCTTTGACACGGTAAACGGAAGGAGATAAAAACCGCATTTTTAAATGGGATACCCTTATAATTTTCTAAAAGCTGTGGAATCAATCAACGGAGGAAATCAGCACGGAATGATTTTAAGTAAAAAACACACCAGAGCCACTTGTTCAAGTTCACAGAGGGGTACACCAGGGTTGCATTACCGGACCAATCCAATATCCTTCTTATTAATAAGGAACGCGTTTGCTGTCAAACGTAGCTTCGGTGGTTGGGAATCCAATTGTATAATAGAAAGAGTTTGAAACGTTGCCATGTGTCTGGACTCGGTCAACTCAAAAATATGACAAAGCTTCAATGGCTAAGCAATGGTTTGGAACTAAATTCTGAACTTTTGGAGACAGTTAACAACTAAGCCAAAGCGTAATTATAATTTTTTTCTACAGCATTTATTATTACGTAAGAATATCAAATTTAAGGCGCTTTACATATATTTCCATTCATAAGATAAATTAGTTTGCCCACTATCCAGTGATAGTTTACAATTTCATAGAAAAAATAATAAGGCTCGCATTGGATATAGATATATAAAAAGAATTATAACCCAAACTTTGTCGTAGAAACCTGTCCTGTGATTCTTGGATCCACAAAAAAAACACACAAATGTTTTAAAATTTGGTCAGTTCTACTCATGTCTTAGCCTTCTGTGCTGTATTCGAGTCAGCTTTCAGGCCTATCTCCTCCAAGGCATCCAGATCCAGCCTAACCATGTCTAAATATCATTAGGTATTTTTTACACAGTTTCACATTCACACGTCGTGACACTCGCCCTTTCAATTTTTTTTTACATTCTCTCGTTTCTTTCATTATATCTACCTAACTCATCTTGCTACTATAAATATTTTCAAGTCAAATAAGCGTTAAATTATTTCATATGTATGGCAATACGAACCTTAATATTTTGTGCCAAATAAAATAGGATGCTATAAAAATTTATGTCACAACATAAATTTATAAATCAGTCTCTATCAAAATAATACATCTGATAAACTTGATTTATGGAATGGTACACAAATCGTGTAATACAAATACAATTTAATCACAAACATGTAGGTACATCTAGCATACTATTTAAAAGTAATGAAGTTTATTTAATATAGTAAATAACAATTTTTATTTTTAGATACACTTTGTTCGTAGGCCAAATCATTTTCCAATAGAAACCTCATATAATATAATGTTCAAGACCACCTCAAGTAACATACTTAGTGTGAAATATAAGTAATGGTAGTATACAACGTGTCATTGAAATAACTGAAAATCTCTTAAGGGGTCATTGTACTCATCAGTATGAACAACTTTTACTATGGGACCAACCCTGAAATCGCGAGCTGATCCCTGCATTAAAGTTCACATAAATCGTTAAAATGCAGGGATCAGATGATATTTTTTTGCGATTTCAGGGTTGGTCCCATACCTAGTAAAAGTTGTTCATACTGATGATTACAATGACCCCTTAAGAGGTTTTCAGTTATTTCAATTACACGTTGTATGTTCTATATACTAAAAATACAATGTGCATGTAAAAATAACGTACTCTTAAAATGCAGCAAAATACTCTAATAATTATTGCTTTTGCTTTGCTTTATGAAAGGTAAGCATTTTAAAACCAGGAACTATTTCATTTAGTAACAACCACACTTTTAAATGTTTTTTTATTGAATTTGCACTTATTCTAAACTCACACATAAAGGTACATGACCGCATAAAATGGCCTTTCAAAAACCAGGGATCTCTATCTTTTACTCTTTTGGAACTAATATACAATAGGCATAATAATAGCACATGACTTTGACATTACCAGTAACCAAACCATATTCGTACTAATATGATTCTTAGTTAGACTGTGGTAACACACAGTTTTTTAATATGGATTTTAATACTATGGTAACGGCACACTTTGGATAAGCAACAGCTTTGTGGATAAAGCGACTGGTGTACTGAACCAGAAGTCGTAGGTTCGAATCCTGCTTGTGAGCAATTTTTTCTTACCACAATTTATATATTTAAACCGATAATAATCTTGTTATGAGTGAATTCTTATCCCTCTCACACCGCGCAATTAAACGCGGTCCGATTAGTTGTGATAGGTACCAAAGAAGGTGCTGCCATCTGCTTTCGTTTTGCATTCGCCTCTACATTGATACGATCTGCAAATATAAAAGATATAAGAAAAAATGTGGTCATATACCTTTTACAACCGATCACACAGACGGAGCTTTAAGGGCCAAAATTAATATCCAATCTATCCACGATTTACCCTACTAGAGATAGAAATTTGACATATTTTGTATGGAGCTTATGTCAAATTTCGATCTCTAGTAGGGCAAATCATGGATAGATTGGATATTAATTTTGGCCGTAAGAGGACTTTATCGCTTGGCTATCTCATTTAGCTATTGGGCGATATTATTGCTGTCTCTATCGACCGCGAGAGACGTGCGCACGCTCTGTTCGAAACAACAATACTTTTGGAACGTTTTCGTTCGTAGTATTCATATTTTGTAATTCAGTGTTTATTCAAATATTATGGTAGACAGATATGGGGCTATTTTTTTATTATAGAGAATTCATAACTAGGTATTCCAATATTCGTGATTGTATAAAAATTCTTTAATTTTCTTGGATTGTCTGTAAAAATTAGCCAAACTTGAGCCTTTTTTTATTGAAAATACGAGTTTTGAGTTATACGTGTTATTTTGAAATTAAATTATTTGACGGGAAATTGACTAACCACAACCCAAGATATTAGTTTATATATCCTGTGTACAAAATATAGTCGAGTTTGATTAGTTATTGTCCAAAATATGATCGAACTCCGTTTTGTACGGAGCGTGCACGCGGTAAAGTCCTCGTTCTAGAAGTGGCCAAGTAACATTTAATTTTTCATTCAAACACGTATTGCTTATAATTATATATTATTTGACTCTAGTATAAGAAGTTACAAAGTTCGGAAAATTTTAACAACATGGAGATACACATTTCCATCAACTAATTACTATTGAATTTATCAATTCCGTTTTATAAGCGTATGTGCGTTACAATGTCTATTTTATTAATTAAATGAGAATGTCAGTCTTTAAGCCCGTTCTGGTAGTTACTCTCGTATTGAAAATAATTGGAAAACAATATCGATCTCAAACCAATAGATATACCTAGGTCCTTACATATGAAATGGGCGTTTTGTCGAACTGGCTACATTGATCTAAAATATCTGGAGTTTGGTTAGAAAATTCAAATTCAAATTTATTTCAAATTTATGCTCGTATATTTGTGTTTCTAATTTAGTTATTAATTTGTTTTCGCGTCATTAAATTTTCTTTGATATCGGTCTGTTCATAACAAGGAAAACTTAAAATATCGCGTTATTTACGAATACGAGTTCCACCGTGGCACGAGCGCTGCAGAACAGCTGATGTATATGGGGCAGCTACTGCAAAAGAAAACACGGTACGTTTTTGGTTCTAAAGTTTTCGTTCTGGAAATTTTGACCTACAGAACAAGCCCCGTGGACGGCCGGAGACCCCAAGTTAATTAAGAGAAATTCAAAGTGACCGTGGAAGCGGATCCATCGCAAACCACTTCAGAGTTAGCGGCAGGCGTCAGTGTGTGATAAAACAGTTTTCATTCACTTGAAACAAATTGGAAAAGTGAAAAAGCTCGAAAAATGGCTACCGCATGAATTGAGTGAAGCACACCAACAAACACACGTCGAGTGCTGCGTTACATTGCTCAACCGGCACAACAATGGATCCTGTACACTAATCGGAAATGCTCACCACAATGGTTGAACCCAGGAGAACCGGACAAATCTTGCCCAAAGCGAAAGTTGACTCAAAAAAAGTTACTGGTGTGTTTGGTGGATCAGTGCAGGTGTCATCCACTACTGCTTCCTATAATCTAGTCAGACAATTACGGCAGATGTGTATTGTCGACAATTGCAAACCATGATGGAGAAGCTAGCCGTTAAACAACCGAGGCTGGTCAATTGCTCTAGCCCACTGCTGCTTCAAGACAACGCTAGACCACACATTGCACGACAGACGGTCGCTAAATTAGAGGAGTTGCGATTAGAATGTCTCCGATACCCACCATACTCCCCGGACCTTGCTCCAACAGATTAGCAATTTTTCCGGAATTTGGACAACTTTCTGCAAGGAAAAAAATTCAACTCCAATGAGGCAGTCCAAACCACCTTCAAAGATTTTATTGATTCTCGCTCCCATATTTTCTTCAGCAAAGGAATCAATAAACTACCTATGAAATGACAAAAGTGCATAGTTAGCAATGGTGCATACTTTGATTGATTAAATATGTATATTAATACATACTTTTTTTTCGTTTTGCTTTTTCCATATAAAACACCAATTTCATATGTAAGGACCTAATACCTACTTGCAAACACAATAATTTCAGTTTTGACTAAATCATTCAATAATATCAAATCTGGCGCGTTTTAGCGTTTGTCTATGTTTTTACCCGACTGAGGAGACAGAAGGAGGGTAATGTTTTAAAATGTTTTTGCATTCATAAGTACGAACTGACGTAAGTATCGAGGACGACAACCGATCAAGCGACGTCGATTTTTCGGAATTATTTTCAAGAGTAGCCTTATTTTATAGTAAAGCAAATATTATCCGAACAGTTATTGTAGTCCGGGGGTCTACTCGCAAAATCGACAACGACATAATATAAACGACACGATAGTGCTCTGAAATTCAGAGTCTGAATATATCGGTTGTCGTACCCTACTCTACTCCAATGAATGTTCGGATTCTGTGTTGTTTATCGAATTTAAAGACAATTTATTAATTATGATTTTTTACGTCATAGACAATCGACAAAAAAAAACAAAAGAAACACTGTCAATAACATTTATAAAACATTAAATGATTTGCGTTGATTTAGTTTCACTATGGCCCTTTCTAACAAAGACATTGGAAAAGGATAGAAGATTTTAGTCTTGACAAATTACTCCAAGGTTTTCAACATGTTAGTCGCCATCGCCACACGTTTAGTATGTTTTCCCGTAAATAACAAGAGCATAGACTAATTTGACAATTTAAATATTAGGTCCATTTTCAATTATGTTTGTAAGAAAGAGATAAATATAACGTTGTTAAATTTTGTTTGTACGGTGTACAAGAGTATAGGCACCAATCTCGACTTAGAGTCTGTAGTCTGGGGTTCTATACTACTCGTAAAATCGAGAATACACATAATTATCGTGACATTTGTCGACTTCCCTATCTTATAATATATACGGAGCAACGAACGATAATATATATGGCATATCCATCCCCCCTTTGGGGGAGGTCTATGTCCAGCAGTGGACGTCTTCCTACTGAAATTAATGAAAAAAAAACGAACGTAAGTGTCGTAACCCTACTCTTAGTTGGAAATGTCATTTATAGTATTTCTCTCTTTTTCAGTTGTCAGGTACTGTTTTTGACTCATTTACTCCAATTATTGTCTATGACTTTGTAACAAAATCATAGGTAACAAAACAAAATCATAAGCACCCGAAAATTTCTCAGAGTGGGGTACGTGGGTACGACCGATATACCCAGAACACTATCGAGTCGTTTCGATTATGTCATGTCGATTTTGCGATTAGACCCTCTAGGCTGTAGGTACACTTTGGCAAATACGCAGACCCCTTATCGTGCCTACTAATTCTAAAACATTCAGCGTGTACGAGTTCTATCTTAAGATGCAGACGCAAGCTTAATGCATGTATAAAAAACGTGTCTATTTTTTTTACATGCGTTTTGAGTTGTGTGCACCCGCTAATGTTTCTAGGTTGTGAATAACAATGGTGTCGGTTCTCTTGTTCACGAACTAAACTTATTTTAAACTATCGATCTCTTGAACTAATAGTAGACACAAGGGATGTCAACAATTTTTGAACTGTCAAATTAGTTGGAATTTAGATTTCCATACATGTTTAGTCGTGATCTGGGAACGTGCCCACTAAAATACAAAGAAATGTAACACGTAAACTAATTTGACAGTTCTAAAGTTGTTGCCATCCCTTTCTTGTATCTACTATTAGTATAAGAGAGCGATAGTTCAAAATAAGTAAAGTCCGTGAACAAGAGAATCGACAACTATGACTCTTATATTATTATACTGTAATGTTTATATCTGATGATGGAATGCAAACAAAAATGCCAATATGCATTGGTGTATAATGAAATGTTCATTGAGCGAAAAAACATCCACATCGCTATGTGGTTGGTATCTTCAAAATATTAACTATTCGAAATTCGTGATCGCACTTGATAAAACAGCCACAATATGTTGTAAAAAAAAACAAAAAGCGAAATTTGTATCGGGGCTTTGGTAATTTCGAAAATCTACGACGCATTTTGGATGTAAGCTGTTGCTACCCTGATAAGATGATTAGACGGAAAGTGGTTTGTTACTGTAAAATAATAAATGTGCTTAGAAACATTATTAATATTTTTTTATATAAAATTTTCTTACTTAAAAATTTCAAGGTAATAAAATGAGTGGAGAAAAATATACACTCTAATTTGACCCACTTGTCAAATTACATAAGTATAGGTATATTGAGATTGTATAGATATAGCTAAGATGGATAAAATGTTTACTTTCTCGCCACAATAGTACACTTAAAATAACATTTCTTATTTAATCAGTATTATATATAAATATTGTGGGAGACTGGTGCCTAAACTAGGCTCGAGGCCTGTATCAGGACACCAAGTCTCCACCATTCAGATTTTGTTACATTTTAACATAATTTTTTGATATATTGAGATTTTGTGGCTTTGGGACTAAAAACGCGAAAAAAACTAAGAATGGATTTAACAAGTTACAACCGCAACGTGATCGCATCAGATAAAGTCCAGAACGCGTCGTTGATTTTCGTAATTACAATAACGCGTTGTGGTTAAATATCATGAAAGCCCCGACACGAATTTCGCTTTGTGGATTTTTTGCATATTTACAACGCTTTGTGGCTGTTTTATTAAATGCTACGACACGAATTTCGCGTAGTTGAAATATCGAAGATACCACAACCTGACATATACAATTAAATACAAAACTCAGCATATCTTTATAGTAAATATTTTATGTCATGTCGTCAACACAGTTATATACAGTGTGTTTATTTCTGCATTTGTATATTTAAACTTCAACATGTATATTTAAACTTTTAGTGCCTAAGCACTAAAAGTTTAAATATACATGTTGAAATTTGAATCGCTTATTTCCCGAAAAGGGGTCAATGTATTCATCATTATGAACAACTTTTACTATGGGACCAACCCTGAAACCGCGAAAAGAAAATCAGGTTCTTCCTACATTTTATCGATTTAAGTGAACACAAATGTAAGGACCAACTGATTCTTTTTTCGCGATTTGACTTGGTCCCTTAGTAAAAGTTGTTCATAATGATGAGTACAATTACCCCTTTTTTCGGGAAATAAGCGATTCAAATTTCAGCATGTATTGTATAATGTATAGTTAGGTAGTCATATATACAAAATTTACAATAAGAAATTTACACATTAATCACAAACTTCAAGACAAGTTCTTAGTGAAGTATAAATAGAGTCTAAAACAGTTTTCTTATCTTAAAAAGACAAATGATTACTCTAGAATTTATTTTTATCATATGTAGCCAGCAACAGCAAAAAAAAACCGATAACAGATGCGCTGTAAACTTAATGTGTAGTGTAAATATTACTAGCTGAGGTCCTTTCTAGGTGAATGTACAAAAAGAAAAACATTTGTTTGAGGTCCTCAATAATATTATTATTAATTTTTTACTACGGGAGGAACCCTGAAATCACAAATAAAATAAAACAGCTGTTTCACACAGCTGTTTTTATTTTGACGAGCGACATCGATGACTTTGTATGAAATCGCAGTTTTTTTTTTGCTAATTCGTGGTTGTAATACTTAACAAAATGAGTACTATAAGCGTGCATAAAACGTAACGTACGGAAATAATTACTGACGTAACCTTAAAACAAATGATAACAATATCTTACGTATACGTGTTATTGAAATAACTGAAAACATCTTATGGGGTTATTGTACTCATCAGTATGAACAACTTTATCTATGGCAGTGTTTTTAAACCTGTAGGCACATCTCGGACACTCGATACAATATTAATGCTAACACAACCTTTTTTTTTTACATGCGAAGAGGAAACCTTCAAAAGGCTGCCGGCCTCATGGAGGACAGAGGCCGGGGTGTGTGGGATATTTAACCACTAAAACCTCCCCGGAAGCCATCTTCAGCACAATAAGGGGGACTCCGGGAATATAATAAGCCTCAGGAGCCCTTCCTGTGCTACGCCTATTAGACACGTCTCAAGGGAGACTTTATTGTCTCCCCTTACACTTTCCCGATAGGATTGGTGCACACGGCGGCCCGAGACTACTTCGTGCCATCGGCATCCCTGAGGTCATTTTACTGGACACACAGAACCCCCACTGTGTACGTAGTGACCTCAAAGGCTCCCCATTCTCCAGTCGCGTATCGATAGGGCGGGGAGTGCACCTTATAGCCCTATTAGGTTATGTGCCGGAGGTTGCCTCTCCGGCGTCGCCCTCTCCGAGCAGGATCGGTCCTCTCTCGATCCCGCTCCGCAGTCTCCTTCTGGACCATAATGGTCTCGCAGGAGGCTACTTCCCTCCAATTTGTCGTCTCTGCCAGCATAGCTGATACTACCGCTCACAGAGAGAGATCTATGCTAGCACCACCTACATACACAAGATTACGACTGTACATACATATGTTACTACAATGTGTAGAGTTCCCTTACCCGAAAATTGCATGAGCTGGTTTAATGTATACAGATTTACACCCATGAACATACCCCTACACCCAAATACACACACTCACACACCCCCACACACACTCACATACACAGTACACACCCGCCTGCATACTCACACACATATACGCAAACAAACCCGACTGATAACAATAAGTATTTTAATATTATATAATAGTACATTACTGTCGAGGCCTGAAATGAAGCAATTTACGGCCGAGTAATATTGGAAGTACGAGGCGAAGCCGAGTACTTCCCAAGTGATTATGAAAGAACGAGGCGCAAGCAGAGTCCTTTTTAACTAAACGAGGCCGTTAATTACTATTTCGGCCGAGACTTGTATAGTACTTTTCTCTCATTTGCGAGGAAACACAACACAAATTAATTCAACAGTATCTCATTTTCATTCACGCCAATTCGCCCGCGCGCGGTTCTTGTTCTATTTTAAAAGTTTTGAAAAAAAATGCGTATTCAGCCTGAATAATGATAAATATTTTGTACCTAAAAACACCTAATTTATGTAAGTGTGTACTTAAAAACCTCGGTAGCATATTTTAAAAAATAAAAAGTGTCCAGCAGTTTCTATTATTGTCCTGTTGGATATTACCGGCCTGTTATTTCGTTGCGTACGGAAAAGAGCCGATTGTTGTATTCTTTTTTTTGAATAATGAACCAATTTCCGAGCAAGTGGGAGAAATATAACTATAACTATTGCTAGCTTTACCCACTCACGTTTTTTTGTTATTCTTGTATACTTGCATGCATCTTAACAAAATAGTAATGTATAAATCACAAAGCTTGTACAATCTTTTTGTGTCATTTAAACGGGGAAGGAACTGATTTCTGACACACAGGCTAGATTATAGCTTAGTTCAGAAAACAGAGCTTTCAACAAATTATGAACTTATTTAGTGTCAAATAAATAAATGTTATGTTATACGACTGTACACGAACGCACACACGTTTAGGTTAGGGATGCCAACCGCTCGTAATGTAGACTGGGTTCCAAGCGCTTCTCAGTAGTTCTCAGAGATGGCGCGCTTGTATAGCGACTGGCGAGTGACATCCATTGCACGATTGCAGTCCAAGTGCCGTCAAACTGCGGGCGCGTGCGGGGCGCGGGTGAGGAATCTTGAATTGGCGGGGGGCCGCGAATGGCCGTTCTGTACGTTAGTACTATTAGATATTCTGTGCTGTGGGTCAAGAGGTTTTCAGTTATTTCAATAACATATCTATATGACTCATAACAGCATCGACCATACAACCCAATAGACGCCTAATGTTGAATATAATGCTATAGTATTATCTGTGATAATGCGTACAATAAATTCTGTCAACTAGCTGAGGCTACTGCAATCCGATTGGCCCTACCAAGGCGGCTATTGGCTTATCACTAACGTAGAAGTTTATATGGCTCACATAAGTGGTCGAAACTGATTTGAAGTTTAAGGTGGCGAATAGTAGCGACCTATATTAGTGAAATTTCATTAGTGTGGTGACCGACATCGGTCGCATGTTATGAGGCATCTATGGGATGTATGATCGATACATAAAAATGATCATTTTCACCCAATAACAATAATATCAACACATTGTGTTCAGCACTTTCAATTAAATCAATTAATATTCATACCGGTTATACCGAATTTAATTGGATCCATTCCAACATTTATGAAACCATTCAACTTATGACCTAGGAATTCTTCTTCATAAACGCCATTATTACAATCCCCATTTGTATACAATTTGTTAACATTCCTTCTTTCAGCTTCCTCTATAGAATCTAAGAGATGCTCGAAAAAGTTGGGGAAATTATCATAGCTCGGGTAGACATTTATGTCTATGACTGCATGAGCGCCAGTTATATTGTCTATGACGACGTCAAAACCAGCTAATAATAGTCCAATCCTCTTTCTCAATATCCTTATGATCGTTTTAATGTTCTCCTCATTCAGCGTCATGGTAATATCAGCCTTATCATGTGGGTCGAGGATAGAGAGTGTGGACTGACTATCTGCTTTACAAACTTCTCCTGTACTATAGTATATCGGCTCCAAATTTTCTGAGGCGTAAAAGTTCTTAAGGCTCGGGCGCTCACAAATATGATACCTGTAAGTAAAAAAAAACAGACTAAAAAACTTTTACATTATATAAAAATCATGTTTGGAAATGGAATAGGATTCATCATCATTCATCATTTCAGCCGAAAGACACCCACTGCTGGACATAGACCTCCCCCAAAGGGGGGGATATGCCATAATCGCCACGATTGGCAGGCGTGTTGGCGATCGCAGTTGGTGGAATAGATACTCAGAGAACGCTCCTGCCCATCCTCTGGTGAACCCCTTAATCGCCTTTTACGGCACCCACGAGAAGAAATGGGATGGTGCTATTCTTCATGTCCAGTACCATACGGATCAAGAATCGAATAGAAATACTACATGGTACGGAATAGGATTGAAAATTGCTATTGTTCTTGTTATCTACATCTCGCTCGCACACATTCCCTGCAAGCGAAAGGCGAATCATCATCATCAGCCCATTACTGTCCCACTGCTGGGCATGGGCTTCTTCTCAGAATGAGAAGGTTAAGGCAAATAGTGGAGCCTTTTCCTTTTATTAGTAAGCAGATAGTAATTTGGAAGTCTATGCTTGTACACACGGCTACATATCAAGCTGTACATTTCCAGTTTATGCTGACCTCGCATTGCATAGGCTTTCCGTACAATGCGAGATCAGCTTATACTGGAAAGTACAGCTTGATGTGTAGCCGTGCGTACTTGCAGTTTATAACAATAATTCACGTCACTCAAGACAAGGAAGCAATTCTAGAATAATACACATTTAAATGCAGGAAGTTATGTTACTATTACATGCTATTACTTGGACGTTTGTCACTCGACATTCAATCACGCGCCGTAATGGCTGGAGGGATTCAAAAAAGATACATCCCTGTGACAGACAGACGGAAGGACGAACGGACAGACGGCGTAGGCAGAGTAATAGGGACCCGTTGGCTCCCTTCGGTTACAGAACCCTAATAAAAATTAATACAGAAGCAGGATGTATTTTGTGGTTTTATTTATTTACAAAAACTAAGAAACATATTGACGCAGACGAAACCAAGGACAATCTCAAAGCAATGAATACTCGATTTTTTCTCTGTGTAAATAAAAGTAAGGCGCAATAAATTTAACTGCTGTTATGGCCTTTAACAAGATGTGACGAAATAAAAATTAATTCAACCTTGATACATTGAATATATATTGAAATAAAGTATCTATATCAAAGTATCAGGATATTAATGTTTAAATAATTTTGAATATTAATTAAATATGAGAATACAAGTTATTCTAATATTTTTATTATTTATAATATAACACATTTACGCATGTGAAACGAAATCTAAAAATATAAATTGTGACAAGAAAAATTCGTTCAAGAGCAGGGTTTTATTTGTTATAGTTATTATGGAAAGACCATGGTGAGTGCAGGCAGGCCAAGGAGGCACTACCACAATTGACGGCCGTTTCACGAAACAGGCCCTCCGATTGTAAAAACAACAGCTGCTTACAGTCACAGCTGCTATAACTGGCCATGGGTTCTTTAACAAACATCTTTTTGTCATAGGTGTTACGGACAGCCCACTGTGCAGAGCCTTCATGGTGGAAGACGAGACAGCAGCCCATGTGCTTCTAGACTGCCCTGAGGTCGCCACATATAGGGCTAAGTACTTCGGTAACCCAGGTACCCTCAGAGCAGTGTTGCCAGGTCCAATTTTCAAAATCCGGGAGGCTTATTATGAAACAAAGCGGGAGATGTATTGAGGAAAAATTAAAAAAATCGGGAGATGGTATTTTTCAACAAAAATCAAAGTTTTTGAAGTAATCACGATATTATATTTAGCCACCATTTCAGCTGTAATATTTAAAAAAAAATTACTGCCCTTTGTAATACAAAAAAAATAAATCTTATCATTTTGCGATAGACTCTATTTTATGCTAAGTGTTTAGTGAACATACGATACACTGGGAGTGACGGAAATATTCAAGGCAGCAACTTAACCGTCTGTTTCATTTTATGCAGTTTTTTTTTGACAGGTTTTGTACAGGGATTATTAGGCTTTATACAGGGACTGTACAAAATCGGGAGATTTTTGTTGAAAATCGGGAAATCGGGAGATTTCTAGAAAAATCTGTGAATCTCTCGGAAAATAGGGAGACCTGGCAACAGTGCCTCAGAGAGATCACCAGCAACAACAAGGCGTTGCTGGCCTTTTTCGAGGAGTTGGGGTGGATCGAGTAAGTTCCCACCCGTACGCAAAATACACGCTTGGACGTGGAGTTGCGGAAACCAGCCCGTTATACTATACTATACTGTACTATACTATTGTTCTAGTTATTTCAGTAAATATTTAGTCATAACGATACCAACCTATCTCCTATTAGGAAAACTTTGTGTAACACTGCATTATGGTTGACGAAGCTTTGTACGACGCAGGGAGGCTTGCACACACACAAGCCTTTTTCATTGAATATGACGATCATATCATGTGCGGACTTGGACCCATGGGCTATAGTAGGCTTGCATATGACAGGGAACTTTACACCCCTCTGGCGCATGATCTCAATGTTCATTTCTATGTTGGCAGTAGTGAACTCTGCGAAAGACGGTGTGAATATCCCATGCTTGTGTAGTGTTGGCTCATCTTGTAATATTGTGTAGTAGCAGTATCTGGAAATAGTAGAAGGTGAAATATAAGTTACATCTTGATTATACAATTTTGTTATTATTGTAGTAAATACTGTTACATTTGAAAAACTATACATTCCATCTTTTATCTATGGCAGAGAAGCAAAGCCTTATTAGGATTAGGGGCCATTCAGACAGACTAAAGGCCAAAATTAATATTCAATCTATATACGGTTTGCCCTACTAGAGATAGGATTTTGACATAAGCTCTATACAAAATATGTCAAATTTCTATCTCTAGTAGGGTAAATCGTGGATAGATTGGATATTAATTTGGCCGTAAGAGCGCTTTCACATCAGGCGGTTAAGTCGCACTGTAGCAGCGCCGCAACAGCGGATGCCTTCACATTACTGCGGAGTACGGTTGCAGCGCTACCTAGTGCGGATAGTGCAAAAGCTGACATTTCAAATATGGATACCAATGGAGCACCCACAGAATAAATTTAATTCTATGGGAGCACCATTGCATCTGTTACTTTTTATACTACCCAACGCCATCGACGTCGCATACAAAAAAGGAAGAGGCTGTACTGGGCGGATCTATTGCTTCAAAACCGATATGTAAATAGTGATTACATAACTGTGTTCAAAGTAATGAAAACGCCAACTGATCGCGTGCGGTTTTGCTGCGCCTACTCGCAGTGGCGTGGTGCGGCTGAAGTTACGCGACAGCCACCGTTTCCTTTTTTTCCTAGGAGGAAGATAGATAGATAGATAGAATATACTTTACAGACTCGGGTGTTGCCACTGTCATGCGGTCAACTATACTTTTCTTATATTTTGTATCGACTGTCCCTTCTTAATTTTTTACCTATGTGGCTTTTGTTTTTACTTTCTATGTAACCCCACCTATAAGTTGCCTGCTTGTGTTTATCACTGTGTTTTAAATGTTGCGCGTCGTTAACTGTGACAATAAACTATTTTTCTTTCTTTCTTACATAGGCAATGTCTTAATAAATTACAATCTATTTGGAAAGGTAGTATTCTTTAACTAATTTTTTAAATGAAAACAGTGACTGAGCTCGCCGTATAGACACAGGTAACTCATTCCACAGACGCACAGCCTGAACAGTCAAAAACAGAGCCAGAGTGCCAGGTTGCCAGAAGAAACCTTCAAAAGGCTACCAGCCTCATGGGGAAGAGGCTGGGGCACACCCCAGCCTCTTCCCCATGAGGCTAGGGTGAGGGCACACATGGCCTACAGCCGCGCTGCTAATCTTTATATCCCCAGTCACGCGACTAAGTAGTGCGACTGCCGCGCTGCTTAGCCGCGCGATTAAACCGCCTAAGCGCTCTTACTCTCAGCTTCCGAAAGGCTGATCAACGCAAAAAAATTATAATCAGCTGTCAAATCTCAGGTTAAGCTATGTGATTGGTTGACATTTTTTCCGGCCAATCACAGGAGCTGACATTAGATTTGACAACAGATCAAATTGATCAGCCTTCCAGAAACTGGGGGTTAGTCTTATATTATTAACTCGTGCTTCCAATTGTCAAAATTCTGTGTAATTTTGACAGTTGGAAGCATGAGTTCACGCTTATTCGTCTCTGAATATAAGCCTAAAAGGCGAGCCAACATAGTAATAAAACGTTATGATATATTCTGAGAACTTATGCTGGCACCTATCGTTAAAATGTTGCAGTATTTTCATACAAACGCATAGGAGTTTAATTCGCTGGCTGGCCGCGCGTATATTGACGGTCTGTGCATCCGATTCATGGTGATTACTTTATTTCGTACAAAATTAGTTAGATACCATAGACCAGTGGTTTTCAAACTGTGGGTCACGACCTCCTGGGGGGTCGCTAACACTGTACAGGGGTCGCAGTCACTTATAAATTAAAAGTTTTCTAATTCTGAATGCTATGTAAAAAGCCTTACCACCACCACCGCAGCCGCGAAGGGCGAGGGGGTCGCGGGCATTTATTTTTACTAAAGGGGGTCGTGCTATGGAAAAGATTGAAAAACACTGCCATAGACCAATAAACTAATTACTTATTCATCCATGTAGATACTATCACACAACTTTGTTGTCCATCAAAAGGCTATATGTCTAAAGATTGGTATCAGTGCTATGGCCACATTGTTAAGGCGCTACTAAGAGCTAAGTGGCGCCCCCATCAGCAAAAAAAAAACCTCGATGAGTGCCTAAATCATTTATCGAAAATTCGTTTTATCAATTTAAGTAAAGGTACTGCAGTTTAATCAGAAATTATTAACTTTGTAAATTATAGTTCGCTGTAGTTGTAGATAGAAGAAATGCGAAAGCTTTTGGTACTTTCAAGAGTTTCAAGATTGTTTACTAAATAATACAAGAGAGAAAAAACAGACTTTACACACCTATTTAGTAGAATCCTTACGTTGTTTAATGCATCAATAACTGTTATGTTTGGATGGTTGGACAAGTACTGCTCCACTCGACTAATGGATATTGATGCCTGATAACAAATAATGTTGATTAAACAATTAATGGAGAAAACCCGTCACATCATGATACATCATTATGCTATCAACCATGGAAATTTGTGCTCTCAACTATAAATCATGGGAAACTTTATTACTGATCAAAAGATAATGACCACCTTTTTACTTAGGGCCAAAATTAATATCCAATCTATCCACGATTTGCCCTACTAGAGATAGAAATTTGATATAAGCTCCATACAAAATATGTTCAATTGCTATCTCTAGTATGGTAAATCGTGGATAGAAAGGATATTAATTTTGACCATTAACCAGGTTTATTTGTTGTTTATTTTTTATCCGGGCATATTCCATCAAATAAATTTGCTCATTTAATGGGAAAGATGAAATCGCCGAACTGTGAAGTGTGCCAGGTTCTGGATGATATCCATCATATTTTGTTTGAATGTAAAACGAAACGGAACGGAACGAGCCCATGCGCAGGCAGGCCATTAAATTAAATCACAACGTAGGATTAGGTAATAGCATTCTGGCATCACCATGCTCGGAGGAAGCCGGGAATCTGTGTTCATTGTATCTCACAAGGTTTGATACAGTGAACACAGATTATACTTAGGGTGAATTGCATTATTTATAAGATAGATAAGATAAAGTTGTTAGTTTTTAGATAAATTGTACACTGTTGTTACGAGGCGACATAATCAAGGCTGATAAAGACCCTTAAATAAAGATTTAAAAAAAAAAAAAAAAAAAAAAACAGGTTTATCAATACATTTAGCCTTAGCTGAGCTTACAGACCTGTTTTTTGTATGGAGTTTGACATTAGACCTGATTTAAATAGAAATGACGTAGTAATAAAATACAGTCCAAGGATATTTCATTGTTGGTACTCGGAGAAGGAAAATACACTGAGGAAGTACAAAATCCTACTTCCTACTAATCCTACTAATATTATAAACGTGAAAGTTTGTGAGAATTTATGGATGTGATCTTTCACGCAAAAACTACTGTATGGATTTTAATGAAATTCGACATACAGATAGAACATAACCCGGATTAACATATAGGCTACTTGTTATCCCGGGAAGATGAACAGTTCCCGAGGGATGCGCGATAAACGACTTTCACGCGGGCGAAGTCGCGGGCATAGGCTAGTAATATTATATTACAAATATAAATATTTTTGGGACATTTTACGCATTACTATCTAGTCCCAAACTAAGCAGAGGTTGTACTATGGGTACTAGACAATGGATATAATACTTAGATACTTTTTTTTTTGTAAATACATACTTATAATACATAAGATTATATATTGATTGCATAGGCTCTGCAAAGGAAATAAATATTCAACTTATTGATTTAAAATGTAGCTTGATATCATAAAACAAGTTTAACCAGATTATTAAAATTGGATTTCCTGATGTTTCTAAATGCTTTGCAGCGTTCATGGTCACAGGAAGACTAAGATGACATGTGTCTTTATAATTTTTTATTAATTAAAATTGTTTTGATGCACGCAGTAGTCACTCACAGTATCATTATGTTTTACAGTGTAGTGTGCTGTTTGGGACTTGATTATTTTTAGAATTGGTTTCCAAATAGGTGCTAGCTGTCAACTACAGACATAGAAAAAAAAAAAAAAATTGTTTAAAAAACACTAGAAAAACACGCTTTTATAAATGCACGTATCGTGTTCAAAGTCCATTACGTGGCCTTTCTCACAAGTGCAAACACGACTATGATACGATATTCCATCATGGAATGCCAGTGCCTATCTTCCGGCTTCATCGTCAGACCTTGAAACCTAATCGTGGTCAAAGTTCATTACAAGACTTTTCTAAGAAATCCAAAACAGCTATGATACGATTTTCCATCATGAAGTTCTAGTTCATATCTTCCGGCTCCATCATCAGATCAGTTCGACAGTACCATATTATTGTATTGTCTTCAGAACTACATACAGCTGCCAATTTTAATTACGCTACGACCCTTGGAAGATGGCTTAGATTCCATTACATAGTTAGTTACATACAGGTCGACCTAATAAAAGCGTGTTAATATAGACAAAGTGCTGCGAACAATCTAGTGTAGCCATAAAAAACTATGCTCCTTCGTGCATAACCAGCGCTCACGCACACAAATGCACGTCAAACCGTGCTCACCCTTCTCAGTACACATGTCGCGGCATCGTCCAGTAAGTATCGCGAAAGCAAATATCCTTCAGGTGCAAGGTGTGTGCGTTAGCGCTGGTTGTACACGAAGGAGTATAGTTTATTTTTGACTTCACTAGATTGTTTGCAGCACTTCGTCTATATTTTTACAATGTCTGTGCTGTCAACCATCTTCTCTATTAAAATTAGGATGTGTTTTTAAAGGAATCTCATTAGAAACCAATTGCAGGTCATCACTGCTGTTCCTTGTGGTGCCGGACGTAAAGAATTTCACCACCCTATATCTTCTCATGGGTGTCGTAAAAGGCGACTGAGGGATTCACCAGAGGATGGGCAGCAGCGTTCTCCGAGTATTTAACCAACCAACTGCGATCGCCAAACGTCTGCCAAGCGTGGCGAATATGGCACATCCCCCCTTAATGGGAGAGGCTTATGTCCAGCATTGGACGTCTTTCGGCTGAAATGATGATGACTGCTTATATAATTGCACACTATAACAGCAAAAAGTGAATCTGGAAAAGTATACTAATACTAATTACTTGTTGTTTTTCTTTGCCTTCATATTCATTCAAGTGGAACGAATTGAACTTTTTTTGGTAAGGACACTAGTGACTAATAATGAACAATGAATGACACTGACCTTGAAACAAATTCAAGTACTTGATAAACCGGATAAAATATAAAGAAACATAAGAATTATTAAGTTTACAATGTCGACATAATTATCATACAGCTAACAACAATGTTAATAGCATAAGCAGCCCATTATTGTCCTACTCACTCACTTGTCCCTTTTGCCCTACTACTTGTACATAGAGGTAGCCAAATACAATGTTTTATTGAAATAACTGAAAACCTCTAAAGGGGTCATTGTACTCATCGCGAAAAAGGAATCAGCTATTCCCTCATTTGTATTCACATAAATCGATAAAATGTAGGGAGCACTTGATTTTCTTTTCGCGGTTTCAGTATTGGTCCCATAGTAAAAGTTGTTCATACTGATGAGTACAATGACCTCTTAAGCGGTTTTCAGTCATTTCAATTACACATTGTATAGTGTAAAAAGAATAAGAACCATTGACAATAAGATTGTTCCACTGCTGGGTACAGGCCTCGTATTTGAATGAGAAGGTTAAGGCCTTAGTCCACCATGCTGACCTAGTGCAAGTTAGCATACTACAGACACCATCGAGAACTGTATGGAGCACTCTCAGATTTGCAGGTTTCCTCACGATGTTTCACTTCACTTCACAATCACAACTGAGATAAATGACACTTTAAAAACGGTATCTAGCTGGCTAAAATCTATTAATCTAAAAGTAAATCTTTCAAAAACAAAGCTTATGCAATTTCGAAATTATAAAAATAATCCATTACCACTAAATATATACGAATCTAACACAAATATCGAAGAGGTTGATCAAATTAACTTTCTCGGCGTTAAAATAGATCATCACTTAAACTGGAAAGGCCATATAGAAAAAAAAAAAAAAAAAAATCTCAAGCTACTGTTACGCTCTATCGATACTTGTTGAATCAACTTCAGAATGTACAGCAAAATCTGCATATTTTGGCTATGTGTACCCTCTTTTAACTTACGGAGTCATATACTGGGGAAATTCTTGCATGATACAGTCTACATTTAATCTCCAAAAAAAATGTCTACGTATTATTTATAACATGCAAAACATCGAATCGCTGAGATCTGTTTTTCAAGAAAAGGGTTTCCTCACCTTAACTGGTATTTACATATTGGAACTGTGTTTATTTGTCAAAAATAATATTCATTTCTTTAATCAAACATGTAACTCTAAACCAAATGTACGTAGTCAATATAAATATGATTTAAATTTGCCAAATATAAATAATAGAATGTATTACAAAAGTTCATATATCACAGCTATACGAGTATTTAACCATTTACCTGTAGACATAAAAAAACTAGATAGTAAGTCATTTAAGAGAGTTTTAAAAAAGTGGTTAAATCAAAAAGTATTTTATACTATAAATGAATATTTTGGTATAAACTGATAGTAATAAGTTAAATATTTAAATATGTTATTGTAGTGTCAGACCTCATAGTTTGTACCTACTATTGCTACACCCGTTTGGGTAAGCTGTTGATACCAAACTTTGATAAACACCTACATTTATGTACACAGTTTGAGCAATAAATGTCTTTGTCTTTGTCTTTTGTCTTTGTCTTCAGTGTAAAAGCAATTGATAATCAAATTCTGATCTGCATGTGAATTTGTTAAGTCAGAGGTGAGGCGGGGTTCAAACTCAGTTGCTCCTGCAAGGCAGGCAAGTGCAATGGCTAGGCTATCTGTGTTTTTAGTGTTATTAGAATAAGTGCCAATAAATATGCAAAATAATACAAGAAGACAAATAAACGACGTCGACGATGTCTGTGGTCTAGTGGTTCGAGTTTCGGACTGCTGATCACGAGTTTGTGGGTTTGATTCCCACAGGACACAAATATTTGTGTGATGAACATAAGTGTTTGTGTTGGTCTGGGTCTTTCTTATTTATTATAAGTATGTATTTACAAAAAAAGTATATAATTATCATATCCATTGACTAGTACCCATAGTAAAACCTCTGCTTAGTTTGGGACTAGATGGTGTTGTGTAAAAATGTCCCAAAAACATTTATTTATTTATTTAAAGTTCTAAAAGAACTGTTTATTTATTTATTTATTCAATGCTGAATCACCTTAAGCAATGACCATGGGTAATCTAATAAGTTGTTTTGATTATCAAGATCTATGCTTATGATGATTTACCTAATGAATCATAGCCATTTAACTTTGTTCAACTATTTTTCAAAAACAAGATGATGTTGTGACAATTGATTTCTTTTTAAAGTAGATAAATGATAAGACATAATATTACCTTAGGATCTCCATGATCAGCTGCAGCTATTACATCTGTAAGCTTGTGAAGGAACACATTGATTGGTCCCTGTTCTTCTAAAGACCTATCCAAGTCCAACTGTAAAAAGTATACAACTATATTAATATTGTTTTACAGAGAAGGGAAAATATTGCAAGTAAGCTTACCAAAAAATATTTAAAATGGAGTTTCCTGTGAAATATTTAAATTTAAGCTAGGCTGTAAACATAATATGATAACATGCCAAGTACAAAACTAACATATTTTATTCTTATTCTTTATGGTACACATATTTATACATTTATATTACAGGAGGAAAGTTTTTGTACATTGGCGAGCTTAACTCAGAAATGAGTTATCTAACAGCAAACCTGAGCAATAGAGAGATGTTGAATTTAGAGGACAGAAACAAGCGTACAACAGAAATTAAACTTACTTTATTTACATAGAGTACTAGCTAATAATAATATAAGTAATATATAGATACTCAAGTATATATAATAGATACATAAGCATATATAGACTCATAAATATATATAGATATATAATACATTACATGTACTATAACTGGTGTTGAGAGGAAATGCTCCTTATTTTTTATTGTTCACACATTTATATTACAGTAGGAAAGTTTATTACATTGGTGTTTATTTGGTTTATTAACTCAGAAATGAGTTTTCTAACAGCAAACCGTAGAGTGATAGAGAGATGTTGAATTTAGAGGACATAAACAAGTGTACAACATAAATTAAACCTACTTTATTTACATACAGTACTAGCTAATAATAATATACTTAGTATATAAATACTTATATATTTTTATACTGTAGCTTGTAAATATTACTGAACCTAATATTCTAATAATTTCTTAGGTTTACATGATCACTACACATTATAATAAAACAAGTTTAACTGGATTACATTGCATATATTATTTAAATTGGTTTTCCTGATGTTTCTAAAGGTTTGCAGCATTCGTGGTCGCAGGAAGACTAAGATGACAAGAGTCTATACAGATATTTATAAAAAAAAAAACTACAGTACAATTTTTAATTAATTAAATAGTTTTGATGCATGCAGTTATCACTCACAATGTCATTATTTTTAGAACTGGGTTCCAAACAATAACTGATATTATTATTTAATGGTGCAAATATACAATGAGTGAATGTGTGAACATGTCAATATAAAATAAAATATTCCATAGCCCATAGCACATGTTGACTTCAACCTTAATTTTCTCATGTAGGTACTTTAAATACGCCATAGAAATATCATCATCATCATTTCAGCTAAAAGACATTTACTGCTGGACACTCTGACCCATACGTCTCCCCCAAGCATCGCCACAACGGCCGGTCCTACGCTCCCTGCTTCCAGCGGTCTCCCGCGACCCACAGACATTTAACCCTTAAAACTATTTAAAACAGGTTTATGTACTTACTCTTACGAGATCGTATCCATGAGAAGCACACGCCTTTATAAATTCTTTCCAGTTTAGCTTCTGGCTTTTCTTGTCCGACATCCATACTCCAATAGTTTTATTATGAGACTTACAGCTATCCATTTCAACGTTTTAAATACAAATACGGAATTAAAATTAACTACAGAAAAAACCGCAACTGTATAAACTTCTTCCTAATTTTTATTTATAAAATAACTCAAACTTAATGCACGAAAGATACTTCCAAGCTGAACCTTGATTATATTTTATGAAACAGCATATTCAACAGTGGCTTAGAAACAGTAAGAAATTAAAAGCAAGAAATATACAAAACAATAATACACGGCAACGCGGCACGACAAAATTAATAATTTAATTTACAATTTACACAACACAAGCAAAGAACACAAGACACAAGTCGAATTTGACAGCTATCAAAATTCAAAATACTCTGTGTATGGATGGGAAACAAAAATTCGAATACTTTAAAAACCGATTCTCTCGAAATAACGATTTTTACTCAGGGTTTAAATCGTTTATAACTACGGTTTAATCATTCATTAAATTATGAGGAATGGTAAGTAGGGCTGTCTATTAGTTCTCCAACATACTTCATATATTATAAAATTTATAAACCTGGTCAACTTTTATGATGATGATTACAAAGTCATAATTACAAGTATTCATGTATACTTCAATTATGTGTGTGTGTGTCTTATTATTATGAGTTTCCTCGTTGACCTCAGTCCACAATTTGAAACAAAATATCTATCATAGGATTTTTCTTGTTTCTGTCCCCAAAGGGCTGGATGGTTGCGTACTGCGTGTATTTTTGTGCTTTTCGAAAACGACCTGATGTGATTGAACGCTTCATATAGCGCTACTTATGGTCGCTAGTCGCGAGCCAAGCAGCATACACTGATGCTTAGACGTAAACACGTTGGAACAGATCGTATCGAGTCGCGGAACCCGAAAATGCGTGAAGTCACACGCACGCACGCAGTCGCACGCTGTCTGAAGTCCTAATGCAGAGTTTTTGTGATCAGATTATTTTTTCGTGCTTATAGATTTAAAAAAAGAATATACAATTTCTTTTAAATAAACGTATTGTTTTGTAAAAGTTACAATAGGGTGTTTGACAATTTTTGAAAATGTACGTAAAACGATGGCGAAACGAAACATCCAATTAAAGCATTCATTAACAAATAATTCCTAAAATATGCTTGTAAAATTAAATAATCAAGATTTTAAATTCTCATTTTTAATTTTGCACTAAAACGCTAAGTCACGTGACATTATCGTCAACCTACGTCACTGTTCTTGTTCCGGTCAGTGTTCCGGTCAGTGTTGCCGGAATTCCCATAAAAGTACGACACGCTTACCAAAAAGGTACGAATTTGACAAAAAGTAAAAAATCGGAACGCGGTTTTTTTTGTCACATGAGACATGACTAAGGCCCGTATTATAGAAGCTTCCTCAAGTACAGTTTAAACTCCAATCAGCTGATCACTACTTATGGATAGAATCTTTACTTGAGTATCGGTCTTATTCCAGAACGGTAATTATAAACTTTAATTCAACAACATAACACACGAATTTGACCTGAAATATAATATAAATCTCTACTCAAGCGTAATCTGGACCACATTAGAGTGATTACAGATCAAATCTCAGCTGAAATTCCGAAACAGGTGACAGTATAAAATAAAACTAAACTCAGCTGAACTGTGATCAATAAATTTGTGCTTGAGGAACGTTCTAAAATCAAAGCTCAACTCAAAACTAGTTTTAAACAGAGATCAACGCTTGAGTATCCTTCTGGAATACGGGCCTAAAACGTTTTGTAGTTTGTGTTTGAATCACGCACATACAAAACAAAAGCTTTTAAATTACGTTCAAATTACCTACAAATGCTGATTAGTTTAATTGATAGTAAGTTATAAAGTACATAACCTGGCTCAATAAAATAAAAATGAACCTAAATTAACAATTAACATGAATATAATTATTAATAATATACCTACTCGTTCAAAAACTGGTAAATTTCATTTTTACGATCATGGAAACATTTAGCTCGCCCTACGTCGTACAGGACTATGACGTCACCCAAAATGGAGGCCAAGCCTCAAGACGTTTTGTATCACGTGATCAACAGATTAAAAAATCAAAATTTCAAACAGAAAAATAAAATATTTAGAATATATTTAAATTAACAAAACTTAGTAAAAGTTAATCTTCAACCTAAAATCTACGTTGTGTACAATTTTCATAATTTTTGGCAATACCTGTCAAACACCTTATTATAGGAACATAATAGATTGTGTTCGGTTCCAAAGCGGTTCAAAACGGTCACAACACTACGGGGTTAGTTACCCAAGGACACAACATTGTATTTACGTCGTGTGTAAATATTAAACAACGATTAATTAGTGTTTCTGAGCGCATTTTTCAAAAAGTGAAATTTGGTGCTTCTGAATGATGTTCACTTCACTGTAATAATGTATGGATGACATAATAATAACTTGGAATTATGAGTTTGATTTTTTGATTTCTCTCATCGACGCTCGTGCAAAGTTATCGCAGCATGTAGGTAGAATGAGAATTGATGAGAAACGTCGTCAAACGTCAAACACGACATAATCACATAATACATTTTTTGAAGCTAAACCATTGACTTTTATTAATTCAATGAGTTAAACAAATTACACTAATTATTATTACTTTTTCTCATGGTTTAATAAGATATTTCACCCTTTTTCTAAGCGTGTGTACATTCAACTCAGATTACTGAATATTACTCAACATTGTATGTGTTTTTTGGAATTGTGGATCAATTCAAAAGAGTCCTACATTTCACTTTTGCAGAAGAGTACAAAGTGTATCCTAAAATCCTAATTATCACCTTCATCAGATAACATTTATAAATATATTAAAACATGTCTGAAGATGATGTCGTAAACGCAAAACACCGAATGTTGGAATTATTTTCTGAATTAGACGAGACCGAAATTGATACCATTGAGCAATGGATATGTAATCATTCCTACAGAAAAGGTAGAGATGTGCGCTTGTGAAAACAATATTACTTGTTTTGATTGAAGTGGCCAATCACAAATACATGAATGGATTTTTTTCTTGCAGATTTGGAACGTAAGAAAGCACTACAAAGTTCAGAGAAAACCCTGGTAAAAATTGGAAATTCCATAAAGAAAATTGTGCCTTTTGAAGCAGAAATGCCATCTGAAATAATAACACCACCTACTATTGGGGACCAAGCTGATTGCAACAAGACAAATACCATACATGTTGATGAATTTCTGTATGATGAAGATGCAGTTGATGACCTTGTGAAAACAGGAAAGCTAAAAAGACATTATTGCACAGACTGTAGCTCTCGAAATATACAAGTAATTATTTTCATTATCTAAATAGGAATTTACTTAGTATTTTAGTTGTTACTAGAAGTGGAATGGAATGACTAATACTCCCATAATCATTACTTTTCTCACTCCTGGAAACTGGAGAGACAATTAAGAGATGATTTCAGTAGTGAAACAAAGCCTCCATAAGACATGAAAATTGGAAATAACTTTCAAGTTTCCTGAAAACATAACCTCTTTCCAAGAGGATAAGCAACAGGATTCTTCAGCTAATAACAATGTACTGTGATATAAAATTATCAGTTAAGCATGGTAATGCCATCTCTTGTATTGTTGATATTCACATTCATTCATTACATTTTCAGGAGTTTATTTACATTTCACACTCAATGTCCCGTCAAGCTCTTCAATACATCTTCAAAGTTCTGCTCCCGAGTGATTTAGAAGAAAAACAGATTTTGGATGTAGGTTCTCGATTAGGAGCAGTTCTCTATGGTGTAAGTTACAATCCAACCAAAAAATATAATAATAAAGGATATCCTTTACCTTATGATTAAGTACATTTGTCTTCATTTTCAGGCATATTATTTTTCAAATGCTGGTACTATCATAGGGATAGAAATGAATGAAGAGTGTTGTGATGTTCAAAAAAGGATTATCGAGCAGCACATTATGGATAGTAATAGGATTAAAGTAGTCCATTCTGATGTGATGGAAAGGAGTGATCTTATTACAAACTCTGACATAATTATTATTAATATTCTTGAGTTCTTCGTGAACATTGAAAAGCATAAAGAAATGTGGCATTTTTTCAAAAAATATATCAAAAAAGGAAGTTATCTTGTTTGCAATAGAAGTATGACTGACACGTTAGTAAATCTAGATATATTTGAAGAATTCATGGATTGGTTGAGTGTCTGCAAACCAAACCAAATAGAAAATGAAATATTTTTTAATGTTGAAGATTACAATGATTTACATTTGTATACAGTGAATTAAATTAAGAATTTAACAAATATAAAACTTTTTATACTTTGTATCATTTTTTTCTTGTATCAGCATGTTTGAAGAGCCTCCACAAGTGCCTAACTACAAATGATCATCCAGTGCACTCTTTCACCTCTCTGCCAATATTTTGTGTCCCACGTCCTGTACGCGCCAAGTTTTGTATTTTTATTTAAATACCATGAAAAGCATGTACGAGTGTGTACTGCGCTGTACCTTAATTTAAAAAAAGAGTACAGCTTACCATTTTCATAAAAATGCTAATTGAATATGGCGGGTACAGAACGAGCTCGTCCTGTACGCGCCATAATGATTTAATGATGATCGGTCTTTTGTTATGATATAAAACGGATGTACCGACGATGTTCTCCACATAACTGCAATCGGTGTTCAATAACTATTTATAAATGGATTAAAATATGCATTTCAAGTTGGCGCGTACAGGACGAGTTTCGTCTCTAGAGCAAAGCACGTGATGCATAGCAGCAATTGATGCATGTACCGTATGTACCGTTGATGCTAGTTGCGGTACTGTCCCAATTAGAGTTGTGTCACTCATACATGAGGCACCTCAAATGTCCCATACAAAACGACAGAATGTCGCAACACCTCAAAAATAATTTTTGTACCACTTCACTGGGACAAACACAAATGAACCGAGATGTGACGACTTGAAGCATGTACCATGAAAGAACGGCGTTGCTTCATAACTTCACTCACTCAGACCGACTGTGACACTGACGCGTGCATGAATAGGACAATATGAGGGATTATAGGACAAATGAAGTTCGTAACATTGAATATTTGGAATATTCGACAATTTTCGGTTGTTTGGTGTCGCCAAAGTTTTGACGGGGTTTTTTTTTCGTTTAATTTAATTTAAATTTGATTTCCAATATGATCTTTTTATTTTTGTTTTCATTATTATAATTTTTCAATTAATCAGCCGTTTAATCAGCAACACACTATAATTCTCTGGTTCAACGACAGTTTAGCCAAAATTCTAGTACATTTTTCGTGTAATCGGCTGTTTAAGCAGAGAATTAACGTTAACGAACACTTGTCTTAGGCCGGTCTTCATCAAAGTTAATTCTCTTGTTAAACAACCGTTTATCCACTATTCCAGTATATTTTTCAAATTATCGGCCTTTTAATCAGCAACCAAGGAAAATTTTCTGCTTAAACCTCTGTTTAGCACCGATTTCAATACATTTTTAATATAATCGGCTGTTTAATCAGAGAATTAACGTTGATGAATACTGCTCTTAGGCTGGCGTTTAATTAAACAGCCGATTAATTGAAAAATACCTGGAATCGTGGGTAAACAGTTGTTTAACTAGAGAATTAACTTTGATGAATACTGATCTTAGGCTGGCGTTTAATTAAACAGCCGATTAATTGAAAAATAACTGGAATCTTGGGTAAACGGTTGTTTAACCAGAGAATTAACTTTGATGAAGACCGGCCTAAGACAAGTGTTCGTTAACGTTAATTTTCTGCTTAAACAGCCGATTACACGAAGAATGTACTGGAATTTTGGCTAAACTGTCGTTTAACCAGGGTATTGTAGTGTGTTGCTGATTAAACGGCCGATTAATTAAAAAATAAATTGGAGTCTTTGGAATTAACAATGTTGATGTTGTATTCTATAACGCAACGCACGCAATACCTTTGCCAACCAATATAAGAATCGGATCTATATCGAAAACGACGTACCTATACTAACTACCTACAATATGACCAAAACTATGCTCATCTGTCGATACTTATATAGTTTCAGAAAATGTATAGTTTCAAAATCCGATATCAAATATCGATATATAGTTTCGATTTGATACTCGGCAAAAGCTATATTACCCACTCTTATCTTAGACAATGTAAGCTCAACTCAATGTATTTCAGTGTATTTTAGGTCTCAGCAACATGACATTGTCCCATCTCATTTGAAGTGTGACAATGTCTTAATGTATTTCAGTGTATTAAATGTCACAGCAACATGACATTGTCCCACCTCATTTGAAGTGTGACAATGTCCCACCTCATCATGCAGAATGAGTTACTCATACAAACTCATTGAATTTGCGTGTCCTACCCAACTCTAGTCCCAATCGTTGTTATTCGCGACTGATAAATATAAATATTTCCAATAACAAGATTCTAACCTAAAAAAATTGTATAAATATAGTTGTACACAGACTTAAAAAAGTCTAGAATTGACACTTCTTCTTATTTTTTTAAAGGACAGTGAGCGGATACGCTCCCAGCTCTGCCAGTCATTTAATGAAGGGGACATGAAAGAACAAGCAAATTCAAATTGGGCCTTTTCTGAAACAGCCAGAAAAAAATAATGCTATAAATCGTTAGAACTGGTCATTTGGAGCAATAGTTATTATGGCACCAAAGCTGTGGGTTGATTCTGTAACCTGCTACAAGGGTTTGAAAAACAGATAATTTCATTTGAGATCTTGTCATTTTGAGCAACAATAGGTCATTTTGAGCGATTGTTATTATAACACAAAAGCTGACTCACAGTCATTCTGTGACATTGTCATACAAGAGCTTGTCATTTTGACCAATTGTTATTAAGGCACAAACAACGCATAAAAACAAGCTCAAGTGCACAATAAGCTACCAGGTGGACTATATCTACCGGTTTCTCGGCTCGTTCTACCCCATTTTGAGAGTGAGCGAGAAAGAGACATTAAAAAACGGAAGTTTACCTATTATTGACATCTATCTGTCCAAGTCCGATCGTAGAATTGGCCAGATCATGATGTGCCTATTTGTGTCTTTAAGATACGAAGCTATTTGATTTGTAAAATGTTTTGTATCATTGTTTATAATTTTTAGGGTTAGCCGAAATGCGGCTGACCGCACGTTGTGGTTGCGAATGAGGCCAGCCGGAACGCGGGCAGCCGCATTCGCATCGCAAAGTGCGGTTATCCGCACGACTAGCCGCATTGCGGCTACCCGCATAGTGCGTAAGTACCCTTAGGCCTCGTCGCATTATGCACTAGTCGCAATGGGGCTAGCCGTGCGGATAACCGCCCTTTGTGGTTGCGAATGCGGCTGCCCGCGTTCCGGCTGGCCGCATTCGCAACCACAACGTGCGGTCAGCCGCATTGCGGCTAACCCTAAAAATTATAAACAATGATACAAATCATTTTACTTTAATAAAAAACATTAAAGGACAACATTCAGCGTTCATACATTTTTGCCAGAAAAAAATAATGTTATAAATTGTTAGAACTAGTCATTTTGACCAGTTGTTATTATTGCACCAAAGCTGTAGGGTCATTCTGTGACCTGCTATCTTCCATCCACATTCGCTTCGTATACTTGTTTCGTCAATCTCCTCTCGTCCATCCTCTCTATATGTCCAAACCATCTTAACATACCTTTCTCAATCTTTGTCACTACATCTTCTATCACTCCAAAACGCTCCCTTATCACGTTATTCCTTACTTTATCTCTCATTATTACTATCACATTTCCAATTTCCATCTTCATGTCTTAGTTTGGCGCACGTGACTTGCAATACCGTTTAGGCAACAGTCGAGGTGGTATTGTAGATATTATAGGCAAATGTTGATCATCAGGTGGGCCTATAGTATTGACATCTATCTGTCCAAGTCCGATCGTAGAATTGGCCAGATCATGATGTGCCTATTTGTGTCTTTAAGATACGAAGCTATTTGATTTGACGAATTAACCAGCTAATACACACCATTACGTAAAATGCAAAACGTTTGACGATTTGCTCAGCCATGTTTGGAAATATATAAAAAAAGTACCTATATAAGTATTATATACATTGTCTGGTACCCATAGCACAAGCTCTGCATAGTTTTGGACTGTGGTGCTGTGTAAAAATGACCCAAAAATATTTAATTATTTTATATCGATCCTGTAGGGGTAGGATATTATTTATGGTAGGTGAAACGAGCTATAGGCCCACCTGATGATCAACATTTGCCTATAATATCTACAATACCACCTCGACTGTTGCCTAAACGGTATTGCAAGTCACGTGCGCCAAACTAAGACATGAAGATGGAAATTGGAAATGTGATAGTAATAATGAGAGATAAAGTAAGGAATAACGTGATAAGGGAGCGTTTTGGAGTGATAGAAGATGTAGTGACAAAGATTGAGAAAGGTATGTTAAGATGGTTTGGACATATAGAGAGGATGGACGAGAGGAGATTGACGAAACAAGTATACGAAGCGAATGTGGATGGAAGATAGCAGGTCACAGAATGACCCTACAGCTTTGGTGCAATAATAACAACTGGTCAAAATGACTAGTTCTAACAATTTATAACATTATTTTTTTCTGGCAAAAATGTATGAACGCTGAATGTTTGTCCTTTAATGTTTTTTATTAAAGTAAAATGATTTGTATCATTGTTTATAATTTTTAGGGTTAGCCGCAATGCGGCTGACCGCACGTTGTGGTTGCGAATGCGGCAGCCGGAACGCGGGCAGCCGCATTCGCAAACCACAAAGGGCGGTTATCCGACGGCTAGCCCCATTGCGACTAGTGCATAATGCGACGAGGCCTAAGGGTACTTACGCACTATGCGGGGTAGCCGCAATGCGGCTAGTCGTGCGGATAACCGCACTTTGCGATGCGAATGCGGCTGCCCGCGTTCGGCTGGCCTCATTCGCAACCACAACGTGCGGTCAGCCGCATTTCGGCTAACCCTAAAAATTATAAACAATGATACAAAACATTTTACAAATCAAATAGCTTCGTATCTTAAAGACACAAATAGGCACATCATGATCTGGCCAATTCTACGATCGGACTTGGACAGATAGATGTCAATAATAGGTAAACTTCCGTTTTTTAATGTCTCTTTCTCGCTCACTCTCACAATGGGGTAGAACGAGCCGAGAAACCGGTAGATATAGTCCACCTGGTAGCTTATTGTGCACTTGAGCTGGTTTTTATGCGTTGTTTGTGCCTTAATAACAATTGGTCAAAATGACAAGCTCTTGTATGACAATGTCACAGAATGACTGTGAGTCAGCTTTTGTGTTATAATAACAATCGCTCAAAATGACCTATTGTTGCTCAAAATGACAAGATCTCAAATGAAATTATCTGTTTTTCAAACCCTTGTAGCAGGTTACAGAATCAACCCACAGCTTTGGTGCCATAATAACTATTGCTCCAAATGACCAGTTCTAACGATTTATAGCATTATTTTGTTCTGGCTTTTTCAGAAAAGGCCCAATTTGAATTTGCTTGTTCTTTCATGTCCCCTTCATTAAATGGCTGGCAGAGCTGGGAGCGTATCCGCTCACTGTCCTTTAAAAAAATAAGAAGAAGTGTCAATTCTAGACTTTTTTAAGTCTGTGTACAACTATATTTATACAATTTTTTTAGGTTAGAATCTTGTTATTGGAAATATTTATATTTATCAGTCGCGAATAACAACGATTGGGACAGTACCGCAACTAGCATCAACGGTACATACGGTACATGCATCAATTGCTGCTATGCATCACGTGCTTTGCTCTAGAGACGAAACTCGTCCTGTACGCGCCAACTTGAAATGCATATTTTAATCCATTTATAAATAGTTATTGAACACCGATTGCAGTTATGTGGAGAACATCCTCGGTACATCCGTTTTATATCATAACAAAAGACCGATCATCATTAAATCATTATGGCGCGTACAGGACGAGCTCGTTCTGTACCCGCCATATTCAATTAGCTTTTTTATGAAAATGGTAAGCTGTACTCTTTTTTTAAATTAAGGTACAGCGCAGTACACACTCGTACATGCTTTTCATGGTATTTAAATAAAAATACAAAACTTGGCGCGTACAGGACGTGGGACACAATATTTTTACCTCAACATCAATAATCATTGCTCAACATGAACTAGTTAAAGCAGTAGTAGCCTAGCAGTTGGATGCTTTCCATGCAGGGCCGGATTAACCATTAGGCAGAGTAGGCAACTGCCTAGGGGCCCCGCATTCGCACAAAAGTAATTGAAAATGTTTCATACACTGAAAATTTTATTAGAAAAGTATAGTCAATGTAAATAGGTAGGTATTGGTTTTTTTTCGACGCATGCTGTCAGTTGATGAAATACCTACTTCATACTTACAGAACAGAGGGCGTATTCGTGTCAAACCTTTGACTAAGCCATTATCAAAGTGTCAAACTCGTAGTAGTTTGACACATACGACGACCTCTGTGGTCTAGTGGTTCGAGTGTCGGACTGCTGATAACGAGGTCGTGGGTTCGATTCCCACAGGACACAAATATTTGTGTGATGAACATAAGTGTTTGTGTTGGTCTGGGTGTGTTGCTTATGTATTATAAGTATGTATTTACAAAAAAAAAAAGTATATACGTATTATATCCATTGTCTAGTACCCATACCACAAGCTCTGCTTAGTTTGGGACTAGATGGTGCTGTGTAAAAATGTCCCAAAGATATTTATTTTTATTTATTTATTTTTATACCATACGAATACTTCCATCGTTTTCGTTGACTTTCATTCATAAATTAGTAGCGCCCCTGGCGGATACGAGGAGGAACTATTGATTTACGAATGAAAGTCAACGAAAACTGTGGAAGTATTCGTAAGTGTCAAACTCGTACTAGGCCCCCAGGACCATCTAGTATCGAGTAGTAGAACTAATAATATGGATGCGTTACGATTACGTAGCGTATTGTATGATAAACAGAAGTTTTGAAATGCTTGATCTGGGGGCCTAGTATGAGTTTGGCACTTACGAATACTTTCAAAGTATTAGACGACTTTCATTAATAAATCTGTAGTTCCTCCTCGTATCCGCCAGGGGCGCTACTGATTTATGAATGAAAGTCGACGAAAACGATGAAAGTATTCGTAAGTGTGAAACTCGTACTAGGCCCACTGTAATTGTAATTTGTGAGTTTGGCGACCGTGATCCCTTCATCAACTTGAAAAGAGCTGATGATCTTCAAACAGCCAAAAAGGGCCCCCGAGAATTGCATTGCCTAAGGGTTCCGACATGGATAATCCGGCCCTGAGTTTATGTAGGTATATTGAGCGAAATATGTTAGGCGATAATAAATAATAACAAGATATCTACTGAATAATACTCACAGAAAACATTGGCTATATTAGCTAGATCATATTATTTTAAAAATTATCATTATCTATTGATCAAATTATCGTTTAGCCAACTATTTATGCTATTAGGTATATATACCTAATAGCATAAATAAGCAAGCTGTAGCTTATAGAGCTAGGTTAATGTTTTCTGTAAGTATTATTCAGTAGATCATTATGTTGGAATAATTCAGTGTTGTGCAACAACTCCTAGGATGTGTTTTATTAATTAACTAGCAGCCCGTTCCGGCTTCGCACGGGTATTTAGGAAAAAAATCAAAAATTATAAATTTTAACACATATAATATACACTCACACACAGACGCCCTTCTTTTTGCGTCGGGTTAATAAGAAAGAGTACATTATATAGAAAGTTTAGATTTTAATTTTTTTTTGTCATTATTTTTTAATATTCGATTATTTCATTTTTATTTCTACTGTTTGTAAAAAGATCATAACTACAAACAAAAGCCATTAAAATTAAGTCAGAGCTTCCCTGTAGGGGCTGGCCAGAAAACCTACACGTGTGTCTGACAACTCCTTGGCCCTCTGGACGCGTCTGGAGGGAACGGCAGTTGTTAGGCCAGTGCATCCTCGGTACTGGCAATGGAATCCTTTCGAAGGATTAACTTTCGGGGGATCTTATTGCCTGCGAATGTTCTGGTACGGGAGGGGCCTCATGGGGGCCAATGGGGAGTTGCTCCACATGTCCCTCTGATGTCAGCAGAGGGCACAGTGGAGGAGCAGGGGTGGGCCCAGTATGCACTCACCCTGCCACTGGGCAGGCAGTGGGGGGACTGTCCTTCCCTGCCCCCGTCGATCTCGTAACCCCAGGAGTGCCCGCTGAGAAGTGTTCCCGCGCCTCTTGGGACCGAAGGTCTTGGCTTCACCACCCGGACCGCGAGGAAGAAAACTAATTCTATAAAAATTACGGGAGGATGGGGCCTGCGAGCAGTAGACTCAGGGTAGTCTGCTGCCCGACCTGCAATAGTTAGCCGAGCGGAGTGAGCAGCCACCACGCGACTTTTTTCTAATACTTACATTTTTGAACTCGTGATATCTTTCGAATGGAATGTCCGAATTGAATAATTCAAAAAGTTATATAAAGGTATTGAAGCAGTCTTCAGTATAAAGTAATTTATTTTGATAAGGATTAATACCAAGGTACAAATAAAGAGCCTTTTCTAGCGGCGGCATTTCAATTGTTTTTTTTAAAATAAAAGAACACTTATTGTGACATAACTATAACAGTTAGACATATGCTGTCGCGACATTTTTTGTAGATAATGACGGGTTTTGCAAAGTTTTAGTTTTGCATTATCTTATTCTATCATCAATAGTTTTAGCAGCGCACGCGATGAAAGGAATTTTATAGGTATTTTTTTTACACCTTGGGTTACATTATTGGAGTTTTAGTAAGGATCCCTAATTTTTTTGAAAATATAATATAGCCTATGTCACTTGGAGATAGTGTAGCTTTCCAACGGTGAAAGAATTTTTCAAATCGGTCTATTAGTTTCGGAGCCTATTCAATGCAAACAAACAAACAAACAAACAAACAATCAAATCTTTCCTCTTTATAATATTATATATATTATATATATATATATATATATATATTAAGTATAGATTAAGACGTGGCTAAAAGGTCTTAGCAAGCAGGCCATGAAACTACAAAAAAAAAATTAATAATCAAAATGGCGTGTGAAATGAAAGATAAAATCTAGGGATGTGACTTAGCTGTAATGAAATTGATATATTACTAATCGATTCTTTTATTTTTCTTCAAAATCGATTAATAAAAAATCATTTACTTGAAAATAATAATCGCTTATTCCAACAAATCCATTTTCTTTTCTCAAAAGAACAGATTAAATCAACTTTACAAGACTAATTATTAATTCAGGGCCAAAGCTGAAGGTGTCTTTTCTTTTCTTTATTTTTTTACCACACATTGCTTGGTAAGGAATTAAAATAGACCATTAAGCCTCAAGACGCCGCTTAAACAAAGTTTTGCATGAGAACGCAGTCGTAAAATGATGGCAGGGACCGGGGGGCGGATGGTGCGTTATGATTGGTCGAGTCAAACGTTCGGTGTTATGATTTCGTATGATTGGTGCCACACGCTGACGGACTGACGTCCTGATTGTCAGTGGGGCGTATGATATGCAGTGCTACTACATATGCGTTGTGACCGGGGGTGTCCGGCTAATCGACGTCTAGAGGCTTACTGGTCTGTGGGAATTAAGAAATAAAAGCTTCGGCAACCTATTCGGTTTGGTTCTAGACTTTCTGTGCACAAAAAGAAGCGTCCAAACACAAATTTATTTTCGAAACAAAACAAATGAACGAACCAACTTACGAACAAAACAATGACTTTTGACTAGACCTTGACGAATACATAGTAGAAATAAATCAAAAAACACACAACGCTTAATCATCATTATTTCAGCCGTAAGACGTCCACTGCTGGACATAGGCCTGCACCCCCAAGAATCGCCACAACAACCGGTCCTACGCTCTCCGCATACAGTGGGTTCCTGCGACGCTTAAAATAGACAAAACTATTTCTGAATATCGATTTTTCTAGAAATAATAATCGAATCACAAAAATTAATTAAAAATAAAATAATCGATTTTTTATTGATGGATATTTTTTTTCACATCCCTATAATAATCCTTCAATTTAATCATTCGGGAATTTTGATACGTTTTAATGCGTCGAAATGCCCGTTTGAAAATTGCGTTAATAAGATTCGTTTACGTTTATTGTTTCATATTTATGTATTTTATGTGTGCACTGATAAAATATTACGATGTGGCACGAAGCACGGAAACAAGAGCGGTTGATCCGCGGGATGATTGTTGACTATCGCCGAAGGGCGGAGCGCCGCAAGGATTTTTATGAGAAGATTGTGAGCCAATCGTTTGTTTATTTGTATATCATTTGTGACTTTATGCATTGTATCAATGACCATTAGAAAATATTGTATCGTGTACAAGGTAAAGTGTAAATGCCGTACGAAAAAGCTCGATATTTAAGACTTCTTTTCAGAAAGCGGAGCCGACTCAGTTCCTGCAACTCCACGGGCGACCATGCAAGGTACATTTGGACCCGGCCATTGCTGCGGCAGGAGAAGGCCCCGCTATTATGTTAGTACATGATATTAAGTATTAAACCTATTGTCTTATAGATTTTCAAGGTTAATATTGTGGGATATTGTAGAGCCACTTGACTTACCTACCTGTATAGATAATTTAGCTGTCAACCTAGCATAAAAAGATGACAAGATTATCAAAACATAACATAACATTATTTTCTTAACAATAAAATTGCAATAGATAGACGACTAAACTGTATATATTTTCATAGGATGCCATGGCAAGGTGACACAAACAACATGATTGACCGTTTTGATGTGCGAGCTCATCTAGATTATATACCAGAAGTGAGGAACCCAGATATACCGCCTGAAGAGCTCTGTCCGGAAGAAAGACAGTGTAACTATGAGAGATACAGGATCCTTGCACAAAATGTCTTCCTAGGAATAAGTAAGAAACTACTCATTTATACTACTGATTCAGATAGAATATCTTAAGCTTATTCATTTTAAAGCAGAATTATCACTTATTTTACACCCGATGTTTGGACCAGAGCGCCAAATCTTATAATTAACTTTTTCACCACCACACAGCATCATAAAGGTTTTTGAGCCATTAGTGCCACATCTTTTATAGAAGGCAAATATAAAAGAGTTTAAATCGGAACCTTATTTTGAACATTTTTTATTATGAAAAGTAAATATAGAATGTCCTAAGAATTACAATCTTCATGAAGATAAATGTTACATTTCTAAACTTTGAAAAATTGTTTTAGGTGAAGACAAATTTCTCCAACAGTTGGCCATAGAAGAACAATTTGGAGTCACCATAGAAGAAAAAGAAATGCAAAAAGAAAAACTTCACGAAAAGAAAGGGACTGGTGCTGCTATAGGATACAATTATAATGATCCAGGAGCACAACCCTCTGGTTCTACCGGTAGATTCAGCTTTACTGTTATACCTCAATGTGCTGTGATGCTTGACGGCTACTTATGTCTGGTCACGGGGTAGTATACTCTACGGTCTTTTTTGGGTATTCTTATGGCATGCAGTGTTAAATTACAGGACCAGAGACTAAAAAAGTGGAACAGAAAGATGGGTCAGATGAGGAGTCCGATCTGGACATCATTGATGTGGACTTGAGTATTGATGTGAACAAAATGGAGGCTTCACAGGTGGGTTTCTGATTCAAGTAGTTTAAGAGTAATATGTTGCTTGGATACATGGATAATTGGATACAAAATACAACATTCAGTGCATTTCTTTTTTTGCTTTATTGTACTAATAATTAATTAATTAAAGCATTTTAAATCAATACATTCAATGTTTTGTAAATACAATTTTGAAGCTCAATATAATTATTATTCTTGTGTGGTTAGGTACCATTCACAATGAATAGTGATGGGTAGACTTGCTAGGTCATTTATGATTAGCATAGCATCTTGTACTGAGACAACTGTGGCCATGTGACTGGGCTGTCTTGTATGTGATTCTTACAACTAATAATTGACAGTCTTTTTGCTATTATGTCATGAAATTTTGGTAGTCACAGAAATAACTGCCTTATAATCAGTGATCGGAATAGTTAGAGCTAATGTGCCTAAAATTCAAAGAACTGAGACAAAAGAAGTGGAGACTTCCTTACAACATTTTTTTTTTCGGAATATGTGTTCAGAGTTTCGCAAAATTTCTTAAGTACAACTAAAATTAATAAAATAAAGCAACTAGCGAATTCATTTTCTGTTTCTGTTTTAAAAAAAGAGTATGCACAATTTTTATTGTTTCCAAAAAATATAAGTAATCTCCTTATCTTCGTTTGAACGACGTAAGTACTCGCGGAAGCTAGTGTAATTTAACATACCAGCTTTAATAATTAGAACTAACAAGGTAGAGGTAAAAAAAGACAAATATTATTTTCATTTTAATTTTTATTTTATTTATTGAATACAAATATTCCGAAAAAAAAATTGTCATAAGGAAGTCTCAACTTTTTTTGTTTCTGTTCTTTGAACTTTAGGCACATTAGCTCTACCTCTTCCAATCACTGCTTATAATCTTATAAATTTTTGTTTATACTGGCCAATGATATTTAAAAGTACAGATATGTTACTCGCTCTCGCAATCTGAAGGCTCGAAAACGAGGACGTTTTTCTATTAATCTGCGTCAAGTAAGGCGCCGAGCGTGACTGGTGACAAAAACAAAACTAAAATGCCGTCGTGTGTGATTATGACGCGAAAGTAACTTGAAGTAACCAACTTACTTACTTTGTACCAGTTTATGTGTATTGTGCTACTGCTGCATACGGAACATTTTTTTCGTTTTGTTAGGGTATAACATATTCTTATACAACGTGTTATTGAAATAACTGAAAACCTCTTAAGGGGTCAATGTACTCATCAGTATGAACTATGGGACCAACCATGAAATCGCGAAAATAATATCAGCTAATACCTACATTTTGTCGATTCGAGTGAACAAAAATGTAGGGATCAGCTGATATTTTTTTCGCGATTTCAGGTTTGGTCCCCATAGTAAAAGTTGTTCTTACTAATGAGTACAATGACCCTTTAAGATGTTTTCAGTTATTTCAATAACACGTTGTAATGTCTTTGGACATATCTATACTTTCAAATATCATTGATACTGGCTAAAGGTGTTTCTATTTTATTCACTTCACAGTGATGAGCATAATAGCACTGTTCCATATTCTTTGACCCAATTGGTGTATTCCTATGTGACCTATTTGGCACAGTAGCAGAGAGTAAATGTCGTAGCAACGACCATACAGCCCATAGACGCCTCATAACAGGCGACCGATGTCTGCAACACATCTATGAAATTTCACGAATGTAGGTCACCACTATTCGCCACTTGTAATCTTCAAATCAGTTTCGACCTTACATGAGCCGTCAGAACTGCCGCATTACTGATTAGCCTATAGCCGCCTTGGTAGGGTCAATCGGATTGCCTCAGCTAGTGGCAGAATTTATTGTACGCATTATATTCAACATTAGGCGTCTATTGGGCTGTATGGTCTTTGTGTCGTAGTTTCGATTATCATATCGAAATTTTGCATGACATTGTAACTTTTAACATAATATGATTGTTCAGAGTCTGCCATAGATAAAATTCTTCATACATCTTTGCAACTCTTTTACATATGCAAGCAAAGTCTTTTATGGTTGTCACACTGCATCTTACAAGCAGTCTTTTATGGTTGTCACACTCCATCTTGCAAGCAGTCTTTTATGGTTGTCACACTCCATCTTGCAAGCAGTCTTTTATGGTTGTCACACTTCATCTTGCAAGAAAATACTTTTATGGTTGTCACACTTCATCTTGCAAGAACATACTTTTATGGTTGTCACCAGGGTTGTTGCTGATCCAGAATTTTATCACATCAGCAGATGCTGATGCTGATGCTGATTTTTGACATTGACATCAGCGGATGCTGATGCTGATTTTTTGAATTGGAAATGTGTACCTTATGAATTTATATAAAAATGTAATTTGAATGTATTTATACATATAATACCTATATCTTTTTATAAAAATCCGATATTGATTAAAGGCTAAAAATAGTGCCTATTCAAAACTTTGACGGTGATTAATCAAATTTTGAAATTAAGGGCAAAATCTATTTTGCCCTTAATTTCAAGGCTCTAGCCCTAGGAAAAAATATCGCGGCCCTACATTTTTATTTACGAATTATTCACTAAAATCTGGTAAATTATGAAAAACATAACAGGAACATTGAAAACCTACATGAGATAAACTAAACCCGTAAAGAAACCTGCACACTAGCGCGAGCGAAGCGAGCGCAAGTTTTTTTTTAGGATTACCGAAAACGTTCTTCCATTTTAGGCGCATTTTAAAAAGAATTTTAAGGCTTTTCTTTTTATATAAAAGCATTTGAGCTTTCTTTCACTATGCTTAAACAAACGAGAGAGAAATATACAAAGTTTTTGCATATAAAAAAATAAACCTTTTGTAAGTGAAACTATTTAAACTGGACCTACTTTATTCCGTGTGGTGTCGGACATAAATAATGCAACAACCTATATCTTCTCATGGGTGTCATAAAAGGCGACTAAGGGATTCACCAGAGGATGGGCAGCAGCGTTCTCTGAGTGTTTAACCAACCAACTGAGATCTCAGCGATCGCTAACCCGCCTGCCAGGCGTGGCGATTATGGCATATTCCCCCAAACTGCTTGGAGAAGCCTATGTCCAGCAGTAGAAAACTTTCGGCTGAGATGATGATGATGAATGATGGACCTACTTTGAGCGCACAAAAGAGCAGCGCGAACGCAAACGCCAATATTTCTTTGTTTTTAAAAACGTAGAGTTCCCCTTATTATTGCTTCTGTTGTGATTGCATTCGTTAATGAAGAGCTTGATTATTTTTATCCAGCAAAGGCAATCCAGCATAAATTATTTTCATTCTTTGCTTTTTATTAGCTGACTATAATAGCTCCACATTGCCCTTTTTGTTAGAACGCCTCTTTCAACTGTACTGTGCTGTTGACATTTGTCGTAATAGACAAGTTTGTTTTGGGTTTGCTAAAAATCTCCGAAGTACAAAAAATAAAAAAAATAAAAAAAAATTATAAATAAATGTCTTTGTCTTTGTACAATACCATTTATTATACTAGCGGTCAAAACTCACAAGCGAAACAAAAAAATGTGCCATAAGCCCCTCCCCTTTCGGTCACGTTACAACATGAACATCAGCATAAATATCAGCATAATTTAATGCGGATGCTGATGCTGATGCTGATGTTGAAAATGATGCTGATGATCAGCGGATGCTGATGCTGATGCTGATATTCGCAACAACCCTGGTTGTCACACTTCATCTTGCAAGAAAATACTTTTATGGTTGTCACACTTCATCTTGTTATGAATTAAGTTCTTGGATGTGATTCGAATGCACATATTTTTTATGCAGTTTATGTAAACAGATTTGTTGCACACTCTTTTTCTTACTTGTCTTATTGTAAACAAGCTTGGCATGTCTGTTTAATGCAATTCGTCAATAATAAAAATTAAAAGACGTTATGTTAACAATTTCACACGCAATTTTTTTTTACATCTAACTACATGTGCAGAACTAGTGATTATATTTTATCAGTAGTTATTTAAATAAAGACACGTGCCAAGATTGTTTACTAAATAAGACAACAGAAAAACAGACTTTAGTTTCTACTACACTCTGTTTTTTCTTACTTGTCTTATTTAGTTAATGGCATGTCTTTTTGATGCTATTTGTCAATAATCTTCTTAATATAAAACAAAGTCGGGTTAGTAACATCATTTGTAACTCAAGAACGGCTGGACCGATTTAAATGAAATTTGGCAGTCAGATAGAACATAACCCGGATTAACATATAGGCTACTTGTTATCCCGGGAAGATGAACAGTTCCCGAGGGATGCGCGATAAACGACTTTCACGCGGGCGAAGTCGCGGGCATAGGCTAGTAATTATTAAAAGACATTATGTTAAAATTTCGGAAACTAAGTAATAATTTTTAACCTAATTACATGTGCAGAACTAGTAATTATATTTTATCAGTAGTTATTACTTTATCACTTAAATGTCATGTTGATGGTGGCGTTAGTGTCGGGTCGTTAAATTCCCTTCAATATGGTTGAGTTAAGCGATGGCCGATGCTCGCGTCATGCTCGTGAACGCGGGACAGTTCAGCTCCTACATACTATGGCAACTCTTTTTACGTTTATTTCTAAAGGCAATATTCTCACTATTAAACTCTTGTTTACTTCTGACATTAACCTACATCATACACACATTATTTGAATAAATTTGATGTAATTAACAAAAACCTATTTTAAAAAGAGTATATCCATCTTGCCGGTTCTTCTCCATAGGACCCATAATTTGGAACCGTGCAACTAGAGCCTGATGTTTCAAAAGTGCCTGCATTACACTGTTCATCTTCCCGGGATAAAAAGTAGCCTATATGTTAATCCGGGTTATGTTCTATCTGTATTCCAAATTTCATTTAAATCGGTCCAGCCGTTCTTGAGTTATAAATGATGTAACTAACCCGACTTTGTTTTATATTAAGAAGATTATTGACGAATTGCATCAAAAAGACATGCCAAGATTGTTAACTAAATAAGACAAGTAAGAAAAAAACCGGCCAAGTGTGTGTCGGACTCACGCAGTAAGGGTTCCGTACCACCCATCGACCTGATACCCCATAGAAACTGATTTAATTTACGAGAGTTTATCAAAATACATCAACGATCGTGTGAATTTTTACATCATTTCTTACGTAGGCACCACCACATATGTCTATGTTTGCCCTGTTTTTAGTTGCTAAACTACATAGTATGCACTATAATTAGACCAATATTGACGCTGGTATGTATTACCGTTTTGAAGATAGAGCAGGAACAAAAACGTTGGAAAAAATGCATATTTTTCGAGGTTACTTGTATGGGGACCACCTTTGGTTTTAGACTTTTTTATTTTTAGTATTTGTCGTTATACACCTCACAGCAACACATTCTGTGAAAATTTCAACTGGTTATCTATTACCGTTACAAATATACAGCCCTTGACAGACAGACGGACGGACGGACGGACAGCGTAGCGAGAGTAATAGGGTCCCGTTAGCACCTCTTGGGTACGGAACCCGGGTCCCGTTAGCACCCTTTGGTTACGGAACCCTAAAAACAGAGTGTAGTAGAAACTAAAGTCTGTTTTTCTCTTGTCTTATTTAGGGGCAAGTTCACCCAGAAGATAACAGATGTTTATGTAAAAACCAGATGTTTAAACCGAACTTTGGTGTTCACCAACGATAACCAACCGTTATATCACAGTAATCAATCGATTTCTCTAACTGAAGTCGGGGACGTCGTTTAAGTACTAACCGGGTATTTAAACAAGATATTTTTGAAGTTTGATGGTTGAAATTGTTGAGGTTCTTCATCGATATTCTATATTTGATTGTTTTTCGTAATTTAAGAAGAGTCTATGCTGCATAAAATATTAATATTAGGATTATTACTCTCCAAGATAACAAAACAATTGCATTTTACCATATTCGTAAAATTTACAATAAAAACCGGCCAAGAGCATGTCGGGCCATGCTCAGTATTATAGGGTTCCTTAAGTAGGTGTTACAAACAAATCAAATCGAATATTATTCATGGCTATTTTAGTTTTTGCAATAGACAGCAGCATTGGCGACTCAGAGAGTGTTGTCAGTAGCCTCTAGATGGCGCGCGCTAGTACTAGATTGTATTACTAGATGGCGCCAAATTTAAGAAGTTTGTCATGTCAACAACATAACACAAAGTTACTTTTTGGGATTTTTTCAAATAGAATGTAGCTAGAGGAGCATTATTTGCTATGACCATTTTTCTCTAAGGTCAATGACCTTTGAACTAGGACGTTTTAAGTATTTTTCAGTTTTCTCACTATAACTCAAAAATTTATAATCACATTATACTCGAAATAATTTTTAAAGAGAGTTTTTACAAAAAACTTTTTTTTTTTTTTTTTTGTTTTTACAATGTGGAAGATTATAAGTTTCTTAGTTTTATAGTTTAGAAATGGCAGGGGGGGGACACATTGCAAGCCACTTTGACGGGCTATATTTCGCAGGTGGTACACCTGATAAAAAAGTGATGTATGAAACATTGCCTTCATTTTAGTAGACCTATTCAATGATACCCCACACGAGGGGGTGAAGCGAAAAAAAAATTTTCATCCCCATTTCACATGTATGGGCGCCACCCCTAAAATACGTAATCACGATTTTTTTATTCTTTTAAAATCGAGATCTATATCTAGACTATTTTTTAACAAAATTTCATTTCGTAACACGTTGCCGTTTTTCGAGCGTGCATTTTTCTTTTACGAATATGAACAAAGCAGACATATTGCTTATGCTTTTAGAAAACTTATGAAAGATGTGTAAACATAACTGTTTTTGTCGTATTTGAGGTAGTACGTTATTATTTCATTTATAATTTTTTGTATAATTAATAAAAATAAAAATGAATGCGGCTTATAAACGATGCTCGCGCAAAGCCTGTAGGTCTACTCGCGTTTTACGAACGACAAACGAAGTACGAACTTTCGTTCCAGCTGATACTTACATAATAAAGATAGGCACATAAAAAAGGCACAATTAAGATAGACTACGGTTCATAGTCGTATACAATTTACCGGAGATGAGAAAAACAAACGTCAAAACACGATCATCGCATGCGATAAGGGAACGATGGTTGACCGGAGTAGCAAATTGTGCGATGAATCGTACGATTTATCGAATATCGTCGAACGGGAAAAGACCCCCTGCACAATGTTACCGCTACTTTTGGCTAAGCACAACTAACAGAATTTTATCATGTTTGAAGAAACGCGCCCGCCCGATACACTTCGAGTTTGTAAGCGGCCTAATATTCAAACATAAAAATGGCGTATTTTATTGGTTGCTATGACAACCAAGACCGCTTATCCTGCCAAATTAAAAATATATGTTCAATGTATAGAGTAGCATTATACTAGGATTTTTAATTTTGGAAGAGTTACCTGATATGCAACCGTTTTAAATTGTCGTTCTTTTCATAGTGTTGTTGCCATTTAGTTACCATTTTGATTATTCGTGTTACATCATTCGTTCTTTCGTTCCCAGAACGCTCGGTTTCAGAATCAATGATCAGATAGGAGTCGTGAACATGAAAATTCCCGCGTCATGGTTAAAAATCTGTTGTTGAATAACAGGTTGATTTCGCAAACAGTGGTTATTTCAATGTCCGCGAACTCGGCCCTTAGTAAACAATCTTGGCACGTGTCTTTATTTAAATAATTACTGATAAAATATAATTATTCGATCTGCACATGTAGTTAGATGTAAAAAAAATTGTGTGTGAAATTGTTAACATAATATCTTTTAATTTTTATTATTTACGAATTGCATTAAAAAGACATGCCAAGCTTGTTTACTAAATTACACAAGAGAAAAAACAGACTAGTTTCTACTATATGTCTACTTCAATATTATAATTTTTTGTAAAAAAATATTGTTTATGAACTCCAATGAGTATTTTTACTTATGGTTAATTTTGTGGAGCACAGGCGCACGAGTTGAATGGTGTGGGGCCACAGTTCGGCATGGCAGGCTGTGACCTGTTCTCCTTCCTTACGGGCGACGCAGACGACGCCGAGCATCAGAAACAGCTGTTGCGGGAAGAGAAAGAGAAGGCTATGTTCTCTGGGAGAAAGAGCAGGAGAGAGAGGCGCGCGCATCGGTTAGTAGACCTCAAAGAATTTTTACCCAAGATAGAATGCGGACGGAGAAATTTAAGAACTTCAAAAATGAATAATATCCCGTTCGTATAAGGTCCAAAATCTTTTATCAAAATCAGGGAGAAAATAACGGGAGAGCCCGGTTTTCTGAGATAGCATTACCGAGAGCCCGCTGTCCCTTTCCTGCATGTATGGATAGGGACACCCTATAGAAAGAGACAAAGGGCTCCCCAATCATCGGACCGAATTTTAGTCTGCCGTCCGCTTTCCAGCTATAATATATAAGTTCCTTGGTAGACCTACAATAAACTTTTATGAAATCGCTCATCTAACAGAACAATGACGATTGTATTCAGTGGTGGATGCAGGATTTTGATTAGGGAGGGGCTTGACCCAACTGAGGGTAGGCTTTATCAAGATGAACAGTAAACTACAACTGAACTAGATTAAGTAAAGATAAGTGATGAAAATTTTACTGTAGGTAGTGTAGTAATAAGAAAGTAGGATAATGGTGTTGACTCTCTTGTTCACGAACTAAACTTATTTTAAACTATCGCTCTCTTTTACTAATAGTAGATACAAGAAAGGGATGGCAACAATTTTAGAACTGTCAGATTAGTCGGAATCTAGATTTCCATACAAGTTTAGTCGTGATCTCGGAAGGTGCCGACTATCTCTCTCTCTGATAATTGTAGTATAATGAAATTTTTGTATTCTAAAATGATTCCAATACCATTAAAAAAAAAAAAAAATGTACGCCGGAAACGGCAGAATATGTTGGATCCAAATTTTTTTTAATAACCACTGTATTGTACCATATTCTGACGAATAAATGATCTATCTATCTATCTAAAACACATAGAAATGTAACACGTAAACTAATATGACAGCACAAAAATTGTTGCCATCCCTTGTAGGTATCTACTATTAGTAAAAGAGAGCGATAGTTTAAAATAAGGTTAGTTCGTGAACAAGAGAATCAACGCCAATATCAAGTTTAATTTTAGATTTGTCAGGGGTGAATCCAGATGCTTTTGAGGGGGGCTTGAGCCCCTTAGCCCTGGATCCGCCACTGATTGTATTTAATTTATTTATTTTGCACTTACTTACTTTTTCCTACGACTTTTTGACGACCTCTGTGGTCTAGTGGTTCGAGTGTCGGACTGCTGATAACGAGGTCGTGGGTTCGATTCCCACAGGACACAAATATTTGTGTGATGAATATAAGTGTTTGTGTTGGTCTGGGTGTGTTGCTTATGTATTATAAGTATGTATTTACAAAAAAAAAAGTATATACGTATTATATCCATTGTCTAGTACCCATACCACAAGCTCTGCTTAGTTTGGGACTAGATGGTGCTGTGTAAAAATGTCCCAAAGATATTTATTTATTATTATTATTTATTATTCCATGCTCATATTTTCATATGCGATATGTTTTAACCGATCTATACACGCTGAAATTTGAGTCGCTTAATTCCAGAAAAGGGGTCATTGTACATCATAATGAACAACTTTTACTATGGGACCAAAACTGAAATCGCGAAAAAAAAATCAGTTGGTCCCTACATTTGTGTTCACTTAAATCAATAAAATGTAGGGACCACCTAATTTTTTTTTCGCGACGTCAGGGTTGGTCCTATAGTAAAAGTTTTTCATAATGATTACAATGACCCCTTTTCGGGAAATAAGCGATTCAAATTTCAGCGTGTATATCGCTTATCTAGTAGAACAAAGACGTAAGTGCAAAAAAATACACAATGGCGACCTACAGGTTACATTGAATAAAAGCTCGTGGTAAGGGGACCACGCCTATAGCCAGAGCTTTTGATGCGTCTCCGATACTTCGTGCCTGCAAACATCGACTTTACCTTGAATTTAAGTTATTAAAATTTAAAACGAAAATGGCGAAATGTGGGTGTACTATACACCTCTGCCTACCCCTTCGGGGAAATACAGGCGTGATGTTATGTTTATGTTTTGTTTTTGTGTTTATGTAAAATTTAAAACGAAGGCTATAAAATGTAGCAATTCCAATAAAATCAAAGGGCAAATGTTGAAAAACCGTCTCATTAAAGTAAATCTAAAAGGTAGTAAAGTCGAATGTAATATAAATATTATATTTAATGCCTCGTTGGTCTAGTTATGCAAGCGCGACTGATGAGCGTGGGGTCCTGGGTTCGATTCCGTGGTTGGGCAAAACGTTGTTGGGTTTTTCCATTAATGAATTCTCAATAGCAGCCCGAAGTCTGGATTTGTGCCCGGTTAGTGGCAATAGGCTCGCCCCCTATTACATGGGACTATAACATACCTATGTCCAGCAGTGGACGTCTTTCGGCTGAAATGATGATGATGATGATGATAACATAACTAGCAAAATGAGGGTGTACCATCCACTTTTGCCTACCCCTTCGGAGACTACAGGCGTGATGTTTATGTTTGTATATTTAATGTGTCGTTAGCATCGTCTTTAATAAAAAAGAAATGGAAATATAAAATTTCAAAGAAACTATTTTGAAGCAAAATAAGTTATCATTTTGAGTCACGCAACTTTTTTCTTTTATGCAACGTGTTATTGGAATAACTCAATACCTCAGACACCCCAACTAGTTTTTATTATAATAAATTGATATGGGAAGTAATTATAAATTTTATTATTGTAGAAGATATTTGTAATTTTTGGTATCATGGTTACTCTAATCGATTCATAGCGCTAGATTCATTCACGAACGTGCGACGCTCTCGACGCTACTGTGTCGGGAGGTGAATAACCTCTTAAAATTAAGTTTATTTTAATAGTTTTAGGAAGTTAACAAATGTTAACCAAAAGCTTCCATCACACTTTTTACTGGGTCTCGCTCGCCTTTGCGCTCAGCGCCGCATCGTCGTATGAAACTTTTAGACACGGCATGGTATGAAAAAATTTTTTGGTAAAAATTAACCTGTATTAAAAAGTAGTGAATTAGATTCTACTCTCGATTCTGAACAAACTAGTGTCAGGTTTTGAGTTAATTCAATAACACGTTGTATAAATAATATAGAAGAAAAAAATTGCGGTAAAGTTGTTATTACTGGATTACATGATGGTAATGAAAATGTCATTACCATCATGTAATCTAGTAATTTTATTTTATTTGCAGAGACAAGAAGTTAGCTACTAGGGTCGTGAGTCCGCCGAGCTACGCCGCTCCGTCGTCGATGCCTGCACGCTCGCCCAGTCGCTCGCCTAGTAGGAGCCCTTCACCGGAGACAGAAGAAAATATACAGTTTATCACGTCTTTTGGTGGCGAGGAAGAGCAGAAACCACGTGAGTTTAATTTTATTTTACTGACTTCACGGAATAAATAAACTAGACTTCTTAGTAGTAACACTCCTTTGTGAAAGAGCTCGTCCGGGAAAGTACTACCACCGAACCTATTTCTCCGCCAAATATTGATGCTTGCATTGCTGTGTTTCGGTGTGAAGGTTACGGGTGCTGGTGAAATTACAATCACATGAGACTTTCCTTCTTCATGTCTCAGTTTGGGGAACGAAAAGGCAACAGCCTAGATGGTATTGCAGTTATGGGCAAAGGTAACTCCTTAACATCAGGTGGGCCTTTAGCTCGTTTCCCAAAAAAATCACTTTTTATTTTATTCCATGTACTGGCTGTAAATACCATCAATAAATTCGAGTTAAAATGTTCTGTTCTTCTTAAAAAAAATAAAGTAATTAATAATGCTTTTCTTCACAGTAACGGCAGCCAAACCTTTGTATGCAGATAAAGTTAAACAAAATTTGAAGATGTTATACGCTGATGTAGCTCGCAAACCTCGTGGCCGGTAAGATTCTGTAATATTAGCACATTTTCAGCTGTATCATCATTTCATACGAAAGACGTCCACTGGTGGACATAGGCCTCCCCCAGTGGGATATGCCAAAATCGCGACGCTTGGCATTCGGGTTGGTGATCGCAGTTGGTTGGTTAAATACTCAGAGAACGCTGCTGCCCATCCTCTGGTGGATCCCTTAGTCGCCTTTTACGACACCCATAAGAAGATATAGGGTGGTGCAATTCTTTACGTCCGGCACCACATGGAACTTCTGCTGTATACAACATGTTATTTAGGAAACTGAAAACCTCGTTAGGGTCATTCTATTCATTCATTTCTGAAAAAAAACAGCTATTCCCTACATTTTGTCGATTATCAGTTATTTCAATAACACCTTGTAGATATAAAGGAATAAAACTAATTTTGGTTAATGTTTTTAGGAAATCACCACCGCACGATAGACGTTTCCGGCAAATCGGTCCAAGGTTGCCAAATTCAAGGTCAAGATCATTCTCGCGATCGCGATCTCGGTCCAGGTCACGGTCAAGGTCACGATCCAGGTCTCGTTCGTGGAGGAAGTCGCGTTCCAAGTCACGTTCCTCAAGATCCCGTTCCGTGTCCTCAAGGTCACGCTCCAGGTCTTACAGCCCTTACAGAAGAACAAGGTCGAGGTCAAGGTCACGTAATCGTAGAAACAGATATTCTCGAAGCCCCGCAAAGTTTGTATTCACATTTATTCAGTATTCTTGAAATAAATTTGTTATATTTAGGTTGAAACTAATTGTGTTTATGTTTTCCAGTCATGCTAGTGGCTATGCCAAGCGTAATAACTCCAGGTCGATGTCGTTTGAAAGGTAAGCTCGTTTTAAATTTATTTTATTGAATGGTGAGGTGAGTCAGATTAGAATCTAAGAAACTATTAGTCTTGCGCTTGGTATTTCGAGATTTTACGGGTTCGTGGCTAAGTAGCAAGCGTGTGGATTGTACGATCTGCAAGGTTAAGCTGCACTAGCCGCGGTCAGTCTGTGGATGGGTGACCGTTTCGTTACATATCGAGACCCCTTCGTGCCTCGGAGAGCACGTAAAGCCGTCGGTCCTGCGCCTGATCTCTCTCCGGTCGTGTCGAATTTCCGTCCCATCGGATTATGAGAGTGAGGGAATAGAGAGTGCACCTGTGTTTGCGCACACACTTGTGCACTATACTATGTCCCGCGCAGATGGCTAGTCTCCATTGTGATTGGCCGCCGTGACCGAAATTCGGCCGGGAGGAGATTTTAACGTTCAATACACAGACATAGTAAAAAATATAGACGAAGTGCTGCGAACAATCATAGTAAAACCAAAAAAACCGTGCTCCTCCGTGTACAAACCAGCGTTCACGCACACACATGCGCATCTAACCGTGCTCACCGCTCTCAGTACATATGTCGCGGCATCGACCAGTAAGCATCGCGAAAACAAATATCTTTCAGGTGCATGGTGAAGGTCGCGAGAATCCGCTGGATGCGGAAAACGCAGGACCGGTCGTTATGGCGATGCTTGGGGGAGGCCTAAGTCCAGCAGTGGACTTCTTTCGGCTGAAATGATGATGATGATGCATGTTGTGTTCGTGAGTGCTGGTTTGTACACGGAGAAGCACGGTTTTGTTAGCTTCACTATAATTGTTTGCAGCACGTCGTCTATAGTTTTTACTATGTCTGTGGTTCAATATGAAGTGGTTTCTATACTAAGTTATGTTGGTATTATGTTACAGTAGCGATAAAGCTGCGCAAAGCAAAACGAGTGTGCCACGGTACTACGGGCGTCGTAAGGAGGACCAATCGTCCAGCGAACTCTCCGTGGACTCCGACTCCAGTGTATCGGACGAGGACGCGAAAAACAAGTAAGTATGCTCTATAATAAATTAATAGTTACTCTAAAAAACACGATTTCAGAGGTACTCTAATCCATCATCAGATCAGCTGGATGGTACCAAATTATTGTATTGTCATCCGCATTACAGTACTACACATTTTATATGGCCCACCGATGTACCTGCGCAGATGACACAATTTAAATAATAATAATAAATATTTGGGACATTTTTACATAGCACTATCTAGTCCCAAAATAAGCAGAGCTTGTACTATGGGTACTAGACAATAGATATAATACTTACATACTTTTTTTTTGTAAATACTTACTTCTAATACACAAGAAACACACCCAGACCAACACAAACACTTATTTTCATAACACAAATATTTGTGTCCTGTGGGAATCGAACCCACAACCTCATGATCAGCAGTCCGACACTCGAACCACTAGACCACAGAGGTCGTCAAATACCCGGGAAATTGGTTAACCCATCAGAAAACACCATCGCTGCGTGCCAAAAGTCTCGGCCGCTGCCGCTAGTGTACGGAAGCGTGTGAGCGAAATAGAAAAAGACGTCACGGCAGTCAATTTTAACACCTTATGAGCATTGCATAAGGTTGATTATATTTTTTTTATGTTTCGGGTGTTTTCGTCGATCGTCTTCGTGTTTGCGCGAACGAAGATTGATGACGCTCCTTGTCTTTTGTGTCGTACTGTACATATACTTGCAGTTTCAAATCGATACGACAATTAGAAGTAGGTTAAAATCGACTTCCAAGATTTGTTTACATAGTTAGTTAGTCAGTTACAACTGAAGCTAATATAAGCTTGTTAATAATAAGCTCAGTGTATCTCAGTTCATTGATGGACATGGACCTGAGGATCCTGAGGCTCTCCAAAGGTAGTTGACACCTTTTTAAGCTAATAAAGCCTAGCTTATATGCATTTTCAAACACCACTTGCCACTTGTATTGTGTATGACAATGTTTGTCTTTAGTTTAACTATGGCCAATTTACATGTCATCATCATCATCATCATTTCAGCCGAAAGACGTCCACTGCTGGACATAGGCCTCCCCCAAGCATCGCCACAACGACCGGTCCTGTGCCTTCCGCATCCAGCGGATTCCCGCGAACTTCACCAGGTCGTCGGTCCACCTTGTGGGGGGCCTACCCACGCTGCGCCTTCCAGTACGCGGTCGCCACTCCAGAACTTTACTGCCCCATCGGCCATCCGTTCTGCGAGCAATGTGCCCCGCCCACTGCCACTTAAGTTTGGCAATTCTTCGGGCTATGTCGGTTACTTTCGTTCTTCTGCGAATCTCCTCATTTCTGATTCGATCACGCAGGGACACTCCGAGCATAGCCCTCTCCATTGCCCTTTGAGTGACTTTGAGCCTTCTTATCAGGCCCATTGTGAGCGACCACGTTTCAGTACCGTAAGTAATTACTGGCAACACACACTGGTCAAAGACTTTCGTCTTGAGACACTGCGGTATTTTGGACGAGAAGATATTTACATGTATAAATTACTTATTCCATGGTTAAGAGTACATATTGCAATCTACAACCATTGTTTGCAATGTCAGGACTGAAAATGGTACTACTGGACATGCTATTTAATTACTGCCAATATTCTGTGTCGGTATTCGCCTGCCCGATAAGAGTTGTCAGAATACCGAATTGATACTGATAGTTGGTCTGCAACTTTGAGATATTGATATTGCATACTGATCAGATTGTTGTGAACAGCGGCCGCAATCACACCGTGACTTAGGGCTACACGGCACTGCGGTTTCTAGCCGCGAGATTTTTAACCGCAATTCTGTAACACACAGAATGCAGATGCAGGTGCCTGCACTGCGGTTTAAAACCGCAATACCATCAGCCGCTAACAGTTTGACCCTGACAGCGTCTTTATTTCGTGAGCAGTAAGGGCGGTTTTTGTAATTCAAGTGTTACTAGTAACGTGCGTAAACTTTTATATTCGACTAGCTTTTGCCCGCGGCTTCGCTCGCGTTAAATTCTGCTAACCCACGTGACGGATCCTGTTAATTCAGTCCAGTCCAGTTCCATCCATCCTTTCATTCGGACCGTCCAGTCCAGTCACTATCCCACTTTCTCACTATCCTAGTATCACACTATCCCACCTCATTATCTCACTATAACACTATCCCACTATCTCACTATCTCGTCCCATGTCCAGTCCCGTCCCATGACCCGTCGCGTACCACGTCCAGTCCCGTCCCATGTCCTGTCGCGTCCCATGTCCCGTCCCGTCCCATGTCCAATGTCCCGTCTCATGTCCAATGTGCCGTCCCATGTCACATATCCCGTCCCGTCCCATGTCCCGTCCGTCCCATGTCCCGTCCCATGTTATCAATTGTTCAGCAAATCTAATTTCGTGACACAACGACTGCAGCGCCACCTACCGGGTCCATTTGTTAATTCAAACCTTGCAGGGACCCGGACTCGAACGTACCTACACAAAAAATATCATTAAAATCTATCATCTATCAGTACAGGAGATCAGTGACATACCGACAGCAGCGCCACCTACCGGGTCCAATTGTGTTTTTAAACCATCCAGGAACCCATTGAAACATACACACAAAATTTCATCCAAATCTTATTTAATACGTTCTTTAAATTAGAGGGGACCCGAGTTTACCATACCGAACGGGACGAACATCAAATGTTTGACCGGTAGGAACATTTTGTATGGGTTTTTTTTTTTTTTTTTATGATTTATAGATCTGCTCTTGACCACAATCTAGACAGCTTTGTCAGGATGTGGTCGACGATGGAGCGAGCAAACCTATTAGGTGCCGATTCACTCCAGCTTTAAAGGCGTTAGGGTTATAAGTGCCCGGAAATACAGATGCCGGCAGTGAATTCCACAACTTGGCTGTGCGCATTATGAAAGAGTTCTTAAAGCGCTTGGTCCTGATAGTAGGGATTTCCACCAAATGTGGATGATATCCTGCAGTGCGGCGTGTAGTCCGATGAAAGAAAGGAGATGGCGGAATAAGCTCATGGAGCTCTTGCGCACACTCTCCAAAGTACAGCCTGTAGAACACCGACAAACAAGCAACTGTGCGTCTATGGGCTAAGCTTTGTAGCTTAGATTTGGGTAAATAAAATTGTTGTTTTTACTATTTTCTCCGCAAATTTTCCACATTTTCTCACCTTTTAAACCTTCCCTGGACTTCCACAAATATTTTAAAACCAAAATTAGCCAAATCGGTCTAGCCGTTCTCGAGTTTTAGCGAGACTAACGAACAGCAATTGATTTTTATATATATAGATTATCACTTGCTTTAACGGTGAAGGAAAACATCGTGAGGAAACCTGCACACTAGAGAGTGCTCCATACAGTTCTCAATGGTGTGTGTAGTCCGCCAACCAGCACAAGGCTAGCGTGGTAGACTAAGGCCTTAGCCTTCTCGTACTGAGAAGAGGCCCGTGCCCAGCAGTGGGACAGTAATGGGCTGGTTTATGTAGTAACGTGCGGTGGACTTGGACAGTACAGTACGCGGTTTAAAAACCTTGTGGCTAGGAATTGCGTGGCTAGAAACCGCAGTGCGGGCTTGGCCTAAACGCCCCTACTGCCGAATAGAGCATCTCACGCGCGATCGAAATCCGTACCTATTTCTGTCGATAACCAGTGATGCTTGCATGGCTGTGTTCCGAAGCAATGCGGACAGGTGCCGGTGAAATTACAATCACATGAGACTTTCCATCTTCAGTTCCCAGTTTAGCGAACGCGATTTGCAATAACATTTAGGCAACAACCTAGGTGGTATTGCAGTTGTTATAGGCAATGGTAACTGCTTAATATCCTAAGCCAGGGCATGGCCTTAAGCCTGTTTTGCCATCCTATGCAATTAAAAAAAATGTTTCCAATGTTCGTTGCTCCGTATTTTTGTCAATCCGTCTTATCGGCAACTTTGGACCACGTAATGATATTCATTGCTATAATGTCAAAATGTGAAGAAGCAGTATTATCTTATTGATTTATTATATTCTTTATTGTACATTACACCAAACGAAAACAAAGACAATAGTTTACAGAAAAATTAAATAAGTACAATGGGCGGTCTTATCGGTTTTATCTTAGGTTCAGTACTAGGTACAAACTTTGTCAAACCATCAATCAGTAAACTCGGTTGATTGCAGCCTAGCCAGCTCCCTCCCTCCACAGCCCACAGCAGCTTGTTCTCCGCCCGCCATATCTCTGACACAAGCAATTTTTCCACATTTCAGAACGGCGGTGGGCAATAAATCAAATACAAACCAGAATCAGTTACGATTGTCTGGATCCAGCTCCAAAGTCAGTAAGAATCATTTTCTTTTATACATTTGTTCTGCTTTCATTTTAGCACCTTACGACATTACTGGCCAGTAGTTTACAACAGCAGATTATTTCGCTTTTTACTATCTGTGATGCGAAACTTAACGGTGCCATGACAGTTTGTGATGAAACCCGCTAAATTCCTGGTTGTATGTTTATTTGAACCCCATTGTCTTGCTCTATTAATTAAGTGCTTGAATATCAACCTATTTTCATACCCGCCGTGTCTTACTGTGCGTTAACATCAAAATAAATGAACCGAGTACACGTTTTAATTTTTTTTGTGCAGTTGTTTCCTTTAATTTATATTTTAATATGTGATTAAATGTCATTTAGTTGAATTTTATTAATGTTAATTTATTATGAATAAAATGTTAATGCTTTTATTTTATTCATTATATCTTTTACAAAAGGAAGAAATATACTGTTTTCTCAGACCAAAAGAATAAGATAGACGGAGCGCGTAGAATTAGCGAATGAAGCCAGAAAAGAAATACAAAATGGCAAAGGAGTACCTACTATTCCGTCCAGGGTGTTCGCAACCCGCAATCTGGAGTGTACGTCTAATCCTCAAACTAAAATAATAAGATTGTCGCTCCCGACCGCGGCTTGCGAACACTGTGGGTGGAATAGCAGGTAATCCTTTACCATTTTGTATTCCTTTTTCTAACTTTAGCCGCCAGTTCTACTCGCTCCATCTATCTTATTCCTTTTTATTTACCTGAACAAGCTGGAAATTGAAAATATGTCGTAAGTTCGGAAGGAGTTCACCAGCGGGGCGTTACTTACACGATCACAAGTGCTGATAGGATCCTAACTTTGTAAACGCATAACGCGCTTTAATTGAATATCACAGACATTCGACACACTTTTCAGCTTCCTTGGACTTCAGCACAAGGCATAATGGTAAAGATATAGGCATAATAATAATCTACAAAGTGTTATTGAAATAACTCAAAACCAACAACTTGAAACTAATTTGTTCCATGGAGCAAACTACTTATCATGGAGCCGTAGTAATGGAATGAACATTTCTCATATAGCTGATATATTTTGTCTTACCTAGGCAGCAACGTGACAGAACGAGATAGATATCTACAATCCGTATTGCCTTCAACTGTCAATGTACCCGTTTTTTTCCTCAAAATTTGTACTAGCGAGTTACTAAACTGGTGAGCAAATCTATACAAAATGGATTGTCTCTTTATAACACATTGTGACGTTTATGCAATAGAGAAGTTCCGCCAATGCGGGGGCAGTTCAACTTATTACTACGATTCTAGGCTATTCATAGTTCAGAATCGAAAGTAGAATTGTTCACACTACTTTTTAATGTAGGAACATTTTTTACAAAAAAATACCTGCAGAGTCTAAAAGGTTCATACGACGCGACGCTGAAAGCGAGACCGATGCCTCTCTATGTAAACAGAACGCGCGATATTATTGTCCTTTGGAAATAGCCGCGAAGGTGAGGGGTGGGGCAAAAATTACCAATATATTCTACAATAATTTGTGAAAATAAATAATTACTTGCATCAATCAATAAAAATTAGTTGGGGTGTCTGAGGTTTGAGTTATTTAAATAACACGCATAGCTGAAATATTTTTACTAGGTAAATAAAATGGTCCTGAAATTTTACAGAATCATTCTCAGGAAAGAGATGGTTCTCATATAATTGTCCATCACGTTAACATGACGACTTTCGCAGGGTCCGTCGCGTGAAACTCTCTCGCTGAAGGAAAAACTCAAGAGGAAGATGCAGGCCCAATTATCAAGGCAACGTGAGTTTTATATAAGTAATAAGCTAAGAAATTTATTATAAGATCCATAAATTGTATATTGAAATCATATAAACCGTTTTATATGCACATATTTTATATGTTATTTATTTTAATGATCTAATTAAAATATTACCAAATTCATGGGACATTCCGGCTTTCGTAAAGCCAAAGAGTAATTAATCATGCTTAAATTATGTTAATATATTGATATTATGTAATGAATACTAATAAGTGTTTCATCATCATTATCATTTGAGCCGAAAGACGTCCACTGCTGGACATAGGCCTCCCACAATGGGGGAATATGCCATAATCGCCACGCTTGGTAGGCGGGTTGGCGATCGCAGTTGGATGGTTAAATACTCAGAGAACGCTGCTGCCCATCCTCTGGTGAATCCCTTAGTCGCCTTTTGCGACACCCATGAGAAGATAGGGATAATAAGTGTTTATGTACACTTAATTATTGTATTTCATGGGATATGCCATTTATTTGTTTATTTTCCTTTTCCCCGAGTTCCCGATATTTCGCCGCTTTTACAAGCGCCATGCTCACGGGTAAACTAATTTTTTTGCGGGTGGATCATCATCATCAATTCAGCCGAAAGGCGTCCATTGCTGGATATAAGCCTCGTCCAAAAGGGGGGAGGGGATATGCCATAATCGCCACGCTTGTAAAAATAACTTCGAAAAAATCAATTATTAAAAAAAATGGAACCAACTAGTTATTTCTACCAAATTATTTCTTGATTGAAAAGTCATATACACATAAGAGTTTTTGCATTTGATAGAGCTTCAAAATCTAGAATCGACTGGTGTAAAAAAGTGATTTTGCCAAAAGCGACACATAAGAGGACTTCAAGTCGCAACGACGATATGTCACTCGCTTCTCGATTCTGTTCCCGACACACGAATATCGGGAACTCAGGAAAAAGGATTTACATTGTAAATATCAAATATCCCGTAACATACAATAATATATTATTAATTTTGTTTTATTATTATAATATATTAGTTTAAAAATTCATAGTGTTTATGTATTGTTACATATAGTTCGCGCAGACAAACGGGCTGAGGCGGAGCGTCTGGAACGTGAAAGTCGACGACAGGCTCGGCGCGATGAAGAAATGAGGGAACTAGCCATCAAACTGAGGCGCAAGTCTGTATAACCTATATTATTATGAGATAAAAACTATTTGCTAGAAGAATTTCATTTCATTTCAAAATATACATAAAACACATGTTTTTGATGATTTATGAATTCTAGTATCGCTTCTGGTCGAAAGTCGACCAATTGTGTGTTAAGTAGCATTTTGTTTGGGGAAATCATGTTTGTATGTTCTCTTTAAGTTGATTGCTACTGGGTAGCCTGCGAAATTCAAAATGCCGTACGTTTTTTGCAAATCGTAGCTCTATTTCGCGTTGTATATCAATCAAAATATGATTCGCGGTAGTAATAACAATATATCTACTGAAAAATACTCATAAAAAATAAAAACCTTCCTCTATAAACTCTACAAGCTCGAAAATCGATAATTTGATCGATATTATCGAGCTTGTACGCCTTAAAGAGCAAGGTTAATATTTTTATGATTATTATTCAGTCAAATATATTGTTATTACTACCGCGAATCATATTTGGACTGATATACAACACGAAATAGAGCTACAATTTGCAAAAAACGCAAGAAATTTTGAATTTCGCCGGCTACCCTGTAGCATTCACCATAATTTATCTGCCTTAACGGCAACATAAGCATATGTTCTTTTCTGTACATCTATGTCACATTACCTTTCGAATGATATAAGTCTCATTCCCCTCCTTTTATAATAAATACTAATAATATGAAAGACAACATTCGATGTTCAAGGGATGAGAGACAATAAAAACTTTTTATTTTTATTTGTATGTGAAAAAACAATCCCATCGAAAGTTTTTTTATGGCGGCAACATTTTTGATATTTGAGTTCAGACCTTTTCAATACTGGTATTTATTGCAGGCAACGTGAAATGCGACACCTGCAGAACAGAAGATCGAGCGACGAAGACTCGGATAGAAGTCACAGCCGTTCATCGTCAAGGTATAAAATTGTGCTAATATTTGTTTTTTTATCTCTTAAGAGCGCCCAACCCATCATACTTTCCATACAAACACTCGTACGTGATTATGGCACTGTAACAATTTTTTCTCGAGATATTTGATTAAACAGGCATCTTGTGCACCATATCTAGGTTGCTATCTAACCGAAAATTTAAAATTTCTAGAAACAAATTCTGTAAAAGCCTCCAAAAATCAGCTTTTTTGCATAAATTTTACCTGAACTTTAGTCGTTCTTAATGTACTCGTAAATTGTAAAAATAAAGAAAACTTCTAATAAAAACCTTGCAAATGTAATAGAGATTCTAAAAGACGAAACATATTTTAAACATACTTGTAAGGCTTTTTCAAAAACACGTATTTCCTCGAACAAGTTTTGTGAAATTTCGCGCACTAATTTTTTCGACGCTATCGCGTTCTCACTTGCTCGTTAGTCAATGGGCATTGCGTTGGACGAAATAACAAGCTTTTAGACCACTCCTCCGTTGTATTTAGGCGGCCCGGGAAGAGGAAAAAAGTTCTAAACTGTTCTTTTTCTTGCAGAGAATCCTTGTCGAACGATAAGAAAAGAGATGATAAAAGTAAATCACGAAGTGTATCGCCGCCGCCGCCGCCGCGTGTACCAGTGTGGGAACAACCTCTCAACAAGGAGTCCACGTCACAGAGGCCGACACCAACCTCACACAGGCCACGACCATCCGAATACGGAGAACACTCGCACTACCCAGACAACAGGAGGCGGTACGAACCAGAGCCCAAAGAAGACCGAAGAAATGACGAAGAAAGACCTCAGCACTACGCAAACAGATACGACAAGTACGCAAACCGAGAGCCGGCACAAACCCCTCGTTATGACAACTATAATCGGTACGAAAATCAAAGTTATGATGCCAGGTGGAAAGATGACAGCTATCCCAGGAGGAGGCCGTATGGACATAGAGGTGGGTTTAAAGGTCACGGCTTTAGGCAGAACGAACACAGTCAAGGCGGCAGCCCATCACAAGACTACGACAAAGACGCTGCCGACACCTATTCTAGAAGCAAAGTGAAACTTGTAGATTATTAAATAGGTATTGAAAAATTCTTAAGGGATTCACCAGCGGATGGGCAGCAGCGTTCTCTGAGTATTTAACCAACCAACTGCGATCGCCAACCCGCCTGCCAAGCGTGGCGATTATGGCATATCCCCCCCTTAATTGGGGGAGGCCTATGTCCAGTAGTGGACGTCTTTCGGCTGAAATGATGATGATGATTGAAAAATGAGCCAAAATGTATGTAGTTATTCAAATATTAGTTACGTAGATGTTTACGTTAACATATCTTAGAACTTAAGTTCTTGAGATTTTTAGTTAACGGAGTTTTGTTTAACATAAATTGTTTAGTCAAGTATTTATGGCAATTATTTGCAGTAAGTAAGTATACATTTTTGTAGACGTTATTTATGAATTCGTTTCAATTAACTCTTCATCAATTTACCTTGAGTGATTATTGTACAGTACGCGTAATATAACTATGCCGCTGTTAAGTGAGACACAGGTGGCTGCGCAGTAGTCGAATTTTGCAATCAAATCAGTAGCGCGCATGCGCGATAATGGCGGCAAGACCCGCAAGACTGATAGGTTGTTCATCTAAGTGGGAAGATGGCGGGGGAACGCTGTCTCAGTCGTTCGTTAATGTTCGATGCATCCTTTTGTCCTGCTCACTTATAACGCTACTGTACCTGCGCCGCCATTCGCGAAGCCTGGTATCAGAGCGGCACAGTTATATTACGCGTACTGTAAAACCTATTGTTATAAAATTAAATGCACTATTACTTCCTAACTCCACCTTCCATAATGTATTATACATTTTATATTTCAATACATTTTCTCTTTGTGTAGCAGCTCTTCCTATTTGTAAATTAATTCTAATGAAATAAAAGTATGTATTATATGAATACGTTTTTTTAAATTATTAAATCAACGATATTGATACGATAGATCCCAACTAGGTACGAAGCGCTTCTTACTCATGTAGTTTTATCTGTCTCTAAATGCATTGAAAATTACTTTGTATGAAAACAGGTCCTGCACGCTGTAAAAAAAAGACGAAGCTCCTAGAATGGCATTGCCTTGGGAGATTAATGTAGGTAGGTATATGAGATATTGTATCAGTTCATGTAATATAGCAGTTTCATAATCATCATCATTTCAGCCGAAAGACGTCCACTGCTGGACATAGGGCTCCCCAAGCATCGCTACAACGACCAGTCCTGCGCTTCCCGCATCCAGCGGGTTCCCGCGAACTTCACCAGTGGCCTGATTCACAAACTGTCGAAAAGTTTCCGTTTCCGAAGTGAAATTTGACCGGCAAACGAAACAAAACGATCACTTCCTGCGACCACAAACGCTGCAAAGCATTCGAAACGTCAGGAAAACCAATTTTAATAATTATACGCGATGTAATCCGGTTAAACTTGTTTTATTACGAAACAAAACGATTTGAGAATCGAACGGATTCGGAAACTATTCATAGTTCTTTAATTTTACATCGAGTGCTTTGCGACAACAAATGACTCTCGGAAGTTTCCGTAAATTTCGCGTTTCATTTCCGAATCCGTTCGGTTCTCAAATCGTTTTGTTTCCTAATAAAACAAGTTTAACCGAATTACAGTGTATTATAATCAAAGACTTTGTATACTGATGATTATTATTAAAATTGGTTTTCCTGACGTTTCGAATGCTTTGCAGTGTTCATGGTCGCAGGAATTGGTCGTTTTGTTTCATTTGCCGGTCAAATTTCACTTCGGAAACGGAAACTTTTCGAACGTTTGTGAATCAGGCCACGGTCGTCGGTCCACCTTGTGAGGGGCCTACCCGCGCTGCGCCTTCCAACACGGGGTTGCCACTCCGAGAGTAATAGGGTCCCGTTTTGGCACCCTTTGGGTACGGAACCCTAAATAGGACCATTTAAAACGAAACTATGGATTAATTAACCATTTTTATTTGCTCTTACGATTAAGTATGATTTGTCTGTTTTTTACAAAATCATTTAGATATTTATAAAAAATAAATAATTAACACTTACAATAAAATCTGATATCAAAATAATGTCCATATATAAAAATAAAGAAATATGTGTAATATCTATTTTACAGGTTTATATGTAAATCTAGTACCTTGCAACGAGACATGAACTTTGCATGTGTGTGTATTGAAAGTAATTTTGCTAAAATCTGATCGGTCTATTATGTAATGCGTCACATGCGCTCTTGTAGGTACTTCCACAAACGCAAATCATGCCTAGTTCTTTGTTAGACTAGGTATCCCCTATTTTCCGAAAGGCTGATCACCGCAAAAATTAACTGTCAAATCTCAGGTCAAGTGATGTGATTGGTTGTTAACATTTTTGCCGGCCAATCACAGAAGCTGACATTAGATTTGACAATAGATAAAATTGATTAGCCTTCCAGAAACTAGGGTTAAGAGTATTTTATACTGTGTCTTACGCTAGCATTCTCACCGTAGAATAAACGATTTAGATAATGCCAATCTTTTGTGAATTGTGACGAAAGGACAAAGGACAGTATTTAAGACCGCATACTTTGGAAGTTTTAGTCCCATATTGGTGAGTACCTATGCTGGCATGACGTTAATGCTAGAATCCTCACCTTTTGAACAGAAAAACCGCTTAAGCTACAAACATAGTTTGCCTATGTGTCCTGATTTTGTGACCAATTTGTGACCAATTTGTGACGTTGATGTGCCAAAGCTCAATAAAAGAGCCTCAAAGAAACAAGTTTCAAGGGGTAATTGGTGAGTATGCTAGCGTGATCATTCCACATATATTTATATTTCGTAAACGGCTTATCCTAGATATCATTTTGTAATTGGTGTCTAGATTTTGTGACGAAGAACGGTCATGTCAACGATTTTATTTATAGCATAGAAAGTAATTAAATCGTACCTATTTATTCTGTTTGATATCAGCAAATATTTACTTAACACTGCACATAATAGCCAACTACTCAATTGCACTGACCTGCTTCTTACGACCGATTTATAGCGGAATTACCAATTTTCTAAACTAATCTAGTCGAGAAACCGACTGCTCTGCTTTCACCAACCCACAAGCCTTCCACTGTAGCTCCGGGAATAAGTTACACTTCTCTTGTTAGGAGAGGCCTTTCAAGAGTGAATTACAGCATTTTCCCCAGCTTGCTAAAATCCACGGCTTAAACACGACGAATGGAAACCGTAAGAATCCAATGTTTCAATCATAAATGTTTTAAATGAAGACACTTTCAGTCTACATTGGTCCTCTTAATCACTGAGTGTGTCGACGTCGATGTCTTCGTTATCGTCGTTGGTGGAGTCAGGGTCCCGTCCAGGCAAGCCGGTAGTGCCTGCTATACCGCCACGCCCCTCCTTCGTGTGCCGCCATTTCATGCGACGGTTTTGAAACCATACTTTGACCTGTAAACAAAAATGTTTAATAAATAGATGGCTTACTCATATCACTGTCGCCTGATTGTAGATCTATGCACTAGTAATCTAGGTAGGCAGGCTCTAGGTGCGCGAGCATCATAAGGGGAACGTAGCTTACGTAGCAGCGAAGTGGCGGCCCCATCAGTAAAAAAAAATTACTCGCTGAATACATCAAATTTTATAGAATATTTATTCTTTTTTTCAATTGAAGTACAGGTACTGTACTGTCTGATTAAACAATCAGAAACTATTAACTCTGTAAAATATAGTTCGCTGTAGTTGTAGATAGAAAAAATGACAAAAGTGACCGTTTTTCGCACTTTTTCTATCTACAACTACAGCGAAGTATAATTTACAGAGTTAATAGTTTCTGATTAAACTACAGTAGGTACCTTTACTTCAATAGGTAAAAACGAATTTCAGATAAATTATGTAGAGTACCTACTCTGCGAGTAATTTATTTTTTCATGTGTTGAATAACGGCCTATAAATAAAAACATAGTGTGTGGCTTGCATTAATTCCATTGGATAGAATACCAACAAATTGTGAGCAGCAGTGCTGCAGTGTTAATTGAAGTTTGTGTAGGTATTTAATAGGCAATTTGAACAATTTTACACCATGCCGTCGGCCGGCGCCACACCGCCTGCGGCGATCATTGAGAACCTTAATCGAATACAGATGTTTTCATACGACATCGACGGCTTACCGCTACCACAGATAATATAATACTATACTAGTATTCACTAGGAACCGCATGTGGGACCGCGGTGCTGCCATGCCATACAGACTGTGGTTACCACAGAAATAGATAGATATAATCGAAAAGTGGGCGGGGCGCGCGTGCCAACACTCTGCACCATAGTGCAGAGCATTTCAAAACATTTCTCAGTACGCCTTGACTTTTTTCTGTAAATACTGTAACAAAAACACGCAAAAATGCCTTATTGAGCTGTGTCTAACTGCAGAAACAAAAGCTGTAAAGCATGGTATAATAAGATATTTCACCAGGTACAGAGAGTACCAGTGAGTATGAGTGTAGCAGTGGCGGATTTACACATTTGCCGCCAGTAGGCTATTCAAATTTTGCCGCCCCTACCGAACTTTACAAGTGTCAGTTCCTAGATTATATTTACCATGGTATAATAACACCAGGTAGTCTCTTCCCGTGTCAGCTAGGTCACGTGATTGCCTCCGTACTACGTCATCGGCCGTGGAACCAATAGCGGGCTGTTATCGTGACACTTGTCAGTTTGATGTGCTGCCACTTTGTGACAATTAAATACCCGAGCAAAAGGACATTTTTTCATTTACTTGCTTCTATAAAGAATCACTTTTGAACTAGTAATTGTATACAGTTTCTTTGAATAACTAATAAGATGAATAACACGAGATAACAAATAGTTAGGCTAGTTAGGAATTTATATTATATTCATTATGAACAAAAATCTCCTTTAAAATATTGAAGATATCAATCAATGGCAACACTGATCGTGACGTAGCTCGGAGGCATCGCGCTGTCATCGCGGGAAGAGAATTCCTGGTGAAACATCTTATTATACCATGCTGTAAAGTAAAGATTAAAGTTAATTTTTAAAAAATATTGACGTCAACATAGGCGGCATGGTTTGTTCGAAAGTTGCCACGCATGAAACGCAAGTAAAATTGTGATTACATCCATTCTATCTATCTATTTCTGTGGTGGTCACTATAATTATACAACGTGTTATTGAAATAACTGAAAACCTCTTAAAGGGTACCTACCCATCAGTATGAACAACCTTGAGTATGGGACTAACCCTGAAATCGCGAAAAAAACAGTTGTTCCTTACATTTTGTCGATTTATGTGAACCAACCTATGTGTCCTCTTCGAAGAAACTATACACACCGGCACAATTAGCGGAACAGAAAAAAAAGTGAGACTATGAGATAATAACGCATATATTTGACGAAAATGTAATTAGACATAAAATAACAAATTGATTAACATCTTTTAACAACGACTTTGAAAAGTCTTCGTTATTTTTTATTGAAAAAGAAAGAAATTTGAAATAAGTAAAATTTTTAGATGATTATGAACCATCACAAAAAATAAAAAAAGTAAGCATTAAATGATTTAACAATAAAATTCAAGCAAAATTAATAACGAGTGTTTCCCCCTCTTGCTCTGATTACGGTTTCCATTCGTCTGGGCATGCTACAGATTATGTTATCGATGATTTCTTGAGGCAACCGCTCCCACTCCTCAAGTAATGCGTTTCCAAGTTCATTCAGATTGTTGGGGGGTGGCATTCTGTATTTAACCCTTCTTTTTAGCAAGTCCCAGACATGCTCTATCGGATTCATATCGGGGGAATTTGCTGGCCACTGCATCACCGGTATACCTACGTGGCTCAGATATGCCTGTACCGATTGTGCACTATGAGCACGAGCATTATCTTGCATTAGAATAAAGTCGTCACCAATAAATGGGGCAAATGGTACAACATGTTCTTCTAAAATGTCTCTGATGTATCGATCTGCTGTCATGGTCCCTCCTGTGACTATCACTAACTCCGTGCGAGCTCCCAAACATATCCCTCCCCAAACCATAATCGAGCCGCCACCATAAGCCACTGTGTGTTCAAAATTAGACTGTATGTGGCGTTCTCCTTTGCGTCTCCATATTCGCTGTCTCCCATCGATCTGTTTTAAAAGAACTCTGCACTCATCAGTAAAGAGAACCTGCTGCCATTCGTTCAAATCCCAATAACGATGTTCTCGCGCATAGCTTAATCGGTTTACGCGGTGACGTCTCTCAAGTTTTGGGCCTTTGGCAGGTATATACGACCCTAAACCAACTTCTTCAAATCTCCTGCGAACTGTACGCTCACTTACTCGTACTCCTCGAACGTCTTCCAGTTCATTTCGAGCTTGTACAGCCGTTAATCGCGTATTCCTACGAACTCCAAGTTGTAAAAAACTGTCATCTCGCCTCGATGTACATCTTTTTCTACCTTGACCCCTCCTCCTCACAAGAGAATTAGACGATCTGTACCGCTGGATGCTGCGATGAATCGTTGATACTGGTCGACGAAGCCTTGAGGCAATCGATCTGTAGGTATGGCCATTTCTTCTCATTTCATCAGCCCTAATGATTTCCAGTGATGTTAAGTCAGGCATAATAAAGAGCTTTTAATAAACAAAATTGCCTATAGAATAACAAATTTATAAAAAACCATTAAGTGCAATTTTAAAAAAAAATTACAATTACGTAGTTATTACTCGAACAAGTTGACAAAACGTATTGTTCGGGAAAATAAAACAAATGAATGAAAAAAGTGTATGTCTTCTAATTTTCTATTTTCAAATTTGACAATAAATTAAAAAAATATCATAACTGGCCAGTTCCTCAAGTAAAAGATTTTAAAATCCTGCTTTTTTTGTGTTCCGCTAATTGTGCCGGTGTGTATATAATTAAAAAGACTTAAGTACCTGAGCATCCGTGAGTCCTAACGTAGCCGCTAGTTGTCGCCTGTCCGGCTTTGTTATATACTTCTGTATTTGAAACCGCCTCTCTAGCCCTTTGCGTTGAAGGTTGCTGAAGACCGCGCGGGACCACGACCTCTTCCTCTTGCCGCTCGACGTGACGTCACAACGGGGGGCAGAAGGCTGGGGTGGTGACGATGAGGGGTGAGGGAGGCGATATACTGCAAATAAAGAAAAACTTACTTTACTTTTACAAACAGCCAGTTTTTTTATGTCGGGATCGTTAAGCTTCTAGTCTATAGTGAAGTTTGAACTCGATTAAAGGTATATTATTCATATTTCACCATGGCCATCATATTGTACATTCATTAGTGCTACCGTCTGACCGCCACTCTTCGATCAAATATACTATAGATGCACGATCGCCGCATGAAAATCGGCGCCATCAAAACTGTGCAATAATCAGTCGCGTGCACAGTTTCGCTCTCATGCCTCTCATCTCTCAGTCACTTCATGACCGCGCTAGCGGTGTGACCACAGAAATAGAATGGCCAACTGGGCAGGGCGCACGTGCCAACACTCGGCACCATAGTGCAGGGTATTTCAAAACCTTTCACCTCAACCAACCGACCAACCTTTACCTTTCTCAGTACGCCTTATGACTTGTTTCTGTAAGTACTGTAACAATAACCCGCAAAAATGCCTTATCGTGCTGTTTCTAACTGCAGAAACAAAAGCTGTAAGGTACATTTAATAATTTTTTTTTAAATTAATGACGTCAATATGGGAGGCGTTGTTTGTTAGAAAGTTGCCACGCACGAATCTCAAGTAAAATTGTGATTACAACCTATTAAATACACATTTTTATAAATTACAATATTCTTTATTTTGTTTGAATATCTAATAGACAGAGAGACGTCATCACCGCCAGCGTGACAGGCGAGGCAACTAGGTGGCCAGTATGTATTAGTCCTCCGCCGCGATTCCTGGTTGTCTCACTCCTGGGGCTGGAAGCAGCTGCTCCAGGTGTCTACGCCATACGACGCCTCCGTCAGTTCGCACTTCATAATGAAGCCTGCCTAGGCGACGCACTATCGTGCCGAATTCCCATCTTCGTTTTGGGTCGGAGTAGGCTCTGGCCTGGACACGATCACCTAGGGAGTGAGCTCTGATTGAAGACTGTGTGTTGATCGGTCTGAAAGCCTTCGGGGCAGATGAGTCTTTGAACATTACATGCAGCTTAGTTCTAATATCCCGACTGAACATCAGTCCATAGGGAGTATGTTCGCCTAGGATTGGTGTGCGTCGTAGTCGAGTCTTGAGAATAAGGAGCTTATCCGTAAGATTGCCTCTCTCCCCCTCCATTGCGCGAAGTGCTTTCTTTATTGTTTGCACATAACGTTCGGCCTGGCCGTTAGTGGCTGGGTGGTACGGAGCTGACGTCAAGTGTGTTACACCGCAGCTGGAAAGATAGCTCTTAAATTCTTGAGATACAAACTGACGTGCGTTGTCTGACACAAGTGTGTATGGTGTGCCGAATGTGCAACTTAACAATGCACCAAGCACTCGTTGTGGTCTTTGTTGGAAAGACTTCCACCCACATTGTAAAAGCGTCTACGACTATTAGGAGTTGGTGTCCTAGAATAGGTCCTGCAAAGTCTATATGAAGACGTTCCCATTGTCCCGTAGGTTGTTCCCAATGGTGTGGGGGTGCTTTTGGTGACTCGTTCTGTTCCAATCGGCATGCTCTGCAGGATTTTACTTTATTTTCGATATCTTTGTCTATATTTTTCCAGTATATGTAGCTGCGAGCTAGTAATTTCATTTTAAGTATGCCAATGTGTCCGGCGTGTAGTTCATCTAGTACACGTGCGTGTAAACTTTTGGGTATTACCACTCGAGTTCCTTTATTATCACCGTAGCCATATTTTCGTAATGAGTGACCTGTTTGTAGTGCTTCCAATAATATCTTAAGTTCGTTGTCTTTTCTCGTTTCATTAGCTATAACTTGTGGGCGAATTTCTAGGACGTTAATCTGTTGTAGTTGGTATGCAGAATGTTGGTCTATTGAGGTTTCATTTGTTATTTCTACTGGAAATCTTGATAGGTAATCAGCGTTTGCATTTTTAGCTGAAGCTCTGTATTCCACATCGTAGTTGAATCCCGATAAGAAATGTGCGTAATGAAATAATCGCATTGTGCTCAGTGCTGGTAATGTCTGGTGGGGATGAAAAATCGATGTAAGGGGCTTATGATCCGTCACTAATGTGAATTTTCTGCCGTAACAGTAGTGGAAGAATTTTTTTATGCCCCAGTAGATCGCCGTAGCTTCTTTGTCAATTTGACTATACTTCTTTTCGCTAAATGAAAGTGTCCTAGAGGCGAATGCGATTGGTCTATCTGAGCCATCAGGTAGTCTGTGAGACAAAAAGCTCCTAAACCTGTTGGCGAAGCGTCTGTAGCTAGTATCAATGGTTTTCCTGGGTGAAAGTGAATCAAAACTCTTTCGCTCAAAATCTCCTTCTTAATGTTATTAAAACTGTCTTCACATTTAGAATTCCAGTGAAAATCTTTCTCTTTCTTTAATAACTCATTTAGTGAGTTCGTTAATGAGGCAAGGTTTGGAATAAATTTGTTGTAGTAGTTTGCCATGCCCAAGAAGGTTCGTAATTCGTTTACATTGGTTGGCCGTGCAGTGTTCACGATGGCCCTTACTTTGTCTTTGTTCTTATGTAAACCGTCTTTATCAATTGTATGTCCGAGTTAGTTAATGTTACGTTTAAAAAAATGTCATTTTTCTCTGTTGACGTGGAGGTTACTATCTTTCAGTTTTTGTAATACTCGTTTTAGACGTGTTAAGAGTTGTTCTTCTGATGCTCCTTGAATTATTATGTCGTCGAAAAAACATTTTACTCCGTCTAGTCCCTGAAGTAACTGATCCATAAATTTCTGCCAAAGGCTTGGTGCTACTTTGACTCCAAACATTAAGCGATTGACTTTGTAAGTACCTAGGTGCGTACTCAATGTTTGTAAGAGGGCACTTTCTTCATCCATAACCATATTAAGATAGGCTTGGGTAATATCTAAGGTGCAGAAGTATTTTCCTCCGTTCATTTCTGCAAATATATCCTCTATTATAGGAATTGGGTAATGTTCATCACTGATGACTTTGTTAAGGGTGACCTTGTAGTCTGCACATAGTCGAATGCTCCCATTTGATTTCACAATTGGTACGATTGGGGTGCCCCAATCTGAATGATCTACTTTGGTGATCACCCCTTCTGCACATAATCGTTCGATTTCTTTATCGACCTTTTCCTTCAACGCGTACGGTATTCGTCGCGGTTTTATAAATATAGGCCGTGTATTTTCCTTGAGATTTAAGTGAGCTTCGTAGTTGGGTAATTTATCAAGTTTGTCGGATCGTTCAGAAGTTTGTATAACCCTTATGTCTGCAATTTTCACATTCAGTTCTTTCATCCAGCTTCTTCCAAAAATTGGGTCAACGTTTTGATTGATTATGTATAATTTCCCGTTGAAGGTCTGGTCTTTATAAGTGCCTTTTACGTATGTCACCCCTGCAGGCTTGATAATTTCACCAGTGTAGGCTCTCAATTTCATTTCTGTTTTAAAAAAATTGTTTTTATTTTCAGGCTTTTGTATTGCTTAAGTGACATTGATGACAAGGTCGCTCCTGTATCGAATTCCATGCCAACCTGTTTGTTCTCTATTTTTACTGTAATCATGTATTTTTCAGATATCTCACTTTTAATTAGGTTGATATTCCCCATGCTTTCGTTACTCATGTTACTTGTATTGTGGTCTAGTTGATTGGTATTTAAATTTCGCTGTAAACAGACTCGTGCCAGATGTCCAGCCTTCTTGCATTTCAGGCAGGTGGATTTGATGGTGCCACACTCATTAGATCGATGGTCGTCTTTGCCGCATCGGAAGCATTTTCCTTTTAAATCCCTTATCGTTATCGGGGATGAAGATGATGTAGATGTTATCTGTTTAGGTATTTTTATTGAGCTTGTAATTCTGTTTACTGTGTCCAAATTTTTGTGCAGACATGCACAAAAATTTGGACATTTGGATATTCTTAGGTTCTCCGATTTTCCCATTTCTATGGATGTAGCTATATGTACCAGTTTTGTAAAAGGTAGTGTATTTCTTTCTTGAAGAATTTTTGTTCTTATATCACTGTCTTTCAATCCTCGAATAAACTGTAGGGCTAGGAAGCTTTCTAGGGTAGGTTTTTGACAATGTTGACATTTAAATTCACAGTTCAAGGATTTCTTTTTTAATTCTGATGCGTATGTTGCCACTGTTTCATCTTCACTTTGTGTGCGCGTAATAAATTTGTGTTGTGACGCCCATATGCTAGGTTTAGGGTCAATGTATTCGTCTAGTATCTGTGTGAGCTCCTTAAAATTCATGTCAACTGGATCATCCGGGGAGCATAAATCGTGTAATTTCTCATGTAATTCACAGTTAGTCTTTTAGTAAAGTTTGCAAAGGTTTCTTTTTCATTAAAGGGCTGGAAATTAATTTTTGGACCTCGTTCTTGGTGCGTATTTGTACTTAGCTGTGATGCTGATTTTTGTAGCGGTAAAACATGTCGATTGTCTCCGTTTTGATACATCAAAAGTTTCGTCTTTATGATGATACATTTTTCTTCGAAATCGTACCTGGTTTCTATCTCTTGGTCTAGTTGTTCGTCTGGTGTTTCTGATTCTATGTTATGCTGTATTTCTTGTAATTTCTGTAATGTTTCTTGAAGTGATTGAAGTCTTGATTCTGTTTCTTCATATGGTAGTGTTTCTTGACTGTTTACGTAGTTTTCTAATTTTGTAATTATACCGCGTAATGCGGTGCGGGTTTTCTTCAGTTTTTTAATATCATAATTCGACATCATCGTCGCCAATTTATTAAATACACATTTTTATAAATTACAATATTCTTTATTTTGTTTGAATATCTAATAGACAGAGAGACGTCATCACCGCCAGCTTGACAGGCGAGGCAACTAGGTGGCCAGTATGTATTACAACCATTCTATCTATTTCTGTGGGTGTGACGTTTCACGAAGCTAAAATATGTAGTTAAAAAGTGCAATACTAATACTCTAAATGTGCAAAGGATGGAGTGTCGTACTTGTTGCTGTCGTAAACATAACTACAAGTAAGTACACTCTGTATACTTAATTGCGGAGACGTTTTTTGGGTTTGATTTTGTACAAGAACGTGCAGCTATAGTATGATGATCGAAGCCGCCAGTCTAAATACTAGGAGATAATCTTTCTTAAACTAAACTTTCAACTTTGCCCGTAGAGAAACATTGTAACCTTATTTATGTACTGTTGTAAAGTTTACTCTAGAATCTCGCGTATTTACTAGTTCGACGCTTAAAAACTGAATAAGTCATAATTGAACTGATTGATTACCTGAATAAGTCAATTATGACCTTTATCTCTACTGGCCTATCAACAATTTGACTTTTTTGAAATGTCAAATTTGGGTCGGGGGATTCTGATGTCAACTTCAGGTACCTTTCGTATGAAAACTGGAGCAGTGGTTTGGTGTAGTACCACCTTAATTTACGGTACCTACCCTCATGTAGGACGATGCACCTGATACCGCGTCTCCCGTAAATACTGAGTTAATTTAAGAGAGTTCATCAAAGGTCGTTGATGGTTTAAAAGATATCAACGCGCAGCCACGCCGTGCGCAATCAGCGTGCACCGTTTGGTGAAATATTAATATTTGCATATCTTTCTTACCACAGAGTACCAATTTTATTACTTGTTGTTAAACTGTATAGTATGCACAACAATCACACCAAGTTTGCCATGCTACTAGGTACGTAATTATTACCGTTTTGAGATTATGTAAAGTAGGAACAAAAAACGTTGAAAAAATGCATTTTTTTCAAGGTTTCGAAAAACCAAAAGGTCCTTTTGGTTTTAGACTTTAATATTTTTAGTATTTTTGTCGTGGTAGAGGCCCTAGCTACACATGTTCTGTGAAACATGGGCACCTATTTGTAGCTATGGCCTCTCTCTCCCTCTCTAATCTTCAACAAACTATCTATTACCATTAAAAATATACGTAGACAAACGGCGCGTGGCGTAGGGAGAATAACTGGCAGCCTTTGACGTCCTTTGGGTACGAAACCCTAAAAAAGGGTATTCAACGCTAGGCCATAGAATATATACGCTAGTAATAAATCTAATCTAACATAAATAGTGGAATCAGGCGTTACTATTGACATTTTGTAATACCTATAACATAATTATCCAGCACTAAAATTCTGCCTCAAGGGATCAAAAATTTTTTTTTGTAAATACCTATATTCGTTAGCATTGTTCCGTCCACTGCTGAACGGCGTTCCCTGACCCTGCAACTCCTGCCAGCTCGGTTAGCAGGAGTTTCCGTAGTTCCTATATCTTTTATCCTGAGGATGAGGACGGCCACCGTGTGGTTTCAATGGGTAGGAGTCCGTCATACCTCTCCCCAGGGCCAGACGGAAGGTATTCACGACGGTTTCCACTCGAACCAAAAAACCGCCCAACAGCATATCGGGCCATGCTTAGTATAGGGTTCCGTAGGTAGGTGTAATTACCTACAAACGAATCAAATAGAATAGTAATCATGGCTGTTTTAGTTTTTTTCCGTTTTTGCAATAGAAGATATATATCAATGTGGAAGATTATAAGTTTCTTAAACGGTGAAGGATAACATCGTGAGGGAACCTGCACACCTGACAGTGCTCCATACAGTTCTCAATGGTGTGTGTATTCCGCCAACCCGCACTAGGCCAGCGTGGTGGACTAAGGCCTTAGCCTTCTCGTACAAAGAAGAGGCCCGTGCCCAGCAGTGGGACAGTAAAGGGCTGGCTATGTTATAAGTTTCTACGTTGCATAATTTAAAAATACAATTACATGTAACTGTAGAAGTTATTAATCTGTAAAGGACGGACGGACGGATATGACGAAACTATATGGGTTCCTTATAGGAACTACAGAACCCTAAAAAGGCCTACCTTCGAAAGGTCGCGCCTTTTTTAACCAACGACTCGAATAACCAGTACTTTCCTAAAAAAAACGCAATTAAAACTGCCAATAAGGGGCGATTGACTAGAAGGATTATTTTTTTTAAAAACGGGCCGAATGCGACTCAGGCTCACGCAGTAAGGGTTCCGTACCACGCATTGACCCGATACGTCATAGAAACTGATTTAATTAACAAAAAATGTCAAAATGGCGGATTTTAAACGTCGATAAGTAAACTAATTTTTTAAAAAATTGTCCCATAACTATGTTGGGTGTCAAAATAAAGGGCTCGAGGAGACAATTCCAAAAACCATAACTCACTAAAGGTTATAAATAACTATCTTGCATAAATTTGATACATAACGTTTTCTCTTATTTAAAAATGTGTTGTGAAATTCGTTCACTTAATGTCTCGCTGTTTCAAAGTATTGTTTTTTTTTCCATTGGTCTTGCGTCTGACCCCCACCTCACCTGAAGTTAAGCGATGGAGTGGCCCAACGGACGATAGCACTTGCTTGCCCAGCAAAAACCTAGCCTGCAAATTTTCTGCTTAGATAGATTTAAAGTTTATTAGTTAAGTTAGTTAGTTTTAAGTTTCAGGCCTAGATAATCACTATGAGCGAATGAAGTCTTCAAATAAATAAGTAATAGAAATATTTTGACACTTTTAACTTCAGAATTAATATAACCCTTATGGAGTGCCATTTTTCAGGGGGTTGGTAAAATATTGGTAATCAAATCGAGTAGGAATATTGTCTAGTGTATCTGAGCCTAGTAGTTCTGCTTTGTAGACACAACTTTGAGAATAAAGCCGACTGAAAAATTCGACCGACTAGGACATTTTGAAAACTTCGCAAAATTCTATCGCCGGCCGATTAATAGGGCCGATGGATCTTTTTCGTTTTATAATATAATGCCTAGTTTTGATACATTCTGAGCAGAGATAAATAGGCACGAGTACGAGCATGTAAACGACTTGTTCGGGTGTATTCGCTACTGTCCAGTCATATAAAAAAAAATTGCCGAGCTATTCGCCGAATTATTTGTCCGATAATATAAACGGTGCATTAACTATTAAAAGGGCCGGTTTTAGACTATTGAATAGTCTGATAACATTTAACTGGGGAATAAATGTAACGTTTTGACAGATTTTTTATACTACAACGGTCAAAATGTCAAACTTATTCCTCAGATAAAAGTTTACTGACTTTTGAAAGACCGACCCTAAAACTGTTAAATGTTGTTAAAGTTTGTTTGTTTGTTAGTTAGTTAGTTTGTTTGATGGACCATACCCCAAAAAATCTAGTAATTAGTAAAAAAACAGTATAAGTGAACGTACATGAAAGTCACACGCCGCTTTCAAAATGTTGGTTTATGAAAAGATTTTGTAATACATAGGTATAAGGATTATTTTTTACTTTTTAGTTAAGGTTTTTGAAGTCGATTTTTTTTTGTTAAAACGTTTTTATTTTGTAAATGTCTTTTTTATGTAATTCGTCAATAATAATTATAAAAGACATTATGTTAAAAATGTCATACACTAAATAACATTTTTAGCCTAATTACATGAGTAGAACTAGTAATTATATTTTATCAGTAGTTATTTGAATAAAGAGACGTGCCAAGATTGTTTACTAAATAAGACAAGAGAGAAAAACAGAATATAGGTAGATAGATTTTTATGGACTTTTTGTTGGTATACACATTATAATGTAAACTGATTACTATTCAAAGGTTAACTAGTTAATAACTATATGATAACGTTTCATTAACCTTGTTTTTTTTTTCGATTCTACCATAAAGTTATCTGATAGTAACCTACAAAGCAAAAGACATCAACGACTTCCTGTCAGTACAAATAAAATGTAACTATTTATGTATAGTTTAAAAAAATATATATATTCAAAATACTTTCAACACTTTTGTCGGGACTAATGTCGAATCAATTGAAGAGGTTTACTTGACTAATTAACGTAGGGCAGGACACCCTCAGGCTCGGTTGAGCGATGATATTGGCAAAGTGGCTAGTAGTATAATAACAACATGGGGTGCATTAAAAGAGCCCCCACGAGTGACGATATTTAATTGATCGTCCGGCGCACCCTGGGCAGTCAGCCCCGCTACCAACTTGCTGACTGGCTAATCTTTTCCCAAGACATGAGCTATTATCATTATGTAGCTCGTGTCGACACGAAGAAGAAGAAGAAGTATAATAACTGAATGCGAGTGGCCGAGGATTAATGTCAGTGGCGTGCCATTGGAGAGGGCTATCTCCAGTAGTGGAATAAAGGTGGCCACTGACGATGTATCCATTGCGACGTCGTTTTAATGACTACTTCCAAAAAAGTTTGACTTGTTCTAAAAATAACATATGTTTTCAACATTCACGGACGGATCTTGGAATACGGCCACGCTATTCGGATGCATCGTCAGTGGCACCCTTAAAGGCTGATGATGATGATGCCTTAAATAATTAGAATTAATTATCAGCTTTGATTCGCTACAATCTTTTAACATGATGAGGAAATTAAAAATGTAATAACAAAAAAAAAAAAAAAAAATTTATGCTGTGATGTGAGACTATTGCTTAATAGTATACATTAAGGGTGTGTGAGCGCCAAAATATATATTTAAAAAAATGGAATTCGGGCGACAGGAGGCGCACACTTAATAAAATAAATACCTGGATTGGCTGAACGAGTAAAGTTGAAACTTTTAATCTTTCAGCGGGAGAACTTCAATAAAGACCAGATTTCAAGACACTAGTTTTATTTTCTGTAGGCTTTTAAAATGAGAAAATTAAAATCGACGAAATGTAGAGAACAGCAGTTTTTTTTCGTGATTTTAGGGTTTATCCCGTAGTAAAAGTTGTTCATAATGATGAGTACATAACATAACATAACATCACGCCTGTATTTCCTCGAAGGGGTAGGCAGAGGTGTAATAGTACACCCACATTTCACCAGTTATGTTATAGTCCCATGTAATAGGGGACGAGCCTATAATATTGCCATTGACCGGGCACAAATCCAGACTTTGGGCTGCTACTGAGAATTTCTTAGTGAAAAAACCCAATAACACTTTGCCCGACCCGGGAATCGAACCCAGGACCCCACGCTCAGCAGTCGCACTTGCAACCACTAGACCAACGAGGCAGTACAATGACCCCTTTTTAGGTTTAGTATATAAACTAAGAATAAGGTTGTAGGTACGTATATGTGAAAGTATGGATGTCTGTTTATTTGTCCTTCAATCCTGCTGAAACGACTAAACGGATTTAGATGAAAATTATCACACAAATATACCATAATCTAATAAATTAAATCAGTTTCTATGGGGTATCAGGTCGATAGGTGGTACGGAACTCTTACTGCGTGAGTCCGACTCGCACTTGGCCTGTTTTTGTTGTCTACATTTCTTACTTATTATCTCTTCTCTCACAGGTCTGCTGGTAGAAATTTCATTGAAATAAGCAGTAGGTGAACATAGTGGAATAAACCATCTTTGTACTTAAGTTAATAATGCTGTCTCCTTTCATTTATTGTTTGTACAGAAAATATAAATAAAAACATTTAAGATTAGATAATAACAATGAAATATCATTGGATAATAAGATCAATAAGGTACTATTTTATATTTACAGTTTTTTCATAAAATTTTAATTTTTTCATTCAGAATTAAATTCTCAAAAATTAACAACTACGTGTATCATTTTAACAAACACCGTTACTGAATGTTTTACTCGTTATCGTTTTCACAATATTATAATTCCTAGACCAATACCTAAATAATTGTTGCTATGAAAATTTAAATATTTTTTTATATTTTTTTTATTCATTTAATTCTCCCACAAATTACATGCTTAATTGTGAGTTAAACTAAATTAATAAGAAGATGGGAGACAGGAGCCCATACTAAGTAAAACCTGTGCTACGGGTCTCCTGGTCTCCTTATCTCAGATGGCTGGAGCTGGACTGGAGGAGCATTATACAATAATAGGGAGTGCTTACATTATAATTATATTCTATGTTAGTAAATTGTGTTGTGTAAGAGATAATTTAGCAATGTTACAGAGGCTCAAGGTTTTCGCGTTCGTGTGTGTGGAGGTTTGTGTATGTCACTGAGTTGTGCATGACTGTGGGTATGTGTGTTCTGCGTGTGTGTGTTATGTTATATATCTCTGTGCCTATTTAGGAGATTTTCAGTATCTGCATAAGTAAGTGTTAGAAGCCAGCTTAAAACTTTCCGCCTGCATACTGATTTTGTTACCGGGTATATGGCAAACAGTTTATTTGCAGTATTATAAAGACGTGGTCCTTGAAAAAAGATAAATTGGTCGCTGAAAGTAGTGTTAGTTGTTTCAGGTTGACATACTTCATGGAAACGCCGTTTTCTAAGAACTGGGTTGTTAGCATTGTATTTTAAAAGCGTATGTTGCTTCATAATGACTGCAAGAATATATAATTGTCAAACCGTCAAAACCTCTGCTTGAAGGTATAGTTCTGTTGTTGGAAATAGTCGCGGTTTGAAAAGCATTATCTTAAGGATTAGTCTTTGAGCTCTTTCTAGTACAATCAAGTGAGTTATCGCAGCCCCACCCCAGGAAGAGATGCAGTAGGCAAGTACAGACTGACAGAGCGCCAAATAAACCGTCCGCATAACCTTGGAGTCAGCAACGTGTCTAAGGTTTTTGAAGACGTATGTTAACTTACGGATTTTCCGAGAAATATTTGTAATATGTTCCGTGAAACTTAGGTTTTCATCAATAGTAACACCTAGATATTTTATAGATTTAGCATGATTTATATGTGGGCAGGTACATGTGGAATTTGATGGTTAAAAACAAGAGTGAGCTATATTGTTTTTAATTTGCTTTAATTATGTAATTTTTCTGGCGATATCTCAGTGATTGAATATGCGCCTTTACCTAATAAATCGTTTTTTTTATATGAAAATACTTAGACTTTAATCAAGTATAACCGAGCTCTAAAAACAATAAGTAATAAAAACGAACCAGTAGTAGGCCTTAACGCTGGATGTAAATGTGTGTATGGAAGCGGCAGCGGCAGCTGTAGCAAGGGTGGTTCATCCCTGCAGCAGCGGTACAGCGCCGCCACGCACCCCGCGCACGGGGGCTCCTGCCGAGCCACCTCCGACGCAGCGCTCGAGCGATGCGACTCATTATTACCCAGGATACTGTCCACACTAAACTTCAACTTAGTCACATTGACATCACCATTCAACGAAGTCATTGTCACTTAATTTCACAAACACTCCAACAGGAAGACCTTCTGTTATGAAAGCAACTGAAAAACTGACAAGCGCGCGCCTCTGTTATCGGCGCAAGCGCAGGCTGGGGGCGTGCCGGTTCTAATGGAGCGTTCCGATTGGTTGCCAGTTATTGGGCGTTGCGCCCGCGTTATGGAGTGAGCCAGCATTGACTGATCTTGATGGTACCAACAACTGCACTTGTTTACAATAAACTGCTTCTTTAATGTGTTTTATATGACTTTGCACTTTAGATTAAATTTTATTGTTTACGTCATTCGTCAGTTTATAGGGTATTCTTTAAATTACATTCGGTATTTACAACAGCTAAATATAGTAGATATATTAAGTACCTAAAATACCTATTCAGATTTTGTAACAGCTAATTAATTGTTAGATAGGTAAAAAACCCCTCATCTTTCTAACCTTTCGAGGATACTTAGCAGGATTGACAGTTGATCAAACAACATAACATAACATCACGCCTGTATTTCCTCGAATGTAGAGCAGAGCAGAGGTTTACACCTCTGCTCTACTATTGCTATTACTAGTATACCCACATTTCGCCAGTTATGTTATAGTCCCATGTAATAGGGGGCGCGCCTATTGCCATTGACCGTGCACAAATCCAGACTCCAGGCTGCTACTAAGAATTTCCTAATGAAAAAACCCAATAACACTTTGCCCGACCCGGGAATCGAACCCAGGACCCCACGCTCAGCAATCGCGCTTGCAACCACTAGACCAACGAAGCAGTCAAAAATACAAGTAATGTAAGTCAGTTGATCAAAAATACATAGAAAGTAAAATAAATCTATGTAGGTTAAGGTTCTAAAGACCAATTCTCGTAATTAAAAACGTTCAAATATACATAGTTCCAAAATAATCTCAATGTTTTAAATATCAATCTCCTGACAGTAGATGTTCCTGTTTGCCGTTTATTATGAGTCAAAATCTTTTTTTTTCGAATAAGCATTTTCAATTGTCAGTATTATATTCACCAGAGGATGGGCAGCACCGTTCTCTGGGTATTTAACCAACCAACTGCGATCGCCATCCCGCCTGCCAAGCGTGGTGATTATGGCATATCCCCCCTTAATTGGGGGAGGCCTATGTCCAGTAGTGGACGTCTGTCGGCTGAAATGATGATGATGATGAATTGTCAGTATAACAAAAACATATATAAAATACAGATTAGATAATATCATAACTCAGGCGTCGAAGAATTCCTCCACATCACTGTCATCCGGAAGCGTGCCCAGAAGACTGGTAACGTTGGCACGTTGAATAGCAACGCTTATTTTTTGCCCAAAGAACAAGCCAGCCCTCTGGTCACGCGAAGTGTCGCTCAGTCTCTTGGATATTTCCTTCAAAAGGAGTCCTGCACTCGGAGCCCATGGCCCGAGCGTTTCGACCCCAAATGGCTCAAAATCATAGCATCTGATAAGATTATTATATTTGCGCATCTTGAGGGTCTCCGCAGCTGCAGAGGCAACGCAGCCACAGCCCACCGATCTAGGAAGATGAGATGGAGCTTCCAAGGTAATAACGTCATACTGTCTGGTCTCTTCCCATCGTCACGTGCCAAGCCATTAGGTTCTAGCCATTTTGGAACATTTTTAAATACGTTACGAGAATTGGCAGACCGTGTCTCGAACAAAGCAATCTATAGAAAACAGGCTTAACACAAACCTCGCCTCACCGTGAATCTACTTTAGAGATCACTGTTGCAGGAAATATTTTATCTAGCTTTGTGATGTTCCATCTGCAACTGCCTCTAAATCATCAATTATTGTCATATTAAAAACTATACATGAAAATCAGAACTGCTTAAATTTTTTACGGAAAAACTAAAAACAAAAAAAAAGCGAGGAATAGTTGAGCAGAATGGAAAGCCTTTCTGGAGGCTTGACCTTCCATCAAAGACATAGAGAATGAGTTTTCAGAGAAGTTATTTGCATTCTTCTGTCAAAGTTAGCTAAGAATCCGCTCACCATTTCGATCTTCCTAAAAATCCAATCCAACCAAATCAATCAATCACAACGCTTGACCTGAGATTTGACAGCTGATTAGTAAATTTTTGCGTTGACCAGCCTTTCGGAAACTGGGGGTTACTGTTTCTGTAAATTAAATTTACCCACCAAGGTTACAACATCCTTTAAAAGAGATCCGTTTTGAGTTCTATTTATTTTTATTTAGAGGAAAAAACGTAGTTAACATATTTTTGATTGGTTGAGATGATTCTCAATAAAGCTGCGCATTTCTATAGGATTCCCAAAATATCTGAATGAATTAACTAGGACTAAGTCCTATCTTAATAAATCATTACGTTTTCAACCACCCGTGCTGGTACAGCACACATACATAAGAGTAGGTATGTGGGTTGTAGTAGTATACAAAACAGATCCCAGAATAAAACTGAATATTTCGACCACACTCGATTATACCCACTTACCTAAACATAATACAGAATCAATCGATTTAAGAACAACTGTTAGCTCTAAAACGCTCAAATCGATTACGGTTGAGTTTATTTTGCTTGTCAGAGCACACCTGTGCTACATCCGCGGCAACAGATATAGATCCCATCATTACGGAGCATCGGCACGCTGCGCGGGCGCACATTGTTTACTCGATAAGTATCAATGATCTGTGGCCAACGAAATTATTATGCATGTAAGTACCTATACTTAGGTACTAATTATAGCGAGCTCCGCCAGATGTGGACGTTGTAATCGACAGTTTTATTTAAAATATTCCCATCGGCAATGGCAATGTGCAAGCCGTTCAGATTTTTTCCGCTATCAGACCACATTTTAGACCATAAAAATACCAGAGTGGCACCTCCACAGTGAGCTAGCACACCGCTACAAATACCAATTTTTTTGGTTGGTATTGATCGAGTGTACAAAATCCTTAAAAAGTAACTTCATATAAATTATAGCTTTTTAAGTATGTAGTACGTAACATAGCCTTTCAAAATAATTTAGAATAGTGATCAATTAGAGACTATTCCTTTAAGCTTTTAGTAACTTACACAGCTATAAGCCGATGTGCTAAAAGGCCAGCTGCATTAGTGCTCCAAGAATTTCATGGTCGACATCAGCTGAGCATAAATCAGTAAATATAGTTTAGAGTCAAACAAGATTGGTGTCAGTCGCCCGCGGTTGGCAAACGCAACGCCAATAGGATCAAAAGATTTGCTCGAGAGCGCATTGCTTACCACACGTGTGAATTATCTGGGCGGCTGGGAGAGCTCTAAATCACAGCTATGGTTTATTTACCAATCATGATATATTTTATGATATCCGATAATTTGTAAATTCCTGTTAATCTTCTTATATTAAAGCTGTAACAAAAACTTTTGAGAATTATTTTAGTTCTAGGTTTATAGGATACAGATTGCTCAATTTGTTATCTAGTTTTCTATATTTTGTGCCTAAATCTTAGCAATAAATTACAATATGCTCCATTAGTTGGTGGTCTGGAAACAATAACTTAACAGTTTACACCAATCTTTCAGGATGTTACACCCGTATAACATTTTTTATATTTTTTAAATATTTATGTTTCCATGGACGGGCTGTTCTATAGCGAGCGGGGTAAAGATTTTTTTTGATGATAATCATCACCAAAGAAGTATAAAAAGGAAAAGATACAAACATTATGCTCCTAAACCTCAGAATACAGAAATAAGTGTAGTATCTACCTACTTATACTCGTAGAAGTACCTAATTGTCGATGAATACCTAGTTGATTTTGAAAAACTTGGTTTACATTATCAGAATGCGAATTAAAAAAAATAACAAACCAATAATGTAACATGTGAAACTAATTAATAAAGTTAATATCAAGTTTTATGGTCTAAATTACGATAACAACAGCGACCTCCCGCAAATACATCTGCTTTAGATAATATTCGTTATCAAAACAAATCCTATAAAACTGTGGAAGGTAGTAAGCTTTTTTCTTTTTTATCCTTAAAATGTGTGGGTCCTAAAGAACTACAAAAGGCTTAATGTGCTAAAGAAGTAGATAGCAGTAGCATTAGACGTGTGCAGTGCAGTCCCATGGAATAGAAGGTAATACGGGCAAAATTCCAAACTCAAGTGCATTTACTACTGAGCATTTCTTATAGCCAATCCAGATTACACTTTGCGAACAAAGGCCGGGGCCTGTAGGTCTACTCGCGTTTTACGAACGACAAACGAAGTGCGAACTTTCGTTCCGACTGATACTTACATAATAAAGATAGGCACATAAAAAAAGGCACAATTAAGATAGACTACGGTTCATAGTCGTATACAATTTACCGGAGATGAGAAAAACAGACGTCAAAACACGATCATCACATGCGATAAGGGAACGATGGTTGACCGGAGTGGCAAATTGTGCGTAATATCGTCGAACGGGAGTAGACCCCCTGGGAAATAAACCCTGAGACCTCACGATTGACAGTTTCCCCCTCTTCCTCCTTCCTCTTTAGTATAAACAAAGTCGATACTAAATCAACGTTAGTGTAACTCAGTGGCGCTTCGTATATTTATCGTAACGTGGATTAAAAAACATTAGTCCTGGAATCAAATGGGAATAGCAGTGACGGGTGTTCCAAACGACTTCCTTATACGATCGCCATTCTAATTCAAATCACTTTCCGGAAATCACATCTTAAGGAGATTTATTAAGTCTGCTCTTGTTTGTGTGATAGTAAAATTGACGTTAATGTCTATAGCCTACCAAGTTACGTCGTGAACAATTAGGCCATCGGAATCGAAATAAGTGAGTCAACAAACACAGCATCCTTTGGGGAGCGATGCCCGTTCATTGTATCTTTATTTATAGATTTGTGATTGTTATATTATCATGTTACTTGATTATCGTTGTAATGACTTTGTGATCCTCTTCTGGATAAATATACAGGACCATGTTTAGATACTATAAATATTGAGTCGCACACAAATTTAAAATATGATTTCCTTCTACTTTTTGACTTTCATTCCTTCTTTCTCCTTCCTGTAGAGATTTCAAATTATTTACGGTACAAAAAAAATTGTGGCTAAAAGGCAAAAAAAATACGTAAGTTATTTAGAAATAAAGTAAAATTTTAGCGCTTAAATCTTTAGTCAAATTTCTGGCTCTATAGGTTGTAGTACAAATTGTGGATAGATCTAAGATAGGTTAATAATTTCATCCATTAACGTACCTACTAGTTTATTACCTCATAGGCACTAAAAGTCGAAAATATTGCCAAAAAGTATTGCAATATAAAATCATGTAAAGTAATTAATTATGTAAATTAATAACAATATCAAGGTACTAATAAACCTAAGTTTAAAACTATTAACATTTACACCTACTACCTATTTACATCATAAGCTGTTTAGCGGGAAATCGTGTTCTTATTAGCAAGTTAAACACACGGTCCGTGACATCCCCAGTTTATGGCTTTACGCAGAACGGCTACCGTAAGAAGTAAAATGCTTTGGCGAACATAATTTCTTAGTCACTCATAATGACATACATGCAATGGGGAGTTTCCATTGCGAAGGGGAGGCCGATTCTAGCACACGACTTCTAGGCAGCTGGTTATAGTACATTACTGCCGCGGTCTATAATGACTACTTTGCTGGTCGCGCTGATGATGGCCGACTCGACAGTGCAGCTTCAGGCCGACACAGCGCGGTCAGCGTGCAGCACTTGATGGACGAGCTGAGATAAAGGCCGAGCCCGTAGGTCGAGGCCTTTACAGCGAGGACAGCAAGGGCTGCAATGATGGTCAAGCTGGAAGGCCTAGAGCGTAGCTAGGATAGCTCGAGGCAATCATAGCGTGACCAGCGAAGCAGTCATAGTGGGCCAAGGCTTGTATAGTGCTTTACTCAAAAATGCAAGTACCTAATCTAAATAAAACCAGCAAGTAATTTAAATAAAATATATATTAATTAACTAGAAATTTAATTAAAATGACAATTATGAAAAGTACAGTTACTAAAATTCAACACCGACTTTCCCGGTTTGATATTACTAATAGTTTGCGATAATTTTAATGCGGTGTTTGACTGCTGTATTATTTCTTCATTTATTACTTCATTTATTTCATCATCATTTTTTCTTCATGTTCTTGACCAGATGTTGAAGCTTCCTGGAACTCGTAAGAAAGACGTTGTTCGTTTTAAGTTTATACTTTGACCGATTTTTTGTGTAATTCTGTTTTTATTCTCCACCGATTCTTCTATATAGCTCTCAGCAACTCGATCGGATTTCCATCCTCCGTGCCTTTTTAGTGTAATAAGATTGGCCCCAGTATCGGCAAGAATAGTGGCCGATGAACGCCGGAAACAATGACCTGTAAATTGTTCCGGATGGGGCAGTTCTAAGTATGTAGCAATTATTTTGGGCATTTGAGCAATTTTGTGCCTCCCTATCACTTGTTTTTATAATTTAAAAAAAATCGGTCCGTTTTTACTTCTACTGGACGTAGTGCGTAATATTTTTGCACCACTGCAAATGAGGCGTCACGAACAACGAAAGTACGATCAATCTTTGTTTTTGTATCTCGCAACGAAATTATCATTACGTTGATGTGAGTTTCAATGTCATTAACGGTGTTATTGGTAATTTCGATGCATCGACATGCACCGTAAATGCCAAAAATAAGAACCACCTGTAACAATAACAAGTACGAGTAGTTATTAATTATGAGAACGTGTACAGTACAAATTTGGGTTTTTAGATATAAATATATTACTTTCACCGCTAAGTACTCAGAGTCGAGGGGCTTCATTTATAAACTTTTCTACATTTTGTGATGTGAACACTCTTGATTTTTTACATTTATATCCGTCTGACTGTAATTTTAGCATACTCGTTAAATTGTGGTAATTTTTAATGTTAAAATTGTGCTTTATCAGAACCATGCACTTTAACATTGAATAGGTATTCCAGAGAGACGAAAGCTTCATTTTGTTGGAAAGATCATTGAAAGACGCAAGAAAAACATTTTCGGATAAAGATTTACATTTCCTACTGATTTTCCACTGCACAAATTTTTCATGTGCAAGCTTATATTTTTCCTTTGAGTTTCGCGGTGTCTGGCGGTGTTTAACACATTGAATCGGAAGAATTTTCGCTTTGAGAGCTCATTTTTAGCAAAAAAGTCACTAAATAAAAATGAAATTTTCGCTGAACCGCGCTTTTGTTACTTCTTTGTTTTTTTTTTTAGCAATGGTAGTTGGAACTATACAGCCAAATATGGAATAAAATCTTTTTGTACCTATCTCTATAAATACAAACAGCTGTGTTTTTGCATTTGATTGCCGGCCGCTCCTTGAAACAGAACGGCAAGGTCGACTTTGCTCAAACAAGGTTGTCAAAATAATGACCACATTGCATGCATTTTTGAGTAATTATATGGTTTATGCTCATATTGTTTTTTTTTTAGATAATAACATAACTTTTAGTTATGAATGGAATGCTCAGCATATAAAATTCTCCAATCATGTTTTAACAACCGGATACAGAGCGATAAAATCAACACTTTTAAGAGTAGGTAATTCAGCCAAATTAACCTATGGAGTTCCACAAGGCTCAATTTTAGGCCCGTTGCTGTTCCTCATTCACATTGATAATATAATTAAGACGCTGACAACAGCCAAATACCCCAAATAGGCTTCTTTTAAAAACATTTTTAGCTGTATCTATTCAGTTTGTGGCAGTGAAAAAAAAAATGTTAATCTTGATCGTATTTTCTAAAACTGTATTGTGCCCAAAACACGTTTTCTTGAAGTTTTCTCGATTGAAAATATTTGTAAACTAACCTCTTAAAACATGCTTTAAAGCAAACAATCTCTATTATTTACTAAATATTATAAATAAAATTAAGAAAACATTTGAGAAAGACAATAATCTAAACATTTGTTGTTTCTGTTTTTCAAATAAGCTTTTAGTTTTTTATTAAAAAAAAATATTGTTAATTTTCATTCAAGTTGAGCGGCGTATCCGACGTCCCTCGGCTCGTTGCCTCTCTTTCAGTTCTGTACGAAACGACAGTGACCGCAGAGGTCTGATTTTTTAGGTGTTGTCAGCCTCTTAAACAACATCAATGTCTCAGGAAATATTACACTCTACGCAGACGACACATTGTCTTTTTTACTTTAGGCACTGACCCACGGTTGGCGGTCTACACGCACCATCAAGAACTTTTTGGAGCACTCTCAGTTTCAGGTAAGATAAGATCCTCAGTCCTCAAGAATTTTCCTTCACTTTTAAAGCAAGTGTGATAATCAAATTCTGATCCGCACATGAATCTGAAAAATCAGTGGTGCGAGCCGGGTTCGTAATCAAGACTTTTCTGCATGGAAGGCAAGCATTCAACTGCTAGGCTATCACTGTTTTTATCATAGGTATAGATAATCAAATATAGTTTACCTACTTCTTACAGTATTTTGTGCTATTTCCAGTCCATCATCAGCATCGGAATTTAAGTAGAAATACAAATTAGAAGACTGATGAATCATGAAAGAAGATTGCATGTAGCGGAGATGAGTATGTTGAGATGGATATGTGTAGTGACAAGAATGGATAAAGTAAGAAATGAATATACCATAGGAAGTCTGAATGTGGCGCTAGTAATATATAAGTTAAAAGGAAATCGTTTGGGTTGGTATGGGCATGTGGTGAGGAGGGATGAAACGAATGTTACTAAGAGAGTGATGAATATGAATGTTTATGGATGGAGAGGGAAAGGGAGACCAACGAAATGATGGATGGATTGCGTGAAGAACGATTTAGATGAAAAGGGTGTAAATGATGGGATGATGGCTGATAAACAAAAATGGAAGAAGAAAACGTATTGCGCCGACCTCAAGTAATTTGGGACCAGGGCAGGAAGATGAAGAGAATACTAAAATGTTAATAATACCGACAATAGTTTTACTACGTAAGAATGTCCAAAGATTATCAAAAGTATTGATATGAGATAATTATTTATACAAATCGCTGTTTCATATTGGGTGTCTGTGTCGCAATAAATATTAAATATCGAAGCCGTTAAAAATATCCCCTTACATTTTACGAGAGCGCTCGTCGACATATTTACGTACGGGAGGAGGCTATCAATTCCATTTTTTCATTCGACCTTACGTTATAGGCACCTCTCTTGCACGCAAGCTTTCTCTCAACTCTGAATGCTATATTGTTATGATTGGCGTTGTTAATTCTGAATGAGAAACGATGCTGGTTTTGCGAAGTTTATTAATCGTCCTACCTATATAGGGAACAAAAAATTACGCGGATGTTTCAAGAAAATTACAATTAGAAATTATAAGTTTGATCATAAATTCAAAGCACAAACAATATTGTTTGAAGATATATAAATTAAACATAATTTTGTGTCCGTGTTTGATGTTAGGTGGGTACGTAGGCCTTATTATCTGCCATCCTACGAAATATATTATCCCAATTAGGAAATTACCTTCAGAATGTCACATCACTCACATCCTATTGTGTTCTGTTAAGTTCTATGCAACTGTGAAATACAGTTGTACTCGAAATTGCTGAATTATTGATAGATGTGTCATATTCATCATCATTGTACATGATTATTGAAAAAATACCAAAAACACAAAGGCATAAATGATACCTTACTCGATCAAATGTATGAAACAGCAGTTTTTTTACGATTTCAGAGTTGGTCCTATAGTCAAAGTTGTCATCAGAATGATGAGCAAGGAGACAGACTAATTACTCTTAAAGTGTTTTTGTTTCCAATTACCCTGTGTAGGTTCTAGAGTTTTTCTTATTTATTTATTTAATTATGTACACTCAACCAAACGGAATCATGACCCACCATAAGCTTAATTTTCTACAAACATTCTAATACAATTAGGTTGAATTTCAAAATTAAACTATGCGGAACGACAGATAATTCGAAATTTAAAACATAATTCCAGTTTTATGAAAAATGTCATTTTCTACCCAATTATTAATCTATTGCATTCATAACAAAACTCAAAATTGCATAGACCTCTGACCCGTATTAAAGCAGTTTCCTTAATATTCAAAATGTCCCAAGTGCAGCACGATGGTAATAAGAAATTTTACTGTTTTGACAATTTCATACGAATTATCGGCTGAGTGGGTCATGATTCAGATTGGTCGACTGTACGTACCTATGCACAAACACTTATAAAATGCCTATACCAATACTATTGCTTTTCTTCTCTTCGTCTAATTAATTCTGTATCTATTTCTCTGTTTTATGTCAATATCAACTAGGTCTCTCTCACTCACAATACCTTTTGAGGTCATCTTGACCATTTAGCTGCTGCGTTGCCAATTATTATTTAGTGGTCTCGCGGCTTTTTATCAGGGTGTTCATATTTAACCATCATTTGACAGTTTGCAGAGTTTCAATTTGGTTTAGTAATCGAATCAACCCAGGAGAGTAAATTGTTTAAAGGCTCGATCATTTCCACTAATCTAATGAGCCGTTCATCAAAAACCTCCCATAAATCTAGTCTTGCCTATGACACACATTGTTACCAAGTAGGGGGGACATAAACAGCTGATAAATCTCTTTGGATCGCCCACGACCTTTCGAACACATATTAATATTTAATTGTAGGCGCGATATCATCACGGAGCGCATAACTAACTGTTAATAAAGTGTATTGTTGACTTGAATTATCCTCATAAGTCTGCCGAACGAGGCTCAGATCACGGGTGGCTATTTTCAAATTCGAAGATATTATCTGGATGTTACTGAAAATAGAAGCTATTGTCTTCGCAAGAAGAATAATAGATATGAATAATATGAAGAATAATAATACACTATGGACTTTGTCTGAGAATAAACGTATTTTAATTTAATTTAATTTAATAGTAGTAAAATAAATACATTATTTTAAAAAAATCATCAAATTAATCATTGTTAAAAAAACAAAATAGGTTTCTTTTCGTTTTTATGATTTTCGTACCCAAGCCACTGCCACTATATTAATTTATTTTATAGAGAAACCATTGCAATCGGTGCAGCTGTAACGACAGACCTCTATATAGGCCGCTTGTGCACTACACTGAATTTTACGATTCATATGGGTCCGATTTTTTCAGGTCTGATGTAGCAGGCCAGTAATTTACGTATGCCTTGGTGCCAGTGAAGGCAAACAACTGCTTTGTACACTATCCGTAATTTTACTGTTCGTAATTTTCAGTTTCTAGTTTATTTGTAAATACGGGTTTAGTGGTTACAATTATTAGTGATTGAAGCCTTTTATTTATTTCAATATTTTGATCAATATACTACATACTTATTTACTATATACTTTTTTTTCAATATTTTGCCTAGCCTTGTAAGCAAGTATTGCCTATATTAGGAGACTCCGCTCTTCCATGTCAAGACGTTCAACATCCGTAATATTACTGACAAATTAATGGAATAAAATTACGGACCCACGGATCTTAAAATTCAGTGCAGTGCACAAGCAGCCTTACTGAGTACCGAAATTCAGATGTAAAGTACACAATTATTGATATTGTATAACATACGTAATATCTAATGTTTTGGGAATTTACGAAATAATGTGAGAACTTCTCACCTGCCCGTTTATGCTGATATACAATAAATTATACTTTTAACTAATTCTAAAATGTAATTCGAATACCACTAAGACTTGTTTTTCAACTATGATTGCTCAAATACTAAAACTATAAAAAAATATGCTCATGGAAATTTTAATTTATAGCTGTGACTATTATGCCATTTTCTGTAATTAGAAATCAATAAAATGAGGCTTTGGTTACCTGCTGCGCATACACGTCATGTTTTTCTTAATTTATTCTTTTTTTTAAATTCAATAATAAACAGAATCGATCGCTATCAATTTACAAATGACTTGTTTTTGCAAAATTAATACTTACTATAAAAAATAAAACTTATATGGTTTGAATAATTATTTTTCAATCAACATTTGACCCCCATCTTCAAAAGCATTGTGTGGATATATATACTTATTCTGAATTCGGGACGCACTATCCAATACAGAGAATCAACTATTTCCCTTCAACTAGTGTAGGTACCATTAAAAATTTCGAAGACATGAGAATACAGGCCCGCGTTAGTCGCCGGCGCACGTCGATGTCGCCCGGGGAAATGCTTTATATCGACACATGCGCATAAGCTCGCGCCCAATAAATGCCATAAATAATACCGCGTCGTGTGAGACTCGCCACGGATCCCATAACCACCGCCTTAAATATCTGTTCCTGTTCATAATAAAACAACCTGACAAAACAACCTTTGGAGCTAATTGGTTCAGTATTCTTAGTTTTGTTTTATTGATATTTTTGTTCGTTGGGATTTTTATTTTATTTTTTCGTGATAGTGAATGTCTTTTGTCTTTTTTTCCAGCGCATCTTACTTTAAACCCCAAAATTAATATCCAATCTTAATTAATATCAATATTAATTTATATCTCTAGTAGGGCAAATCGTGGATAGATAGGATATTAATTTTTTTTTGGCCGTTAGGCAGTCAGACTAGGCAAGTCAGTAGTTAGCAAGGTCGATAGCGATCAACCTTGTTGACTGACTTGCTTATTTCACCACCTACACAAGGAAAGATGAAAAATTACTGTTTCCCACAGTTTGTGACTTGACCCCATATGATTTTGATCAAGTGCTAACGCTGCCTAGTCCCAGCACGATCTGAGACACCAAAACTGACACCTTTTCACCTTCGTTGTAAAATGTATTTCTTTTAGACTTTTATACTAATAAATAAATGCATTTTGATGCGATAAAATGAAATTACAGATTTTATATAGTATAGCAAAATGTTTTATTGTAGTGACCGGGAACAAAAGATAGGTAGCAAAACCCGATCACCAAGGGGTGGCCTACTTAAAAAATACTTATAATAAAATGCTGTGCAACCTTCATAGTATTTACATTGCCTTATTCCAACACATTTTTTATTAATTGTATAATTATGAGAAAATTTAAATTGAATTTAATATTATTTGACTATCGGAGATATGTTATGTCGAGGATAAGTCCTGTCGCACATGAGTCCTGTCGCACATGAGTCCTGTCACAAATGAGTCCCGTCGATGTTAAAGTTTGTTTTCCGCTGTAGTCTCCGTCGAACGTCAGTCGTAAACTCGAGACGACTGTATGAAACGCTTAGATTGTATATAAAAAAAAATCTACATAATCACATAATACTTTTCAATCTTTCAATGCTTCACGTAAAAGCACCTGTGTAGTATTAACAGGTGGCATGGCATCAAATTAAAAATATTTTTTATTTCGTTGATTTAGGATATTAGAAAAGGAAATGTGTGATATTTTAAATTGAATTTACGGGTAGCAAAATGAATATTAATTTGAAATCTAAAACTCGCTTTACACGAATTAATTAAAAATACGCGCAACTGGAATAATTTTGGGTTATGGAATTTTTGAGGTTCTCTTTTGAATAAGTTAACGGTAGAACCCTAAAAATATATAAAAGCCGATAACCGTACATCACTTTTATTAGTTCCGATAAATAACACGAATAACTTTCCGATGTGATCGATTCTAATGTGTTGTTGTATTTATTGTAATTAGGAGCGGGCGGACTCCGGCGCGCGCGCCTCTCTCGTGTGGCGCGCCCATCAAATGTATAAACTGTTTATTAAGAACTAATAATATTTGCATAATCACATTTTAATACAAGATTCTATATGAAATTCAATATTGATCGGCCATTAATAATGTGAATTAGCTCAATATACATGAATTCAATGAATTTTTTATAATAATAAATGCACAAAATCATTAACTCCAATCAATAAAATACTATTAATAGACGTTGGAATTGATATCACATTAACTAAGTGGGAAAAGGAAATTGTATTTTTATTGCTATGCTAAGCATACCATAGCATTATGGATAGAGATTTCAAATTTCAACATCCATCTTGTTTTTTTTTGTTATTTTTAATTTTATACTTGCTATTAATTTTATAGTTATTAATTTTATTGAGGTCTTCGATTCCTATTAACTAATTTTGATGATCTTAAATGATCGGTATACTTTTCCCCAGTTCTCAGGGACATTGATTTTACGATGGAATATTTTAAAACGAACTCGAATTAAATTATTGATACAGGTCATCTATATGAAAAAAAACACTACAGATATTTAAAAACTGTTCAAAATATGCCTTTTTCTAAACAATACTCAATAGTGGTATTACAATTAAATAGTAGCCAAGATTTGATTAGGTTTCGTTTGCTGTATGCCCTGTTTGTTATTATTAATTTTGATAGAGCTAAATAATGTAACTAATTTATACTTGCTTACAACTATTCAAATGATTAGCCAACCCTTCTGCCAAGCGTGGCGATTATGGCATATCTCCCCTTTTTGGGGGAGGGCTATGTCCAGCAGTGGACGTCTTTTGGCTGACATAATGATGATTCTAATTATTGACCACACACACCATAAAACCACGAAGGTGATATTGCAGTTGTAATCACTTAACATCAGGTGGGGCTTTGGCTTGTTTCGCCATTCTATAGGTACCATTATATTCCTAATCTTGAAAATTCCTCAACCTTTGAAAATTCTATTTCCTAGCTTCGATAGCAGATCACAATCCACGGAGTCGGCGTTTACCCGCGTAAATTCAGATCGTGCACGCTGCAAAAAAGGTGCATAAGGTAACAAAGGTTGTTGGAGTGTAAATCACAATAAAAGTCTGGAGAGACGCCTGCGAGGCCGGCGGAGGCCCAGAGACGAATTATGATTGCCGCGGGACGATCGTAAAGCACACGGGTAGCGGTTTTGTACGGTGCACTCAATTTCGTACTGTGTATTTAATTAATTAATGAGAAAATGCTACCATATTGCTGGTTGGATGTAATAGTTTCTGTTGGATGTAGATATCCAAGAGTAGAAATAAATGAAATAATGTTTTATTAAATAAATAAATAAAGGGGTAGGCAGAGAGAGTATGGATTTCCACCTGCTACGATCCTGACAGACCTCTTTCGCTTCATCTACGTCCATTACTGTTTTTTTTTTAATTTCTTGTAAATTGTTATGACATTATATGAATAATGATTTGTGGACGGACTTTGGTCATAATCGTCGATATATATGTACTACGTACTAGATGTGCTGTTCAAAAGAACAATATGGTTACACAAAGTTGTGGTTCCGGAACCACACTGTCATCTGTCATTAGTTCACTTGACAGCTGTCTCGCGAACATACGTAAATTTTATCAACGGTTGCGTCAACTGAATTTGGAACATGCTGCTTATATGAGATCCGCGTGTCTATATATTGACGTCGTTGGTCATAATGAATGTTTTCATGTTTTTTATTTTCTTATCTCAAAATGAGCTTTTGAGTTTTCAAACTACGGGAGCTTGCAAGAGTATTTAATAATTATTTCCATTGTAACTATGAAGTTTTGCGACATTCGCTCTTGTTCGCCACTTATAAAGATCATAAGATATAATACAATTAATGCAACCCAGTATGTCCAGCCAGACACACTGGGTTACATTTATCACAATATATTGGTTACACTGTGTACCGTAATAGGTAATACTACGCAAATCAAAGTGTCAATTAGAGGTGTTGTGACAGTATCGTAATTTGTTCAGTGGGTAGTTGCTTGTGTGCGCGTGCGCATGTTCCCTCACCCCGCAACAATTTCTCAGGAAGCGGACGAAATGAAAATAATTTAGTAACGGCTCAATGGGACATGATCAATACCCTTGTAACGCCTGTTTTTGAATTTTAATTGCTTATTAGCTAGATGAATTACTTTTTAAAAGGCTTCGTTACAGTGAATTTTGTTTTTGATATAACAGACTGCTTTTATTGTTTTGAAACATGATAGCTTTTTAGGGTTGCATTATTTGAAAATAAGTGATGAGGTATATTGTGGTTAATTTACAGCTTTTAATTTTTCTTGATTGTGATTATACCTTTTTTAGAAACAAACGACTGTATCAAATTCATACCTATTAGTAAATTTAAAAAAAAAATGTATTTGTTCAAGAACTTTAAACACAAAAATATAACAATACATTTTTAAAGCGATCTATCTTCGCATCATATCACCTACGTATCATTTCATATATTTCCATAGACCTATACAATTTGGACAAAAGCTCGTTACCCGAACTAATAAACCATCCCAAAAACGGCATCACCACTTCCTCAATATCCCATCGTAGGCGTGTACACGAATGTTGTGGATAAGATGGTGACCCTACACGGTAAAGAGGGGGACGTGAGGTGTCCGGCGCAGGCGCAGCGTGCGATAAAGCAAGGCGCCGCGGGGTCCCCGGACCTCCAGCATGGCGGAACTGGTGGCGATGTTATTGTGGACTTCGATTTTACTGAGTTTCTGAACTCTTGTGAGATATTTTGACTTTTATAAAATAAGGCGTTCTTGCTAGTGAGATTATGATGGCTGTTGTGTTTGGCTCAAATTTTTCGTTATGAAAAACGCATTTGAAAAATGTAATTAGGTAAGTATGTACACCAGTACTTATAGGTACCCAAAAACTAGCGCGTGTGACCGGACCGAAGACAGCAGTGTAAAGTACACACAAAAGAAAAACTCCCCGGATCATAATGAGTGGAGGCTCATCATCCTCCTCGCCTTTTTTCCCAACTATGTTGGGGTCGGCTTCCAGTCTAACCAGATGCGGCTGAACATCTGTATTTTACACGGAACGACTGCCAACAGACCCCCGCTACCCAGTTACTGGGTAATACCGACATTCGCAGGTTAGACCAACCCCCCTAGCCAAGTTGACAATCTACACAATCGTCAATCGTCAACGCTAATAGAAAACGATCAAAATGTATGGGAATGACATATCTCAACGAAAAAATCATTCGTTCAGATATGTCATTCCCATACATTTTGATTGTTTTCTATTAGCGTTGACGATTGTAGATTGTGTAGATTGTCAACTTGGTTAGGGGGGCAGTTGTCAGACTTTCGGACTGCCAAAATTATTTAATTATTATTTTTTATTTAATTTATTCGTATGGCAACCGGGACCGAGAGCTTAACGTGCTCTCCGAGGCACGGAGCATGGCATAATGAGTGGAAATTCTCAGCTGAAATTTTATTGACATGTCATTCTACCTAATTAATTAGATTAGTGTTGGTAAACGTTACAGTAAATGACGATGAAAAATTTAAACAAACAATAAATACATTATCCTGATTCCTGATTAGTGTAAACATTGATACACTTAGGTACATATTTTAGCCAATTTTACGACACGAGTTTACTGCGTAATGTATGAAATTATGTGACTCGTATAAACAAGACAATATCGTTCATATTCCAAAAATATTCCCCGGCTTATCCACTGTATTCCACCTTAAATTCTCGCGCCCACTGCACCGTGTAAATAATAATTAATTTTATTGTAAATGCTTATATTTTATTGCAGGATTTGTCAACAGAGTGCGCGATGTATTTTGTTGCCTGAGATATTTATTGTTAGTTTCTTAATGTAATGCCTAAGTGGGCATGTGGCCATACATGAGTGTTGCAACTAGCGGGTATCTGTGCCAGTATGTGTTCAGTGTATGAACAGCGTGCCATTTTGAATGGTAATTTGTTGGGCCTGCGTTCATAATAATAATTCATAGCCCGATTGGCGTATTATATGACGTTCTGCTGGTATCTATTTGCATATCTATAAAAAGACGATAATCTTTGGTTTTGCATATATATTTAATTAGTTTTGTTTTATCGTTGATTTGGAATTTAGTTACTCTGATTTTTCTCATAGTTCACAGAAACTTAATCAAGTAAGACGAGTTTGATATTAACTACTTATAGTATAGGTATCCTTTGATCAAACGAGGTTGAAGAAAAATCTGCTAAGAATACGGAAAACAATACATTTGTTGCTTCCTTTTATTAGGTCGCCTTTGAAAAACAAACATATTTCGGGAAAAACATTATGTCAAGCCCCGCTCTACATTTTTTTGTCCCTTGAGACAGTCGGAAGTCTCAATTACAGTTAAGGATAGGTACATATTATTGTCTTTTCAGATTGTATTCAGGTTGTTTTTTGTCCTTTGAGGCCCTTTATGCTTCGCCAAGTAGTCTTGAGCAGCGGTTCACAATTTTTAATGTTTTCGGAACTCTAAAAAGAAAAGAAAAATATGTTCTTTTTACTTCTATGGAATTCCAACATCAACAAAACTAATGAATTTGTTGAAATTAAATGTTATTAGCATGTTCGCGGAACCCTGGCTTCCCTTCAACGAAACCCAAGGGTTCTGCGGAACCCACTCTGGGATTCGCTGGTCTAGAGCAGCAGTTCTCAAACTTTTTTGGCGACGGAGCCCTTTTTTTTATTATTCTCAAAAATGGTCTTAAACTACCTAGTTATACACTGTAGATAGATTGTTGTTTATTGTACAATGAGCGGTTAAGAATGAACTTTGGAACAAAAGGATCGGCATAACAATGTAGAACATTGATTTGCATAGGTACATAACTAAGACCAAACAACATGGCTATCTGAACACCTTCCTCTAAACTAAGTAAGACTTGTAAAAAATAGAAGACAGGGTTAGAAGACAGACTATCCAGTCAGTTGTGTCTCCTTTATTTCTCATTTTAAGATCCTGTACATTAATCAAATATGATAGATAGTGAACTACAGTCAAGACAGTTTAAAAATAAGTTTAGATGACAAACAAATGCGTTTTTTTTTTTCAATTAATATTTTTAGACACAACATTTTGACATGATATTATATTTTATAGTGCCCTAAAATAAGCAATTACCTTGTTTTAGTTTTATTCTGATATCATCATCATCCTCCTGCCCTTGTCCCAATTTATTTGGGGTCGGCGCAGCATGTTTTTTTCTTCCATACATCTCTATCAGCCGTCATCTCCGTGTTCACTTTCTTTCTATTCATATCATCTTTCACACAATCCATCCATATTTTCTTCGGTCTCCCTCTTTTCTTATAGCCATCAACAGTCATACTTAAAACTTCCTCGTAACATGCTCCTCATTCCTCCTCATCACATGTCCATACCATGACAGTCTATTGCTACTTAACTTCTCTGTCACTGGCGCTACTTTTAGACTCCCTCTTACATATTCATTCCTTATCCTATCCATTCTCGTTACACCACACATTCCTCTTAACATTCTCATCTCAGCTGCATGCACTTGCCTTTCATTAATTCCTTTCGTAGCCCATCATTCCGATCCATACAGGACAGCAGGTCTTATCATGGTCTTATAGATTTTCCCCTTCAGTTTAAGAGGAATTCGAGAGTCACATGTAGTTCCCGTGACCTGCCGCCATTTCAACCATCCTGTGTTAATTCGGTGCTTGACTGTCCGGTCTATTTCGCCATCGCTTTGCACAAGTGAACCGAGGTACCGAAAGTCGGAGCAGACTGGCAAAAGGGCACGCCATCTAGCGCAATAGCAACAAAACCGGAAAGACCGCCGAAATCGCAGAACATGTATTCCGTTTTAGTTCTGCTGATTTTCAAGCCAACGTTCTCCAGATTTTGTTGCCATTTCGCCGATCTACTCTGGACCTCAAGTCCATCTTCACCAACAAGGACAATGTCGTCAGCAAACAGCATGCACCAGGGTGCCTCTTCCTGGATTTCTGATGTCAAAGCATCCATTATCAGCAAGAAGAGGTAAGGACTTAGAGCCGACCCTTGGTGCAAGCCTACAGCCACACTGAACTCGTCGGTGTTGCCAGCGGCCGACCGAACGTGGGTACTGGATTGGCTGTACATAGCACGAATTAACTCCACATACTTTGCAGGCACACCTTTCTCTTTCAGCGCCCACCACAAGACCTCGCGGGGTACTCTGTCGTACGCCTTCTCTAGGTCAACGAACACCATGTGCAAGTGATATGATATGTTTATTCTGATATAAAAGAGTTAATTTACATAACACTGTGTACCTACTGATTCCACTGTAAGTACCTAATTGATAAAATTGTTTCCATAATTCCATTTCCGACTATTGTGTTAAGACAGGATGTGCTTCTCTTTAGAACCTACGTTGATATTATATTACAGCGGAGCCCCAGGGCTCCGCGGAGCACACTTTGAGAATGGCTGGTCTATCTAGAGTGCCTAGACTACGTGCTTACTTAACATTAATGCTCGATCTTATTTAGTAATTGTATTGCGTTTGCGTTTATTTTGTAAGTTTATTTAAAGTAAAACCGCTCGGTAACTTTAATATTAATACCAATTACGATGCTCCAATGTTTTAGTTCCTCTATTATAAAAGAATCCTTTCCAACCATTTACATAGGTATTTGTCAGACGTATCGTTTCTAGTTTTCATGGCGATTATACGACGTCTAAGCAATATAGTTATCGATTACTTACGACGGCACCTAGCCTCGATGTTACGATCTTTTACTCAACCAGTACCAACAAAAGCAAAGCATATACACGCAGAACAAACGTATTTTTTTTCTAAATACAAATATTTACATGGTCCAGACAGGGCAGGCACAACTATTACGTTGACAGTCTGTTTTTCGACAGTACAGTTTGTTTTTTGACGGTTTGTATAGGTCGAATATAACATATCCACCCAGACCTTGATTCGAGCCAGCCTGAGGCGTGCTGCATGTATGATGTTGATATCCTCGACTATTTAATCAGTTTCCTCCGTTCCATGAGGTTCTAAGCAAAGAAAAGGCCAACTATGCGTGTCGAAAAAGGGACTATTTTTTTCACATGGTGTGGTGACTGCAGCATAGAAAGATGCCTTGTGAATATGTGTAAAAGAAACTTCACCACAAAACATGACACTTGTCACCGTATGCATACGCATGCTGTGTGAAAAAGGTATAAAATCAGTGAGGTGTGACGTCAAGGGCCAGTGGCGGATTTACACATTTCCCAAGGATAATAGGCTTCTACAATAATTTAGTTTCTAGATTATTTTTACAATCCAGCAATTTGATTGTTATTGCACAAAAAATAGTATCTGGGTAGATTTCTGAACTAATCAAAGCTCAATCATCTTATAAGAAAGTTGTAAATCGGAAACACGTCAAGAAACGAGGAGTCAGGAAACCGTGGTCTTTGTGATTTATGGAAGAATCCCAAAGAAAAACAGCCCCTAAATTGACGCCCCTAAAATCTGCAGCCCTAGGCTCAAGCCTACTCAGCCTGCTGGTAAATCCGTCACTGTCAAGGGCATAGTCGGTAGCGTCCTCTTAAAGGCGACTTATTGACTGATAATAACAAGAAACTGTGATCGTCTTGCAAACGTGGTCTAGTCGTAGTCACCACTATATCTACCTGACTATAACTTTTCAACTATACCTAACTTGCTATGTGCTATGGTTAGCAAGTTTCCTTTTTACCGTTCATTGGTGCCGATCATTGGTGGTGAATTGGTGGAACCTTTGCGGGCTGAATGAGGAAGATTTTAGTACCAAATCTGTTAAAATTTCAAACACTAGTACGTAAATGGTCCTTAATTTTTTTTTGTTGTTTGAAACTTGGAACCTGTCTGTTGTTCGGAACAGCTTGTCTATACCTTTATGCCTGTGAGGTTCAATACTTGCCAGTACTTATGAGCCGAACTACTCAGTAGATCTTACTTATCAGCGAGTGTAACTCCAATGTGTGGTAATCAATGATTTTAGAGTGGATAAGTTATCTAATGTGTGTTGTAAGTAATTGCTAATCTGCATAATTTCTTATTATGATGTAGATGAGATAGGAGTCTGTTATTACCTATTTCTAGATGTTATGACCTGTGTGTAACTTCCATGTGTAGGGTAGGTACCTACAGAATATTTTAAAGTAGGTAATAAAAATATAGTTGCTTTTAGATGCATTGGTAAAATTGGAACTTACTTGTAAAAAAATTGTCAAAGTAGGTAAGTGCCAATTTTATATATGTAATTGTAAATGATGGTTTTCGGTTACCATCCCTAACAGTTACATCTATCCGATTCTTCACAATTATACAAAAAGTAAAATAGAATGTTTTTAAAAAGTGCTATGATCATAGAACTTGGTATTTCAAGATCCGGGTTGCACCATTCATTGAGATTTATCTTTGACTCAAACCAGAACCCTTGACACTTCACTCTTCACCCACTGTTTATGTTGAAAAAATCTTTATTTTAAACTAAAATCTTAGCTGGTTACTATACAACGTGTAACGGACAGGGTATATACATATTATACATATGAAGTGCTCGGCTTGTTTGTATGATAACAAATTGACGACGCCTGTGGTGTAGTGGTTCAGGTGTCGGATTGCTGATCACGAGGTCGTGGGTTCGATTCCCACAGGACACAAATATTTGTGTGATGAACATAAGTGTTTGTGTTGGTCTGGGTGTTGCTTATAATACATACATAAGTATGAATTTACAACAAAATAAAAAGTATATAAGTATTATATCCATTGTCTAGTTAGTACCCATAGTACAAGCTCTACTTAATTTGTGACTAATGGTGCTGTGTAAAAATGTCCTAAAAATATTCATTTATTTATTATAGGTACGGCAAGGGTTTTAAATCCTACATCTATTAGGAGAAATTCAGATGTATGAAACCAAACATGCTTTGCATTGTTATTGTTATTGTTGTTTGTAATGTTTTGTTGTTTTGTTTGTTTTGTTTAGTTTTTTTTAAGGTCCGTACCTAAAGGGTGCCAAACGGGACCCTATTACTCTCGCTACGCTGTCCATCCATCTGTCTGTCCGTCCGTCAGTCTGTCACAGGGCTGTATCTTTTAAACGGTAACAGGTAGCCGGTTGTAATTTTCTCAGAATATGTGTTACTATAACCCCTATCACAATATACAAATACTTAAAAATAAATAAAGTCTAAAACCAAAGTCTTGTTTCCATACAAAAAACCTCGAAAAACAAGCATTTTTTCAACGTTTTTTTCCTGCTTTATCTTCAAAACGGTAATACATATCATCGTCAAACTTGACCTGATTATAGTGCATACTATGTAGTTTAGCAACAAATACTAAAAATAGGGCAAACATAGACATATGTGGTGGTACCTGCGTAAGAAAGAGATGCAACAATTCATATTTCGCGCACGGTGCGTTGATGTCTTTTGGTGAACTCTCGTAAATTAAATCAGTTCCTATGGGGTATCAGGTTGATGGGTGGTACGTAACCCTTACTGCGTGAGTCCGATAGCACTTGGCTGGTTTTTTTATGTTGCACGCTGATAACTGGGACAATAAACAATATTTCTTTTAATACCAGGCCCCTCAGAAAGTATTGCGAAAAAAAGTTTTTATATATGGGAGACTGGCCAGTTATAATGTTTTTCGAAAATATGATTATTTATAAGTAAAAATAAGTAAGTTCCAATTTCAAAATTTCCCTCCACATTTTTTGCGAGTTAATTCAAAGTATTGTGTCTCACTGAAATATGGATCTGCGCCGGGAACATTTTAGAGCTATGATTTTATACGATTTCAAGTGTCGCCTGAAACCGGATGAATCGTACGATAGACTTCAAATGGCATTCATGGATGAAGGCCCTTCCAAGGCAACCGTGTATCGTTGGTATAACGAATTCAAGCGCGGTCGACCAACTTTGGGGGATGACGAAAGAAGCGGTCGCCCTTTGACGGCTGTTACCGAAGAAAACGTGCTAGCAGTGAAAAATTTAATCCAAGACAATAGGCGAATTACATATCAGGAGATTCAACACATATTGAAGATTGGATCGGGAAGCGTTCACGAGATTCTACACAGCCATCTTCGCGTGAGGAGGATAGTATCACGCTGGGTGCCGCACAACCTCACCGATGCTCAGAAGCAGGCCCGGGTGGAATGGTGCCGTGATATGCTTAACAAATTTGAAGCAGGCTCGTCTCGGCGTGTTTACGACATCGTTACAGGTGATGAGTCCTGGATTTATCAATACGACCCAGAAACCAAGCGCCAGTCGACTGTTTGGGTGTTTCAAAATGAGCCAACGCCTACCAAAGTGAAGCGATCTAGAAGCGGGGGTAAGATTTTGATCGCTAGCTTTTTTAATTTGACTGGCCACTTGGTATCAATTCCCTTACGGGATCAAAGAAGCATTAATGCCGAATGGTATACTACCAAATGTTTGCCAGAAGTTTTCTCTGTTATAAGCAACAAGCGACCAAACACAGGGCTCCGCGGGCTACTGCTCCACCACGACAATGCACCTGCGCACACCGCACTCAAAACGAGGGACTTCCTGGACAGCACGCCAGTCAAACTCCTGGGTCACCCTCCTTACAGCCCTGATCTAGCACCGTGTGACTTCTTTTTATTCCCAAAAATAAAAAATCAGCTCAAAGGGATACAATTTTCGTCGCCGGAAGATGCGCTGGCTGCGTTCGAGCAGGCTGTAAACGAGGTGTCTGCGGCGGACTGGAAAAAGTGTTTTGAAAACTGGTTTAGGCGCATGAATCTTTGTATAGAGGCTGGTGGAAAGTACTTTGAAAAGATTTGATAAAAATATATGTACGTATAGAACAATTTTTTTTAGTTTCGCAAAACTTTCTGAGTGTCCCACGTATACACGGGAGCGAGGCCGCGGGCGTCAGCTAGTTTAGTTTACCATAATCCCAAACACACATACGTAATTGCAAGCTAAATTCATTATACAGCATGACAGGATAAACGATGGAGATGGACATAATCAAGGATATAGTAGAATGTGTATAATGAAATGAAAAATTAAAATTTCAAAAAAAAAACTACGATAAATCACGCATACAAGGCCAATTCTCGTAACTAAAAACGTTCAAATATCATTCCAAACTGGTGACATTAATGACCTAAGTGTCACTAATAAACAGCAAAAAGGAACATCTACTGTCAGGAGATTGAGATTTAAAGCATTGAGATTAGTTTGGAACTATATTTTGAACGTTTTTAATTACGAGAATTGAGCTTCAAAGTAAAAATTCTCGCGCACGCTCTGACTGTCCGACTGTTACAAAAGGTTGAAAGGGTGAAAATAGCAACCGATGGACACTGCATGCTAGGTGCATCACCTCAACCCATGCAACTTTGATTTGGAAACTCGGAAAGTGTCCACAGAAATTATTGAATTACATTTGAAAAAATATTTAAAAATCCACCAATTTTTATGTATTTGGAACGAGAATCGAGTGCCGAATCCTTTATCAAAATTGTATATGTTATACCTGCCAGCCTGTATAGGTATGTCATCAGTCAATCTTGCTTAGCGTTGTCCTATCTGTGATACCTAGATCTATAGAATAAAATTGTAAGCAGATTTTTATCCTTGTTTTATTGTACATTAGATTAGCTAACAATTAACAATAAACGCATATCAAAGACGCCGCCGACGATCAAGTTAGCTATTATTGATTGGTGACACATTCCTGCGCTTCATGTGGGCGGCAGATAACATTAAGTTAGTCGTTAAGTTACGTTTATGTAGTAGCCAATAGATTACGAAATGCGTCCTTCAGAGGCCTTTCACGTTTCATAGCTGTCTCGCTCTAATTTAGCACATTTCAAGAGATTTAAAGGCCAAATTGAAAAATGTATTCTAGTTATAAACATCCTTCAGGGTAACATTACGAATAATTTAAACATTTTTTCGTCTTGAGTTGTTGCTTAGAAGGAGGAGAGAGAAAAAAAAAATTATATGTTTTTCTTTCTATATTAATCATGCATGGAAATTGTGTTGACTAATGGTAATGACTGAAGGATGTTTATAGAATACATTTTTCAATTTCACCTAAAATCTCTTTAAATCTTTAGAAAAGGCGAGGTGGCTGTGAAACTTGAAAGGCCCCGGTATCGGTCCTTTAAGAAAATTAAGACACAGGTAACAGGTACCTATTCTATAAAAATATAAGTAAAAGTAATATACAGGGTTATTTGTAAAACATTAAGTCGTACATTAAATTGATGACAATTTGAACATCTTTTATTGTGAGACCCCGGAAATCGCGAAAAAAAACAACATTTCACTTTATTTTATTTTATAAACGAGCATGCGGGTCACCTGATGGTAAGCAATCTCCGCCGCCCATGGACATCCGCAACACCAGGGGAGTAGCCGATGCGTCGCCGACCTTTTAAAAAGACGTAACTATGCTCTTTTCTTGAAGGCTCCCATGTCGAATTTGTTCGGGAAAACCGCTGACGGAAGTTGGTTCCACAGTTTTGCTGTACGAGGCAAAAAGTGGCGTGTGAAACGTACTGTAGTTGACCAACTACCATCAAGATGGTGAGGATGGAATTTAGATTTATAGCGGGTGGTACCATGGTGGAAGTCAGCGGCTGGTATAAGGTCGAACAATTCCTCAGAGCACTCCCCATTGTACATGCGATATAGGACACATAGAGATACAACGTCTCTTCGCAAAGCTAGAGGGTCTAGCCGATTGGGAATAGCATAGTCGCCGACGATTCCAACCGCTCTGCGCTGAATGCGGTCAAGTGGAAGGAGTAGGTACTCGGGTACTCCAGCCCAGAGGTTTTCCCTACATTCGTTTTCACATAAATCGACAAAATGTAGGGAACAGCTGATTTCAAGGTTGATTTGTTCAAATTGATGTGTATAGTCATCCCTTAAAGAGTCGTTATTTTTTTACAAATAACCCTGTATAAGTTGAACTAAACTAGGTAACCCTTGGTTTCCACAAAATAGTTTTCAAGCTGAGCGTAGCAAAAGCCGTAATTTTCTCTTCAACATGTTTCTCAAAATAGTTCAACCATCATGAAGCGTCAATTTGATCTGAAGAAGGGGATATAAGTACTGGATACGAGAGATGGATCGTAGTCACCCCCATTCAAGACTTTGACCTCGCCAATCTTACTTTCATTGTGTAATCGATCATATGTAGTAAATCGCTGAATCTTGGACACAGAAAAGAATCTTAGCAATGGCTATTTGAGATCACTAAATACAGTGTCGACCTCGTTTTTGAAGTTTAAAAAAATATAAATAATAAACAAAGCCTGAACGCCTTAGATATGGTACATATCGACTCCATATGCTCCAAAAAGCCACTATTAAAAAACACTCGTCGCATCACCAAAACATTTTTTAACATTGTCTACACTATATTACCCCCTCTCACGCTTGGCTTTGGCCCACGGATGAGATTCTATATCTCTCCCAAAAAGAGGAGAAAGCATAGATTATATCAAACGTAAAAATAATATTAACATTTATTTTATCCTCCACATATTACTTATGGGCTTATTACATCTAATATTATAAAGAGGAAAGATTTGTTTGTTTGCTATCGATAAATTCTGAAACTACTGAACCCATTTTAATAATTCTTTTACGCTGGCACGGTTCTAGGGGGGGGGTCACAGGGGTCATGACCCCCCCCCCAAACCATCCAAGCTGTACCTCAAAATTATCCTAACAACTAAACAAGAAAGATTAAGTGTTATTTCAAATAATGAGTTGTCACAACATCTACTCGTACGTAAAATAATACTTACATTATTTTGGAATTTTGTGTAAGTACCTACTAAAGATCAATTTACAGCATGGGTAATGGGTATTATTTTGCCCAAAATAAAGTATGCATGAAATTTCCAATTCAACGATAAATAATATCACACACGACGGCGATATTTCATTTTGTTGAACGGTTTGCGCTACTTTGCACGAGCCTGTCGTCGCGATTGGACACTATATTAAAGGCACAAGCGATTGAAGCTTTGGAGGTGAAAAAATAAATAAAAATGAAAATTTCGCGCTTGTGGCGCTCGCGCGCGCTTCCTCGTTAATGTGTATTTTGGGCTTCTGTTGTGCTACATTTTTGTATTAAGTATATCACTCGGCGCGGAAAATAAATGGAATTGAAAATGTGGCATTTTTATTCTATGTGTCTCACGCTCACACAATACTTTACTTGTGAGCGAGAGGAAAATACAAATGCCGCAATTTTCAATCTCATTATTTATCGTAAAACTCCAAAAAATACACTTAAATTGAAGTCAACGTTTCGCATGAATATGTAAAATTTCACGCTCGCTTCGCTCGCGCTTCTACGCGCCGATAGATTCTTCTTTGTCGACGCGCATTTTGGAAGTAACTATTCTGTTCCATATTATACTAACTTCAAAAATTTTGGTTGTCGTTGTTGCGTAAATTAAAAAATAAACAGGTTTTGCTGGTATATTTGGACCTTGAAACTACGTACGTAAGCCAAGCTGACCCCCCCCCAAGTCTTGGGCTGGAACCGCGCCTGCTTTTACGATTAGAAAACTACTTTATCCACAAGAAGCATAGGCTATATTTTATTACAGTACGCGGGCGAAGCCGCGGGCAAAGTCTATCTACTTAATAACACTCTTAACCCTGACTGACAGACAAAGCACAGCTTAAGCCGGTGGCTCTAGGAGGATTAAATTTTGCACAGGAGTTCCTTAGAAAACGTAGGTAAGTGAGCACAGGAAGGATTTTAGAAAATTCATCCCCTCAGTGGGTTAAAGAGGGCTTGAAAATTTGTATGAAGAAAACACGGGAGCGAAGCCACGGGCGTCAGTCAGTGTTGAAATAAAGAACCACGGGAGCGAAGCCGCGGGTAAAAGCTAGTAAAATATAAATTAACATTGTGTTCGCATAACATTGTTGTTTAATCCCGATTTGTATCAATATTTTCTAAACTTTGTACACAGAACACACAATAGTACAACTTTCGTAGAGCCATCTACGGACCCGATACGGGAGTCTCTTAGATCGAGGGTGGGCCTACTGTGCTATTCAAATTGATGGCAAGTAATGGCTACATTACCAGTAACGCACAGCGCGAGGTGCAGTTGCCTTCTTATGTTTTATTTTACAACTCTTTGTCGAATGCCTCATAACATTCGAATCGATTGTAAAGTCTTACGATGAGTTCTTTTACGATGCGATTCCGAGTCGAATTCAATTTAGTTTAGAGGGTCCTCAATCGTAAACCTTTGACCTAAACACACTCGATTATTCGAGCCATATTAGCACGAATAAATCGAGCCATTAAAATAAAATGTTAAGTTATTCAATTCACTATCGATTTAGTAAACATGATACGGTCTTGTATTGTGTATATTCTTTTGAGTATTCATTTTATGATCTGAATATAGTATTATTGATAAGATAATGAGTGTTGGATATGAAATCGTAAAAGACGAAAGTACCTACGGAATTTGGAATTTAACGTTTTCCTGGAATGCAGGAACTGGGGATCAAGCAGGGTCAGTCTCTTAGAGCCCGAATTTTAACATTCTTCGGGCATGTATCAAAACGTGGAGATGCCTGAGTGGAGCGTCTTGTTGTGCAGGGAAATTTTGAAGGCAAAAGCCCTCGCGGCAGATCGCCTTTCCGTTGGTCCGACCAAATTAAGGCTTTGATCAATGGTACTCTTTATGAGTGCAATAGGAAAGAAACGGCACGTGAGGAATGGAGACGGATCACTCTGTCAAGAGAAGAACAAGAAAATTAAAACGAAAAAGAACAAGATATCATAATTCAACGCACATATAATGGAAATTAAAAAGTAGTAAGTGAATCCTGGGATGCATTAATTAGCACACTTGTAAGTCTCGATGTCATCTTGTCAGATTGCACCCACTAAGAAGGTCATGAATCATAACAGCATCTCGAAAACAATTTTCTTCCTAAGGTTTTCTAGATTCCACGTTTCTTCAGTGAAACGGATGTTTGGATATTTTTAAAAGATGAATTCTTCGAACAGGCGAACATTCCATTGTACGCACCTCTTTGGGCAGTGACTCATACTGACTATCAGCTCAGAGCTGTATTTAAAAAGTGCGTAGTTCCATTTATCTTACTAACACGTTCGCTATTGTCGCTGCATGCAGGCTATCCCATAGCAATGCTACATGGAGGGATAGCACTTTAAATACCTATTGGAAATATTAAATTTTACTTAAAGGAGACTTTATTTTTTATTATTTTTAGAATAAGAAATTCTGCATTCACAGATTAATAAAACATCTCTTGCCTGATCCAGTAATCTTACTAACACAATCGCGAAGAAGTACCATTCTGTATTTCAAAGCTTCTGTTGAAAGATATAGTTACGTACTAACTATTAAGTAATCTGTGGATATAGGGCCAATAAAGATGATCAAATATCTCAAACAAATATAGCATCTTAAATTACAGGATGTTCATAAAAACATCAAATAAAATGAGGGGTTTTTACCCCTAAAAATAAAAATAATTTGCCTTAAGTATATATCTAACCGAACCTAAGTTAGTTTTTCTTCAATCTAAAACACAATGTTTGTTGGAGAGATTTGATTCTCATTATTGAACCTATTAATAAATTGGTGGCATAAAATACAGGCTGATATTTTTCCGTTCATGCTGGTATGATCCTTGTGAAGATCCTTTAATGCAAAATGCAATATTATTTGTTCAATCAACTGCTTACTCTACATCAAATTCGGCCTTGTAACATTCCCTCGATGAAAAAGGATGCATAATACCTAGTTACTTTACTTTAAGCAAGCATACAGGTCTGGGGTGCTGGGCCAGAAAACCTCCTCGTGTGCCTGATGGCTGCTGGTCCTTCTCGATACGTCCCGAGGGAACAGCAGTTGTTGGGCCGGTCACCCTGGGCACGGGCAATAAGTCTCCTTTGGACCGGGGGACCTTATTGCCTGTGGCGAATATTCTGGCACGGGAGGTGCCCGATGTGGGCCAATGGGGAGTTGCTCCACGTGCCCCTCTGAGGAAACAGAGGGCACTGTGGAGGATCAGGGTGGGCCTGGTTTGCACTAACTCTGCCACTGGGCAGGCAGTGGGGGGACTGTCCTTCCCTGCCCCCGTCAATCTCGTAACCCCAGGAGTGCCTGCTGAGTAGTGTTCTCGCGCCTATTGGGACCGAGGGTCTCGGCTTTATCGCCCGGACCGCGAGGAAGAAAACCTCTATAAAAATTACAGGAGGATGGGCCTGCGAGCAGCAGACTCGAGACAGTCTGCTGCCCGACCCGCAGATAGCGTAGCTGGAACCGCTGGCGTAGCTAGCACAGTTGGCGTAGTTTTCAGAGCTGGCGTAGCTGACACAGTTGGCGTAGCTGGCATGCTGGCCTGGCGGCATGCTGGCGTAGCTGGCACATTTGGCATAGCTAGCACAGTTGGCGTAGCTGGCGTAACTGACACAGCTGGCGTAGCTGGCACAGCTGACGTAGTCGGCGCAGCTGGCACAGCTGACGTAGTCGGCGCAGCTGGTAAAAGCCCGTGAGGTGAGGTGGCGTGCAGTGTTCCGTGTGCGCCACCTAGGAGGGTGCGGCTAACGTTAGGCCGCATGGGGAGAAGGGGCTCGCCTGCTTGTGGCAGGCCGGGTCCTGTCGGGGGTGATAGTGTGAATAACTTACTGGTTCCCACGCCTTCGACTAAGGTAGTTGAAGGAACACCGTGGTGGTTTTAGTCGGTAAGAGTCCGACACTGGCTTGTCACAGACATAGTAAAAAATATTTTTTTACCGTCTGTGGTTTAGGTATAACTATAAAAATCAATCTAAATAAATAATTTTCGATAAGTAGAAAGTTATTCAACAGTAAACCGATCGATTTTTCTTACAATGACGCGGCTACTTATTAGAGTTACTATTGGTAACTACTACCAATACGCTACTTAGTATTTATTTTATTCGACTTTTTTATTGTACTGCAATAAAATGAATAGAGTTAGTACAGTAGCGACATTATAAAGATAATTATCTTAGATACAGAAGCGAGCTTGTTTACACGTCGTCGGTGGTAGTTGGTACATGTGGTGTGTAAGGGCCTTTATCACAGACCCACCAGGGAAACAGCCGGTTGCACCACTTTTGGTTAAACTAAGTTTAACTTTAGGTACATGGTTTAACTTACGTTCTAACACTAGCAGATAATAAAACTAATACATTAAAAAAAGCTTTTCTCTAGCTTTCAGCCATTTCCTAAATATTTTTGGGGCGGCTTCCAGTCTAACCAGGTCCCCGATTCAGAACATTTACGATAAGCAATTGTCGAACGATTCGGTTTGTTATCTCTTTTTCTCTCGTTACATGAATCGTAGACGGAACGAGATAACAAACCGAATCGGTCGAATATCAATCAGTAGGTATTTTACACGGAGCGACTGCCATCAGACCCCCGCAACCCAGTTACTAGGAAATAACAACATCCCAGGTAAAGCACGCACGCAAAGCAAAGCTCTTGTCTGACTTTCAGGCCTTGACTACCGGCATAGACCAGTAAGTCTCTAGACGCCGCTTAGCTGGACACTCCCGGTCACAACGCATATGCTCTACCACTGCATATCATACGTCACTCCGCCAATCGGAACGTCACTCAGTCAGCGAGCGGCACCAATCATAAGGAATCATACCACCGAACTTTTGAGCCGGCCAATCATAACGCGCCGTCCGCCCCCCTGACCCCACCAACGTTTTACGACTGCGTTTGAATACAAAACTTTGTTTATGCGGAGTCTTGAAGCTTACTGGTCTGTGACTACCGGTAACGACTGCCACAGATATTCGTATAATAATCAAAACCGACAACTTAACGAACTCTCCGCGGCAAGGATCTCATTGAGTAAAATTCAAATTAATTATTTTGCTATTTCATCAACTCAGCCTATCACAGTCCACTGCTGGAAATAGGCCAAACTCCCAAATTCCGCCACAACACTCGGTCCTCTGCATTCCGCATCCAGTCCCCCCAGCTAACTTCTTCGGGTCGTCGGTCCACCTTGGCTGCATTTGCAATTTGAATTCCGTTAATTATTATTAGAAATACCTAATTTTTTTTAATAAATAAACCCGTTAAAAATAAAACACATACAGAGTATTAACTCTATCTAGTTAGCCTGCTAATTTCTGTTAATTGATTACGCAGCCTGAAATTTTAAGGCATTTATTAAAAAAAGTATATATGTATTATATCCATTGTCTAGTACCTATAGTACAAGCTCTGCTTAGTTTAGAACTAGATGGTGCTGTGTAAAAATGTCTCAATCTTGTCTCTGTCTTTTTTTTTTTTTTTTTTTTTTTTTTTTTTTTTTTTTTTTTTTTTTTTTTTTTTTACATCGGTAAATCCAGTATTTTTTTAAATTATAGGCATAGGTAAGCAAGACGGTAAAATATTTAAAAATTTGCATTTTAAACAAAACGTTTTAATCAATCTTAATGAGTATGAAACAGAGCTTCTTGTAAATTACCAACAGTTTTATAGCTGGCAGATAAATTAAAAATTTATTTTTATAAGACACGTTACATGGCTATTCGCATCGTGCTAACTGTGGATGTGGGCATCGGGCTGTAAACACTAGAGAACGGGCGATGACAGACTGAACACAGCCCCCTCATTACCCAGCTCTTACAAACAAAACCGAACACTTGCTACATGCTAAAATATCATAAAAATCTGCTATGTTACATTCGAATATAGTCTCTAGAATTAGAAGTATTGAGTTGGTTTTTGAGTAACTTTTGCGAAGAGCGAATCTTCACTTGAGAGGAATGTACAATAGAATCTTTAAAGCGAAGATGCAGCTATTATTAGGTGTTAGCGTGATTATTTGACAGTTTGAAAACGTTTACAGATTGTAGGTATATTGCTGGGCAATCTGGCTTCCTGCTTTTAATGTAAACACCGTTTCGTAGCTCTCGGTTTTTTAGTGAAAAATAATAATATCTTCATAGTCTTTATGTGCTGATTCTTATTAAGATGGAATACATAAATAAAAATTTAAAACAGAAATTCGTTTAAAAAGTAAAAACTTTCAAACATATCACTACAGCATACAATATATTTTCGCAACTATAAAATGTACCAAAGAAATTTTGTTCGTTCAAGGCATCTTCACTATAGAAAATTCCCAAATTAAAACAATTATGCAACTTGCAAGGTTCATCACAATAAAAACTCACAAACTCTTTCTCAATAGACCCCTATGTCTCCTCTCTGTATACTCCATTTCGCGTACCCCTCACACACTTGCAACAACGCGTCAAACAACTCTTCTGGAGGCAAATCCACCATCTTCAAACTCCTTCTAAGTCTATTATCTCTCCTTCTCCTTCCATACGAAGCAAATTGAGCCTGTGGCCTTTTCTTAATTCCTGCACTCACGAAAAACGTCGTCGGCTGTGGAGCAGGAATCGCGTTATTATAGCTTTGTTTTGCTTTCATTGCTTGCACTATTAGGCATAGCAAATACCCACCAAAGGCTAAAAACGCAAGGGTTGTGACAGACATTGAGAAGATGTTGCTAATCTTGCTGTAACTCTCTTTCTTGTACAATCCTTCTTCGTGATCGCCTCGTTTGGCAGGCGGTGCTTGGATGGCCATGGCTTCAGCTCCGAACCTTTGAATGTAAGATGGCTTTGTTGTAGTGACATTCTCGTATTCAGCTGTTACCAAATCTTGAAGCGAGGTTTTCAATCTCAAAAGCTTATCCAAAGGCAACTCATTGAGGAATTCCACGTCATTGGATGTGACGTCAGCGCAGGAGATTTTGAAAGTAGAATATATGATGAAGAATATGAACATGATGGAAGACTGTCACTCATGGGCGTCAGGTGTTGAAATAAAGTTGAGCATAACGTTAACGGCTGTGATCATTATGGTCTGCTAAGCGCGACAATCGTCTAGCGGTCACAATAAATAGCACAGTGTAATGGTTAAGCGACTTACTTTTAAGTACTCAACATGCAGTAAAAATTGTGTAAGCTGACTAACCCTAGCAATGACTGAAGCTGGACGCCATGGTTGGCAGGCCAACTGCCAATTGGATCATTTGACTTCAAAGATTGGATCAGGCTAATTTGTGGCAACAACATATAACGTAAATTGCATGTATTGTGGTATTAATAAACTTTTTCGTGGACATTTATTCGTGTTAAAGTTACAGTTGTCAGTATTTAATAACTAAAAATAAGTCAGACAGGTAAGTAAAACCATAACAAAAATTTGAACCCTTTCCCGAAAACTTTTAGGGGCTTTCTTCAGGTTTTGAATAAAATGATAAGGTACTTTACTTAGGTCATTATTTTACATTCATTTAATAGATGGTACCTACTTTGAAGCTCCTTTTTTTTAACAAATATGAAAGCAATGTGCTTCTTCATAATTCACATTTCCGTTTCTATTGTCTTCTGTCAACGCGTCGCAAAATGTATATACAGGGCGCAGTTTTTCTTTTCATAGAATAGATAGATAGAATATTCTTTATTGTACACCATTAACATTATTTTAACTCTTTATCTGTGTTTACTCGACTTTTTCTTGAGATGACAACTATGATATAAGAACCTACCTATGAGACGCATTTTACCTATACCTAGCAATAGTTATAAATAATTACTTCAAAGTATCAGTATTTTTATATAATAACTATCGTGAGTTAAATTCATAAACGGAATTACGTGAGTGAAACCGTTTATATTAATAATTAAGTATCAGTATTCTATCATTAATATAATATAGGTAATAATTATAAGCTACAGAAAATATAAACTGAAAAAAAAAACTTTTTTTGTTAAATACCACCTACTTAATCTGTAAAAAGTATAACACTTTAAAACAGTCCTAATACCTATACTTAAGTAATGTATTATAAACCTTCGCATAAAGAAATACCTATACCTAGGTATTCTAAGATATAAACTAAGATGACTATCTATGACGATAAAATAACACGACTTGTAAGGTAACGCTACATACATACCTATTACCTATATAATTATTATGTAAATAATATTTGAACCTCTACCTAAGAACAAACTCTGAAAGTAAATACTGGGGCATACAAAATCATCTACTTTATCACTATATAATATATAACTACTGAGAATACAAAAAACAGAGTAGTGAAAAAAACGTGTCGTGAGAATTCTACCTACCCCTCGAAAGATCAAATGAACACAAGTTAAAGACATATGACTAGTAGCGCCACCTATTAGAAATAAATTAAAATCTCATTTTAGACCTTTATTTTTTAGAATATTCTCTCAATACTATCAAACAACCTACATTTTCATTCGAACACCCTTTAGCTTTGAGACAATTATTCGAAAATGTTATGCTCTGGTACGAGTACGACAATTGCGTTTGCGCAGCCATTACAGCAAGAACCGAAGCATGGAACTACCTCTCGCATGACGTCTTCTCGTAGTTTCGAACGGGGCTTCAAGATGGCGCCACGTGTTCTCTGTGTGTTACTTTTGATTGCATTCCAAGTGGTGTGTGCCAGTGAACAATACAGAAATGATGGCTTGATAGACCGATTAAGCAACGGGATGAAATTTGCGCAGAATTTGCTTGGTATGTTTAAAATGATACTTACATTCTTGGATAATTAGAGGCAGCAGCGTCTAGAACAAATGTAGGTACGGCTTAGATTTCGTTGTTCCATTAATAAATTCATTTGCAAATAGGTAATTTTTTTTTAATAGGTATGATCTATTTTCCTTTTCCTTTAAATCCTTTAATGTACGTTATGCAACAGTTGCCCACAGTGTCTTCAACTGTAAGCCTAACCTGCTATCGTAAATATATCATGTTTAACGGCCAAAATTAATATCCAATCTATCTACGATTTACCCTACTAGAGATAGAAATTTGACATATTTTGTATGGAGCTTATGTCAAAATCCTATCTCTAGTAGGGCAAATCGTGGATAGATTGGATATTAATTTTGGCCGTTAATCAAGCATTTCCATGATAGCGGAGGGCACTAAGAATATAAAATTCTGTGTCAAATTATTTCTGCTTAATTCTTTCATTCCAGGATCCGAATCAGTGGCATTGAAAGTAGCAGAATTCGTCGTAAGAGCATTCCAAACGGCGAAGAAACCTCCGACATCCAACCGAAGGTGGCCCCAGAACGATCTTAACAACCAAGAAACTACTTCATACAGCGAAAGCGAATCATATACCCAGGACAAAGACCCGGACTATGACGTCAATGAAACTCAGAGCCCCTTGACACCTTTGCGTCAAATAGTTCGTCTGTTTGGACTGCAGCCGAACCAAATAAGCGCCGTAGCTGTCAACGCTTTAGTTTTTGTAGCACAAATGGTGAGTGAGGATTCACTTCCGTCCGTTACTGTACCTAGCTCAGATGCAATTCAATAACTTTGCCCAGTAAAAATAATAGGTAATTTCTATTTAAACTATCATGTTGCTTATCTTAAAGTTGTATTGGTGATGGATCTCAATTAAATACAATTTTCAAGGGTAGGTAGATGAAATGTGATGATTTTATTTTAGGGACAAGCCCGCTACACTTTCCCAATCAGCACTGCCACATGACACATAAATAGTATGACACTGCAACTCTTGTATGCTAGGATCTACAATGGCAACCAAACAACGCCGAAAAAAAGAAATGTGTTGATAATTACAATCACATGAGACTTTCCATCTTCATGTCTCAGTTTGGTAAAACAACTTGCAGTGCCATTTAGGAAACAGCCTAGGTGTTATTGCAGTTGTTATGGGCAAAGTGTAACTTTAGTTGATTTCGTCATTAAATACATAATACTAAAAAAAACTTCAATTGTTGTGTTATAACTTTCCAGATATCTACGTTCCTATCAGGACCTAGACGATCAACAAAACCAAACCGATCAGAGGACCCTACAACTTGGATCCTAAATAAAAACTCAAGAAACCTTCAAGACCTCATCGCGGCCGCTAAAAACGAATCCCTTCCAGATGCTATTGACGAATTAATTCAAGAACAAGGTACGGAGGATGAAATAAGTTGCATTCGACTTTTAGCGTGCAAAGTTACTCCTTTTATTGCCAGAATGCAGAAAACTGTGTTTGGTAACGAAGAAAAGACACAAGATGAAAGGTTTTCTAAAAAGCTTCATGGTTCGGCGATCATGTACCGCCATCTACCGACGGCGGATGAAATTAACGCGAGGAATGACATCTGTGAGCAACAACACAGAGATTGTAATTTGAATGAATGAAACTATGTCTAGGCCAAAGACATTTCTATACTTACGTCTGTATAATACCTTTACACTGACTTAGATACAACTCACTGTACCTTTATGGTCTAGGCTGATGCAGTGTTAATTTGTTAATTTGTAACACAGACATAGTATATTTTTTACTATGTCTGTGATTTCTAAATAGTTGATATTTGTTTTTTTGTACTTTTTACTTTTTACATTTGTTTTATGGATTTTGGATAAAATATGTTGGCAACGGTCGTTTTTCTTAACTACTGGTTCGTGCTGACCATTAATGTCAGAAAAGTTTCAGGCTCTATTTCTCCAGCACTGAAAATTAGTGGCCGTGCTTCTGTAAGAATCATAAATAATCTTGAGTCATTGATACTACACTAATCCATATCATATGATAGGGATTTATAAGGGATACCCCGTAGTTCTACCAATGACTCAAAATTATCTACCATCTAGGTACAACGTGTATCAGAAATGCGTGGTCATATTTGAAGAGCTTATTCAGGAGATGCTATCGAAAGAAAGAAAGAAGAAAGAAAGAAAAATAGTTTATTGTCACAGTTAACGACGCGCAACATTTAAAACACAGTGATAAACACAAAGCAGGCAACTTATAGGTGGGGTTACATGGAAAGTAAAAACAAAAGACACATAGGTAAAAAATTAAGAAAGGACAGTCGAACAACTTTTACTATGGAACCAATCCTGAAATAGCCATAAAAATATCAGCTGATCATTTTTGTCGAGCGACATCGATGATTTAGTAGGGGACAGCTAATATTAAAGATAGATAACAGGGTTGGTCCCATAGTAAAAGTTGTTCTGTGCTATGCCCTGAATGAGCTCTTGAAATATGACCACGCATTTCTGATATACAGCTTGTGTATGACTGGTGATAGTGGTGATAGTACCTCTGCCTCTGCCTACTCCTGCAGCAATGTTAGGCATGCATGAGCATAACTGCTAACAAGGATATGCGCACACTTTCAAGTGTATCCACCTAGATATTCAGATCCATAGCCAAGTAGGCGCGTAAGTATTATATCACTCTGTTTAAAATTAACTAAGGCTTTCATATATTTTATTTGCTATACTAACTGACGTGACATGAATCTGTAGGCAGTACCAGCACTTTCGAGCAAATATTATGCAACAGTGGGTCGATGGCCGTAGTAAGTAAGAACTTATTCGGATATACATGCATGTGCTATTTTTGATATTTCTTATATAATGTCTGCAGTTACAGACTGTGTGGAGCGTCTTTTAAGCGGGTTTTGGCGCTAATCTAGACACTGGTGCCGCTAATCTAGACACTGGTGCCGATTCTCTTGTTCACGAACTAAACTTATTTTAAACTATCGCTCTCTTTTACTAACAGTACATACAAGAAAGGGATGGCAACCATTTTAGAACTGTCAAATTAGTTTACGTGTTACATTTCTTTGTATTTTAGTGGGCACGTTCCGAGATCACGTCTAAACTTGTATGGAAATTTTAATTTTGTCTAATTTGACAGCTCTTAAATGGTTGCCATCCTTTTCTTGTATCTACTATTAGTAAAAGAGAGCGATAGTTTAAAATAAGTTTAGTTCGTGAACAAGAGAATCGACACCATTATGACACAGCGTTTACTAAATTACGTGAATAATGTTTTCTGACACACGTTTGAGCATCTTCAACAGGCTTTTATAATTATGAAACTCTCTACGGAATTAATAGGTTTTGAAGCGGAAATAACAGAGCAGTGTCCACATGACGCATTGCTGTATAAATACTTCAAACGTTCTATTGCACCTCGTGGGGATATATGATTCACAGCCACAAGTATTAGAGATCAGTGATTTGTTTCAAATAAAAAGACAATGACAAGACGTGGACAATGACAGTTGGGCTAGTCCACAAATTCAAAGTCGCTCAGCGAGCTATGGAGCGAGCTATGCTTGGAGTTTCTTTGAAGGATAAAATCCGTAACGAGATTATCTGGAGAAGAACCGGAGTGGCCGACATGCCGAAACAATTCGACATGGGAGCCTTCAAGAAACGAGCATACGTCTTTTTAAAAGGTCGGCAACGCATCGGTGACTCCCCTGGTGTTGCGGATGTCCATGGGCGGCGGAGATTGCTTACCATCAGGTGACCCGCTTGCTCGTTTGCCCCCCTATGTTATAAAAAAAAAAAAAAAAGCTGAAGTGGCAGTGGGCTGGCCGTGTCTGTCGTAGGACCGATGGCCGCTGGAGCAGACGAGTCCTTGAGTGGAGACCGCGAATCGGCAAACGCAGCGTAGGGCGCCCCCCTGCCAGGTGGATCGACGACCTGAAAAAGGTGGCTGGGGGAAACTGGATGCGGAAGGCAGAGGACCGAGTGTTGTGGCGCAACTTGGAAGAGGCTTATGTTCAGCTGTGGACTGCGATAGGCTGAGTTGATGAAAAAGACAACAGCTGAAGAGGGCAGAGCATAGAGGAAATGAGTATTCCGTGGGGCAGAGCTTAGGTAAACAACGATGGAATGCACTACATAAAACTCGACAGACAACATCCAGAAGTGCTAAAGTAGACTTCTTCTGTTTCGGTGGCATGAGCTACAAACTAATAGTTTATGCGGTGGCGGTGGTAAAAACAAAAAGGTTGGCGTCAGCTGGTTGGTAGATGAGTCGAACTACCAGAGTCAGGAGGGTGTGCCGGACGACCATATTTTTAACCGACTTCAAAAAAGGAGGAGGTTATGTATTCGACGAGTTTTTTTTTTTTTTTTTATGTATGAACACCGATTACTCCGAGATTTCTGGGCCGATTTACATGGTTGTTTTTTTTATATGGTAGAGGAAGCCCGCGCGGTGGTCCCAGTTTTCAAGTATGATGAGTATATAGTCACTCGTGGGGGCTCTTTCTAAATCTTCTAATGAATGCTGTGATTTGGTAAAAAAGCTTGTGATGATGGGCAGTGCCAAATGAATCTTTGATCTCGCATTCTAAACATAACTATTCAATAGAAATCAAAGTAGTTAAGTATAATCTGGTGGTCTTCAAGGATATAGTGAACAGGTTCTTGCTGGGTAAGCGTGTATCATCGTCGACCGCACAATCGCTTATCAGGGGAGGTGGCGGTCAAATGCAAGTCCATTTTTATAAAATGAAAGTCAGGTAATAAATACCTAATGCTAAACTTCACTGGAAACTCCCATTTCAATGTCCGCTGTAAGTAGGTACTAAATATAAACAAATATGGATAACAAAAGCGGAGAAAGCACGTGCCTTCTAATAATGGTTGGTTCATGTACACACGGCTACACATCAAGCTGTACAAAACCAGTAAAGGCTGACCTCGCGTTGTAAGGAAAACCTATACAATGCGAGGTCAGCTTATACTGGAAACGTAAAGCTTGATGTGTAGCCGTGTGTACGAGAAATGAAGGTCTCGATATGTACGGCTAAGGTTATTAGCGAAATGCTAAATGAATGAAAGAAGGTGTTAAACTAGAAAATGTTTGAGGTTTCGGTATACAGTTCTAGGAGTATCTAGATTTATTGTTCGTTCCTAAATATTTTATAAATAAATGGCTTTTCTGAAAATCCAAGAAATCTGGTAATATATAAAGTTATTTCAACTTTTGTCTAAAAATGCAGGAGATCTGATAATACCTACCTAAAGTTTAATGGTAAATTATTTCAACTTGTGTCTGAAAATGCAGGAAATCTAATTATACCTTTCCTAAAGTTAAATGATACGTAAATTATTTCAATTTGTGTCTGAAAATAAAGGAAATCTGATAAAACCTAAAGATAATGTTAAATTATTTTATCTTGTCTGAAACTAAATTTCTATTAGTATCAATAAGTACGACATAGGTACTCAAAAATTATAAAAACATTCTCCAAAAAGGCCAAACAGCTATCAAAGAATTTAGAATAATCTGCCTAACCTTATTAAGTAGGTATGATATCTATGCACAATGCACATAGGTAATAAACACAATACTAAATCTACAAATTACAAGACGAAAGACAACGATTTATATGTAACATATATTTCGATGACGAAAGAAAACAACGACGATTTACGACACGCATTCTCATTAAACACGCAAAAATTTTAGTGATTTTAGAAACGATAGTTTTAACTCTACGAAACAGTTTTAACGAGACTCTTAATAGTTATAAAACAATTTAAAGAATAATGTGACTCACAATACATACAAACACAACACGGCAAAAATATGCTAATGGGTGTGTGATTCTTTAGAAATTAAAACTATTTTTCTAAATCACAATATTAAATATTTGTTTGTAATACAAACAAACACATTCCTTCTTTTGTTGTACATTAGAGGAAACAGGGAGGGCCCGGTCCCGTCTTGAATGCCCCTAGGGCCCTAAGTCAATGCGTCCTGATAAGATCTATTGAAGTAACATCTGAAATATCTCAATGAAAATACTTTAACCTCATCATTGAATGAATCAAATGTTATTTCCACAGACAAAACGATTCCCAAAGGTTCTCGACTGTTCCATAAATAAAATCTAATTATACCTTTTAATAGATCAGATACCAACGATTACTCAACAACTAAACCTCAATAAACAACGCTTAACGCGTCATCCTATGTTCACGTATATCCCATTTCTCTTTCCATTATGCTTGAACCAGTATTTCTTTTTCCATAGAAGAAAATGTGAGTAACCAAAGAGATTACCCAACACTTAAAAACTCAATGAACAACGCTTAGCGTACCTGCATCTTAATATCACCACAATAACATAGAACCATCATTTTCACGTACTACTTACGTTGTAACTAATAGGTAATCTATGGTATAACTCTACTCGATGTCGACAATGATCGACGAAAAGTACTCGAAATAAAATTAAATTAAATGTTTATTTGCACGAATCATGGTATACATATTGGTGTTTGAGAAGGTACAGTTCTGCATGTTTCGCCAGCCAGCTGGCATACAAAATTCCACCAGGACAGTTATAGGCTTACATTCAAAGACGCTTAGATTCATGTCTGATTGGTCTGCAGTTCCCTCCCGCTTCGACCCCCCTTCCCCACATATTTACTGATGACGTCACGTTTGATTGTGGTCTAATTGGCTTGGTCGACTATATAAGTATAGCCCATTTCTCTTATCTATTAAAACATTATTTAAAATGTAAGTACCTACCAAAGATTACCCAACATCAAAAACTTCAATGAATAGCGCTTAAGCATTAAATCCGTGAGTATAAGTTATAAGTATATGTCATCCACAAGGCAGCGGTCACCGGGAGAAAGTGAACGCGGGTTGTTGACCCCGCCGCCCAATTCCAGCACTCACACGATTCTTGTCTTGTAATAGTCGTAATTAACTCCTTGCATCTGCGTGACGTAATATACACGTGCAATAGTCGGCCGTCGGAAACCTAGGTAATTTGATAATTACCTGTGCGATGATTGGACAGTCTAAAAATAAATTATTGTTTTCCTTACGTTTTGTGAGCTTACCTACCATTTCTTTCCATGAGAGGTAATAGATACTTATAAGTTGCCCCCTGCTCTGTCATTAGGACAAGTGTGCGGGGGGCCTTTGAGGTCTCGGGCGTCCAGAGTGGGGACTTTAGGCGTCCACTGGGTGATCTCAGGGATGACGGTGGCTCGAGGTGGTTCCGTGTCATCCTATGCTTTCGCATCGAGGTGTTCAGGAAGACAAAAGTCTCCCCTGGAACGTGCCTTATAGGCGTAGCACAGGGGGGGCACCGGTAGCATACACATTCTCGGAGTACCCCCACTATTGTGCTGAAGATCGTCACCGGGGAGGTTTTAATGCCGTAAAAATCCCACACACCCCAGCCTCTACCCCACGAGGCCGGTAGTCATTTGAAGGTATCCTCCTCGAAAAAAAAAACAAAGGTGCTTAGAAGTTGAATGAGCTGCTTTTTTATGCTATACGGTGGCGAAGCGAGCTAAAGGTCCACCTGATGTTAAGCGGTTAACTTTGCCCATAACAACTGCAATACCACCTAGGCTGTTGCCTAAATAGTACCGCAAGTCGATTCGCCAAACTGAGATGTGAAGATGGAAAGTCTCATGTGATTGTATTTCACCGGTATCCCTACCCTTCACACCGGAACAAAGCAATGCTCTCACAGTTCGGCGGCAGAAGTAGATGAGGAAATAGGCCCTTATCAACTCTTACTTGCCAATCACAACAACAACAACTCTTTCTTGAACGCCAAATACATTGTTCCTGTTTTCTGCTATTTTTATGGTCTACAATAAAGCCTATATTACCTACTCTATCTACACATCTTACTCTGTTTTCTATTCACCAAAAGTGTAGGTACTAGTAATTCTCCACAGGTATTACAGACACAAACACCCAACCCCCGATCAACTATCTCTAGGCCATACAAATAATTGTTTGTCCGTGCTAACCCACCCAACTATGTTCCAAGAATTAAAGTAGCTAGAATATACCTAATTCATGAAAATATTCATGGGACTTGCATCATAAATAAATATACAAATAAATATCTTTGGTACATTTTAACACAGCCCCATCTAGTCCCAAACTAAGCAGAGCTTGTGCTATGGGTACTAGACAATGGATATAATACTTATATACTTTTTTTTGTAAATACATACATATAATACATAAGAAACACCCAGACCAACACAAACACTTATGTTCATCACACAAATATTTGTGTCCTGTGGGAATCGAACCCACGACCTCGAGATCAGCAGTCTGACCCTCGAATCACTAGACCACAGACGTCGGCATACACTCATACTATAGCAGTTGCATCCAGATTCAAAATATTACAATGCTCAGTTCGTGTAGTACAGTCGACTGCATGACAGTGGTTTTTTTTTTTTTTATGTTTTTTTTTTTTTTTTTTTTATGATTTATAGATCTGCTCTTGACCACAATCTAGACAGCTTTGTCAGCTTTGTCTTTTTTTTTTGCTTTTTGGATGGCGAAACGAGCTAAAGGCCCACCTGATGTTAAGTGGTTACCTTTGCCCATAACAACTGCAATACCACCTAGGCTGTTACCTAAAGGGTACCGCAAGTCGGTTCGCCAAACTGAGACATGAAGGTGGAAAGTCTCATGTGATTGTAATTTCACCGGCACCCGTACCCTTCAGACCGAAACACAGCAATGCAAGCATCACTATTTGGCGGAGAAGTAGGCATGTAACACGTCAATTCGAAAATCGCCCTTACTGCTTACGAAATAAAGATGCTGCTAGTGTCAAAGTGTTACCACCGACGTGCGGTCGACCGTACTTATAGACGCAGAAATTCATAATTACCTATTTGCCGTTTAGGTCCAGAATGTCCAATTACCGAAATGTCAACCAGTATCAAAATGTCAATTTCCCGAAATGTCCAATTCCCATAATGTCCAAATCCTTAAATGTCCAATTCCCGTAATGTCTAATTACCAATTTATTTAATTTGTTCAATAAATCCTGACAGCGCTTTTTTAAACTTAGAAATAAGCGCTGTCAGAATTTATTGATCAAAACTTTACCAATTCTCAAAGATTGGATATTTCGGGAAACGGACATTTTGATAATTGAACATTACGGGAAACGGACATTTTGAAACCGGTTGACATTACGGTAGTTGGACATTCTGGACCCGAACGCTATTTGCCTGTAACAGATAGACAAGTATCTATACTTACATACATACATACATAGATATTATCACGCCTGTTCCCCATTGGGGTAGGCAGATACCACAGACCAGTAAGCCAGTAAGCCTCTAGACGCCTATTAGCCGGATACCCCCGGTCACAAAGCATATGCAGTAGCACTGCATATCTTACGCCCAGCCACCAATCAGGACGTCACTCCGACAGCGAACGGCACAAATCATATCACCGAACATTTAAGCCGACCAATCATAACGCGCCGTCCGCCCCCCGGTCCCCGCCAACATTTTACGACTGTGTTCTCATGCAAAACTTTGTTTATGTGGCGTCTTGAGGGTTACTGGTCTGTGGCAGAGACTATGGATATGTATATTTATATACATATATTATATTTACATATAAGTACTTCCTGTTTCCTTTAATTATAACATTCACAAATAACTTAAATTTAAAATACCGTTTCAATTTAGCCTACGAACGAAACTACTGAACATTATTCTGTACCTAATTAATAAAAAACGTACCTATTTGGCTCACTCTACCATATTGTTTCTTAACAAGTTGACTATTTTGTAACTAAATAAAAAAGCTAAAACGTGCTACTTATAAAATAAAATAAATCTTCATAGAATTTAATTTCGGTTTACCGATTCAATTTTTCATACAAAAGACTTCAACGCATTACTGCCTCAAAAAAATATTTTTTATCTTAATTGAACGCTTTATTCTTAAATTATTTTAATTTAGAGTGAGTAATGGGTAATTATTTATTTAATTAAACACTAAGTATGTACTACTTTCAATTTCAGAGTATTTTTTATGCTGATCTAGGCATGAAAGTTGATAATTGAGGATTATCTTTGAAGGTTTGTTTACATAGTGTACAGATTTTGTAACTAGGATTTCTTGTATGGGTTTTAGAAAGAAAGAAAGAAACATTTTATTTCAGTCTCGGTACAGGCGAGAGAATAAAAACTATAAATAACAATAAACTTAAAATTTACATGCCTGTATGAGACTAAAAAAGGCCCCTATCTCAGCATGCTAATAATACCTTGATATAATCTCAAAATCGCCGAATTTAACGAAATAAAAATTCAACACTTCTTTCTTTCACCCAAAAGCCACCAACAGGCAGGAAAAAAGCCACGCCTTTCCACTTAATGAATAAAAAAACGTAATTACACTCAAAATTCACACGCCGATACAAACATAATGCGTGCGTCCAAAAATCGTGCGAACCAATCGGCGAATGTCAATATTTAAATTAGTCGTTTCATAATAAGAATGACGTCACAATTAGATAATATCTAGAAGATCGATGACCGCCAGTGAGCGGCCTTACGTAACAATGTTTAGGTAGTTACTTACATGAAGAAAGTTTGACCACGTTCAGAGACCTAACTCTATTGTGGTTCAGTCTATTAACTTGCTTCGCTATTGTGTTTTGCCGCAAAAAATATAATCTTACCTACATAGATGCAAGCGTACGTAACATTGTATTGTGGGTAATATGTCTAATCTCTGTTTTTTCTTATTACTTGTCTTATTTAGTAAACAATCTTGGCATTTCTTTTTAATGCATTTCGTCAATAATAATTATCAAAAGACTTTATGTTAACAATTTCACACACTAAATAACATTTATTAACCTAATTACATGAGCAGAACTAGTAATTATATTTTATCAGAAGTTATTTGAATAAAGAGACGTGCCAAGATTGTTTAAATAAGACAAGAGAGAAAAAACTGAATATACACACAAGCTCTCTTGCAAGTGAAACATTTTTAAATGCAATATAAGATGTACTTAGTTTTTTTTTAAACCTCCTACAGGCCCACCTGTTGTCATGCCCATAACAACTACAATAACACCTAGGTTGTTGCCTAAATGAAATCTGAAGATGGAGTGATTGTATTAACGGCACCCGTCCCCTTCGCATCAGAACAGCAATGCAAGCATCACTGTTTGGCGGCAGAAACAGGAATGATAAAAAACAGCTTCTATTACAAAACAATAATCAACTCAGCCTATCGTAGTCCACTGCTGGACATAGGCTTCTCCCAAATTGCGCAACAACACTCAGTCCTCTGCCTTACGTATCCAATTCCCCCCAGCTACCTTCTTCAGGTCGTCGGTCCACTTGTTTGGGGGGCGCATACGCTGTGTTTTCCGATACGCGACCTCCACTCAAGGACTCGTCTGCTCCAGCGGCCATCGGTCCTTCGACAGACATGCCCAGCACACTGCCACTTCAGCCTACTGATCCTACAAGCTATGTCGGTCACTCCGGTTCTTCTCCGGATAATCTCGTTACGGATTTCATCCTTCAAAGAAACTCCAAGCTAGCTCGCTGAGTGACAAAAGATTAATGATCATCATCAATACATATACTAAGAAAAGTCCTGACTCACTCATCAACGCCCAGCCCAAACCTTTGGACCTAGAAAGTTGAAATTTTGCACAGAAATCCCCTTTATGATGTACCTAGACAAGGAATAAGACAGATCTTTCGAAACTCTTACGGGATAGGGAGTTAAGAGGATTTTCGCTTTGAAGTTGTCCACGCGGACGGAGTCGCGGGCAAAAGCTAGTTCATTGATACCTATAACTATTACCATGGGCGCCGGCAGGGGGGTGCCAGGGGGTGCACTTGCACCCCTTGGGAATCTCGGGATCAACAGGAATTATTGAAATAAAAAGCAGTCTGTTGGAAATCATTTTTTTACTCACAATAATTAGTAGGCAGTAATTACACAATTCTCATTTAAAAAGCAACAACTTTTTATTAACAATCATATACGGCAAAGATTGTAAGAAAACTAAAATCTGCACCACCTGGAAATTATTTCTGCCGGCGCCCATGGCTATTACTAAACAATAAATCCGGGTCACCAACAGAAATCTTAATATCTGGGAAGCTAATAAGAATGACAGTAGTGCGAGGTCTAGGGCTTCAACCAATGTTATGTATATTTTTTGGGACAATAAAGAAATTTTCATTTTATTTTATTTATTTACAGCTAACTCAAATAACAAGTTGATAATATAAGTACAGGTTTATAAAATAAAAATGGTCTATTGTTGATAATAAATAGTCTATAAAATACTTTTTATTTGAATAAGCCATAATTTTTAGTTTCAGATATATTAAGGTTTTTGTTGGTGACCCGGATTCATTGCTCCCGAGTGTACCTATTTATACGTACGCACAGCTACATATCAAGCTATACATTTCCAGATAAGCTGACTTCTCACTGTACGGAAAGCCTCTACAATGCGAGGTCCGCTTATACTGGATTTATATAGCTTGATAGATACCCCACCAGCACTACCTTTACCCCTCCACTCTTTCCAATCATTTCAATTCTTTGCTACCTTCTCAAAAGTCTCTCTGCATATTTCTTTAGCAACACTTAAATGACAAAAATAAACAAAGACACTCATTTATTTCAATGCTACGACAATTTAAATGTAGTTGGATGTTCTGCAGATTACAGTGGATTCAAATTGCCAGCTTTTACATATGTAGGTATAAATATGGTACAAAGCGATTCTCGCCGCGTATTTCCGTGTGTTTTCCTGTTTTCCGATGTTGTAGAAAGCGTTGAGGAAAAAACGTGTGTCTTTTTCATTAATAACGCACACATAATTTATTCATTACTAGCTTCTAAACACTGCTTCGCACGCTTGTAATTCGGTTAATCACAGAATGACGTTATAGCACATCCCTGGGAGATTGTTTATCTACCCAGGATATAAAGTAGTCTGTGCTGTCCTTCGTTAGGTCCTAGGGTACCGCTTTGCCAAATGTCATCACGATCGGTTCAGAGGTTTAGTCGTAAAAAAGTAACAAATAGACATAGTTACTTTCGCATTTATAATATATGTGTTGATGTGGCATTAATTCGATATTTTTAGGTGTCTCCCTAACTCCACTGCTGGAAATAGGCCTCTTCTAAATTGCACCAAAACACTCAGTCTATTAGGTGACTTCATTTAAGGGTTTGATTTCTGTTTAAGGAAACAATAATTCGAATCATCCAAAATCGTTGTTCTGAGAGAGCAAAGTTTTCTTTCTTACTACTTAAATGCGAAAGTATTAATGGATATTTGTTTATGTTTGTCCTTTAATCACGCTGAAACGGCTGAACGGATTTGGATGAAATTTGGCACGTAGATAGACGATAACCCGGATTAACATAAAGGCTTGTTTTTATCCCGGGAACACGAACAGTTCCCGAGGAATGCGCGATAACGTTTTTCTGTGATAAACGCGGATAAGGCGAGCTTTATCATATTTTTACAGGTATAAAAAACTGGTTCATGTCGAAACAGGTAGTTATTCTAGAAAATATTATTGATTCAAATATGTTAATAAAAAATATATTAGTTGGTTTCCGATGCATTAAGGCTACGGAACTCGTTACGATGCAGCGATCGGGGTCAATCATTTCTCGCTAGTTGTAACTTATACAAACATATTTTATGGTTTGTCAAAGCGACTCGCCAGAGAAAGTGAGCTGGTGGGGGACCTGCGCAAGCGTCGCTGGCGTGTCGGTAAAAACGCCCAAATTATATTGAAAACAAAAAGTAAGAGAATACAGACGTTCACCTGCGACGGAGGGAAACTATACCACGTGTAATTGTTTCAGTTTAACTTAATGTTAACGAAAATTAGTATAAAGTCTGTTTTTTCTCTCTTGTCTTATATAGTAAATAGTCTTGGCATCTCTTTATTATAACTACTGATAAAATATAATTACTAGTTCTGCACATGTAAAATCGTTAAAATAATGTCTTTTAATAATTATTATCGACGAATTGCACAAAAAAGACTTACCAAAATTGTTTACTAAATAAGACGAATAAGAAAAACCGGCCAAGAGCATGTCGGGCCATGCTCAGTATTATAGGGTTCCTTAAGTAGGTCTAATTACAAACGAATCAAATCGAATATTAATCATTGCTATTTTAGTTTTTGCAAACAGCGCCACCTAGTGCTAAGTTTATGAAGCTAAATTTAAGAAGTGTGTTTCTTTTTGTGATTTTTTAAAATAGAAAGTAACTAAAGGAGCATTATTTGCTACGATCATTTTTCTCTAAGGTCAATGACTTATGAACTAGGACGTCTTAAGTATTTTTCAGTTTTCTCACTATAACTCAAAAATTTATAATCACATTATACTCGAAATAATTTTAAAAGAGAGTTTTTATAAAGGTCTATCAATGTTGAAGACTATAAGTTTCTACGTTGCATAGTTTAGAAATGGCAGGGGGGGGGACACAATGCAAGCCACTTTGGCGAACTGTATTTCGCAGAGGGTATACCTGATAAAAAAGTTGTGTATGAAACCTTCATTTTAGTAGACCTATTCAACGATACCCCACACGAGGGGGTGCAGCGAAAAAAATATTTTCATCGCCATTTCACATGTATGGGCGCCACCCCTAAAATACGTAATCAAGATTTTTTTATTCTTTTAAAATTGAGATCTATATCTATTCCATTTTTTGTCAAAATTTAATTTACTTATGTTTATAACTGTAGAAGTTATTAAGCGGTAAAGGATTAGGACAGACGGACAGACGGACAGACGGATAGACGGACAGACGGACAGACGGACAGACGGACAGACGGACGGACATGACGAAACTATAAGGGTTCCTTGTAGGACTTCGGAACCCTAAAAACAGAGTGTAGTTGTTTACGCATTTCTACTGGGTATTTGACGGAATTACTGCTCCACAACTCCACATGCGAGAGGACCTAGTTTCTAATTGTACAAATAAGATGGAAAATTATTTTATTATTTTAGTCGGTCATTTGTTTGTTTGTCCTTCAATCACGCTGTAACGGCTGAACGGATTTGGATGAAATTTGGCACACCGAAAGACCATATAACACGGATTAATATATTAGGCTTTTTATCCCGGGAAGACAAACAATTCCCGAGGGATGCGTGATAACATCTTTCTGTAATAAACCTAATTGTACAGGTTTTTTCAAGGAGTGCGGTTAACTTGCGTATTGGCACAGTATTGGCATAGAACAATATCTGAAGGCCAATTATTATTTTCGTAACTAAAAACGTTCAAAACTAATCTCAATGCTTTAAATCTCAATCTCCTTACAGTTGGTGTTTCTGATGACCTAGTAACGATGGACTCTGCCTCGTTGGTGTAGTGGTTGCAAGAGCGACTGCTGAGCGTGGGGTCCTGGGTTTGATTCCCGGGTCGGGCAGTGTTATCGGGTTTTTTCACTAGAAAATTCTCAGTAGCAGCCTGGAGTCTGGATTTGTGCCCGTTTAATGGCAATAGGCTCGCCCCCTATTACATGGGACTATAACATAACTGGCGAAATGTGGGTGTACTATTACACCTCTGCCTACCCCCTCAGGGAAATACAGGCGTGATGTTATGTTATGTTATTAATGTCCTAAGTGTCACATAAACGGCAAACAGGAACATCTACTGTCAGGAGATTGAGATTTTAAGTATTGAGATTAGTTTGGAAATATATTTTGAACGTTTTTTAATACAACAATTGGCCTTTTTTTCCTTTCCTTATCACAATCACATAATTAAAATTCACATAAAAATAAAATTGCCTTTGTATTGCGCTACAAAATTTTCTGTGTCTCCCATACAAAGTCGATTTTTTATTTTGTTTTAATAATGGTTGCAGGAATTTCGGTACCTCGGATCACTTGTGCAAAGCGATTGCGAAATAGACCGGACAGTCAAGCACCAAATTAACAAAGGATGGTTGAGATGGCGGCAGGTCGCGGGAACTACATGTGACTCCCGAATTTCTCTTAAACTGAAGGGGAAAATCTATAAGAAAGACCATGATAAGACCTGCTGTCCTGTATGGATCGGAATGTTGGGCTACGAAAGGAATTAATGAAAGGCAAGTGCATGCAGCTGAGATGAGAATGTTAAGAGGAATGTGTGGTGTAACGAGAATGGATAGGATAAAGAATGAATATGTAAGAGGGAGTCTGAAAGTAGCGCCAGTGACAGAGAAGAGACTGTCATGGTATGGACATGTGATGAGGAGGAATGAGGAGCATGTTACGAAGAAAGTTTTAAGTATGAATGTTGATGGCTATAAGAAAAGAGGGAGACCGAAGAAAATATGGATGGATTGTGTGAAAGATGATATGAATAGAAAGGAAGTGAACACGGAGATGACGGCTGATAGAGATGTATGGAAGAAAAAAACATGCTGCGCCGACCCCAAATAAATTGGGATATGGGCAGGAGGATGAGGATGATGAATGGTTGCCGGAACCACTACGCAAATTTACTCAATCATTCCTTAAAAAATCAACCTGTAATACGCGGGCGAAGCTGTGGGCATATGTTAGTAATAAATAAACCGAGGCCAGAGACTCAAATGCACGTTCACAACGTAAAAGCCTCACGAAGGTTCATCACAACTCCCTATAATTAATTTTGCTATTAGGTTATCGTGCCAGACGCGGGGCGCTTTCTAACAAACTTTAAACTTATTGCAATTTAATTTGTTTGAATGAATAAGCAATTTAATATCATACTCTTACATCTTTCGTAAACCATGGGAGACACGGCATCCATTCAACTTTGATTGATGAAGAGAAAACGCCAGAAGAAATAATCGTCTTCATGGGATTAAATTAAAGACTTTTTGATTCGAAGATTACTCAATGACACCTTTAATATGTACCGACTATACTTAAAATCGTCCGTGTGGTGCCGGACGCTAAGAATTTCACCACCCTATATCTTCTCATGGGTGTCGTAAAAGGCGACTAAGGGATTCACCAGAGGATGGGCAGCAGCGTCCTCTGAGTATTTAACCAACCAACTGCGATCGCCAACCCACCTGCCAAGTGTGGCGATTATGGCAAGTAGTATAATATTGGGCACGCTGGACCACCTGTCGCGTACCGCTCCGGTGTTCCAGTGCGCCCAATAATAAGTATACTGATTCGGATAATTTGCAGATTAATTAAATCAGTTCGATGTTGTAGAACGCACAACGCCAACGGTAACAGAACGGAACTCGGTGTCGTTGTTTCGTTTCGTACAATCATTGCATACTAACACATTCCTTAATACAACTCATTTAATTAGATTAGTCGTTTTGGTTTTGATTTCATTGATCGATTGGTAGTCAACTGTTGTTTCGTTTGCAATACGACAACCGGGTTTAGTATGGTGGTATCTCTAACAGACTGCCGTGCTGAAGGTTGTGGGTTCGATTCCCACCAGAGCAAATGACTGAGAAAACATAATTTTCAAAGGTGACTCTGGTCTGGTTACAACTGTGATAATAGTAGTAAACTAACATCACAAAAGTATTTCATCACAATTATTAGTAATACCATCTCATCATCGATACGATACCTATAAAGTGATAGGTACCCACTCAATATTTTTGATCGTTCATTAATCAAATGTTGTAATCAATTATATTTGTTCAGTACCTACAGCAAACGTTGCCTACTAACTTCATACTGCTCATTTAATTACCTAAGGCGTTTCTGAAATTGATTAAAGTTGAACATTATATTAATAAAATTTATCAGTGTTACTGATTATTCTTATTTAAATCGTGTAAAGTATTAGACGCCTCCAAAAAATGAAGTTTGTCAAACAACCACATTCGCTTGTTGTTGATGCAGTTTGTGTTGAAGCCCAAAGTCGTACTTTTCGACACGGGAAACTTTTACCCAATACTATAAGATGTATTATCTGCGGTCCATCTAACTGTGGTAAAACCAATCTTGTAATTGGTTTGCTTTTGCATAAAAATGGTTTGAAGTTTCGCAATGTATACCTTTACTCAAAAACTCTACAACAACCAAAGTACATGTTTTTAGAAAAAGTGCTAGCGTGTGTACCAGATGTTTCGTTTTCAAAATTTAAAGACAATGAGGAAGTAATTAGTCCACAAGAAGCTAGATGCGAATCGGTAATGATATTTGATGATGTAGCGTGTGAGAACCAAAATAACATGCGAGATTATTTTGCAATGGGTAGGCATAGAAATATAGACTGCTTTTATTTAAATCAAACATACAGTAAGGTACCCAAACAACTTGTCAGAGACAATGCAAATGTTATAATTCTTTTCAAGCAAGACGATATTAATATGAGACATGTATATGATGAACATGTTAACACAGATATGAAATGGAATGAGTTCCGTGAATTATGCTCTAAAATATGGACTCATCCTTATAATTATTTAGTTATAAATAAGGAATGCCGTAAAAATGAAGGTTGCTATCGCAAAAAATTTGATAGCTTTGTAGTTTTTGATTGATGTTACATTGTATAAATATATATCACTGCAAAGAAAATATTAATCTTAATTAAACAGTAATAGAAGAAACATCTAAATATTATTATAATGGAAACATCTATAAAAAGACAAGTCGTTAATGCTGCTGAAGCGGTAAGAAGAAAAGTACGAAAAATGCGAAATATTGAAGAGGATAATGAAAAAGCTTTGCAAACTGTATTTAAGCCTTTGATTAATCCACTTAATCAAATTGTATCTAACAACAAAAATACTTCTAGAAAAAGTATAAATAATGAGGAATTTAAGTTTAGTAAATATGAGAACAACCATTACCACGACGAAAAATTACCTACTAACGATGTGTATGCTAATATTGAGAACGATTCGGAAAATACTGATAAACCTAAAGCGTCTACTATGGATCAAGGACATAGTGATAGTCGTCGAAATTCCGTGGATGATGATTCTGATAATTGTTTAGAAAAAAGTGATGACTCATTCAAATCTGTTGACTTCAATAATACTATGAAAGAAAACGTTTCATCATGGTCTCAATCGTCTGAGGTAATTGATGATATTCCTTTTGGAGTTAGGGTTGAAAAAGGAAAACTTATGCTTGGTTCAGCCAAAGTAATCGTCAATGATAAACATATTACTATAGACAATCATATATATCCATCCAGTCAAGGGCTAAAGGAACTTTTATTTCAAAAAGATCCGGATCTTAGTTTGGTGACTGAAAAAGATAAACACAGTTACAAATTAATGCTGTTAGCTACAAATGCTCATAGACGTGACTATGATCCAAATAAACCTATAAAAAGCAATAAAGGAAAAAAATATATGTGTCTTATAAAACCACTTTTTAAATTACGTAACGACTATAACGATGCTCAAATGACTTTGCCCAAAGGAAAAGGGTTGTTAATACTGAAAAAAATGAATAAAGATATTGAATATGTATATTGGGATGACCCTAACGAATTAGTAGAAAGATTAAAATTACTCATGGCCTCTCGGGAAGCTGGAAATACAGGACTAGATAACGAAATATTATCCATCATAGAAGAACTACGAGAGGGTAAATTTATAAGTAAATAAATATCTAGATAAAATAGTATTCTTTTCATTTTCCTTTGATCTTTCTAGAAGAACATACATAATGAATATAGACAAATTCGGTCATCATATTCATAAAAGAATGCGATTATCAGATATATTTGATATCTCAAATAAAACTATTTTAAAAACTACAAGTGGTGAGTTTAATTTGCAAATGAACAGACTACGAGGTGTTATTAATCCTGTTGAAGCAGATGACGTTGCTAACAAGGAATATGTAGATGAAAAAATTAATTACCTGTGCGCTAAAAGCGATGTTCAAACATTATTGGACAAAACAAAAAAAGAGATTTTAAAAGATATTCAAGTCTCATTAGATCATTTAAAATCAAGTATGGTATCATATATTGATCATAAAATAACGAACACTGCTACGAGTAAGACGAACAATCCATCTCATAATGATAAAGCAACAAATCGTGAATGAATTACACAAATCAGCCAGAAGAAACTTTGTTCGTCGTCATGTTATTTTAAAAGGAATCGATGACCTGTGGCAAGCTGATCTTATTGATTTAAGAAACATAAAAAATAATAATAATAAGGGTTTCAGTTATATATTAGTGGTGATTGACTGCTTTTCAAAATATGCATGGACTATGCCTTTGAAGTCTAAATCAAAAGTAGAAGTGTCAAACGCATTTCAAGAAGTGATAAAGACAAGTAATCGTTCACCTAATCATTTACAAACAGATTTGGGAACAGAATTTTACAACGATACATTCTCAAAATTAATGAAAAATTATAACATTAATCACTACTCATCATTTTCGATTAAGAAAGCTTCGATTGTGGAAAGATTAAATAAAACTTTAAAAAATACATTATTCAAAACTTTTAATTTAAATGGAAATTACAAATGGATAGGAAAACCTTTAGAAAATACTGTACATGCTTACAATAATTCTAAACACCGTACTATTAATTGTAAGCCGGTTGATGTTATTAATGAAAATGAGAATCTTATACGAAAAAATATTTTAAAATCACATAGAAAAACGTTGACTAAGAAAATTAAATTTAAAGTTGGGGATTACGTTCGAATAAGTAAGTATAAAAATTGTTTTCAAAAAGGCTATACCCCAAATTGGTCAACAGAAATCTTTAAAGTCATAAACATTAATGAGACAATCCCAGTGACATATAACATTGAAGATCTTCGTAACCAACCTATATTGGGTACTTTTTATGATCAAGAAATTCAAAAAACATTTTATCCTGATGTTTACCTCATAGAAAAAGTTTTAAGGAGAAAAGGTAGTAAACTATTTGTCAAATGGTTAGGTTTGAATGATAGTGAAAATAGTTGGATCGATAAGAAAACTATTGTAAATTGATACAAGGGTATTTATAATTCAATCTATTATTTATCATAACATTGTGACACGAACAATGCAAGGAAGTGGACTTCTTAATAATATAATAAATAATTTACCGTTCGAACTCCATTTACCAGGTTACAATTACTGTGGACCCGGTACTAAATTAAAAAAACGTTTATTACGAGGAGACAAAGGCATAAATCAATTGGATGAAGCTTGTAAAGTACATGATATAGCTTATACAAATTATTCAGACTTGAATAATAGACATCAAGCTGACTCTCAGTTACTTAATATGGCAAAAAAACGGTTAAAAGCAGCAGATGTTGGAAAAAGAGAAAAAATCGCTTCTTGGTTAGTTAGCAAAGCAATGAAGACAAAACTTAAAATGGGATCTGGTTTAAAAACATTTGGATCTTTAGTAACGAAAATTCGCTCACACCTCAAAAAGTTAAAACCTAAAAACAAAGAAGATGCAATTAAACATGCATACCTTGCTGCAAAAAAGTTGTACTCAAATAATTCCAGGATCCCTATACCCAGAGTCATATCGCTACCTAAAACAGGAGGGTTTCTACCGCTGATTCCAATTTTTGCTGGGCTGTCTGCATTAGGTACATTAGCTGGCGGTGCAGCGGGTATTGCAAAGACGGTTAACGATTACAAAAGTGCTAAACAAAATTTACAAGAATCACAACGTCATAATAAAGTCATTGAATCGATTGCGTTGGGTAAAGGATTGTATATCAAACCGTACAAGAAAGGAAATGGCTTGTTTGTTAAATGTTCAAAAAACTAATTAAGAGGTTACCTAATAGTGCTCTTAGTAATATAGATATCCAGAATCACGCGTATAACGTACCTTATTTTAGAGGTGTATATATGAAAGATCAATTACCTAACAAACCGAAACTTATTGAAAGTGGTGTTGTTAATTTGGATAATTCTAACAGTGAAGGAACACATTGGGTAGCCTACATAAAAATAAAGAATTATTGTGAATATTTTGATAGCTATGGTAATTTGAAACCACCTTTAGAATTATTAAATTACTTTAAAAATTGTAATGTTTTTTATAACTATACGCGATTTCAAAAAAATAACTCTGTAAATTGTGGACATTTATGTTTGTCATTTTTGTATACTTTCTGGAATAAATATATAAATTGAATAACTTTTTTATTTGTATCATTTGCATGATGTCTCTCTCACTATCTATAACGGGTAACTCATCAGCATTATCTACTTATTATTCACCTACTCTACAATTTGAGGGACAGTATGAATGTGCATTATTATATTTATCTACATTTAATTCTATACCAAATATTGATAAAACAAATTGTAAATTTTATTATGATCGTGATGTTATTGAAATACCTGAAGGCGCATATGAACTGCAAGACATCAACGATTATATAAATTTAAAATTACAAGGCGCAAGTTTTAAATTACAATGCAATAACAATACTTTAAAAACTAATATATTCTGCACAAAAAAAATTGATTTTATAAAAGAAGATTCTATTGGTAGATTGTTAGGTTTTGGTAAGAAAAAACTTGAAGCAAATATATTACATGAATCACCGTATCCAGCGAACATTTTATCAACAACCGTGGTGAGGGTCGAATGTGACATAGTGACTGGATCATATATTAATGGCCAACCGAGTCATATCATTCATGAATTTGCTCCAAATGTGCCTCCTGGTTACAGAATTATAGAAGTTCCTAAAAACGTCATTTACTTTCCAGTAAATCAAAACAACATTAACAGTGTGAACGTGAGACTTTTAGATATAAATAATAATTTGCTTAATCTACGTGGGGAGGAAGTGCAGTTATATTTACACCTCAGAAGAAAATGATTGATTACAGTAAAATAAATAAATACCCTTGTACCCCAATAAAAAAAAACAGTGCTTCTCGAGTTATCCACAAGACAACATCTAACCCAAAAAAAAAACTGCAACTTAATCAAGAAAATCGACAATTTCTCAAAGCTATAGGACTTTTAAAATGAGTATGTTAGACGTTTTATCTTCTCCACTGCACGATAATACTATAGTTGGTATCGAATACCATTCATATAAGCCATACATAACAAGTTTCAATAGAAACGATGAAATTCGCATACCTATTAATGAAAAAGACTTATATGTTTTACCATCCGCTAGTACATTGTATTTAGAAGGATCAGTAAAAGTTACTAAAAAAGATTCCCAAGAAAGAAGTAGTGTATCATTTACGAATAATCCCATGCTGTATCTCTTTCAAGACATTCGATATGAACTAAATGGTGTCGAGATCGATAAAATAAAAAACGCTGGCATAACAACTACTATGAAGTCATTATTATCAATGAATGAAAGTGAATCAAAATCATGTCGTGCTTGGGGTTGGGACATCCATGGCTTTAAAAGTCCCAATGGTTCTTTTTCTGTATCTATACCACTTAGTAACATTCTTGGATTCGCTGAAGATTACAAAAAAGTGATCATGAATTGCAAACATGAATTAATATTATTGCGGAGTAATACAAACTCAAATGCTGTGAAGCTTGATGCCGGAGAAGTCATACACGATGTTGAAATTAATAAAATTGTATGGAGAGTACCACATGTAAAAGTGTCGGACAAAGAAAAAATTCATCTTTTAAAGATTTTGGAAAAAGATCGAGCGCTGCAATTAGTATTTAGGAATTGGGATTTATACGAATATCCGTTGTTGCCTAAAACCACAAAACATACGTGGTCTATTAAAACTTCATCCCAAATTGAAAAACCGAGATATGTAATTATAGGTCTACAGACTAATAAAAAACATAATGCAGTTGCTGATATGTCTAGATTTGATCACTGTACTTTGCGTGGTGTAAGAGTATATCTCAATTCAACTTATTATCCATATGAGAATCTAAACAGCAATTTCACTAATAACAATTGTGCATTACTTTATGAGCAATATGTTCGTTTTCAACAGTCATACTATGGACGTCGATCAGAGCCGTTGTTAAACGCCAAGGAGTTTAAGGAAGTCGCTCCTTTATTTGTCATAGACTGTTCTAGACAAGTTGATAACCTCATATCAGGTCCAGTAGTCGACGTACGAGTAGAGCTGGAAAGTGATGTTGAAATACCTGATCAAACTTCAGCCTACTGTTTGATATTGAACGATTGCATAATTGAATATAAACCATTAACTAATATTGTAAGAAAAATATCTTAATTATGAGTTCTAATGTAGTTATTTTAGACATACAAGGATTTAAAGATTCTCAAAACCAATTCATAGTTAAGGAATTGGCTTTTGCTACTCAAGAGTTTACACAATCGTTTTTAATTAAACCACCATATTTGTTTAAATATTTATCAAGTTCAGAAAAGAAACAAGTTATGTTGTTGGAAAGAAATAGAGGAATTTATTGGAACGAAGGTTATATCGACTATCGGGAATTTAGACGAATAATCGTCCCATATCTAGAAAATAAGGAAATCATTGTAAAAGGTTTCGAAAAGGTGAAATGGGTTAAGGAACTTTGTGAGAATTGTAGTGTCTTTGACCTCGGTGAAAAAAACTGTCCTAATTTCTCTGTGTTGTATAACATGTACTGTGATGGAAAACAAAATTTTAATTGTACTAAACATGTAAAGTACTGTGCCTTAAAAAATGTGTTATGTATTAAAAAATATTTGAATTTCTAATGAATTGTGTATTTAAGGTTTTAATAAATAAAAAATCATTAAATCGTAAAAATGTGTTTATTTCAAAAGTTTGCCTACCTAATACTCTACTGTTACCCTTTCCATAATAATAAAAATGTATTAAATTTAAAAAGTATGACACAACTAACCTAAGAAGTATTGTAATCTAACATAAAACACAGCATTTAGATAAAAAATTCCATTTAAAAAATTAAAAATCATTGTCTATCAAAGATTTCGAATAAAATGCATGAAATTTAAAAAATATAACACAACTAACTTTAATAAGTATTGTTATCTATCAAAAATACATCATTTAGATAAATATTTCTGTTAAAAAAATGAAAAAATAATAATTAAAAGTCATTGTCTATCAAAGATTTCGATATTTTTTTAACTAATGATTCAGTATCATCCATTACATTATCAATTGCGTCTTTTACAATATATTGTGCATTTATTATCACATTATCACTATCACTATCACTGTCACTGGTATTGTTATTGCAGAGGTCTATAACTGATATTTTTATTAACTTCAACCCACGTCGGTGCAGTTTGCTCATTACGAAAGATTTTGTAGGTTGTTTCTTCATTTGAGATGGCTTTTCCTGACGTCGTCGTCTGGATTTCTTTTCTTTTGTAATTTGACTGCAGTGCTGGGGCTCGTTGCGAAGCATCTCGGAAAGCCCTTCGTAAGGATCCTGAGCGTACTGGCTAAACACAATTTCTGAATCGGAAATCTGAAACAAAATTATAAAAATAATTGTTAGTATTTTTAACAGACATCAAATCAAAAAAGGAGGAGGTTCTCAATTCGACTGTATGTTTTTGTAGTGTCACTCTCGAGGTGGTCCTATTTAAATTCGGTTAAGACTGATGATGATCTTCAGAGATAACGAAGAGGACTCTTTAGTGAATAACAGTCACTCACCCGCAATTAGAGAAATCGTTTGGCTATGTATTGTATATTTTACTCAAAATAGAAAAATAAAATACCTAAACTTTATAAAAGTAAAAACCTTAAAAAATAATGAAATAATTTGTGTAAAACTGTTTAGGAAGTCAGTGGATTTTTTTGTTAAATCAAACCAAATCAAAGACATCTACTTTCTAAACTGTTTCACATAAATTATTTTATTATTTTTGTAGTCGGTTTTTACTTTTATTAAAGTTTATTTTATATTCGATGAAAACAATCGTTATCTATGTTATAATAATAAAATAGATTTAAAATATTTTACTTACCGATGACATGATTGTGACGCACACTAATATATCAGATATCAATAATAATTAACAAGTACTCGAAGCGAGTAATATTTTATAAGTAACATACATAACACGTTTGCACATTAGGTAATTAAACATTACGACATTATAAGTTAGTGCCCGTTCACATAGACTAATTGCTGAGTCAATTTTGTTCGCATTTGATAAAAGTTTAGTACGGATAGGGAAGCAAACTGTTTAGCGAATTGATATAAAACATAAATTTGCTGAGTTATATTCTTCTTTCATAGATCTGTTAACAACTGCGAGTTATATGAACAATTAAAGTAGACAGTCAATTTGCTAAGCAATCTGTTTCCGTGATCGTACATTAATTTAAGATTTTTATTCAAACATTATCTGATCTGATTCATTCGCTGGTCTGTGTGAATGGGCACTAAGTTTTTAAGTTAACTCTAAAAATGATAACTTAGCATTTGTGTGAGCATTGAACTTTTAGATGTTTTTAATTATATTGACAAAACAGCAAAAATTTCTAAATTAATTTTGATAGATGTATGTTTTTGTAGCGACTGATCTGTCAGATTCTTAACATGTTCGCAAACATTATTGAGAAATGATTCTGGAAAATTATTTACTTGATCGTTTGTCGCATTGATTCTATAACTCACGATACGTCCTTTAAATGAAGAATTAATTATTTCAACGTTGTCGTACAAAAGGGTTGCACTATTGTTTTTATGTGCATTGCTGCGTAAATGACCAGACCACCTACGACTATCTACAGATAAATTACAAACCGAACAGTGAGGCATCTTTAATAATATTATATCTAATAAGTAATAATTTTGCCTTAACACATCTACTTCATTGTATTAAACGTAATAGTTATTTCAGAGTTTAGATACGAAAATCATAATTAAACCTTTACAATATTCACAATCTCACAAATACCTTTGTTAACGAGTTTCAGCTCCAAAACTATGTATAGTAAGTTGATGAAGTAAATAGGAGTATAGTACCATTGTTTACATCCGAACACAGCAGATTTGTTGTAGGCTCTTATTCGATAATCCCTTCAAGAACTTTATCGTGGTGTTCATCAAAATATTTCTGAAAATAAGGTGAAAATAATATTATATTAGTAATATATACACGTACATATCTTTAGTCATAAAAGTTAAAAAACTTCAAACAAAAAATATTTATAATAATCATATAATTACCTGGGAAATGTATTATAGGTACTAATAATTATATTTTTTTACTGTCAGACATTCAGTTCAGATGCGTATTTCTCAGATCCAAAATATCTAACTTCAGCTGCTGCAGATCACTTGGATATCAGAAGATGCTAGGATCGTGTACTTATTATTTTGCTTCAAAAAATAATGCTCTAAAAACTTGACAATTAAACAAGATAACCAATTAATTCGTCAGTCAACCATTGTTGCTTAAAGTTAATTATTATTATGTTTTAAAATGTCCGGCTTTTTAAACAAAGTACAATTTATTCATTATTAAAATAAATATAATCATATGAACCCGATATTAACGATAATCATAAGATCTTTTACCAGTAAAGCATTTCATATTTCAACACAGTTGTTAGTTTTATTGCACTTTGATCAACCTAAATAATTTATCTATTCAGCTGTAACATTCGCATAAACCGCTATTTTAGGTAAGGATGGCACGCATACACATTTACTTTATTCACGTAAATATCGTCTTTTGTTAATTAGTAATATAGGATAATTTGTCAGCCCTAAGTCTTTTTGCTGTATCGACAAACCATACAAATTGTGTGCTCTAATTCCTTACTCTTCATTTTTACGTTGATATAATACGTACAAAAAAAAGAGTTGATTTAATCGTTGTTACTTAGGATGTTTGCAATCATTTCTAATAAAGTGAATTATCATATGATTTCGACTTATAAACAACATGTTTTCGAAGACCAAGACACAGACGAAATTAAGTATTCAAGTGCGGATACAATCTCCAAGAAGGGCAAGAAGTACCTACGCTGCGAACGCTCATTTATTCATACGAATTGTCGATACTTTCCGTGTTGATTGCTGACCTGCTGCTATCCACCGCTCCGAGTGTCGTCACCAACTCATCAAGCTACTGGTAAAAACATGTAAGTTTAATAAGTAATGTAAGTATAATAAGTTGTTGTGTATTATCCACAGACATAGTAAAAAATATAGACGAAGTTCTGCGAACAATCTAGTGAAGCCAAAAAAACTATGCTCCTTCGTGTACAAAAATCCTTCAAGTGTGAGCGTGAGCGCTGGTTGTACACGAAGAAGCAAAGGCTTTTTTTTGGCTTCACTGTGATTGTTCGCAACACTTCGTCTATATTTTTTACTATGTCTGTGGTATTATCCCTCTCTTTACTTATCTATATATTTTCCATTCTAAGGTTGTCTGAAAAAAATTGTCTAGACCGCGATAACACCGCCTATTGCCTTATATCTTTTATGTATGTTGCGTATTTTTGGGGTGAAACACCTAATGGTGTGTCTAGGAGGCAAGACTGACTCGATACGTGGCACGTATATATTGTTTCACATCTGTATAATGGCTTCCGGCTTTCCGGGACAGTTACATTTTTTGTATACAATACAGAATATATGTGGGAGTTATTTTGAAGATAAGAATTACTATACTTTTAATGCACGTTTTTATTTAAATAATACGTCGTAGTAGTTAGGTACATTGATCGTCTTATACTGTCTTCAAAGATAATGTAATCACTATCACTACGTTTTAATCATGATTATATTATCTTTGGTTTTAACTGTCTTTTAATCTGGCTGCGCAGCAGTTGATACAAGTACCTCAGCGCTCCCAGCCATTCATTCCATCCGTCACACACATACTTCCCGTTCATTCATCAGTTGCGTTCAAACAAATTTATAACACCACATATATTTTGTATTGCACGAAACATTTTAAGAGTATATTCAAATCACTGATCTATTTGTACCATTATTTTTTATTAATTGTTTTAACGTTTTTATTTCAGGTCAGAATCAGAGTGCGAGTTCTATCAGCCAACTGCGGTCATCGGACAGAAAGCTAAATCCACGCGCAAGCTCCCTACCAACAACAACAACGGGAAGCGCAAGTCAGGATCGTCTCGTCCAAGGTAATCAAAATTTTGTTTTAAAGCAAAGTTGAGTAAAATACTTCACTTTGATATCCGGATAGATAACGAAGACGAGTATTAAATTCATTTTAGAATTGAATTAAAATCATTTTCCAAGCAACGATTCGAATAAGAAAGTATATGATTAACCAAATCTTTATTTCTTTGTTGTTTCAGTAAAAAAATACAGAATGATAATATCGATGTATTCGGTATCAGTCGCAATGAAACTGACACGGAACTCAACGAAGGCTCATCTAGCAACCAAACAGTTTTATCATCCTTTTTTGTCAACCGTGTGGCTAATGGTAACGAGCGGCGAGATGCGAACACCGACGGAGAATATTATATAGACTGCAAAGTTTACAAGACGTCCGATGCGCGTGAGACGGAGTCCATAGCGTTGTGGAAGAAAGCGCTTGTCCGTGTAAAATTCCAAACCAATACGGATACATCGCAGTGGAGCCGATTACAGGATTTCGTGCGTTCGGCAGACAAATTGTTTGAAGAACCACCAAGAATGTACACTGGTAAATAAAATAAAATCATTATAAGATCATTGTTTTGTTTTATTTAATAAAATGAGGTAAGCGTCCAAAATCTTCCTTAGGAATCAGTTAATCCATAAATTATAATGATAACAGTAAGTAACCTATAGACACATACACAACAAACATAACACTTTTTTCCTCAAACACTCAACGCTGTTGCTAAATTAAATTAATACATTTTTGATCGATCAAGTAGAACGTTCAGTATTAGATATATTCTGGTACACCGTCGGTTACCATTAAGCGTTTTACCACATTGTGTGCATCATGCCATCATGTTATGTGTCGATCGCCAAACGTCCAAACGAACATCTCATGAACGTTCAACGTCAACGAGTTCCATTCGGATACCGTTGGGCGTTCTACAACATCGAACTGATTTAATTAATCTGCATATTTATCCGAATCCGTATACTTATTATTGGGCGCACTGGAACACCGGAGCGGTACGCGACAGGTGGTCCAGCGTGCCCAATATTATACTACTATGGCATATCCTCCCATTAATTGGGGGAGGCCTATGTCCAGCAGTGGACGTCTTTCGGCTGAAATGATGATGATGATACTTAAAATTAACTTAATAAATTAATTGTTAACGCTACGTTTGTTATGAATGATGAATAACTCAATATTTATCTGAGAAGTCTTACTTACTACTTATTGGGGCTTGTTTGCTTGTTTAACATTGTCCAGATAGGCATTAACTACCAGAGAAATTAAAAAATAGAACAAGATTTGCTTAAAATTATGCATTTTGTGTTTTTCGATAATTAAACCCAGAAATTCTTTATCCTGAGAAGAGGCCCGCGGCTTGCAGTGGGATGGTAATGGGCTGATGATGAAACTCAAAAAAAATATGTCTGTTAGAGAAGAACCTCGAACAAAATGTTTGTAGCACGTTTAAGAGCTCCTGCACTCTCACTCGCTTAGCCACGTTCGCCGCGCGCATGCTGCGCGGCCAGCAAGTTGCGCGATATTTTTTGTTCGTAATGTCTACTCTACAGACACATTCTTGTTTTATTGATATCAAATGTTCAAAACACGATACATTTTACTTTACTCGCTCAACAAAAAATCGGAAATAATGCCGATGCTTTTTAGTAGGTAATTTGAAGTGATTTTAATACATAATTTCTTTATATTATGTATAATTGGTTTTATTAAAATTATTTAAATAAGTAGGTAAAACGGCTCGCGCTTAACGCGTTTGGCGTCCATTTTGCTAGGGCACGCCGCAATAGCAGCGCTAAGGCCCGTCATGGAGGATTGGCTGGAGAGGTGCTATGGCGCCCTCACCTACCGTCAGCCGGTTGACGCAGATACTCTCGGGGCACGGTTGCTTCGGGAAGTATCTGTGTCGCATAGGCCGGGAGCCGACTCCCGAGTGTACTCACTGCGGGAGCTGCCTTGAGGACACGGCACAGCACACACTGGCGGAATGCCCATCTTGGGCCATGCAGCGCCGTGACCTTATCACTGCAGTAGGCGGCAGCGATCTCTCGCTTCCGGCCGTTGTTTTGGCTATGGTCGGGAGCGAGAACGCTTGGGAGGGCGTCGTCTCCTTTTGCGAGGAGGTGATGCTCGCTAAGGAGGTGGCGGAGAGGGTTCAAGAGGCAACGACCTCTCTCCCCACCCGCAGGAGACGGACCGGGCGTCGCAGGAGGACGTACGCCGACCTCCAGCCACCCTAGGAGTGGGCCTACAGGCGGCGGACTCGGGGTAGCCCGCCGCCCGATCAGTCAAGGCCCGTGACAGTGGCGCTACGTGTTCCGCGCGCGCCAGTCAAGAGAAGGGTGCGGCCGATGATGCCGCACGGGGAGAAGGGGCTCGCCTACTAGTGGCGAGCCGGGACCTGCCGGGGATGGTTGGACGACTATAAGTTTCCCACGCCCCCGGCCAATGGTTGGAAGAGGAATACCGTGGTGGTTTTAGTCGGTAAGAGTCCGACACTGGCTCCGCCTTCCCCACGTAAAAAAAAAAAAAAAATGCGTCCATTTTCACAGGTCTGGGATAACCTGCCCCGACGCTCCCTTCCTTGACCAAACGACATTGAGTGTGCGGATTTAAAAATAGTGTCAAGAAAAGTTACACAAAACGGTCATATTATTCAAGTTAAAATAATGTCCTAAAGAATAAAAAGAAATAAAAAGAAATAAAAAAAATAAAAAATCATGAAATAAAAAGTTACGTCTAGTTTTAGCCGTGTCTTTGTATCTATTCAAGTAGATGTTACTTATTAGATTTCTGGCTTAGATACATCTATACATTCCACGTTCAACTTATTTGAACTTTTTTACTTTTTTTTTAATTATTCACAAGAATAATGAAAAATTTACTCATCTATAAATTGTGACGTATAATTTTAACTAATTATCAATAAAATGTTTATCTGTTTTGAAGATACTGTTTTTCAATTACCTAAACAGGTAGGTACTTCTCTGGGTAATAATTCATAAATCCACGCACTCGTGGTCAGGGGAGCGCCTTAACTGGCACTTATTGGTGAAATAGGCCCTAACTGTAAAAGTTGTAAAATCTGGTATTTCAGGAAGAAGGGTTGTTCTTTCTACCTTCACTAAACTTATTAAGTCACATGTCAGAATGCTACGTGTACTTGATGTCAAAATTTAGATCATTTTCACATTTGTATTTTTCCGGGTCTATTATTTTGTGCCAGATAAATAAGTTAGCTCACAATTAAGCAAAAAGAGTTCACCAACAAGGTACCTTATCGTGTGTGTAAAAACAGTCACTAACCTATGGTTTTCGACGACCTGATTAAATTTAAAACTGTGCAAATAACTGGTATGAAGCCTTGTTCTACATCGATAACAAAGCCGAACCCTGTACTAAATATTTCGTATGTTAATAATATGAGCAGCACCTATTGTTTTCAAAAGCAAAAGAACCGTCGTCTGCGGCTTAAAAACAAATTATTTTTTACTTTATTTCCCCTAAGTAGGTAACTAAAGGAACATGACTTTTCCTTTACTAAACCGTCACTATAAATATTTAATTGTATGGTGATTAAATACGTCTTTAAAAGGTAACTATAGGTTAGTCATACCTACTATGATGGGCACTTTCAAAACAATCGCAATGCTTTCAAAAACAAATAAATATGTGTGCACGTTTTTGAATGCATTTTTTGTTTTCTAGCCTACTTTTCTTCTACCCAAAGATTGATAAAAAGTGTTGTATAGGAATAGACTTACCTATATATTACTATCATTGAGTATAGGTATATCATGTAGGATCAATATTTATGAAGTTCAACACACAACGACACTTCACTTTCTTTTGACAATCCAAAAAAAACCATTATACCCTACCCATATTCATATTAGGTACAGTGATTTTATTAATGTGCTGTTTGTGTGCCTTATGAAATAAATAAACATGTCTTCTGCTTCTTCTCTTCTATCGTGTCGACATGAGCTACATTATGATAATAGCTCATGCCGTGGGAAAAAGAGAAAAAGATTAGCCAGTCAGCAGGTTGGTAGAAAGGCTGATTACCCAGGCTGCGCCAGACGATCAATTTATTTTTTATACGCTTCTTTTTATTAAAACATACATTACATGACACAAGCAAACCAAAAACCACTGGTGTTTGTCCGGAATTAAATATCGTCACTCATTATGGCTCGGTGCCTTTCGGCCGCGATGGCAACTGAGTTTCGCAATCAGTTGCGAAAAAGGAAATTTTCTTCTTTCCTGATAACTAGTTGCGATGGAGGAGTGTTTTTAACGCATGTCATTTAGCTTGTTTACTATGTTTGTTTGTAAATAAAACATTAGACGACCGGAAATAAATGAACAGAATATTCATATTAGTACGGTCGACCGCATATCAATATTGCACCTGCCTTGTCATCTCTGTATCACCCTAAGGTTGACTGGGAGAGAATGCCTAAGGCATTAAGTCCGCCTATGTACACATGTTGCATGAAGTTTAAATAAATAAATAAATAAATAAATATCAATCAATGGTATCAAATCCATTATAAGCTGAACTGGCTTAGTATGTAAGTTTCATACAAGACAAGCTCTGCTAAATACTGGCTCGGTTACCATCGATATGCGGTTGAATGTACCTACGTGAGAAAAAGTGATCGCCAAAATACGCCACTATACCTAAGGCAGTGATTGGTGATGCCACTTTGTAATTAGGGGCGGTCCACACTCCACAATCGTAATCGTAACCCATTGTTGTTTGGTACTAAGCGATCCGTTCTGCTTCACATTGGGGCAGTCTTCACTTTCTATGACTGTGACATTGCCAACTTGTTATTTAGGTATATCAAAGCGAACCTATTGTTGATGCCGTGAGTGAAAATATCATAGACTCAATGTCTCTATTCAATATGTTATTATGTGATGTGATAGGTACTTTATGATGAATGCTTGTCGGCTGGACTGTATTGTGTTACCAAATATCTTCTCTGTACTTATAAAGAGAGTTGTCCTGAGTCCTGACTGTCTGATTCATCAACGCAGAGCCTATACTACTGAAGCTAGAAACATGAAATTTAGACAGCAGGTTCCTTTTGTAACGTAAACACCCACTAAGAAAGATTTTTTTGGAAATTTTATCCTGAGGTGAGGCGGTACAATAGGCAATAATTAATTATTTTTTCTTGGATCGATTTACTCAAAGCTTGTGGAAAATAATGTTTAAATTACTGTTTTTTTTTATTTGAATTAATTAAACACATATTTCTTGCTTTTTCAAGCTACAACTAGAAAAGAGAGCATTGTGGTGTAAAAATTTAAGCGGGAGAAAATCAATGCGCCAAATTGTAAAAAAAAAAAAAAAAATGCGTGTTTTTGGGTTATATGAAAATCAACAGGGGGTTTAAATGGGTTATGGGGTGGTAAGGTTAAGGAAAAAAAATCCTTCGTCTTAGGGTGAAAATTGACACAAACAGATCAACTTTTCAAAGTGGGCAAAGAATAATATAATTTATCAATTTTCTATTTAAAATAGGACGAGATACATTAAACAGTAAATGGTAAAAAATATACGCGAGCAAAGCCGCAAAGGCACTGCTATACCAATAATAAAGCTTTTCATTAATGAAAATAATGAATTTTTTCATACCCAATAATAACCATATTGAATTATATGCAATCAACGAAGCTTATTTGCGAGAATTGATTAGGTATTCGCCACAGAAAAAAGCTACTTAAATTGTGGTCCCCAAAAAGAAAACCATTTTCATCATACACCTACACTACCAGGTACCAAGTATGTACCTACATGGCTCGGGAAAGGTAACTGAGAATCTTTTATCTCTTAACATCCTCGAGAATTTAAACTTCTCTAAGCTAAACATAGAAGATTACACTGAACTGCAAATGCTTTTCGAACAGCTCATTCAGTGGCCTATTAGAAAGCTCATGGCCAACTCTCAATATACGGGCTTGAGGCTGACATGAGCAGAACATATAAAAAAAATCAGAACAACCTGTGAAACGAAAAGATTACCGCCAGTCATCGTAGATACGCACGCACTACCACTAGGTAGGGAGGTACCACAGTCGGAATGCGGCGTGTCCTTGTAGGTCAGCGCCTTGATAATAGGCTGTAATTGGCAGTAAGAACGAAAGCTAACATTTCGCTGGTGCCCTACTGGCCCACTGCGCGCCATGTTTACACTTCGGATTATATTTGTTTACGTCGAACACATCTTTATTTGGATTAGTACATTTTCACATTCCCCTTCTAATATTTAAGTTTGGAATAAGAATAAAACCAGCCTGCTGCTTTTTCTTTTTAAAAATTAAACGTAATTTTCTTTTTTTTCAAAGACGATAGTTTTTACTCTCTATTCTATGCATGTACCTATCCAATTTAAGGCGTCGGAACCAGGAAGTGAAGTTAACTAATTGACACAAGTCCTAGATATTAGTCGTTCAGAAATCAACAAGCTGCATTCTCTTTACACATCAAATTAGAAGACAAGCGAAGTAATTCTCACCACACCATGAATTGCGATATTTAAACTAAATAACAAGTTACTTTGAGGTCAGACTGACCGACAAACTCGAATTTCAAGAAAAACTTTCCACTTGCTTTCCACTACCAAAAATTTTATCAATTAGGTATTATACATCAACAAATCTGCATTTTTTCCAAAAGTTGCAACGACCGACACCAACACATTATTCTATAACATTGTTAATCCAGAATAAGATACCTAAATATTTAACAGTTTCAGCCAGATTTGTTGTTTTACTATAAGAGTATATATTCTATGCTATAAGTACAGTCGACCGCACGTTGGTGGTAACAGTTTGACCTTGCCAGCGTCTTTAACCAATTCAAGTATTACCACTGACGTGCAGTCCACTGTACTGTACCTAATTACGCGCGTTGGTACCTACCATAGACCAGTAAGCCTCTAGACGCCGGTTAGCTGGACACCCCCGGTCACAACGCATATGCTCTACCACTGCATATCATACGTCCCTCCGCCAATCGGAACGTCACTCAGTCAGCGAGCGGCACCAATCATAAGGAATCATACCACCGAACTTTTGAGCCGGCCAATCATAACGCGCCGTCCGCCCCCCTGACCCCACCATCGTTTTACGACTGCGTTCGAATACAAAACTTTGTTTATGCGGAGTCTTGTAGCTTACTGGTCTGTGGTACCTACCTATGCGATAAACTAAATTGTTTCTATTCACGCCACGAGCAATAGGTACAGTCAACAAATCGGAATCATGACCCACTCAGCAGATAATTCGTATGAAATTGTCAAAACAATAAAATTTTCTTCTTATTAGCATCGTGTTGCACTTAGGACATTTTGAATATAAGGAAACTGTTTTAATACGGGTCAGAGGTCCATGCAATTTTGAACTTTGTTATTAAATACAAAAGATTAATAATTGAAAAAAATTTACGTTTTAAATAAAGCTAGAATTATATTTTGAATTTCGAATTAACTGTCGTTCCGCATAGTTTACCTATAAAAAAGAAGTAAACATTTTTTTTTTTCAAAAACCTATACCAACTCTTTCAATTCCAGAAGAATATTAATCAAATTAAAAGAAATTTGTAAACTGTCACTGCCCAATAAAATTAATAACAAGTTTGTTGCCAGGGAAATATCTTTAAGCGAAATCCGACCTAATTGTATTAGAATGTTTGTAGAAAATTAAGCTTATGGTGGGTCATGATTCCGTTTGGTCGAGTGTACCTATCTTCAAAACTGTAGTTTTGTTACTTATAAAATAGCTAAAGAATCAGGCAGTAGCCTAATTATTGGTTGGACCGGTAAAATGCCAGAGCTAACTCCGAATTCCCCCGACCAAGTTCACGAATCGAAAAGGAAACATTTTTCACAAAATAACCGTGGATTCGTACAATACATAGAGGAAATCTATTCCGTGACACAATTTTTTTTTTTAAAGATTAAATGTGTGTAGATTATATTATTATTCATCATCATCATCATTTCAGCCAAAATACGTCCACTGCTGGACATAGGCTTCCCCCAAAAGGGGGGGGATATGCCATAATCACCACACTTGGCAGGCGGGTTGGCGATCGCAGTTGGTTGGTTAAATACTCTTATTATTATTACTACGTCTTAAATAATATAGCGTTTAAATTACCAATAACATTCAATATTGTGCATAGCCAATGAAATCTACACTTGGTCTTACATTCAGAGACGAATCTAAGCGTGAACTCATGCTTCCAACTGTCAAATAGCCCTGCATTTTGACAGTTGGAAGCATGAGTTCACGCTTAGATTATTATCTGAATGTAGGTGACTTATCTACTTACGGCCAAAATTAATATCCAATCCACGATTTGCCCTACTAGAGATAGGAATTTGACATAAGCTCCATACATAATATGTCAAATTTCGTAATGCCGTAAGTCTCTACTGCGGTTATCCAATTACGTTGCTTATCCAAACAAGTATTGTATCAACGAGGCACGATTATCATATTACCAAAACAGCAACTTTTACAAGTTAAGCGCATTTGACCTCATACCTTAGTGATGAGTTGAATCTAGTACCGGGCCCGCCCTCTGCGGTTCATATAAAACCACTATGAGGACAAAATGATGGTGTCCTAGTTCCCAAGTTCCGTCTACGGTGAATAGACACTAAAATTGATCAGCTCTATAACTCAATGTCTGAGGAAATTGTTGAATCATGGTTTTGCTTTCTCGATAGTTCAAATGCCTATCCTAATGATTGGATATCCAAATATCCAATCATAGTTACATTTTCAATATGTTATTGGCGTCAAACTTCAGTTAGATTTATTGTTCCATGGAAAGGTAAAAAAAGCTTGCACTTAAATCAGGGCCTAAGGACTATACAACATGAAAATTAAATAACTGAAAACCTCTAAGTTTTCATTATACTCATCAGTATGAACAACTTTTACTATGGGACAAACCCTGAAAACGCGATAAAATATCAGCTTTTCCCTTTGTAACATTTGTGTTCACATAAATCGACAAAATGTAGCGAACAGCGGATTTTATTTTCACGGTTTCAGTGTTGGTCCCATAGTAAATGTTGTTCATACTGATGATCCCTTAAGAGGATTTCAGTTATTTCAATTACTTGTTGTATAACTTCAGTTGTATAAAGTTTATACTATAAACAGTGAAAACAAGGGCGCGTCGTAGGTGAAAAATAGTATAGAAGCTTTTTGGCAGCACACAACTAAGAATCAAATAAGAATACAAGATTATGGCTTTAGGCGTTATTGATATGAAATGATATGCACTTGATAAATACAAGTAATGATACGTATCAAACCCAGATCTTTTTGTTCTAATGTCGGTGGACAGGGCAATTTTAACCTGATTTATAATAAACAAGTGCGATGATTTTATCGAAACTGCTCCTCATATTTAGATCAGTGGAGGAGAGAAGTAGGTAGGCGAGTCAGCTCACATTCCAACTTTACAGTTACCCTCGAATGGCCGTAGTAACATGCAAATTGACAAATATTACCGGACACGCAGCTATTTACTAACACTTCTGTACTATATTGTCAGGTCAGTGCTAATTATTAGAACTATCCCGTTTGCACTTTGCAGCGAACACGACAAGGGTGAGTTTAAGACCGAACCGACGCGACGGTTTTCTTTGATCGAAGATTTGATATCGAAAATAGCAACTAAGTTATGAGATAATGTACCGCGGTGTCTTCATCCTGCTCATACCAGCTGTGATCACCAAACCGTCAACATGTTTTATTTCCTGTAACCTTTCATTAGGAGACCCATTAGGGGATGAACTTTCAAAAATCCTTTCTTAGTTCCCACCTACATCATCTAAAGAAATCCTGTGCAAAATTTCATCTTCCTAAACCCACCGGCTTAGGCTGTGCGTTGTCTGTTAGTTAATTTTATTAAATAGATAACATTAAACTATGTAACGAGATAACAGTTATAAGCATTCAGTTGAGATTTATCAGGGGTGGACCCAGATGCTTTTGGGAGGGGCTTGAGCCCCTTAGCCCCCCCCCCCCCCTGGATCCGCTACTGCCTCGTACACACATACTTAACTAATCTAACATTGCGTTTCTTTCTTCTTTTCTAAACTGTATAATATTTTAATAATTTTAATGTTTTTTTGTTGTTTAACGTTCATTCAACTTATACATTGTATACAGGAAAGGAACTGGCTTCATACATACAGGTCACCCTAGTTTAGATGCCAGGGCTACACTAATTTGTAAAAATTGGACTAAACAATAAACTTAATTTATTTATTTATTCAAAGTTACTTTACATTTTCAACAGCCTATATTTGCCTGCATTATAGTTATTTGTATACCTCCGCAAGCCATCTCTCGCAGTCTTCTCCAAAGTTGTCACACCTAGTTCTCTAACTGCTACACCTATCCAGCTGCCTTCATCAAGACTTAAAACGCTAGTCTTCTTTATCTATACCTAACCTCTATGTGTAGGTAGGTACCTAAGTGTACTGAAATTATGTGTGTTGTTCTACAAGGATACTAAAAAAAAAACGGATGGCCTGCTGTCACGTCTCATATTTATACAAATTGTACTCGGTTTACATTTCATATTTAACCCTCTACTTACTCCGAGGTCACTTTCTATGCATCGAGAAAGTCTTCCACGATTAAGTTGCGAGATTAAATTATTATTTTAATTCTCAATGGAGGATTAAACTTGACTAAGGATTACGATGCTTGATCGAGGAGGATTTACTAGAGTAGAGTGGGGTTTTCCGAATGAGAAAGTGAAATGCAATCAAATGAGTCAGCGGCGGGTCACTGCTCTGGCGCTCAAGTCCTCCGTTCGTTATGTTCGATTCTGCGACCCCCAACATTGAGTAACTCTTCGAGGAAGCTAATGAAAGCAATGAAAGTAAATTTTAATTTTTCCTTGTGTTCCTACTTTCTTTCTTTTAATTTATTCCTTCGATTTTTTTTGTGACTTTTAAGCCTACATTAATAAAACCAAGTAGGTATACGTTTATACGATACGATGTTGTGACCTCTTTATTGTTATTGACTGCGAGGAAACCAGCGAAAGTAAATTATTTATTTACCATGCATTCCAACTTTCGTTAATTACTGAACACATTTAAATATAACTTATTCAAAAGAACGTAACTACATAAACTAATAATACCTAGGTACAATAAAAATAATAATTTTGTCGTAATTCATTACCCCTACTTACCTAATGCAAATAATATTTTTACTTGTAATGATAGACGTCATGGTTGATCATCAAGTGTCTTTATAGGACGCACATCTCTCGCATACAATTAAATAATACTACATCTCTTCCTTTTAAAAATAATAAAAAGAACTTAAACGAATCACAATAACCAAAACTTGAACTAGTTAACAATAAATTACTAACATATATGTGAATTATTTATAGATAAAACCAATCAGGTCTCGTGCCCTTTGAGCCGCTGCTCTCTGAGTCCGTCCCAGTCTACCAGCCTGATGCTGATCGACTGGCGGACCGTCAGCGTGCACTCCATCAGACCCACCAGGGTCTCTAGGTCCAGAACCAACATCACTCCTCTCCCTTCCTTCCTGGGAACTGGAAGATTGCATGCCTACCGGTTCACTGCGATCTGAGTGTACTTGCCGCAAATGCCGCCTATTACGCCTAAAAAGCTTACCACCTGCGTCTGAGACGAAATAAGACCGCGGTTGACGCGCCTTGGAGTGCACACTCATGTTACGATTGTCTGAAGTATCTTTCACTATGACCTTAAAGGAATTGTCACGCAAAACAAAGGGGCCCCATCTGAAATGCCGCCCCGGGCTTCCGATAGCGTTAGTCCAGCACTGGTCACTTCATACTATTTAAACAGTCATGTAGTTCAAAACCACTTATTTGGATCTACTTATTTACCCCTCACCTACTTAGGTACTTAACCCATTACGATTCGTTGTGAGTGATAGGTAATTATTTCGGAGTAATTAAAACACGATATATTTAATAGAAGCATTTATTTCTCACAGTAAAAATAAACAAGCAACACACAAGCACAAGCTGTCGTCCCACTATTCTACAAACGGACCGCCATTGATTCAGATCAAACACACCGTTGCGGATGTAATAGGTAAAACCGCGAGTTAAATTTCAACGTGTTTTTAATATGTATAGCTCTATTTCTAGTCAGATGTAGAAATATAATTGAAAATACCCTGATTTATCGGCCTGTACAAGTTTATATTATTATTTATTAAATAACTTACGAATTTCTTCAAGAAGATGACTTATGTTATGCATTATCTCGGGCCGAAACGACCTGAAATGACATGAAACAAGGGAAGTGTTAGGGTAGCAGTGACCTTTTAATAGCATCCATCCGAGTCACAGACTCACTGGCACACAGAAAAACGAAGCACATGGGCCAATTAAATCTCTCTACATAAAGGAAATACGGCCGATACCTACAACAGTATGTCAAGTTAGATATAGGCTTTACTAGGCCCAAGCAATTAAGTGATCGCTGTGATTAAGTACTTAAAACAAGCGTGAGAAGCAAGATAATGGAGACCGTTGAATTGAGGCGTCACTCGCTTCAGTTTCCACGAGACACATCAGCTTTACTGGGAAAAGTAACTGATCAGACAAAGCCATCGGATCGGAAAATATGTGACGTTGGACCTAATTTTCTGTGATCGATGGAGGTTCATGGAGGACACTTCGATGATGCCTTTCACGTTTCTCAGCACGCTCTAATTTTAAACCATTTTGATTTTAGGCGAAATTGAAAAATGTATTCTATAAGCATCCTTCAGATTGTCATCACAAATATTTAAACAATGGTTTTATTTCCATACAAGAAGATTTATATTGAAAGAAAAACCAAAGTTATTTTTTTTTCTCTTTTCCTCCTAAGAAACAAATGAAGACCAAAATATGTTTCGAATGTTCGTAATGTTACCCTGAAGGATGTTTATTGAATTCACTTTTCAATTTCACCTAAAATCTGGTTAAATCTTTTTTTAAAAGTGCTAAATTTGTGCGGGACGACTGTGAAACGTAAAAGGCCTCTAAAGCTAGAGTGTAGATCGAACGGAGGCCATATGAAGCTATCAAAGCTCATTGAAGGCGTGATCTTAAGAAGTCACGCCGCAATAAGCGATAAGGCCTACTATGGAGTAGTTGAAGAAGCGCCATGCCATGACGCCCTCACCGGACGGTCTGACGCAGATACTCTCGGAGCACGGTTGCTTCGGAAAGTATCTGTGTCGCATAGGCCTGGAATAGTAGGTATCTCGCTTCCAACCGTGGTTCTGTCCATGGTCGGGAGCGAGAGCGCTTGGTAAAGCGTCGTTTCCTTCTGCGAGGAGGTAATGCTCGCGAAGGAGGCAGCAGAAGACGGACCGGGAGCCACAGAAGCGTTATTTTCAGGAAAGAGGTAGGAGTCTGGAACGCCCCTAAGCCACTGCGACCTGATAAGATCTATTGTGACGCCTCTTGCAGTATTACAGCACTTCCCCAAGCTGCAAGTCAATCATGAAGTCCATGACCTTGGGGGAGGCCACAGAAGCGTAAGCCGACCTCCAGCCACCTTAGGAGTGGGACTGCGGGCGGCGGACTGCCGCCTGATCAGTCAAAGCCCGTAACGGTGGCGCGCGGTGTTCCACACGCGCCAGTCAGGAGGGAGCAATCAACATTAAGCCGCACGAGGAGAAGGAACTCGCCTACTAGTGGCGAACCGGGACCTGTCGAGGGTGGTAGGAATAATGCAAAGCCTATCCCACACCCCCACCAAAGGTAGTTAGAGCACACGGTGGTGGTTTTATTCGGTAAGAGACTGACACACTGGCGCCGCCATCCCCGAGCGGAGTGCATCCATGAGGATTTCCCCTCGAAGACGTACCTCAGGTATCGATTTCATATCGCCCACCAATAGGTTTGCAGAAGTCAGTCTGCAACATCAATAAAGGGTAGACTTTCCTTGGAAGGGTCCCTTTGGGTAGTCTGATGATAAGTCTTAAAACTTATTTTAACAACAGGAACATTTTGGTTGTTTGGGATTTGCTTAAATTCTAACCCAATTAACATAGCATAAATATATCATCCATACGGACGAAGATAGGGAACAGAGATTAATAGAGTTAGGACCTGTTTCATCACCTCGTGATAAGTTCCGAATAACTTATCTGGCAGATAGTGCCTATCAGAAGGTGGTGAAACAGGCCCTAAGTAGAGAGCATAGATGCTAGTTCAATATGTAGGTATTGCTACGCGAACTGACTGACATATTCGCGAGCAAATGATAAAAGCTCATTTGCTCGCGAATATGCGCACACACAGATTATATCTAATATCAGTTAGCTTTTTCAATAACTGCAGTGTCTAGCTACATAAAACTAAGTTGTTACCTATTGCTGCTCTTCCAGAGGATTTAGATGTGGATTATTATACTTACCTACTGCAGGATATTTTACCTGACCAAAAAATGCTTCGGATTCGATATCCAGGGAACTACCTGAAACAAAATAAATAATTCTATTAGTGTCTAGATCTTCCTCTTTTGCTAAACAAATATTCCTGAATCGTGCTTCTTTTGTTATTACTGATAGCATTCCGTAAGGAATCTCAACTACGTAACAGAAAGTAAAGATGTTCTGGGTTCGGTAACCGAATGTCCTTGACAAGGTCCAGTCGGGAATAGTGCGTGCTACGGGATGGGAACAGGTTGGTTGGACACACGGACAGACGGACCGACTAGCACAGTTAGCCGCTGCCATCATAACTGGGTCATCATATATATATAGTGAAGTTCAAGGCGCAACACTCATTGCAAGTTAAACTCTCGCACAGGCAACACGCACTTTCACCGGTGACGATATAGCTACCCCGTGGAAGATAACGTGATTCAGTGTTAGTGATATACCTCCCAGTACGAGATAAGGTAAGGTTTTTAAAGGTCCATCCCTTAGGACCAATAGTGGAATTTTTTTAAGTGTTCGTGAATGAAATAATTGTGTGAAAGTTGGACAGGACGTTGATGATTGCAAGTGACCATGTGATTGAATAGATAAGGTGTTTCACAAGTGATTTTGGTGATACAAATTGTTTGTTTATTATTATCTTAATTTTACCATTTAATTTTTCTTAAACATGTGAATATAAGTTAATTTTTTGCCACCAATAAAGTGAATAAACAAATTGAATTGTATCAAAATTGTTGTGAAATATATTACTTATTAGAATATAATCTATAATAATGAATAGGTAGTTAAGGTTTAAATCCAAGACTTTCCTCGCTCGATAAATATTGGCCCCTAAACAATTGGGAAATAGTTTATTTGCAATCCATAACTTAACTATATGGGTATTTACTCACATCGAAATTAAAACATTAAATACATTATTTAAAAATAAAAAACCTTAAATAAAACTACACCTAAAGCTAAAAACTAAAAAGGAGTATCAAAATATCCCTCCGCGTCGCTTTCAACTGGTAACGTGCCCAGAAGAAACTAATAATATTAAAAAAATAGAATCAATATTTTTTTGTTCCTAAGTACCTAATAGAAACTTAGTGCCTTCTCCCAAAATTAGGTATAAGCTAGCTTGTATACTTCTCTTTTCAATGTATGATTAGAAAATTTATATTCTTATAAAAGACTCAAAACGACCAGATTTCAGTGTCTTTCAGACGTATTAAAGCGGTTAAAATAATAGATGAATGAATGTTACTAGACTGAAGAGTTTTGAAGTGAACCGTGGGTATCTAAACAATTTCATGAGTTTTATGACCGAAGAAAATCTCCTCCTTTTAAGTTAGATAGGTACGCAATATGTGAATTTATTGAAACGATTATTATTAACGATTATTATTGATTATTATTTTTATTGATTTATTGTTTTTTTTTACGTAGGGACTTTACAACTACGTACAAATAGTTTATTCATCTCTGAAAGTTAAGAATTGGTATAGGTGTGTGTAGGTACATCACTACACAAAAAAACTTTAAAAAACTTTTAGAAATAAGTAGGTAAGCAATTTGATGTTTTGCTTACCTATTTCTATATTTCATATATCTACAAATAAGTCCATAAAATCATCATCATCATCATCATTTCAGCCGAAAGCCGTCCACTGCTGGACATAGGCCTACCCCAAGCATCGCTACAACGACCGGTCCTGTGCCTTCCGCATCCAGCGGATTCCCGCGACCTTCACCAGTACATAAAATAATTATTTTAATTACGAGAACTAAAGTATATTCAACCTTTTACTAACTTAAAATGCACGGTGTATTTGTGATTAAAGAACCGGAAACAACAGATTTCAGCAATTTTCAGTACATACAATTAAAAAATCCAATCCACGACTGCAGGATAGTAAATAAAACCCACACAAACAAACAAAAACACCTTCCAATTCAATTATCATTCATAATTTAATGACGGAACAACGATACTCATCAAGTCACCATTCACAAATATTTAAGTTATTACGAACATCCAGACGGCACATTCTTTTCACTGTCCGCTTTAGTCATGTAAATATGAACCTTCGCTTTCTAAAATGTGAAAATGTTCACATAATACGTTCTAACCCTGAATTCGTCGCGGAGAATCTAAAGAATACAGATAGACAAAACATTCTTGAGTAGCTAATTTGACGTAACAATGGTGCACCTAGCATTGAAAATATCGTTTTACAAAGAGATTTTTCCAACGCTTCTTCTTGTAGCGGATTTTTTTTGCTCGTAACATGTTGGATTTACGATAGACAATCGCGTTTCAAATCATAATCAATTTAAAATTCTCATCCGGTAGCTCTTTTAATTGCTCTATTCTTCAAATAGAGCGAATCAATCAATTTATTATGCTCAAATATTCAAGTTCACTAAAGAAAAGTAAGTCGATTTCATTTGTCAATTTCGTGCTTATTAATTTAAAAGGCAATGTATCCAGAATTTCAATAATTTATTTGCTACTAGCCTATGCCCGCGACATCGCCCGCGTGAATGACGTTTATTGCGCATCCCTCGGTAACTGTTCATCTTGCCGGGATAAAAAGTTGCCTATATGTTAATCCGGGTTATGTTCTAGCTGTATGCCAAATTTCATTAAAATCCATACAGTAGTTTTTGCGTGAAAAAGTAACAAACATCCACACACCCATACATCCTCACAAACTTTCACGTTTATAATATTAGTACGAAGTAGGAATAGCATAAAATTAATTACAACTTTGATAGGAAAAGCCTGCGAATTTGAATTAATATATTAAATCAAGAATATTTCGTCAAATTCCATAAGTTTGTAAACAAAAGATGAGATCTTGACGAATGTTATGATACTTGTGACAGGTTCTTAAGTAATTAAAAGTCTTGAAACGTGCGCCGGCGCGTGTTGAAAGTGGCGAGGAAAGCTGCTGCGATCGGAATGGCCAATAATCCGCTTGCGTGCCGGCTGCCCAGTCCGTCCGTCGCTCGCCGCGTTTCTCGCTTCAACATAAACTAGAATGTTATAACGTATTCCCAGAAATTAAGAAACGTTATGTCATCAAGCGAATATTGTTTCCTCGTCGATATTGATGAACAACATTACGTATGATCGATTTCAGTGGCAGTCATTCCGGCACGGTTCATATCAATTCTCTGTAAAGGGATATACGGTACAGGGATAATATTCTCTGGCTCCACTTGGGAACTGTAAAATTATTTAGCAGTTTCTGAAACTTCGCAAAGATAAGTTTTGTAACTCTATCTTCTATAATTTTATGTAAACTGATAATACTCTTTAGATAATTCTGATTTTAATTAGATCATCCTCCTGCCCTTATCCCAGTTTTGGGGTCGACGTAGCATGTATTTTTCTTCCAACATCTCTATAAGCCGTCATCGCAGTGTTCACTTTCTATTCATATAATTTTCCACACAATCCACCCATGCTTTCTTTGGTCTGCCTCTTACAGCCATCCACATTCATACTTAAAACTTTCCTCTTAACCTTCCTCCGATTTTAATTAGATATTAGTTAATAAAGATATAAACGCTTAAATTACATAATAATCGTCGCAATGATTAATCTTCATTGTCGTCATCTTGTACAGAGTCTAACGAAATGCTCGATCCACTCATGTCCAAAAAACTTCACAAGTGAAAGTTGTGTCGGCGGACGTGAGAGGCAATCTCGTCATTCACTGGCGACGTTGGGTAATCGAAATGATTTTAAAACGAAAATTATATACCTACCGCACCTTGCCTGCGGGCTTCGGTGTACCCTTGTGGATGCTCAGAGAAATTCGTTTCTCTTTTATAAGTATTTTTTTATTACAAGAAAAAGGTGTAGTTAAGTAATGGGAACTCTCAATATTTGTACATTTTGTTGGTTATTTGGTTGGTATCGAAGTTAAATTATACCTTGGTTATAGAATGAAATGAGATGTGCCTGTATGAAAATGTCGGTAAAACCGACTTGTTGCTTCTTCGTAAACAATAAAAGCACGAGGAGTCGAAATTACTTACGTGTTTCCATTGTATTGTTTAGAAATCAGATACAATGTTGAACATCATAATTGAGATGTAAAACGGTGATTGACACGATTGAAGACTAAAGTAGGTGCCGACCCAAATTGAACATGTGCATCTTGAATCAGGTGTACCGTACGATTGATCCGCATCGAGAACACGGTAACGGTGTGTGTAACGCGTCTACGGATAAGTTTGTAGAACATCGCTTGCTACTTTATCATTACAGCTATAACTAATCAATCGCGAGAAGCGAGGATGCGTCACTATCGTCGTATTACGTTAGTCTTGGTGAAACCACCACCGATGTAATACATCAAGACATTCGCGTTTAAGCGGGTAGAGTGTAATAACATGGACGAAAAGTGTAGGTACATAATAAAAAAACAATGAATTTTTATTTGATACAATTTAGTTTATCAATAAAGCCGTCAAAATGTAGTAGGTACGTAAAGGAAAGGATCACATCCTCTGGATTACGAAAGGGACCCTTGTGTAACTTTAATAGAACTGGATTAACATTGTTTGTTCGGTTGCTGGTTGGTTGTTTGTTTGTTTGATTGTTTGCTTATATTTTAAATCTTAGAGCTTAATTAAAACTCTAAGGAATCTAGTCATGTATAAGGCTAAAACAAAGTCATGTACAAGCTAAATAAGGCTGAAACAAATATCCCAAAATATTTATGCGTTGTCATTATCATGTAACATAACTCAATTATATGTAAGTAGGTAAACAGTTCTGTTAGTCACGTAGGTCTCAACGATGTATGTTTATTACGACTGAATACATTTCAGTCCACGCTTATATCCGCGTACAGAACACGCACGGACTTACGGATGGTTTTAGAAAGCGGATTGCACGCTGGACCGGTCACTAAGCAGGCGAAAAAAAGCAAAAACGCGGAATATGAAAACAAAAAAAAAACAGACTTTTCTGATGATAGATAATAATTTTCCGTGATGAAAACTAAAACGCATAAAACTCCTCTTTCTTTAAAAAAGTCTTGTGATATATTATAGGCATGCAAAGTACCTAAAATCAACAAGAGAGATTTTGCATTCTCCATCAAATATTGCTCGCATAAACTAGCAAGAAGTAGGTACCTAGCTACATAAAAGAAAATTGCACAAATGCAAACGTTGCTGCACGCACAAGAGGAAAATTGCCAAATGGCTGGTGAAATTTGCGATTCTCATTTTTCCACGGTGAATTTCCGATGAAAGTTGGGAGCGAGTTGGCCACAAAGTCACAACGTAATAGCAGGTCCGAGTCCTCGCTCCGAAATTAGAAAAACGTTAACCTTGCACGGCAGTGGCACACACGCGACCGGACCGCGTTGCTTTCACCCATCGCCATGTTTGCCGCGCCTTGCGCTACGCCGTTCTGCGTTACCAGACAATATAATTATACTTGATGCTATTAAAATATGTATGTAATTTTGTAAAGAGCTAATCAGTATGTTTATGAACGTTATGAACAGTTCAAAAAAAGTTCTATTCGTTTGCGCTTGGCTTTCAGCCTAAGTTTTCATCAGTCTTCAGTAGGCTAATACCTGTACAACTGTAAAGCCTCATTACGTTCAGCCGTTTTACCGTGGTGGGGCCATGAGGTAACAGACAGACAAACGTAAATTATAGAAACGATTGATTCGTGTTCTAAAGCTTATTTTTAGTCACACTAGACGGTTTTCGCGAATAAAAACTCAATGTACAGACTTTTCGATCTTAAGTTAACAATATTTATTATATTTCCTCCGTATTCACAGTTGCAAAAAATCTCCGTCACTTGATAGTTTTCCTTGCTCAATGTGAGGAAGAACTCGAGGTACATCGCAATCAACCCTAAGGCTTCCTCAATACTGGAAAAATGTCATATGCGACGTGATTATTGTTGTTTCTATTCTAAAAATGTCTGAGTTTTTGTCCGAAGACCCATACAATTATCTGCCGCGGCGTTATTTATTTCCTAAAGATACATTGAGGATATGTTCATGGATGGAGAGGGAGTGGGAGACCAAAGAAAAGATGGATGGATTGCGTGAAGAATGATATGGATGAAAAGGGAGTAAATCATGGGATGACGGCTGATAGACAAAAAATGGAAGAAGAAGACATCAATATATTACCCCATGTAATTTGGGAGCAGGGCAGGAAGATGATGACATTGAGGAAATGTCTAAGAATACCGATTTTAATATTATTTGTAGGAAGTTAGGAACCCGAACGAGTTTGAGTCTAGAAACGTTTGAGGAAACAGCTAAGAATATGGGTGTAAAACCATTTTAGAAAATATTCTAGATCGTAAACAATTTGGTGGGCATGCGAAGTCCTTTTTATTACACCTATTTAGTCCCGGGGTTTATCTGAAAAACGGTTCTACGTCTAGTTGTTACTTAAGGATGATTTCAGTATCCTTTTCTTAAACTACACCTACAATAATAATAATAATTGCGCAATATTTGCAATTTCGCAATGATATTGACCGTGTAGGGCTAAGATTGAAAGACAAATGAAGATCGGGACGATACAATAATAATTGTGCAATATAAATATTGCGTAACTATGTTGTAGATGTATGGGCCGCCTAAAAATTATCAATTATTTAATGAGAAAAATGTTATAAGCAATAAAAACAAAAGCATTTTCTCACTAGCACTTTCTGGCCAGTCCTTGAAGTCCGCTGTACATTCAAAGGACAATATTCACAAAAATTTAAATTCACGTTTCAAGACACGCACAACAAAACTATATTTTTTTAGAGAAATGTGTCGATTTGGTTCGTCAAAACGTTTAAACGCGAAAGACGCCATCGAAATTAATTTCTCAAACAAAATATTTATTTTTTTATCTAAAAGGCAAATAGAAGTAGTAAAAAAAAATAGTAGTAAAATAAGTCTCTAAAAAAGTAATGAATGGAGTAACTCTTTTACTTAGTAATTTACTCAATTAATAAGTAAATTGATGATTTAATATTATTTATACAAATGTGGGTCGCCTCGGACGTGAAGATCCGCGACGATCGAAAGTGAGGTTTAGTTTCTCGTGCGTTGCACCGCCAAGTTCAGTCACCTGCGCCAGCCCAGGGTTACTGGGTCACGGGGTCAAGCCTCCTTAGAACACGCCCGTTAATCGATTCAATATCGATAACAAGCTAATAAGCTAAGCGCTGTATAAAATAGCCAACTTAATTTCTACAGCTTTGTAGACAAAATTCGCAGTAACGCTCAACTTTCCAAATAGAACTTATGACTTCTGTACATAAAACTTAGCAAGCTTTATGACTACTTTTGACGAACAAAGCAGAGGCACTTGGGTGCCTGGTGCACTGGCTACTATCGTCGTCATTACATAAATATCATACTGTATGTAGCGGTTTACCAGTAAATGGCGGCAACAAAGCATACATAAAACATAAGTGATGACGGCGTAAGTCTTGCGACAGCAAATTTCTCCAGAGAGAATCTCGACGGCCCGCTGTCACCGGCGACCAGTGCGCCCGCGCAGCGCTGTTCCACCACTTAAAACATATACGTATGCAACTCGTTTCTTCGGCTGATGTACAAATTTAGAACGTATGTCCTCCTCGTAAATAAAAATACATAATTGTTTGATCTGAGTGTCCACTCATAGCCACGTGATATAAAAAAAAATGTCAAGTGAAACCGGAAGTCGGAGCAAGTGTGCTTGCTAGCTTTTATCGGTCGAAGAAAGTAGCTCGTTCGGTGTATCGTGACTAGCAAGCTGTTGAAATTTACGTCAATTTATATAACTAGCACCTTATTAAGTATGGTAAGAGGTGACATCCGAAGAACAGTTATAAAAGACCGGGTCACCTGCATTCGAGGGATGTCAGACATGCAGGTAGCATACTTCTATGCCGGATGGCGTGGACTAGCCCTGTTATCATTCAGCACAAATGTTTTAATGAATACGATAGTTGCTTGAGCGAGAAGGTTCGGTCTGGTCTGGTCTGGCCCGTTAGGGAAAAGAAAAAGGGGTAGACCCCCCGAAAGATGCCTGCCTAGACGAGATAAAGAAGACGCCAGGAGGAAATTGGACTATCAAGGCCAAAGACAACAAATGTGGAGTAAAATGGAGGAGGCCTATACTCGTAGAGAGGTCCTTAATAAACAAGCATAAGAATTTATTGAATATACAGAATGAATTTACTAAATTTAAAAATATTATTATAATTTAAATTTATTTTAAAAAGGCATAAATTAATAGTATTAACTTATATGTTTGACTGAATTAGACTATTGAATGAATTTACAAAATTTTATAAAATAAGTTGACTGATGAATAATGACTGATGAATATATTTGACTACCTAATTGAATGAATTTGCTAAATTTTATATAATTTTTTTTTTATCTTATTATAATGCATGAAATAAATAGAATTGATAAATTATAAATTTTATATGATGTAATGTAATACTTATTAAGGATAAATAAATGGCTATAAAAATAATAATAGTTGCTTGAGCAATGTTATAAAAGACCATGCAACTTTCACATAATTTGTTATGACAATTATGACAAATTATTAAGACGAGAGGTCGCCCAATAGCCGAAATTCGACCGTAATTCACTAAATTTTCATGATTGAACTACGCCGAAAAAAAAAACTATTAGCCATTTTTTTTTATTCGTAACACTAATTCTCGTCATTGGTGTTGATTCTCTTATTCACCAAATTAACTTAATTTAAACTCTTCACATTTTTTTCTGATAGTGAAATCAGATATAGCAAGAATTTTAGAACAAATTAGTTTACGTAATACACTTCTTCGTATTTTTAGACTAAACTTGTATGGAAAACTTAATTCAGACTAATTTGACAGCACTAAACTGTTGCTATCCCTTTCTTGTATTTACTATTAGTAAAATACCGCACCTACCACATGTCTTGTTGTGGCAATAAATCATTTTTCTTTTTTTCTTTCTGAAAGAGAGCGATAGTTTCAAATAAGTTTAACACCAATAGCTACTAAACGAAACAAAAAAAACGGTTGGCAAACATGAGAAAATGGTAATGAACCGTTTTTTCTTTACATATTTATACCTATATAGATAAAGTTATCTGTATATCCCAATCAAATAAATATCCCATAAAATGATGTAACACATTCTTTTCTTTTTAGGCAGGTAAACTACCGTTAGTCTTAATTTTAATTTTTTATGTACCGTTTTTAAAATACCACTCATAAATAAAAGTGGTTGATTCATAAAGAAACCTTTGAAAAAATTACATTTAACAAACGTCCTCTAATTAGAGACTGGCATCCTCGTAAAAAATACAGAGAAGGCGACGCTAGGGGCCACTTTCTAAGCAAGTCTAAAAGCAGGCAATCAATTCGCGCGAATCACTCATCAGAACACTTTCTAATCGACGTCCACTGCGCGAGAGCACAATTAAATTAATTCTCAGTGAGGTTTACTTTAAAATAATTACGTATTAGGTATCCCAAGATTATTTCATAGATAATATTATTACTTACGATTTTTTTCCTTGTCCACAGATGCATCACACAGTAACGGGATGGGCGCTATTAGCGCTAATAAGCTCATCAGCAATTCTCCATACGCTGGCATACCCTCAGCATGTCCCTCTCATAACCCAGGTATATTATTACTTACCCTTCAATACATTCCAAATTCAATACTTACCTACATCCGTGTGAAACAACCTAAAGTGTGGCGAACAATTAAGTCGGTCGTATTCTAGTGTAGAATACATAGAAACTCATGTTAGCGTTTAAATAAACAGCTGCTCATTTTACTTACAAACGATTTAATTAAAATTTTCAGGCGACGAGTAGTGTCCGCACACATAATCCTCAATATTACAGCAACTCGTTACCGATGCCACAACCAGAGCAAGCCCAAGAGCGAAAATTCGCAGAGAAATCGAACGCCTTGAAAAAAGTCGCTCTAGATGACATTGATGATATCCAGACAAACTCCATATCTGACGGAGGATTTTCATGGTCGAACATGCTTGGTAAGTGCTAAAATTCCCTACACAAAGTCAGGAGTACTAATGTTTTAAAACTTGCTAATCAAATATTCAAAACCGATTGATAAAATGATTTCAGGTATGATAATGCAAATGATTTTCAACCCTGGCACAACAGGACCAAACAAAAGTGACAGCATCGATACTGATTCGGTATCGCCATCTCCTTGGGCCAACTTACTCTCAATGGGTCTCAAAATCTTGACTGCAATTCTCGGCGGAGGAGCATCAAGTGATGGTATTGACAAAGTAGACAATGGCTCATCGCCCATGCAGGTACATACATTTTAATGTTTAAATTAATTCTGTAAAATTCCTTTCATGTATATCTCAAAATTATAAAATCACGTACACCCATGTCCACCGCAAAAGCTTTTGCTCTGAAGTTATCATGAATTAATGTACGGTCGACCGCACGTCAGTGGTAACCAGCGTTCTTATTTCGTAAACAGTAAGGGCGGTTTTCTAATTCAAGTGTCACCACTGACGTGCAATCGACTGTACAAAAGAAAACAAAGTTCAAACATCATATAATTATCCTTACTGATCTACTAACATCGTTTTTGTAGATACTTAATGATATTTACCCATATTTAGAAATTTAGAATCACTCCAATAATGTAAAAAGCACCACGTAAGTTGACCCTCACCTGTAGCAGGCATCATTCGTCAAGTAGTTAATAGACGCCTTAATTCACTACAAATAACTAGTACCTTCACGTCCGGGATCACCTCAAAGAAATCACTGTAGTATCCACTTATCTATAATATTGTTAATCAATAAGAAGTCATTTTAAATTTTCCTTGAGGTCTTTCCTATCTTCGGAATGTAAATAGTAAAATTTGGTTACGGAAACGGTGTTGCTTCTCGCTTCCTTCAGGGTATATTGGCTGCGGTTCTGTCGACGATGCTCGGTGCAAAAGATCCCGACCAGGTCGCCTCCATGGCAAAGCAGGCTGGAGAGGTACGCTACCAATCCTTCCTTCTCCCTTTTATCATGCAATAATCTGTATGCAAATCTTTTTAGTGATAATTGCAAAGGAGATTTTTAAAAATACAATAAAATCTCTAATTATTATGTAATTCCTTTCTATGTCTAAAACGACCAATAATAATTAAAATCCTTTGTTTTTCCTTCCAGTTCATCAACATCGTCGTAAATCTCTTGGACGCCTTGAAGACCTCATTCTCTCATAGGTCCCTGGCTGCCCGATCCATGGGCCGCAAAGACTCAGTTAGTGACGCAGCGCTTGCTGGCATTGCTATGTTCAAAACCTACGTAAGGTCTTTCGGCACCAATGACGACAAGTGTCTGCAGAAATACGTATGCGATGCTAACACAGAATGTTCAGATGACATTGGTCCCAAGAGTGTTTTCTGCCAATTCGGAACGTAAGTATTTAATCATGGCGCTTTTTGAATTATTTTCTGATCAGGGATGAGCAGATGTTTGTCCATTACAAGTAGATTTATTTGATTGGTACAATGTTTTTGACATAACAGTCTAATTTAATTCGTTGCGATTATAATAAGTTCGGAGGTGCTTCTGCATTCTTGTTTTGCGTACCCTTTTCTCATTCTTACAGTGTGTCACACACAGTGTGTTACACTTAATACATGGATTCTCCTGGGAACTAGAATAAATAGTAGTGTTCTTTTATCATCATCCGTCAAAGCATTTTCCCATCATCGGTTTCAACTTTCGATATTTAAAATGCAGTTAAATATCAGACTTTCGGGCATCTAGTTGAACGCCATGACAGACATCCTTGCCAACTAGCATGGGGATTTGCATAACCCATGTTAAAACACGGCGGGATCTCTATGAGTCAGCCTTGTTAAAGACCTATCGATCCGGCTTCTGCGAGTGTTGGGACAAGCCCTTATTATGAATATCTACTTGGGACTTGACCCTATTATATTTTTATGAATAAGTGTCGAGAGGCTAGTGTTACTAGAGAATTCTCTTATTAGGTACTTTTGATTACTGTAACACACACACATGTATTCTTTTTTTATTTTTTATTTTATTTTACAGCTACGCTGCAAGTTTCGTTATGGAAAGGCAATCTGGTGGCACTTTCGATGACTTCTATGAAGCCGGTCGTCGAGGGCGTTCCGGCGTGGACTGTCGCCAGATGTATCTACAGTGCAATGAAGTTTAATGCCAACTGAAAATTCGCTAAAATATCTTATAGTGCGACTTCAAAATTAGTGATAACAAAATCTTTTAAGTAACGTATCATTTCCAAAGTTTTACCTCTTGAAATTGGTATTTTTATAATCTCCGTTTCGACTGTTTTATGAGGGAAGTGTTACAATAGTCAAATAATTACAGTTTTTATTAAATTCGGTGGGAACATGAAAGTATTAAAATATTGACGCAATGAACTATGTTGGCATATTGTGCTTAAATCTAATCCCATCGCACTAATTAAAACAGCGTCACGCATAGTGTTTAAATAATTTATTAAATTATTTATTTATTTAATTTATTTTAGAAGTAAATGAGTAAACGGTAAAATTGTCCCACATTTTTATACGGTCCATTCCATGAAACCCTTAGAAAAGTATTGTAAAATGTTGTGTAATTGGCACATTGTTTATTGTATAAACGATGGAATATTCCGCCAGTTTCTCGATAATTGACGACTGATGTAAAAAGTTATATGTGATATAAATAATTATTTATATCACTTAATAGTTAGTATTTATGTATATTTTGTGCGACTGAGTGATTGAGGACGTCCTTGTGTGCTTGTGATTGTAAAATAATAAAGAATAATATTTATTTCTTGTTTTTCTTTTACTGTTACCAATATGTGAGAAACATATTAATCTCGCGACATAGAAACGTAGGTATGTTTTGTAGAAAATAACGACATGAAAATACTGTTATAATAACTTCAATAATAGACTAAGCAAAGCTAAGTAGAGCGTACTATGCACTCACGGGCGCTTGCACATCCTATTGTCAGTTAAACCTTGACATTCGTTGACACTGTGTCTCAGGTGACAGTCAGATGACGTTGGAAAATCTTCTCTCCCAAGTGGGAATGGGAACATTGGGAACAAAGCAACTAACTGACAGGTAAGTCAAATTACCAAACGAATTGCAGCCTAAAGTAGAAATACAATTAAATTAAAAACTCGATTTAAACAATGATAGATCCAATTTGATTTTAAAACTTTAACTGTTGAACATTGAACTGTGTGTATGTCTGATAAATAAGCATCCGAGGTGTGTACAGACATACGGACGAAATTAATATCCTATCTATCCACAATTTGCCCTACTAGAGATAGAAATTTGACATAAGCATTATCTATAAATACAGTTCCTTCGTCCGTGTGTCACTGCAGGGTGCCAACTGAAAATCAGCGCTGGATGTTCCACGCCAGCACATGCTGAGTTGGTGACCCTTTTGACATGAGCATGTCCGGCAGCAACTTCATGTTTTACTTATAACTAACTAGTATTTTTATTAATGTTATTGTTTTGCTGTCCTGTCACTGTTCTGTGCCAAATAAAAGTTTTTCTTTCTTCTTTCTTTAAGCTGCATTTTAACTTAAGTCTAATGTCTATCTCTAGTAGAGCAAATAGATAGGTAGGATAGGTAATATTATTAATTGTGGCCTATTGCAAAAAAAAATATTGACGTAAAAGTTGATTGCCCACAAAATAATTTGGTTTATTTCACTACAATTTATGGTTTCTTTATTTCACCTCGGAATCATTGCACCTAGGTGAAATCACCTAGGTGAAGTGATTCGACATAATTGGTATCATTTGTTCACCTTGGAACTAAATCACCCAGGTGAACAGAGGCAACTATTTTTATTATTCTTGTGGACTTTAATCACCCACATAAAACATGGCAAAACAACATTCAAACAACAACAACAACATTTTAATAAAAATATATCAATTGAAATGTATAGAAGTATAAGCGACTAATTAAAAAGCACGTTGTCTTTTATGGGGTTGTCTCGTCTTTTCTTCAATTGAAGAGCTTCATACCAAAATGGTACTAAATGGTACCAAGGAAGGGCAGGAATATTATTATAGGGATATTTTTACACAGCACCATCAAGTCCCAAACTAAGCAGAGCTTGTGCTATGGGTTCTAGACAATGGATAAAATTATTATATACTTATTTTTTGTAAATACTAATACATTCTTTTCCAATAATAAATTTAATTTCCATAGGACACAAATATTTGTGTCCTATGGAAATCTAACCCACGACCTCGTTATCAGCAGTCCGACCCTCGAACCACTAGACCACAGACGTCAAACAAAAAAACCGGTCAAGTGCGAGTCGGACTCGCGAACTAAGGGTACCGTTCCACCCATCGACCTGATACCCCGTAGAAACTGATTTAATTTATGAGAGTTCACCAAAGGTGCTGCGCTTTAATGTCTTTCATATTTGCATCTCTTTCTTAACCAGGTACCACCACACATGTCTGTTTTTGCCTTATTTTAGTAATTAACTTTGAAATTGGTAAATTAGAAAAAGCACCGAAGATCGCTCTAACGATAAACGTACGTAACATAAATCTTGTCGGATTGAAAGACTTAGTTTTGCAGAGCAAAAAATTGATTAAACCAAGGTCTAATATCTTAGTGATATATTTTTAAGGGGCTCCCCAAAGCTAAGGGGCTCCCCAAAGCTAAGGGGCTCCCCAAAGCTAAGGGGCTCCCCAAAGCTAAGGGGCTCCCCAAAGCTAAGGGGCTCCCCAAAGCTAAGGGGCTCCCCAAAGGTTAGTGGCGCCCCCATCAAAGCCCCTAGCATGAGTTTTTGCGATATCGAATAGGTAAAGTTATTGTGTAGATATCGACCAATTTTATAAGCGACTTGTTTAGTTCCAAACACGTACACGTGGCGCTAGTAAAATTAAAACATAGCAAGTCATATCTACGTAATGGCAATGCTGACAGTCTAGGGCACGTTACCAGGTGACACGATGCGGAAGAATATTTTGATGCTCCGCTTTCGTTTTTGGTATTTATAAATAAGTTAGGTAGGTACTAATATTATGTAAATATTTAAAAATGAAAAAATAAAGATTTTTTTTTTGTTTCGTTTGAAGAATAGGTATATTTAGAGTATTATAGTTTTATAGTATCCTCTACGTAATGTTTTAGAATCGCATCATATCGTAATCTTTCCTTCTGCATGGAAGGATAACAAAATAATCCGGTTATGTACCAAAAATGTCCAATCATAGTTCTTTTTCTGAATATCGTCCTACATCCATTTTGCCATTCTTAAAGTACTCAACGGCATAATTATCTTTAATCAAATGCAGCACTTTCCTTTACAAAAATAGTCTCCTCAATCCCTTCCAATCTGGTTTTCGTCCCGGTCACAGTACTACCACACCTCGGACACTTAATACAATATAAACGCAAGCATAACCTACAAGATTACGTCTTTATACGAACGCACACACACGTGTAGGTTAGGAATGCTCGCCGCTCGTAATGCCAAGCGCTTTACAGTAGTTCTCAGAAATGGCGTGCTTGTAGTGACTCGCGATTGACATCCATTGTAATCTTCAGTCCAACAGCCGGCAAACTATGGGCGGTCGCGGGGGTGCGGGCGAGGAATCTTAAATTGGCGGGGGGCGGAGACTGGCCGTTCTGTACTGTTAGTACTATTAGATATTCTGTGGTACCACCACAGCCCTTGTCAATATTATGGATGATATCAGGTCCAGGATGAAAATCGGTAATCTAACGGTTCTGGTATAAGATTTTAGTAATTCTTTAAACCGTTGATATCGATGTTGTGCTTGACACATGCTATGCTCTCTTAACATATCTCCATCGGCGTTAGACCGGTTTTATGTTTACCTGTTCGGTAGTCGGCGACGTGTTTGCAGGTGAGATCTCGTCTTCTTGGAGCGCACTATCTCTGCCGGTATTTCATAGGGTGGCGTTTTATCATCTTTACTTTTTATAAAGGTAATTTTTATAAATTCTATCTCCAATCAACTAAGTACTTTCATCCTACCCTCTTTATACAGATGACTTACAAATTAACTCACAAGCACCTCTTGGTAATCTATCAGAAGCTGTTCGCACTGTAAACAGATACGTGCCTGGAGCAAGAGGTACGGATTCACGGTCAACTCTTTTTTTTTTGCCTTGGGGAAAGGGCACACATGGAGGTTTTCTGGCAAGCACCCCCTCACGGTCAACACTACGAAGACGCAGGTTATTGTGGTGAACAGCTCCAGAACGATCTCTATAATAGATTGGACGACTCTTTATAAATTTCCTTCGTTTTTTTTTTTATGATATACGGGGTGGAAACTTTCAGCGGGGCAGTAAGGGGAAGTACCTTATCCGCTGCATCTACGCGAAAATGGTCTTAGGAGACTATTCATATTTTTTTATGGAATTTTGATCCCCATTCAGTTTAAAAAAAAAATTACTGTAGCAAGAAAATAGCCATTTTACACATAAACATTTTTTGATGCCAATCGATCCTGTTTCTAATACTGATCAAAAACTTCTATGGGACCAACCATCGTTGGAGTACTCAAAAAGTCACAAATTGCAAAAAACTTATCCCGTACATTTTGTATGAAAATTTTACGCAAAAGCTTTTTTAGTGACGGTTGAGATCTTTTTGTTGACTGAATAAGATAAAAACAAAAAAGACAACAAACACTGAAGACTGATAAGTTTAAAAACAATTCAAATTGACAATTGATTCACATAATCAAGTGCGATTTTATTTTTGTCGACCAGAACTGTTCCTGGACTGGCCAACTAGTATTTAAGGACTCCGCAATTTCATACAGACTACCACCAAGACCGCGTTTGCACAAATCACTCCTTCTTCCCACCCTTGATTATGCTGATGTCAGCATCTCAACCTTATTTATTTATTATTATTCTTTATTGTACATACACCAAACGAAAACAAAGACAGCAGTTTACATTATGTAAGTACAATGGGCGGTCTTATCGCACAAGGCAATCTCTTCCAGACAACCTTTGGATGGACTAGAAGAATGGGAACCGGTCGTGGGTAGTTACGGTGTAAAAGTAGGTACGTTTCGTACATAATATACTTAAATATTATAATATAAGTACATGGCATTTATTTAAATAAGTATAAGAAATGTATATCATATAATATACTATATATAAATGGAGGGAGGCCTTTTCCCAGGAGTGGGACAGCACAGGCTCATAATATAATATAATAATAAATACAAATATATAGTGTAGTAGTTGGGCAATTTCAAGAAGTATTGAAACAGATTGACAAGTAGTGTTCCTTTACTAATTTTCTAAAAACCGGTAGGTAGTGATTGTGCACGCCTCACATTTATTGGCAATGCATTCCACAGGCGAGCAACTTGTATAGTGAAAGATTTATCAAAAACCGGCCAAGAGCATGTCGGGCCATGCTCAGTATTATAGGGTTCCTTAAGTAGGTGTACAAACGAATCAAATCGAATATTAATCATGGCTATTTTAGTTTTTGCAATAATCGGCAGCATTCGCGACTCAGAGCGTGTTGTTAGTAGCGCCATCTAGCGATAAATTCAAGAAGCCAAATTTAAGAAGTGGTCATGTCAAAGTTACTTTTTGTGATTTTTTCAAATAGAAAGTAGCTAAAGGAGCATTATTTGCCATGATAATTTTTCTCTAAGGTCAATGACCTTTGAACTAGGACGTTTTAAGTATTTTTCGGTTTTCTGTCTATAACTCAAAAAATTATAATCACATTATACTCGAAATAATTTTAAAAGAGAGTTTTCACAAAGGTCTATCAATGTGGAAGATTATAAGTTTCTACGTTGCATAGTTTACAAATGGCAGGGGGGGGGACACATTGCAAGCCACTTTGGCGGGCTATATTTCGCAGATGGTACACCTGATAAAAAAGTGGTGTATGAAACATTACCTTCATTTTAGTAGACCTATTCAATGATACCCCACACGATGGGGTGCAGCGAAAAAAAATATTTTTTCCCCATTTCACATGTATGGGCGCCACCCCTAAAGAACGTAAAAACTATTTTTTTATTCTTTTAAAATTGAGATCTATATGCAGACTATTTTTTAACTAAATTTCATTTACTTATGTTTATAACTGTAGAAGTTATTAAGCTGTAAAGGATTAGGACAGACGGACAGACGGACAGACGGACGGACATGACGAAACTATAAGGGTTCCTTGTAGGACTTCGGAACCCTAAAAAGGTGGTGGAATGAGAGTGCATGTTTAATTTAAGATTGTCTGTTGATCTCAAGGACTTAGAATGCGTGTCACAAGGAACTTGAATCGCTCTTGAATGTAAAATGGTGTAAAGGATTAAAGAGCACATTAAATAGCAGCCTCGTTGGTCTAGTGGTTGCAAGCGTGACTGCTGAGCGTGGGGTCCTGGGTTCGATTCCCGGTCGGGCAGTGTTATTGGGTTGTTTCATTAGGAAATTCTCAGTAGCAGCCTGGAGTCTGGATATGTGCCCGGTTAATGGCAATAGGCTCGACATGGGATATAACATAACTGGCGAAATGTGGGTGTACTATTCCACCTCTGCCTACCCCTTCGGGGAAATACAGGCGTAATGTTATGTTGTTATGTTAAATAGCAGGGAAAGAATATGAGCATTCCGGCGAAAGCGAATGGGAACCCATTACGCAAACCAAATATGAATCTAATACCTACAAAGATTTTGAAGTCGCTCGAGCTTCCAAAGTTGGTCCTCAGAAAGATCAAGATAGCTGGCATCAGCATAGTCGAGGATAGGAAGAAGAGATTGTGCTAACGCAGTTTTTGTGGCAGTAGGCAAGAAATTTCGAAGGCGTCTGATTGGAGCCTGCCGAAGCAAACATCTTACATCGTATATAAGTATTGTATCCATTGTCTAGTACCCATAGTACAAGCTCTGCTTAGTTTGGAACTAGATGGTGATGTGTAAATTGTCCCAAAAATATTTATTTATTTACAAACTGACTTCTTTAAGCTGAGTGGTCCAAGAAAGGGTACTGTCGAGTGTCGATGTAAATCCCCAAGTTCTTAGCTTTGTCAGAAATTGGAATAATAGTGTTATTAAAAGAAACTCGGGGAGTATCGACCAGTTGATCTTAAAGAAGACTAGCGACATCTATTCGCTACATAAACTAACACGGACGCAGTCAATGACAACAGCAATCTCGAATCACGCACAAGAGGAAAGTAGTGACATCTATTCATCTACATGAGAACTTCCTGAATCACGCACGCAGAGTATGCCATGGACTTAACATATATACAAGCTCCCAACTTGAAGCGTTAGGCAGAAGCCCGCCAGGCACAGACCCAGCCTGGTCGGTGGATCCACCCTTTGATTGGAGGAACACGATGCCTCGTTCCTCCACCCCGACGTGATAAACAACTCAACTAAACAACAACAACTCGACTCAACAGACTTCATCAACTCAGCCTATCGCAGTCCACTGCTGGACATAGGCCTCTCCCAAGTTGCGCCACAACACTTGGTATTCTGCCTTCCGCATCCAGTCCCCCCAGCCACGTTCTTCAGGTCGTCGGTCCACCTGGTTTGACGCCCTACGGTGCGCTTGTCGATTCGCGGTCTCCACTCAAGGACTCGTCTGCTCCAGCGGCCATCGGTCCTTCGACAGACATACCAGCCCACTGCCGCTTCAGCTTACTGATCCTACAAGCTAGGTCGGTCACTCCGGTTCTTCTCCGGATAACCTCGTTACAAATGTTATGCTTCAAAGAAACTCCACCTCTACCTAGTGCAGGTAATTCAGCTTGGTAGACACAACTTCGAGAAAGAAGCCAACAGAAGGATCCGTTTGGGCTGGCCAGCATTTGGCAAACTTCGCCGAGTCTTCTCGTCGCCTATACCGCAAAGTTTGAAGACGAAAGGTCTTCCAACCAGTGCGACCTGCCTGTCATAACTTACGGTGCCGAGACGTGGACACTGACAGTTGGGCTAGTCCACAAATTCAAAATCGCTCAGCGAGCTATGGAGCGAGCTATGCTTGGAGTTTCAATAAACTTAAGCGGCTTCAAATTGTTTGCATTAGGTTCATATTTGGTTTGCGCAATATGACCATGTTTCTGACTTTCGTGTAAAGCTCAATTGGTTACCTATTCGGCGGAGTGCTCAATTCATTCTCTTTTTTATAATGTGCTTTTCTCTCCCTCTACTCCCCCCCTACCTGAAGAAACGTTTTGAATTCCTCTGCAAAACTCACACGCGATTCTTTAGGTCATTGGATCGTTTGAGACTGAAAATGCCAATGCATTCCACAATATTTTTTGACAAATTCTTTACGGTTCAGGCTGCTCATTTGTGGAATGCATTTTTAGTGACTATTAGACATGCGTAATCATTGCCAGTATAGGCTTGTGAAGGAACATTATTTGTCGCTATGATAATTGTCTTCTCCTGTACGTTACATGTGGTTACAAGTATGTTTTCCTGTATGTGTCGTTTTTATTACTTTATCGTTGCTTATTATGTATAAGTATAATATTTGTGTTTGTGTTATAGTATTATAATGGTATTTAATTTTATTATTAAAGTATCCATCTAGTTTGCACCTCTGACAAGTCCATTTTCTGTCCAGTTAATTCTTGTGATTCTTGTCCATCATAAATAAATCGCTAATATAAGGCCGCCAATTGTACAATAGAGCTTTAATGAAATTATTATATTTTGTGTACTTAATGTATTTTAGATACAATAAAGCACTATATTAATTATTATAACACTTTCAAATAGCTATGACTTTCTCCCACTGGTTAGAGATTTGCTGGCTTAGAATAAAATAATAAAAAATTTAAAACTTTTCGTTTAGGGTTCTGAGAATCAGCTCTGGGGGACGGCGTCTATATAAAACGCCCAGTCACCTTTTTATAAAAGATAAAATAGTGTGGTCAAATTTCACCACAAATGAGCGTGCTTGTTTGAAATAATATAAAAACAAGATTCGTAATGTGCATCGTGTACTTAAAATATAAATAAATAAATAACTTATTTATACGTTTGTTTCATTGCAGCGGGATATGAAATAATCGTAAAATATGTCATTTTAGGTATATATGAGTTGTGACACTGATTCCAGCGTGCCCGCAACACGCACTCAAATCATCATCCTCCTGCCCTTATCCCAATTTATTTGGGGTCGGCGCAGCATGTTTTTTTCTTCCATACATCTCTATCAGCCGTCATCTCCGTGTTCACTTTCTTTCTATTCATATCATCTTTCACACAATCCATCCATATTTTCTTCGGTCTCCCTCTTTTCTTATAGCCATCAACATTCATACTTAAAACTTTCCTCGTAACATGCTCCTCACGCACTCAAATAATAATAAAAAACCAAGTGCGAGTCGGACTCGCGCATCGAGGGTTCCGTACCTTCCTTGGATGCGTAAAAAAATATTGATTGTGATTTCCTTAGTTTGGACCATAACAGAATGTGGTTAAACCGGACTGCATAACAAAGTTTGTTTGTGAAGGAATATTGATGATTTAAAAAAAAACTGCTAGTTAGACACAACGTTCTATTTTGTTGTAATATTTACATGAACTTCTATCACCTGTAATTATTTCAGATTTTTCGCTTAACAAACTTCGGAGATTTCCCATTTCGGCCCCTTTAGTAACGAAAACAAAATAAATAATATAATGTTTTCCTTTGCAATAAGGTTGGGTAAGCAATATTTATAAAACTGTTCCAAATTTTAGACCGATAGCATTAGTGGTTGCTGAAATATACCGCTGTGACAGACGTGACGGACAGACGGACGGAGTCGCACCATAAGGGTTCCTTTTTTACCTTTTTGGTACGGAACCCTAAAAATACAAACACCTAGCGCGCTGCTGGGAACATCTTCCATTCGGCGTAAGTAATAGGAAATAAACCTGTAGCATGTTAACACACTGACCGGTAAACTCCCAATATAACTCTCGTCCAGCGAACGTTACGAGTTTGGTAAAAAGCTGGATGAAACCTAGACTTATAATCAGGATGTATTCAAAGGTTTCCCCGTGAACATATGCGTCAAAATTACTTACCTTATAATTAAGAATATTTTTTTATTTATTAAATTACATTTTCTGATATAGGTACTCTGAAGTTCCCGTCCATGACCATCATGTTTATTATGCATACGAACCATCCGCCTCTTTACACGGGCCAGCTACTACTTCCAAACAGTAAGTTATTTTTTTCTTCTCATGCTGAGCCGTCCACTTCTGAAAGAGGCCTCTCCCTAAACAGACGAGTAATACCCGAACAACATCATAATCAGGTTATCAGAGCCACCAGGATTCTTAACCAAAAAGGTTAGGTCAGTACCGTAATGTTGGAGAATCGGATTGACGACCTCTCACATAACGACGCTGCTGTGTCAAGCAACACTCAAAGAAATAATGGCTGGGTCACACCAAATCCAGCTGGCTGCACCATGTGGTGTGGTGGTCGCGGTACGTGTAATGTAACGGGAGTTTTAATGATAAAATACATATGAGATGTTACACTTCCAATTCCAATTTGTATATGGCTCCATCGTACACACGGCTACACATCAAGCTATACATTTCCAATATTAGCTGACCTTGCATTGTGTAGTCGTTCCATACAATGAGAGGTCAGCTTATACTGGCTTTGTACAGCTTGATACGTAGCCGTGTGTACATTGATTATTTTGCCAACGTGAAGGGAGGTCACACTTATTTCAGTGCGTTTTTAAAACGTCAACGTTGCGTACGGGTAACCCCCAGTTTCTGGAAGGCTGATCAATTTAATCTATTGTCAAATCTAATGTCAGCTTCTGTGATTGGCCGGCAAAAAAGTTAACAACCAATCACATCGCTTGACCTGAGATTTGACAGCTGATTAGTTCATTTTTGTCTTGTACGTAAATCATCAAAAATTAAACCCTGTAGAGACGTGATCACATCTGCTTTATTTGAAATCAATTCCTCCAATTTTCAACGAACATAACGAGCTCTGATATTTATCTGTGCGAATAAATAGAACTGTTTCGGAATTGGACAGCCCGTAATTCATCTCTATAGGGTTTAATACTCGATGACTTAAATACATTAACTGCTGTATTCGGTGTGGCCCGACATTTTGAATTGGGAAGGTTTGGTTTATAGCTTTATCCGTCATCGTAGACCTTGTGCCTTGGTACAACGAGGTACACTGCGTGTAGTTCACAATTGCGTTTAGTGAACATGGATTTTGTGCGCTTGCGCCTAACATACCAAATAAATCTTACACGTCCTTGTATGTATGCCTTATAAAATCCAGTTTTCACTAACATTACTTTGATTTGCGATGGTCAACAACTAAAACGGCAGAGTCATCACGAAAATTTGGTGCGAACGGCTTAAATAAAGAAACGTACTGCCATGCAATATTTTTTTTAATTTTAAAGTGCTTTTAAAAAGTATTGAAGTAAAATTATAAAATCAAAAACCGGTATGTTTAATTTTTTTGTTTTTGTTCCAGTAACTACGGAGGGGGGCATAAAAGCAGCGCGTCAATGTCAGCGCTTACATTACTAGCGTTCTTATTCTTCCTGCACATTTTGCAGCAATGTATTAAAGACCACATGACAGATATGAGTGCGCCCCCAGTCATGATTATGACAGCTGGAAGGGAAGGCGACGAAACCGTTTCAAAATCAGCAAATTTTAATAAAATTGATAAAACCGGTACAACACAAAAAGACATATCCGAAAATGACCGAATAGATGCGATAAAACAAAATAAAATAAACGAAAAGTATGGTGTAAAAAATCCATACGATTCTGACGGTTCATCAAGTAAACTTCAATTAATGACCAAAACCGCACATGCAACGAAACCAGATGAAACGAAGCACAAATATATTTTCAAAAATTACGGTAATCGAAGTTCTAATTTTGCTGGATTTGTTAGTGCTATGGATGAAGAATAGCTGAAAGTTTTATTACAAAATCTGGAGAAATAAAATATACGTGATTTTTCTTAAGTTAAAATTTATTATGAAGTATTTAATAAAATGTATAGTCAAGCGCATATCGATGGTAACAACACCAGTATAAGCTGGGCCCTGTCTTGTATAAAACTTACATATTGTACTTACTAAGCCAGTTCCGCTTAAAATGGTTTTGTTACCATTGATAGTATGCATTTGACCATACCTACATACTGTTTCACTTTTGGCTTATAAGGAGATCACCAACATTCCATACATCAGATTTCTTGAATAAAAAATTATTTCTAGCCACAAACTTGATACTTCTGATAACTACTTACTTAATGCCTCAGTAAAATGTCTTCGTCTTACCAAGACCTGTCTCCAGAAATTAGTTACATTTATAACTAGCAAATAAAAAATAAGAGGTATGGATCTCCTTATAATTGAATTCTTATACGTAATGACACTCGTAGTTACTAAGCTGTCAATTAATAATACATTAATAAACTCGCAAGTTTTTACTACCCCATAATTATTAGAAACTGCTGATATAAAAAGCATTATTTTTCGTCAAAATCTACCTCTATTTATAAAAACTCACTCACTATGGTGATCTTATTTCTTAAATCATAAGCATACAGGTCTAATAACAAATACATAGAGGATCGAATGTGCTTAGAAGGAAAAAGGAATAAACTGAGTTTAATTAAGTGAGTAGGAGTTTTTTATTAAACAAGGGCCTCATTTCCATAACAGACTAGCTCTAGCTGTTTACAACGTCTAACAAATATTACTTCCATAATGTAAGTGGTTCGGCTAAGCTCATAGGAAATTATACGTGAAACTATTCTGATTGCTAGGTGCTGACAAATGAATTTTCGTGTCTATTTGTTCTGTTTAGTTTCGTACAAAATTTCATTTTTTTTTACTGAAATATTTGAGTGAACACTCAAGTAGATATTTCCAGTAAGGGACGCTTCTGAAATGAATGTCTTAATTGCGTCTCACTCGTTCTATATATTTTGTTTGAGTGAGCGCACTAGACCCCATTGTTGGGTCAGTCATTCGATTCCAATCAGTTTGGCCTACAACAAATCCGATGGCACGAATCTTCTCTTGCTGACTTCTTTCTTCAATATCCGCCCATCGTACCTGTTTTAATTATTACAAGATGAAAATTCACTGTCACAAATTGGACATATACTTAAAAAGAAACTCACCTTCTCAACAAAAAAAAAGTTTTGAATTTTTTTAAAGCATTGTTAATCTAAATTGTGATAAAGCTTCCAAAAGTTGACAGCAACTTTTTTGTCAAGTACGCTTCCGAAGTAACAAGTACGTTTGAAAAAAGTTACGATGTGAAAACGGTAGCAAACTTCCACCACCGATTGAATAACATGAACGTCAAATATCGGCCCGAATTTCGAGTAGAGATATGGTTGTAAAATTGTTAAAGATAGTTGCACCGCATCGGTAAACGAAACGAATATTACCGAGCGATTAACATGGCAATAAAAACCACTTAACGCAATCCAATTAAAATTATAAATGCATCGGATAAATCCGACTCACGATACGGCGATAATTTTAGATATTATTAGTAAAAGTAGTAACTATAATAAGCCGCATACCTTTTGGCAGCTATGAAACGCTTACATCAAATTAATGGAGTTCACTTTCGTGTAATATTTTGTATGAATAAATAAATCAGACATAACATGTCCTAACGTCCAAACACACTTCCACAACCATATCGCTATAAAACAACATAATATTAAGAAGTAAATGAGTTTGTATACTCACAGATTTTTTTCCTGGCTTTGCTGTGTTTGGCGTCCAGTCGTCTAGTTGTAGGTAGTCCTCCATGGAGAGCTGCGATGACCGGAGAGGCTTACTGGTGCCGTCGAGGCGAGCTGAAACAACATACAAACATATTTAGTTAAACGGTAATTATCTTTTTTAACATCGGCTCCTATTGGCTACTCTATCAAAGAGTGATAAGAGTTAGCAAATTTTCCCTAACCAACACTGATTAATATGCAACTTAAACTAAAATTACAACATAATAAATTTAACCAATAACCTACCTAGTTGCGCGACGTCGTCCATTTTCTCCCACTTGGATGTAAAAATGCTTTCGACCTGTGATGGAGCAGCACCTTACGAGTTTAGTTACAATGCTGTAATAAAAATTATTAATCCTACCCTAACCAAAAGAAACATAACATAGGACATTCCATTATTTTAAACAGGTATAAGTAAATACTGAAATCTTAGAAGAACATATAACACACATAAACAGTTATTATTGGTTGCATCGTGAACTTGACAGGACACTTGCATCGGGAGGAATCAAACACTGTAGTTCATTGGAGCTCGATAATGAGGCCTCACCTCAGGTTCTTGTGCGTCCTCCATAATAACTTCATCGTTGGCGTCCTCCATGTGAACTTCGGTAATGGCTGCACTCTGAAGTAATGTGGTAGCATCCAGTTGTATTTGATGCGGCGGCGTAGGAAAGAATCGAGCACATATAACTTCAATATCATCTAATGATCTATTGTGAATGTTTCTTTTAAAACAGACTTTTGGGTCAAGCTCCATGGTACAAGTGTAAACCTATAAAAATATATATTATAAAATTATACTTTAGTTAAGATTAAGTTCTATTTCTTTAATTTGCGAAGTTCCTACATACTTGGAAACCATTTTGTCGAGCAAAATTCCATATATCTGCATAATTCTTTAATTGGTCATTGACTGCATCATAAACTAAAAATGTAAAATATCCATCAGTCAAACTCCTCTTCAATGCTCTCTTTAAAGAGTTAACATAGGATTCTTCAGCGGCTTCATCATATTCATATTTCAGGGTTGGTTTTTTTATCTGAAAATGTAACAAAATTTATAATATTTGATGTTACTACAAAATGGAAATAAGAACTGTGACTTGTACTAGTTGTACTTGTGAAATGTAGGGTGTGGTTAGAAAAACATGTGTAACTTGTGTAAATAGTGTCAATATCATGAATATATTCGCCGAGTCTTCTCGTCGCCTATACCGCAAAGTTTGAAGATAAAGGTCTTCAACCAGTGCGTCCTGCCAGTCATGACTTACGGTGCCGAGACGTGGATACTGACAGTTGGGCTAGTCCACAAATTTAAAGTCGCTCAGCGAGCTATGGAGCGAGCTATGCTTGGAGTTTCGTTGAAGGATAAAATCCGTAACGAGATTATCCAGAGAAAAACCGCTTGTAGGATCAGTAAGCTGAAGTGGCAGTGGGCTGGCCATGTCTGTCGAAGGACCGATGGCCGTTGGAGCAGACGAGTCCTTGAGTGGAGACCGCGTATCGGCAAACGCAGCGTAGGGCGCGTGGACCGACGACCTAAAGAACGTGGCTGGGGGGGGACTGAATGCGGAAGGCAGAGGACCGAGCGTTGTGGCGCAACTTGGGAGAGGCCTATGTCCAGCAGTGGACTGCGATAGGCTGAGTTGATTGATCATGAATATCAATTTAATACAAGTTTATTTTTCTAAAATAAGTTAAGAAGATTTAAATGAAAAAAGTGCCTCTAATTTTGATGAGACCACAATTAATTATTTTCGCAACATATTTGATGCCACCTTAAGACGCAACAATAGGAGGAAAAGGGAATGACATCTTTCATTTATATTCATTCTTGTATGGGTTGTAAATCAACTTACTAGCTTTCCAGTTGCTGGATCTCTTTCTTCAACTTCACCCTCTTGCATAAAATAGTCATCAATCGACATAATCCGGACTGTACCACCATACTCTGCTTCCCTGTCTCTTATCAATTTAGCCAAGTATGATTTCCCACTCCCAGGGGGACCTAAAATAAAATTCAGCATAGAATTATTGCAGTTCTCTAGTTACCCAGGTCACTTTTACCAGCCATTACTATTTTATTACGACACTGACCTCTAAGTATCACGACAATTTTATCAGGTCTCATAGATCGACCAGGAGATTCCAATAAATCATCAATCATTACAACATGTTTAGATGATGATGTAGTATTCGGCCCAGTATCTTCTTTATCTCTGGGTTTTTTGTTTAATGAATTATTGCTTACTTCACTATCTCTACTTATTCCTCTTTTACGAGAATCTCTGTCATGACTTCTACTGCGATGTCTAAATTCTTCTCTTCTAACATCCCTACCACGATCACGGTCTCTATGAAAATCTCTTTCACGGTCTTTGTATAAATCGTCACGTCGACTGAACTTGTCGCGGTCATCTCTTCTTCTGTCCTCATCGCGGTCATCCCTTCTTCTATCATCATCGCGTTCATCCCTTCTTCTATCATCATATCTATTTTCTGGTCTCCTTCTATCATCATAATCATCTCTAAGTGGAACTCTCAGCCGAAAGTCATCTCGTTGATCAACTCTAGGCGCTCTTCTTTCAAAATCTCTCGAAAAATGGTCACAGCTATACCTTTCTCCACCATATTCATTATCTTTCTCCTGTCTTCTAGGTTTCCTTGTAAATAAATCATCAATTTCTTTTTCAAAATCCTTCTTAACCTCACCATCCTTTGATTTGTGATTATAATCAAACATATGAACAGGCTCAATAAAATCTCGAGCTAAAAAAGAAAAATACCCATATTATTTACAAAATTATAACAGGAACATAACAAGTAGACAATAATTTTTTTTTACATTATCAATAATACATTAAATTACATTATGTTATAATAATTCTTATTTATCTACTAGAGCTTTTTAAGTTGGGGAATTGTGATAGGCTAGCAAAATAAGAGTTACAAAAAGGAAAAGTATGGCAAATAAATACACAACAAACAAACACCTTGCATGTTTCATTACCTTTTAATCGTAGAGGCTTGTGCTCATATTCAACAATAAGTGATGGCGTAAACATTGGTTCATCTACCCACTGGGGTCTAACTGGTTGTTTTGGAACAGGGTTGATATTGTTTTCAAGTAAAGGTTTCCTCTCAAGAAGGCCTCTAGGGTAATCATTAGTATTTTGGTGAGCAGACATTTCTTGCATAAGTGGCCGTATTGGAGGCTTGGCTATGGGCATGTTGGGGCGTCCAGGAGGTGGACCAACCCTAGCCGGTCCATTATTATATGATGGTCCTACATCATGTCCACTATACTGCATGTTTCTATCATAATTGAACTGTTCTTGGGGCACCTCATCATACATTATCTTTGGAGGTGGATAGTTAAAATTTATTTCCTGATTTTGTTGCACTGAGAAATTTGGTGGTACTTGACGGTTGAATGGCATATTTTGTCTGTTGTCATATGGTTTATTGTTATAATTCTGATTATTCTGACTTCTATTCACCTGGCCATAAGGAGGATTGTTCTGACTATTGACATTATAATTTCCACTTGGTGCTTCCATATTCGAAATATTCACAGGGGTATCTTGAGAAGTTTGTACACGAACCATGGAAAGAATATTCATAATTTTCTCATCACCAAGAATGTTATTAATTCCTTTTGAAATGTTTGTATAGTCTGGAGCCAGTGGTTGGGCTAGAATCCCTTGTTCTTCAGAAATATCTATTACATCTTGATTTGCACTTGAGCCATATGATTTATCACCCTCAGGCACTAAATCCAAGCCAGGTATACCTTTATTAGACCCACTTGTAGGCAGAAAGCTAGGATTAAGAGGAGCAGGTTTTTTTTCATTTGTTTGATAATTATTATCATTCATGCTATATGATTCATAACGGTCTTGAGGATCTATATCATTTCTATTATATGCAGTTTTGGGCACATTATATTGCTGTTGATGGTATTGGGCATTCCCATGATCTGAATAACCAAAATTAGAATTATTTGCATAATTCTGAGTTGGTTTACTCTGGAATGCATTTTTATTTGAATTTGTTAAATTAGGAGGAACAGTTGTGGGTACATTACTGGCCATTGTAGTGTTTGTTGGCTGAGGAGGTGGGGGAGCATTACTCATAAGGCGCGCTCTCTTTTGATTCATCTGCTGTCGTCTTTCCATAAGCTGTGCACGGCATGATTCAAACTTCTCTTCATACTCTTTATATGCCTGTTTATCAGGGTGATTCACATTATCCCTCTTCCATTTTTCAATTTCTTCTTCCCATTTCTGAAATTGAATATCAAAAAGCCTTTCTTCCTCTGCTAGTTTCTTCAAAGCTTCAGCATTAACTGAAGTTGGAACTCCTTGAGTAGGTGGAGTCGGTTTGGTAGTTTGAGATGCTTCGTTGACATAGGACCAATTTGGATTATTACCTGCTTGTGGATGTGTGTTTACATTAGCAAGATTGCCAGAGTTTGTATTCCGACGCTGACTTGCCGTGGGGGCAGGAACAGGTGAAGGTTTAGAGGGTGCACTCCCAAAAAGCGGCTGGTTGTTTTCATGCGGTGGCGGTGGAGGCTGATCAGGTGGAGGCGGAGCGGGCGGCGGAGCGGCACTCGCCGGCGGGAGAGGCGGCATACCGCCCATAGCTTGTATGGCTTGCATTTGCTCCGTATACTATAAATAAGCAAACAATAAGTTAGCATACATACAGAATTCTTCTGTAAAGTCCTCCTAAATCGACTAAGTATTATGAAAGATTAAAGCGTTGCAAAATGTCCAACAATTGACAACGAACCTTTTCTCCGTACTGAGTTTGCCACTGCGCATATTGCTGCTGCCACTGGGCCCACTGCTGCCAGTTTTGGTGCTGCATTGCTGCCCATTGTTCAGGTGTGTAAGACCCCATGTTGGTCATATTCATGTCAGGAGCCATAGCCATACCAGAGTTCCATTGACCCGAGGTGGGCATTTGCCAAGCCATAATTTCGAACTCCAATAGACCTTAACTTAAAAATTAAAAAATGAATTCATTCGAAAACGCGACACAGTTAACTGCATTCGGCATTCACAATGAAATCAGGCCAGGCGATCGATAAAGTTAGCTTGTACCACGGCGGCCATTTTGTTTTATCAATTCAATTCGTAATTTCGTATTTCACATTCACGGTTCACAGTCGTCAGCAGTGTTGCCATTCTCAAATCCAGTGAACTACTAAAACTAGCGGTGGGCGATTATGAGATATACTAATGAAATGAAGATGTATCGAGATATCTCGATTATAGCACGTTAGTAGTTATTAATCCACGTTACTAATTTTGTTAGTAATCGTGATCGGTCGGGTCGACTACTCGACTGGCGTTGCCACGCAGGCGGAGAGTACGTTTGTGTGGGAAGGGGACAGCACTGTACTGTACGCCGCGCTGCCTGCAAATCCAGCGCGACCCTCTCGCTCGCACTGATAGCATAGTACCTACTACTACTCTTACGCGCGTCTTTAATAATGTTGACTTGTATCTGACTTTTACTTTTGATTACTTACACGTATAACTGCAACAAAGTGATTATCATTACACTTTAAGAATATTGTTTTCATGGTGAGTGTAGGATTTAGGTACACAAATAAATAATGAAATAAGTATAAATTGTCTTTATTATGAGAAAATATTCAACGTTAACCATACTTTATAATACTAACCATTATAATTATTTTCTTAAAATCACAATGACAATTTCAACCTCTTAGAGGTATAAATCTAATTTAGATTAATAACAGTATCCTTATTTATATTTATAACTAATATTTAATCAACGTTAAACAAAACATTTTTGTTTTTAATGACGTTTAACAATAAAACAAAAAACTATGAATTCTCTTCAAAACAAACTACAACTAAAACTGTTACTTTTGTACTTCTATCATAAACTCTAATCAAATAACAGTAAAATATGAAAATAAATAATGGCATAGTTTCAGCCTTTTAGGGAGTAATAATGTGCTTAAAAATTATACAAAATATTCATATTGTAACAATAAATCACTATCACTTTGAGATCAATGTCAAATAATATAAGATCAAGAACAATATTACAAATAATAATGAACTTTTAATAAAATATTTCTATCAATTATATAAGTACTTACTTGCTTTATGTACTTACGTATAACAACAAAACAAAAACAACTTCTCATCCAAACAAAATAATAATGTTACTTTTGCACTTACAATCCTAACAATGAAATTATAATTATATTCAAAAAGAACCTCACAACGGCGCAGATTCAGTCTCACAATTATTATTAATAAATATAATATAAAATAAATACAAAAATATAAAATATGAATTAATAGTTAATCACTGTCTGTCTGAGATCAATCAAACTCTTAAATCAATCTTATTTCTAAAAAAAATTGTAAAATTAATCATCTATCATCATATTAGAATTAAGAAATACAATTTCATCGAGTTTCTTTGGTTTTAACATACTATACTGCGCCTAGCATTTAAAATGTATCCAGTCTTGGAAAATAACCGCTCTGACGGTACCGAAGTTGCCGGTATCGAAAGGTACTTTAAAGCCAGTTTTGTGAGTTCGGGGAATATTTTTTCATGCGTCTCCCAATACAACAATGGATCTTCTTTGCGCGGCAGTAAAGGGGCCTCGACATACTGCTTCACCATTATCACGGCTGATGAAGAAGGCCGTGAGAAAGATGCCAGATCCTTAGCTTTTTGGTCAAAATGGACCCAGGGATCATCTTCATCAGCCATTTCTAATAATCGTTCAGAGGATATCATGTTATTAGATGTACTAGGGTTCAAGTTTTCTTGATTTCTGCTAATAAATGCTGCACGTTCTTCTGTTACCCACTGCTGTGCGTTATTTGCATTTTCTTCATTACCAAACCCAGGTTTCTTAAAACGCGGATCCAAGAATGTGGCTTTGGCTACCAGCTTTGTACCTTCCAATCCAGACAGCCTTCGCGTAACTAAATTCAATAGATGTGCTTTCAGCTCTGAACCAGTTGGAGTTACGGTTGGAAGAATACGTAACTTGTGTTGTAACCCTCTAATAAGCGGCACTATTTTTGACATCGTTACGTATTGTTCTGCCGATAACACCTCTGTGATTCGTAGTAGCGACTTTAAGGCCCGTATTCCAGAAGGATACTCAAGCGTTGATCTCTGTTTAAAACTAGTTTTAAGTTGAGCTTTGATTTTAGAACGTCGCTCAAGCAGAGATTTGTTGATCACAGTTCAGGTGAGTTTAGTTTCGTTTTATATTGTCACCTGTTTCGGTATTTGGGCAGATATTTGATCTGTAATCACTCAAGCGTGGTCCAGACTACGCTTGATTAGAGATTACTATTATATTTCAGGTCAAATTCGTGTGTTTTGTTGTTGAATTAAAGTTTATAATTACCGTTCTGGAATAAGACCGATACTCAAGTAACGATTCTATACTTAAGTAGTGATCAGGTGATTCGAGTTTAAACTGTACTTGAGGAAGCTACTGTAATACGGGCCTAAGACAACGGTGCAGTCCGATACGATACTCCATTCCGATCCAGACAAGTTATTAGGTGTAAAGTTAGATGATAACTCGGTTAGTGCAATAGATAATGGTAGTTTTAACTCCAACAACCTGTCCAGCATGATGTATGCCGAATTCCACCTCGTATTTACATCTTGCTTGGGCTTTAAGTCGGGTAAACCCATTTCCTCTTGCTTTTGACGCAGTTTATTTGATGCCGGTACACTAAGCTTGATGTGACCCACTATACTTCGGCACTTTGCCAGTATATTGGAGACTTCAGGTGATTGGCTGATGACTTCGTCGACTGACAAATTTAACGAGTGTGCCACACACGCATGATGATATTTGTTAAGCACATTGTTAACTGCTTTTTTCATATTTGACGCGTTGTCAGTTACCACCGTAATAATTTTATCAAATATGTCGTATTCATCAAGAATGTTTTTCAACACATCACCAGTGTTTTCACTGGTGTGTGATTCAACTACATCGCGAGCTTCCAATACTCTTAATTTTATTTTGAAATGCCGAATATAGTGAATTGTTAAACTTATATAGGATGTCTGATTATGTGATTGCCAATAATCTGTAGTAGCAGATATGTAGTCGACATGTTTATGGTCTTCAATGACTTTTAACCGTACATCATTGTAGTGTTTAGGAATTAGTTTAGTCGTTAAAGTCTTTCTAGATGGCAAATTATATTTGAGATTCAATTTTTTGCATGGACGAGTAAATTCTTTATCCTCAACTATGGACATTGGCTGATAGTCTTTAACTATGATTTCAACCAATGATTTGTCTATGTCGTATATTTGATGTTCTGTCAATTGGCTCTCTTGTACAGTCAGCCGGAGTTGTCGACTTCGCTTGAGTGGTGGTGGTTTTATCGATGTAGTCGGAGGAGTCGGATTTGGAGTCATTACAGGAAGAGTTGAGGTTGCAGTTGTTGGCTGACTAACTTCAGAATTGTTCAATGGTTCTTGAACAACAGTGAACGGATCAAGTTGAATAAATGGATGTATTCTTTTTAAAAGTTCTTTTAAGTTTGTTGTGTTACCGAAGAATTTAAAAATTTTGTTACATTGATTGCAAGTAACCTTTTTACTGTCAGGGTCCAATTTAAAATACTCCCAAACTGCTGACTTTTTCTGAGATAGTCGCGGCATTTATTCAGTTGCGTGATGCGTCCTTTTTTGTAGTTAGCCAGTCTGAAATGTAACGAACAAGAACTACCTATAGCTATTTCTTGGTTAGGGAATAATATGATTCGTAGATTACTTATTAAAGTTTACTTACTTACTTACTTAAATACCTATTTATTTATAACATAGACATCACATAAACAAGCCACGAAAATGTCAACATCTTTGCTTTTATACGATTACACTAAATTTTGCCATTGACTCGTTTTGTTGAGTTATTAGTGATCTAAGAGTTAATAAAAATCTATCGACAACAAAAAATAAAATACCTAAGTAAACTTACTGATAAATGACTCCACCAAAAAAGCGTCACATCTCACACCACCGGAACAAAACAAAACAGACGACGTCTATTCTACTCAAAACCAGTAACTCTCGAGTTTCTCTACTATTTACAACAGGATTAGTAGTACAAATTAGTAACGTCATTCGATTATGAAAATAAATTAGTTACTAATTTCATAATCGATTATCAACATTAGTATTAGTAAGTAGTTCGATTATACCAATCATTCATAATCGCCCACCGCTAACTAAAACGTCAATAAAAAAAAAACAAAAGCTACCAGACAAGTTGTCATCGCTATTCGACTAAAAAAATAGTAACACCACAGGCTCTGCAAAATGCTGTAATTCTATTATCTTTTTCTTCATAACGCCGAATTAAAATCAGGAGTTTGTTCACATTCTAAACAGTAATAATGATCTTCATAATTTTCATTCATTTTCAATAAATAGGTACACAAATCATTAAACAGGGCTGATATGATTATTATTTATGAGTAAGAACAAATTATCGAAATAGTTAAATGAGTGCAAAAAAATAATCTAGTTTGTGATTTGTGCGCAATCAATCGTATCATTCTTCTAGGATGATTTTACTCACTCAAATTGTGGAAGGGGAATTACAAAGCATCCTATATCATGAAAAAAAACCCGCCGAATACATAACCTCATCCTTATTTTGAAGTTGGTTAAAAATTATGAAGAATGTAAAATACGTTCAAGAGCGAGATAAATAAATATTATATTTCGGGTGTGTGACAAGGATAGCAAATACAGACTAAAAAAAGAGTAGTCATCCAGTACTGCAAACATTTAAAAAAAAAAACGACTATGTGATGTTTTGCGTTCAGTACTCGTCCATAATCTAATGAAAATACCAAAATGTACAAAATTTCTTGAATATACAAAATAATAATAATAATCAACAATACTCATTCAAAATTACTATAAAAGTAGTAAAACTACCAAAACCGGTAACACTGATCGTCGTATATTGCTTGACGTTGACATGCGCGCGTCGCCATGTTATATGTTAGTGATGTGACGTTCTTCGATTGTAACCAAATCGATGGATTTCTAACATTTTTTTTTTCGACGAAAGAATCCCACTTTTTTCAGTCAAAAAATTACAGAATCTCAACTTGGCAAAAAAAAACTGGCAACGTTATGCTGTAGTTTAATCAGAAACTATTAACTCCGTAAATTATAGTTCGCTGAAGTTGTAGATATAAAAAGCGTCAAAAGTGGCCGTTTTTTGTCCCCCCTTCGTTAGGCACCCGGAACAGCACCCCCCCTCTTGCCCTACTTGCCCCACGCAAGATACGACGGTGGCGTCTATGAGTATTATTTAGTACTGCTCCTGTTCAGTAATCGTGAAATACATTCCGATCAATCTATAACATGAAATAGAGCTACAATCACGACTGAAATTTTGAATTTCGCAGGCTACTGCGTCGCAATCACCTTAAACTATTAAAAATTTGCAGTTAATTCAAAGTCAAAATAGATTCATGAATGGAATAAAGATTTATTAATAATTAACGCTTGCCTTCCATGCAGGAGGGTCTGAGTTCGATCCCGGCCCGCACCTCTTACTTTTCGAATTCATGTGCGGATTTATATTCGATATATATACATAAAATAAATAAATAAATATTTTTGGGACATTTTACACATCACCATCTAGTCCCAAACTAAGCAGAGCTTGTGCTATGGGTACTAGACAATGGATATAATACTTATGTGCATTTTTTATTTGTAAATACATACTTATAATACATAAGAAACACCCAGACCAACACAAACACTCATGTTCATCACACAAATATTTGTGTCCTGTAGGAATCGAACCCATGACCTCGTGATCAGCAGTCCGACACTCGAACCACTAGACCACAGAGGTTGTCAACATAGTTTATTATGTGTATCCAAACGTAAAACTTCAATGGCCGAACATCATCTTAAGCCCGTGCCCGTATTACAGAACGTTCCTCAAGCTTTGATCACTGTTTAAAACTAGTTTTGAGTGGGAATTTAATTTTAGAACATTCCTCAAGCATAGATTCATTGATCACAGTTTAGCCATATTCTACACTGACACCTGTTTAGGTGTTTGAGCAGAGATTTGACCTGTAAGCACTCAAGTGTGGTCGAGACCACGCTTGAGTAAAGATTTCTTTGCTATTTCAGATTATATTCGTGTGTTATGTTGTTGAATTAAAGTTTATAATTACCGTATTGGAATAAGACCGATGCTCAAATAACGATTCTATCCTTAAGTAGTGATTTGAAGATCAAACTGTACTTTTTGAGGAACGTTATGTAATACTAACCTTGGCCGCGTTTAGCTATATCGCTCGCCGTCGTCGGACGACGCTCGGAGCGTTCCTTGGGAGTTCGTTTGTATGATCGCTCTGTGTAACTGAACGACCAAAGTACACTCCAGGCCGTCGTCCTACTCCTACATCATCGGGCGATAATACTAAACGCACTCTTGTCACTCTTATTTTGGAGCTCTAAAAATACGTTTTATACTTTTAACGCAAGAAAAATGGATCCCAGAAGATTGTATGGCATTGTAAGCCAGACGGCAGTTGTTATAATTATTGGATGTAATAATCTGGAAATAAACGATTTAATTTATTTCATAACATGATATTAAAATAAGACACACCATGATGAAAATTTGTGTTAACTTTTGTTCCGAATATGGAACACCATGCACTAAATGCTGTTAGGCTTTGACAAATATGGAACATCAAGCAATAACGGTTAAACCAAATATGAAACAGTATGCATATAGAACATTATTATTAAGGAAAAAAGAAATAAAATAAAATAATTTATTTTCCCAGCTAAGCAGCACTCACAATCGACAGAATAGATTGATGAAAATTTTGTACCCCACATACGATCATGTCAATTGGTTTTTATTTCCCAGTTAGAGAGGACAAGTACGGATGTACCATGGATTCAGATTCCAATGAATATTATATTTTTCAATAAGCGCTGCGCGTCCAAACGCTGTTTTGAATACATACAACAACACATCAACAACAAAGAGTAGCAATTAAATATAATCACTCCGATCACACACATTAACACACATTCATTCAACGATCTCACATCAATCATCATCAATCAATCAATACATATAAAAAGAAAAGTCCTGACTCACTCACTGACTGACTCATCAACGCCCAGTCCAAATCTTTGGAGCTAGAAAGCTGAAATTTTGCACAGAGGTTTCCTTTATGATGTAGGAGAAAATAAATAAGACCGGATTTTCAACGCGCAAAAATTTGAGTGTTTGACACTACACACGATCAATTTTTGTTCAATCGTTTGACTCCACACCAAATGGCGCTATCGTGAGCGCCCAGCTTTAGCAAATTAAAATTGGGTTTTTAATTGGCCAAATACATTAATAATATTGTCCATATAAATCCACATTAGCTAGACATACTTAATCTTACCATCATAATTGGGTGCTGACCAAAAAACCTCCTCGAGTATCCAATGGCTGCTGGTCCTTCTCGATACGTCTGGAAGGAACAGCAGTTTGTTGGCCGGTGCACCCTGGGCATAGGCAATAACTCTTCTTCGGGGAACCTTATTGTGCATGGCAATTATTCTGGCACGGGAGGGGCCCAATCTGGGCCAATGGGACGTGACTCCGCGTGTCCCTCTGAAGTTAGCAGAGGGCACTGTGGAGGATGAAGGACGAGTAAGAAAACATCTATACAAAAAAAATGGAGGATATAGAGGCCCGTGGATGGCGGACTTGGAGGAGTCTGCAGTGCTGCCTGACCTGGCATAGACTGCATGGCTGGTGTTGTTAGCGTAGCTGCCGTGGCAACCGAAATTGGCGTGGATAGCGTGGCTGCCGAGGATGGTGTGGCAGGCGTGGCAAGCGTGGCCGTGACATCGGCGCGTCATCCACGTCATAACCGGGCCCGTGAGGAGGCGCGTAGCGTTCCGTCTGCGACGCCGAAGAGGGTGCGGCCAAAGTTAGACCACACGTGGAGAAGGGGCTCACCTGCTTGAGGTGGGCCGGGAACTGTTGAGGTGATTGGCGAATACAGAGGTTTCCCACGCTCTCGATCAGAAGTGGTTGGAGGAGCACCGTGGTGGTTTTAGTTGGTAGTCGTTAGGCCGGTGCATCCTGGGTACGGGCAATAAATATCCTTTCGAGGGACATTATTATCCTTCCCCTCATTGTCTGTGGAGAATATTCTGGCAAGGGAGGGGCTCTATTTCGGCCAGTGGGGCCAGGGCCGGATTAACCATGTCGGGACCTTTAGGCAATGCAATTGTCGGTGCCCCTTTTCAGCCGTTTGAAGATCATCAGCTCTTTTCAAGTTGATGAAGGGATCACGGTTGCAAACTCACAAAACGCAATTACAGAACAAGCATTTCAAAGCTTTTGATTATCATACAACGTAACGCATCCATATTATTAGGTCTATTACTCGATACTAGATGGTTCTGTTCTGTGGGTATGAAATATTTCATCAACTGACATCATGCGTCGAAAAAAGCAATAACACCTATTGTTATTTAGGATACAAATTTTTCAATTAAATTTTCACTGTATGAAACATTTTCATTTACTTTTGTGCGCATGCGGGGCCCCTATCGATGCTGGGTCCCTAGGCAGTTGCCTACTCTGCCTAATGGTTAATCCAGCCCTGATTGGGCGTGACTCTGCGTGTCCCTCTGAAGTTAGCAGAGGGCACAGTGGCGGATGAGGAATGAGGAAGAAAACCTCTATAAAATTACGGGAGGACAGGCCACAGGGCCTTAGTGCATTTAGTGCATTTACCCAATAATGTGTAATAGGTACATTTTATTGCATTTAATATAATAAATAATAATAATAAATATCTTTGGGACATTTTTTTTACACATCATCTATTCCCAAACTAAGCAGAGCTTGTACTATGTGTACTAGACAATGGATATAATAGGTATAAAATACTATTTTTTTTGTAAATACATACTTATAATACACTAGCCGTGCCCGCGACTCCGTCCGCGTGGGTGTCGGAAAATAACATCGTGTCATATTTATGAACACAATGTCTTCTAATGTATACACAGGCGACTACACTATTTACCTACCATACTATATTTTCTTTTTACAACCAACCGGCTAAGGTGATGGAATTTCATGGAATTAGCCCTAAACTCTTCTCATTCTGAGAAGACGCTCGTGCCCAGCAGTGGGAAGTCGTTGGGCTGATTATGTTAAGTCATTCTATAACACTAACCACATCTCTTCTTATTCTGAGAAGAGGCCCGTGCCCAGCAATGGGACTGTAATGGGCTGATAATGTTATGTTATTCTATAATAGTAACAATATCCAGTTCATTAACTCTTCTCATTTTGAGAAGAGGGCCATACCCAACAGTGGGACAGTAATGGGTTGACTACGTTATCAAAATCAAAATCATTTATTTGTGATTCACAGGTCACAAAAAGGTCTTATTTAAATATAAATTAAGTTAATTCTGTGATCAGCCTCATGGGCATACAAATGTCATAAAAATACATACTTAACTTAAAATGAAATGAAAATGATGCGTTATGTAATTCTATATTTTCTAGTTTCTTAAATTTTCTCGTTCCGAGAAGAGGTCCGTGCCCAGCAGTGGGGCAGTAGGTAATGGGCTGATTATGTTATATAATCTATTTATGATAATCTATACCTATTGTTAAATATACAGTTCCTTAACTCTTCTCATTCCAAGAAGAGGCCCATGCCCAGCAGCGGGACAGTGATGGGCTGACTATGTTATGTTATTCTACATTTTCTATAACACTAACACATCTATTTGTATTTTTAGCAACCAACCAACAATCATGACCTCTACTTTGTATGCAATTTAATACAGTGGAGGGATCAAGCTGTATCGCTGGATCTACTCAACCGATTCAGATAAAACATACCCTGTATTTTAAGTTAGACTAATACCAATACAATTGCAAAGTTTCATTATGATCTGTTCAGCTGCTTTCAAGTGATGAGGTAACAAACAGACAGACAGACATAAATTTTAAAAACGATTGATTCGTGTTCTATTGCTTATTTCTACTCCCCCTAGTCGGTTTTCGCGAAAAATACCTCAATCTACAGACTTTTCGACCTTTACAGTTTTATTATAGTATAGATAGATAGATAGAAGAAGATAGATAGATAAGGAACACCCAGACCAACACAAACACTTATGTTCATCACACAAATATTTATGTACTGTGGGAATCGAACCCGACCTCGTGATCAGCAGTCCGACACTCGAACCACTAGACCACAGAGGTCGTCATTTAATAATTAATTTATTAGAGATTATTTTATACACAATAATTAAATACTTACGAATAAAATAAAATCAACAAACATCTCGCATCGTAATTTATGTGCTGCGGTTCTGCCATGCATGATGCCAATGCAACTGTAACCGCATTTTGTCGACATTGAAATGAACCAACATGACATGATATGCTTGTAATCGATTGTGTGTGGTACTGGTGGTACATCACTAGAGCGACGCCATTTTCGCGTTGGATTTGATTGTGCTGTGTGTCGCTTGTATCGGATTTTTGATTTTATAAACAAATACATTTTCCTATTTTGATATACAGTATTAAATTTAACTGCCTTTTAGTTATGAAATGTAAGAAACTCAATAGTGACCTCATAAGTTCTATATTTGTGGTTTTATTCTCTGCGCGGGAAATGTGACTACGTCCAATATCAATTTGGTTGGTTTGGACTTATCTGGATATTTAAGACAACAGTAAATATATTATTACATTATCACAATGATTCCTACTAAAACACGTGAAAGCCGAAGAGTGAAAGCTTTAAAGCTACCAAAAAACCTGGAACGCTTATATAAAGAGGGAAAATGTCGTGAGTGTGCTGTTGTTGTAAATCGAATGGACTTTGCCAAGATATTGGGTAAATTTACGAAAGTAAAAATCCAATATGCAAGCAATACACCTCCCAAAACGAAACAAAACTCAAAATTAACTCCTCCAAATTCAAATGCCAGATTAAAAAGCAATGAGAATGGTATGGTGCTCGTTCATAGGAAAGCTTACAGTCAACATCCAGTCAAGGAGCTATTGGATTCTAAACCGACAAACAACAGTAAATCCCTTTCTCCCATTGCTACAAATATACTAAAAGAAAATAACAGGTTAAAAAAACCTATACTAAAAGACAAAAACTCCAATTACGATGATCAGACACAAAAAAGTTATACAAACTTGAAGCAGTACAGTGTTGTATTTGAGGATCCCTTGTCAAACAATAACAACAACAATGATATCAATTTTAAAATTTCATTATCTGATTTATTACCTCAAATTGATGATAGCATACTTCCTTCGGAAGAGTGGTGTATAGATTATTTCCCGAAGAATGAAGAACCAAAGGATGACCAAGTTTATGATCGGATAGCTGCAGAATTGGAAGATCTAATGTACAACGAGAAACCAATTGTTAAATTGGAGGAAAAACCAGAAATCACAGAGAACAAAGTAGATGACTTTCCATCAATAATGGACATTCTTAATGATAACAGTAGTGAGAACAAATCAAATGAACCGAACAGTTCCCTAGAATTTAAATCTAATTTAGAATCTAGTGATGTTGAAGCCATGCTCCTTGGTAAGTCTAATCTTACATGCGAATCTGTGCCAGCCATAGATGTTGCACCCACACCTATTGATTCCACACCTCTGGGTGCTGATTCCACACCTATGGGTGTTGATTCCACACCTATGGATGTTGATCCCACACCTTTGGGTGTTGATAACATCAATGTGGGTAATTTAATTGAAGATGTAGATCAACTGAGTACCATTCAAGACACTGTCACAGAAGAAACAGTAAATAACAGTGACAATAGTTTACCCACATCAGTGGTACCTGAGGAGCTTGATAATCCCCACAGTCCATCTATACTTGATGAAGCCCTCCAAAAAGGCATTGAAGAACACTTACCTGTAAAACATCTTGAGCAGAGTCCTGACCGTGATACAGAAGAACATAAATCCACCAATGAAACAGAAGATCTTTTTAAATCTACTGTAATTAATGTTGATACCGAGATAAAGGATTCTAAAATAAAGGTAATGAAAACCAATGTTGATAATGAAAGTAGTGAGTCTAATGACAATGTAAAAAAAGAAAGGAACTTTCTAGCTTTGAAAGACGGCATCACAACTGTTGTATTTAAAATGACTAAAGAAGGTGCATGTTCTAAATCAGTAACATGTCCAAAGAATTTAAAATATTGTATTGAAATAGATGAAAAATCTGTTGAGTTTATAGGTGCACCCAAATTTATAACAAGTTTAGAAGACTTACAAGTGCTTTTGCAAATTGTAAATGAAAGTGAATTAGATGATCTATATGTTTTGCATTAAGTTATTCAATAGGATACTATATAAATATATATCTTACCACACGAACATCAACTAATTCAATAATTTCAACATGTAGTGCCTAGATAACTACTGCCATGTGCAGACTACACAGCCACTAATCAGAAAACTAAACCGGTATTTTAATTTTAAACTCGTGCACCGTTACGAGATTTTTAAAACAAATAGCCATTTGTGTCCTGCATCTTAAAAATAAATGAAAGAAATGGTACCTAGAATGATTGAAAAATCTTTTTCACTCCCCAATGCCAATAAAGCTAATATATTAATATCTTAATTTAGAATGGTCTGTCTATTTTAGTACCTACTTAACATAAACATAGAGTGCCCAGTATATTATGGCAGGACATACAAAAATTAACTAAAAGAAAATTTACTTTTAAACATTCTCGTTGCATTATAACTTAATATAATATGAAATGGGAATGAATTAATTAATATGAGTAATATTAATGGGAATGTCAGGCTTAAAATTGGTATGTGTATGTTTACTCCCATTTAATATTATTTGATAAGTAAATTAAAATAAAATTGAGTAATTATGGGATATTTTTGACATGCTTACATTTACCTATGTTTGTTAGCAGCCCAGCTGTGACAAACAGATTGATAGAATTTGCCATCCTTGAGTAATCCTATGATAATGGTGCCATAATGGCACAGAATGCAGGCATTAGTTTGTGCATGGCAAATTATGTGAAGGCATAGAATGCCTTTAATTTATTCAAAACTATCATTTAGGAGCTATCTTCAAAATAAGCCCTATAACTGGCCATATGCATATAATTGCATCATGTTTTGTGAATATGGCTCTAAAATCTATAGATGTTAAAGTATAATGACTGAAATATTGATGTAAATTGAACATTAGTTACATATATAAATATGTATTGTTATGTATTATCTTGATAAATATTGAATATAATTGCAATTTAGTGATTTAAATATTTTAATAAGCCTAGAAAAATAATAAAACTCAGTGGGTATGTATGTAATGTTAATTTGAAGACTTTCCTAATTGAAACATAATTTAAAGAAAGTAACAGGATTGACCACAATTAATGCCATAGTGTAAAGACAACAGAGTTTTCTGCCGATTCTTCCTTGTTTACCAATAAACAAATTTTAAACTCACTGTATCTCTTTCTAACAAAAACTATTGAAAAAGGACAGTAAATATTAAGAACTGTCAAATTAGTCTATGCCCTTGTAATTTACGGGAAGTACGGGAATAATCGTGACCTAAAAAGATGACGGCTATAAAAATTCCCATAGAAAACAAGCAACTGGACTGACAGGACTAAAATCTTCTGTCCTTTTCTAATGTTTTTAGTTAGAAAGGCACAAAGAGATTAAATTAGTACAGTGCGGTGAACAAGAGAATCTGCACCAATAAGGTCTATTCACATTAGACGGGACGGGTACGGGATTGTCGCAACGATTCCAATTAAAAGTAATCCTTATACTTTAAGATTAGAGGCTAGAATAAGGGTCACGAGTTCACGACACATATATCGACAGCTTTTCTTCTTTTGATTTTAAAGTATCACATGAGTATGCAATATGCATAGCTAGCTACTAATATAGTAATACCACTAACGTGGCAACACCGGATAGTGCAGTCAGTCACAGTAAAGCCCAAATCAAACTATCGGACGCGACTAATTACAGTCGCGACCGACAGTCGCGTCTTATTAGTTTGCACAAACGTGTCAGACGCCGTGTTCAGTCGCGTAACTCGGACGTTTCACCGTCTTACACGGAATTTAGCCAGCGCATTATGACGTCTACTAGCTAAGAAGATTTTTTTGAATTGAAGCAACATTACGCGGATGGGAAGTGAGGCGGGCGCGGTATGCTTTTTTCGTCTTTGAACACAGTGACAGCACGTGCCTTGCAATTACAGCTGGACGCGGATTCTGGTTCTTTCTAAATTCTATGCGATAGCCTATCGATAGTCTCCGAAAAAACAATAGTATAAAAGTAGAAAAGACGAAAGTGCGGGCAAGCGCACGGTACTGTCCGCATAGGGTTAGCAAATGCAGGCTTATCATTTCCTGGACATTTCTGGGGTTGCGTTGCGCTAGAAAAATGTATTGAAATAACTAATTGAACAAAATCGCAATAATGTTTTTTCCTTGTGATATTTTTTTATGGAAAAGTAAAATGAAAATTAAGTACTGTCAAAAACATTTTATTTTATTATTTTTAACGCACGAAAAAATTCGCTCCTGCTCGTGAGCGATTTTTTCTTTCCACAATTTAAATCGTTACATTTTATTTATGGTAAAAACTACGTTACAAACTTCGTATATAAAAAAATATAACAAAACTATAATGGAATGGAACTAGGACTTTCTTTGGCTTACCAATAAAACTTAGGTAGAAACCATGGAAATCTAAATAATGAGGTAATAGAAATGTTATCTACTGTCTTTAAATACAATATGGAACATTTAAACGTATAAATTAAGCCTAAAAAATCCACTGTTAAAGCATACTAGCAAATTGTATTTTGTGACTCTGCGCCCAAAACAGCTCTGATGATCAAGCAAACGGTTCGTGCACTGTCCTACGAGACACAATTGTGCCTTTTTTATGTGCCTATCTTTATTATGTAACTATCAGTCGGAACGAAAGTTCGTACTTCGTTTGTCGTTCGTAAAACGCGAGTAGACCTACTGTACGCGGCGATAAGTTCACGCGCCTTTGCCACTTCTATTATCTTACAGCCTTACTTATAAACGTTACTTAAAATTTAACAAATACTTAGTAGCCATTTAGGAATATTTCTTACTTATAATCGTCGCTTAACTTTAATTGGCTGCTTAGTAACGCATTTAAGTAGCTGAGAAGTTAAGTAGCAATAGACTGTCATGGTATGGACATGTGATGAGGAGGAATGAGGAGCATGTTACGAGGAAGAAAGAAAGATGATATGAATAGAAAGAAAGTGAACACGGAGATGACGGCTGATAGAGATGTATGGAAGAAAAAATTCATGCTGCGCCGACCCCAAATAAATTGGGATAAGGGCAGGATGATCAATCAACTCAGCCTATCGCAGTCCACTGCTGGACATAGGCCTCTCCCAAGTTGCGCCGCAGGATGATGATGATGATAAATTAAGCAGTGGTGATCCTTGTTTAGGACGCTAAGTAACAAAATGGCGGTTATGTACCAGCTGATTCCATGGGATTCAGCTGTCTCGGGGCCCTTGGGTGTCTATTGTTTAATTTTTTTTCAGTTTTGTCCTTTGTCTAGAAAACTTTACTACCTGATTCCGTTGAATTTTTATTGGTCCACCAAATAAAAATAACACGCTACAGTCTAAACAAGAATCGATTGCCTGCATTCGAATAGTCTAATAACTATTTTGTTAATCTATTTATTTCCATGAAAATATACCTACACATATTTGGCAGATACGGTTTTTTTTTAATCGTGTCTACCTGAGTTACCTAATGATAACGGCTCATGCCATGGGAAGAAGATTAGCCAGTCAGCAGGTTGGTAGCGGGGCTGACTGCCCAAGTGCCCAGGGTGCACAATCAATTAAATATCGGCACTCGTGGAGGCTCATAAAATGCACCTCCGCAGATATACAACGTAGAACATGAACAAGTTTAAGTTTTGCAAAACTCAAATACCTATGTATAATATAAATAATAACAATGAATTTAAAAACACATTTTCTTATTCTTCAGTGGGCGGATCGCACTTTGTTTGGTAGAATTTTGCATTTTATATAATTTGTACCTATGAATAAATCCAAAACTCTGACACAAAACAACCAAAACAACAATATTTTTGACGGTTGAACTATTTTATTTTTAAACTAGCTTTTACCCGCGGCTCCGCTCGCGTTAAATTCTGCTAATCCACGTCAGTCCAGTCCAGTCCAGTCCATTCCAGTCCAGTCCAGTCCAGTCCAGTCCACTGTCCCACTGTCACTGTCCCACTATCTCACTATATCACTATCGTCCCATGTCCCATATCCTGTCCCACTGTCTCACTATATCACTACCATCCCGTCCCATGTCCCATCCTATGTCCAGTCCTATATCTCGTCCCATGTCCCGTCCCACTGTCCTGTCCCATGTCCCGTCTCATGTCCTGTCCCATTTCCCGTCCCATTTCCCGTCCCATGTTCCGTCCCCTGTCCCGTCCCCAGTTCCATCCCCTGTCCACTCCACTCCATCGTACATTACTATCCGCTCGTGCAAATGCATAAAAGCTTCAATCTGTCGGGTGAGTACGCAACCCACGATTTTTTTTTTCTTTTTTTCTTTCTTTCTCAAAACCCATACCAGTTTTTAAGTCAGATCATCAGCTTTCAAACAAAAAAAAATCATCAAAATCGGTCCAGTAGTTTTAGCGTGATGCTGGAACAAACAAACAGACGTTTACAATTTTATAATAGTTAAGATTGAGTGACGAAATGTTGCTATTATAAACGTTTTGGGCAGAACATTCGCGGCAAAAAATATTGTATGCTGTCAACATCTGGCGGTGTTAACAGAGTAAAATATATTTTGTTTCATTAACCATTCATTAGTTAAGTTGCGCCTAATTAATGTTTTTGAGTAGAAAATATTTAATCATTAATTAAGCAGTTAAGTAGTGATTAGTTAATTTATTTATTTATTTATGTACACACAACACATTTTATAATAGATAACATACAGAAGTAACACTTAATTGGTTGCTAAGAAGATAATTAGTTGGTTTTTATAAGTAAGGCTGTTATTGTTTAGATTTCTATGGTAGTAACTAGATCGTGTCATAAATTTATTAAAAAAAACAGTATCCGGGGCTTTCCCGTCTATTTGGCAACCCTACGTCCTCACGTCGTCAATGTGCTCTCGTATTTTAGTCTGTAATCTTATAACTACTAAGTATGTATAAGGTTGCCGTCGCCCGTGCCGTGCACGGTCCTTCCCGTCATAATGTGAATAGCCCTTAGGCTCCTGGAGATTTATGCCTTCACATGAGAAATTGGGATTTGTTTATTCAAGGAAGCAAAAAACGAAAGGTAACGCTGAATTTCTAATTCCAAGGTAACAATAGCTAATGACGTCATCACCACAGCGTCGTGTACGACGCGGATAGGTGTACGTACGAGGCTTAATAGGATTTGATAAAATGAGTTCAATAATGCAGGGCGTAGTACGGTACTGATTACTACTGATAGATGTGCGATCAGCTTTATGGCGCTTAGATACGCCGGTGACCTTGAGCAAATAAAAAGGATGGTGCTTTTCGTCGCGTAGGTATAGTTTCATCTCTTTCTTGCTCCTTCGCAGCTTCGCCCACGCTCCGCGCTTAAGATCGAATCAGTTGAATAGTTTTATTGTGACATCTAAATTACAAAATAATTAAAATCGCTTCAGCAATATAAGACTAGTAAGAACATTTATGCTTAGATCTTTGATTTTATAATCAGAAGTGTGAATCATAGGCATCGACCATACAATACACCCAGGGCCGGCTTTACCTAGGGTGCAGGGTGTGCGGCGCACACGGGTGCAGGGTTTTAGGGGGCGCCGAGCGCCAGCCGCTCGCGACGCCTCCAAAGAGCCTGCGTCGCTCGCGGCTCTCCCTACTTTGTTCTGTGATTTACATTTAGTTTTTGAATTAGGTAACGACAAAGTTGTGCTTTATAATTATACACTCAAAAGCCCTCCCTTCCTAAAAAAATAGTTTTTACTCTCGAGTCTACCCCGCGAATCCATGAGGGCGTACCGAAAGTGAAATAAACGGGCTTTTCCTTCCCAAAGTGTTGCCAGATGTCCCGCTTTTGGTGACGTCCCGTTTTTTAGTCCTCTCAGGACGCGTCCCGCCAGAACCCTGAGCGGAACGCCTAAAATCCCGCTTTTTTATCTAAAGAAAAAAAAACCGACTTCAAAAACCTTATCCAAAAAATAAAAACTAATCCTTGTACCTATATATTTCTAATGTTTTTCATAAACCAAAATTTTGAAGGCGGTGCGTGATTGACCCTTTCTTTACTTATGTACATGTATTTCACGATCAAACATCAAATCAAATCAAATCAATTTATTTGCGAAATATGGGTAAAATTACATTTGATGTTAAAAATAAAAATTACATTTAGTATCACCATATTCAACCTTACGGCATGCAAATTTACACATACATTATAAAAGTCAAAATTAGAAGCGTAAGCGTCATGTAAATATAATGTTCAGTCGAGCACATGTACCAGGCCCCTCAGAAAGTATTGCGAAAAAAAGTTTTTATATATGGGAGACTGGCCAGTTATAATGTTTTTCGAAAATATGATTATTTATAAGTAAAAATAAGTAAGTTCCAATTTCAAAATTTCCCTCCACATTTTTTGCGAGTTAATTCAAAGTATTGTGTCTCACTGAAATATGGATCTGCGCCGGGAACATTTTAGAGCTATGATTTTATACGATTTCAAGTGTCGCCTGAAACCGGATGAATCGTACGATAGACTTCAAATGGCATTCATGGATGAAGGCCCTTCCAAGGCAACCGTGTATCGTTGGTATAACGAATTCAAGCGCGGTCGACCAACTTTGGGGGATGACGAAAGAAGCGGTCGCCCTTTGACGGCTGTTACCGAAGAAAACGTGCTAGCAGTGAAAAATTTAATCCAAGACAATAGGCGAATTACATATCAGGAGATTCAACACATATTGAAGATTGGATCGGGAAGCGTTCACGAGATTCTACACAGCCATCTTCGCGTGAGGAGGATAGTATCACGCTGGGTGCCGCACAACCTCACCGATGCTCAGAAGCAGGCCCGGGTGGAATGGTGCCGTGATATGCTTAACAAATTTGAAGCAGGCTCGTCTCGGCGTGTTTACGACATCGTTACAGGTGATGAGTCCTGGATTTATCAATACGACCCAGAAACCAAGCGCCAGTCGACTGTTTGGGTGTTTCAAAATGAGCCAACGCCTACCAAAGTGAAGCGATGTAGAAGCGGGGGTAAGATTTTGATCGCTAGCTTTTTTAATTTGACTGGCCACTTGGTATCAATTCCCTTACGGGATCAAAGAAGCATTAATGCCGAATGGTATACTACCAAATGTTTGCCAGAAGTTTTCTCTGTTATAAGCAACAAGCGACCAAACACAGGGCTCCGCGGGCTACTGCTCCACCACGACAATGCACCTGCGCACACCGCACTCAAAACGAGGGACTTCCTGGACAGCACGCCAGTCAAACTCCTGGGTCACCCTCCTTACAGCCCTGATCTAGCACCGTGTGACTTCTTTTTATTCCCAAAAATAAAAAATCAGCTCAAAGGGATACAATTTTCGTCGCCGGAAGATGCGCTGGCTGCGTTCGAGCAGGCTGTAAACGAGGTGTCTGCGGCGGACTGGAAAAAGTGTTTTGAAAACTAGTTTAGGCGCATGAATCTTTGTATAGAGGCTGGTGGAAAGTACTTTGAAAAGATTTGATAAAAATATATGTACGTATAGAACAATTTTTTTTAGTTTCGCAAAACTTTCTGAGTGTCCCACGTATATATAGTAATAAGTGAAAATTTCAGTAAAGCACGCGCCGCCTCCAAAAAAAAAATATTTTAGAAATACAAGGATTTTATTTTTTATTTTTAGATAAGGTCTTTGAAGTCGGTTTTTTTTTGTTAAAACGTTTTTATTTCATACCTTTTAGTTGATAATTCCGTACGCAAAATACACGCTTGATCGTGGAGTTGCGGAAACCAGCCCGTTATACTATACTATACTACTAGTTGATAATTGCGAGGGTTGATTCATAAAATATGTTTATAAAACCAATTTGAGAATACATTTTTTTATAAACCTATGCTGTCACTGCTGGGCAAAGGTCTCGCCCATGTTCTTCCAAACGTCCAATCACTATCGTTAAAAAAACACGCAAATCGGCCAAGAATTCTCAGAAAAACTAAACTATTAGCAGATCACCTAGATAGGCGAAGCTAAAATAAACTGATTTATTTAAGCTGGTTAAAAAACTACTCAACCTAAGTCAATAAAATTTATATGGGACAACGGGCTTCTTCTATCAAATAAAAAAACAACCACGTAAATCGGCCCAGAAATCTCGGAGTAATCGGTGTACATACATGAAAATAAAAAACCGGCCAAGAGCATGTCGGGCCATGCTAAGTATTATAGGGTTCCTTAAGTAGGTGTAATTACAAACGAATCAAATCGAATATTAATCATGGCTATTTTAGTTTTTGCAATAATCGGCAGCATTCGCGACTCAGAGCGTGTTGTTAGTAGCGCCATCTAGCGATAAATTCAAGAAGCCAAATTTAAGAAGTGGTCATGTCAAAGTTACTTTTTGTGATTTTTTCAAATAGAAAGTAGCTAGAGGAGCATTATTTGCTATGATCATTTTTCTCTAAGGTAAATGACCTTTGAACTAGGACGTTTTAAGTATTTTTCAGTTTCCTCTCTATAACTCAAAAAAATGTAATCACGTTATACTCAAAATAATTGTAAAAGAGAGTTTTCACAAAGGTCTATCAATGTGGAAGATTATAACTTTCTTCGTTGCATAGTTTAGAAATGGCAGGGGGGGTGACACATTGCAAGCCACTTTGGCGGGCTATATTTCGCAGATGGTACATCTGATAAAAAAGTGGTGTATGTAACATTACCTTCATTTTAGTAGACCTATTCAATGATACATATTTCACATGTATGGACGCCACCCCTTAAATACGTAAAAACGATTTTTTTATTATTTTAAAATTGAGATCTATATGTAGACTATTTTTTAACAAAATTTCATTTACTTATGTTTATAACTGTAGAAGTTATTAAGCTGTAAAGGATTAGGACAGACGGACGGACATGACGAAACTATAAGGGTTCCTTGTAGGACTTCGGAACCCTAAAAACCGAATACATAACCTCCCCCTTTTTTGAAGTCGGTTAAAAAACGTGCTCGCCTGGCCTGGTATACAACTTTGGTTTCCTCTACGTGCTTGGCATATTATACTGTAAGCAATTATTGTGATGCATTTATTTATTTATATTTTATTCCATATGTAAAGAGGAAAACCCGATATCCTCAAAAACATAAAATCCAAATTTTCGCACTATCTTCTTTAGAGTATTTGCTGCCAATAATAACTTTTCTCTAACATTTTTAGATTATATTAGCCGACACCCGCAGCTTCGCTCTCGTGATAGGCTAGGTATGTAAAAGGATGAAATTCCGTCCGTTTCAGCGTGATTGAAGGACAACCAAATAAACTTTTGGATGTTTTTCATGGATTAAAGTATGAACTTTCACACTTACTCGTAATATTAGCAGGATAAAGAGATAACCTAGCTTTAAATAAAATACGCTTAACATGACGTCATGTTTTAGCAAAAAAAAACTAAAAAATCGTGCTCGCTTCGCTCGCGGTACTGTACTGCAGTACCAAATCGGAGATATTGATTTTGGAGAAGATTATAGACTTTTGTAAAAAGAAAATTGGGGGTAGTCCGCCACTTTATGGAAATTGTCATATAAATTGCACCTCTCCCTGAGCAAAAACTTGGATTTGCACCTGCGCGCACATTTTATGCATTTTTTCTACGTCCAGATATTTTTCTTGAAGTCCCACTTTTTACCCGACTGCGCCAGAAGGAGGGTTATGTTTTTTTATTCAATTCCCGATATTTGGATAATTTAATCTAGCAACACTATTCCCAACGTCTTTTATAATTGCACCATTTGCATTCCATTTTCCGATCACTGGGGAAAATATAACTAAGTACCGTGATCGCACGCCTACTAGAGGGCGCCAGGGTATTGATTGCACCCGGGCCCTACATGGGCTAGTGCCGGCGCTGCATACACCCCATAGACGCCTCATCATAACAGGCTACCGATGTCGGTCAACTATCATTAGATAGTGTCGATAGTAACTTAAAATAAACTAAAATACTTAAAATTAATATTTTATTATTTTTAACGCAATTACGGCCAAAATTTATATCCAATCTATCCACGATTTTCCCTACTAGAGATAGAAATTTGACATATTTTGTATGGAGCTTATGTCAAATTTCTATCTCCAGTAGGGCAAATTGTGGATAGATTGGATATTAATTTTGGTCGTAAGGCATGCGAAGCACAATCTAACGATTTAAATTGTGGAAAGAAAAAATCGTTAAAATTAATATTTTAATAATCACAACATAAACTTACTATACTGTACGGTCGACCGCACGTCGGTGGTAACACCATGACATTAGCAGCATCTTTATATCAGTTTAGTAACTACATAGTTGTGATTCATAAACTGATATAAAGATGCAATTGTGTTGTGATTCATACCTATAATGCTTATTTTTAAGCATTTAGTTAGATCATCCGTTTGGGAGAAGTAATCCAATCCAAGTCTTATTTGCACTTCTACCGCATCGGCCGCGACCCACGGAAGTGTTTTGCTTGGTTCACATTACGACGTGCACGACAGGGCGGACGCAACGATTTTAATTAAAAATAACCCTTTTCTTATAAGATTAGAGACTATGCCGTGCGGTCGGGCGGGCGAGCTCGTCCACGTGCTCCCATATTGTATAAGGGTTATTTTGAACTGAAATCATTGAGTCGACCCGTGCAGTGCACGTCGTAATGTAAATAAGACTCTAACACCTAACAAAGGAATTATTTGTGAGCGGGTAGTAGTTGGTTAACCTTTTTTTTTGCATCCTTGAATACCGTTTTAACTATAATGAACAATAATATGTTACATACCTACCTACATAATTAACTCCTTTTACGCGTTTTTTTTAAGTTAGGGCAACATTTTCACAAAAGAGCTTCATAGGTGTGTGTAAAAAATACCAACTCATCAATGGTTTGAAAATCCGAATACACCAATAATAATTATTATTATTAAAAGGTGTACTTTATGTATGTACAAAGAAAATAAATTGCTTAAAAATCAGAATGAAGATTTACTTCATTGTTCTAGTTTTCGACAATAATAAATTATTGTTATATTTCTATGCACTCGTACTTGACTCTTAAATGACTATAAGGACTTGCTTAAAAAATATTGAACTTGAACTTTTTATTTCATAATAAAATATGTTTTTATTTGTATTACCTGAATATTGACAATTATTTATGTTGGCAACTGTCTACTAAAACCTCTGTCAAATAGGTAGTGATGTATTTTATCGATATTATGATAATGATTAGGTTTTTTTTAATGCAATTTAGCCATTTTTATAAATAGAACAAGCATATTTAATATATACAATTACATAATTACTTTCTAGATTAATCACTATTCGCGCATATTTAATATTACTGAAGATTTAATACCTACATCTGATGTGTTTTTCATATTTTCGTGTAATATTTCCCAACTGTTCGTTTAAAAGTGTGAATTTAACCAGTTTTGATACCAAACAACTCTTACTAAACTAGCAGTCAAAAGCTGTAAATATTCTGAAGACTTGTTAAATCAATTAACAATAAAGCCAGGTTAAGATAATTTTAACACCTGCTCAATGCCAAATGCCATCCATAACTTCACTTCATCAAGGGCGAGAAGTTAGGCAAGTGGGTTGAGCAACAATTTTTTTTTGTGTTGGAGACTAGAATTGTCAGCTGGCCTAGACTTTGGTAGCTGACGAATGAGTGATAAAAAGTAAGCAGCTGACGAATGAGTGATAAAAAGTGAGCTAGTTCACTTCTATCAAAGTCGCTCATTGAATAGCTCACCGGCTCAACCGGCTTTCACAATTTACAATCCGCGCGCCGTGCATTGTAAATTGATCTTTGCGTCTATCGAAATTAATTATTTAAAAAAGAAATTAGGAATGCTTGAGCACATTAACGTATTAAGTAATAATAGTACTACTAACTGAACGGCTCACCGCGTCAATCTGCGCGCCTCGTGTGTTGTAAATTGATTTTTCTTTTTATCAAAATGAAGTAGAAATAGCTTGAAAACGCCATTGACAGAGTCGTTTCGATCGTCTCGCCTAAAGATAAGCGTGGCTAGGCATCATGATGCCTGAAGTTCAGCATTGCGTCAAATGAACTATAGAGCTAAGCTAAGAAAGTTTTTCACAGTGAGCTAAAAGCTTAATACAGCTCTAATGAGTGAAAGAGCTGCCTGTACCTCTTCTTTTCAGTGAACCGTTTAGCGCATGTCTAGCCTGGATTTACGATTTCTTATCAGCTGTCAAATTTCAAGCGATGTAATTGGTCGTCAATAACTGTGGTGGTGAGTGGTAACTTAGACTACCGACCACCTAATCCTGATCAGGGGACGAGGCTGTTGCAATCTTAGTGCCTTCATCTCTAAGCAGGAACTCACTTATTGGTTGTTACTCTCTCCCGATCACACTTATTGGTTTTTTTATGGACTACAAAGATCTCTGATCGACCAAAACATGCCGCAGATTCATACAACCTAAATTACACAACAGTATTACCAAACTCATCTCGAACAAGACATAAATTTAAAAAATTACTTCAAGCAAAGTGCTCCCAGTTCTGCTATTACATAACCAGCCCATTACTGTCCCACTGCTGGGCACGGGCCTCTTCTCAGTACGAGAAGGCTAAGGCCTTAGTCCACCCCGCTGGCCTAGTGCCAATTCTGCTATTATTTACTGCATTTTTTTTTCCAAGCCTTTGTGATAATTGTCCACATATGTACCATTTTGGATAGTATATAATATTAAGATGTTATTTCTGTAATTCGTACGCCAAATGTAATAGTCATTTTAATAGTATATATCTATATATAATTCTCAAGTAATTATCTGCAAATTCTGAAATGTAAAGGGTACTTGGATGATTTTGTTTTATAACTTGTGATTATTACATTACCATTTATTTCCGCGGTTATGAAAATGTTGGCCATTAATTTCGTATGATAGTAATTGCTCATTCATCAGCTTTCAGGAAAGTGTCAATTGAGTGCCGAAAGTAGGATAGATTTTTCACAATTAGCAGTTTTCCATCCGAAAACGGAAAGTATAAAAAAAACTGCTATAACTCGAAAACAAATGTCTGGTGGCGCCCTCTGGTTCAATAAATCATTTTTGTTGCAAATGAGCTCTAGTATAACCCCTTTAAAGGAATAGGTCGAATTACAAATCACCCTGTATAGCGTTACGCGGGCGTGTAATGCATGCAATCAAGAAGTTATAATACTCTTGCGTGCAATCGATTCAGCGCAAAGATGTGTAGTGACGTCACATCACAGCAGCGAGCACTCTACGCACACAACAAAAAAATCTATCTCGAAAACGATTTGATTATCTTATCGGAATCATTTTTTGCATAGTATATTTTTAATAAAGTAGGTATACCGTGAGCTAAATATTTCAGTTCGTCGATGTTCCCTATAAAGATAATATCAATCACGTTCCCTTTCGTGATGTACACAGGCTTGGCTTTTTTAAGAATTTTAGCCAAAGTGACGTTTCCTGGGTTGTCAGTTTATCGAAAAAAATAATAGTGTTGTGGCAAAAGAATCGATATGAATCACTCACTCTGTACGATGAGAATTGATAGACCATAGAATGTAATAAAAATCCGGGATAGTAATTATTATCGTTCCATAATGCATTCTTTCGTAATTTGCTTGAATGAGCTCAATCTAAAAAAAAAGGTACTGGTTATTTATTGTTTTTATTTACCCGCTCACTGGCTAATCTTTTCCTACTACGGCATGAGCTATTGTCATATGTAGCTCATGTGGACACGATAGAAGAAAATTTACTCAAGAATGACAAAAAAAAAATGATGGCGTCTGCCCAGGGTTTGGACACTGCCATACTAGACTTTTTCAGTTTTACCGAAAAGAGCGTCATCAATTACCCTCTGCCTGCGACTACATCTTGTGCATACGTTGTTTTTTTTTGTAGTTCTCGTCCATTATGTATTTACGAACACACGGGTGCTCATTCATTCATATATTGTTCGGGAAGCTACGCAATATCTTCTCGTCCAAAATACCGCAGTGTCTTAAGACGAGTCTTTGACCAGTGTGTGTTGCCAGTAATTACTTCTGGCACTGAAACGTGAAACGCTCACAATGGGCCTGATAAGAAGGCTCAAAGTCACTCAAAGGGCAATAGCATAGAAATCTGAATAATAAGGTAATAGAAGTGGTAAAGGCGCGCGTAAACTTGTCGCCGCTTGCAGGTGTCTCATAGGACACCAGTGCGTGAATTGTTTGCTTGATCATCAGTGCTATTTGAGACGCAGTCACTAAAATTGTATTTAGCAGCAGATTTTTAAAAAAATAATTTATTTTGCATTGAATACCTACTAGAAACATGGTGGGTGTAATTGCGTATTTATGTCTAGGTAGCGGAAAACCGGCGACATGCGTTCCGGTAGTAAAAGACAATGATAACATTTCTATTACTTTATTATTTACATTTCTATGGGCAATGGAGAGGGCTAGGCTCGGAGTGTCCCTGCGTGATCGAATCAGAAATGAGATTCGCAGGAGAACGAAGGTAACCGACATAGCCCGAAGAATTGCCATACTAAAGTGGCAGTGGGCGGGGCACAGAGAAAATAATCACATTGCTCGCAGAAGGAAGGCCGATGGTGCCGTAAATTTCTGGAGTGGCGACCGCTTACTAGAAGACGCAGCGTGGATAGGCCCCCCATATGGTGGACCGATGACCTGGTGAAGGTCGCGGGAATCCGCTGCATGTGGAAAGCACAGGACCGGCCGCTGTGGTGATGCGTGGGGGAGGCCTATGTCCAGCAGTGGACGTCTTAAATCTAAAGAAGGAGAAACTGGTTATTTTTTGACTCATTCACAATGACAGCAAAGAACTACCTACCTACATCTCACTAAAATAAAAATATGGCATAATTATTTTATAAGGTAACATTATCCTGTCAGTTTACTTTTATTAAAAATAATTTTACTTTGTGTTGTGTCCGGTTTACATTGATGCAGGATGCTAGGTAATAGATCTGTGCAGGATGCAGTGTTTAGCGAACTCAATATTTACAGTAGGTAAGGACGGACGGCTTACACCACGGTCTTACATTTATTGACACTCCACTGACCGATCGGTGTACATAATGTAACTAGAAGTGGGCGTTTAAACGAAAAGCGCTAAAACGTCGTTTTTAGGGTTCCGAAGTCCTACAAGGAACCCTTATAGTTTCGTCATGTCCGTCCGTCTGTCCTAATCCTTTACAGCTTAATAACTTCTACAGTTATAAACATAAGTAAATGAAATTTTGTTAAAAAATAGTCTGCATATAGATCTCAATTTTAAAAGAATAAAAAAATAGTTTTTACGTTTTTTAGGGGTGGCGCCCATACATGTGAAATGGGGAAAAAATTATTTTTTTCGCTGCACCCCATCGTGTGGGGTATCATTGAATAGGTCTACTAAAATGAAGGTAATGTTTCATACATCACTTTTTTATCAGGTGTACCATCTGCGAAATATAGCCCGCCAAAGTGGCTTGCAATGTGTCCCCCCCCCCTGCCATTTCTAAACTATGCAACGTAGAAACTTATAATCTTCCACATTGATAGACCTTTGTGAAAACTCTCTTTTAAAATTATTTCGAGTATAATGTGATTATAATTTTTTGAGTTATAGACAGAAAACCGAAAAATACTTAAAACGTCCTAGTTCAAAGGTCATTGACCTTAGAGAAAAATTATCATGGCAAATAATGCTCCTTTAGCTACTTTCTATTTGAAAAAATCACAAAAAGTAACTTTGACATCAATCAGACTTCTTAAATTTGGCTTCTTGAATTTATCGCTAGATGGCGCTACTGACAACACGCTCTGAGTCGCGAATGCTGCCGATTATTGCAAAAACTAAAATAGCCATGATTAATATTCGATTTGATTCGTTTGTACACCTACTTAAGGCACCCTATAATACTGAGCATGTTTTTTTTTAAAAAGCTTATATGCACGCCTAGTGATTAAAGCAGATTTCGTTTACTTATAAACCAAACTTGTCCTTTCAATAGTACGATTGAAATGTAACCTTATTTCTAGTAACATAAGACTCAGTTTCAAAATTGACATGTGGTTTGATAACCGGCTGAATTAAGTTTAGCCACAGATAGCCCTCTGCAATCAGGACCGGCCTGACCATTTAGGCGAACTAGGTGACCGTCCAGGGCCCCAAGTCTGCTAATTACACTAAAAAACCAACCATCGCCATTCCACCGACACCCTACTGACACTCATAAACAACTGTGACAAAATGGGTATTCTGCTAAAACTTAAAACTCGTCGGAATGGCAATAGAATGGTAATGTCAAATCGATGTTGCCAATTAAAATCTACCATTGTTTCTAGTATTGTTTTTATCAACCTTTTTTTTAGTTTTTATCAATGAAATATTTAAATTAAGGATTTTATTGATATTACTTACCTCTTAAGGGGTCATTATACTCATCCGTATGAACAACTTTTACATTTACGTGTTTAGCGTACTACGCGGCAATACTATCGACATACGTGTTATTGAAAACCTCTTAAGGGGTCATTATACTCATCTGTATGAACAACTTTTACGTTTACGTTTTTAGCGTACTACGCGGTAATACTATCCGACATACGACGTGTTATTCAAAACCTCTTAAGGGGTCATTGTACTCATCCGTATGAACAACTTTTACGTTTACGTTTTTACCGTACTACGCGGCAATACTATCGACATATAAGTGTTATTAAAAACCTCTTAAGGGGTCATTATACTCATCCGTATGAACAACTTTTACGTTTACGTTTTTAGCGTACTACGCGGCAATACTATTGACAAACGTGTTATTGAAACCTCTTAAGGGGTCATTTTACTCATCCATATGAACAACTTACGTTAACGTTTTTAGCCTACTACGCGGCAATCCCATCGGCATACAACGTGTTATTAAAAATCTCTTAAGGGGTCATTGTACTCATCTGTATGAACAACTTTTATTATGGGACCAATCCTGAAATCACAAAAAACGCAAACGTAAAATTTGTTCATAAGGATGAGTACAATGACCCCTTAAGAGGTTTTCAATAACACGTCGTATGTCGATAGTATTACCGCGTAGTAAGCTATTGATATACGTGTTATTGAAAACCTCTTAAGGGGTCATTGTACTCATCTGAATCATCACCATCATCATCATCAGAATAATAGTTATTTAAAGACCAATGGCTATCCAATGACTTTCCACTGAACTACATTATAATTGACAACCATAAAATCAAAATCAAATTAATTTATTTGTGAAACATAGGTAAAAGTTAAAAACTTTGTGGAAAATTAAAAAATTAAGTCACACTTGAAAGGCATACAAATTACATAGTACCTATAGAACACAGCATAGCATTTTCATTTTTATTCCATTCGTTTCTACCATTCAACTGCCATTGGACTATTTGCTATTCTGTAAACCAATAGTGTATCAATGTCTTCTCGATAGCTTAAGTTTCGGTAGTCTACTCGTTATTTGACGTTTCTGACAATCGTCTCTCAATGACTTTTTGCCATCGAACTACAACTGAGAGGTCATTTTGCAAACATACCTTTTTTGCAGTTATTGTTGTAACAATTGAACTTTTTTTTTGTAAAATAAAGTTGAATTGTGTAATGTAGTAATTTAATTCGACGATTATTCAATTTTAGACTAGAGATGCGACCTTGAGAATCAGTTACACAATCCTTTGGCATGTACTATTGACTATCGACATATTAAAGCAATACTATCGTTAGTGTCTATATAGTATTGGACACTAATAGTGCTATGAATAGTATTGCATAAAAAGCTATCAATACGGTCGATAGCAACGATCGATTCGATAGTATCTATAGCTAACCTTGAGAATCAGTTACTCTATCGATAGTATCGATAGCGTGGTACCTGCCAATATTATCGACATATATATTATCGTCAGTATAAACAACTTTCACTATGAACCCAACCCTGAAACAGCGAAAAAAAAACAGCTGTTCCCTACATTTTCCCGATTTCGCGGCCCTACATTTGTGTTCACATAAATCGATGAAATGTAGAGAACAGCAGATTTTTTTACGTTTGAAATGTTTCAATTATTTTTCAACACACTTACTCGTTAAGTGGCTCTTATTGCACCGCTTTTAGGTTCATAATATAGCTTATAATAACGCACGCGTAGTTTTTACTTTATATTATCGCACTAGTGCTTTTTAGTTTTTACTTTACTTACAGTTTATTTTTTTAAAGCAGCAAAATGTTTTTATGTCTAAACAAAATTTTAAAAAATTGTGAATAAATCAACTATTTAATTTGTGTTATATAAACATTTAATTTCATTAAATTATTTATGTTTGTCAACAAATTAACATTAATTTGTGTTATAAATAATAAATTTAATCACAATTATATTTTTAATATTAGGTTGTTTGGCGGTTTCATTCTACCAACTGCGCGCGCATACCTATACGTCACCGTGCGATTACAGTGATCCGCTCGCCATTATTCACAAATTAAATATTTGCCTAAAATACGTTCATATGTTTTTTTCCTCGCAAGTGTGTTAAAAAACGTCGTATGACACGCGTGAGCATTGACTATTATCCTCTCGGCTCCATTACGCCCTCGCCTTCGGCTCGGGCTGCAATCCAGCCTCGAGTATAATAAATAGCCAACTTAGCTTAAGTTACTTGAAGCGAAGTTCGCTACGTCGTTTACGTAACTATTGGAACATGAAGCAACTACGTGAATCCTTAATTGATAAAAACCAACCATAGCCATTCCACCGACATCCTACTGACACTCCTATACAACTGTGACAAAATGGGTATTCTGCTAAAACTTAAATGTCAATCTCGTCGGAATGGCAATAGAATGGTAATGGGATATCAATTGTTTTCAAATCGATGTTGCCCATTTAAATCTACCATTAGTAGTTGTATTGTTTTTCTCAAACTTTTTTTAAGTTTTTATCAATGGAATATTTAAATTAAGGATTTTGTTGATATTATCTACAAAATTGTCATGTCTATAAAATAATTAAAACACATCAAACGTAAAAAAATCTGCTGTTTCCTACATTTTGTCGATTTATGTGAACACAAATGTAGGGAAGAGCTGATATTTTTTGGCGATTTTAGGGTTGGTCCCATAGTAAAAGTTTTTCACATGGATGAGTACAATGACCCCTTAAGAGGTTTTCAATAACACGTATATCGATAGCGTACTACGCTACGCGGTTATACATCGACACATGTGTTATTGAAAACTTCTTAAGGGGTCATTGTACTCATCCGTATGAACAACTTTTACGTTTACGTTTTTAGGGTACTACGCGGCAATAATATCGACATTCAACGTGTTATTAAAAATCTCTTAAAGGGTCATTATACTCATCCGTATGTACAACTTTTACGTTTACGTTTTTAGCTTACTACGCGGTAATAATATCGACATAAGACGTGTTATTGAAAACCTCTTAAGGGGTCATTATACTCATCCGTATGAGCAACTTTTGGTACTTTTACGTTTACGTTAATAGCGTACTATGAGGCAATACTATCGACATACAACGTGTTATTGAAAATCTCTTAAGGGGTCATTATACTCCTCCGTATGCACAACTTTTACGTTTACGTTTTGAGCGTGCAACGCGGTAATGCTATCGACAGACGACGTGTTAATGAAATCTCTTAAGGGGTCATTATACTCATCTGTATGAACAACTTTTACTAAGGGACCAATCCTGAAATCGCAAAAATAAAACGAATGTGTTTAATGACCCTTTAAGGGGTCATTGTACACATTCGATGTATGAAAAACATTTATTATGGGACCAAAGCTGAAATCACCAAAAAAAAAAAATAAAAAAAAAATATGATGGCAAAAAAATCATCGTAAGACGATTGTGGGAAACGTCAAATAACAGCAGAATAGCAAATAGTCCAATGGCAGTTGAATTGTAGTCAATGGCAGTTCAGTGGAAAGTATTGGAAAGCCATTGGTCTCAAAATAACTAGTAGAATACCAAATGGCTAAAACTATTCCACCGACACCCAACTGAAGCGTTTGTCAATTAGCAGACTCGGGGCCCAGGGCGCTCGAATTTAGAGGCGCCGCGCCGGCCGTGACGAAGGTACGGGACGGGTATGTTAAGCCAGTCAGGGTGGCAAATTATTAAAAAGATTTTATAATAATTTGAAGATAGGCCTTTAATAGAGTGGTTACGGATCATCGATATATATCATAGAGTTATTATACTGAAAATGTCTGATATATATGTAGGTACTACGTACTAGATGCGCTGTTTAGAAGAACAACATACCTAGTTACAGTTAGTTAGTTAGAGTTATGGTTCCGGAACCATACTGCCATTAGTTCACTTCACAGCTGTCTAGCAAGCGCACGTAAATTATTAATATATAAGCCTAATATTGTTTGTTTTATCGGAATCAGCGAGTATTGAGTGATTCTTTGGCGTAAATTTGCTTTGTTATTTGTCAAGTAACCCAATATTTCACCGTAACAATAATAAACAACGCGATAACTAGTGAATTTCGTCTATTATTTCTTGTCTTGCTATCTCGATTAGCAATGGACGGTGACAGGCCAGCCAACGCTCAATGTAGTTGGTTGGTTTGGGGGCCCAAAGATATTTTGGTTGTACGTATGTACGCAGCATAACGTACATACGGATCATCTTTTTAAAAGTGTGATTGCTGTTAAGACTGTTCTAACACGAACGTTATTTATTCAGAACGTTCTTAATGTTTGACAAATATTATAAGATAACTATCGTTTAATTAAGCCTGCTTGTACTAGTTGATCTGTATTCATGCCATACTTAAGGAGGTGACTATACCACTGATACTGAACACGAATCAATGAAAAATCAATACCAAAATGTTTTAATTTTTATTTAAGTACCTATTTGTAAATAAACAAATTCACTCCGTGTGTCGCGTGAGATACAAAAACGATGCGTGCGAAACTACCAAAACAATTTTCAGGTATTTCCACCGTTTGACAATGCCGCCGATGACTTATTTTCAGTCGTTCGAGATTTATTCTCAAACCCTCGCTATGATTCTAAGTGAAAATTTAGGTATTAAATAATCGTAGAAGTTTTCAAGTATTTTTAGATGAGCACATTATTTATCATTTGCTCTAGAAACATGGCACGGTTACAGATCAACATCTTGTAGAATTAAGGTACCTATATGAGTAGAGATAGTAAAGTGTCTAAAATGATGCGCCTTTTAAAACTGAATTTGACGCAAAATGCGTGCAGTGAGGCACGTCTCTACCGTAGAGGCGTGCATAGTGATGCCGAGCTATCGATAGTTGATCTTGAAAATCAGGATATCGATAGTATTGATAGCGTGGTATCAATAGTATTGGACACTAATCGTGATAATGCTATCGATAGTATTGGACACCAATAATAACAATACTATTCCATACTACAGTCACTATCGATGTCCAAATGTCGATATCGAAATATCGATACTATTTCTTTTTCGTGAACTATCGATAGTCGCCTATCGAGTGGCATCACTAGACGTGCGTCACTTTAGATTAGACGAACCCTACATCCTTGTCGAATATTGTTGATGTACATGCTGAAATTTTAATCGCTTATCTCCCGAAAAGGGGTCATTGTACTCATTATTATGAACAACTTTTACTATGGGACCAACACTGAAATCGCAAAAAAAAACAGGTGGTCCCTACATTTTAATGATTTCAGAATTTCAGCATGTATAATCAATTGAGAAATATAACATTACCTGCACCTATAACGGGGCGTCCATTTACAGCGTGATTAGGTGATAAGGATAACATACTGGGGAGGAGGGTCTGGGGCGAAATTCTCGCGTCGTAAACATTATCTCGAACTCGACATAATGTCGAAACAAAATGGATGTCGTCATTGAAAACTAATTTTCGTATTTTAAGGTATTCTCGGATTGTCACGTTAGGGCGAATATACACGACATCACTTACGGTTAAAATCTTTCTGTAAACTATTATCTTTGTTTTCGTTTGGTGTAATGTACTAAAGAATATAATAAATAATAATAATAATAAGTTGTATAGAGCTCATGTCAAATTTCTATCTCTAGTAGGGCAAATCGTGGATAGATTGGATATTAATTTTGGCTGTATGTGATACAGTGTTTGACTGATCACTCAATGATGTTCGTTAAAGTCAAGTGACACATCGTTCAGTGACTACCTATTCCAATTTCAAAAACAAATGAAATCAGCTGTGTAAACAAGATGGCTGTCACAATGTCAAATCAAGGTAAGTGCGTTTCATTTCACGCACATTTTTACTGACTTATTTAAAAAATGTATCAATCCCGAATATCCCGGGATTCATTAAATTTGACCTCGAAAATTTCGGGACTAAAATATTACCCGGATCCCGGGATCGAATCCTCTATACATAACCAATGACAGACGCATCACTTTCACTTCCGGCCAAAATTAATATCGAATGTATCGATGATTTGCCCTGCTAGAGATAGAAATTTGACTTAAGCTACATACATTTCATGTCAAATTTGTATCTCTAGTAGGGCAAATCGTGGATAGCGAGGTTATATTAATTTTGGCTGTTAGTGATCTCGTGTACAGTCATCCGCCATTAGTGATATGTCGGAGTAAAGTGTTATGTGGATATGTCTAAGACCAGGGCTCGACATACAAAGAGTGGTTCATAGCAATCGACATTAACGGCAACATTTTCCATTTAAAGTTAGTGATTATCCTGAATTAGACAATTATCTCGTATGTTGCGTCAATATGGACGTCCCTTAGGTTTTATGTAATAGCCGTAGTTAATTATAGCACCAACCAGTTAATATGTAATTAAAATAACTAAAGTAAATCAGAGTTACTTTAATTTTATACCATCATCATCCTCCAAGCCTTTTTCCCGATTATATTGGGGTCGGCTTCCATACTTACTTTAACTTTATATGCAGGTATTCAATTGCCGTCTTTCAACCCGCTTACATTGTATAATTTAATAGATAAACGTAGTGGTTATATTCTCTTTGTTAATAGCTTCTAGCTTCTTTAGTCTTAGTTTGTTCAATAAATAACAAAAATAAATATAGATTGTAAAAATATAACCGTGTGTTTAATTGGTTTGATTTATGAATAATTTACAACTGAATGAATTTGTATTCATTTTTAAAGGCATCGAATTCACTAGGGTAGCTTGTTTGGGTGCCTTCTTTAGTAACAGAAAGTGTAGCAACATGACAGGCTGCACCAATGATTTGATGCATGGGCTGGTCTTTATGTATCACTAAATATGTTGCCAGAGCTCCTACAAATGCATCACCTGCTCCCTGTAAATCAAACAGGAAATTACATTGAAAACTGATGACATTAATAATTATTTTCGTAATACTTCAGAATCCAACTATACATACAGTAGTATCCACAGGCGTAACATGTTCACACATTACATGTACTGGTTGATGGTCATGTTTGGACAAATAAACAGCTCCTTCAGGTCCCAAAGTAATAATAACTGATTCACAACCAGTTTCAAGTAATTTCTTGAGGGCAGTCACTGCATTGCTATAAAAACAGAGATTTAAAAAAGCCTTATTTTCATAAATCCAAGTATTTGTATATTCAGCAGATAGGTACCTACTTACTTAATATTTACATCACTATTAGTTAGTAAAGATGCTTCAGACTCATTTACACAAAGTATTGAACAGTGTGGTAATATTTCATCTATGCCAGTTCTGGCTGGTGCGGCATTCAAAAGTTTTATCTGTATGAAAAAAAAGCAAATTAATACAGTACCTACCTACACAGACCCATGGTATAATAACACCAGGTAGTCTCTTCCCGTGACAGCTAGGTCACGTGATTGCCTCCGTACTACGTCATCGGCCGTGGAGCCAATAGCGGGCTGTTAGCGTGACACTTGTCAGTTTGATGTGCTGCCACTTTGTGAAAATAAATTACCCGAGCAAAATGCATTTTTTCATTTACTTTCTTCTATAAAGAATCACTTTTGAACTAGTAATTTAATATAGTTTCCTTTATTAACTAATTAGATGAATAACACGAGATAACAAATAGTTAGGCTAGTTAGGAATTTATTTTATATTCATTATGAACAAAAATCTCCTTAAGTATATTGAAGATATCAATCAATGGCAGCACTGATCGTGACGTAGCTTGGAGGCATCGCGCTGTCATTGCGGGAAGAGAATACCTGGTGAAACATCTTATTATACCATGCACAGACCTATGTAATAACAATAAGTCTGTGATACAGTACCTATCAAGTTTGTAATTCAAGTTCATTATTTACTCTTAGAAAAAAATGAAATAATTTATTTTAGTAAACAGAAAAAAACAGGCGAAAACAGAAATGATTAAGAAAAAAACAATAAAATTAAAAATAACATGCCTATACAAGACCAAAATAAGCCCCCATCTCAGCATAATAATATGCTACAACATAAAAATGTTGCAGCGCTTTTTCGGATGGGTCCCGATAGTGAGGCCACGGGTAGACTCAAGCAAATACTTAAGTAATAAACTAAAATAGGTGAATTATTTAAAGCAAAATAAATAACATAAACATCGTCCAAAATACCGCAGTGTCTCAAGACGAAAGTCTTTGACCAGTGTGTGTTGCCAGCAGTGGCGTGCATTGGCTTACTTCACTTGAATTTAATTGTGGTGTAAGTTATTGATTTTTTGATGTAGGAAGATTAATTTAGCATTAATAGGTCTATTTTAAGATAAATAATCATCGTACTCTGAAAAAAAGATACCAACTTACACCACTATTGAATTTGAACGAGGAAGGCAGTAGGTATTGCCTAATTGCCTATATGCAATGCACGCCACTGGTTGCCAGTAATTACTTACGGTACTGAAACGTGGTCGCTCACAATGGGCCTGATAAGAAGGCTCAAAGTCACTCAAAGGGCAATGGAGAGGGCTATGCTCGGAGTGTCCCTGCGTGATCGAATCAGAAATGAGGAGATACGCAGGAGAACGAAAGTAACCGACATAGCCCGAAGAATTGCCAAACTTAAGTGGCAGTGGGCAGGGCACATTGCTCGCAGAACGGATGGCCGATGGGGCAATAAAGTTCTGGAGTGGCGACCGCGTACTGGAAGGCGCAGCGTGGGTAGGCCCCCCACAAGGTGGACCGACGACCTGGTGAAGATCGCGGGAATCCGCTGGATGCGGAAGGCACAGGACCGGTCGTTGTGGCGATGCTTGGGGGAGGCCTATGTCCAGCAGTGGACGTCTTTCGGCTGAAATGGTGAATGGTGAAATAACATAATAATTACAATAAACCTAAAAAAAATTTCTCTTCTAGAGAACTTACTCCTTTATTCAATTTAAAAGCTTCTAATGTAGTTTCAAACGGTGTTTCCAACTGACCGATGAGTACAGCAGCATTTGTTATTGTATTTGCAGTATATCTAACATCTTCCTTGCTGAGGTGACCATTAGCACCCGGTACTATCACAATTTGGTTCTCTCCACCTTCAGCAACTGATATTTGAGCTATACCTGTTGTTACATCTGGTGTAATTTTGACATGAGTAGTGTCTACACCTACTTGTTCAAAATTTTCCTTGTATTTTTCACCCCATTGGTCATTTCCAACCTTTAAAAATAAAGAACATTGAATGAAAATTGGATAAAATATTTAAATCTATGAAATCGAAAATATTATTATGCTAGGTTATAAGAAAAAATTTTTTTAATCTAATTATGGCATGAGCCGAACTTACTCTACATATCATAGAGGTATTTCCCCCCAATTTTGCAGCAGCTACACATTGATTAGCTCCTTTCCCTCCATAACTTGTTGTAAACTTTGTTCCTTGGAGTGTTTCTCCAGGCTTAGGCAGTCTTGAAGCATATCTATAAACAATATGTATAAAAAATAAATTGAATATAGGATAATTCGATAGGTTTATTTTGATCACATGATGGGGCATGAAACTACTCTTTCTATCATCATCATAATTTATTTTCTGCTTACCCTGGATTCCCATTAATTTCCCAAAAACTAGAACAACAATACTTTGTTGGCAAGGATCCTATTAGGCCGGTAATTACTCAAATAGGTACCTACCTATTCACAGAACAGCAATTAAGTAATCAGAATACCTAGCTGTATAATGTAGTTGCCTACTTCAAGTACCTACCTAGGTAAATAAATAAATCAAGTACCTAGTAACATAATATTATAATTCTTGTACATACGTCGTAAAGTCAACACTGCAGGATCCAATTACTACAATTTTTGACATGTTTGATAATATTATGATTGTTTTCCTCCACTCAATGTCTTCACGCAATCACTTTTTCTGCCTTTTTGCAAGTGCAAATGTAATAAATGCTTCTAGTGAACTGAACTTATATTATGATTGTTTTTCTCCACTCAATGTCTTCACGCAATCACTTTTTCTGCCTTTTTGCAAGTGCAAATGTAATAAATGCTTCTAGTGAACTGAACTTATATTATGTCCGATAAGGTCAGTCATAATTAAAACGCAGTGATTATACTATCTTTGGTCACAATCTAGAAACCAATTTAACTTACAACTGCCTCACACACAGTTGTAACCACAGACCAAGTAGAGATGCTACGCATCAGACGACAATCTCCGAACAAGAAATTTGGTCGATAGGGAACCAAAGAGTAGCCTCAATAATAGAAAATGACAAGCACAGATAATACATTATTTTCAACTTCCAACCAAGCAAAAGGTTTTTAAATTTCGGCCTTGGATACAAGGCTTTTGCCTCTTATTCATGCGTAGGTAGGTACCTATACATGCATTGCTAATATTTTATTTTTTATAGTGAAAGTGAAATAAAAACCATTACTTTTACATAAATCTGTTTATTTTTCAATTTTCTCCTATAAACATTATGTTATTTTTCAGTTATTTCTAATCAGAATAAAATTCTACATTTTTTTGTTTGATTTGCATCCACAGGATCTTCCTAGCCACAGGAGTCATCGTCTTCAGTGTTGAAGGGACTGTTATTTGATTGTACATTACCTGCAAGGAAAATTAAGGCTTTTAACTACTTGGTTTTACATTAATATCTACAAAAACACAAATCACAAATACAAATCTAAATTTATTTAAATTATAATTAATTAACTGTTTTATATATATATAGAAAAATAATATACATAATGTAAAAAGTGTCTGACTCGATTGAAAGCGGGAAGATATATGTATTACCTACATATTGTTTTGTTTTTGTGTTTTTAGTTGAGTCCGATACTTTCACCTTAATTATAAGTTAGCTCAGTCATTAAATTTGTGCATGCTGTGGCCTCCTGTAAGTGAAGGAGTACACCAGATAGAATCTTGTATCTGCCACTTGTGATTTTTTGTGTACATCTTTTGTTGGAGGTCCTCAATAATATAAATAAATAAATTGCATTTACATAAATCAAAAAAAATGAAAGAAAGAAATAAAATAATTATTTTAATCTTGTTACAGGCGAGAAAAAATAACACATCAACAATAAAATTTAAAATGATATGCCTGTAAAAGACTAAAAAGGCCCCCATCTCAGCATATGCTACAACACCGAAATGTTGCAGCACTGGTTTTCAGATGGGTCCCGGAATGAACATTATAACCTAGTAATTTAAAGTATAGCCTAGTGGTTGAATGCTTGCCATCCTTGCAGGGGGATCTGAGTTCGTACCCGGCCCACACCTCTGGCTTTTCGAATTCAAGTGCGAATCAGAATTTGATTGTCACTTTTTACTTTAACGGTGAACGAAAACATCGTGAGGAAACCTACCCACTTGAGAGTGCTTCATACAGTTCTTGATGGTGTTTAGTCCACCAACCCGCAGTAGGCCAGCGTGGTGGACTCAGGCCTGAATCCTTCTGAGAAGAGGCCCGTGCCCAGAAGTGGAACAGTAACGGGCTGATAATGATGAACCATTTTTAATAGAAATGTCTTTAGAACTTTACCCTACCTACCGTCATGCTCAAACATTTCTCAGTTGATTGTGACATTCAGACACAGCTTACTTTGTTGAGGCCAACTTATAATATTATTATTCATATTATTTTGTTTTTAAATATAAATGCCATTAAAGAAAATGAAAAAAGCAGTTGCTTACCTCATTTAACAAATGATTTCCAACAAAACTGTATGTAGGCGGTGGCATCTCAGTATCTGAAACAATAAAAATTAGTTTTACAACAGCATTAATATTATTAAGATTCCACACCCGAAGGGTCCAAATGGAATCCTATTGCTGTGGCCAAGGGCAGATCCAGGATTTGTTTCTGGGAGGGGCACAAGGGCCAGATAGGCAAGGAGTACTTAGAAGTTTCTCCTATAGTATTGCATTATGTGTGATATTTTATGATTTCCAACTTGCGGTAGCATGTAGTATACTTATGTTTGCAAAAAGAAACAAATAATATTCAAGCGGTATTGTATTAATGTCCTAACTCCTAGTTTTATTTGAACCCTGGTGGGAAGGGCTTGTTTCCCTGTGTATCAATTCATTAAGCTTCGTTTGGCCCCCAGAAGCCTGAAATAATCGTTTTCTGTAGTGTGTACTGCATGCAGATTGAAAAGTTCATTGTAAAATATTACACTTTAACATTGAAATGAAATATATTATTATTTGCTTACCTGATGTGATCATATAACAGTGGCTTGATGTGCTAGTGGCTAGTAGTAGACTTGTTTGTTGGGCAGACGTTAACAAACATTTCGTAACCGTAATTCGTAATGTACGTTTTTATTTAGTTATATTAAACTTTGTAGAAAACTGAATAGTATATTTCAACTTTTAAATGGGATAGGTACATAGTTTAGACTGCCCATTTTACAAAGAGTTAATTACAAAGAGAATTACTACAATAATTGAGATTATACATGTATACTACACATAGGTATATAACAACTAACAACAATATAATATATACAGACCAGAAGGGGAAGGCCGAGGGGGACGAAGTAACTGTCAAAATCTATTATTGAACCCATCTAGAATCATAGACATAACGTTGAAAATTTTTGTTCTAAGATTACTACCCGTGGTTGTAACTTGTTTTATGACAAAAAGATAACAAGCACAGAGAAAATAATCACTACTACATTACAATAACAAGTTTGAATTTACTGATAAACAACGACAAACAACGATAACTAGGATAGGGACACGACTCACGATATCGATTTCGATACTTTACTCATATCGATAGCAACACTACACACAGAAGTCTATCGATCCTTGTTCTATCGCTAAAGTAATATCAGTTCTTTGCGTAGTGGTTTTACTTTGATCAGTTGTTCCGGTTTATATACTCTTTGGTTCCGGTTGTTCGATATTACCACAGACTAAGGCCCGTATTCCAGAAGGATACTCAAGCGTTGATCTCTGTTTAAAACTAGTTTTAAGTTAAGCTTTGATTTTAGAACGTCCCTCATGCAGAGATTTATTGATCACAGTTCAGCTGAGTTTAGTTTCGTTTTATATTGTCACCTGTTTCGGTATTTGGGCAGATATTTGATCTATAATCACTCAAGCGTGGTCCAGACTACGCTTGAGTAGAGATTTCTATTATATTTCAGGTCAAATTCGTGTGTTTTGTTGTTGAATTAAAGTTTATAATTACCGTTCTGGAATAAGACCGATACTCAAGTAACGATTCTATCCTTAAGTTGTGATCAGGTGATTGGAGTTTAAACTGTACTTGAGGAAGCTTCTGTAATACTGGCCCTAGAGTTAAATTTTAGCCACAAAAAAATGAAAAACAAAACTTTTTGACAAATATTTAACCAACGAAAACAGATTTAATTTTATGTAAAACAGTTTTAAATATATCAATATTGGATCGGAGTTTGTCATCTCGAAAAAAAAAACTATATTTCGATATAGGTACCTATCAGCTTTATTAAAAAAATCATAAGTCAGCTCAAAAATGATTACACAGTTTATAGTCCAGTATATTTATCAAACAAATTAAATTATAAATGTATAAAAGTGTTATGTTATAGTTCTTAGTAATTATTGTTTAATTTAAAATGTTAACCACAGACTAAATAGAGGTAGAGATGCTAAGCTGTTAACGCCATTGAGGAAAATATGTACTACGTACTAGAGACGACGCCTCAAAGTTTTTTTTTGTAGCACGCCTTAGAGCTCCTGCACTCTCACTCACTTAGTCTGTGCCAGGCCGCTTGCCGCAACGTGACGTGACAGAGTGCTAAGTTTCATTACCTAAATATGCCTTCGTGTGTATTGAGATACTGTTCTAACAACTCGAGAAACATAGGTAAAAGTCAAGGAGTGACTTTTCATCAGTAAGTTATAAATATTATATTTTAACAAACGTAATTTAATTTAATTGTATCAATTGTGAATTGTGGTGACGCGTCACAGAGGTGGCGGCCATGTTTCGGTGATAGTCTAAGCGCAGACGTGACACTATCGAGTTATAATACCAAATGGCCATGTATTTTACCCGTATTTTACTATTTTAGTAGGTTTCTTTTAGAAGTGTCATCAATAGTGACATTAATATGAATTTAATTAATAGAATCTTATAGTGAGTATTGTATTGATGATCATCAGTGGGGCAAGCACGAACATTTGGAGCATTCGTAACGTAAGCGTGTCGAGTCCACGATACGATCACGCAGTATAACGCTAGTTCGTAGCACGAAGCACATTCGCCGTCGTATCGTGAGCTCGACACGAAGACGCAGGCGACGTCATGCTAACGTAAGTAGAGACGTGCCTTGTGAATGAACAAACACAGCATATTGAACGAATGGTGCGTTCTGAAACTAGATGAATAATTATTGTAATTTTTTACTTCGAAATTTTATTGGTATATTTGAGAGAAATGATGTAAATAATATAAAAAGATGTGTTTTATTCTGTTTTATAGTAGTATCTTGAAAAAAAAGCTTAATTACAATAATTTTCCTTGAATTTTCAAGTTAGAATTATGATATGTTTTTGGTTTCCGAACGGCTTACTTTATCAGTTTGACAGATTTGTTCTACTAGGTACTTGTACGCGCCTAAAGTTCAAATTGTTTTATGTAAGTAACTATTCTTTATGTAAACATATGAGGAGATAAGCTACATTCAACACATAATAATGCTAGAAGTTTTAAATGGGTAAAGAATGTGTAGTAACCATAACAATGTGGAACTAAAATATAACTTAGGTTCACTTTAATGTTCCCTGACCTTGAGTTCTAAGCTTATTATTTTGTTGATTTAAGAAATGTCGCCGACGATGTTCCCTACGTCGGAAATTAAAAGCTTATTTACTGAGAAAACAATTTTCTTAAATTCTGTTTTAGTCAAATCTAGCAATTTTGTTGACCATATTTGTTTATTCATGTGCCTGCTACTTGTTTCTCTGTAGGCAATCAATAAAAACAAATATATTTTAATAATAAAGTTAAAAGCACTTTATAACTTAAAATTATGTTGGTATTTTGGTACCTATAGATACATATTACAATTGTGTATTGATGGGACGATATCCTACTTGTACATAACTTATTTACTTGCCTATTTGTTTATAAATTAGTACGAACAGTATCCAATTACACTAACTTAGACAAGCATTATGCACATTGGTAACACATGTAACAAAAATCACGATTGTATAATAGAAGTACCAAAAACACAATAATAATAGTTTTAGTGATACCACAATCACACTTTCCTTTCACAATACTCCGAGCACTCCGACAAAATCAGCCTAGTTTTTTTTTGTCATTTTCTGCACTTTCTATCAAAATTTGCAGCACAATAATAATATAACGCACTAAGTTTGAGTCTACATAGGTGCTCCTAGTGTTTTTATGTAAAATTGTGCCCTTAAAACCAATTAAATCCCATTTTAACACCACGACGCAAGTTCTCTCACCGACAAAATCTCAGTGACAAAACATTCGTAGGCTCTCGATAGCCAGCCTTCGTAATTCACGATACCGTACGTCAAAACAAGGTTCGTGCTGCCGATTTCAATACAACTATCTCACGTTACGTTTACGTGACGCTACGGCTGCGATACGAAAGTAACGCTTTGACATTCGTGCTTCCAAATTTAGTTACTTTTACGTACGGAAGGGGCGCTTTTCAATTCTAGTACAAATTGTTGACGATGACGTTACGAACACGTACTCGTAAATTGTTCGTGCTAGGGCTACAGATAATCACTGGTTATTTTCTATACTTTTTTTACAAACCGCTTTAATTAACAGTATAACCTCTTCAAATAGGTATGACGAACAGCCTTATCGAATATTACAAACTGAACGTTTGTTGACATCCAACTTGGAAGCTGAAAATAATTGCGATATCTTTGCAACAATGCTTGACCACGAAACCTTTACTTGTGAGACGAAAGTGATAGTAGGCTACATATCTGGATATGTATCAAAACAATTAATAAAAAAGTTGAAATGTGAAGATTGCATCGATAGCTTGACGACACCAAATAAACTTTCACATCATACACTCATAACTATAAAAGACATGGGAGGTCTGTGTTATTCCGCAGAAGACGTATATATAATATGCTTGGCTACGGAAAAAATCATACGTAATTAAATATGGAAAAGCGGTGGAAAAGGTCTTGCCTCGAAATACGACTTTAATTATATAACAGTAAACACCCTAAAGCATTTAATCGAGAAAGAAGTATTTACAAATTTAAATCAACATTCACAGAATCAGCCATCAACATTCAACCACAGAATCCATTTAATTCGGGCCATAATAAATCAGTACACAAAAACTAGATTGCACCACGAAGCAAAAACTGATCAAGATTACCAAACTAAACGCCAGAAACTAACTAAATTTATTTTATTTAAAGGAAATTAAAATAATGTGTTGCAGTTTAATACTCTTTTTATTTATACGCCTTGTACACACAATAGGTACCTAGCTATCAAGTAGGCAGAATAAACAGACTGTCGCATCTGCGCGCATGGATGGGCGTGTTTATGTTCTATGATGACATAAACACGCCCCGCTCACCCCGCACTTGCCCCGCGGTGAGCAAACTGCGCGATATTTTTTCTTTGTGAAGTCGTCTCTAGTACGTAGTACATATTTCCTCAATGGTTAACGCTGACAGTGACAACAACAAACAAACAACAACCATGAAGTTATATTTACTATAACTTCATGACAACAACTCAACAACAAACCATATCATAGATTATATTAATTTTTATACCACAGAGGTATATCTATACAAAATTACATATCGTTTTAAGATAATAAGTAAACTAGGAATAGAGAAAAAACATAATAGGTATAGTGTAAACGAAGTTTACGATGATTTTGTAGATTAAATAATTTACGAAAAAAAAAATATAGACCATCGATATCTACATTTCAGTATCGAACTATCGATATATCGTCCAAAAATAATATTAGTGATAAATATCGATATTTCTAAATATAAATATCGATATTTTATCAACAGTCTTACGGCCAAAATTAATATCCAATCTATCCACGCTTTGCCCTACTGGAGATAGAAATTTGACATATTTTGTATGGAGCTTATGTCAAATTCCAATCTCTAGTAGGGCAAATCGTGGATAGATTGGATATTAATTTTGGCCGTTAATAATTATTGCTGATGGGATGGGGATGGGACGAGTCCAGCGACAGGGGCTGCGTTTTCGCTGGACGAGTCAATGGTTTTTTTTGGACGATTTTTTGGGGATTTCTAGAATCACCAAGACATAGACATAACTATTTCTATGCACCCAGACATTTTGTCCTAAATACCTCATCGTGAGCTTCATGAGCTAGCACTTGATGCAGAATTAATGACAAATAGTCCACAAGTCCAATGGGATTTCTGGAATAACTGTCAATCCACCCTTGCTCTGGAAAAAGCCCAGAATTCCCACAGTCCAACTTTTTTAATCATTGTAGGTAGTCAGAAGGCAATATAATATAATAGGTACCAATCCATACCAACCATTAAAAAAAAACAATAATTTGTAAAGCTTTTATTAATGTCCTCAAAGAATGTAATAAAGTAGCTACATTGCTTAGATTCTGTGCTACATTGTGTTTGTATTATTTATATTTCTACATTATTTTGTCTTAAATTAGTTTCTTAGGATTAAAGCCAGTTACATTTTAGCTGTTGATAGGTTTATCAAGCATTTGTTTTTCCCGAGATGCATTTTCTTCTGAACCAATTTGCTCAGCCATCTCAGCATATTTCGACTGCCTGTAATCATACTTTGCTGCATCAAGTAAAACATTTTGAATTAAAAACTTGTTGTTTGTTTGTCTGTTTAACAGGTCTGGGTAAGGGTTTCCTCTTAGTTCTAGTACAACTTTGTCAGGGTTGCGCCCATATTGTAGCTGCGGTGCCTTATACAGTCTAGTACAAGCTAAATTGGAATTTTCATATCTTGGCACTAAAACTTTAAATAGTTTATGAATAAGTTCCTTTTCAAGGAGCCAAAAGTCTGCTGTGTCCATTGTTGGTTTATGACAGTCTCCATGTTGTATTGCTTCTGAAATAAGCTGAAACAAGAAATAATATTTTCAAAATATGGTAGGTACCTACCTACCTACCTATCACTCCTATCAAGAGCATTAAGTCTCCACGAGTGACAATATTTAATTGCTCATCCGGCTCACCCTGGGCAGTCAGCCCCACTACCAACCCGCTGTTGTCTGGCTAATCTTTTTCCCACAACTGAAGAAGACTCTTAGTAGAAATAGAAAAAGTCATGGAACCGATACAAGACTTAGTAGAATAGAAAAAGTCATGGTACGGTCGACCGCGCGTCAGTGTTAACAGTTTGACATTGACAGCGCCTTTATTTCGTAAGCAGTAAGGGCGGTTTTCTAATTCAAGTGTTACCACTGTCATGCCGTCGACAGTACCTAAAGCCTAAGACATTTTCAATAAAATCTTGCTTTTAATAAACTTACTCTTTCAGTATATTGGCGTGCTTCATCAGCTCTGTTATAATTTAATTCAATCCTTTCAAACTTTACTAGACCGGTTACTGTTTTACGTAATTTGTCTATCCTGCCTTCAGGACCCTTTGGACTCTTTAAATTCCGATGTTTGGGTAAAACTTTTATGCGAAGCTTGGAAACTAATTTAGACACCTCGGCTTGATTCATCTTTATAATACTATTAAGCTGTAAGATAAGGAAACCTGTAATCAATAAATATCAAAATAAACTTGGAAAAGTTAGGTTATGTCAATACATTCAACTTTTTTTTTTTAATTTACTTATCGGCCATGGATACAACATTATTTATTTTAAGTTTTATGGCCTGGTTGCTTAGACCTTTAAGCCAAGTCATTTAATTTGTTATGTGAGTAGTTTTATGGCCTGGTTGCTTAGACCCTCCAGCCAAGTCTTTAGTTTACTCACCCTAGTAAAGTGATGGAAACTTTACCAGGTTTTTGAGCGGATGATGAGAAAATACGAAAGTCACGTTTTTCAACTTTGTACCATTTACCCACACTTGTACACATTAACGAGCACTTAACATTTAATAATCCACCGTTATTACACATTAACACTCGAAGAAACACAAAATTAGGAAAATAATACAAAATCCACAACACGATCTTTCCAAATTTTCCCGCCAACCTCATGGATACAACAACTACAATACCAGTGTTGCTAGGTCCGATTTTCAAAATAGGCTTTTATCAATAAAGCGGAGGATGTATTGAGGAAAGATTAAAAAAATTGGGAGATGATGTTTTATGACCAAAATCAAAATTTGTGAAGTAATCGTAATATTTATCTACACTCCAGTGGCGGATTTACCACCAGGCTGAGTAGGCTGGTGCCCAGGGCGCGCGGCAGATTTTAGGGGCGGAAAATTTGGGGCTAAAATTTTTTCATGTCTTACAGAAATTAAAAAGATTCATATTTATTCAAAAGTAATTTAAAACTTTCATAAATGAACTGAAATTCATCGTCATCATCAGCAGGACTGTTATTGCCCAGATAATTTAATAATTATATTTTCTTAAACTGTATGTAAGCACAATAAAAAATATTTAATTACTTTTACCGAATGTACATTATTGTGTAAGTAGTATTAAGGCATACCTTAGGGCTTTATTAGTAATACATGATTGAGCTTTTATTAGATTTATTATTAGCTCAGAATTATACCCAAAAACTATTTCTAATGCAATTAGTGACGGTCCTAGGACAGTGCGAATGGTGCCACTACACCGGGCGCCGCCGTCATGGGGAGGGGGGGTGCCAAATTCATCAAGATTCGTTAGACTGACGACGATCGTTTTGCGTTTTTATTGCATTCCGCCCTTGTTGCCTGAGCGTTTTTGGCATACATTTAAAGCAACTATTCTGTTATATTTATATTACTAATACATACAATACCTACAATAAAGCCAAAATATTAATTTTAAAAAAATCGCGCTCGCTTCGCTCGCGCTGTTGTTTCTTCTTTGTGTCCTCGTTGTTCATGCACACACCGCTGCAAAAAGATCTACATCATTTCAGTCAACAGACGTCCACTGCTGGACATAGACCTCCCCATGCAGTTTGGGGGGATATGCCATAATCGCCACGCTTGGCAGGCGGGTTGGCGATCGCAGTTGGTTGGTTAAATACTCAGAGAATGCTGCTGCCCATCCTCTGGTGAATCCCTTAGTCGCCTTTTACGACACCCATGAGAAGATATAGGGTGGTGCAATTCTTTAGGTCCGGCACCACACGAAAAAGATCTACATCACTTTGCCAAATTAATAAAGTAAATTTAAGATATAATAGTAATTGTTTTTTTTAAAGTATTCACGTAACGTCTGTTAATACATTTTTGGTTTGTGAAATGAGAAGATCCAATCAAAAACTTTTCTTGAATTCGTGTTTTGATTTTGTGGAGTGTATACGTCTTTTACCTGGTGAAGGTCGCGGGAATCCGCTGGATGCGGAAGGCACAGGACCGGTCTTTGTGGCGATGCTTGGGGGAGGCCTATGTCCAGCAGTGGACGTCTTTCGGCTGAAATGATGATGATGATGATACGTCTTTTTGCAGCTAAAAATTAATTTTCATCATGTTTTCGTAAAAAAACACAAAAAAATTGCGCTGTAGACAATAACATTCACTATCGGTGATGTTTTGCAAAACCCTCTACCCTCGCCTCGTCGATTTCAGAGTAAGATTCGCCCCGAGCCTCCGAAAGGGTTACTCCACCACTGACCAGCTTACAGGAATTTGCACAAATGGCACAAAATTATACCCCCCCCCCCCCTCGGCTTTCCACATTTGGGGCGACACAATGAGATCTCGCACCTCCTGAAAAACTTGCTATGGCCACCCCTTAGTGCAATCTGAACGAAATCGTTAGATTGTAAAAATAATCTAGGAACTGACACTTGTAAAGTTCGGTAGGGGCGGCAAAATTTGAATATCCTACTGGCGGCAAATGTGTAAATCCGCCACTGCTACACTCATATCGTTAAATTCGAATTATGAACTCGAAAGTAATATCCCCTAGTAGTCTGTGAGTAATGTTATAACCAAAGACATTTCTATACTGACGTACCTTTATGGTTATAACACAGACCTACTGTTATAATGACATAAAAGTATGTATGTATGTAATTTTTTAAATTCATTACAGGTGCCAGGTGCATGTGCGTAAAGACGCACAGTGCACCTGTAATGAATTAAAAAAATATCATTACGGTACAGTTTGCTGAACAAAACAATGCTGTAATTTAATTTTTTTTTCCATAACCGCACACCACAGCCCAACTAAGGAGTTTTTAATGCCACTTCGACCCAACCAAGGAGTTTTCAAACCTTTTTTTTAGCAGTCGTACACTTTGGCACCAAAGAGTAGGTACACAAAATTCAGGGTGGCGCTACTAGTCATACATTGAAAAATGTTATCGTTTAAAATCGCGTTTTTGGCAGAACTTTGGATTGTCATATTGCTTTTAATTATATTTAAGTGTTTACAGGCATGTTTCTTGTATGATAAAACAGAGATTGACGGAATCCTGACAAGGATAGAAAATTTGTTCCGATTATAATGTTTTCGCCAGACTACATTTTATTATCTGTGTTGACGAGCGCTAGGGCGCGTGCGCGGCCGCGCGCCATGGCCTACTGGATTTGGTCATCATAACTTAAAACGTAAAATTGTAATTGTTTACGTTATTAATATGGTTTTGTGTGTCTAAAGTTTTATTCTGGGCAAAAATATCTGACTACAGCACGAACTGAGGAGAATATGACCCCACCTGAATTTCTGGATGCAGCAACGTAAATGACGAACAATCTTTTACCAGAAAAATCAAGAAAAACTATGATAATGTACATTGTACATGTGTTCTATATAAGTCATATATGTTGCTATCTTCTTTTGTGTACAATAAAGAGTATTTGTATTGTATTGTATTGTATTGATAATGTTACCAAGATTTTGACTTTAGTATTTTATTTACAATTGTATGAGTTTAGATAAAATGGTGTATGAAACTGACATAACTAGGTATTAAAACACTCGTGTGATACTATTAAAAACTCGTGTTTTAATAACCCCTGTTATGCAACAGTTTCATAAACTACTATTACCCACCATTCCAGTAGGCTGTAATATTAAAATCATAGCAGTTTAATTTTTTCACAACAGTTTACCGGCTTGTGTAATTGATAAACAAATTGTATTGAATTGTTTTGTGATTGACTCTATTTTACGCTAAAAGTATAGTGAATAGATGAGATTTTGGAATTGACGGAAACATAAGGGGCAGCAACTTATCTAAAAGTTTTTTTGGCAGGTACTGATCTTATTTTTATTGTTAGGCTTTATACAGCGATTGCAAAAAATCTGTAGATTATATGGAGATTTTTGGAAAAAAATCGGGAGTTGGTGAGATTTGTAGAAAAATGTGTGAATCTACTGGAAATTCCGGAGACAACAGTGGTCGCGTAATAATAAAGCAAAAACCACTGTTTTATTCACTCTGCGCGTCATAATAATTTTACGAATTTTGTATTCGTAGAAATTTTAGTATTGAATTTTCAATTTTAACAGTATGTGAGAGTTTTTTTGTTTACTGTTTAGCTCTGTTTAGTAAACTTAATACCGAGAATGACGTAAAATCGCTAATATTCAGATATTCAGGGCGGCAACCTAAACTTAATTTTCGCGTCTCTTTTCACGCATTTTTTCCGCTGGTACTGATTTTGTACTTGTTACTAGATTTTAAACAGGGATTGTAAAAAATCGGGAACCCGTGGAATTTTTAGGAAAATCTCGGGAGACCTGGAAACAGTGGTTAATTCGTTGATACCATAGAGCAGCGGTACTCTAAGTGTGTTCCGCGGAACCCTAGGGTTCCGCGATACCCCTGTAGGGGTTCCGCAAGAATTTAGAAAAAAAAAACAAAACACCTCTGGTCACTGGTCGAACGTTTTGAATCCGCCCGCCGCGCGTATACTTGTGAGCGCGCAGTCCCTTTGATAAAAGCCGCCTCTGAATTAGACGCTATAGTTGTGAACAAGCGTCTTTCGGCTCTATCTTCAAAAGCATAAAGTCGAGATTGTTTACAACGCATTTTTTTGTATTTATATTTTTATTTCCGCTTTTTGTTTATCAAAGGCGCCGACTCGAGTATTTTTGAGAATGTTCGAGTTCGAGTCTAGGACTAAGTATAAAAGCGCTATTATATAAAAAAAGTCGCGCCTCGTCAGTCAGTTGACGATTAGCGTTCGGAGCGATAAGTTCGTACCTACCTACTTACAAGCTGGCTAGCCTGCTGCCTTCTTGTAAGTTCTACTGCCCGCTGTATTCTGATTGTATCAGTTTTGTACATTTCTTCTTTGGACTAAACTTTGTCTCATAAACGCAGTAACGATTGTGCATTATTTTGACCCTACCATCCTGACGTGTAACATTATTAATAAAGAAGAATGGAACGTTGGCTTAAAGGTGTTAAACGTGTTGCAACGACATCTTCTAATGACGCTGAATGTTCAAAAGCAGTACGCGCGGAGAATACAGCAATTACCGATCCAGACGATGATGCCACGACGTCAAGCTCCACGGTTTCAAAGACGAAAAAAAGGAAGTATGATGAATCATATATCAGTTTCGGATTTGTTGATTCCAACGGCTCACCTCTCCGCATGTTATGTAGTAAACTGCTTCCTAATAGTTCCATGGCACCTGCCAAATTACGCAGACATTTAGAAACTGTACACCCCGAGTCTAAAGACAAGAATAAAGAATTTTTTGTTCGTAAAAAAGAACAGTTATTGGAAAGTCAAAAAAATATGATGCATGTAACACAAACTATCAATGAAAAGGCCACGGAGGCATCATATTTAGTTAGCTATCGCATTGCACAAGCAGGTGAAGCGCACACTATCGCTGAGAATTTAATAAAGCCATGTGTGTTAGACATAACAAAATGTATGCTCGATGAAAAATCTGCAAAGCATCTTTCTACTGTACCGCTATCAAACGATACTGTTTCACGGCGAATCCATGATCTGGCAAGCTACGTCAAACAAGAACTAGTTGCACGTCTACAAAAAACACGATTCGCCTTGCAAATGGATGAGTCAACTGATGTCACTGGTCTGGCTATCTTGCTGGTTATCGTGAGATATCCATATGAACGTTCTTTTGAAGAAGACATGCTTATGTGTTCACCGCTGCCCACAAACACTACCGGGGAAGAAATTTTTAATAAAATAAACATATTTTTTAAAGAAAATAATCTTAGTTGGAACGATTGCATTGACATTTGTACAGATGGGGCCAAGGCGATGACAGGTAAAACAGCAGGAGCAGTATCACGAATAAAAAGTAAAGCGCCTAATTGTAGTTCCAGCCATTGTATTCTGCATAGACAAGCACTTGCGATGAAGCAAATGCCGTCAAATCTAAAATTAGTTATGGATGAAGCGGTAAAAATAATTAATTTTATCAAATCACGACCACTACAATCCCGATTGTTCTCATTATTGTGTGAAGATTATGGCAGCAAACATAAAACACTGCTGCTCCATACAGAAGTGCGATGGCTGTCTCGGGGTAAAACTTTAACAAGGCTATTTGAACTTAGAGCCGAGTTACAAATGTTTCTTTCAGCAGATACAGTTTCTTTTAATTTGAAAGACCGTTTGTATGATAAAACTTGGTTGTTCCGATTGTCTTTTATGGCGGATATCTTTCAAAAACTGAACGAATTGAATTTATCATTGCAAGGTAAACAGACAACAGTGTTCCAGGCCTATAACAAAATAACTGCCTTCAAAAGAAAATTAGATTTTTGGATTATTTGCGTTGGTAAGAGAGAAATAGAAAGCTTTACGTCACTCAGTGAGTTTGTTAGCGATAACGACTCGGAAATGTTTCAAGATGATGTGTTTGAAGAATTGGTCCAATATCTCACTTCGATGCGCGCATCTTTTGTAAAGTATTTTCCCGAAGAACATAATACAAAAATGAAGCTGAATTCATGGATTCATAATCCTTTTTTACCCAACTTGCAAAAGCCCGAAAGTATGTCAAACGAGATATATGAATCTCTTTTAGAAATGTCATCAGACACAAGTATGGAGTCACTGTTCAAAACGACGCCTCTCAACGATTTTTGGTGCAGAATCCGTGATGAATATCCAATGCTTGGCAGAATGGCTCTGAATATTCTTCTCCCGTTCCCAACAACATATTTGTGCGAAACAGGATTCTCAACCTATGCAGCCACGAAAACAAAATATCGCAATAGACTGGACGCCGAACCTGATATGAGACTTCAAATGTCTTCTATCAAACCTGATATCAACCAATTGATGAAAAATAAAAAACAGTTTCATACCTCCCATTAGTTAAGATTTTTTCATTTTTAATATCTTCTATTATTGTACTTGGCATGTGGTTAAAGTAAGTAATAATTAGTAACTGTTACATTGTACTTTTATTATGCTTATATAATAAAGAATACACTTTTAAAAACTATTGTTTTATTGTAGGGTTCCGTCAAGTATTTTGCTTGTCAAAAGGGTTCCGTGACCAAAAAAGTTTGAGAACCGCTGCCATAGAGTAACCGCCAAAGAGAATACAACCTTCTTGATACAACCACAACCACCAACCCTTTAACCTAGTAGCTTAGCTTCTTAAATCGTTGCTTTAACCACTACGATTAGTAACCGCAGTGATTAAGGCCCGTATTACAATAGGTTCCTCAAGTACAGTTTAAACTCCAATCACCTGATCACTACTTAAGGATAGAATCGTTACTTGAGTATCGTTCTTATTCCAGGACGGTAATTATAAACTTTAATTCAACAACATAATACACGAATTTGACCTGAAATAGAATATAAATCTCTACTCAAGCGTAGTCTGGACTAGACGTGTGCGCCGATGCCAAAATCTCGGGCGGCGGGCGCCGGTAAAAAATCGGCGGCGGCGGCGTGTATTCGGCGTGATTTCGGCGCGGAGAATTTAAATAAAATTGTCTAGTTTGTAGAATTGTTTTTATTAAAAATTCAGATACACTTAAAAAATCACAAACATATTAATCAAAAATCAACAAAAACAGCAAAATAAAAGTATTTTTAATTAACGACATACGTCGTACGTCGTTGAATACCTAAATTTTAAAATATAAATGTATTCAGAATAAATAAATAAATAAATAAATAAATATCTTTGGGACATTTTTACACAGCACCATCTAGTCCCAAACTAAGCAGAGCTTGTGGTATGAGTACTAGACAATGGATATAATACTTATATACTTTTTTTTGTAAATACATACTTATAATACATAAGCAACACACCCAGACCAACACAAACACTTATGTTCATCACACAAATATTTGTGTCCTGTGGGAATCGAACCCACGACCTCGTTATCAGCAGTCCGACACTCGAACCACTAGACCACAGAGGTCGTCGAATGTTATTCTTTTATGATATATTATATAAATTGATAATTTAATATTGAAGTCTCTGAATGTGATTTTAGCCCTGTAGATCATTGTTTTATAATTATAAAAAAAAATGTATGCCATAATGTGAAATGGTTAATGTGTCGAACTAATCTTAGTACCCTACCACCTGTATTTACCACATTTTTACAAAATAAATTAATTGAATTGAATTGAAACGGCTGCCTTGCAACGGCTGTAATTGTCATGAACAAACATAATTTTGTAATAAAATATAGAATAAATCATCATCATCATTTCAGCAGATAATAGGTCCTTAAACCTACAGATTAGGAAGCTGATGCGACGTGACCTCGGCCGCTCCAACACCCGCGCCGTTGAGGCTGCGATTGAGCAAAATAGGGGGTCGAAAGTTTTCGCTCAGCAGCTAGGGAGGACCCATCTGATGAAACTGAAAGCTGCGGATGGCAAAATTGTCACCTCTAAGATCGAGATGCTTGATGAGGTCGAAAACTTCTATGGGCATTTGTATTCCACGAAAACGGCGAGACCAGCGGTTCCTAGCAATGACGACATAAGAGCCCAGCTCACGCGCCATTACACCGAGGATCTTCCGGACGTTGACCAGGGTGAGATTAGGGCGGCCCTTGAACAACTTAAGAACAACAAAGCTCCAGGCGATGACGGCATTACTACTGAACTCCTAAAAGCAGGCGGGGCTCCGGTCCTGAAGGAGCTACAGAGTCTTTTTAATTCCGTCATCCAACAAGGCTCTACAACGGAGGCATGGAGCGGGAGTGCGGTGGTACTGTTCTTCAAAAAAGGGGATAAAACCCTTCTGAAGAACTACAGACCTATCTCACTCCTGAGTCATGTGTACAAGCTGTTCTCGAGGGTCATCACTAATCGTCTCGCCGGAAGACTCGACGAATTCCAGCCACCAGAGTAAGCTGGTTTTCGAAAAGGCTACAGCACCGTAGACCACATCCATACTGTTCGGCAGATCATACAGAACACTGAAGAGTACAATCAGCCGCTGTGTATGGCATTCGTGGACTACGAGAAGGCCTTCGACTCTATCGAAACTTGGGCAGTTCTGGATGCTCTTCAGCGATGTCACATTGATGAGCGGTATATAGAGATGCTGAGATGCCTATACAACGCTGCTACCATGACTGTTCAGCTCCAGGACCAAAAGACGAAGCCAATCCAACTGCGCAGAGGGGTGAGACAAGGGGATGTAATATCCCCGAAATTGTTCACTAACACGTTGGAGGACTTCTTCAAGACGCTGGACTGGACTGGACAGGGTATCAACGTTAACGGCGAGAACATCTCACATCTCCGTTTTGCCGATGACATCGTTGTAATGGCTGAGTCGCTGGAACAACTGGGCGAAATGCTGCACAGCTTAAACGGAGCCTCTCGACGTGTCGGTCTCGGCATGAATCTGGACAAGACTAAAGTCATGTTCAATATGCATGTCATGCCGAGGCCAATATTCGTCGAAGGGTCGGCACTCGAAGTTGTAACGGAATACGTCTACCTAGGGCAGGCAATTCAGCTTGGTAGACACAACTTCGAGAAAGAAGCCAACAGAAGGATCCGCCTGGGCTGGGCAGCATTTGGCAAACTTCGCCGAGTCTTCTCGTCGCCTATACCGCAAAGTTTGAAGACAAAGGTCTTCAACCAGTGCGTCCTGCCAGTCATGACTTACGGTGCCGAGACGTGGACACTGACAGTTGGGCTAGTCCACAAATTCAAAGTCGCTCAGCGAGCTATGGAGCGAGCTATGCTTGGAGTTTCTTTGAATGATAAAATCCGTAACGAGATTATCCGGAGAAGAACCGGAGTGACCGACATAGCTTGTAGGATCAGTAAGCTGAAGTGGCAGTGGGCTGGCCATGTCTGTCGAAGGACCGATGGCCGTTGGAGCAGACGAGTCCTTGAGTGGAGACCGCGAATCGGCAAACGCAGCGTAGGGCGCCCCCCTGCCAGGTGGACCGACGACCTAAAGAACGTGGCTGGGGGGGACTGGATGCGGAAGGCAGAGGACCGAGCGTTGTGGCGCAACTTGGGAGAGGCCTATGTCCAGCAGTGGACTGCGATAGGCTGAGTTGATGATTGATCATTTCAGCTGAGACTTCTTCGGTCTTCTGCAGTGGCAGCTGCTGGGTCAGAGAACCGGTGGTGCACTGTATTGTTTTATTTACAATACAAAATACAATAAATATGATTTAAAATACAATAAAAATCTTTAATACCAGTTTCCGTCCAAATCGACTCTAAAAATCGTACTAAGAAAACAAAAGAAATCCACACAACCATTGCTTTTATTATTTAATTCACTTTTAAATTAAGAAAAGTTGTTTCGAAAAGTTGCTTTTAATAAATACTACTACTATAGTACTCAACATTGAAGTCAATGCTAATTTTTACACCATTAAAAAGTCACAGTAACGTAAAAACACTAAATAATAACAAAACAAGGAGAAATTTAAACAAGCGCGGGAACTATGACAAGGAGAGGGCAACGCCCACAGCAACGCCCCTACCGCCCTACGGCCATTCCTACGGCCGGCTTGCATCGAGTGCATTTCGTCAACGATCGGTCAATCTCGGTAACATTCGGACCTTGCGGCGCACGAATCTAGGCTAGTTACTTCATAGTAAATGTACTAAGTATCTTCCGTCTCACGCGCCATCTGATGTAGCTCGTATTTCATAGAAGTTGTATGAGCGCTCTGCGTGCGCTCCGCGAATCCCACGGGGCTTTTTTGTTCGAGTGAAAATAAGTCTTAACTTTTTCAGTTTAGAGATTAAATTGATTTGTCGTTACTGCATAACTATTCGTGAGTAAAGTAGGTGCGTAATATTGATGTTTTAGATATTTTGTGATTCTTTTTAAAGGTATTATGAATATATGAACGGGTAGTGCAGCGCACGAGTGCACTTAAGGTACAGGCGCCACTGGTCTTCTGTACTATAACCTGCCGAAGCGTATGTATGTGGTCTAGGTGGCTAGTCTTTTCGGAATCCGGCTTGTTCGGGACGCTTGAAGTCGTAAAACCTGCGCAAAAGACGGTTCGTAATGACTCTCGAAAATAGCTTGTAGACATGGCTCAGAAGTGAGATGGGCTTATAGTTCTTCAATAGAGCATTATCGCACTTTTGAAGAAAAGTACCACCACACCTCTGCTCCATGCCTGTGAAACCTCGAGTATTTCAGAATCAAACAACCTTTGAAGGGCCTTAAGGATCGGTTTTCCACCCGCCTTCAGGAGTTCGGCCATAATTCGCCATCACCATTATTGTTCTTGAGCTGCGTCAGAGCCATCCTAATCTCGTACAGGCTGACGTCCGAAATATCTTCGGTAGTGTCGGGTCAATCGAGCTCTTGGCTCGTTCGCCCGATTTGCAGCGGGTTTCTGGGTGGACGTGTGATAACTGTCCATAGAACATCTAGACATCAAACCAAGTTTCCACAAACCCATCGCCAGGCGCGGTTCCACCCCAAGATTTGGGGGGGGGGGTCAACTTGGCTTACGTACACTTTCAAGGTCCAAATTTGCCAATTTTATTTATTTATCCAATGACAAGGTAAAGTTTGGAGTTAGTATATTTTGTAACAGAATAGTTAATTACAAAATGTACGTCAACAAAGAGAAAATGAACGTTGGGTACAAGCGCGAGCGAAGCGAGCGCGAATTTTTCATATTTATGCGAAAAGTTGACTTAAATTTAAGTGTATTTTTATGGAGTTGTAGGCTATATACGGCCGACCGCACGTACCGACGTGCTAGTAACACTTTGACATTAGCAGCATCTTTATTTCGTATGCAGTAAGGGCGGTTTTCGAATTGAAGTGTTACCACTGTCATGCAGTCGACTGTACGTTAGTGAAGAAGCGCGATTGAAGCGAGCGTAATTTTTTTTTCACCGCCAATGCTTCAATCGCTTGCGCCTTTGATATAGTGTCCGATCGCAACGGCAGGCTCATGTAAAGTAGCGCAAACCGTTCAACAAAATGAACTACCGCCGTCGTATGTGTAGGTATATTATTTGTCATTAAACTGGAAACATCATTCATACTTTATTTTGAACAAAATAATACCTATGCTGTAAATAGAACTTCAGTACATAAACAAAACTCTAAAATAATGTTAGGTATCTTTTGACGTACGAGTAGATGTCGTGTTTGAGTAAGTAGGTAGTACTAACCTAGTTTTGATATCATTGTTTACTTTGGACGTTAAAGCAGGAAGTTAATAATTTATTTAATTTATTTTTATAAAATGTCTATTTTTAGGAGATTTGTCAATTTGACGTGTAAGATTTTGGGGGGGGTCATGACCCCTACCACCCTCCCCCCCCCTAGAACCGCCACTGCCCATCGCTATACTCGTCCACTGAACTCCCTAGACATTCGAAACGATTCTGAAGTTCGAGCTGAAAGCTCTCGGGGTTTTGGATTTGGATCGGTGCTGGACGGAGCGTAGACTTCATCAATCAGGCTTCGTGTATGCGGTTAATCCTAATAATTGATAAATAAGTATTATGTAACTTTAGATTATTAAGTTAGATAGGTATTCTAAATAGGAAGGTGTAACCTAACTTCATATAGTTCGTTTTTTTTTTGTAATTTATTGTATGGAAATATGAAATATGAATGGTGTAACGGTCGGTCGGTCGTTACTTTACTTTTTTTGTAACTAGGTGTCTAGGTACTTAGACATGTATATATGTTCGAAAGTCAGAAATTAGTAGAGAATAGTGTGTGTGATTTTGTAGGGTTTCCTAAAACTAAGTTCTAAAACAATTAGAACTCGCGCTGATTTTACGCCGATACGCAGATCGGCGGCGGCGGCGTCGAAAAAACGTCGGCGGCTGCGGCGCGCCGGCGCGGCGCACATGTCTAGTCTGGACCACACTAGAGTGATTACAAATCAAATTTCTGCTCAAATACCGAAACAGGTGAGTGACATTATAAAACAAAACTAAACTCAGCTGAAATGTGATCAACAAATCTCTGCTTGAGGAACGTTCTAAAATCAAAGCTCAACTCAAAACTAGTTTTAAACAGAGATCATCAACGCTTGAGTATCGTTCTGTAATACGGGCCTTAGTATCCAAAGAGAATATAAACGCTATTGGGCGCATTGACCTATCAACTATTTAAGGCCCGTATTACAGAAGCTTCCTCAAGTACAGTTTAAATTCCAATCACCTGATCATTAAGGATAGAATCGTTACTTGAGAATCGGCCTTATTCCAGACACGAATTTGACCTGAAATAGAATATAAATCTCTACTCAAGCGTAATCTGGACCACACTAGAGTGATTACAGATCAAATCTCAGCTGAAATTCCGAAACAGGTGACAGTATAAAATAAAACTAAACTCAGCTGAACTGTGACTGTGATCAATAAATCTCTGCTTGAGGAACGTTCTAAAATCAAAGCTCAACTCAAAACTAGTTTTAAACAGAGATCAACGCTTGATTGTCTTTCTGTAATATGGGCCTAAGTGAACGCGTGGACGCAGCCGTCGCAGCCCTTTGGGCTACTGAGCACCACAGATCTCTACTGAGCTGATCTGTGCTACTGAGTACTAAACTATAAACTATTGAAGTGAACGCGTGAACGCTGCCCTTTGGGCTACACTTGACATTGACATTTTGACTATTTTTGACATTGACAGTTGAATAATGAATTTAAAATATAATAAAGATCATAAAGATGTGCCGCGGCCCGCGACTTTTTATTAGTATTTTATTAACAGTATTTAACACACAATTGAATAGTAAATTTTCATCCGTTGTTAACAATCTCGATGAGTAACAAAAACCAACAGTAGGGGTTGAAACTTGTGAACATTTTTCATAGAATTCTGAAGCCATGTCTACAAATTCTTCAAAACCAAATCTTGATGATGCAGGTGTTTACGATCTTCTTACTGAATTGTGCACCAAAACAGCCGCCAAATACTGTAATCAGAATAGAATATCGCAGAAGCGGCTCATGACTAAAATGAGATCTAATGCTTACGAGATCATATTGAAAAAATCTTCTAAAGACTTTCCATCGGCAAAAGGAGAGCCTATTGTAGATTTGTTGTCCTATTATCTCGTGTATCAACAAAGTGCAAGGAACGTCGCTGAGTACAAAAGAACTGTAGAGTTGAAGAAAATAATAAGCACAATTCGTCAAACAGATTTTGGTGACAACAAAGAAGCTATTTATAATATATTGAGGTTTCTCATTGGACTTATTAATACAGTCAAAAAAGATTTATCAACTGAAATGTTCCAGGTGAGCTTGTAATTAAATGAGGGACTAACTATTTCTAAGCAGTGCTTTCTTTAAAAATAATGGTATGCTAAAAGTTATTGGTATTTTCTTTTAAGCAAAAGGCTTGAAACTTACCATTCTAAAGTGGTGACTATGAACATTTCCTTTCTTTTTTTGAAATGCATTCATCAAAGGACAATTCGATTCAATTAACTTTTCTGGGGTATTACGTTTGACGATGACATCTGTGGTCTAGTGGTTCGAGTGTCGGACTGCTGATCATGAGGTTGTGGGTTTGATTCCCACAGGACACAAATATTGATGTGATGAATGTAAGTGTTTGTGGTGGTCTGAGTGTTTCTTATGTATTATAAGTATGTATCTACAAAAAACAAGTATATAAGTATTATATCCATTGTCTAGTACCCATAGTACCAGCTCTATACTTAGTTTGGGACTAGATGGTGCTGTGTAAAATGTCTCAAATATTTATTTATTTATTAATCTTTTGAGACACATCTTCATCTGTAAACATCAATAAAACCTACAATAAGCACAGTATTTTAATCCATATCATACACTTCTTTAATTACTTTCAGAACCCCTTTACATTTGGTCTTCTAGATGAGATGCTTCCAAAACCTAATAGGGAGGCGTTTGGTTCTCCACAGCCTTACCCTTACTACCCATCACATGTGTTTGAGCTACCATTCTCACTGAAGCGCCAGGGTGCAATGTTAAATAATCAGAGGTCACAAACATACACTGAGTACACTGTGGAAAGCTTTGATTCTAGATTATGTAAGTTTATATTTTGCAGAATTATTTTGGTACTAAAACTTTTAAAATGTCACTGCTAGGCAAAATACTCCTTCCATGAATCATCATCATCATCTCAGCCGAAAAACGTCCACTACTGGACAAAGGCCTCCCCCAAATGCTATAATCGCCACTCTTGGCAGGCGGGTTGGCAATCACAGTTGGTTGTTTAAATACTCAGCATTCAAATGTGTAATTTTTTTGTGGATAGTATTCACGTGTTTGGTTTTTAATCAGATGAATAATAAAAAGTCATAAAAAAAGCATTTTGTAACAGAAAACCTGTTTTGTTAAATATGTTTAAAAAGATCTTTTAAACAATACCACATATCCATTAGTACAATGAAAAAAAAATGTTTTGCATGTATGGACCCTCAAATTCCTTTTTTTATAAATATCATATTCTACCTTAGCCTAAAGTATTACATAATGGTGCCGATTCTCTTGTACACCCACCTAAACCAAACTATAACTAAAATTTACAAATTTTAGTTTAGAACATCATAAAACTTATTCTGTGTTTATCTTTTTTTTATTTTAGAAAACTTGTTGACAGCTCTAATAATTGAGTTTGACGCATCTACTTTGAATTGGCGGTGTTACCAGTACATCTTTTTTATTAAAGAGTGAATGGAATGACCGAAAGTTCACAAAAACAGAAGGAAATTAAATAATAATTATATTTGGAATTATTAGTTTATCATTAAAATTAAGAAGAAAAAATCATGTCACGAAATAAAGTACATTTTTGTTTTATATTTTCAATAAAATATATAAATTGGAATAATGTGATCAGATTAAAGAGCTAGGTTATTATTTTCTACGGCCCGTATTACAGAACGATACTCAAGCGTTGATCACTGTTTAAAACTAGTTTTGAGTTGAGCTTTGATTTTAGAACGTTCCTCAAGCAGAGATTTATTGATCACAGTTCAGCTGAGTTTAGCTTTATTTTATACTGTAACCTGTTTCGGTATTTGAACAGAGATTTGATCTGTAATCAATCACTCTAGTGTGGTCCAGACTACGCTTGAGTAGAGATTTCTATTTTAATTCAGGTCAAATTCGTGTGTTATATTGTTGAATTAAAGTTTATAATAATTACCGTTCTGGAATAAGACCGATACTCATGTAACGATTCTATCCTTAAGTAGTGATCAGGTGATTGGAGTTTAAACTGTACTTGAGGAACCTTCTGTAATACGGGCCTAAGAGTACGTATCAAAGGAGATATACCTATTGTTATTATTGCAGCGTATCATATTGTATATCTTAAACAACGAGAAACAGAGCTATTTGCAAAAAACGCGAGGACCTTTGAATTCCATGGGCAATCACAATAATAAACTATTTCTTTAATTTAAAAAGCTGGAATTTCCCTTTTTAAAGACGTGGTTAAAAAGTTCTAGCACCCAGGACACGAAATTTCTCAAAAAAGTTGAATAAATTAGAATATAAGCTAAAAAGTACCACGCAGGATTACATTTTGAAGACCATCCTCTTCAAGGACCCACATAATTAATAAGTATGGAAATTTGTTTACCGATGCGGGGATACCTGACTCTCCGGAGTCACCCCCGGCTGCTCCCCAGTTAAGGCGCAGACGCCCCCCTCCCGTCAGTGATGACGACGAGCTGCACTCAGCGCGCAGGCGTTCGGCATCTCCGCCCCGTTCCCGAGAACCATTAGGGTCCCCCCATAGTCCGCATCACCGCATAGGCGTTTTGCCAGCCCGGACTTTAAGGACCGCACACCCTCGCCCATCCCCACCCCCGCCCCGTCCTGGAATTACAAACGGACCCGATAGACCAGGAGATGTCCTCCGATAGTGAGGCTCCCTCCGACCAGCCCGATGCCTTTACCACAGTAGTGGGTAAAGGGAAAAAGAGAGCGCGTAAGGCCAAGTCCGACGCTCACGTCCCAAATAAGGCCCCTAAAACCTCAGAGGATAACTCAGCCCCGGCCCCCCCCCACCACGCCTCAGATTCCTCCCCGCAGGGCAGCAGGCCCGCTTCCCCCCGCGGCACGACCCCCTCCGCTTCTCAGAGGAAAGTACCCCCCTCCGCCACCCTTATTCATACAGGATAGGGCGAAGTGGACCGAAGTGTCCAAATGGTTTACTGATCGTCAGATCATGTACACCAGTGCCCGCACTACCCAACAGGGTATCAAGGTCTCAGTGCCTACCCCAACAGTCACAAGTCACAAGGCATCCCAGCCGCCGAAGTACACCGTATGTTCCGTGGTAAACACGGAGACCCATACGAAATGGTCTTAGTCATTTGCGAGCCCTGCGAGGACGCAAAAGCCATTTTTAACATTAAAACGGTTTGCCACCTATCAGGCATTAAGATAGAGCGCCCGCACAAGTCCAGTCAGCCTGGTCAGTGCCACCGTTGCCAATTATATGGCCACTCACAGCGTAATTGCTACGCTAAGCCTAGGTGCGTCAAGTGCCTGGGTGATCACGGCACAAGGGAGTGCGAGCGTCCCAAAGAGAGGGACCAGTGCACAGAGCCCCCCAGCTGTGTCCTCTGCGGGCAATCTGGACATCCGGCGAGTTATCGCGGATGCCCGAAAGCACCCAAACAGAAAAACGCCAAATTGGCGAAACGTGCCTCCGGACGCGTTGGTAGGGAAGCCCCCTCCTTCGGGACCCCTAACCCCAACACCCCCTATCAGCCCCCATTCCGTAGAGGCCCACCTGGGCCCACTCCCAATCAACTCGGCCCACCTGGGCCCATCCCCAATCAACTTGGCCCACTTGGGCAAAGTTTGGGCCCGATACCAAATAGCCACGGGCCCCTAGGACCCAAAGCTAAACACGTGGGCCCAACTGGGCCCAACCCCTGGTTCACCAGGGGAGGCCAGCAGAGCCAATTCCCGCCCCTCCCCCCCTCTCATTCAGCCCCCACGGCCCCTGCCCCCCCAGCGCTAATGGACATTTCCGTCCCGGCACCCACTCCCAGGCCACCTGCACCCACTAAGGTGCCCTCATTCAAGGCCACGTTGAAAGCCCCCCCTCAGGGAAGGCCCCAAATTCACAACTTACCCTGACTGGTTTTAGGGACACATATTAGCATAAAATGATAGAATTGAATGTCAAACATAGATTTTTTTTTTCCCATTGTTAGGATTTATGTACTTCTTATCCTTTATTATAGGTACCTCTTCTTATCGAAATTATAAATTTCATTGTATATTTCTATGAACAATTTACCTTTCTGCTGAATTTACAACAGCTGCAACCACATAGTAGGCATCCATTATTTATTTTAAACTACCTAAAAACTATAAAAATGAATAAAATAAGCTTTGCAATTTTAGTTGTTGATAACTAATTATAGTCGACATGTATTTTGATGCCTTCTAAAAATAGTCAGATTTAGGTTGACATTTCTAATATTTTTTCTATCTTTCTAATACAGAATAGCAAAATGTCAATTTTTACTAAGTTGAATAACTAAACTAATTTTGGTCCTGTCAAACCAAAAATTAGTTTTAAAGTGAATTTCAGAATAGAAAACGTCGTTTGACAGGACTAAACTAAATTTAGGTGATTTTTAGTCTAGTTTAGAGAATTTTGTGACAAGAGAATCGGCACCAATGTGTGAGATTTAGAAGTAATTACATTATTTGGATTGGAAGTTATAATGTTCTGACAGACAGAGAGACGCACAAAGTGCTGAGCGGCCTAGTTAACTCGGAGACCTTGCTTCGCTTATTATTTTGGGTCTAACTATCTAATTAGCATTTGATTAACATTTTGAAAACACAATCATTGCGTAACATATGATTCAGTTCCTATGCATCTTTCCGAATTATAAGCACAGTTATAAGTATGAAGGGAGAAAGTTTACTGACCTCTTTTTTATTATAAAAAAAATACTTTTCCTTCTTCATTAAAATATTAGCTTGCATAGCATGATGATTTTTAGCGTTCCATACCCAATGGGTGCCAATAGGACACAGGAAAATTTGGTAATGTGTATGAGAGCTTTTGCCTGCTACTTCATCCACATAGAAGTCGGAAATATTGATAATTTAAATAACCCTCCTTTTGGCTTTGCCGTAGTCGGTTAAAAAGTTGCATTACTTCAACAGTTCTACCTGATTCAACCAACTCTCAGATCCCTGGGCAAGTGGAGTTGAAAACCTTTCTCAGTCCAATGTCATTAGCATCATTGACATCCACACACTTGTCACCATATTCTGAGAGTACCATGCTGAACTACCCAAGGTTGACAGCACCTAGGGACCTGCAAATACCTGGTTCACAGTCCAATGACGCCAACATAAGGGTAAGAAGAACTGCTTATGTTTTATAAGTCTTTATGTTTGTGTCAGTTCTAAAACTTCTAAATCAAATTGTGAGGTGTTAAATTAATTTCTAATTGTATTTCTTGCCATGTCGCCTGGGTATAAATATTAGTTACCATGTCGTTATTTTAATACCCCATCTACAATTTCATACTGCTTAGGTTTATTCACAGACCAGTAAGCCTAAAGACGCCGCATAAACAAAGTTTTGCATGAGAACACAGTCGTAAAATGTTGGCGGGTACCGGGGGGCGAACGGCGCGTTATGATTGGTCGGCTCAAAAGTTCGGTGCTATGATTGGTGCCGCTCGCTGACGGAGTGACGTTCCGATTGGCGGCGGGGCGTATGATATGCAGTGCTACTGCATATGCTTTGTGACCGGTGGAGTCCGGGTACCTGGCGTCTAGAGGCTTATTGGTCTGTGGGTTTATTATCGCCAATATATCTGCCGTTTTTGAATATTTTTGAGGCTCGAGTTTTAGGGCCTAATTAAAATATTAAAACACTGCTGGTTGGTTCTGTAAGTCGCCATTTAATTTATTAGTCTCCCGAATAAAAATAACCAAAACATTTTTAGGTGCTGTACTATACAATGTGTTATTGAAATAACTGAAAACCTCTTAAGGGGTCATTGTACGTGTTTTTTTGTTGCGATTTTATGGTTAGTCCCACAGTAAAAGTTGTTTATACTGATGAGTACAATGACCCCTTAAAAGGTTTTCAGTTATTTCAATAACACATTGTACCTATATTTTTAAATTCCAGATATCATTAGCCAGTACAAACATAAAGTCTGATGTGAAGGAAGTGTTCAGAGCTAAAACAGCTGATGACTCTCTGGATATATGGGAGCTGGCCACTCAAGTGGACAAGGATATACCCAACGATATATGGGAGATAGTGTGTAAGTAGAAACAATGACAAATTTCTAGGCAGTCCATCAAGCTTTTAGTTGTAATTTTTTTTAAACATGTAGATTTAATTTACTTTAACTCTAAAGACTTCGATACACTAAAAACGTTTCGTAAGCGGTGCACTTTCATTTGGTTTGTCGTGTTTCCTATTAGGTACCTACTTATTTGTATAGAATTCACGCATTCTCCCACGCGCTTGGTGTGGCGAAGGCTTAGATCCCATTCACAGGGCATTCACACCACACGTTTTTTGCAGGATAAGCTTTAATGAATATGTAGTGGCGCATACATTGAGTATAGAAAGAACTTCACATGCTCGTACAGCAAAAAAACGAATACAGCTTTAATACGTGTTCGAATGGTACTCAATGTATGTGCTACTACTTATTCAGTAAGATTCATCCTGCAAAAAACGTGTGGTGTAAATGCCGTGTGAATGGGGTCTTATAATATATGACCAAAAAAGGTTTATTATCACTAATCTAACCAAAATGTTATGGCGCTTCCTCACCGGAGCATTCGTCGGTAATGTAACAATCCAAGATTCGATTTTGAGCATAACGTTACAATGCTGCCTCACGGACTGTCGAGCATTTGCCTGTAATGTAACAATCCAAGATTCGATTTTGAGCATTACGTTACAAAACTGCCTCACTAACTGACGAGCATTCGCCTGTAATGTAGCAATCCAAGATTCGATTTTGAGCATTACCTACGTTACAATACTGCCTCACTGACTGACGAGCATTCGCCTGTAATGTAGCAATCTAAGATTTGATTTTGAGCATTACGTTACAATACTGCCTCACTGACTGACGAGCATTCGCCTGTAATGTAACAATCCAAGATTCGATTTGAGCATTACTTTACAATACTGCCTCTCTGACTGACAACCATTTGCCTGTAGTCGTGCGCAAATTGTATTACGGGTGCTCCCACTCATTACTGTTACATTACAGGATTCGCCAGTGAGTGTAATGCATAGACCAGTAAGCCTCTAGACGCAGATTAGCCGAATGCCCCGGTCACAAAGCATATGCAGTATGTAGTAGTATCTTATGATACTACCCGCCGCCAATCGGGACTTCGTCAGCGAGGGGCACCACTCATACCACCGAACTTTTATGGCGACCAAAAATAACGCACTGTCCACCCTCTGTTCCCCGCCAACATTTTACAACTGTGTTCTTATGCAAAACTTTGTTTATGCTTACTGGACTTACTGGTACATAGATAGATAGAATATTCTTTATTGTACACCAACAACATTATTAAACTTAGGACTAACATGTAAAATAAGGGTACATTGGCGGTCTTATCGCTAATAGTAATAGTATAATTACAGGTTGCACATCATGGCATGGCATGTTCAGTTTCCCTCACTGATGTAATGCTCGAATCTGAACTGTTACATCACAGGAGAATGTTTCCGGTGACGGAGCGCCTTTAACTTCTGTTCTCGATAAAATTATTAACATTTATCTAATCATAACATTATATTTCAGCAAAATTGCCTCCAATCAATGAGAGACAGCTCCTGGCATCTTCATCAAGAGAGCTTGGTTTGTGGCGACAGACATATGGCAACTACCTTTCTGATTTAAATGTAATCTCAGAGAAGCAATTTATTAGGCATATCATGTATTTAATAAGTGAGTATGAAACTTAAATTATTTTGAACTCGAGCAAACAGACCCAGGTGGACCGACGACCTGAAGAACGTAGCTGGGGGGGACTGGATGCGGAAGGCAGAGGACCGAGTGGTGTGGTGCAACTTGCGAGAGGCCTATGTCCAGCAGTGGACTGCGATAGGCTGAGTTGATGAAGCAAACAGAAATAAAAGGTGGTGTATCATATCACATCTCCAAACTAATTTTGATTCTTGTTAAAGCTACTTGAAAAGTAAAATATCGGCACAAGAGTCCTTTATGCATGTATTTAATCCAGAAGGCCAATTCTCGTTATTAAAAACGTTCAAAATACAACATGTTGATCTGTATTCGTGCCATATTTAAGGAGGTGTCTATATCACTGATACTGAACACGAATAAAAAAAAAAAAACAGTACGAAGAAATATAATTTAAATTTAAATACTTATTTGTGAACAAACAAATTCCCTCCGTGCGACACAAAAAAGAAGCGTGCGATACCACCAAAACAATTTGCAGGTATTTCCACCCTTTGACAATGCCGCCGATGACTTATTTTCAGAATCGTTAGGGATTTAAGGTTTTCCTAAGGTTTCTTGTACCCTGTTGTGCATAAAGAATTAAATAAATAAATAAATTTATTTTCAAACCCTCGCTATGTTTCGAAGTGAAAATTTGGGTATTAAATAATCGTAGAATTTTTCAAGTATTTTTAGAAGACTAAACACATTATTTATCATTTGCTCTAGAAATATGGCACGGTTACAGATCAACATCTTGTATAGTTCCAAACTAATCTCAATGCTTTAAATCTCTATCTCCTGACAGTAGATGTTTCTGATTGCCGTTTATTGATGACATGAATGACCTAAGTGTCACAAAGCGCAAACAGGAACATCTACTGTCACGAGATTGAGATTTAAATCATTGAGATTTTTAGATTAGTTTGGAATTATATTTTGAACGTTTTTTATTACGAGAATTGGCCTTCAGATCAGAGAAACAAATATCCTACAAAACCCTGTGGAAAATCTACGCAAATCTTCAATTCGGATCTTAAGCAGTACACAATGCGGTGGGCATTGAATCAACGAACGGCTTTTTAACCGTCTACAAGAAAAGGAGGAGGTTATGTATTCGGCGGGTTTTTTTTTCATGTATGTAAACCGATTACTCCGAGATTTGTGGTCCGATTTACGTGGTTGTTTTTTTATTTGGTAGAGGAAGCCCGCGCTGTGGTGGATTCTTCGGGAACTATTTATTTTACCGGGATAAAAAGTAACCTAAGCTATATGTTAATCCGGGTTATGGTCTATCTGTGTGCCAAATTTCATCCAAATCCGTTAAGCAGTTTTAATGTTTTTGAAGGACAAATAAACCAACATCCTTAATTTCGCATTTATTACATAATATTCATTAAAGATAACCTTACTCCATCTTCATTGCAGTTGGCGTAGAAACAAACTCATTCCCATTCAGTCAGGAAACAAACAGTTTCTATATGAAAGAAGGGCTAGTACTAGAGTGCATATCAAAGGAACATATCAGGGGCTATGTATCAGAGTTGTTGTTAGTCGGCACGTATTATAGGCGTTTATACAAGTTCGCTTTTAATGAGACTTTGGAGGACCATTTTCATAGCAATGGACTGGTTTATGAGGTAAGTAGTATTTGGATGGTTTTGTGTTACAATTTGGGCATATTCTTAGGATTTTCGCAACGATTCAATTTGTCCGATTATCCTATGCCATATACATATACATGCCCATTAAAAAGACTTTAGCGAATAAAGCTACATTTTATAGAATTTGATTAGACACCTTAATTTACCTTGACTAACACGACATCGTTCAGTTTCTAATACTATTATGACATTTTCGATGGTTTCTGTCATTTGAAAATCAACTTGAATGACGTGTTATTAAAGTTTATATTTACTTTTGTATGGTCTCAATTAGAGTTGGGAAAAACTACTTAAAATCGTATGCGTGTTTAGACGTTGTGCTTTTTTCTGCCAACGACTATTTTACGCTTTTGACTCTTATCTTTTTTCACTTCTAAAAAAATGTGATTTCCTTCGTCTACAATAACGCTATTCTATTTACAATTATAATATTTACAAATTTTACAAGTGTCCGACCGAAACAGGATTTTCAGCCGAAACCGAAACCGAACCTTCGGTCTTGGACCCAGTTTCGGCCGAAACCGAAACCGAAACTTACTTGAATTTTTATAGCATGTTAAATCTATTGAATTTTTACGCATATATAGACAGTTAACACGTGTAAAAAAATAAAATGCATCAATTAAGTATGTAAAAAAATCGGTCAAGTGTGAGTCGGACTCACGCAGTAGGTTCCGTACCACCCATCGACCTGTGATTTAATTTACGAGAGTTTATCAAAAGACATCAACGAGCGTACGCGGAATGTGAATTTTTGCATCTCTTTCTTACGTAGGTACCACCACATATGTCTATTTTTGCCCTATTTTTAGTATTTGTTGCTAAACTACATAGTATGCACTATAATCAAACCAAGTTTGACGCTGGTATGTATTACCGTTTTGAAGATAGAGTAGAAACAAAAACGTTGAAAAAAATTCATGTTTCTCGAGGTTTCTTGTATGGGGAGATTGGGGAGGCCTCTTTGGTTTTAGACTTTTTTTTATTTTTAGTATTATAAACTAGTTTTCTAGTTAAACTGGGGTCCATTAAAAGAGCCTCCACGAGTGACGATATTTAATTGATCGTCCGGCGCACCCTGGGCAGTCAGCCCCGCCACCAACCTGCCGACTGGCTAATCGTTTCCCCACGGCATGAGCTGTTATCATTATGTAGCTCATGTCGACACGATAGAAGAAGACTAGAAAACTTTCCCGTAATACTGTACTACGCGTCCGAATTGACTAAGCACCTCGCGTACTAAAGGGAAAAAATACGACATGACTAATAGTACTGAAGGTCATTCACGGTAATAGTTAAATCACCGGAGGTAGTTGTGTACCGGATTTACGGGGTGGTTCGAATACGAGTACAAAATGTAATCTAACAACAATTACAAACAAATATAGTTATGTTTGAATCAAACATCACAGCTATCTTCACACATCTTTTACATTAATTTCTTCATAAATTCATATTGTATAAGTTCTAGAGAATAACTCAACAGAACCAAGTAAAATATCTAAAGAATTATATTCTATTACAACTTACGACCTATGGCTAGCGAACTCAACTTGCAATCACGTTCACTCACTCGAAGTTAGCCGAATGAAGCGCGACAATTTACGAACACCATGTTTCGGCGGGGCCGAAGGTTCGGCCAATTATTGGCCGAAACCGAAACTGTGGCCGAAACTAGATTTTTTGGCCGAAACTAGCCGAAACCGAAACCGAAACCGAACCTTCGGTCGGTCCTTAATATATCCATATCCAACAAAACAAATAAGTGGTTTCTATACGCAAATTTTACGTAAACGAATAAAACTTAATTTTGTCGGTTAACAAACCATCTGTCAATTTTGAAATTGAGTCTTATATTAATTGAAATTAGCTTACGTTTCAATCGTACTATAAGTATGGTTGATGAAAATGTTTAAACGAAGTCTGCTTAAATCACTAAGCGTGCTTATACGCTTTAAAAAAATAACTTTTTTCAGTGATTTTTGTACGCCCACTTCTAGTCTCAATGTCTTTAGTCATAGTATTTTTTTATTTCAGGCAGCAAGAGAAGTAATAAGGCGTTACCTTTTAGACTTCCGTTTGATGGCCACAGATATATACAATGAGTCTTGTAAGAGCAGCGAGGAAGATCTGAATAGTATACCAACACTGTTGCAAATACTGCAGCACATGGAGCCACTCAAATATGAGATAGAAACTATCGCTTCCATTTATAAAGTTATTGATACAGGTAAACTATGAGTTATTTATTTAAATGTATGCTTTTGTTGTTGACGATTATGTATACCTAGGACAAACTATCCAGTTAGGTATATCCAACTTCGAGAAAGAGGTCAATCGTCGAATCCGACTCGGTTGGGCAGCGTTCGGGGAGCTACGTAGTATCTTCTCGTCCAAAATACCACAGTGTCTCAAGATGAAAGTTTTTGACTAGTGTATGTTGCCAGTAATTACTTACGGCACTGAAACGTGGTCGCTCACAATGGGCCTGATAAGAAGGCTCAAAGGGTAATGGAGAGGGCTATGCTCGGAGTGTCCCTGCGTGATCGAATCAGAAATGAGGAGATTCGCAGGAGAACGAAGGTAACCGACATAGCCCGAAGAATTGCCAAACTTAAGGGTAGGCACCCCACAAGGTGGACCGACGACCTGGTGAAGGTCGCGGGAATCTGCTGGATGCAGAAAGTGCAGAACCGGTCGTTGCGGCGATGCTTGGGGAGGCCTATATCTAGCAGTGGACGTCTTTCGGCTTAAATGATGATGAAGGTTTTGGCCGAGAGCTGCGCTCGCGTGGAAGTTTAGTTCGGGTTTTTCGAGAAAATAATCTAATATTTTTGACACAAGATCTTACTGAATGAGATGAAAATAATAATAAATAATGAGTTGTTTACAGATTTACTAGATATTATAGATTCAGTAATAAACAAACATAAAAAAAAATATAGACAACTTAGATATTCTACCACACTATTATATTCGTCGGCATCCGGTCATAAATAAGAACGTTAAACGACTCGTTAGCGTCATACTGACGTACACAGCGTCGCACCGAAGTTAAAAAACAAGCTAAAAAAATATATGAACGTAAAATAAAACGGAAAAAATGGCTCGTGACATCAGATTACACAGCACCTGAAAATCTCTTAAATCAACAATTTAAAACAAATAATTGACAAAAAAATCAAAATATAGTCTAATCTATAGTATATTTAATAGTCTTACGTACATCTATCGCTCACACTAACACAAATACACCTTACACACAAGACATCCACACAAGAACTCACAACACAAACCCATTCAAGTACATACACACACGCTTTTACCTTATTATTTTTATTTGTATGGTTACAAATTGTAATAACCATACATACTATTGTTCTTGACATAACTGGCGAAATGTGGGTGTACTATACACCTCTGCCTACCCCTTCGGGGAAATACAGGCGTGATGTTATGTTATGTTATGTTACAAATTGTAATGCTAAAGTAACTTTTATACATGTACATTATATGTTCAGTGTGGTGCCGGACTTAAAGAATTGTACCACCCTATATTATTATCTCCTCATGGGTGTCATAAAAGGCAACCAAGGGATTCACCAGAGGATGGGCAGCAGCGTTCTCTGAGTAGTTAACCAACCAACTGCGATCGCCAACCCGCTTGCCAAGCGTGGCGATTATAGCATATCCCCCCCTCTTGGGGAGGCCTATGTCCAGCAGTGTACTTTTATACGATTCTATAACCGTTCTGTGACATACACAGACTAGTAAGCCTCTAGACGCCTATTAGCCGGATAACCCCGGTCACAAAGCATATGCAGTAGCACTGCATATCTTACGCCCAGCCATCAATCGGGACGTCACTCCATCAGCGAGCGGCACCAATCATATCACCGAACATTTGAGCCGACCAATCATAACGCGCCGTCCGCCCCCCGGTCGCCGCCAACATTTTACGACTGTGTTCTCATGCAAAACTTTGTTTATGCGGCGTCTTAAGGCTTACTGGTCTGTGGTGACATATTACAGTTACTTTTGTAAGCTAATAATATCATTTATCTACACTCGTATCGTAAAATTCGAATTATGAACTCGAAAGTAATGTCATAATGACATACTTTACGCACATGCACCTGTAATGAATTTAAAAAGTTTCATTACGATACAGTTTGCTGAACAAAACAATGCGGTAATTTAATTTTTTTTCCATAACCGCACACTTCAGCCAAACTAAGGAGTTTTGAATGCCACTTCGACACAACCAAGGAGTTTTCAAACCTTCTTTTTAGCAGTCGTACAGTTTGGCACTAAAATTCAGGGTGGCGCCACTAGTCATACATTGAAAATTTTTATCGTTTAAATCGCGTTTTTGGCAGAAGTTTGGATTGTCATATTGCTTTTAATTATATTTAAGTGTTTACAGGCATATTTTTTGTATGATAAAAAAGAGATTGACGGAATCCTGACAAGGATAGAAAATTAGTTCCGATTATAATGTTTTCGCCAGACTATATTTTATTATCTGTGTAGGCGCGCGCCATTACCTATTGGTTTGGTCATCGTTACTTGTAAATTTATTGTAATTGTTTACGTTATTATTATGGTTTTGTATGTCTTAAGTTTTATTCTGGGCAAAAATATCTGACTACAGCAGTGATACTGAACTGAGGAGAATATGACCCCGCCTGAATTTCTGGATGCAGCAACGTAAATGACGAACAATCTTTTACCAGAAAAATCAAGAAAAACTACAACAATGTTACCAAGATTTTGACTTTGGTATTTTATTTAAAATTGTATGAGTTTAGATAAAATAGTGTATGAAACTGACATAACTAGGTATTAAAACACTCGTGTGATACTATTAAAAACCTCGCCTACGGCTCGGTTTTTAAACTCGCACTCGTGTTTTTGTAACCCCTGTTACGTAGGTATCTTGTCAAAGCTGTTACGCAACAGTTTCATAAACTACTATTTCAGATCTGAAAGCAACAATTCCGCTTGGAGCAGAGCTGATGTCATACTTGTTCAACGAAATATCATTGATAACACATAGGCAGACTACATTTACCATGTTCAACTCACTGTATTATATCTGCAAAGTTTATTTCAAGTAAGTTTTTTATAGCAAGATATAAAACATAAGTTTTTATGTTATTATGTTATAACGGTAACGGTCATAAATTAAGCAATCGTTGCGAAAAAAGAGCCGATAGAATGTAAATGCCAAAATGTAACCTGTATGCATCGCTTGTTCTACTTGTGCTTGGTTCCTCAGCCAAAAACTTATTATTTTGCTTATCTCATTTGTACTTTGAAAATAACTACTAGACTACTTTTATGACATGAGGTTTTCAAGGGATTAAAACAATCTTTCTATGCTTAGCTATGACTACCCTTCGATATTGGCGAAGATATGGGAATGTTTTAACCAAAAACTGCTCGCAAGGCCGCGTACAGATAAAAAGACGCCAGCCGGCGCTGGTCCACCGGCGCTTACCGGCACCGAAGACCGCTGGTAGTCAGCGTATACATGCAGTTTCCATATTATGTGCTGAACATGCGCCTATAAGTGCCGTGTCGATAAGTTCCGATCAACTTAGATGCGTGTTAGCCGTGGGTAGTCGGCCTAGAATAAAATTTATTAAATTCCCTGCCTCTATCAGGTTTCATAATGTAGCGACATCGGCGCCGATAACTGCCGGTGGATTGGCGCCGCCTGCCGTGTTTCAACCTACACGCGGCCTCAGATAAGTAATCAGGAATAAGTTGCTACTTGCTAAGCTTGCATACGATACTGAAAACAATCTAAAAAAATAATTAAGGTGATTGCGACGCAGTAGTCAGCGAAATTAAAAAAAGAAATCGTGTTTTTGCAAATTGTAGCTCCATGTTACGTTGTATATTGATCAAAATACGTTTTACGACAATAATCACAATATATCTACTGAATAATACTCATAGCAAAAAAACACGAAATTTTAAATTTTATGGGCTACTGCGAAACAATTCATCATCATCATTTCAGCCGAAAGACGTCCACTGCTGGACATAGGCCTCCCCCAAGCATCGCCAGAACGACCGGTCCTGCGCTTCCTGCATCCAGCGGATTCCCGCGACCTGGTCGTCGGTCCACCTGCAAAGCAATTATCTTAAAGCAATTTTCTTCAATCTTTTAGGATCATCGAAAGATTCATATTCGAAGGCGAACTCGACGATAGATTTAACGAATTCTTTATAAGAAAAGACAATCAGTACGTGAACTGTCGTTCCAAACGATACTGGGACAAAGGTTTCCATATTACACAAAGTATGGCCATACCAGAGTTCTTGAAGTTACTGGCCAAGTTTATACTGCTGTGTGGAAAGTCGTTAAGACTGTTGAAACTATGTAATCCTAGTGTGAGTATAAATATTTAATCAAAAGTATCAATATTTATTTTTGGGTTTTAAGTAACAGCATTTTTTTTGTCCGAGAAATAATGTAAAAAGTGTCGAAATTTGAATCCCATTCGATACTATTGGAGTGAATGCATTTGTAGCACAAGTATTGTAATAATAACATCACGCCTGTATTTCCCCGAAGGGGTAGGCAGAGGTGTAATAGTACACCCACATTTCGCCAGTTATGTTATAGTCCCATGTAATAGGGGGCGAGCCTATTGCCATTGACCGGGCACAAATTCAGACTCCGGGCTGCTACTAAGAATTTCCTAATGTAAAAACCCAATAACACTTTGCCCGACCTGGGAATCGAACCCAAGACCCCACGCTCAACAGTCGCGCTTGCAACCACTAGCTAGACCAACGAGGCAGTCAGTCAGTCAGTTATTCATTATTGTAATAATGGATCAATTTAACTTTGCCAAAAATCTTCAATTGGCTTATTTAGTAGATGGAATAATGTGTCTGAGACCTACATACCAATAAATATGTTCATAACCTCCCAGGTACTTTTTATGGAAGTTACCTATGTATATGTATATTTACTTTACCTTTCGAGTGGGAAAGATCCAAAATACTCCTGAAGTGCTGACTACTTGGATCTTAGCAAACATTATTATTCATTCTGTAACATCCCCCAGGATCCTCTAGTCCTCCTAATATCATCAGACCACCCATCAGTGAAATGTTGCGCCAGTTTCCAAGAGCTAGAGAGTCAGCAACAAGTCCTAGACGTGTATCGAACAAGGTGCCTGTTCGTTAGCGGGGAACTAGTGACTTTCGACCAGATTTTGTTAAAGAGGGAGGCGGAAAGAAAGGCCTTTACTGAAATGGCGTCGCTGAAGCAAGCTGAAACTATGGAGAAAATTGTTGGTGAGTTAGCATGTTGGATTCAGGAGTTATTTCTGATTCAGCTATTCGCGGATTCAGCTAGGGACGTTGAAAATGTTCAACTGTGTTATACAGCGAATACATGAGATCTCTTCAAAATTGAAAATCTCCCCATGAGTCGCTTATAATTATGTAAATCTTCAAAAAATGCTTTAGCATTTGAATTTAAAAAAGTCAGCTATTGCTTGGAACTTGGTTGAAGTGTAAGAAGTCTAGATTTCAGTAAAACTTTTTCGCTGGTTCTTTTCCTTCAAACATTTAATAACCCCCTTATAAATAAACGTGGTATCAGCTGTGAATAGACTGATACTCATTGTTTTGTTTCTTTCGTTCTAATGTCAAATGAAATAAGAACGACATGAACAAAACAGTGAATAACTATTCACAGCTTATACACGTTTATTTGTAATATTACATACTGGCACTTCTCATCAACTTCATAATATTTGTAGCCGAACGCAAAAGACTGGCTCAACTAATAATAGCCGAGAAGCAACACTCGTTAAGAGTCCTTGAAGCCGCTATGGCCGAGGCTAAGGCTGCCAAAAGTAAAGCTAAACAACGTGAGAGAATGCGCTACGAATTGGAACATGCTGCCGAAAAGGCGACCGAAGAAGTTGACTCTAGACTTAGAGATGATGAAAAGTTAGTTATTAGTTAATGTACTATTTATTTTATGGATATATATGAGAAATAATTGTTTAATGCTTTTGCTATTCAATTATCTACATATTTATGCTATTCATAAAATAGTTCATTATAGTTATTGAAACTTCTTAAATTATCCATTAATTTTGAACTATAAGCCAGTTCGCTACTATTAACCTATTGTAATATTATAAGTATTATAAGTTATAACACAATTTTTGAACAATTTTAGAAATAAAATAATGGAGTACTACTCAAAACTAAACATGGAAGTAGAAAAGAGCAAAATGCACACGGAATGGAAAATAAAACGTTTGCAATTAGATCAGAGTAGAATGCAACTACTGTCGACCGAAGAGAGAAACTTAAAGAGAGAAAAACTAGAACTCGAACATCAGAAGAATGAAGAAGTCATGGCGATGTCAATTCAGAGCGATATGCTAAAATCCGAGTCATCTGATTTTGATAATAAAGAAGAAAATGCAGAAAATGAACTCAGAAATTCAGATCTCACTGAAAATAATATGGCGGAATCAACTGCAATAGAACAAGTAGAGGAATCGGGCCATACAGAACACGATAATAATAAGTCTAAATCACAAACTTCCACTATAGTATTTAACGCCATATGTAATGTTGCTAAAAGTTTCTTCGGTGTTTCTAAGACTCATGACGATTACCACTGTGATAATAACAAACAGCTTGATGCTCAAGGTAATATTATTCAACCAGTAGCTGTGGGCAATTCTAATATACCATCGACACAATCTTCAAGCGAAATAGGCAGCAAATTAGACGACGCTTACGATAATTTACAATACAAAAAAATGAGGCAAGATGCGTTATTGAATAAACAAAAAATAATGTCTCACGAATTTGGGCAAACTGACCAAGAAAACAATCAAGTTAAAGATCCACCGCTAATAAATATAGCGTCAATTGACGAAGAGAACAATCTACAAGATTGGTCACCTTTCGTTGAAGCCAAACGTAATAAAATGAAAGTGCTAGGTGCAGAATTTGACTTACTTAAACCTATAACAAAACCCGTGACTTCTGAGCCAAGAACTGAAGCTCAAAAGGAAGCTTTATTAAACAAACAAAAAGTGTTAGGAGTCGAATACAATCTTCCTGCCGAAGCTGTCGTTGTAAAGGAACCTTTGAATGAGGCTCAGGAAGAGGCTCTACGTAATAGGAATAAGATGAACTCTGATTATGATATGATGAATCCAAGTACAGGGAGTTTAAAGAGGGACAACTCTAAAAGGTCAGGACTGACGTTGAATTTGAAGCCGTACGGAGAATCTTCGTCGTCCACTTTTAGACTCGGAGTTACTCCTAATACGGGGGCCGTTACACCAGGTGATTTTTTCCCAAGGGTATGTGTTATTTTTTTACTTTCTTTGTTATTAATTGTGTTGGCCGGCTCTTTATTTTGACTTTTCAACCATTTTTAGCTCGACCTAGAAACACCCACAACTGCAGACATACCTCTGGAAAGCGCGATGACCTCTGAAATTTTTACTCCTAGAAGTGAAACAAGCAAAGATTTAGAATTGGCTAAACCAAAGAATAACAAAGAATTCCTATCTTCAGAAGGATTCAACTTCCCAATTATAGCAGATGATGAAAATGTTGAATCAGAAATTACTAGCGATATGCCATCGGGGGACACCCCTGATAATTCACCGTCCAACACTTCAGATTTACCACCACCAAGAAATTTGAAATACAAATATTCATTCATCAATATATTGGATGGGTCGTACAGTCTTGATGACTTTGATCCGTTTGGTATAAAAGAGTTGAAACGTTTTTCCAAAGACCACTTCACAAGTAAAATGAATTTGGATATGACGAGCTCCTGTTATACTCACCCTTCTATTATTATGGACGAAGTGAAGAAACGACCTTACAATAATATATTTGCTTCACATTTCGGGTCTGATGAGGAAGAACAAAAGAAGATTACTTGTGACAATATTGCAACACTTACAGCTTGCCTTCAAAGATCAGTAATGTTGCCATTAACATACCAATTAGAATTGGTAAATAACTCTATTTTAACTTATTTCTTAGTAAATCAGGATATGTACGAACATTTGAGGAGTTTGAAAGATTATTTCTTTTTGATGGATGGAGAATTTTCCAGGAGTATTTGTCATAATTTGTTTACGAAGTTGGTGAAGACTTTGAATCCTCAAGACTTGTTGAACTTCGCTACTTTGCACAATATATTGGATAAAGCTTTGGGATCATCTATATCACGTAAGTCCATTATTATCACGTGAGACATTCCATCTTTAGTTCTCAGTTTGCCGAACGCAATTGGCAATACTATTTAGGCAACCACCTAGGTGTAATTGTTATCGCCGTTATGGGCAAAGGTAACCGCTTAACATCAGGTGGGCCTTTAACTCATTTCGCCGTCCTATGCTATAAAAAAATTATAATGGTACCCAAACTTACTAGTTTTTTGGTACAAAAACGTTAACGTTAAATTAGGATTGCTCCTCTTTCGTGGGTGGTTTTACAGATAAAAATCATCACATGCACAAACACCCAGGCCCGAAAAAAGTCGCCACTAATGTTTTTTTCTAAACTGTTAATAAAATTGTATTGCGCTTTGTCGTGTTTTTTGGGTTCCGTGGTCAAACAACGTCCGACTATCTGTTTTAGCCATTTTAATCGAAGTATGAGAGTGCTATGGAGTTGAAATTTGTCATGGTTTATTTATATTCTCATGACGTCTACAAAATTATGAAAAAAAAAAACGGGAAAAAAATGTTGTTTTAGGGTACCCTACATGTAAAGTGTGGGCGTTTTTTTTCTTTCGCGTATTTCATCGTTTAGGGTATCGTTAAACAGATATTTCAAAAATATTAGGGAACTTTTGATACAATAAATGGTTCTATTTACGAAATATTTAGCTTTTAAAGTAAAGAAAAGTAAACGACCTGAAGAACGTGGCTGGGGGGGGACTGGATGCGGAAGGCAGAGGACCGAGTGTTGTGGCGCAACTTGAGAGAGGCCTATGTCCAGCAGTGGACTGCGATAGGCTGAGTTGATGATGATGAAGCTTTTAAAGTGGTAACTTTGTGAGAGTTATGTCCCGACCCCCTACAGGCTAAACCACTAATCCTGAACACTTGAAAACTATTCAGCATATTAGCAAATATAACCAATTTAAATGTAAAAATATCACGAGAGAGTAGGCTTTTCTAGTTTACGAGTAACGGTCAACCAACTTAGCCATGTTGAGTCTGTCAAAAGTACATAGAAATTCCGTATAAATGAACTGCAAAATTAACTTTGTATTTATAAGTAAAATACATGAAGTTTTGGCTCAAATGCCTTGTCAGAATTCTGTATAGCCTGTACTGACTAGGAAACCCTACCCTGGGAGTGGTTAGCCACGCACACAAAAAACAATCGTTTATTCATATTCTAACTTTTCTTTCTGTAACCATACCTTTATAATACGTATTTTTTTTTATTGCAGATGTACACAAATTTTCCGAAAACCTATCATTCACGATCACGGAGTCTCCTCTAAGTTTCCAGCACAGTTCTCCAGATGTTTTACAATGTCTATCTCTAACATATTCTGTTAGTTGGCCTCTCAACATAATATTGTCGCAAGAGGCATTACTTCGATACGCTAAAGTGTTCCAGTTTCTGATCAAAATGAGACGAATATTTTGGGTTCTGGGCGAAGATTTTGAGGTAATATGTTTTGAGCTGCTTATTTGGTTTTGAAATAAAAAATATTACTAGATGCCTTTGAAATCCTCCGGAAGTGTCTTACTAAACTTTATGTCAATCCAATTTACAATTTATATGATCTCGGAAAATAAACCCTAATGAACAAGACACAAACATGAGTTTCCTTTGCGACGTAAATATTTTCAAGACCTTTGTAACGGTTTTTGTTATTCTGAATTCAACTTAGTTTTCATCGAAGTAAAGTTGAAATTTTTGTAAGGTGGCAATTACATCAATTGGATTCATACAGACAACGTTATTCTATTGAAAACTTATTAGTTATGTTTTTATTAACGGTTATTTCCATATTTCTTTGCAGTCTTTAAAATTATCAGTGAAATCATCAAGACAGCATTCTCGTAAACTGCTCAGGTCACCGCAATATATTTCAGTGCAAATATATCGGCACATGATGGCCGCAATGATTCGAGCTCTTGATAATTATATTGTAACGACCTGCATACTAACATCTTGGACCGAATTCGAGAACGATTTGAAGAAAGCTCGAACGTTGGACGATCTTTACGAGTGTCATGTAGTTTACATCAAAAAGGTGTTGTTTAGATGTCTTCTCAATAACAGATCGACACCTGTGATGAAGCTCTTGAATGATATTTTCACTGTGATATTGAAGTTCAGTCGCGTGTTGAAAGCAGGGTGAGTTTACTAGTCTTTAAGATTTTTTCTTATGTGTACTAAGAACTGGCTTGATGCATGATTCCGTATTCCTCATATTATATTTAGTTAAATTTTCAGTGCACTCAAAATTCTATTTAAACTCCTCTGCTCCAGATTTTTTTTAGATGATTTCCACAAATTCTTTGCCACCTTTCTAATAGTTACGTGAACATTTGCCGTCTATTTTCGTCATCTTCTGCTTTCAAAGAGTCACTGTGCGCTTAGCCAAAGGCGTCTTCGTTTTTTAAACAGGTATAGAGCCCTAGCATGAGTTTAGTGTATGGGACTTGTTTATTTCGAAATACGCACACGTGGCTCTAGTATTTTGTCGATAACCACACGATATCGCAAAAACACATGGTAGTGGTTTATAAGAGAATTTTCTTTGTTTTCTTCCAGCGAGTGGCAACAAAAAGAACCCGACGGATCTTTTACACACACGAGTTTCCCTCAATTAGAAGAATTATTCCATTTGTTCGAGAAGATTGCGAAATACCTCCATAAAGTGGTTACTAAATTGATGGAATGTGGCTACCAAAGACATTTGGTAGAACTCTTGACTATGGTCAACTTAAACGGGTACTACGATCCGGAGAAATCGAAAGAAGAGCAAAGCACTACACTTCATTTATCATGATAAATAATTAAAACAGAAGTGTAAAGATTTATCCGGAAATATCAGGTTTTTTTTTAATCATATCTGATCATTTGATTACGGAGTAAGATCTATAAAGAGTTACACAAGTGTCGTTACCTTTTCGAAATGAACTTTACCTGACAATTAATTGCTTACAAAAGATTTAAATACATATTTTAATAATCAATAACTGTTGTAACAATAAATGCCAATAAATTACACAATGGTGTGAATTATCTTGTTCATGAAATGAACTTATTTTAAACTATCGCTCTCTTTTACTAATAGTAGATACAAGAAAGGGCTGGCTACAATTTTAGAACTGTCAAATTAGTTACCGTGTTACATTTCTTTGTATTTTAGTGGCACGTTCCGAGATTACGACTAAACTTGTATAGAAATTTCAATTCCGACAAATTTGACATAACTAAAATTGTTGCCATCCCTTTCTTGTATCTAATCTACTATTAGTAAAAGAGAGCGATAGTTTGGCAGTAGTAAAGAATTTAAATCTTTTGTACACAATTAATTGAAAGAACAATGTTCGTGAATCTTTTGCGCAAGAATCTCTTATATTTTACACTGTATGTTTGCATTAGGTAGGTAATCCTTTTATATTTCCATTATTATTTATGATCTGTTATATGCAGGTGAAATATTTAGGCACACCATCGACCATACACTCCATAGACGCCGCATTACAGGCGACCGATGTCTGTCACACATCTATGAAATTTCACCAATGTAGGTCGCCACTATTCCCCACTTGAAATCTTCGACCACTTATATGAGCCGTCAAAACTGCCGCGTTAGTGATTAGCCAATAGCCGCCTTGGTAGGGCCAATCGGATTGCAGTACCCCGCCTCAGCTAGTGGCAGAATTTATTGTACGCATTATATTCAACATTAGGCGTCTATTGGGTTGTATGGTCGTTGAGGCACACTAATGTAACGCATTAGATATAGATCTTTTGTTATATCAAACGTTTAGCGGGCCCAGTCCATGACACTATATTATTGTAAACGACTTAACTTTTGATTGCCAATATCAGATGATAATAATGCATGTGTCAGTTAACCCGGCCGGAGCTTTCAAAAGATAAAATATATTATAAATCTCCCACCTATTAATCATGTGATAATATTATATTGTTTTTATTCTTGAATATTACTAATGTTAATTTAATAATTTCTTAGGTTTTCGCGATTACTACACATTATGATAAAACAAGTTTAAGCGGATTACATCCATCTATACATATAAAATGTTTTGTCCTGAATAACTGACGGATCAACGCACAGCCTAAACCGCTGATCGTAGAGACCTGAAACTTGGAGGGTGTGTTCTTTGAATGACGTAGGCATCCGATAAGATAAATATGATATGAAGAGAAAATTTCAACCGGCTACCTATTACCGTTCAAAAGATACAGCCCTGTGACAGAAAGGCGGGCGGCCGGACGGACAGCGTAGCGAGAGTAATAGGGTCCCGTTTGTCACCCTTTGGATACGGAACCCTAAAAACATCCTAATTTTAATAGAGAAGATGGTTGACAGCTACCACCTGTTTGGAACCCAGGTCTAAAAATAATCAAGTCCCAAACAGTACACAACACTATAAAAGACATTGTGAGTGATTACTGCGTGCATCGAAACGATTTTAATTAATTAAAATTGTACGGTAGATTAAAATGATTTTTAGAAATATCTGTAAAGACGCTTGTTATCTTAGTCTTCCTGCGACCACGAACGCTGCAAAGCTTTCGAAACGTCAGGAAAATCAATTTAAATAATATACATGATGTAATCCGGTTAAACTTGTTTTATTATAATGTTAATTTTTTAACATTGTTACTGAGTGAATGTTGTGTATCTAACAGTCGTTGTTAACTATGGGTTATGTAAATAAAGTAATATTGGTTATGAATATAATGATCGGCTTATGTTATATTTTAATAAATAAATAATAGTATTTTTTTATAAATTTGGTTTTATTTCACGCATAGGTACAGAACCTCGCGGCCAATTAATAATCGCGTGGATTGCAAGATCGGCAAGGTTAAGTTGCGATAGCCGCGGTCACTCCTTGGATGGGTTACTATTTCATTGCACATCGAGATCTTCCGTCTCGGAGAGCAAGTTAAGCTGTTGGTCCCGGTTGCGTATTCAGAAACCACTGTGGTACCCAGAACCGGGGTGGTTTGTAAAGCATTTCTGTAAAGCACAATAATTTGGGCGAAAATCGACAATATTGTCTGAATTTATTGCACAGCACAGATTTTCCCACTCATACAATGGTTTTTATATACCTACATACAGAACGTCGCTCTTGAATTCTGGATACCTAGTTCAATGTTTTATGTTGCGAGGGTCTGATGGCAGTCGCTTCGTGTCAAATCCTGATGTTCAGGCTAGTGAAGCCGTTACGCATACGTTGTGCATTCTGGCAAAAACGTCTAAATTCGGAACAAACCATTTTTGTTAGTATTGTGTCAATCTGTGTTTTATCATGTAAAAAATGTGTCTGTAAACACTGAAAATGAATTTATATGTAAGACTATCCGAAGACCCGAAGTTCTGCCAAAAAGTCCAAAAACGCGATTTTAAAAAGTGCCAAGTTTTTAAATGTATGACTAGTAGCGCCCCCATTTTGTGTAGTCTTTTGTGCCAAACTGTACAGCTGTTGCCGGGGCCGGTCACTCAGTTTTTATGAGATTCAAGATGGCGTTCTTAGAAGTAAAATGTTCGCGACATCTATTGTCGAGTAGAAATACTAGAATTTCGCGCCATCTCTCGACAGATAGATAAACTCATAGTTTGTTTACCTGAGTAATTATAGTTGTTATCTATGTTACCATTTTTGTCATCAATAATTACGCAGAATATTGATCTATAACGGATATATATTTTTCATGTGATTTATAGTAAGATAGCTTTCGTTGAATTAATCAAGATAACAAGTCAACAGTAGAAGAGTATGGTTTCATATATTATCCGTTGCGACGGTGGCGCCAATATTTTCCTTATATCACAGGGTGTTTTCACGAATACCTCATTCTACCGCAATTCGTCTTAGGGTTAACATCCTAACCTAATCAGTTCAGTGCGCGTGACATTGAAGTGAAAGCCAGCATTTCCTGCAATCTACTGTCGATTTTCCTGGAAAATTTTGAAATAATTTCATGTTTTTTGTTTAACCCTAATTTTCGTGAAATTCAAAAATTGAGTGACTATCAACCTTTGTTTATATTCATCGATTGAAGAGTAATTTTCCACGATCGGAATCAGTTTTCGTCGTGTCGAAGGCGATATTTTACCAAAAACGTTAAAACCCAAGAATCACCGTCACCTTCGCCGAGATGGCGTTCATGATGCCTGTTGTGAAGAACGATTGGGATATATACCACACGCAGCGGACCCGGCGGGCGTCCGAGTCAGCGGAGAAGGCGGCGCTCGGCGGCGGGCGCGTCCGCAAGGTGTCGGAGTCGCGCTCCGAGGGCCCGGCGCTGTCGCAGCGCGCCCACACGCTGAGCCCGCACCGCAGCGCGCCGACCATGCGCTCGCTGTCCTACTGCCGCGCGCCGCCCTCGCGCGCCTCGCTGCGCACCGCCAGCGACAGCCCCAGCAAGGGTTCGGCTAGCCCCAAGAGCGGCGCGCGCGAGGATAAGTTCCACAACAGGTTGGTGGAGAAGCTGAAGCGAGCCCTGGGCCGCTCGGAGTCGAAGCGCGACGAGAGGAGTTCGTGAGTTAACGCGTGCTTGTGTGCAGGGCGCGTGCCGAGTCCCCGGAGCGACACTCGCGCTGCGGAGCGTGCGTGCCCTACCTGTGAGCCCTGTGACGGACGCCCGTCCCACAGGCGCGCGCGGCGTCACACTATCTGTGATATGTTTCCGATAGTGAACACGAAGAGATGAGTAGACATTTGACGAATGTGCTAACTAACCGCCTATGGTCTTTCGGACGCTGAGAACCTAATGTTTGAAGTTACACCGACACAATGCAATAGTTTTGGTTGTCATACATTTGATTCGCTTTCTTTAACTGTTGCATGTTTGTTAGTCGTATATTATCGTAATGATCAGGTTGTCAGATTTAGGTTGTAATATGCAAGTACGTTGTATGGATTTTAAGACTGCGTTTAGTTTAAGCACACCCTGGGGTTCGATAAGTATTATTTGAAATATCACCCTGGCGAGCACTAGAAGTTAGTTTTTGGCAGTTTGCGAAGTAGAAAGGTATCTGTGATTCGTTATTTGTAAGTGTGGTTTAATTTATTTAAGCTGAAAGGGAAATTACATTCAGTTTTATTGTTTGTAAGAGTCCTTATTGTAATAACTTTGACCTAATTGTTATATTTATCAGCAGTATTCATTTTATCAAAATTTTATCATAAATTGGATACCTACCTTTTGGGAATTTTATGAAAATTAGAAGCAGCTTCATTAGGCATTTGTAAAAGAATAGAAAACAGGTGAATTCAATACCGTGGAAAATTAGACATTAACTGTTATACCTAATATTTGTACTGTAGTTGTAATGAGAGTACCTTTACCTATATTAATGAATATGTACACGTACACGTAGTGCAAACTGTCGATATTGATAATTGTAAGCTTTGTTGTATTGCAGTCATCGATGTAATAATACAATGATAGTTTGTTTATATACCAGATGGGGTTTGGCCCTGTTTTACAAACAAATTAGTTATGATTTTCGCTTGATTTTATATGATGTTAACTTTAGACTGTAATTGGACCAGCTTTGTTATATAGTATTATCTATCAGTGAAACTGAAGTTGATAATAGTGATATATAAAAGTAAGACGTATCATAAAATTCTAAAATTAAGGCATATCCCGATGAGATGATGATGATGTGAGTGATGCGTCGATGTTTATTTCGTTTCCTTATCAAAGTTCCTTAAACCTATCGAGCTGCCATCAGGCAGTGAGGTAGGCTATTTAAAGATAGAGGCACTAGTTTTATACGATACGAAATACTAAATCTTACATTATCATTGAATATTGTTTGCAAACATTTTCAAATATTGCATGTATTGTCAACGATGTCTGATCTGACGATTTTAAACTATTAAACACTTAAATATAAAGCTTATTCTGAATCACATTTTTTATTTTTCTATCTTCCCTTTCATTAAAACTCATTGCCATACTAAACGGTTTGGAGTGATAATGATAACTTATTTAAATGATTAACGAAGAAGGAATGTCTGAATGAAATATTGGCACTTGAATTGTTTGGCTCACACTGCAGAAAGCAAGACAAGTCGAGCAAGACGATGGCGACGTATAAGCCACATGGCCACGTGTGCTGTCAACAAAAATAGACATTTTTAACGAAGTAGAGGTATGTCTATTAACGTAATGTCCACGTAACTTAGTGGTCATATTCTGCCAATTGATGTGCAGGAAGGCGTAACACGTATCCTGAATCTAATCAAAAACTTCCTAAACGGCTAGGTACTATTGAACATGGGCCTCCAAATGACCGCTACGGTCAAAGGGGAAATTGCCATTATGACGCACCAACGAAATCAATAACTTCTAAATTAAGAGCCGTGCGTTTGCACACTAAAAAAGATTTATAGTTAGGTACCTATAGGTAATTTGAAATGCGTCTTCGTGCTCACCCACACTTATTTTCTCGAAACTTCCCTCGAATCCCTTTTATTCCCTCGCGCTTTTGGTCAGGGGCGTGGAAAAGTTCGGAAAAGTATTATTGCGCCCAAAAACAACACTGCAATTTTGATTGCTACTATAAACAAAAGAGCTCATAAACTTTTCGGAGTAAATGACAATCGTTAAGAACCAAAGTAACCAATACAATTAGATTAATAACACAAATACAAGAGTGTTGTAGTACCGATGACTGAATCAAGTATCGACTTCGTCCATTCGGCAACCTGACTCTTTATTCATCTGGTTTTCAATACGACACCAACTTTCGCATAATGTAATGTAATGTTTAATTTTATTGTTGTGCTGTCACTATCCTGTGCCAAATAAAATCATTCTTTCTTTCTTTCGCATATAATAGGCACTGACTACACTGAATGCAGCCTGGATTTCTGGAACATTACCTTTTACTAGACGTCCCAGGTCGATAACTCAATGGCATCGCTTGTAAATTAAAACCGCTCTCGAACTTTCCGACGTAAAGAGTTATAACTGCTTTTAACGCTTGTTAGAGTCTTTGGCACACTTCGCACGTGGTCAATAAACATGTGTTGTTAGTAATTTATGATATGGATGCTAGGAATTTTGAGGTGTAACTCTTGAACGTCACAAAAAACGTATAGTTCTACTTTGGAAAGAAACGAGGGTGTGATTTAACTTATGTTGACAGTAGGACACTATACTCTGTTTTGTTTTCGCTTCTGTAGGTTACGTTCTGGGATTTTTCTATGAAACACCGACGAAAATTACATATTCAACATAGAAGAACATCGATACTTTAAATAATACCAGGCTCTATCTTCAGTCCTGTTGATAATGTTCTCGAACTTTCCGACGTAAAGCCATGTAAGTGTAACTAATGGTCATTTAACGCTTATTGGAGTCGTTAGCACACTTCTCACTTGTTTAAAGGTTGATTCATGTCAACAGACTTGTGTTGTTTGTAATTTATGATAACTGATGTCCATTCCTCTGAAATTAATTTGCAGTTGTAGGTACCTAATACTACGTAAAAAGGTTTTATGATATAATAATAATAATAATAAATATTTTTGGGACATTTTATATAAACGGAATAGAGCGATGACTTGTTTTGTCTTAAGTATTTTTGAACGAAGCGAGAAGTAATGGTCTTAACGCTTTTAAGAGTAGGGTAGGGTGGTAATCACTGAACCACCTAAAGTTTGAAGCGTCACTGCTCTTATATCTATAGACCAAACAGAGTGTTTTATATACCAATACCTTGGAAATTTAATAAATTTTAATTATTGAGATGATTTAATTCAATAACTCAACTATTTGGGGCAGTAGAGATGTTTTAATAAAAAAATAAAATTGGTTCACTGTTACTACCTATGCATATACAGTTAACCACCAGTATGGCCCACAGTGAACCACAAAGTATACAGTGAACCAGTCGAATTAGGTAGGGTGGTAATTGGGGTGCTGGCCAGAAAACCTCCACGTGTGCCTGACTGCTGCTTGTCCTTCTGGACACGTCTGGAGGGATCGGCAGTTGTTTGGCCGGTGCATCCTGGGCACGGGCAATAAAATCCTACCGAGGGATTAACCTTCGGGGGATTTTATTGCCTGTGGCGAATATTCTGGCACGGGAGGGGCCCGTTCTGGGCCAGTAGGGAGTTGCTCCACGTGTCCCTCTGATATCAGCAGAGGGCACAGTGGAGGAGCAGGGGCGGGCCCGGTGTGCACTCACCCTGCCACTGGGCAGGCAGCGGGGGGACTGTCTTTCCCTGCCCCCGTCGATCTCGTAACCCCAGGAGTGCCCGCTGAGTAGTGTTCTCGCGCCTCTTGGGACCGAGGGTCTTGGCTTCACCGCCCGGACCGCGAGGAAGAAAACCTCTATAAAAAATTACGGGAGGTAGGGCCTGCGAGCAGCAGACTCGGGGTAGTCTGCTGCCCGACCAGCAGCTGGCGTAGCTGGCACAGCCGGCGTAGTTGGCGCGGCTGGTAAAGGCCCATGAGGTGAAGTGGCGTGCAGTGTTCCGTGTGCGCCACCTAGGAGGGTGCGGCCGACGTTAGGCCGCACGGGGAGAAGGGGCTCGCCTGCTTGTGGCGGGCCAGGACCTGTCGGGGGTGGTTGTGTGAATACTCACGGGTTCCCACGCCCCCGGCTAAGGTAGTTGAAGGAACACCGTGGTGGTTTTAGTCGGTAAGAGTCCGACACTGGCTCCGCCTACCCCGGGCGGAGTGCGTCCATGAGGATTTCCCCACGGCAAAAAAAAAAAAAAAAAAAAAGGTAGGGTGGTAATTAGTTAACCACCAAAAGTTTGAAGCGTCGCTGCTCTAATATCTATAAACAAAACAGAGTCTTATATATACCAATATCTGGGAAATTTAATAAATTTTAACTATTAAGACGATTTAATTCAATAACTCGACAATTTGCTGCAGTAGGTACGGATGTGTATTTTTATTAAATTGGTTCACTGTTACCACCTATGCTTATACGGTGAACCACAAAATATACAGTGAACCAATTGAATTATTTGCTGACTAAATCCCTGTTTCTTGAATGAAAAACTCAAGTTTCAATCAACATTAATATAAATGCATTTGTTGTGTTTTGAAACGTAATATAAGTCTCCTTAAACCGCGGGGGACGTCACAAACATACAATTCACAGACACAAAATACACCCAGACTCAGAACAACTATTTGTGGGTCACACAAATATTTATTCCGTGTGGGGATCGAACCCACAACATTTGGCGTGGTTTCAATAGAGACGTGACCACCTTAACGACTATGCCACAAGTGCAGTCTAATTAATTGTTAATTTGAATAGACGAGAACATTAGCAGCTACAGTGAACCGTGGTTCATTGTTAACCTTTTCATTTTGGTTCACTGTCAAAGTACGGGGTCCCATCGACTTTGGATGCATTTTGCCAAACACACGTTTATAATAGATCGACACAGATAGCATAAATAAAAACGCTAGGAAACACAACACGAGGTGGTTTTATGTTGAATCCGATATGAAGAACACAAAGGAAGCAAGAAAAAAAATAAAACTTGAGTTTTTAATATCTTTTTCCGCAATAAAACACGAAAATTCACATAGCTCGAGTGCCCGTTGCGCGAGCTCGCTGGTGACTCCGGAGGGAAGTTCCTTAACAAAAGCGCACAGGACGGCGGTAAATGCAAGAACTGACAACGTCGCGTTTTTGAGATACCTATGGTGGCTAACTGTTGCTGCTTGGTTCACTGATTACCACTCTACCCTACCTACATTTTTTTTCAGTTTTAATTAGGTAGGTATAAAATGTGTCATCAAAATTGCAAGAAGGATTAATATTTATTATATTATTACCGGTAACGATATGACACAATCACCAAACATAAATTAGTCACATAAAATGTCTTGATAAATAGGTAAATATCAACAAAAATTACCCTACCTACATTGAATGAAGAATTTTACGGCATTGTTCATAGAAGTTTAGATAGAGATCTTTATCACGTAATAAATTATGATAAGAACAATAATTCGTCATCTTTGATAAAAGATTAGGTACCTACGTGTTACAGATACTTAGCTACCTATCTCCTTGTTCTTTAAAGTAACCTAGATTTCCACCTACTGATTACTTTGTCATGGAAAATTCCTTCAGGAAAATGTTGATGAGTCAAGTGACGAACTTAAATGATTAGGTACTACAATCTGCATCAGAAGTCATAATTCTGGAGTTTTTAAATAATGAAGAAGCTTATTGTTGATACAAAATTAAAATAATTGTTTTTCAAGTATTTTATTGGCTATCATAATTTAATTTGTATAAAAACCAGCCTTTGAACTGTCAAGTCGTTTGATGCTGTCTGTACAAGATTTAAATGATCACTAATTGGATTGGTATAAGATTTCCTCCCATAATCTGGAAATTGACGAATGATGTGATACTAAAAACAAGAATAAGCGGTTGTTTGCGCGTTATTTAGGCTATATAATGGTAGGCGCGAAAATTGCATGCCTGAAATTCTTTCAACGTTGTTGGAAGAGAGCACCTACCTATTCCGTAGAAAATAAATAAAGCGAAGCTTCTTTATTGTCATTGCACCACAGTCGCGCACTTGGTGGCCCCGCGCCGGGGAATAAACTGTAAACCGAGGAAAAACGTTCTATCGCGCTCGCAAAAGCGTAGAACCTTCGCTTTTCTCTTCTGTCGGGCGTCCCGCGACGCCACCCGTTTTATATTATTTTACATTCTCAGTGATCATTTACATTTAAATAAAGACATTGTAAGGACCTCATTTCATAAAGTTTGACACAATCCTGCTTATCGTTTTTGTTTGGATGTAGGTATAATATCTCTATTTTTTACCACGTTTTTTGTGTTTCCTCTTTGTTTATTTATATTTTTCTAATCATACTGTAAGGCGCAGCGTGGGCAGCCCCCCCACAAGGTGGATTGACGACCTGGTGGAGGTCGCGGCAATCCGCTGGATGCGGAAAGCGCAGGACCGGTTGTTGTAGCGATGCTTGGGGAGGCCTAAGTCCAGCAGTGGACGTCTTTCGGCTGAAATGATGGTGATGATGATGAATAATACAGTTTTTGTGATGTAAATAAATATTAGATGCAGAGATACTTTACTAGTAATCGAAATCACCACTCTACTTTTTGGTAGATAATAGGTATACTTGTTGTACGCCCAGACAGAAGTTCCAAGATTTGATTATTGCTTTATTTTCTATCTGTTACTAACTTATCCCCACAGGGATTCGCCCCCGTGGATCTTTATCCCACATTTGACCATGTATTTTCTAGGATAAAAAGTCTTCTATATTTTAATCCAGAAAATGGTCTATCAAATTGTCAAATTTTATCCAAATCGGTCCAGTAGTTTTTGTGTGATGCTCGAACAAACAGTACAAATAAACTCTGAAAAAAACTCTGAAACTTACTTTAAGAAACTCTGTTTCTTAATAAGATATCGCTGACGTCACCCAAAGACGTACCATAGTGAAGGATAATTTCGATACCACGAGCAGTGTTTCACGGTAGCTTAGTGGCTAAAGCACTGGCGTACTGAGCCAGGAGTCGCAGGTTCGAATCCTGCTCGTGAGCGATTTTTTCTTTTCACAATTTAAATCTTTAGTACAAATAAGTACAACAAGTAGTAATAGCCTAGCGGTTGAACGCTTGCCTTCCATGTATGAGGGTCTGAGTTCGAACCCGGCCCGCACCTATGAATTTTCCAAGTAATGTGAGGATCAGAATTTGATTATCACTTACTCACTTTGATTTCACTTTTATTTTAACTGTAAAGGAAAACAACTTGAGGAAACATGCTGAGAGTGCTCCATACAGTTCTCCTTGGTGTGAGTAGTCCACCAATCGCACTAGGCCAGCGTGCTGCCCCTGACGCCACATCTGGTAGGGGCACAGGTAGGGGGGACCTACGGGATCATAGACGCTAAGAGTTGGGGGACTCGAGGCGTCTATTAAGCGATTCTGGGGGGGACAGCAGTACGTGGTGGTCACGTGGTGCTGTGAGGGAAACAGTATTGTTTCCCAGGACGTGCCAAAGGCGTAGCACTAGAACGCACCAGCACGGTCCATTGGAGTTCCCGGGGCTCCTCTATTTTGTGTTGAGGATGACAACCGCGTGATCCCTCCGCCTTCCCCAGATAGAGGATCCATGAGGATTTCCACCCGAAAACAAAAAAAAGGCCAGCATGCTGGACTAAGGCTTTATAACCTTCTCATTCTATGAAGCGGTCCGTCTGCAGTAGTGGGACAATAATAGGCTGATTATGTTATGTTAATTATCGGTTTAGCCTATGGTGAATTTTATAACGAATATGTAGCCGAATGAAGTTTAAATTAATTTGAATATTTTCATCAAACTAAGTATGTACCTACCTACTTAGGAATGTAAGTTTTGCTAAATGAAACACATTTGAATGGAATTTACATTTTAATTATGAATTCCAAACGTAATGACATATTAACTAAGATTATGGTTTTGTAATCAGAATTTTAATTGAAAGTAAAAATTTAATACACAGATCGTAATGACGATTTCGCTGTTAATATTGATTATTCGTTAAATTACTATATATCTTAGTAAATAGATTTATATGTAAATAAATAAAATATTCCCTTTAGCTAAAATAAGTAGTACTCACTACTCTAGTACCTACTTTATATTCGCTAGGGAATTAGACAAATCGTGGGAGATAATACGTAGGATTTTTACCACAAGCAAATTGGAACACAGCTTAACTTAAGACGCCCTTAGGTAAAATATAAATGATGGAATCTTTATGTAAATTTCTTATTATATTGAACAGCCTTTGCCAGCGGCTTCGCCTGCGCAATAATTCAACATATATTAAAGAAATATGTTATCGCACATTCCCTCGGGAACTATGTATCTTCCCGGGATAAAAAGTAGATCATATGTTAATCCGGGTTGTGGTCTATCCGTGTACTAATTTTCATCTAAATCCATTCAGCCGTTTAAGCGTGATTGAAGGACAAACAAAAAAACATTCATATTCATATTCATATTCATTTATTTGTAAAGTTAATTTACACGTCAGTAGTTTCATAAATAATAATGCTCACAATATAAACTTGTAGAAAAATAAAATAAAACTCACAATCTATTACTATAATAAAACTGTAAAGGTCTAAAAGTCTGTACATAGTTTTTTTTCGCGAAAACCGGCTAGGGGCGCTAGAAATAAGCAATAGAACACGAATCAATCGTTTTTAGAATTTATGTCTGTCTGTCTGTCTGTTTGTTACCTCATCACGTGAAAACAGCTGAACGGATCGTAATGAAACTTTGCGTTTGTATAGGTATTAGTCTAACTTAAAAGATAGGGTATGGTTCATCTTAATCGGTTAAGTAGAACCACCGATACAGCTTGACCCCTCTATTGTATAAAGAGCATACAAAGTAGAGGTCATGATTGTTGGTTGTGTGCAGGTTCCTAAAAATACAACTAGATGTCGTTAGTATTATAGATAACATAGTCAGCCCATTACTGTCCCACTGCTGGTAAGCATGGACCTCTTCTCGGAATGAGAAGAGTTGAGGAACTGGATATTGTTAGTGTAATAGATTATCTTAACATAATCAGCCAATTACTGTCCCACTGCTGGGCATGGACCTCTTCTTAGAACGAGAAGAGTTAAGACAATAGAGAATAACATAGCATAGTCAGCTCATTACAGCTGTCCCACGGCTGGGTATGGGCCTCTTCTCAAAATGAGAAGAGTTAATGAACAGGATATTGTTAGTTTTATAGAATAACATAACATTATCAGCCCATTACTGTGTCACTGATGGGCACGGGCCTCTTCTTACAATGAGAAGAGTTAAAGAACTGGATGTGGTTATTGTTATAGAATTACATAACATAATCAGGCCAATTACTGTCCCACTGCTGGGCACGAGCATCTTCTCAGAATAAGAAGAGTTTAGAGCTAATTCCATTACCATGGCCGGTTGGTTATACAAACAAAATATAGAATGGTAGATGAATAGTGTAATCGTCTGTGTAGGCGCTTATGTATATTAGAAGACATTGTGTTCATTAATATGACAGGATGTTATTTTCTTTTCCGACATCCACGCGGACGGAGTCGCGGGCACAGCTAGTAGCAAAATAATGTCAAATTCGAATGTCACAAAATAATAAAAATTCATAAAAAAAATAAGCATGTCATAAATTTAACAGATGTCATAATTAAAATAACTAAATAATATTATTACAGTATACAAATGTCTTTGATTATTATCATCTCAATTTTATACTTTTTTTTTCATACATTTGCATTTATGAGGAAGTAGGATTTTTTGTCAAGTTACCAGGCTAACATAGGGATGTAGGAATACTGACCTTTTGAAAAACGCAGCTACATATTTATAATTCAACATTATAATACATACCTACATACTCCATGCTATGAACCAAATTGTCTCGTATCAGTCAATGTTTCCTAAATGAGCTTGAGGGTCTTGACTATAAGGATAAATGTGCGCTTACAGCGCTTATCAGGTTTAAAGGTGCAAGGAAATTTCGCTCGGCAGAAGCTCTTCAAAGAGGGTCAGATAAGAAAAGGAGCAACCTATTGTGGCTTTGTGAACTACTTACTGTATGAACATGCTTAGGTGTCTTGATATTGTAGTTTGTTTTTGTTTGTTCCATTTTCCTGCTATTAATAATTGAGGCAAATATTAATTTAGCATTTAGTTTTAGGCGTGTATTGGTTCTATATACCTAAGCTAAAAAATATGAAGAAAGAATATTCCTATATGTTTTTAGACGATCTTTTGAAGATCAATTAAGAAAATAAGGAAAATTTTAAATTTTCAATCGATGTCCTATCGTAGTATTTCTCATTTTATAGAATACGAAATTCAAAGATAATTATATCACCATAATAATATTTGTTTTGTTTGATCCTCTTTATCAAAAATACTGCGAAATAAAACTTTATCATCGCCCAGTTTTATAAACTTCTAGCTTTCGCAATTCACTAATGTGAATTTAAAAACATTATTTCATACTTCAATTTAATATTTATTTCCCCCTTGGGGAACGAAGGCGGTGATGGCATACATAATTCAATTACTACAGAGTGTGTAAGATGTAAACATTATGACGATCCTTCAGTTTGCCTTGTAGATAGAGTTGTAAACATTACGTGCGAACGTTCCATTTCATTGCAGCCAACGCCTCTGTAGGGTTTCCGTAGTATAATAACTAGTAGGTAATTGGATAAAACTAATCTAATAATGACAAGAGAAGCTTGGTACCTGTAAAAAAGAGGGCTATATCTACCACAGTTTTACTATCTTAAAACTGTGACTATACTCAGTAGTAGTCAGTAGTTTAATAGTTTAAATAAGGCTTTGATTTTAATTAATCGAATCGAACGATTAATTCGCGTTATTAGGCTGCCAGCGGCTTTGTGCCCGTTGATGGGGGCAAATATCGGCATGGTTATCGGCATGGCTCTAGTGAGGCAAATGGTAGTTGGAAGTTTGATTTCAATTCTAAGAAAATATTTTCCCGTGTTTGTATGTAGAATAAAATATTTTCCATTTGATAACATAGTAGTTACAACCTTGTTTTATGAGGATTTTAATGCTTACTTTAATTAATCTTTATGTACCTAGTTACTGAAAGTTTTGTAAGAAATAAATTGGTTGGTTAAGTTTTTTGGGAACGATTTGGTATTGATATTTTTGATAACTGATGATTTATCAAATAAACAAAAATAAATGCTTGCTTAAGTTTGTTCCTGAAACTAAAGCTTCTGGTTACAACAACAACAGCAGCAACAACAGGTTATTGCAGAAACTAAAAACAAATCCTTTTGCAAATAGTATATGTTGAATGTTTATTGTGCAATGATGCCTAAATTGTTGAATCAATTTGTGATGTTTGGCATAGTTTACAAAATGTTGATCTGTATTAGTGCCATATTTAAGAGGCTGACAACACTTAAAAAATCAGACCTCTGCGGTCACTGTCGTTTCGTACAGAACTGAAAGAGAGGCAACGAGCCGAGGGACGTCGGATACGCCGCTCAACTCGAATGAAAATTAACAATTTATTTTTTTAATAAAAAACTAAAAGCTTATTTGAAAAACAGAAACAACAAATGTTTAGATTATTGTCTTTCTCAAATGTTTTCTTAATTTGATTTATAATATTTAGTAAATAATAGAGATTGTTTGCTTTAAAGCATGTTTCAAGAGGTTAGTTTACAATTCTTTTCTATCGAGAAAACTTCAAGAAAACGTGTTTTGGGCACAATACAGTTTCAGAAAATACGATCAAGATTAACATATATTTTTTTCATTGCCACAAACTGAATAGATACAGCTAAAAATGTTTTAAAAATAATGAAACTTCGAGATGGCTTGCAACAGATTAAAAATTTATTTGCATAAAGTACAGAGTATAAACTTATGACACTTCACTATGATATTGACCACAGATATTAATCTTTATTTTGTTATTTAGTTTCAACATCCTCTCGTAACAAAATAAACCAAATTCCATTTTAACAAAAAAAAATTATGTTTTGAATACATTAATTAAACTTCCGATATGCCCATTAAATTTATGAACTTATAATGTTTATTTGCACAAAGACTTTTTGTCAATATATCAGCTGGCATATTGGAGGTTGATACATATTCAAGATTAACTTTATTAGCATACACACATTCTCTTACAAAATGATGTCGTACATCAATATGTTTAGTGCGTTTATGAAACAATGGATTAACAGATAACTTAAGTGAACTTTGACTATCACTATACAAAAATATTTTTTCATTTAATTCAATCAAGTCAGATAATAAATTCCTTAGGTACATAACCTCTTTGCAGGCTTCGGATAGAGCCATATACTCGGCTTCTGTACTTGACAACGCTACTGTTCGTTGCTTTCTGGATTCATAAGATATAACACATCCTGACATTATGAAGCAGTAACCAGTATATGACCTTCTATCCATGGTACATGATGCCCAATCCGCATCCACAAAGCCATGCAAGGGATATTCACTTTTCTTATAAACTAGACCATATCTTTTAGTTTTCTGTAAATATCTCAACAATCTTTTTAAATGTTTCCAATGAGTTTCATTACTGCAATTGTTATACTGACTTAGGTAACTAACACTATAAGCAATATCTGGTCTTGTCAATACAGATAAGTACATGACGCTCCCTATTAACTGTTGGTATGGATATATTTTATTACAATTATTATTAACATTTTTCTCCAACTTTAAATTAACTTCCATAGGAGTTTCTGAACTATGACAATCTGACATATTAAACTTACTTAAAATATTGTTTACAAAGTTTTCCTGATCAACAGTAATACAGTATTTTTGAACATTCACTCTCATTCCTAGACACTGTTTGATTTGACCTAAATCTTTTATTTTAAATTTATTTACAAGCTCTGTCTTTAACTGTTCATAAGAGTTTTTGCAATTATAAAATACAAAAAAATCATCTACAAATAATGCAATAAATACTTTAACATTATTGTTACTTTTTATAAAAAGACAAGGTTCACATTTGGACTTTTTATAACCTAAGTTTAACAAACATTCCTCTACTCTAGTATACCAAGCCCTGGCAGATTGTTTGAGACCATAAATTGCTCTTTTCAACTTTAATACTTTATTATTACAATCAACAAATTGAGAATATTCTGGTATTTCCATAAATACACTTTCTTTTAGGAAACCATTCAAAAAAGCTGTTGGTACATCAAGATGATTCATATTTAATTCAAGTTGTACACTCAAGGCAAACAATAGTCTAAGAGTAGAATACCTTAACACAGGTGAAAAAGTTTCGGTAAAATCTATGCCCTTTTTCTGGGTAAAACCCTTAGCAACAAGTCTCGCTCTGAAACGCACTTCATCATCATTATTGTATTTCTTTTTAAATACCCACCTATTTTTGACGACTGTGCTGTTCCTTGGCCTGTCCACTAGCTCCCAAGTATCATTATCATTAAATGATTTTAACTCCTCCTTTATTGCACATTCCCAGTGTGCTTTGTCAGGTCCAGTTACAGCTTCAGTGAGAGAAATCTGTTCACCTGTCACTTCTTCCACACACATGTTCGTATAACCATAATACTCTGGTTTACGTCTACAACGTTTTTCCTTGACATCCGAAGTGACTTGCTGTGTATCACTTATCGGGCTTACGGGCTCATAGTAACTTTCATCAGACTCGCTTGTTGTTTCGTCAGGAATATAAGTCACATCATTTACATCACTTTCTAAGCTATGACGATCTGTACTATTTAACTTACTCTCCTCTACACATACAGGTTGCTGTTTGTCTTCTACAAAAATAGTTGTTGAAGTATCATTTATGTTTTCCATGACCACAACATCTCTAGCAACTATAATCTTTTGTAATTCTGGATCATACAAGCGATAACCTTTGGTATTTTCCGAATAGCCAACTAAGAACATCTTATTTGCTTTCTTATCCCATTTTCTACGTTTTTGTTTGGGAACATGGACCATTACTGGACTGCCGAAAATCCGTAGATAACTAATATCCGGCTTTCTGCCCGTCCATATTTGATAAGGTGTAGCGTCACTGTCTAGTCCTGCCGCTGGGGATCTATTTTTCACATATACTGCTGTATTCACAGCCTCCGCCCAAAACTTTTTATCAAATTGAGCATCAAATAGGAGACAGCGTGCTTTCTCAACAATTGACCGATTAAATCTCTCGGATAGACCATTTTGTTCTGGAGTATAAGCGTTTGTCTTCTGGTGCACTATACCACATTGCTTCAAGTAATTTTTCATCTCTGATGAGCAGAACTCTCCACCATTATCAGATCTTAATATTTTAACCTTCTTAGATTGCTGGTTCTCAACTAACTTTTTGAACTCCTTGAAGTACTTGAATGTTTGATGTTTTGACTGTAGGAAGTATACAAAACACATTCGGCTATAGTCATCCACAAATATTAAAAAATATCTGGCCAATCCGAGCGACTTGTTTTCCATTGGCCCACATAAATCGGTGTGAACCAATTCCAGCAATTCTGTGCTTTTGCTTGCACTCAGAGGGAAAGGTAGCCTTGCCTGCTTACCCTCGCAGCATACTGTACAACTGGATTTGTCTATCTGGCCACTATTTTCTTCAAATTTCACACCTTCAACGACTCCATTCTTCATCCTGCTAAGGTCTTTAGCATTAATATGACCAAGTCGTCTGTGCCACGTTGTGCAAGAAGTTTTCACTGTTGCCGCTAGAATTTGCTGAGACTTCACAATGTTTAATTTGTAGACCTCATTTTGTAACCTTGCTTCACCAATGCAAACATTCTGTGAGTTATAAATAAAGCATCCTTGTTCATTAAATATCACTTTGTTGCCACTTGTAATGATTCTACTAACTGATAACAAGTTAGTTGTGAGGTTAGGTACACATAGCACATTGTTTACATTTACTTCATACTGCTTGTTTCCTACTGCAGTAGTAATCTGTAAGTCTCCGGAACATACAACTTGCACTTTTGTCTGATTAGCCACAATAATCTCTTTAGTTTCAGGTTGGTACGAAACATTTGTTAGCATGTTTTTATTGGACACTAAATGAGTACTCGCGCCAGAATCAACGTACCAGTCGTGTTGACTGAATTCACTCGTTAGAAAAACTGCGCTGAATGCATTCACTTTCGCTTTCTCAACAGAACATTGGTTTTTGTAATGTCCGATCTGTTTGCATTTGTAACAGCGTATTATTTTTGACGTTTTGTTATAGTTGACGTTGACAGACGGTTGACATTGCGTTTCGTTCCCGCCATTTCCGCCACGATGCTTATGAAATATTTTACTATTTTTACTGCTACCTGCTTTTGGAGAATTTCTAGCGTTGAATGCGCCTTCCGATTTACCCTCGAAATCTATACTCATATCTAACAACTTCGTTTTTATAGCATCTGCACTTATATTCATCCCCGAATGTTCAATTGCCATGATCATAGGACCGAATTTGTCTGGAAGTCCCGCTAATAACAAGGAACCAATCCATTCTTCATTGATCTCAAAACCGGTACCTTTCAATTTCTGTGCTGTTTCTACTAGTTGTGTAACATAACTAGTCATGGAATCACAAGTCTCTAAGCGAATTGAAATCAAATTTCTCAGTAGACTAATCTTGCGTGTGAAACCGGTGTCATCAAACAAAGATTTCAGTTTCTTCCATACACTCTGCACTTTAGTTTCGCCTTTAATATGTACGTAAAGGGATGGATCGATGGTCATTATCATTTTCGCTCTGGCTTTTCTGTCGTTCTGTTCGTCTAGCACATTTGCGCCATCCAAATCGACGCCTTCCAGGATGAGAAAATTTGTAACGGCAAAAGCCCAATCGTCGTAATTCTCGCGTCCCTTCAATTTAGGAACGTTGACTGAGTAATTAACCGACATTATTACAACTGTGCACTATTCAAAAACTATTATAAAGATAATTATTTTACGGGTCTGGGCCCATAACCTAATGAAACTTCGAGATGGCTTGCAACAGATTAAAAATTTATTTGCATAAAGTACAGAGTATAAACTTATGACACTTCACTATGATATTGACCACAGATATTAATCTTTATTTTGTTATTTAGTTTCAACAAAAAAGAAGCCTATTTGGGGTATTTGGCTGTTGTCAGCGTCTTTATACCATTGATAATTTGATACTGAACACAAATCAATAAAAAAATCAATACCAACTTGTTTTTTTAAATACCTATTTGTAAACAAGCAAATTCCCCCGTCTGTCGCGTGCGATACAAAAACGATGCGTGCGAAACCACCAAAAATCACTCACACAGATACCGAGAGTCCGACTCTCGAGAAACAGAACACGATGCAGCAGCGGCTGCTGGGGGGACCTGTGGCGGGGTCCCCCAGCTGCACCCTTAGTCGAGGTCCGAGCTCCCTCCTGGGGACGATCGACCTCTCGGTGTCGCAACCGGAGATAATCTCGGCACGTGAGACCGGCCCTATGCTCTAGAGTAGTTCCTAGGAGTAGGCTTAATAGCCACTAGTTAGGTTTAGGTAGGTCTTAGCCTCGCCGGCGAGGCTTGCCGATTAACGGCGATTCGCGATTAGCGCCTCACACACACACCCGATATACCGAAAGTCCGCCACTTTCGAGAAATTCATTCCTGATGCAGCAACGGCTGCTAGGGGGACATAGGAACGGCGGGGTCCCCCTGCAATGCCCCAGTAAGCCGAGGTCCGAGCCCCCCCTTGGGGGACGCCTTTATGCGGTATTGTAACCGCGTTTTTAGTTTTAAGTGTAGGATTAGGGAAAAACCTTCGGCGAATGGAGTCCCACATGGGACTCTCCGCCAACTAGCTCGGTTAAGCAAAAATGGTACCTCGGTGCCAGCTGCGTGAATCAATTCGAAAAAAATAAAATAAAAAATAAAACCACCAATAAAATTTGCAGGTATTTTCAGTTCACCCTTTGACAATTCCGCCGGGGACTTATTTCAGAGTCGAACGGGATTTATTCTCAAAACCTCGCTATGTTTCTAAGTGAAAATTTGGGTATGAAATAATCGTAGAATTAAAAACTAGTTAAACTCAGAAAAAAAAATATAGGAGAGATAGAGTATACTTTTTTGTATGCACACCATAAAAATAAAACTAAAGTTGTAACAAACATGAGCACAGTACTAGGACTTTTGATTGAAATACCATTGCATGGAGCTATTAATGCATATATAATTACATGGTAATTCCTAATTACATCAATATAAACTATTCTATGTAATAATACGGATATTGCCTTAGAATTGTTATATAGCCTTTGTAAGGTTGATACATAAGGACTAATCCAAACGTGGATAATATAATCTAACAGATGCAGTGGACATTGGAAGTTGATTGGTTATGTTGAATGGATGGTTACCTACTCGTATGTAAAACGCTTCCTTTGTTAGTAAGTAGACAGTTTGTTAGTAGTTATCATTGAATTTATATTATGTGCTATGTATGTAGTTGTTAAATTGTGACAGAAATAATGTCAGACAGAAGCAGGAAGAATCCCATTTCTTTAACTTTAAGTATACTAAAACATACTAGTCAGTACAGTTTTGAAAATGTTAATTGAGACATATACATAGAATCAAAAGCAGGTGCAGATCATCATCATCATTTCATTCAATATTTTTTTTTTTTTTCATTTCTATATCCGGGTAGTTGGGTGCCCTTGAGACCTGTAACACAGGTTCACCTAGTACAGGCTCCAGTCTCCACAACATAATGTTAAGCAAATATTTATTTTAATACTATACACTGTAAAACTTTATATGGTGGAGAAATAAATGAATGAATTATTTATTTCAGCCGAAAGACGACCACTGCTGGACATAGGCCTCCCCTAATTAAGGGGGGATAGCCATAATCGCCACGCTTGGCAGGCGGGTTGGCGATCGCAGTTGGTTGGTTAAATACTCGGAGAACACTGCTGCCCATCCTCTGGTGAATCCCTTAGTCGCCTTTTACGACACCCATGAGAAGAGATAAGGGTGGTGAAATTCTTTATGTCCGGCACCACACGGAAATGCAGCTGCATGTGGTACACAATTTATTAATTTACATACACACAATAGAAAACATAAAAAAGACACTTGAGCACAAAGGTACGGCTTATTTCTAAAAGATTTTTTCCAGCAGACCTGCGAAAGGAAAAGTATGCAATATGATTTTAGCAGGCTATTTACTACTTACACCTCAACCTCAGTAACCCAAAGTCCTAGCTCTTGGCCTCAGAAACGTAAACTTTCCACTTTTCACGATCTTTCGTGTTTCTCGCTAGAGAAAGCTTTAAGCTAGTAAAATTTTATTGGCCAGTATGTGTTATAAAATCTACTTTCCATCAGCTAACATAATATTTACTTCGTAAAACTTCTCGTCTCGGTTTCACGATTAACAGGAGATATAGGTATTGTGTTGTGATATTGTGACCCGATTTCGTTTCGTTCAGTTGCTTGCCAATTATACCGGAGGTTCAATTTGTGTCAGCTTTTTAAGCTTCTTGCTCGATGCCCTAAATACATACTTGATACTTATATGTCCAATGTTAATAGTTCAGCAGAGCATTAGGAAGATTGTCCTATAACTTGGATTGTAATCAGATTAACACGTTACGAGAGATTGACGTATACAACATGTAAAGAAAACCCTGCACGAGCCGAAGGGGTGTAAATATACAAGTATTTTTTTTCAGAAAATAATGTTATTTTTTACATGTTTACTAAAACTATTTTTTTATTAATCGACTAGGATTTTTTTATGATCAATGTTCAGAAATTTGTCGAGCTAATCATAGATTTATATCTATTAAGATTTAAATATTAATAAGAGGAAATATTTAATAATTTGGGTACTAAAACGTGAATTTTAAATAACAATAACTTTTTTGTATGCAATAATAATAATCTTTGGTGATGTTCTTGCGGTACCTGTGTGCCCCTTTCGGGTCGGACAGGCTTTTCTTTACATATTGTATACAGGTTTTAGAGAGCACTTAAGTAAACTTTCAAAATGTTACCTATTTCATTTACACCATAACGCGGTACCTATTTACTTGTGAAAAGTCAAGTTTTGGACTTTTGGTTATTTTTACCATCGTATCTATTCAATAAAGTACCTTTTTTACGTGGGGAAATACGCACGCACTCCGCCCGGGGAAGGCCAAGCCAGTGTCGAACTCTTACCGACTTACGGCCAAAATTAATATCCAATCTATCCACGATTTACCCTACTGGAGATAGAAATTTGACATATTTTGTATGGAGCTTATGTCAAATTCCAATCTCTAGTAGGGCAAATCGTGGATAGATTGGATATTAATTTATGCCGTAAAACCACCACGGTGCTCCTCGCCCAACCCTTGGCCGTGGGCGTGGGAAACTTCGCCCAACCATCCCCAGCAGGTCCCGGCTCGCCACTAGTAGGCGAGCCCCTTCTCCCCGTGTGGCACCAACATCGGCCGCACCCTTCTCTTGGATTCAATAAAGTACCTAGTTAATGTCTTTTGCACATACCGTGATATCGGTGGTATCGATCAACTGCTAACTATAAAGTCCCGCCTATAAAGACGTATCTTTAGTTTCGTTGTTCTTTCAAAAATATTTTTAGTAACTGAACTAAATCGACAAGCAGTAAACATCAATATTGATATTATTGATACTAGTTGCCATGACAATATTGGTAGCGATATCTCATGTTACACTTGACCTCGAACTCAAAGATAAGGGAATCCACACACATAAAACACTGGCAGTTAACACAAGTTGTTTAATGAAAGCCATGAAATCAATTAACAGTTTTCACTGGTTTCAACCAGATAAGAAAACTGAGGCAGATTGTACTGCGTATTCGCATTCTACTTTTAGATGTAAACATACGACGTTAATCATAATAGTTTCATTGGCTTTATGGTGCTAGATCGATTGTATGATTGTTTAATGTTTTTGCATGCCAGTCTGGTCAGGAATATCCTGATTTTCTTGATACAGATTGTGGCGTTTGGTGTTACAATATCAGTTGAATGCGGTGTGTTAGTGTTCGTAAACAATACGATTGATCTCGTCACTTCAGAAGGAAAATTATTGACATTCCGATCGTCTTTGTCGTTTTCCCGATCTTTTCCCAGATTAAGACTTGTTTTTCTAACAATACATTATGAAATACGTTTCGTCATCTCAAGTATGGTCTCAATAAATTAATATATTGATAATTATAATGATTTTTATTTGTCTCTTCACAAAGGTAAACACATACACACATAGGTAAGGTAGGTACCAGTGGCGAAGGGTCTATATAACACGATTCCCACCGGCTTCCCTTTAGGAATTGCTTAAATACAGATCAACGACATTTCTATGCTAATTTATTTTCTAAAGTACAAAAAAACTATGTTAAATTAAATTATAAGTTGTTAAATCGTTTTTTTATTTTATTAAAGTGCGATCTTAGCTATTTTAGGATTTTTAGGTACAGCTACGGCTTCCCTTCTGAAAATATTCAACCTTCGCCACTGGTAGGTACTGGTACATAATACTATTATCGCTAATAGTGTTGTTTCTTAGTGAGAGACTGGAGTGCGTACTAGGGAAACCCTGTGTGACATAGGACATATCACCAGCCTGCCTAGAATAAAAAAAAAATTGTTGTGCTTGGAGTTGGGCAGGACATCTGGCTCGGCGTAGGGATGGCCGATGGAGTAAAGCTTTGACCTAGTGGTGGCCAAGAGTAACCCGGGCCGTCCGAAAGCGTGTTGGTTTGATGATATCGCCAAAGCCGCAGGAAACACCTGCATGAGGGACGCACTAGATCGAAGAGGCTGGCAAAAACGAAAGGATATATGTACCCAACAGTGGGTGATACCGGGCTAAGATGATGATGATGATGATGCTTATCATGAAGCAGGAATTAACGCGCAAACACATACTTTAAGCCCGACGTTTCGATCGATTCTTGTATTAGTACAAAACTCTTTTGTAAGCAGTGGTTATGTTTTACAGTTTATTTGGTTACTTGGAATTTATTCAGAAAATTCGCAGACAGCAATTCCACGAAAAGCGTGGAGTGGTATAATAGTCTGGATAATTTTAGAGGTTGTATAGGTATATAGCTGGAAGAAATCGCTGATCGCGATAAGGCCGCCATTTGTACAATAGTTTAAATGCATATTCAATGTAATGTTTTTTTATGGTGTACAATAAAGCATATATAAATAAATAAATAAATAAATAGGTCTTCGTTTTACCTACAAGTTCAGTTGGTATTTATGGGCCAAAATGAATAAAATTATGTATTATGGAAGTTAATTTGTGTTCTTCAACAGTTGACCCTTGATTTTAGTTTGTTCTATTATTAATACGGGTATTATTTTTGAAAAAGATTTATGTGTCTATAATGTTTTTTTCATGTTTGATACTTCCTTGGCGTCTTCACAATACCACTTCAAATTCCACCCGAGCGGTTTCTTCAATGTCAGAAAACTGTATCAAAGCAAAATAAAAGTCGTTCTGTCTTATCACCTGTTGTTGACAAACAATCTGTTTAAATGTTTGGGAATGTGTACAATGGACTTTATTTCTTTTTTGGAAATATCGTAAATCACACAAAATCTTGATTTTGAAAAGGAAATTTGCATTTATTTACGATTGTTTATTAGTACAGATTTAGCTTTAAGAAGTAATAAAATTCAAGAATTGTTTATATGTAGGTAAAGTTTTTTTTTTAAATCGTAATAAATGTAACAATTTAATTTTAACAAAACAATAGATTGGATAAATAGAAGTCGTAATATACGTAGGTAGGTATGGATGTCCATTATATAACGTCAACTGGTTTAAAATCTGTTCTAAGTTTAAAATTACGTTTCCTTTTCCTTGATGTGCCAACTATTATCACTAACAATTTTTTTAAATGAATAGGATGAATAGAAACAGGTTGAAGCAGCTAATTTGCAGAAACACTGGCCAGTATTATCCCATAGTGTTTTGTGAGGCATCCAATTTAAGTGTCTTGTAGAGTGTTAGTCGTAAATCAATTGAGGAGCAAATTACTTTGAATTTTTATTTTATTTGTCTTGGTGGACTACCATTTTACTGTCCTTTTTCCTAAAAAAATCGAAGATATGACTTGAAATTTGGCTTTTCATTTACAAATGGGGAGTTACGTGTTGTCTTTTCAAGTTCAATTGGCTGATGAATTTGTAGTATGCTTTTCAATTCTTTATTTACATTATAATTTTTATGATAATATTGTAAGAACGTATCTTTCTTCATGACGTGCCACGTCATCTGCGCCAATTGATGTATAGTTTCTTTTGCGTTGTTATTCTGTATCAATTTGAGCCAATCCTAAACGCTATTCTGATTTATTCGCAACACAACACAAACATTACAATTTATTTATATTGGCGTAATGATCTAGTTCAAGGTGTGACGTAAGCTATCTTCGGACAAATATCTAGTAGGATTAATTAAGTAATTAACAATGTTTTAATAGTTGTGCTATTTATAACGTTTTCGCACTCTATATTTACGTAAGGGTTTCTATTTAGACTATGTATGTGTGTGTATGTTTTCTTTAAACAAGATGTCTTCCTTTATATTTATAATACGGATAATATTATTTTTATTTACAGATTTCTTTTAAACTTTGAATAAAGTGGTCAAGGATACAACTTCTTTGAGCGTAATTGTTTTAATTTCCGGTAGTTCGTTCAGCCTTGGAGGCGTATCTTTATTCAAAAGGTAGAAATTTTGTTTGTACGTTTTTATTACGGAATCATTAAGGGCAGACATTTTTTTTTTGTCGAGGAATAAAAACGAACCTGAGAAAATTCGTGTTTTAATTAAGTCGCCATTAAACGAATGTCGCACCATTGACCTGCAAAACAGTTTCCTCGATCATTTGGGTGACCCATTATTGAGAAGGGATTAACAGACAAGAATGTTTTAGATGCGGTATGTTTAATGTTGGATTTGATTAACGTTTTGGCTAGACTAGGTCTTTCATTTGAGTGTGAGCGGAGTCCCTGAATGCCCAAAATAAGGCTCTGCTGCGGAGACCACAGAGAGTCATGGCAATCAGGGTCATACGCGGATACCGCACAATATCTGCAGAGGCGGCGTGTGCACTAGCAGGCACTCCTCCGTGGGATTTAGAGGCTCAGGTGCTTGCCGAAGTCTATGGGAAAGGAGCGGACCATCAGGTGGAAAGTGGCAGACGCCCACCGCCTGAAGCTGTGAAGACGTGGCGCAGGGAGGCGCAAGCTGCCGTACTGGTGCAGTGGAGGGAGCGGCTGGAGATGCCTAGTGCCGGACACTGGACCGTAGGGGCTATCCAGCCGATTCTTGAGGAGTGGGTGCGGAGGCGACACGGGACGTTGTCCTTCCGTCTGGTGCAGGTTTTGTCAGGGCATGGTTGCTTTGGCAAATACCTGCACAAAGTGGCGAGATGGGAGGCTACTCCCGTATGCCACCAGTGCTGCTGTGCTGTGCTGTGCTGCTGCCCTTCATACTCTGGCGCAGTGTCCTGCCTGGGTGATGCAGCGCCGTGCTCTCACTGCAGCAATCGGGGGAGACCTCTCGCTGCCGGCCGTGGTCAAGGCCATGGCCGACAGTGAGGAGGCGTGGGAGGCGGTCGCGTCCTTTTGCGAGGAGATTATCTCGCAAAAGGAAGCGGCGGAGCGGGTCAGGGTGGAAGACTCTCTCGCTGATCCAATCCGCCGCAGGCGGACAGGTCGGCGCAGACGTCTATACGGCGATCTGATGCCGCCCTAAATAAAGCCAGTGGGCGAGAGATTGGGGAGTCTATCGTTCACATTGCACGACTCTTGAGTGGTGGTGATGTCCCAGGTGTGCCCGGACATCGCCAAAAGAGCGTACAATAGAAGTATGAAGGCCCTGAGGTGGGCAGCGCTGGATGGGTCATATTACTGCTAGATATCGGATGTTACACAGCTCGTCTATTGGTAAAGTTACAATTACTCCTATTTTTTTAATATGTATGTGCGGAACTACAAGCAGATCATTTAATGAAATGTTTGGTTCCTATTTTTCCCATGATCGGAGGACCGTTTTTATTGCTTCAGCTTCATTGTGTTTTGATTTATTTCTTTAGCCATACATAACTGCCATAAGTTCAACAGCTTAAAGTAAAATAACCCATGTTGCTTTCGTTCCACCTGAAACTAATACTAAGCCAACTTTTACAACAATCGCAGGAGCCGAGACGAGGGTAGGCGTTTTAGAATCGACGAAATATGGTCGTCTCTCCCGACCCAGTCAGCTGCGCAAAATTAAGAGGTTAATTTAAGAAAAAGTAGGGATTGAAATCTTTCAATATTGTACACTTAGCATCTGCTAATACACACGAACACCTGGTTTGTGAAATATAAAGACATAATCAACAAGTTTTTCCTAAAATTTGTGTTTTAGTTTTGTTTGTGTATATCATCTTTGTGCAGCCGACTGTACTTAGCCCGTTTCCACTTATCAAAACAATATTTCCGCCCAAATTAAGACACACCGAGATCAACATTCTTCATACATTTCTTAGCAGTTACCAGTTGACCAGTTCTATTACGTTCAATTGTCCGTCAGCGTGCGAAGCGGTATTCACTGAATCCAGTGAGCAATACTCACCGACTCCATAACAGTAACCGGTTTGAACCAGATCGACGGATGCCGCCGTCACTGATTCCGTTTGATTAGCTAACTCTATCACCCGCTAAGTAACCATACTTAAAAAAATTGTAGGACAATCTAATCACTGTTTTTGTTACACTAAACGTGGCGTGGCCTGAGTAAGAAAGTGGAAATAGGTATATTTTTAAGGGAGATTTTTATCTTGTCGAATTTAATGATGTGTTTAAAAATCTGTTTGATTTGAATTAAGATAAAGAATTATTTTTATTCCACACATAACAAGCAACAATTTAGTGTTACCACAATAATATAACAAGCGATTATTCGTGGGAGACTGGTGCCTAAACTAAGGCACACTTGTATTGTAGGACACCAATAAGTGATCGATTCAATTATAAGTTGTTCTAACTAAAGCAAATGTTTTGTGGGAGACCTTTCAGTTTTCACTCATAATTATACTAGACTAACAATTCTTATGCAGCTGGTGCACTCTGGATGTGAAAATTTCCTTTATGGGTATTGTGGTGCAACTTTCTGGGCGTCCTATGTTTAGCTATTGATTTCGAGATCTCGAGATTCGAGTACCGCACTGCGAGGGAATGCCTATTGTATTTTGATGGCATGTGTACTAACACCCATATTCTAAGATCCTTCCTCGAAAAATCGTTGACTCCATTCAACCTTACTCAAGATTTTATTTTTTTTAGATTTTGTGCATATTGCAAAAAATCCCTACTCAGCGTCACTCAATATTTTTTCTTACTCGAGGAAACGAAACCATTATAATAAAACAAAGTTTAACCGGATTAAATCGCGTATATTATTTAAATTGATTTTCCTGACGTTTCGAAAGTTTTGCAGCATTTCGTGGTCGCAGGTAGACTAAGATGACAATCGTCTTTACAGATATTTCAAAAAAAAAATTTTATCTACCGTACAATATAATTAATTAAAATCGTTTCGATGCACGCAGTAGGTAATCAAAACCAATTTAAATAATATACGCGATTTAATCCGGTTAAACTTTGTTTTATTATAATGTGTAGTGATCGCGAAAACCTAAGAAGTTATTAAGGAAACCATTTTCAAACTCAAGGTATGTCCAGCAACATACCGGAGCACTCAAGGAAAGATTTTCGCTTGAAAACAGTGCTTATCTGATTATTTTAATTAAATATTTTTTCAAGTAGTTTAAATGGATTTCCGATAGTTCCTGTATTATTTGTATGATAATTCCTCGACTCAACCACAGAGTAAGGATGTATCTCTTTATACTGTGACTCAACCTCAATCGAGGTTCCTCAAGATGAGCTCTAGGTAACCTTGATTGAGTCAGAGTCGCGGTAGTTTCGAGGAAACGTCTTAGAATATGGTTGTCCGGTAGAGAACGCATATGGCGTTAAGACCGCCTTTGTACCCAGTTGTGCATAAAGAAAGAAAGAAATAAATAAATATGGGTGTTACTAATAACTCAAAAGCTCATCGATGAGCTTTCGCTTTTTTGTCATCATTTTTCAAAATAAACGATATAGCTCCTTAAATTTTCATTCAGGGGCACTGACAATGGTTACGCTACGCTTAATTTTTTTTACAATATTATCTGGTTAAAACTTTAGATTTAGACTTACTATGAGGATAATAAAAATAAAAACAACGTGAAGTTAAAAGGAGACGTGGTCAACATACTCACTGTTATTGTTTGTGGCATGTACCTCTGTGGCATGTACTGTGCTGAGTACTTGCAATTGCACTCAAGTGCGATGTCGGCTATTCAAAGCACCGTAATCTAATATTCCTCGCGGTGATAGGTACATTAGGTACAATTTGTACAAAGGGTACAATTTGGCTGAACTTATCTTTACATTTTAAATTCTTTTTGGGGAAACGAATTCTAAACGTCAAAAGAAAACTGCTGCCGAATTGCGTAACTAACTCGCGATCGCAAACATCTGGATTTCAATGTTCATTGCTCCGTGTGTTTTGACAATCCGTGTTATCGGCAACTACGTACCACGCAATAAATATTGCTTTAATTTTAAAATGAAAGCTAATGTCAAAGTCAATGCATTACACAATTGCCCCACCGATTGAAAATGCACGTACCTATGCAATTTAGACTCTACACAACAAATCTATTTTATCAGGTAGTAACCAATATGCCCTGCAAAACCCCTGATTTATTTATACAGAGTGACTAGTTGTTGCTATACTTATTTCCTAAACTGTTTCCTGTTTCACACAAATTATTTTATTCTTTTAGCAGTCGGTTTTTACTTTTTTAATGTAAATTTTTTACTCCTGTACGTGTGATTTATTGTGGAATGATTTTCAACATTTCTTTTTATTATGTGTACGCAATTATACCATATACTTGAATATGTCTCTAGTTCATTCAGTCATGCTGTGTTTCTAGTTCCCAGAAGGGCAATAAAATCGTGACCCCAACCGTTTTGATACTATTATAATTACTACTGAAAACCGTAAATGAATTGGGCGTTACTATGTATTAGTAAAAAGTTCTGTAAAGGAATTTAGATGGCTCCCAAAATAGCCATCTTAAAGTATTAATAGTTAAAAAGTCAAAAAGTCTTCTCCGACGAGACATCCAGAAGTCATACACATCTCTTCCAAGATCTGTGGAAGAGAAACATACGTTACTCTTTTAACCCGTTAACAAGGTAAACATGTAGGTAAACAGAACACTACAGTTATTTGTTACAGTAATGTATAACTAACATCAAAACATTCAAAACAACGAAATCAAAACATTTTAAATCTCTACTTCAGTTTCATGGAAAACAGGCGAACAATAGATTGCTATTTCTTATATATAGTTTATTTATTTATTAAGAGCTAAGAGTGCAGGAACGCCTACTAACTTTACACATATTATATTTTTTTGTGTTGTGTGGATCCATTTCCCCTCAGAAGTTTTCAAACTTCCGAGTAAATATAAGAGTGCGGTTTGTATATTGGTTCAGTATAGAGTCTGTTCCTTATCACAACCAAATTATTAAAATTCAGTTTAAAACAAAATTGATAAATGCATGATTTAATTATTATATGGCGTGTGCTACGAAAATTTTGAAGTTGTTTTTTTTTTTATTCCCTGCGATCCATCTCCCAATAGCTCTCACTGAGAATATTAAGAGCCACTTGGCGATAGGTCGAAGACTTGCACAAATCTGGGTCTTCTAACTCCATCAATAACTCATCAACCCTTAACAATACTCTGCCGACTTCTGAGCCATCCAGGAGAAGAAGACGAGAATGATACAAAGAAGGTTCGCACGGTTTTCTTTTTTCAAAATAGTGTCAGACGAGTGATGTGTACCAGGCCCCTCAGAAAGTATTGCGAAAAAAAGTTTTTATATATGGGAGACTGGCCAGTTATAATGTTTTTCGAAAATATGATTATTTATAAGTAAAAATAAGTAAGTTCCAATTTCAAAATTTCCCTCCACATTTTTTGCGAGTTAATTCAAAGTATTGTGTCTCACTGAAATATGGATCTGCGCCGGGAACATTTTAGAGCTATGATTTTATACGATTTCAAGTGTCGCCTGAAACCGGATGAATCGTACGATAGACTTCAAATGGCATTCATGGATGAAGGCCCTTCCAAGGCAACCGTGTATCGTTGGTATAACGAATTCAAGCGCGGTCGACCAACTTTGGGGGATGACGAAAGAAGCGGTCGCCCTTTGACGGCTGTTACCGAAGAAAACGTGCTAGCAGTGAAAAATTTAATCCAAGACAATAGGCGAATTACATATCAGGAGATTCAACACATATTGAAGATTGGATCAGGAAGCGTTCACGAGATTCTACACAGCCATCTTCGCGTGAGGAGGATAGTATCACGCTGGGTGCCGCACAACCTCACCGATGCTCAGAAGCAGGCCCGGGTGGAATGGTGCCGTGATATGCTTAACAAATTTGAAGCAGGCTCGTCTCGGCGTGTTTACGACATCGTTACAGGTGATGAGTCCTGGATTTATCAATACGACCCAGAAACCAAGCGCCAGTCGACTGTTTGGGTGTTTCAAAATGAGCCAACGCCTACCAAAGTGAAGCGATCTAGAAGCGGGGGTAAGATTTTGATCGCTAGCTTTTTTAATTTGACTGGCCACTTGGTATCAATTCCCTTACGGGATCAAAGAAGCATTAATGCCGAATGGTATACTACCAAATGTTTGCCAGAAGTTTTCTCTGTTATAAGCAACAAGCGACCAAACACAGGGCTCCGCGGGCTACTGCTCCACCACGACAATGCACCTGCGCACACCGCACTCAAAACGAGGGTCTTCCTGGACAGCACGCCAGTCAAACTCCTGGGTCACCCTCCTTACAGCCCTGATCTAGCACCGTGTGACTTCTTTTTATTCCCAAAAATAAAAAATCAGCTCAAAGGGATACAATTTTCGTCGCCGGAAGATGCGCTGGCTGCGTTCGAGCAGGCTGTAAACGAGGTGTCTGCGGCGGACTGGAAAAAGTGTTTTGAAAACTGGTTTAGGCGCATGAATCTTTGTATAGAGGCTGGTGGAAAGTACTTTGAAAAGATTTGATAAAAATATATGTACGTATAGAACAATTTTTTTTAGTTTCGCAAAACTTTCTGAGTGTCCCACGTATGTGTGCGTGCCTGCACCCATGGCCTGCCTTTCTCATTTGTCAAGTTGTCACTTCAGTAATAAACTAGCTTCTAACAGCGAAGGTGGTTTCATTTATACAGCAAACAGAACAAGTATGCAGTGGTCGTGCATGACGGGTAGAAATGAGGATGTGTAATGACCTGTGAAGGGGTTGCGCACTCACTCTGTGCTTACTAAAGGTGCTGTGAGTGATGTCCATGATACCCTATCTTTAGTCACCAGAGTAGGTATGTGGCAAATTCCTTACAACTTATAACGAACCATAAATTTTTGCCTTGTACAAATCTGGATAAATCCAGCTCTTCCAACAACATGTTTGTAGTAAAAATGTGACGCATTTGAGCACAATAGATACAAATCTCTTTAGATAATTGTCAATCTGGAGCGCTTTACGTGTCAGCTCTATTAATAAGGAGAACGAGATGTGACATCCTAACCACGCCTTCGACCGCAGCCTTGAAGGCGGATCAGATGGCTATAACTGAATACGAGGATATTTTTAGATTCTTCGTGTTATTTGTATCAGATGCCCACGTGTATAGACCAACCCTCTGTTGATTTGTTGTTGAAGTTCTCATATTTCTATCTATTGTGGTATTTTTAGAGTTGTAAAAAAACGGTTTTTTTTTCTGAGATGAAAAAAACGTTTATATAAAACATGAAAAAAAAACTTTTTTTTTCTGGACTAGGTTTTTTTTCAAGAGTACTAAAATAAAATTATGGTAAGGCGGTTATAGTATATTCATTTCAGTCGAAAGACGTCCACTGCTGGACATAGACCTCCCCCAAAGGGGGGGATATGCCATAATCGCCACGCTTGGCAGGCGGGTTCGGTTGGGTTGGGTTGGTTATAGTATATATGAGTTGATATTATTTTTTTTGTTTAATAAGAACATACCATTTGTTTTTTGTTAAATAGTGCATAAATATCTTAAAATAATTGGCGATTGGCGATGCCGATAAAACAGTATGCGTAGCTATAGCTACTGACACAGATTCAGATGATTCTGATTGTAACACATTAAGTACTTTCTGAGTTTATAATAATAGGTACCCATTGATTTAAACATAATTTGACTTTAATTAAAAACAAAACAATGAAATTAAGTGTTTTGCATTTTAGTTATTGTGTTTCACTTTTTCTGAAAAAAAAAAACCAAATGTAGAAAAAAAACGACGGTGCCAAGATTTTTTTTCATGTTTTTTTTCAAGATTGTGAAAAAAAACATTTAGTTTTTTTTCAATTTACATCTCTAGGTATGTTATAGGAGGTAACAGGTATTATTGACTAGCGATGAGACGACGCACGAGAATCCGGTAGTTGACTACTGTTAAAAAATACATTTTTTTTTTTTTTTTTATATTATTTTAAAGATGGTACAGGACAGGAACGACAACATTGTTGAAAAAAAAACCTTGAAAAAATAGAAGAGATAGGTACACACTTTTACAGTTTTTGGAGGGAGCATTTTCTATCCTTGTCGTGCTAAACGGACATTGTACAGAGAGATGTCATGTTCCTATGAGGGTTTTGATGTTTTGTTTCGTCATATTTTGATAGTGCTGTCTCTGTCTAGTGAACAAAATTAAATCGCTTGTAACTTGGACATTTTATTAAATATTTGATTTGGTTTTTTCACTGTTGCTTATTTTTCTTGAAAAAGTCTCGAGATTTCTAATAAAAACTAATAAAAAAATATAGTCACCTACCCTAACAACCTATAAGGCCTTACCAAAAAAGATTAACCACGTCTAGTTATGTTTCTAACAGATGTTTCAGAAAATTGTTACTACAAATCCACGTCTTTCACTCGCCTTCCAGCACGTGTTTATATTAAACAGCCCAGAGGCCAGAATGTCTATTTAAATGTGTCTCGCCCCTTGTCTCACCCCTAAAATTCGCGTGTGGTAATCTGATAATAATTTATTAGTTATGATTTGAATGTTATTAGTGGCTGTAGATTTATCAAACGTTAATTTGCACAAAAAAATATTATTTTGTGCTCTGAGGTCCTTTTATGAATAGAAAAGAAATTTTAAGTCCACAAAAGTACTTAATATACATGGTTATTACATTTTTTTTTCTAAAACGATACATTTCACGCCAAAATGTATATGTTTCATCAAACCAGTTCTATCTGCAACCAGGTACACCGAAACCTTTCCTGGGGTTTACCATGTTGCATAAAAAAGGGCAGCGGCAACGACCATAGGCGCTGCCTATGAGCACGGAAACAAAGCTCACGCGCAGTAGGGGCGCGTGCGTCCTTTGTTCCCGTGCTCTGTGGGCAGCGCCTAAGCAAACAGATGTTAGGCACCGTTTTGTGGTAAAATAAATTAAACACCCGCTCAACGGGTTTTTAACTTCTCGCTAAACAAGCATCGAACGCTTGTTTTAAATTATTTTTCTGGTAAGACCGATATACTTTTACCATTTGATTGTTTTGCTTTTAATTTTAAAGTTTTGCAGAACTCATTATTATATCATATTCACTACGACTGTTAAGAAGTACGTTTTATGATTCTAGTAATATTCAGGTATACAACGTGTATCAGAAATACGTGGTATTATTTGAAGAGCTCATTCAGGGCATAGCACATAACAATTTTTACTATAGGACCAACCCTGAAATCACGAAAAAAATATCAGCTGTTCCGTTCTAAATCATCGATGTCACTCGACAAAATATAAGGATCAGCTGTTTTTTTTCTCGCGAAAGTGTTAATTTGAAAATTAAACACTTACTAAGAATTCTCAATGTGCACAGTAAGTCCACATTCAATTAATTATCATATGGTAGTTAAATTGGTTGTCAACGCTTTTGCTGAACTTACAAACATACAGGTTGACCAATGTAACTTGATACTTCATGGTGGCACTGCATAATATCAAAATTAATGCATTCAAAATTAGTTCCTTGTTCTGCTGCATGCCAAGATAAAGTGGCCACTTTGTAAGTGTCAAAGTGTTAATAAATTATCGACATGATTTACAATTTACAGTGCTCAACGCTAGCGATTTGCAGTGCAGTGCTGTGACGGCACGAAACGCATGTCGCTCTCAAATCCTTATCGATTAATGTCACGTTTTGTTGAGAGATTAAACACTATTTACAGAAAAAATTAAAATGAAGCATACAACATCGAGTCTTTATACTCTTATGATAGCGTTCTAAAAATCGTCAAAACTTTTAGGAACTCACTAATCGATGCTGTACGGAAGGTGTAGGCAACCTTTGGAAAGACGCGGACTTTAGAACTTTCTTGAAGTCGTGGGCCGTAGGCCGTAGGGACTACACGGTCGGTGCATTCTTTGCTGCAAGTATAGTTGTTGCTAAGTTGCTAGACATTTTTAGTAGGGCTGCTAAGTATTTCGAGGGCCGGGGGACGGGCGTTGCCCCATACATTCATGCTATATGACTTCAGCAACATTAACCTTCTGCCCGCGCAAGGCGTCTCCATTTTCCATTCATCTTTGCCAACTACCATCTCAGTGTTGACTTCCTTCTCAGTCATTACAATATTTCACACAATCATTTCTGCTTCATCTCTTGTCGCCAATCACATTCATCCAGGAAATCTTACTAGTTACTTTCTTTTCATTCCTCTGCATATGTCCTTACAATGCCTGTGTCCTTCAAGAAGCCTTGAAGGCTTGAGTGAATAGGTTTTTGTTGGGCAGTCGTGTATACCGCAATCACACCATCGCTTTGAGGTGGCGGTCAAACTCATGCCTAAAACGAGAATTCTATGGCTCAAGCAATAAAAGAGGATTGTTTATGTTCCCATAAAAGTACAGTAGCTGAGTTCAGTCAGGGATTAAAGGTCCCCGTCACAACTCACAACAGTTTAATAAAAGAAGATCCTACAACAAATCGTAAAACATTTGTTTATACGATAGAGGCGGGTGCAAATTAGCGTAGATTAGTATTAATCCTAGTTTATATCTTTGTGTACTACCAGCTTTATGAATAGTAAACATTATGTTATCTCAAATAAATGTAACATAAATCATCAAGGTGGCGACGACGCGGTGACGTGACGCTTTACGTTAGGACACAGTTATCAGCTCATAACATGGGCCTCTCAGTGACCGCTTACATAACGTTATTTTTAGTAGTTATAGTGCAAACCTGAAAGTATTTTGTTCAGAGTCACTAGGAGAATTGAGGTTTGAGGGTTGCACTATACAAAAAATAACGATGTATAAACGATCGAAGAGAAATTTTCCAGAAATAATCACACTTGGCAGACGGAGTGGTGACTAGAGTTTTTTACGGCCAAAATTAATATCCAATCTATCCACGATTTGCCCTACTAGAGACAGGAATTTGATATAAGCTATGGAGCTTAATATCCAATTTATATTAATATATATATATTAATTTTGGCCGTTAGTTAAGTTTCTGTACACATAGGATGCTAACTGGAGCCCTAAAATTAAAGGAAGACCATGAAATATGGACAAACAAAACGTAAAATAAGGTGTTTTTTGACTAAAATTTGCTGCCTTGGTATAATTTTATTGAAATGTATCTAAGCTATATTAGATTTCATGATCGTGTGGTGGACTTTGCATAAGAAAGAGATGCAAATATGGTAGGCGGCAGCGATCTGTCGCTTCCGGCCGTGGTTCTGTCTATGGTCAGGAGCGAGGGCGCTTGGGAAGGCGTCGTCTCCTGTGAGGAGGTGATGCTCGCTAAGGAGGCGGCGGAGAGGGTTCGAGAGGCGATGACCTCTCTTCCCATCCGCAGGAGACGACCTGGGCGTCGTAGGAGGGCGTATGCCGACCTCCAGCCACCCTAGGTGTGGGCCTGCGGGCGGCGGACTCGGGGTGGCCCACCGCCCGACCAGTCAAGGCCCGTGACGGTGGCACGTAGTGTTCCGCGCGCGCCAGTCAAGAGGAGGGTGCGGCCGTTGTGGTTGCCGCACGGGGAGAAGGGGCTCGCCTGCCAGTGGCGAGCCGGGTCCTGCCGGGGATGGTTGGGCGAATACAAGAGTATTTCCCACGCCCCCGGCCAAGGTCGGTAGAGGAACACCGTGGTGGTTTTTAGTCGGTAAGAGTCCGACACTGGCTCCGCCTTCCCCGGGCGGAGTGCGTCCATGAGGATTACCCCAAGGAAAAAAAAAAAAAAAAAAAGATGCAAATATGAATGACACCAACGCGCAACGCTGCACTTTTAGTGAACTCTCATAAATTAAATCAGTTTCTACGGGGTAAGTATCAGGTCGATGGGTGGTATAGAACCCTTCATGCGCGAGGCCGACTAGCACTGGTCCGTTTGAAAAAAAAACTCACGACTCACGCAGTCAGGGTTCCGTACCACCCATCGACCTGATACCCCATAGAAACTGATTTAATTTACGAGAGTTTATCAAAAGACATCAACTTGCGTACGCGAAATGTGAATTTTTTCATCTCTTTCTTACGTAGGTACCACCACATATGTCTATGTTTGCCCTGTTTTTTGTATTTGTTGATAAACTACATAGTATGCACAATAATCAGACCAAGTTTGACGCTGATGTGTATTACCGTTTTGAAGATAGAGCAGGAACAAAAAAGTTGAAAAAAATGCATGTTTTTCGAGGTTTCTTGTATGGGGACCCCTTGATTTTAGACTTTTTTTATTTTTAGTATTTGTCGTGATAGGCACTATAGTAACACATATTTTGTGAAAATTTCAACTGGTTATCTATTACCGTTACAAAGATACAGCCCTGTGACAGACAGACGGACGGATGAACGGACGGACGGACAGACAGCGTAGCGAAAGTAATAGGGTCCCGTTAGCACCCTTTGGGTACGGAACCCTAGAAACTATCAGAAAGGTGCTACTGTTCATCCTCTTAGCATAATTGAGTTAATGTATCTTTGACTACACTTGTGTGACGAGAGGAGTTGGAAATAGTTTATTTATAATTGTTATGCCGGAAGTCGACTTGACGTCACAAAGAGCGTCATTTAAACATGAGAGTCATCATCATTCTCTTTGCCACTTAGTTTTGCCATAATTATTTTTCCCAACGATGTTTGGATCGGTTGCCATCAAAGATAAGAATCAGATCAGTAATTTATATTGCGTACCTATGGGAATACTACTAAGTTAAATTAATTGCACATTAGTAAACATCATGTTGTAATTAGAGATGGGCCGACTACACACCGACTAGGCGGAAAAACCGACAATTCGTCATGTTTTCTTGTTTGTCGGAAAATATTGCCGAATATTCGGCATTTATATTCAGTAGGTACTAAAAAATAAAAAATTAAATTAACAAAAACAAAAAACCCGACTGCGTGTAAAAATAACAGAAAAGATATAAACAAGACTTATCAACACGCAGTCGGAGGCTACGTATGTTTTTGGTCATGAATTATATAATAGTTCCTACGTAGCCTCCGCCTGCGTGTTGATAAGTCTTGTTTATATCTTTTCTGTTATTTTTACACGCAGTCGGGTTTTTTGTTTTTGTTAATAAATTTTTTTATTTGAAATTTTTTAGTTTTTTCATCATGTTTTATTTATCATACTATTAATGTTTTTTTTTGAAAAGTCAAATTCATTTTTAACCTTGAATATTTTGTTGTTTTTTAGCATTTCTCATTCTAAATTACATTTAAACATATAAGTTGTATATATTTTTGAAAAGCATTTATAAAACCCTTTATTTTGATACCCCACTGGATAGGTTTCGAGGCAAAAAAAAATTTTTTGATGCCGTAATTTGGCGCCAAAAAGCGGCCATTTTAATTTTTATAATTTTGATATACCCAGTGTCACTCTCACAACTAAGACGAATCTAACAACACCTCACAAGTTAAAATCCATCAAGCCGTTTAGGCTGCAGGGCGTGCCAAAGAAATATACATACATACGTACATACATACATACATAAATACACTCGAAAAACATTACCCTCCTTCTGGCGCAGTCGGGTAATAAAGAACAATGAAAATTATTCAATTATTACAATAAGGTTTATTGCTATTTTCATAGATATTCCCGGCCTTAGAAAACACTTAGTCTTTCACGAAAGACAGTGCTAGCGATCAATTCGGATAATAATGTATTTTGGCAATACGAGCCACTCTTTGGTACCTCATATTATTCTGTCGCCAATACTCGAAAAGTTCACTGAAGACTGCAATTGTTCCAGCGAGGCGCAGATGCTCGAATTTGAACAATGTAAGGATGATCGGCAATTCGGCATTGCCGACTAGTCGGACGACTATTGGGCAATTTTCTAACCGATTACTAGAGTCCGACCGAATTTCGTTTTTGTTTTCGGCCGTTTGTACCGAAAACGATCTACGCGATGGTGAAATCTACTATTTAATTAAGCAACGGATACTCATCTTTAAGCAGACAGTTACAGTAATTATAGGAAGAAAATTGCTATTCCTTGCATATCAATGTTTTTGAGAAAAATGTAACACTAATTTTCAACATATAACCATTTAATCATTAAATTATACGCTGTAATGATTAAAATATTCATATTTCATATATATTATTTTTATAGTTTAGAAGAATTAGTACGATTTAATTTTTTTTTACTTTTTCAGTTACTGTTTTCGGACGAAAATTATTTCGGTCGGCTACCGATTATATAGTCGGCTAGTCGGCTGATCGGAAAAAACCCGTAGTTGGCTCATCACTAGTTGTAACGTTACTTGGTAAGTAGAGACAAGTCAATATCAATCAATCGATCAATCTTCTAGGGCATTCAGTCCACTCCAGCTACTTTCTTCAGGTTGTCGATTCATCAATAGCAAGATAAATATACCTAATACTAACCTTTAACAAGATGTGCCTTGATTTTTTTGCCAATTTAATAATAGTAAAATAAATAACGCATTAAAATATTTCTGTAGTTTTCAACGCCACGGTACAATAAATAAACCTACGCTACGGGCATCGTTTTGTTTTTTTTTAAGAGTAAGATAAAGCTTTTAATGGGTTGTCATACAGAAGAATGCAGGGAATATTTTCATAATATTTCCAAAGGAAATGTTTCGAGTTAAATTGGTGTAAATTATGCAGAAAATAAAGGTAAGTATAGTAATATTCATCATTTTCATCAGAGAAGATAAAAAATAAGGGTCAATACAATACGTCAAATTCTTTGATTTAATACTGTTCACTTCATCAATTCCGTCGAGTACAAGTAACTCGATACAATAATTCTGCCTAGTCAACCTAAATGAAGGAAAATTTGAACAAAAGTAGTCCTAGTACGCATTGACCTTTATAACTTTAGTGTAACTGTAAACAAACTCTATATTATATTATATATTCACTTTTACTGCAAAGCAGCTATTCCTTAAATTTTGTCGTGCGACATCGATGATTTAGTAGGGGACAGCTGATATTTTTTCCGCGATTTCAGGGTTGGTCCCATAGTAAAAGTTGTTCTATGCTATGCCCTGAACGAGCTCTTCAAATATGACCACGCATTTCTGATACACGTTGTACTTATATCAAACAGATTTGCGTGACTTTAAATTTACGTCCAGCGCACCCTCTGCAATCAACCACGCCACGACTTGCTAACTGGAAAATAAAACATGGCACGGCTATTCTTAATACAGGAAGACTTTTTAATCACCATCCAATTTTTTTATAGGCTTAGGTATTATTCAAACACTCTATTTTTGAAAACAAAATTGGTCGTAAAATTTCACCACGCAGAATTGAAAAAAAAAAAAAACAAAAAAAAAATTACACATGGCTACACATCAAGCTGTAAAATTTCCAGTATAAGCTGACCTCGCATTGTATAGGCTTTCCATATAGTGTGAGATCAGCTTATACTGGAAACATACAGCTTGGCGTGCATTCATCAAAAGGTCACTAAGTTAAACATAAACTTTGTGATGCCAGTATAAAGCCATATTATTTCAATATTTTAGCATTGATTGAAGATACTAAAAAAAAACACGTATTTATTATTTTACCAAAGAACTTAATATTAAAATTTGGATGGTGATTAAAAAGTCTTCCTAGAGAGTTCGTGCCGATACGAGAGAAGAAGTAGATCGAAAAGACGGAATGTTATCCAGAAATAAATAAAAGTTTGGTCACGCCGTAATTTCGGCGTGGGATGGGTGTGGCGTAAGAGTTTTCCAAGCAACTTTGAGTCGTTCAACGTTCGGCTAAAGGCAAAGTTTGTGTTGTGTTGTAACTTACTTAAAACATCTTTAGTCACGATCATCTTAAAACATCATACTCACACCGAATTTTCGTTAAATGCTGTAAATATACAAATTTTCGTGAAAACACTTTAGGTATACATTTTCATCATACACATTCTAATTATTGTAGTGTTATTACAGCCATATGTTTCTAATGTATCATGTTTTCTGTGTCTGAAGCTGAACTCTGAAGTAAAATGTACATAGAAATCGTTGCTTGCCAAACGATTTTTCATAATTTTAATGACCACAGTTTATTGCTCTTGAAAAGTAATACCTATTGTAAAATATTAATAAAATAGAAACATTGCTCGTGTAATACATTAACATAACTAATAATACAATTATCCCGTCAAGTGTTTTTCGGACCACGTTGGTCCATAACGTTTTCGTACAAAATGCAAGTTAGAACCACCGCGAGCCATAAGCGATGGCGCCCATCCATTCAATAAAAAATGATTTTTATCGAATGTAATTAATCGCTCTTGTGACAGAGCAGTTGTGGTCCTCGTGCCTTGTTGCCAGTGTTGCCAGTCACCGGGGTCTGCTGTAAAGTCTATGTCAATTCAATTAAATAGAAAGGCACTTTTCCAGATGACAGCGGTGTGGACGAATACTTTGACGCCTAAGCGCGCCTTTTTATATAATTTTATTTTGTACTTGTATTTTATATTTGTGTTGTAAATATTGTACATTTGTAGATAGATTAATTAAGTCAGTAGTTATAATATGTTACGTTATTATATATATATGTATTTTGAGCGTGTATGTTAAGTTTTATATGTCAGATTAATGATGATAAATTAAACAATTAAGTTACAAATAGAAAGGTAAACAACGGGTCATTAACCTGACCACAGAGAGTTTAGTGACGTCCAATTGTAGTACCAATTACAAATCAATTAATTAAATTTTGATTCATTGAATGAGTTAGAAATATATGCTTTTTTGGGACCTTTCTGAACTTTATAAGTTGTTTTTCTTGTAGCAGGCAACCAAGTGAATTTACAATAACAATTTAAAAATGATAATCAAATGAAAATTGTTGGAAAAAGTCCTGAGCTATCAAGTTGAAACCTTCAAAATACGGATGAATATGTTACTAATTCCCTAATTCCGTTTAGTGAGTGATTGTATGATAATTTAACCGATATTGGGTTTGTTTACCTTTCTATTCAATTGGATTGACATAGACTATAGCTCGTCTCACGACGCAACGCCTCGCCTCGCCACTTTTCTCTGCTTACAATACAACAATACAATAGTAGACGAAACTAAATATTATATGTTTTGTCTTCTTGTTTTTGAAGTAGTGCCACGGTATAGCTCGAAGCTTCAAAAGAACAACATGATTTTTATATTTAGACTGAAGTTCGGTGCGTAATTTTTACTACAAATATGTGTTCACAAAAACTGTTCAACATTATACTCAACATACAAATATATATTTAAGGACGTCATGATATATGACGAGCGCTTTCCTCAACCCGTCAGATGTTGATATAACGAAAATAGGTCCGATAAACTCTGTAATGAGATATTTTACTGCATGTTGACATACTCGTTTTTACTACAGTAAAAATTCTTGGCACTCTACTGGTTGATAGGCAGTTATGTAAGTACCTACGTACTTGAGCTTGAACGACATTATTATTTTGAAGGGTACTGAAAAGGTGGAAATGTTTCCAAAACTTCGTTACGATATTTGGTACACACGGCTACACATCAAGCTGTACAAAACCAGTAAAGGCTGACCTCGCGTTGTACGGAAAACCTATACAATGCGAGGTCAGCTTATACTGGAGATGTACAGCTTGATGAGTAGCCGTGTGTACAACAGTAGCACGTTTTATACTGACTAGTAAAACAAGGAAAACAGCATAAATAGAATCATAAATATCAATCTAAAAGGAACTGGCTTTAATAAATAAATAATAGCCAATAAACTTTAGCAATCACCATGCTTGGCAAACTTTAAAATCGCAATAATGTACTAATAGAATTGAAAATATTGTTGATATCTTTTTGACAATAAGAAGAATTGAAAATTCCGAAACACCACTGAAATATTGAATTTTTTATATCGATGGCTTAGTTGTCAGATATTTACTTCTTTTTGCCCAATTTTACAGGAGGAAGAAAAATAAGTTTTCTGAAATAGTACCTTTAAAATATTAGTACCGGTCAAATGTTTTAACTTTGTCCACAACTACTTTGCCCAATTGTTTATGAGCAAACTATAATAGCTATGATTTCCGTACTTGAGGAGTTTTTATAACTATGGCAATTTTGGTTCAGTTATGAAGTATCAGTGTGTGTCGAAAATTAAGGCAAACTAGGGCTCGTGGGAAAAGTTAGGCCAGTTGACGTTACTCATTCCGTATGTAAAATTGATGATTGGGTTTCCTGAAGTTTAATTGCATATCCATGTTTATTATATCTCAACTCTACAATCAAAGGCATTATTTTATGGCAGAAGTTTTTCAAGTAGACATGGTAACGAAAATTGAATTGAATGAGATGTTATACATATATAAAATATCACAAACTTTTTTACTATGTTTGTGCATGGTATAAAAACCATACTAATCGATTCTCTTAGCGATTCTGAAGAAACTACTTTCAGGACTTGTGTTCATACTGTTATATGTTGTATACAACGTGTTATTGGAGTAACTCAAAACCTCAGACACCCCAACTACTTTTTATTGTTATAATAAATTGATATGGAAAGTAATTAAACATTTTCATTTATTGTAGAAGATATGTAATTTTTGGTATCATGGTTACTCTAATCGATTTATAGCACTAGATTCATTCACGAACGTGCTTTCGACGCTACTGTGTCGGGAGGTCAATAACCTCTTAAAATTAGGTAAGTTTCAATAGTTTTAGGAAACAAATGTTACCCAAAAGTTTCCCATCACACTTTTTTTCTGGGTCTCGCTCGCCTTTGCGCTCAACGCCACGTCGTGGTAGGAAACTTTTAGACTCGGCATGGTATGAAAATATTTTTTTGGTAAAAATTTACCTATGTTAAAAAGTAGTGTAATAGATTCTACTCTCGATTCTGAACAAACTAGTTTCAGGTTTGAGTTAATTCAACAACACGTTGTTTAAGTACAATAATAATTGAATATAAATGATATTCAATCATTAACATAGGTAATATATAAGTCTATTCATAGAATTATTTCTTTTTCTTTTGCCATAACTACTATCGACTATTTTTTCTTGCAGACTTTATGGTTGCACAGCCTTAATTTATTTCAGTGTTTTAACATTTTGACAGTGTTATTATCGTATTTGTTCTTTTTTAGCATTTTCTTTCATTTTACCATGACTGTGATGAATTCATGTTCAATACAGAAAACAATTTGTTTTGGACTAAATTGAGCGCTGTATAACCATCTTTACGAGTCTGCCATTCCAAGAATAATGCTAACAGACATCATGTACTCAAACCAGGACATTTCTTAATGCAATTTAAGCGAACGCGACCGAAACGATAATACTATTTACGAACACAACCATTGTTTCTTGCGTCATGTCGTAGCTAACATTTTTTACTGCAGGAAATTTCCATGTGAAACACCTATCGAATCGTGTGAGCCTAATGTCTGGGTATTATGATTTCATTTAGTGTTGTTGTAAAAATATTAAGTGCGGTTTTTATGACGGGGAATGTTCCGTAGGTACCTACATGCGTAATTTATTATTGAAAATGCACGATTGTGTAGATATTGTGATTATTGCATATTTAGGAAACTTTTTGGGGTTCGTAACTTGAATTTGCAGAGGCGTTGAGAAAGTATTTTTTCTTTTATAAAATACTAGATGTGCGCGCGCGTTCGCCCGCTTACTGAAATAAAATATAACCTATGTTAATTCTGGATAAAGTAGCATTCTAACATCTTTCTTATGGTGCAAGAATGATTAAAATCGGTTCAGTAGTTTCAGAGTTTATCGAATACAAACAAAGAAACAAACAAACAAGTCTTTCCTCTTTATAATATTATTATTAGGGTTCCGTAGTACTACAAGGAACCCTTATAGTTTCGTCATGTCCGTCCGTCTGTCCGTCTGTCCTAATCCTTTACAGCTTAATAACTTCTCCAGTTATAAACATAAGTAAATGAAATTTTGTAAAAAAATAGTCTAGACATAGATATCAATTTTAAAAGAATAAAAAAATCGTGATTACTTATTTTAGGGGTGGTGCCCATACATGTGAAATGGGGGTGAAATTTTTTTTGCTCCCCCTCGTGTGCTGTATCATTGAATAGGTCTAGTAAAACGAAGGTAATGTTTAATACATAACTTTTTTATCAGGTGTACTATCTGCGAAATACAGCCCGCCAAAGTGGTTTGCAATGTGTTCCCCCCCCTGCCATTTCTAAGCTATGCAACGTAGAAACTTATAATCATCCACATTGATAGACCTTTATAAAAACTCTCTTTTAAAATTATTTCGAGTATAATGTGATTATAAATTTTTGAGTTATAGTGATAAAACTGCTAAATACTTAAGACGTCCTAGTTCATAGGTCATTGACCTTAGAGAAAAATTATTGTAGCAAATAATGCTCCTTTAGTTACTACCTATTTAAAAAAATCACAAAAAGTAACTTTATGTTACATTAAATATGACACACTTCTTAAATTTAGCTTCTTAAATGCAGCGCTAGGTGGCGCTGGTTGCAAAAAAAATTGCATTGATTAATATTCCATTTGATTCGTTTGTAATTAGGAACACTATAATATTGAGCATGGCCCGACATGCTCTTGGCCGGTTTATTAGTATAGATTTTGTAAGTCATCAAATCATAGCTCACATGTTGATGGAACAAGAATATTCCATAATAAGAATGATTTGACCTTAAAAGCATCTAAAACCAACTAACAATGCTCTCAGATGGCAATTATAACATTTATCATTAAAAAATAAGAAGAAAAAATGTTTTGGAGACGTTATCATGGCTCATTTCTTTTTAAAACGCTTAATTAGCTTCACTTGTGACTATGTAAACAAATCTTGGAAGTCGATTTTAACCAAGGTACTTCTAACTGTCGTATCGATTTGAAACTTTGCAAGTACCTACCTATATGTAACCCGGATGACAGCACCATCGAGTTGCTCTGATGATGGACTACAGTACCTTTAAAATCGTGTTTTTTAGCTTTCTAACTAGGTACCTACGTGAATTTTATATTATGGAAAATGAGGTAGGTATCGAAATGTTAGTATTTTTATAGGATGGGAAAAAGTATTTTATTTTAATCATGATGAATCGAGTAAATCGCCAACATAATCGTTATCGCAAGGTAAATTATAGGTAGCGTTTCCTTGAATTGAAAGCGATACCTGTTTGTAGTACCTATATTCCGCCTGAAACAAGGTTATTATAGGGGAATCCTATGATTTAGAACGATTTTTATTTTTATTAAGTATAGGTAGGTATCTTCTGGGCAGTCCCCCCCCAAGGTGGACCAACGACCTGGTGAAGGTCGCGGGAATTCGCTGGATGCGGGAAGCGCAGGACCGGTCGTTGTGGCGATGCTTGTGGGAGGCCCATGTCCAGCACTGGACGTCTTCCGGCTGAAATGATGATGATGATGATATCTTCTGTCATTGAGTTTGAACCATTTGTATGATTGTTAAATTAAAATTTCAATCAATGGCATATCTGAAATATTTTCTCAATATCTCAAGATTTATCAGAATATTTTAGTATTTATTATTAAACTTGACCATCGACAATATTTGAGATCGTTTTTGGTCACTTTTCACTCGACAAGCGATCCCTAATACCAACTTCTACTAACTACTCTAATTCAATTATCAAACCGTAAAAGAGAAGTACAAGTCAATAACTTATTCTCTAATAGACAAGTAACGGAAAGTACCGATCGATTGACAATTAGATAGTCCCGTGATCATTAGCAGGGTTACATAGTACATAGTGCTTTTAACAACCACTGTCAAATAAATGCTAAAAGTTGACATTTATGATATTTAGCGTTAACTTGCTAATTAAAATGACGATTTACTTAATGTTATTTTTCATTGTTTTTTTTAAGGTATCCGTTCTTCTTCTTTAAATAGAAAAAACCGGCCAAGAGCATGTCGGGCCATGCTCAGTATTATAGGGTTCCTTAAGTAGGTGTAATTACTAATTACAAACGAATCAAATCGAATATTAATCATAGCTATTTTAGTTTTTGCAATAATCGGCAGCATTCGCGACTCAGAGCGTGTTGTTAATAGCGCCATCGCCATCTAGCGATAAATGCAAGAAGCCAAATTTAAGAAGTGTGTCATTTCCATTGACTTGTACCTATGGACCAGTAATACCTACGAAATAAGCGTGGTATACCTACAATATCCGGGCCACGGCTTCTAGGTCAAGGCAATCATACGGCTATGTCACATTTTGATACTCGCAAACTCACATAAAAAACCTGTAGGGTACTTCGCATTGACCTAGAATCATGAAATTTGGACAATATATCGAAAAATCTTTTTTTTTCAATATATCGAACTCCGATTGTATATTTAAAAATATCGATAGATCGAAAATCTGATATTTAAAAAATATCAACAGCCCTAGTTTGTTTACTTGACAGCTCATGTACTATGGGCCACATCGCGGGGTAAGCGGGGTTGCCACGCGGCGTAGGTATTTTGACATCCCGTAAAGATGTTGTCAAACAGCGAATATACAAATAGCATGCGATCTCTTTCACCAGACGACATAACACGTTGGTTAACAAGAGACAAAGAATAGTTTCATAATTCAATAACGATTTAATAGATATTTGTATAAACTAGGTGGAAATAGAAGAATGGGCCACTTCCATAGGTTTCTTAATTCAATGGTCATTTCAAAGTTACTTTTTGTGATTTTTTCAAATTGAAAGTAGATAAAGGAGCATTATTTGCTATGATAATTTTTCTCTAAGGTCAATGACCTTTGAACTAGGACGTTTTAAGTATTTTTCAGTTTTCTCTCTATAACTCAAAAAATTATAATCACATTATACTCGAAATAATTTTACAAGAGAGTTTTCACAAAGGTCTATCAATGTGGAAGAATATAAGTTTCTACATTGCATAGTTTAGAAATGGCAGGGGGGGGGACACATTGCAAGCCACTTTGGCGGGCTATATTTCGCAGATGGTACACCTGATAAAAAAGTGGTGTATGAAACATTACCTTCATTTTAGTAGACCTATTCAATGATATCCCACACGAGGGGGTGCAGCGAAAAAAATTTTTTTTTCCCCATTTCACATGTATGGACGCCACCCCTAAAATAGGGAAAAACGATTTTTTTATTCATTTAAAATTGAGATCTATATATAGACTATTTTTTAACAAAATTTCATTTACATATGTTTATAACTGTAGAAGTTATTAAGCTGTAAAGGATTAGGACAGACGGACAGACGGACAGACGGACAGACGGACGGACATGACGAAACTATAAGGGTTCCTTGTAGGACTTCGGAACCCTAAAAAGGGTCCATTAAAAGAGCTTCCACGAGTGATGCTATTAAATATGATTGATCGTCTGGCTCACCCTGGACAGTCAGCCCCGCTACCCACCTGCTGACTGGCTAATCTTTTCCCCACGGCATGAGCTATAATCATTATGTAGCTCATGTCGACACGATAGAAGAAGACTTAGAAAGATTTTTACGTGGGCGTTACGTTTTATTTAGTAAACAATCTTCGCATGTCTCTTTATTTAAAATAATAACCACTGATAAAATATATAATTACTAGTTCTGCACATGTAATTAGGTTAAAAATGTTATTTGGTGTGTGAAATTGGTAATATAATGTCTTTTGATAATTATTATTGATAAATTGCATTAAAAAGACATGTTAAAATTGTTTACTAAATAAGACAAGTAACAAGAATACGGAGTGTACTTAATTTGATTTTGATTCGATGATTGTTTGTCCTTCAATTACTCTGAAATGGGTGAACGGTTTGGATGGAATTTGGCACACATATAGACCATAATCTGGATTGATATTATAGGATACTTTTTATCCCGGGAATTTAAGCATTTCCGAGGGATGCGTGATAACGTCTTTCTGTGATAAACGAATTATACGCGGGTGAAGACGTGGGCATAGCTTAGTAGTTATCCATTGTAAAAACATCAACAATCTGATAATAATAACACACTGTGTTAAGCTGATATAAATAATTGATAAAATAAGACGCCGACGGGTTTAGCTCAGACGCCGTACAATATAAACACATGCAAGTAATCCGTGTCTAATTATCCAGATTGAATTCTAGAAAGATTAAAATTTCATACTACTTTTATACGTCGTATTTTGAAATGTAATTAAAATGAATCACTCATCAGAAAGTAGGTACGCATTACGTTTAGTTCTACTTGCATGACTAATTCAAACTCCTAAAGCCGCAAGTACTTGTAGCAAAACGACTTGTACCAAACACATATCTAGTAAATTTTATCATTTGAATACGGAAGAACATCCAAGGTTTGTTGTGTTCTGTTTTTAGGTACATTGTACGTGACAGTCTACACGTTTGTATGGCGTCTCTCGTGAGGGCTCATATTTTTTCATACTACCGTAAAATGCCCTAACTTGGCCCACAAGCTCTACTTTGCCTAGTTGTTTTTTGAGTAAACTATAATAGCTATGATTTCCGTACTTGGCGAGATTTTATAACTGTGAGAACGCTAACGCTTTTGGTTCAGTTATAAAGTGTCAGTGCGTGTATAAATTGAGTTAATGCCTTGGGCAAAGTAGAGCTTGTGGGCAAAGTTAGGGCATTTTACGGTATTCAACGTGTTATTGAAATAACAGTGTACTCATCAGTATGAGCAACTTTTACTATTGGACTAACCCTGAAATCGCGAAACAAATATATCAGCAGTTCCTGTCGATTTCTGTGAACACAAATAAAGGGACCTTTTTTTCGCGATTTCACGTTTGGTCCCATGTTAAAAGTTGTTCATACTGATGAGCACAATGAGCCCTTAAGAGGTTTTCAGTTATTCTAATAACACGTTTTAGAACTAGGTACTTACGTGGTGTGAAAATGATAATTCCATGTGTTGTATTTTATTTATTCGTTCTGTCGCGTCGTCACATCATAAGTCGTCATACTTGTCACATTGCTGTTTTTTACATTGATGACGAGTGGGAATAACATGTACGTAGACGTAGTAATTAGTAGGAAAAGGACGTGATTCTTTTTTATTATTTTTAACATACATAACTTTATCCTTTCTGTGTTGCTACAACTAGTGCATAGAAATCTTAATAATAAGTATAGGGTAATGGGGTAATATTATTAAGATTGTTGCTATCCCTTTCCTGTATCAACTATTAGTAAAAGAGAGCGATAGATTAAAGTAAGTTTAGTTTGTGAACAAGAAACTCAACACCAATATAAAAGTTAATTCACTATAGGAGCGGCCGTGAGAGAATGACTGAAATACTGACAGTTCCTGTTTCTATTTATATCTGTGGCTAACAATATACGATAGCAATTTTTTTATTGTTTAATGCACTACTGATACAAAATTTAATGTAACTACAAAATTATTCATAACGTCACAAAAATCACAATCGTTTAGCGCTTTGTGATGTTTGAAACGCATTCTCTCAGCGGCCGCACATAGTAAACAATAACAATTAAAATGGTCACGAACTTTTTCCTTTTACGTGCACGTTGTGAGTTGTGACGTACACGTAATTCCCTAAACATCGACATGGAAGAAAATTTGTTTCGTTAAAACTGGTAAAACTTACAAATCATTAGAGTCCGACAGAATTTTGTTTTCGGTTTTCGCCCATTTTCGGCAAAAATTATAAATTCCGGCAATTTTCGTTTTCGGTACCGAAAACGATTTACTTCGTCGTGAAATCTACTATTTGATTGATTTATTTATTTGCATAATATGGGTACATCAAGTTATTAATTAATAATATAAAGTCCTTATCCACATTTAACCATTTACGGTATGCAAATATTAATTACAATACAAATTATTATCAAAATCTAAATTCAATTCATTAAATATTTTTACAGCAATGATTAAAAACAATTAACACACATGTCAATTAGGAGAAAGAAACAATATTAATTATATCAATTTCAGATTATAACAATTAGGGCTATAATATTTACTTGTTACGTATAGGGTCAAATATTTATCATTTTTAATGGACCAATAAAAAAATCTCTTATCAAGCGTCAATAAACTTGTCATCTAAAAATTCACTTAGAGAATAGTAACATTTTACCAGTAATAGCTCCTTCAGGTTCTTTTTGAATAGACGTATATTCTCAATGTTGCGTATCCTTGTCGGCAACTTATTATAAATAACCGTGGCTTTACAAAATACACTATTATGCTTTAGGGTTGTTTTACTAGGAATTATCCATAGTTTGCCAACATGACGAGATCTCGTTGTTTTTTCAAACAGTTGAATGTTCTGCTTTGTGAATATAGCACATTCCAAAATATACATGCAGGGAAATGGCATTAATTTGTGGTTTTTAAAAAAGGGCACACAAGAATCGGTTTGCTTAAGATTAAATATTGCTCTAATGCAACGTTTTTGAGCTTTGAATGCAAGAGACCAATCCGTAGAGTTTCCCCAAAATATGATTCCATATCGTAGTGTAGATGAAACGAAACCATAATAGGCTGTTATTACTGTGGATAAATTAGCGACGTTTCTTAGTTTATACAGTCCATACGCAAACTGGCTCAATTTGTTGCAAATAAATTCTATATGTAGTTTCCAGTTCACTTTATTATCTATGTTAAGGCCTAGGAATTTAGTCACTTCAACTTCCTCTATTTTGTGACCCATATAATTTATATTTAAATTTGTTGTTTGCCTTCTTTGTTTGAAATTAATTGTTTTCGTTTTATCCAAATTAATTGTAAGATTATTTAATTTAAGCCATTGTATAATTGAATTCAAAGAATTATTTATGTCATATTCAAGTGATGTCATGTTTTCTCCAGTATAAAGCACAGTGCTATCGTCAGCGTACAGAGTCATTTTATAAGGCGTAGCCATAGGCAGGTCATTGATATATACTATAAAGAGAAGGGGCCCTAACACGCTACCCTGAGGCACTCCATATTTAACAATTTAGTTCAGCGGGTCAACTTTTAGCAGGCAGGTGCAGTAATGTATAGGAAGAAAATTGATTTTCCTTGCATAACAATCTGTTTTTGAGAAAAATGTAAAATGAATTTTCGTATGTTTTAACATAACATAACATCACGCCTGTATTTTCCCGAAGGGGTAGGCAGAGGTGTAATAGTACACCCACATTTCGCCAGTTATGTTATAGTCCCATGTAATAGGGGGCGAGCCTATTGCCACTGACCGGGCACAAATCCAGACTCCAGGCTGCTACTGAGAATTTCCTAATGAAAAAACCCAATAAAACTTTGCCAGACCCGGGAATCGAACCCAGGACCCCACGCTCAGAAGTCGCGCTTGCAACCACTAGACCAACGAGGCAGTTACGGTCTACTCATGTTTTAACATAAGTAAGACCAAATCATTGAAATTATGTGCTTTAATGATTAAATGATTGATATTTAATTATTTTTATTTTTATAGTGCTTTTACCAAACGTTTTTATTTTTGGACTTTTCCGGTTTCGGTTTTCGCCCGAAAATACAGCTTATACCAAGTATCGGTTTCATTTTCAGCCAAAAATAAAAATCAATTTTCGGTCAGTCTCTACAAATCATTGATCATTTTCCACACCAAAACATGATAAACACATCACTAGCAATTGATTTTCCCACGCTGCATACCTATATACAGAATGGAAAATTATGACGTCCTTTACAGGAAACTCTATACAGACGTGTAGATTGACGAAGAAGTAGCAGAATCCTCGCATTAATTAACAACATACTATAATTGCCAAAGTTCAATAGGTTCGCAGTCACGTAAGTACGCACGTAATTCCTTATACGTCGATGGGAAAGACAATCTTATGCCGGCACTTCTAATATGACGACAAAATATGTACTATTAACACATCCAAGGTATTACTCTTTCCTTGCCGTGTATGTACTTTGTAGTATAAGTATGTATGGAAAATTATGATGATCTTTACGGAAAACTCCGGACTCGACGCCCTTCACGGGACGCTATCGATAGGATTTAGAATAGTTATTACCTTCTTCTGTGAGTGCCGCATAGTGCAGCATAACCCATAAGGCTAGTTAGCGATAATGTATACAAGATACAGCTCAACGTCCTTCTGTTCTCTAAAATAGCTACGACAGTGTTATTACCAAATTCCAGGAAAAAAAAAAACATTCCTGGAAAATGACAAAAATCTCTACAGATTATGCATTTATCTACACTCGTATCGTAAAATTCGAATTATGAACTCGAAAGTAATGTCATAATACATACATACATACATATTATCACGCCTGTTTCCCATTGGGGTAGGCAGAGACTATGGATTTCCACCTGCTACGATCCTGACACACCTCTTTCGCTTCATCTACGTCCATTAACCTCGTCATGCATGCTCGTCGGTTTAGAGAACTCTTAACCTGGCATTTTTTGAGAACATCCGCGATTTGATCGCGATACGTTCGCCGAGGTCGTCCCCTTCCAACTCTTCCATCCACACTCGCTTCGTATACTTGTTTCGTCAATCTCCTCTCGTCCATCCTCTCTATATGTCCAAACCATCTTAACATACCTTTCTCAATCTTTGTCACTACATCTTCTTTCACTCCACAACGCTCCCTTATCATGTTATTCCTTACTTTATCTCTCAAAGTTACACCACACATACTTCTCAAAGCTCTCATTTCTACTGCATTTATTCTGCTTTCATGTTTCTTCTGCCATACCCAACTTTCACTACCATACATAAGTGTAGGCACTAACACTCCCCCATGAACAGCCAGCCGTGCCTTTTCCGACACTTTGCGGCTGTTCATGAAGGTGTGTAGTGCCCCATTCACCTGATTACCAGCACTCACTCTCCTTTCAATGTCCTTCACATGCTTGCCATCTCTTGTAAACATGGAACCCAGGTATACAAAATCTTTCACTTGTTCCACCTTTTCGTCACCTATCAAAATAATGCACTCTGTCATAACTTCTTCCTTTTCAAAAACCAAAACTTTTGTCTTACTAACATTAACTTTCATTCCTTTACTCTTCAAAGCACCATCCATAATTGTTACCATCTTCTGTAACTCCCCCTCCGACGATGCAAGGATAACTTGATCATCGGCATAGAGGAGACATTTGACAAGTAACCCATTCATTTCTAAACCATTTTCACTCTCTTTCAAATCTTTCAAACAACTGTCCATGAATAGATTGAATAGCCACGGCGACGCTACACATCCCTGTCTCACACCCTTATCGATGCTGAACCAGTCAGAGTAGGCGCCGTTAATCCTGACACAAGCGCTAGAATCCGCATAGAGAGATTTCAACGCTTGAATCAGGTTGCTATTCACCCCATAGATAGACAAAGCAGACCATAGTTCATTCCTCATCACTCTGTCATAATGCAATGTCATAATGCCATTACTTTACCAACATGCACCTGTAATGAATTTAAAAAATTTCATTACGATACAGTTTGCTGAACAAAACAATGCGGTAATTATTTTTTTTTCCATAACCGCACACTTCAGCCCAACTAAGGAGTTTTTAATGCCACTTCGACCCTACCAAGGAGTTTTCAACCCTTTTTTTAGCAGTCGTACAGTTTGGCACCAAAGAGAACACAAAATTCAGGGTGGCGCCACTAGTCATACATTGAATTTTTTTTTGTTTCGAATCGCGTTTTTGTCAGAACTTTGGATTGTCATATTGCTTTTAATTATATTTAAGTGTTTACAGGCATATTTTTTGTGTGATAAAACAGAGATTGACGGAATCCTGACAAGGATAGAAAATTAGTTCCGATTATAATGTTTTAGCCAGACTATATTTTATTATCTGTGTTGAAGCGCGCCAGCGCGCGTGCGCGGCCGCGCGCCATGGCCTACTGGATTTGGCTTTGGATTGGATTTGTTACCAAGATTTTGACTTTAGTATTTTATTTAAAATTGTATGAGTTTAGATAAAGTATTGTATGAAACTGACATAACTAGGTATTAAAACACTCGTGTGATACTATTAAAAACCTCGCCTGCGGCTCGGTTTTTAAACTCACACTCGTGTTTTAATAACCCCTGTTATGCAACAGTTTCATAAACTACTATTAATTCTTCTTTTTCCGGAGCTGCGTGGTTATTCTGTAAGATCTCACTAGCAAACTCACTAGTTCATAGAAATCTTAATAATATTACCCCATTACCCTATACTTATTATTAAGATTTCTATGCCTAGTGCTTTTATTAATAGTCGATACAGGAAAGGGATGGCAACAATTTTAGTGCTGTCAAATTAGTCGGAATTAAAATTTCCATACAAGTTTAGTCGTGGTCTCGGAACGTGCCCACTAAAAATACGAAGAACTGGAAAACGTAAACTAATTTGACAGCACTAAAATTGTCGCCATCCCTTTCATGCATCTATTATTGGTAAAAGAGAGCGGTAGTTAGTTTGTGAACAAGAGTATTAACACCAGTATCCTGATTTCTGTGCCATGTTTAAAACATTGTTATCGTCATCAGTAGCATAGGAAATGTGGCCTCCCAAAATTTTTCGGTTATTGGGCAATGATTTTTCATTAAAAATAATTGGGAATAAATAGGTATTGCTACAGAAAAGTAGTCATGGGAATGAAATGAAATTAATTTTTCTGCAAATAACTTGATGAAAAGTTTTTTATTTAAACTACGTTTTTAAAAACTTTTTAACAAAAAATAAAACCGACTTCAAAAACCTTAACTAAAAAGTAAAAAATAATCATTGTATGTATTTTAAAATCTTAACATAAACAACATTTTTAAGGCGGCGCGTGGTTGACCCTTTGCGTCATGTAATGTACAGTCGAGCGCAATATCTATAGTAATAACCTCCTCCTTTTTTTGAAGTCGGTTAAAAACAGTTTATGTGAACGTACATGAAAATCACGCGCCGCCTTCAAAATGTTGTTTATGTTAAGATTTTAAAATACATACAATGATTATTTTTTACTTTTTAGTTAAGGTTTTTGAAGTCGGTTTTATTTTTTGTTAAAAAGTTTTTATTTCATACTTTTTAGTTGAGGGTTGATTCATAAATGTTTATATAACCAATTTGAGAATATATTTTTTATTAACCTTTGCTATCCCACTACTGGGCAAAGGTCTCGCTCATGTTCTTCCAAACGTCCAATCACTATCGTGAAAAAAAAACACGCATATCGGCCAAGAATTCTCAGAAAAACGAACCAATGAGCAGATCATCTAGATAGGCGAAGCTAAAATAAACTGATTTATTGGATCTAGTTAAAAAACTACTCAACCTAAGTCCATAAAATTTATATGGGACCACCGCGCGGACTTTCTCTACCAAATAAAAAATAACCACGTAAATCGGCCCACAAATCTCGGAGTAATCGGTGTACATACATGAAAAAAAAAAAAAAACCCGCGGAGTACATAACCTCCTCCTTTTTATGAAGTCGGTTAAAACGAAAGCAAGTTATCATTGTATTGTCATCCAGTCCAAGCTCAGGACTGTTGAATGTTTAAAGTTTCAAGTCTAAAACTGGAAGTTAGTTTAAAATCGATTGCAAAATTTGTACCGAACAGACAGACAAGATTGTGAGCGAGTTAGTAAAAACGTGGTATAATAAAGACAATTGAACAAGTCGGTTATTTTAAAAATAATCTACGGAAATAACGCATTACATTCCCTTTTCCCAAGAATTTTGGGGAAATAGAATTCTGTTGAACAGAAATATTAATCAGTTGTAACTTACGTGGAATTTTATAAAACCTACTTATCAATTCTTAAAATCCCACAGTCTTCTTTGATGGTTGGATACTGGCGGTATTAATCCTAGATTTGATATAGTCTGATTTGAAAATACATAAACCAATTTCAACATTTTTGATGTGGAGAGTTGCGGATTTCACCGAGAGCGAATGATAACGTATTATCTAATCTTTACTGATTTATGAAAATCACGATTTCAACCGAACTTACCTATATCTTATCTACTCCAAACCTACCTATAACCTGCCTATACCTATAGGGTTGATATTCATAGTAAACTGAACTAGGGCAATCGATCCAGTGGCATTTGTCTCACATTCCAGGCGGAGTAAAGACTTTTCAATATGGTTTCGGCGCAGCCCTATAAATGCTGGAACATTTTACTTGCTTCTTTGTAACAGAAAATTACATTTCTTGGAATATGAAAACTTTTATGAACCATCACGTTTTCACTTTCTTAAAGGTCAGGAATGGGGAAGAGAGGCCCGCGACATGATTTGGTTATGATTTAATAAAAATTCAGAAAAAAAAAAACCATTTGTGTGAATAAGGCACAGATATAAACCCATCTGTATTTTATAAAAATATAAATAAAAAATTATAAGGTAACTCATTCAGACCAAAAGAATAAGATAGACGGAGCGCGTAGAATTAGTAACTGAAACCAGAAAAAGCAATACTAAATAGGAAAGGAGTACCTACTATTCCACCCGCAGTGTTCGCGAAAATAATAAGACAGCACTACAATCCCGAGGGAGCCGCAATATTTCAATTTCAATTTCAATTTCAATGTTTTTTATTTCAAATAAACCTAATTACAGGCACTTTTGAAAGGTCAGGCTCTAGTTGCACGGTTCCAAATTGTGGGTCCTATGGAGAAGAACCGGCAAGAAACTCCATGGATAAACTCTTTTTAAAATAGGTTATTGTTTATTACATCAAATTTATTCAAATAATGTGAGTATAATGTAGGTTAATGTCAGAAATAAACAAGAGTTTAAAAGTGAGTATATTGCCTTTAGAAATAAACGTAAGAAGAGTTGCCATAGTATGTAGAAGCTGACCTGTCCCGACAGACGGCACCCAATAGAGCCCTGAAGATGTTATTGTACTGAACTCTGAGAGCATTGTAGGATTTTTGCGTGAAATTAACCCATAGACCACTCGTGTAAAAATATTGACAGTAAGCTTTGATTAATGTCAGTTTGACAGGTTTGACTTCAGTGAATCTACGAGCCAGCATATTGCCACACAGAACGTTATACACTTACCGGCCACTAACTAACCAGCTGACTATAGATAACCAGTCTCGTACAAAATTGATCATGAGGGAAAGTTTTCATAATTCAAATAATTTGTCAAATGAAAAACATAAAAGCACAGCTCCCCAAACACAGCCTTATATATATTTTGAAGTCGGTTAAAAAAAAACTATATTTAGTCATCACTTCGTCTATGCGATCATCATATCATCATATAGGTACTTGTCAACTAATTTAAAACAGAGTTACAAAACAATTAGTTCCAACGGTCCTTTGGAATGAATTACATGAGACGAATTACGTCGCAAAAGAACAGTAGTGAGCCTTGAAGTAATTTTATTTACGACATAATAGGTTCATGACGAGATGATGTTATAAGGTTATTTCTTGTTCATTTAATATCAAGAACACAATTATATCTGTATTAGCTACTTAAGTAGTTAGAAATTCATAGGTACTCATTTAAAAGTACCGCCGCTAAATGGCGAAGGGTGAAATATGAAAGCGAAGGTAGTTAAAAAAATACCAGTACTCTGTTACCACTTTGTTACTGTAACATGGTGTTACACGTTACATTACGGACAATGATACGGGCCAAGTCGCCATCTTCATATTCACATAAACAACGTTAAGTGGAATAGGATTTCTTTGAACCAATATGCAAAGAAGGCAAACTTCAAAAACCAATTTATTATTCTAGATTTCCCTTGAGTTTCAACGTGACCTAAATCTAGTTATAGTTAGTTATCTTGATAACGAATGCCTCAATCCTTGCCATATCTTTACAATCATCATTCATTTCCATTTTTAAATAAACGTAATGTCTAATTTATGTAGAGCTGATTCATCTTGTTTCGGACATTCAAAAGATGATTGCACTAATGTCATGTTGACTGGCTTGATTTAGGGTTTTAGCTACAATCCTGCCTGTGTGATGCAGTGCCGTGCTCTCACTGCAGCGATCGGGGGAGACCTCTCGCTGCCGGCCATGACCGATAGTGGAGGGGCGTGGGAGCGGTTCAGGGAGGAAGACTAACTCGCCGATGGTTAATGGTCGGTGCAAGCGTCTTTATGGCGATCTGATGCCGCGCTAAGAAAGGCCAGCGGGCGATAGATTGGGAAGTCTATCCGCATTGCAAGGCCCTCGAGTTGCGGTGAAGTCCCAGGTGTGCCCGGACATCGCCAAAAGATTGTACAAAGCAAGTATGTAGGCCCAGATGTGGGCCGCGCCGGATTGGTCGCGAAAGTCATGTGTATGCAGTATGTATGCAGTATGCAGTTCTCGTGGTCCATCCACCCAAGGCGAAATTAGACACACGGCTGAGTTTTTAGTTGGTGCGAGCCCCACATAACCACACTGCCTCCTCGATGGAGTGACATGCGATAGGAATTTGATAGATTGGGGAGTCTATCGCCCGCATTGCAAGGCCCTCGAGTTGCGGTGATGTCCCAGGTGTGCCTGGATCTCACTGAAGGAGAGTGTAGAAAGAAAGTGGGTATCGCTGGATGGGTCGTGAACGTCATGCGTAGCAGTTCTCGCGGCCCATTCACCCAAGGCAAAAGGCACATGGCGAAGTTTTTAGTTGGCGCGAGCCCCACATAACCACGTCAACTTCCCGGTGGTGTGACATGCGATAGGCATTTAAAAAGGGTTCCATTAAATATGACTTAGTGCCCGTATTTTTTCCTGCCCACAAAATATACGCCGCTCCGCTGCATCACCACGGAGTTATTTTTTGTCACACAATATTTTAATTTTTATATAAAAAATTATGAACTGCAAGATCTTGCAATACGGTATACCGGTATACTTGCTTATCTATACGATAGACCAGCGCCCCGATTCAGAACCATACGATAACCAGTTGTCGATCGATTCGGTTTGTTATCTCTTTTTATCTCGTTGCGTGAATCATAAGACGAAACGAGATAACAAACCGAATCGGTTATCGTGTGGTTCTGAATCGCATAGCCGGTCCCGCATGTTGAATCAACAACAACAAAAAAATATTTAATTTTTTGTTGTTGTTGATCGTATTTAAGTACATACATGGGAGCATCTGTATCCAGAGTACTCTCAATAAATAATATAATTTAAATACCTATATGATTAGGAAGTGTACAAAAGTTTAGTCAGAAAATTCCTTAAATCTTCACTGAGCTCGACAAAAACATCGAAAAAAGATGACCTTGCTTGAAAAGTATAATTTAGGAAAGTACAAAGATCGTAGAACTAGTTCTAGGTCACTATTACACGTCTAAGTTCATTGAACAAGATATACTTAGTATGATATAAACAGTGTATTTCTGTTTAAAAAAAGCCGGCAAAATAAAGGCTTTCTGTTTACATAAAGCGAACCTAAGAACTTAAAACAAAATTATTTTAATTGGAACTATGAAATAAGAAAACAATCGAGTAGGTACGAATTATTTGATGTGTGAGTGATTTACAGGCAGCAAACTTGTTATTATTTACAAGGAAGGTCGTCATAACATGTAATGTACACATAACATTCCCGCCCATGCGTGTCCTAGGACAACGCGTGACGTCACGCCTCGGGGTCGACGACCTCGCCTGACTTGCGCAATTTGACAGATCGAACGGAAAAATACCGGCTGGCTAGAGCGCGGAAAACTAGTATAAAACCTTATAAAACGAGAGTTTTATTGGCAATTCACTCGTGCGTGAGTCGTGACTGAAATTCATGTGTGCAATTACATGGTTCATGCAAAAATAGTATGTTTTATACGTTTTTAGGTGAGGAAAGGAGGTTTTCAGAGTGTTTAGGTTACGTATGTTTGTTGTTTTATTTATTATGGTCATGTTATTATGCATAAAGTTCTGCAATGTAGTAGAAAAAAGCAATGAAGAATTTCTGTGAATAACAATAAAAAATAATAAAAAAGCTGTTATAACTTAGTGGTTGTATGATGCTTGGGTGTGAGTTCGAACCCGGCCCACATCACTGACTTTTTGAATTCATGTGCGATTATCACTTGCTTTAACGGTGAAAGAAAACATCACGAGGAAACCTGCACACCAGAAAGTGTTCCATACAGTTCCCAATGGTGTGTGTAGTGTGCCAACCCGTACTAGGACAGCAAGGTGGACTAAGGCCTTAGCCTTCTCGTACTGAGAAGAGGGCCGTGCCCAGCAGTGGGACAGTAATGGGCTGATTATGTTATGTTGTTCGTAAGTCTGTGAAGCGATTTTTTTCTGTTAATCTGGACTTCAGGGGCTTAGAAGTTTAAATTGATAATTTGATGTTCATTCTAACTTTGATTTTCACACCATGGTGATTTTCCGTAAAATGTACGAAAACTTAGTATGTAACCATTGTAACTCACAGTTACGACTGAAATATTTCACATCCCACCATGACGTAGGGCTACCAAAATATAAATATTATCACAGTAAAGGTCAATGAACCCGTTAGTGGGCTTTGAAATACAGGTTTTTTTCAAGGAATGCGGATTGGTTCAGTATCTGTTCCTTATCGCAACAACATTATTAAAATTCAGTATAAAACAAAATAAAAATCGACTTTGTACGGGAGACAGGAAATTTTCTAACGCTCATCATACAAAGGCAATTTTTATTTTGTTTTGAATGTGGTTGCAATAAGGAATAGATACTGAACCACTATGCAAACATTGAATCAGCTGTCAGATTGAGTTGTCAACGTATTCTCAAGTGTCAATATCTGCAGTCATTTGTAAGGTTTGCAAGAATTGCAAGTTTTCCTGTCAATTTTGACAATGTAACTTCTTTTTTTGGTGCGTTCGCTTTAATATTCTTGATGATTCAAAAAGGTGTGTTCATTTTAGGCGTAAATTCTTACAATTTTTTTTCTCAAAATTGGAGGTCCTTAAAAATATACAGTTTATTGTAAAATGCTAGTTTTGAAGACATCTATCCAAATATATTTAACTTTTCCGGGTTAGAATTTTTGATGAATAAAAACCGTTTCTGGACATCCCCTTTCCGGACTTTTTGGGAAAATTATGGACGTCTGGCAACCCTGTATCCGTACGTATTTTGTAGCCGTAATAAATGTAATTAAGGCTAATGAGTACATTAAACAACGAGGCTTTGGGAAGTCAACACCTAGGTACTACGGCACAAAAAGTAATGGGTCCCTTAACCCCGAACTTTGGATGAAGTGACAAAGGTTTTATATGAACCATTATGTATTTATTGCCTAGTCTCAAGCCAGTGGTACCCCACTGAAAGACATTTGAATATAAGAATAATAAAGATTGTAACTACCAATCATTGTCATCGATCAAATACTACATCGATTCATCTATTCTATATCTATACATACATATAATAAGAATGTAAGTCTGACGTGTCTGTAAATTGTATATTTTTGCAAAAAAAAAATAGGAAGGAATAAGAATAAGTAATAAAATAAATTTCGAGTTTTTTTTTAAATGTTTGTTTGTTTGTTTGAACGCACATCACGTTAAAACTACTGGATTTATTTGAAATAATTTGTTTCAAAATTATTCGGCATATTTTGAGGTTACACTTAGTCTTTATTTGATAAAAATCGGTTCACTCTATCAGAAGTTATGTCAATTTAAAGTGTACCAGAAAGTAAGTTTGCTTACATGTAGCGGTACTATTACACAATAATAGGTAGCGCTAAGGCTGAGGGCACGAAACGAGTGGTGGCCGGCGATGAATGGAATGGATGAATGACATAAGTTATAAGAGGTTTTACTTAATAAAATTCTTGAAACTGACTGCCAAGTGCAAGTACAGCCTAACTTTTCAAAAGTGCCTTGAAATAAAAACCATTGAATTTGAATTTGAGAGACAACGCACAGCCTTAACTGGGGGGCCTAGGAGGATGTAGATGTAGGATTTGTACAGGAGTTCCTTAGATAACTTAGGTGACCACTAAGGAAGGATTTTCGAAAAAAAACCCCTAAGGGGTTAAATAGGGGTTGAAAGTTTGTATGAAAATCCGTAATTTTTACCCGACTGCGCCAGAATGTTTGTTATGTTTTTGAAGATAGATCTGTGAAAATTCGTATTTGGCTCTTTGGTTGTTAATAAAGAAATACGTTTCAGTGTATTTATAAAATACACAACCTACACAACCCTTAGGGGTAAAAATTTGTATGGGTTTTTATTTTATATGGAAATCTGTTAATTATAAAGTCAGATCTATGAAAAATTCAAGTGCCATGCGAGAAGCGTTTGCGATCAAAAGACAATAGCGTGCGGTCTGGAATTCGGCTAGGCTGGGCTGGATGCAATATGCGGGAAGCCTATGGGTGTCATTCGGAGATATAGCTTGACCCCTCAACTAGTGCTGTAGATTTTTTAAATCCACGCGTGGGATGCTGCGGGTAAAAGCTAGTTACAAATAAAACCCTATCAAAGTCGATCCCGCGCATCCATGCATATGGGTTCCACAGAAATAGATAGAATGGAAAAGTGGGCAGGGCGCGCGTGCCAACACTCTGCACCATAGTGCAGGGCATTTCAAAGCCTTTCTCAGTACGCCTTATGACTTGTTTCTGTAAATACTGTAACAAAAACCCGCAAAAATGCCTTATTGTTCTGTTTCTAACTGCAGAAACAAAAGCTGTAAAGTACATTTGATTAAAGTAATTTTTCTTAAATTAATGACGTCAATATGTAAGGCGTAGTTTGTTCGAAAGTTACCACGCATGAATCGCAAGTAAAATTGTGATTACAACCATTCTATCTATCTATTTCTGTGATGGGCTCCATCCTTACTGCGTTGGGCTTAGACATTTTATTATTTTTAGTTTATGCCATTTTTGTCTGGTTAAGGTGACGGCGACGGACGGACGGAGGGTGTAAGCTTAGTAATAGGGTCCCGTTGGCACCTTTTGGGTACGGAACCATTAAAATGAATTAATCCTTTACGTCATTAGTTCAAGGTAAGGTAGAGCAACGAACGTAGAACTCAATTTTTATTCATTATTTAGTAATTACGTACATATATAAGCGTCAATGCGCAGATAACCCCATTTTTTCTCGTGGGAGTCGTAAAAGGTGACTAAGGTTCACCAGAGGATGGGCAGCAGCGTTCTCTGAGAATTTATTCAACCAACTGCGATCACCAACCCGCCTGCCAAGTGTGGCGATTATGGCACACTTATGGCATATCCCAAAACTGGTTAAAGTGTTATCGGGTTTTTTCATTAGGAAATTCTTAGTAGCAGCCCGGAGTCTGGATTTGTGCCCGGTGAATGGCAATAGGCTCGCCCCCTATTACATGGGACTATAACATAACTGGCGAAATGTGGGTGTACTATTACACCTCTGCCTACCCCTTCGGGGAAATACTGGCGTGATGTTATGTTATGTTGTTGTTGTGTTATGGCATATCCCCCCCTTTTGGGGGGGGCTATGTCCAGTATATAACTATTTTAAGTTGGTCTGAGCTTAAATATTATTTAAACGGTTCTAATTTAACATTACATTTTTTTCTAATCGTAAATACTAATAGACGTTTAGACGTGATTTTTAAAGTCGTATATCATCGCATTAAAAGATAGGCTGGTAATTGCAAGTATACTCGATTTCGGATGAAAAGTATTATTTATCGATTAGAGATATCATAAAGATATACACTAACGGCCAAAATTAACATCCAATCTATCAACGATTTACCCTACTAGAGATAGAAATTTGACATATTTTGTATGGAGCTTATGTCAAATTCTTATCTCTAGTAGGGCAAATCGTGGATAGATTGGATATTAATTTTGGCCGATAAAATTACTAGCAATTGTGCATTATCAGAGAAATTATGACGCCAATAACCTACATTAAATACCATTATTTTATCTTTTATGTAATTTATCTTCACTAATCTAAAACTATACAACTCATTCTATATGACGTATTTACGTCACGTTTTATGTTATTTACCACAAAATCGATAAAGTTAAGAAATAATTAATGTAATGACGCTATTAAGAAATTACGAGATGGATTATAGAATCGATTTTTCTGTCTTAGTTTTGTCGATAAGGAGAAACTTGGTGTTATTTAGTCCATTGAAAAGGCCCCTAAGAGAACTCGAGTTTTTTCATTATACTTACAGGACTTTTTTTTAAGGAGGACGCAAAATTTACATAGTGATTCAGTGTGTTTCTTGTCGCAACGACATTATTAGAATTCACTATAAAACAAAATAAAAAATCGTCTTTCTACGGGAGCACCCAAATTTTGTAGCGCACGTCTTGACATGACAGAGAGACTATCATGGTATGGACATGTGATGAGGAGGAATGAGGAGCATGCTACGAGGAAAGCTATAAGTATGAATGTTGAGGGCTATAAGAAAAGAGGGAGACCGAAGAAAATATGGATGGATTGTATGAAAGATGATATGAATAGAAAGAAAGTGAACACGGAGATGACGGCTGATGAGAGATGTATGGAAGAAAAAAACATGCTGCGCTGACCCCAAATAAATTGGGATAAGGGCAGGAGGATGATGACGTCTTGACATGCAAAAGTAAATTTTTATTTTGTTATAAAATGTTATGTTTGTTCCACACTTCTTAAAGTAAGTTCAAAATATTCTTTAGTGGGAAAAATAGCACGAGGCAATGCGTTAGCAATCACCTGATGGAACTTGCCGCCATCCATTAATATTCGCAACACGAGAGGACTCTACTGAAAATAATCACAAAATTTTCCTTTCATCATTTGACCGAGAAGGGTGTTTGGCTCCCGAGTTTAAATAGGACTACATTTTTATTTTTATTTTTTTGATTTCCTCCGTGACACTTACGAAGCGACCAAAGCAAGTAACCTGCTGCAGTGGACTGCAGGTAGCTGAGGCAGCAGCTTATCTTAGCTTGGTCAGTTAAGACTTGATTGATCTTTGACTAGGGCTGCCATCCGTCTGGATTTCCCCGGATTTGTCCCAGTTTGGGTGACATCCGGGGGAGTGTGAGACGAAGTGTACGGGGAACCCGGACGCGTTGCGTTGGTAAAAACAATAACATTTAATTATTGAAACGAAGTTTCTTAACGCGTCTTACGGTAGATGTGATTCGGGAGTAAATGTAACGTCATGTAAGATTTTTGCTTTATGAGCAGGTATGTAAGCACACCCTATATCTTCTCATGGCTGTCGTAAAAGGCGACTAAGGGATTTACCAGAGGATGGGCAGCAGCGTTCTCTGAGTATTTAACCAACCTACTGCGATCGCCAACCCGCCTGCCAAGCGTGGCGATTATGGCATATCCCTCCCTTTGGGGGAGGCCTATGTCCAGCAGTGGACGTCTTTCGACTGAAATGATGATGATGATGATGTAAGCACACCGCGCGCTCCCTCTTTCTTTCTCTTTCTAGTGTGTCTCTCTTTCTTTCTCTTTCTGTGCGTGCGTGCGTGAGAAACTTCGTTCCTGATGGAGGTACCCTGACCGCACACGTTGGGGGAAAACCTGGTTTCACAAGTCTTTGTCCGGCGTTGGCAATTTATGTAATAGCAGCCCTATCGTTGACCTTAAGCCCCCCGCAGACTGGCCGAAAGTTTAGTTGGATTCCTAATCGTGTACGTGTGGCAGTGCGCACACCAGCAGACGATTTCCCAAACAAAAATTAAATGACCAAACTTTTTTAAATTTTTTTTTAATTTATTTATTCGAGTAACATACACTCATAGTGTTAGTAAAAGATTGCTTAGAAACTATGTTAGTATGTACATTTTTGTTACCGTTCCTGAGAACACTACCGCAAGGTCACAGGTCCAGCTGAAACCTTGCAGCAGTGGTTCAGAAACACACAGTCTAGCCTGCTAGCTAGCGTCATTAGGATGCTGTTGTTGCTGGCCCGAACCCTACGGACCAGGGATGCACATCGCTTCCGCATGACTGTAGAAGCAGTCTGTGCGAGCAACCGCGAACATCCCTGATGCGCTGCAGTATCGAGGCAACCCCAGCAGCACCCTGAAGGCATTATTGTACTGTACACGAAGGGCGCTGTATGTTTTTTTTACTATCGGCCGACAGTTTTGTCTATAGTCTGCGGGCGCTCTTAAAAGTTTAAAGAGCAAGATAATTCAGAGAACTACAATAAAAATAGCGACTCTTTACGAGTAGATTGAAATGAAACCAGAGAAATTCTTGTTTGACCTTTTCTGAGAATAGAACTCAGCGAGCGCATCGAAGTGTTTTTTCAAAGATTAAATTGAAAGTCAATAGCGATACAATTTCCTTTGTCGTCCCACGACCACTTGTTTCTGTACTGAAACAAAAAGCATATTAGTAAGTTATAATTAACATTTGGTTACATATTTTTTATAATAAATCATTCATCACTCTCAGCCTGTCGCAGATTCGCAGTCCATTGATGGACAAACTTACGTCTCATCCATGATGTGCTGCAGCACGATGTTCCGTCTTTTTTTTTAAATTAGTTTCGCAAACTGTATTTTATGATATTACATACAATAATTAATCTGGTGCATCTACCTTATTCTTTGTCTCTGCATTACCCTAAGGTTGTCTGGTAGAGAACGCTTATGGCGTTAAGACCGCCTTTGTACCCAGTTGTGCATAAATAATTAAATAAATAATAAATGAATAAATAAAATAAATTAATCATGTGCTGAAAATCACGGTAGCCGAACGGCTTTCTAGGTGCGAACACAGCATGCATACGAATATCACACTCAAAATTATTACAATAAAACACAGACTTCTTTAATAATTTTCAGTAATTTCCATTTCCCTTTAGTAATTTCCAGTTGCCTTTTTTAGGAATTCAAAATTATTGAATTATTGAATTGTTTTTTTTTATCCATTTGGTAAGGAATATTCGGAGGGGCTCGTAGCGATGCAACGACTGCGCGGATTGTACGATCTGCAAGGTTAAGCTGCACTTGCCGCGGTCAGTCTGTGGATGGGTGACCGTTTCGTTACACATCGAGACCCCTCTGTGCCTCGGAGAGCACGTTAAGCTGTCGGTCCCGGTTGTCATATGAATATCTATGGCAGTCGTTACGGGTAGTCAGAAGCCTGAAAGTCTGACAACTGGTCTAACCTCCGAATGTCAGTATTACCCAGTAATTGGGTTGCGGGGGTCTGATGGCAGTCGCTCCGTGTAAAATACTGATGTTCAGCCGCATCTGGCTAGACTGGAAGCCGACCCCAATATAATTGGGAAAAGGTTCGGAGGATGGATGGTAAGGAATATTCCTTTGAGCATGATACAATATAGGTACAATATTACAATACTCGGATTTCTGGAAAAAAATCCTGATAAAAACCATTCTGAAACAGCGGGTGTTCTTCCCCTTGATGATATTCGGTAAATCATAACAATCATCGCACAATTTACTATCCGGCCAAATAAAATAAAAAATAAAATAAAAAATTCTTTATTGTGCCAAAAAACATACATAACATTGGTTGAAGCCCTAGACCTCACACTAGGATTCCCTGTGTCGTGGAGTCTAGTCTCTTTCAGTCCAGAAGACACAGTTGACACGGTTCAGAATGAATTTAATGGTCAATGAGTTATAAATAACAAAAACAAAAAAAAAAAACAAAAAAAAAACCTAAAAATATTGGTATCTTGTGTATGTGTGTGGGTGTGTATGTGGGGGGTTGTTGTGTGTGTTTAAATGAGTATGGACTTACTGTAGCTTATCTTTATTTAGTCTTTTAAGAGTTCTGTACCCAAAGGGCCATACGAGACTCTATTACTATAGCTACGCTGTCCGTCCGTTTGTCTGTCACAGGGCTGTATCTTTTGAACGGTAATAGGTAGCCGGTTGAAATTTTCTCATAATACCAGGCCCCTCAGAAAGTATTGCGAAAAAAAGTTTTTATATTTGGGAGACTGGCCAGTTATAATGTTTTTCGAAAATATGATTATTTATAAGTAAAAATAAGTAAGTTCCAATTTCAAAATTTCCCTCCACATTTTTTGCGAGTTAATTCAAAGTATTGTGTCTCACTGAAATATGGATCTGCGCCGGGAACATTTTAGAGCTATGATTTTATACGATTTCAAGTGTCGCCTGAAACCGGATGAATCGTACGATAGACTTCAAATGGCATTCATGGATGAAGGCCCTTCCAAGGCAACCGTGTATCGTTGGTATAACGAATTCAAGCGCGGTCGACCAACTTTGGGGGATGACGAAAGAAGCGGTCGCCCTTTGACGGCTGTTACCGAAGAAAACGTGCTAGCAGTGAAAAATTTAATCCAAGACAATAGGCGAATTACATATCAGGAGATTCAACACATATTGAAGATTGGATCGGGAAGCGTTCACGAGATTCTACACAGCCATCTTCGCGTGAGGAGGATAGTATCACGCTGGGTGCCGCACAACCTCACCGATGCTCAGAAGCAGGCCCGGGTGGAATGGTGCCGTGATATGCTTAACAAATTTGAAGCAGGCTCGTCTCGGCGTGTTTACGACATCGTTACAGGTGATGAGTCCTGGATTTATCAATACAACCCAGAAACCAAGCGCCAGTCGACTGTTTGGGTGTTTCAAAATGAGCCAACGCCTACCAAAGTGAAGCGATCTAGAAGCGGGGGTAAGATTTTGATCGCTAGCTTTTTTAATTTGACTGGCCACTTGGTATCTATTCCCTTACGGAATCAAAGAAGCATTAATGCCGAATGGTATACTACCAAATGTTTGCCAGAAGTTTTCTCTGTTATAAGCAACAAGCGACCAAACACAGGGCTCCGCGGGCTACTGCTCCACCACGACAATGCACCTGCGCACACCGCACTCAAAACGAGGGACTTCCTGGACAGCACGCCAGTCAAACTCCTGGGTCACCCTCCTTACAGCCCTGATCTAGCACCGTGTGACTTCTTTTTATTCCCAAAAATAAAAAATTAGCTCAAAGGGATACAATTTTCGTATATATTTGAAAATAATTGAATTTGAATTTTAACTACCTATTAACTCATTTGTTCGCACACTCTTCGTAACTATTTTATTTTGTAACAGAAACCGTTTTTTTTTTTAAATTTAAAAATTTATATTTATTGTAAAACTTTTTAGGGTTCCTTGTAGGACTTCGGAACCCTAAAAAGTTTCGTCATGTCCGTCCGTCTGTCCGTCTGTCCGTCTGTCCGTCAGTCATAATCCTTTACAGCTTAATAACTTCTACAGTTATAAACATAAGTAAATGAAATTTTGTTAAAAACTAGTATACATATAGATCTCAATTTTAAAAGAATAAAAGATTCGTTTTTGCGTATTGTAGGGGTGGCGTCCATACATGTGAAATGGGGAAAAAAAAAATTATTTCGCTGCACCCCCTCGTGTGCGATATCATTGAATAGGTCTACTAAAATGAAGGTAATGTTTGATACACCACTTTTTTATCAGGTGTACCATCTGCGAAATATAGCCCGCCAAAGTGGCTTGCAATGTGTCCCCCCCCCTGCCATTTCTAAACTATGCAATGTAGAAACTTATAATCTTCCACATTGATAGACCTTTGTGAAAACTCTCTTTTAAAATTATTTCGAGTATAATGTGATTATAATTTTAATTAATTAATTTTTAATTTTATTAATTTTTCCTAGTTCAAAGGTCATTGACCTTAGAGAAAAATTATCATGGCAAATAATGCTCCTTTAGCTACTTTCTATTTGAAAAAATCACAAAAAGTAACTTTGAAATGACACGCTTCTTCAATTTGGCTTCTTGAATTTATCGCTAGATGGCGCTACTAACAACACGCTCTGAGTCGCGAAAGCTGCCGATTATTGCAAAAACTAAAATAGCCATGATTAATATTCGATTTGATTCGTTTGTAATTACACCTACTTAAGGAACCCTATAATACTGAGCATGGCCCGACATGCTCTTGGCCGGTTTTTTTTATAGTATAGGACCAAACCAAACCAAACCTATCAAATTGCATGAAAAAAAAGGCATTTTTATTTTTATTTTATGTGTTGCTATCACGACAAATACAAAAAAAAAAACCAAAGGGGGTCCCCATACAAAAAACCTCGAAAAACATGAATTTTTCACACAACTAACATGCAATTCAACGTTTTGTTCCTGCTCTATCTTCAAACGGTATTATTTGTTCTATGATAGTATAGAGAAATAATAATAGAGCCAGTAAACACCGTGTTTGTTGGCAAACACATTTTCAAGACGCGGGCGGCGCGGCGCGGCGGCGGCTCTTTGATTTATGACGCGGAAGACGGTTATGCGAAAATAAAGTGGCGAAAAATGGCGGTAGACGAATTAAATTGTAATAGTCTATTTTTTATAAATACATTCCTACAGTCTAAGTAATTTTAAATAAATTGTTATGAGACATAAAAAAATCATGTTTACCTGAAAGAAATACAAACCTAAGATAAACAAAAAACAAGTTCGCTATCTTTACAGGTATGTTGTACATAACAAACTCACTATATAATATAATTACCAAATAATAATCAAGAAAATGCACAACCATGATAATAAGTTTCGAGCTGCGTGTGTAGCAGTGCAAGCTGTGCAAGTGTAATCGTTTGTTGTAAATGTGAGCAATGAAATTTGTGTCACTTTTCAAAGTTAAGTAGTCGATTTTGTGGGTTTATTATGTTTGTAAGGGGCCAATCTTGACTATGTCGCCTACTGTGGTCGCCTATCATTTGAATGAATTTGATGTAATAAACAATAACTTATTCTAAAAAGAGTATTAATATACTCTTTTGAAGTATGGAGTTTCTTGCCGGTTCTTCTCCATAGGACCCACAATTTGGAACCGTGGAACTAGAGCCTGACGTTTCAAAAGTGCCTGTAATTAGGTTTATTTGAAATAAAAAACACTTGAATTTGACTTTATCAAGTTGAATGACATAAATCTTAGTGATGCCAGCATACTTTGGTTGTACGAGGAACGACGCACTTACACAGACGCACGCATCAACAAGGCCCCTAAGCGGGTTGTTTGCACTGACAGCAGTGCGACGTCCGCTTAGGTTCTTGTTGAGGCGTGCGTCTGTGTGAGTGATTCAATCCGGAGTGTTAGGACGTAGTTACCGTACTGTATTTTATGTTTACTGTGGCGATAAGGCATGCGCAGGGCGGTCCCAGGCAGGTGGACCATCGACCCAACGAATATAGCTGGGGGCCTGGGGGTGACTGGATGCGGAATGTGGAGATCCGAGTGTAGTGGCGCAACTTAGGAGAGGCCTATGTCCAGCAGTGGACTGCGATAGGCTGAGTTGATGACTATGCCACAGATTGTATTGCTATGTCAATGCCAATGTACACTCACGGTCCTTCCCGGTGATACATTTTGTCGACAAAGCCCCTTGAACGAATCCTGCTACATTACACGTACCTACCGCTGCCGTAGAACACTGAGCGCAAGCGATTTTAGCCTTAGTGGTGGTTCACCGTAAAGTTTGCTGATAGTACCTATAATTGGACAAAGGACAGTGCCAGATTGGTGCCCAACATTGTACGGAAAATGTAAATGTAATGTATGTTAATAAAGTTAATAATAAAGTATTTAAAGTTTAAATTTATATGTTGTTCCTCTTTCCTACTATTTACATCGTCTACAATAAAGCATATTATATCTATGTATGTATTACCAAGACAACTAATGCTACTGAGTTACTGCCTATCTACTGCTTTGTCACTGCTTGTTCGAGCGTATGTGTGTCATTGTTTTTCTGCATACATTACTCTTTTGTCGTCAGTACAGTTTACATATTAGTTTTGTAATGTGTTTATGTACCTAATTAATATCATGTCTTAGGTATTCTCTTATCTTAATGAATCACTTATAGCTACTACGTGAATCAGGGCGTTAAATCTTTCTGTATACTCAGTTATTTATGCGTCATTACGCCTACAAGCTCTTAATGGCTCATTGGTTTGAAATAAGTGGTATGCTAAATTGGTAATACGTGAGGTTCCCGGCTAATAATAGAATGATATATTTTCATAAACGTTTACTCACACAAGGTGTGTGGGTTTACAAACATGTATTTTCAGTTGGACAAACAACTATATCCGGAACATTGATTTATTTATTTAAAGTTTTACGTACTAAAAACGGTACATAAGGCGGAATTAACGCCTATGGTATTCTCTACCAATCTTTGAGTCAATTGAACAAGCATTAAAGAAGCGACAAATAATATGAAACAATTAAGAAATGTAAATTTTTTTTTCTTTTTTTAATCTTTCTTTATTTACAGGACTTTTATCCCGTGGATATGCCAGTCCTATTGTTACAAATAACACACTTATAAATTATGTTCCCACTTGTTTACACATCACATAAACATACATATTTAGCTGCTTCCGAGTTGGGAGCAGCTAAAATGCTTTGCAATAGACCAACATTTTGTCTGCTTATTACTTTAAATCACTGGAAAAACTGTTCCCTGCTTCTACGATTCCGTTCATATTCCATAAATAAAGAGAAACATACTACAACTAAAATAATACTTAAAAAATACATAAAAAAACGTACTAACAGAAATCATATCTACGCCCTGTTACGTATAGTAGCATAAAACACACCACGTCTAAGAGGAAAATTAAGGGCCTACGAGATCAATTACCACGCAAATAGATTTTATGAATAACATTATTATGCTGCGTTTAGGTGGCGGAGCGGCCGGGCGGCCCTTGCAGTAGGCTCGCGATATTATCATGATGTCAAAGAATGAGGTGTACCTTCTTATTTTTTACATTTATACCAACAGCCATAACTTCATGGTGCATGCGCCATTGTAGCTTTTAATCTGCATTCGGCGGAATTTTATCTTAATATATATCATTCTTCTGTACGTGAATTTGTCACCTAACTTCTCCTAAACGGCTGGACCGATTTGGATGAAATTTTATGTGTATATTTCAAAGGGTTCCTGGATGGTTTGAAAACATAATTGGACCCGGTAGGTGGCGCTGCTGTCGGTATGTCACTGATCTACTCCTAAACGGCAGGGACGATTTTATTGATATGTGGCGCTGCTTTTTCGGGCAGAACGACGTTTGCCGGCTCCGCTAGTATATATCATCATTTCAGCCTTAAGACGTCCACTGCTGGACATAGGCCTCCCCCAAGCAAATGTTGGGAGGATATGCCATAATCGCCACGCTTGGCAGGCGGGTTGGCGATCGCAGTTGGTTGGTTAAATACTCAGAGAACGCTGCTGCCCATCCTCTGGTGAATCCCTTAGTGGCCTATTACGACACCCATGAGAAGAGATAAGGGCCGCTAGTACCTATATATATATATATATATTATAATCGTAATGTGCTTGCGTTTGACCACCACCTCACCAGGATGTTAAGCGAAGATGCGATCGAGGAGTGGACATGCTTGCCCAGCAAAAACCTATTCACTCGAGCCTTAAAGCCCACCAGATTATACTATACATATCGGGGAACACAGACCAACGAAAGAATTCCACTCTTTAGCGCTTACACACAGTCTTAGATAATACTTCTTCAATCGTGTTGACATAAGCTACATAATTTAACAGCTCATGCCGTGGGAAAAATAATAGCCAGTCAGCAGGTTGGTAGCGGGGCTGACTGCCCAGGGTGCGCCGGACGATCAATTAAATATCGTCACTCGTGGAGGGTCTATTGCACCATGCACCCCAAGATAGATAATACTATAAGCTAAGTAGTAGTAGTAGTAGTGGTAGTGGTAGTGGTGGTGGTAGTGGTAGTGGTAGTGGTAGTGGTAGTGGTAGTGGTAGTAGTAGTAGTAGAGCTCTTTTGTGAAAGAGCTCGTCCGGGGAAGTACTACCACCGTATCTACTTCTCCGCCAAATAGTGATGCTTGCATTGCTGTGTTTCGGTCTGAAGGGTATGGGTGCCGATGAAATTACAATCACATGAGACTTTCCATCTTTATGTCTCAGTTTGGCGAACCGACTTGCGGTACCATTTAGGTAACAGCCTAGGTGGTATTGAAGTTGTTATGGGCAAAGGTAACCGCTTAACATCAGGTGGGCCTTTAGCTCGTTTCGCCATCCTATACTATAAAAATAAAATAAAGTTAAAATATCTGTAATTTACACGAGTATCAGTTTCAAGTCTACTCGTTTATAGGTTCCAGGTATAATGCTTTTCAAGTAGCGTCCTTGGCATTTTGCACTAAAATATTCAACGGAGACATGCTCCTGAATACATCAAGAGTTATTAATTCAGCCACCGTGTAGTGTTAAGATCCTTTAAGTGCTGGAGCTTTCAGTATTACTATTGTGTAGCATTCAAAGGATATGTGTGGGTGATGCTGTACCTACTTGAAGTTTTCAATAAGACTGACATTATCCGCGCAGATGGCTAATTTCTATTGAGATTGGCCGCCGTGACCGAAATTCGGCCAGAGACATTATAATAGAATATTATTTTATTTAAATTTTGATCTAAAAAAAAAAAATTTAGTTAAAATCACACTATCACACACACATAAACATCTAAGTACACAAAGACATACATACTACTCTATATAAAATTGTTATTATTGTAATTTTTGTTTTTCTTTTTAAATTAATAATTGTTAGTCTGATGAAAGAGACTAGACTCCACGACACAGGGAATCCTAGTGTGGAGGCTAGTGTTCTAAGTATTGTAACTCTGCTTTTGATCAATAAAGATTTTATTATTTATTTTATTATTTATTTGTTATTAAAATTTTATACCATTGATTGAAAATTAAAATATTTGCATGACTGAAATGTCAAATGTAATGATATCCAATTTTAACCTTAGACGAATTAAATGTTATCTATGTTCTTTCAAATAAATATATATATTATTCATTAACTGAAGTATGACTATCCCAGGAAATTAACCCACTATTATCTTCGCTACGTGAAACGGGTAATCTCTTAATAATTTATAGCAGTCAGAATTGTTAATGATAAAGCCGTTTATTCATGTCCGGTAGTGCCCTTAATGTGACTCAATTCTAAATTACTAGATCGATTTTGAGAAATGATTTGTTAATAGCATCATTACCTAATCTTGCACGTGTCCATGATTGAAATTAAAAAGTTACTCTTGTCCGATTCGTACCATCGAAACCACAAGCGACGCAAAACGCCTTAAGGGGTATATAGTAGCCAAGTGGCGCCACAATCAGTAAAAAAACTGTTACTTGCTGAATACATCATTTATCGAAAATCCTTTTTTAAGAATTGAAGTACAGGTACTGTAGTTTAATTAGAAACGAATAACTCAGTAAATGTAAATAATAATAATGATGCGGAAGGCGCAGGGCCGGTCGTTGTGGCGATGCTTGGAGGAGGCCTATGTCCAGCAGTGGACGTCTTTCGGCTGAAATGATGATGATGATGAAGTCTGTAAATTACAGTTTGTTGTAGTTGTAGATACAATACCTTTTTCGCATATTTTGTATCTACAACTACAGCAAACTATAATTTACAGAGTTATTAGTTTCTAATTAAACTACAGTACCTGTACTTCAATTGCTAAAAAAATATTTTCGATAAATGATGTATTCAGCGAGTAATAATTTTTTGATTGATGGGGGCGCCACTTGGCTGCTACATTCCCTTTAAGAACCGTCATTTGTTAGTTAAAATTAAACAAAACATAAACAACTCAAACTGCTAACCAAAACAAACGAGGCGAAAGCTTAAAATTATTGTTGAAGAATCCAAATTCAGCGCTACCTACTCCAATAAAGATTGTAACAACAATTTAAACTTCTGGAAACATTCTTGAAACAAACAATCACAAACAACATTGTTGAAATTCACCTTAAAATTATCCTGAACGCTATTTCCAACAAAAAACGTCTTGGAAGGTGACCTTGGTTATGTTTGTTTGTTTTCCTAAGTTATGTAACATTTTATAATATAGATGAAACTAGAGATCGCCAGCGGCTCTGCTCGCGTCATCATCATCATCATTTCAGCAAAAAGACGTCCACTGCTGGACATGACTGCAGGCCTCCTCCAAAAAGGGGGGATATGCCATAGTCGCCACGCTTGGCAGGCGGGTTGGCGATCACAGTTGGTTGATTAAATACTCAGAGAAGGCTGCTGCCCATCCTCTGCTTTGCTCACGTGGATGTAGTTTATCGGATTATGAGAGTGAGGGAATAGAGAGTGCACCTGTATTTGCGCACACACTTGTGCACTATAATATGCAAAGACTTTGTATATACTGACGTAATAGACCACTACAGTGTGCGACTGAGATACCGATCTTTACGAAAAAACCTATATGCTAGAAAGAGACATAATACAATTGTAATCTCCCATAGCGTCCCATCAAAATATAATCTCGTATTATTTTATGATTTATCAGTATAATAACTTTATGCTTTGTATATACTTATAATATGTCCCGCGCAGATGGCTAGTCTCCATTGAGATTGGCCGCCGTGACCGAAATTCGGCTGGGAGGACATTATTTGTAGTTTATCGAAAAAAAAATGCATATTGACAACAGTGCTACCTACCGGGTCCAACTATAGCTAAGAACCATCCAAGTAACCCCATAAGTACACAAAAAAAGACATCAAAATCTGTCAAGCCTAGGAGGAGAAGAATTACGAACACGCGCACACCGGAATTTTATATGTAAAGATAACTTGTAACGTTGAGTATACATGGTGTTGTTTATTTACCCACAATATTATTCATATTGTACTTGTAATCAATGGGTGCCTTGCCATACGATAGTGACTGCTTTAACTCTTTTTTTATAAGGGAAAACGTTTCCATAGCGTTTGTTTTCTTATTTATCTCTTATCAATCTATCAAATCAGCTAATCGCAGTCCACTGTTAGACATAGGCCTCTCCCATGTTGTTTTCTTTCCCAACTTATGTTTAATTTTTATATAATCCCTAGCTCTGAATTTCCTATCGATCAATATATCTCTGGTGTTGCCTTTTATTTTCATTTTCTTCTTGACTTTCTGTGTCCGTTGTAGTGAATTAATTATTTCTCATATTATCTGCTTTCATAATACCCTAGAAATTAATAATGTAAGCGTTTCTTGCATCCTAGTCAGCCGAAAGTCCTTTTCAACTTACGTCGAGCTATCTCCAACGCAGAACAAAGTCTCACCAAAACTATCATCATCATCATAATTTCAGCCGAAAGACGTACCTCACAAGGTGGACCGACGACCAGGTCGTCGGTCCACCTTGTGGGGGGCCTACCCACGCTGCGCCTTCCAGTACGCGGTCACCACTCCAGAACTTTACTGCCCCATCGGCTATCTGTTCTGCGAGCAATGTGCCCCGCCCACTGCCACTTAAGTTAAAACCAAAACTACCAAAACCACCAAAACCAACCAAAACTACCAAAACTATAGTATTATATTATCTGTGCCTAAACACTATTCATCAAAATACCCGAAAAAACCAGTATCATATTCGATATTTTTTCTTATCACGTTTTATCTGTATCATTTTTATCAAACTTTGTCCTTCTTCATAATCTCCTTATCGTTGATGCGTTACGTGGGGAGCTTTGGCCCGGTCGGACCAGTACAAGGACAACGTGTTATTTGGGTCACCTGGCCAAGGCCGCATCTGGAAGCACAGAACTAGAACACCAATGTTTATTCAGTGAAGTTTCATGGCTATATCAGTGATACAGATTTTATACAATTTCAGTGTTTTTTCGATGGTAAGAAAAGTGACAAAAACGTCACGATCTGCACTTTTTTGGAGTGCTGTAGAGTAATTTAGGAAAACAAAATATCTAGCAGTGGTCTGTCAACTCAACTTGAGAATATTTTGTAAGTTAGTTAATTATAAAACTGTCAGAGATTATTTTTAAATTGAACTGCAGATTTCTTTGTCTGAAATACCTACATGAATAAAAAATATCTTTGGTTTCGTATCCAATGTCAATCATTTGTTAACGTCAGTCCAGAAATTCGTTCACAGTAATTTTTTTAAAACAATTTGTGAAAGATTTTCATTTACGTCAATTGTGTGGTCCGTGGTTAGCGCTAGTTACCACCGTCAACATGTATCTTGACGTCGGCGTCGATGCTTTCAGCAAAATTTTACGGCTATGATTAAATAACGAAAATATGAATCGTAATTATATTTTACTTAAGAAATGCTTTTCACTGCGCTTTGCGATAACAAGAAATCGCAATGCGCGGCAAGCCTTTTTTTTTTTTTTTTTTTTTTTTTTTTTTCGCCTTGGGGAAATCCTCATGGACGCACTCCGCCCGGGGTAGGCGGAGCCAGTGTCGGACTCTTACCGACTAAAACCACCACGGTGTTCCTTCAACTACTTTAGCCGGGGGCGTGGGAACCCGTGAGTATTCACACAACCACCCCCGACAGGTCCTGGCCCGCCACAAGCAGGCGAGCCCCTTCTCCCCGTGCGGCCTAACGTCAGCCGCACCCTCCTAGGTGGCGCACACGGAACACTGCACGCCACCTCATCTCATGGGCCTTTACCAGCTGCGCCAACTACGCTGGCTGTGCCTGCTACGCCAGCTGCTGGTCGGGCAGCAGACTACCCCGAGTCTGCTGCTCGCAGGCCCTACCTCCCGTAATTTTTTATAGAGGTTTTCTTCCTCGTGGTCCGGGCGGTGAAGCCAAGACCCTCGGTCCCAAGAGGCGCGAGAACACTACTCAGCGGGCACTTCTGGGGTTACGAGATCGACGGGAGCAGGGAAAGACAGTCCCTCCGCTGCCTGCCCAGTGGCAGGGTGAGTGCACACCGGGCCCGCCCCTGCTCCTCCACTGTGCCCTCTGCTGATATCAGAGGGACACGTGGAGCAACTCCCCACTGGCCCACAACGGGCCCCTCCCGTGCCAGAATATTCGCCACAGGCAATAAAATACCCCGAAGGTTAATCCCTCGACAGGATTTTATTGCCTGTGCCCAGGATGCACCGGCCAAACAACTGCCGATCCCTCCAGACGTGTCCAGAAGGACAAGCAGCCGTTAGGCACACGTGGAGGTTTTCTGGCCAGCACCCCATGCGCGGCAAGCCTCAGTTAACCCAAACAGAGTGCCTTTTTTTTCACATTCACCAGAAATGGTTTGTGTTGGTACTCACATTCGCTATCAATGACCTGCTTAATTATTAGAACTAAATAAACTGTAGGTACAGTCAACAAATTGGAATCATGACCCACGATAAGCTTAATATCCTACAGACATTTAATACAATTAGGTTGAATTTTGCTTAAACAGATATTTCCCTGGCAACAGACTTGTTATCAATTTTTTTAGCAAGTGACAGTGACAGTTTTCCTATAAAATATTTAAAATGTCCTAAGTGCAGCATAGAAGAAAACCTTATTGTTTTGACGATTTCAAACGAATTATCAGCTGAGTGGGTCATGATTCCGATTTGTTGACTGTACATATGATAATAAACTATCAGGCTAATAACACCCAAATACAGTTTGACATAAAAGATTAAATATACAAAATTGGACCTACGAACTTTTAAATTACTTTTCTAGCAAAAATCTAAATCTTGGACAGTCTTATTCATTTTAATTAAATCTAAAATGTATCAGTTTACAGGCAAATTTAGCCATGATAATACCTACATAGAAAACACAACACTGAAAAAGACAAAGAAAAACTTATAATTATATCTGTATCTATTTCTAACAAATAGACTTGACAATGAAATGTATGAGATTGACATACGCAATCGAAAAGTCACGTTAAAGTCAATGTGTACCGTTGTTTATTTTCGTAGCAGGGGGTCTACTCGCGTTTGACGAACAACAAACGAACTACAAACTTTCGTTCCAACTGATACCTACACAATAAAGATAAGCACTTAAAAAAGGCACAATAAAGATAGACTATGATTCATAGTCGTATGAAATTGACCGGAGAACAGAGAAACAAACGTCAAAATACGATTATTGCATGAGATAAGGGAACGATGGTTGACCGGAGTAGCAAATTGTTCGATGAATGGTACGATTAGTCGAATATCGTCAAACGCGAGTAGACTCCCAGACTAAAATAAAGGCTCGATGTATTTATGTACTCAACTATACACACCCAGTTTCTTTTGAGCCGCGCCTCCTCTCTGTTTTATTTTGGCCTGTATTAAAAGAGTGATATATTAAAACGTTAGGGGTCTTTATAAATTGGTTTTACTGTAAAGTACTTACTTACATTTGGCACTGATACAGAAACAATTACAATGTAAACACGAGAGTTATTCACTATGACGTAGGTAGTACTAGTTCCCGGCTAGAACGAGATTTCAGATGTTCATGAAAGGACGAATGTAAACATAAATTGGATTAGGCGATGGATAGTTTAATTCTTAGCAAAAATTTAAAATGTTATAGAAACTTTATTGTATCTTGATTGATAATGTTACGAGCTGCGGGTTCGTATATAGATAGAAAGCCGATTAAATGCGTAGAGAACACTTTATTACTGAACAATTACACTGAATCGCTTATTACCACACAAAGTTACTAGTTAAATCGCTCCGAATATCGCTTCGATGTTATCGCTTGTATCGCTTGATCCAAACTGAACTCCACTGGCGCTCAGCTGCGCCGTTTATATAGGCCGCGAGTCGTGGTACTGGAAAGTCCTCGAACGTCATCTATCCTTGTCATAAGATAACTCTTTCTCACTTGCACATTCTCGAAATAGAAAGTTCTCGAACCTCGTCGAACCTTATCTATCCTCTATCTCACTCACTCACTTCTAGAATGGAATGTTCTCGAAGCTTGTCGAATCTCGTCTATCCTTGTCTTATATTAGCTCTATCCTGCTCACTCTCTTCTAGAAGGTTCTTCGTCTATTCTTGTCTGATATTTAGCTCTATCTCGCTCACTCATCAACAATTTTACATGTGGGTGTCAAATAAATGGCCATAAGGGGTCCTGAAAACGCCTGAAAATGGGTTTTCAGGAAATGTCGGCATCGGATTTGTTGGCTCCTGAAACGGCCTGAAAACATGTTTCAGGCGCCTGAAAACAACGGCAACTTACTCAAAATTTCGATTCTTTGGTATGTGATAGAGCCTCCTCTGATACGGACTGAAAATGCATTTCAGCCTGCTGAAAACGTCTCTAAGTCCAGGAAAATCGAGGTTGAAGTATTTCAGTCCACTCTGCTTAACCCTCCGTCGTAACACTACCCCCTCCTAAGACATGCTCGTCCCGAGCATCATTATCTCCGTAGTACCGGGCCAGTCGATCAATGTGTACAATCTTCGGTTGATTGCGTCCGTCCTTTCGGATTCGGTAGGTGACATCGTTGATCTTCGTGATGATTATATACGGCCCATCCCAATCAGGTTGTAATTTTGGAGATTTTCCCTTCCGGCGTACCGGATTGTGCAACCAAACTTTGGAACCTTCCTGGAATACTTCATGGTTCCGCTTTCTGTCATACCGCGTTTTCATTCTTGCACTTGCCTGGAACTCCGATTTTCTCATGTGCTCTTGTATGTCATTCATCCGGTTTCGCAATTCATTTGCATACTCCGTTATGTTACTAGGTGTATTCGGTGGACATCCGGTAAGAAGGTCTGCCGGTAAACGGAGTTCTCTCCCATAATTTGCGTAGGCTGGAGTTACCGATGAACTTTCATGTACTGCAGTTCTGTAAGCTAAAAGAAACAGTGGAATATACTCGTCCCAGTCCTTTTGATGCTTGTCCACTACTTTTGCCAAATGCCTCTCTAAGGTCTGGTTGAATCGTTCCACCATTCCATCAGATTGTGGATGGTAAGATGTTGTACGCGTTTTGTGAATGCCCATTATTCTACAAGTTTCTTGGAAAACTTGGGACTCAAAGTTTCTTCCCTGATCACTATGAATTTCCAATGGTACCCCGAAACGACAGAACACTTCGCTGACCAATTTTTTTGCTACCGTTGTGGCTTCCTGATTAGGTATAGCGAAGACTTCTGGCCATTTGGTGAAATAATCCATCACGACGAGGAAATAGCGATTTCCGCTTTCTGATATCGGGAATGGTCCAGCCACGTCCAATGCTATCCTTTCCCATGGAGCTCCAACATTATACAGTTTCAACGATCCTCTGGTACGAGTGTGTGGCCCTTTTACACCTGCGCAACTGGTACATTTGCGACACCAATCCTCCACATCGTCTCTGCAGTGAACCCAGTAGAACCGTTCTCGTATCTTTAACAGAGTTCTTTTGACGCCTAGGTGACCACCCGAAGATCCATTATGGTACTCCCGTAAGACATCAGAAATTTTTGATTTGGGCACGACTAGCTGTAGGTGCGCTTCGTTTCCTCGTGCATTCTCCCATTTTCGACATAGAACACCATTGTGAAGAAGGAAGCTGTCCCATTGAGCCCAATAGCTTTTTGTTGTAGTGCTCATTCTGGCGACATCACTCCATTTGGGTTTGGGACTTCCAGCTTGCATCCATTCTACGAGAGGTCGTAAATCATTGTCCTCTAGTTGCGCTCTTTGCATGGATGCATCACTCCATTCCGCACTCACTGTGTCCTTCCTTAACATCTTAACTGACGCTATTTCTTTGGCCTCTTGCCTTGTACAGTGTTTACATTCGTCTGGACATGGTCTCCTTGATAGAGCATCTGCATTCCCATGTAATTTCCCACTACGATGCTCAATGGTGAAATTAAACTCCTGCAGTTGTTCTATCCAACGCGCCACTTGCCCTTCAGGATCCTTAAATTGAAGTAGCCACTTTAGTGCAGCGTGATCAGTTCTAAGTCGAAACTGGCGCCCTAACAAATATTTACTGAAGTGCTTCAAAGTCTTGACCACAGCGAGTAACTCTCTTCGAGTAACGCAGTAGTTCCTTTCTGGTTTGCACAGAGATTTGCTGAAGTAGGCTATAACTACTTCTTGATCTCCTCTGCGTTGTGACAACACTCCGCCTATACCGGTGTTGCTGGCATCAGTGTCTACGACAAATTCGCCTTCGATGTCCGGGTATCCAAGAATGGGTGTATTGCACAGATGGTTTTTCAGTTCCCTGAATGCAGCCTCACAGGCATCATCCCAAACAAATGCCCTCTTTTCTTCAGTGAGCTTATGTAAAGGTTTTGCTATATCTGAGAAATTTTTCACAAAGCGTCGGTAGTATGAGCAAAGTCCCAAAAACGCTCGAACTCCTGTCTTGTCCTTTGGTACTGGCCAATTCTTAACAGCCGCCACCTTTTCTGGATCCGTGCGAACCCCTTCAGTGGAAACCACATGTCCCAGGTACTTGACTTCTCGCTTGAAAAAAGAACACTTTTTGGGACTTAGTTTCAAGTTTGCTGCACGAATCTTTTCCAAAACACACCTCAAGTTTCGAAGATGGCTGTTAAAGTCCTGCCCAACAATCACAATGTCATCCAGGTACACCAAACAGGCTTCGCCAATTAATCCAGCGAGCACTATTTCCATTAGTCTTTCGAAAGTTGCAGGGGCATTACATAGGCCAAAAGGCATGACTTTGAATTGCCAAAGGCCCTGACAAAGCCCTCCTGTCGAAAAGGCTGTCTTTTCCTTATCCTTAGGATCTATCTCCACTTGCCAATAGCCACTTTTTAGGTCTAGTGTTGAAAACCACTTCATCCCAGCCAGCGTGTCCAAAGTGTCATCTATCCTCGGCAAAGGGTAGCTGTCCTTCTTCGTAATGTCATTAAGTTGACGATAATCAACACAAAACCGCATGCTTCCGTCCTTTTTCTTGACCAAAACCACAGGAGAGCACCACGGACTTGATGATGGTTCAATGACGTCACTCTTCTTCATTTCCTCAATCATGTTCTGAACCTCCTTTTCACGTGCGACTGGCACCCTTCGTGCTCGCTGACGAATTGGAATTTTATCACCAGTGTCAATTTTGTGTTGAACAAGTCCAGTCCTTCCAAGATCAGCATCATTTGAAGAAAACAAGTCACTGAACTGCTGCAGCAATGTCTTAGCTTGGAAAAGCTCTTCCATTGACAGATCCCGTTGACAGCCCTGCAGCAGTGACATTATGTCAATGTTGGATTGCGCAATGTTTTCTCCTCCGCACGGTTGTTGACATTTGCGCAACCACGAGACTTGGCCGCAGGTTCCAACAACTGTGTTCCTTTTTATGGTTTGCTCGGTATCGCTAAAGTTCAGGATTGATACAACATCCATGCCTGTTCCTTTTATAAGCGTTCGTGCCGTTATCCAAGGACTATTGTTATCCACTTTTTCCACAATTACGCAGCGATGATTGTTTCCAATATTACCTCGAGCTAAACGAACTGGAACCGTTGTTTGTGACCATGGAGGCAAAATGGTCTCTTTCGCGCAGTAAACATTCCCAACAGATCCTCCTTTCAGGAATATTTCTTCTGATCCGCAATTTAAAACACCATGCTTTATGTCAATCTGGCAGTGGTGTGCTCTTAAGAAATCGAGTCCAATAATGCAGTCGTCGACGATATCAGCAATGATGGCCTTATGCGTAAACATCATCTCACCAAGCTTTACGTCCAACTCCCTCTCCCCCTGGACGGCTATGTGCTGGCCGGTGGCTGTCACAAGTTGAACGTTTCTGTTCCGACAAGGTTGGTTCCCGCCGAGACGTTTCACAAGCCCAAAGCTGATAATTGTATGTGACGCTCCTGTGTCTACTGTCATTTCACAGGGAATTCCATCAATCTCACCGTCGATTATCAGGCTATTTCCGTCTTGGGCTTGCCTAATCTTGATTTTCGGGGCTTTTTGAACACCAGCCAGCACCCGCCCCTCGGTCCTGGCGTTTACTCGTTTCCCTGTAGCGGCTCGGTGGTGGCTGTTCCCACCGCTCTGCTTGTGAACCGACGAGGTTCCTCGCGCCTGGCTTGCTTCGGACAGCTGTTTCTGATGTGACCCCGTTCTCCACACAGGTAACAAATTGGTCCCCAACTTGCTTTGTTGCGTTCGGCCACTTCGCGGATCCGACTTGTCTTAGGGTCCGTCCGAACAGCTTCTACTTCCAGTGCATGTGCCAGTGCGTCCTTCAATGTCTGGTGATGTCCGAGTCGCACAGTCGCTCTAACTTCCGAATCTCGTATTCCATCGATAAAGGCCTGTACTAGTAGGTTATCGATGAGCACAGGCGTGGACCTATAGGCCTTCCGTACAAGCTTTTCCACCTCCAGCGCCCATTGCTGTAAGCTTTCGTTATAGCGCTGAACACGCTCTTTCAGTTGGGCCCGGAAGACGTGTTCTAAATGGGCGTCACCAAATCGTGCTTCTAGGGCCTCCAAAAGCTGCTCGTAGGCGACGTTCTCACCGAGTGCTTCCAGCACCGTCAAAGCCTGATCCCGAAGCCCTAAAATAAGAGCAGTCTTCGTCTGGTCATTGGTCCATCCATTTGCTGTTGCCACCGATTGGAATTGCAGCTTATATGCGGTCCAAGAGGAGGTTCCGTCAAAGGGTGGAACCTTAAACCTTCCTAAAGACACCCCTGTATTACCAGCGGAAACGATGGGAACTGGTCCAAGGTGTGCACTGTTGACCTTCTTTTCTAACTGCGTAATCCGGTGGTCATGAGCCATAACCTTTTTCTCATGCTCATCTACTTTAATCTCCACCTCATCTACCTTGATCTCCACCTCATCTAGTTTGTTTTTAGCAGAGAGATAGAGTTCCTCCAATATTGCTCCTCGCTCAAATATCTTCTCCATTCTACAGAACCGCTCTTCTTGCCTTGCGGCTTGCTCTTCCTGTCTGCGTACTTGCTCTTCCTGCCTTGTGGCTAGTTCGCGTGTTTCGCGTACTTGCTCTTCTTGCCTTGTGGCTAGTTCGCGTACTTGCTCTTCCTGCCTTGTGGCTAGTTCGCGTGTTTCGCGTACTTGCTCTTCCTGCCTTGTGGCTAGTTCGCGTGTTTCGCGTACTTGCTCTTCCTGCCTTCTTGCCATTTGCTGCATCAAGTTGAATAAGCTGGCAATATCGTTGTTTCCACCTTGAGGCTGAGGTCCCTGTTGGACGACCTCCTCCTGATTCATAGTTCTTGATGCGTCCTGAGCTGTCTGTCTCGCCGTTAACTGTCTCGTCTGCATCCGACTCGGCGTTTCATTACCAGTCGGTTCCTCGTCTCTTGGCGTAATCGGCATTTTCTATCCCGCTTTCTGACACCAAATGTTACGAGCTGCGGGTTCGTATATAGATAGAAAGCCGATTAAATGCGTAGAGAACACTTTATTACTGAACAATTACACTGAATCGCTTATTACCACACAAAGTTACTAGTTAAATCGCTCCGAATATCGCTTCGATGTTATCGCTTGTATCGCTTGATCCAAACTGAACTCCACTGGCGCTTTTTTTTTTTTTTTTTTTTTTTTTTTTTTTTATGTATGACCACGCATAACTTTTTACAGAGTGGTCCGATTTTGATGATTCTTTTTTTATTGGATAGGGTATATCTTGAAGTTGGTCCCATTTGAATTTCAAAATCAAAATCCACCCCTAAGGGTAGTAAAACAGGGGATGAGTGTTTGTTCACCCACTGAATTCTTACCTGTTAACCGATTCTGTTGAAACTTGACATACATAAATATAGTTCTAGACACTACGACATAATGGAGACCTGGATTTAGAGTTTAACCACAAAAAAATGAAAAATAAAACTTTTTAACAAAAAATTGAACCGACGAAAACAGAAACTGAAAAGCGAAAAATAACTAATTATGAGTCGGCGCCAAACAACCAATCAACGAAGATCATTAAATTACTTTAAATAAATAATAAAAACAACGTCACATCAAATACAACGTGAGATTTTCAACGATAAACAATAACTTTCCAAAAATGCGTTCTCCGCTCGGCCACTTCCAACTTACACGCACTATGCTTGTTAAAAGTTCGTTTGGCGCCGACTCATAATTAGTTATTTTTCGCTTTTCAGTTTCTGTTTTCGTCGGTTCAATTTTTTGTTAAAAAGTTTTATTTCTTATTTGTTTTATTTAGTAAACAATATTGGCATATATTTTTAATGCAATTCGCCAATAATAATTATTCAAAGACATTATGTTAATAATTCACACACAGCGACGACACAGCCCCTAGACGCCACATAACAGGCGACCGATTTCTATCACACATAAGGGAAAAATCCTGTATGTAAGCCGCCACTCAAACAATTTGAATCAGTTATGACCACTTCTGTGAGCCGTTGACACTTCCGTGTTAGTGAACACAAAATTTACAAATAAATGTTATAATGACTTCTTGCACAGTACGATTGTGTTGTAAAAACAGCAAGACTTTGAGTGTCCAGAAAGACGGCATAACATTTCATCGTTAAGTTAATAATGTCATTATCCAATTAGATTTTTCAACTGATTTAATATTTAATGAGAGTTCATCTTATACTGGTAAATTCGCAACGGACACCAAAGGTGCAGACGGCACGTTGATGTCTTTCACAAAACATCTCTTTCTTACGCAAGCACTTAATACACTATCTCTTTCCCTCTATTTAATTGTCAATGTAACTAGTGATGTACTAAATCTGTTATCGATGAAACAAAGTTCTCCATACTATCAACGAAATTGAAAAATATAGGTAGTAGAATATTTTGAAATCTACAAAAAAAAAAAAAAAACTTCGATTTCAAACATTCAATCTTTATATACCTATAACAGCCAGGGAGTCTACTCCCGTTCAACGATAAACGAACTTTTGTTCCGACCGATACGTACACGATAAATGATATATGTACCTTTTTTAGGGTTCCGTAGTCCTACAAGGAACCCTTACAGTTTCGTCATGTCCGTCCGTCTGTCCGTATACCCATCTGTCCGTCTGTCCTAATCCTTTACAGCTTAATAACTTCTACAGTTATAAATATAAGTACAAGTAATTTTGTTAAAAGATAGTTTAAATATAGATCTCAATTTTAAAATAATAAAAAAATGCGTGATTATGTATTTTAGGGGTGGCGCCCATACATGTGAAATGGGGATGAAAATATTTTTTTCGCTCCACCCCCTCGTGTGTGGTATCATTGAATAGGTCTACTAAAATGAAGGTAATGTTTCATACAGCACTTTTTTATCAGGTGTACCATCTGCGAAATATAGCCAGCTAAAGTGACTTGCAATGTGTCCCCCCCCTGCCATCTCTAAACTATGTAACGTAGATATTTATAATTCTCCACGTTGATAGACCTTTGTAAAAACTCTCTTTTAAAATTATTTTGAGTATAATGTGATTATAAATTTTTGAGTTATAGAGAGAAAACTGAAAAATACTTAAGACGTCCTAGTTCAAAGGTCATTGACCTTAGAGAAAATGATCTTAGCAAAGAATGCTCCTTTAGTTAGTTCCTTTAGTTAGTCCTTTAGTTAGTTAGTGTTCCTCGTGACACACATTCGAGGCTTTTAAGGTCATCAGAAAACCTCACGTTGGCGATACCATCGCATTCCACAAATTTCTTTGGTAATTCTTTTACAGTTCAGGCTGCTCGCCTGTGGAATGCTTTGCCAGTACAAGTGAGGCGTGCTCAATCTTTGCCTATATTCAAAAAACTGGTAAATGATCGCTACCTATCATCACTGTAATTTCCGGCAGGTACATTATGTAATATTTAGACATATTGTATTGTATTTATTATGTTTATTGTATCTTATATTTATGTAGTTTTGTTATAGATATATGTATAGTATTTATGTTATGTAGTATATGTATTCTATTATGTTGTTACACTGCGTACTACCCCTCTCTTTACTTGCCCATATTGTCCATCCTAAGGTTGTCTGGAAGAATTCGCCTTGAGCGATAAGACCGCCCATTGTACATGTGTTCTATATAAGTCATATATGTTGCTATCTTCTTTTGTGTACAATAGTATTTGTATTGTATTGTTGAAAAAAAATGACTTTCCTTCGTACGTACGTATTTTTACATTTATTACGTATTACTAATTACTACATATTTAACTGTCGAAAACATTGAAAATTTAAAATTAACTAATAAAATTACAGTAAGAACTACAACAAAAGACCCTTCTTTTGTTGTACAAACAAAATTATAGATCTCAAATGATTTTAAACCTAATTGACTACTAAGTTAAGTTAGAAATCGTAAAAATAAAGAAAGTCGTTAGCTAGCTACCAATAGCCAATAGCTATTTTACTTGGTCAGCTCACGGCAGCGCGGCGGCTGCCCGCTACACCGTAAACTTGTTGGTTATTCGAAGCAGTAGCCAATAGCTAGCTATCGTGTAGACAGATATCGTAGCCATTGATCGAAGTAGCCATGGCTATTTGTTGAATAGCCGCTATTTAGCTAGTTATTAGAGTAGCTACCCACTTCTAAGCCTTACTCCTGACCCCGCCTGGATCGAGTGCTGTATCAATCGAATTTGAATTCGAGTTAGTGTCAAATCGTACTGCTTTTTTCTAGGAATTGAAATTAGCTCGATTTGGTTCAGAGCTTGAACCAGTCGGGAGT